>OX387186.1:23577417-24934084 GCA_947561395.2 Buxus sempervirens | reverse complement strand
AAATAATCATGTTGACTTTCTTTCCCACTTATCAATTTGAGATGCATATCACATACTTCAAGAAAATAGATATTTGTAGTTGGATAATTAGAACCTGAAAATTGACACGAGGCATCATAAAAGACCTTCAAACATTTGCAAACATTTGCTACTATATCCCACTCTTCCTTTTATGGGTTCACCTTAAATTCATGATCAATGATTTCCAATCAACAAAAAAGCTTCTCTCAATTCAATTGCATTCTGCAACATAAGATAAGTGGAATTCCACCTTGTCTTTACATCAAGACAAACACATTTTCTTCCGTGTAGCTTTACTTGATTCATGGCATTCTTAAATTTTTGCTTCTTATGTGGTGATGATCTTATATACCTTACACTCTCCCTAATCCTTTTGATCATTCCTTTTATCTCTTGTAGCCCCTCTTGCACAATGAGATTTAAAATATGTGCACTACAACGCACCTGGAATAATTCACCAATTCTAGAAAGTAACCCTTCTCTACACAACCAGCTTCTCAATTCTCTAACCATTGCATCATTTGTAGAAGCATTATCAACAGTAATGAAAAATAACTTCTTATCGATATTCCAATCTAATGTCCAATCCTTAACATATCTAAGGAGGGTCTCAGCATCATGAAGACATTCAACAGTCATAAAAGCAATGAGTTTCTTATTAAGCCTCCATGAATCATCAATAAAATGGGCAGTCAAGCAAGCATACCCTAGATTCTGCTGATCATAAGTCCACAAATTCGTAGTCAAACTAATTCGAGAAGAGATATTGTCAAAAAGGTTATACAACTTTTCCTTCTCACTTTTGTACACTTCAAGCACATCAACCTTAGTTGTGTTTCTAGAAACAATCTTGAACATAGGCTGTAAATTGTTAAAAAAAATCTGATAGAAGTCATGCTCCACCATAATGAAAGGATAATTATGCTTAATGATCATTCTAGCCAAATCAAAATGACTCCTTTCTTGATCAAACTTGAAAGGCTTTAGAGTAACAGTGGAACTAGAACCCCCTCTACTTTTAATTTTACTCATTGATAACAGTTGTTGGCCTACATCTTTGTGAGTTCTTCTAGGACATCTAGTCAGATGATTTCGTAAGTGAGTCGTCCCATTGCTGCTTGCCCCATTTAGTTTTTTCTTACAATGCATACAAACACCCAAATCATCCCCAGTTGGTCCTACAATCTTATCAAATTCCTCCCAACTTTAGATGTCAACTTCCTTTTTTGTGTTGGAGACGATGGATTTGACTTGTTCTGAACTTCATCCTCAACTGAAATAATTTCTGATATAGGTTCTGACATACTAAGCAACTTCTAAAAGAAAACAAGTCACATTAAAAAATAGAAAAGTGCAACTACAAAGACAAAAATACAAGAAAATATACCTCCAAGAAATGCAAAAGTTATTTAAAAAAAGAGAGAATGATAAAGAAACAAAGAGACCTACAGAATTTCTAACATCAAATAAAATTTAATGGATTGCAGAATCAATAAGACTCAAATTCAAAAAACAGAACCTTGCTCATTGTTTCATAATAAGAATTTAACAAAAAGCCCTAAATATAATATAACGTGTTCCCCAAAGGCCCTAAAAACAAATGGTTTCTTCCATGCTAATCTTACTTACCTACTAGTGTCCATTACACATTAGAAAAGTTTGGAAAGTAATAAAAAAGACATCAAACTCCTCCAACAGTCCAACGTAGTATGCATAAAGTTTAACATAGTTTATGTTCAAATATGGACTCTACCTTATGAATTTTTTTTTGGAGGATTCCATCTCGTCCAGGTAGAATGGGATGGCCAAATAGTAGCTTGATGCCTTTTCATCATAGTAGCACCAAAAAAATCGAAGACAAATGGGCCAAAAGATGTCTTATTAGCAGAGAGAGAGAGAGAGAGAGAGAGATAGAGAGAGATGAATATGAAATCAGAAGAGAAATAAGATGCTCTTAACCAAGTGGAAGAAGAAAGCTTATCGGTTTAGAAATAGATGAATGATTATTGATGTGCTTCTATCGAATAGGATTTCTACAACAAAGAGACGAAACAAGGTTCTCTTGCAATATTTTCAAACGAAGAGATGAATGTTGTTGTTGCACCTTGCATAAAGCATCTCTCGTGCCATTAGAACGAACGTTGATGAATGATTGTTGTTGAAGATATGGAGCCTAACTCGGAGGCTTTCACTTCTATTGGACAAAGGAAGACGTTAGCTCTCTAACAGAGCCTAGGGTTTTCAACGTTAGCTCTTTTGGAGACTTGGACAAAGGAAGAAGGCATGTTCTAAATCTAAGAAAGCCTAGGGTTTGTTTACAATGTTGAAAACATATATACTAATATGTAAGAAGACCAAAAAGGACAAAAAAATAACATATATATATATAGTTATCGATCGAATCTTTATTGGGTCAGATATTCATGCTTCCGTATTTGAATTCGAATATAACTGAATCCAACTAATCAGATCTTATTCGTATAATCGGATATAAATCAGGATCCATATTCAAATAATCGGGTCGGATTCAGATTTTTATCCGACCCATTGACAGCCCTAGGTGCAAGCAGAGACCTGGGTGCCTAGTGTTTGTCTTTTTTTGGTTTGTGGCTTAAGATTCAGAGTAAGCTCTCGGTTACAGTTCGGGAAGTCCGTAAACACCTCGGTCCGCCCCGTCGGGTGACGTGTCCCACGGATCTTCCTAGTTTGATTTGTAGAGTCAGTTTGGTTTACTCACCCAATCCTAATCCGATATGAATTTGTAAGGTTAAGTCTGTGTGGGGACCGATTGAATGGTGCGGGTTCCCTTTCTTATTTGATTTTTATCTTTTTTTCCTTGAGAAGTGAAATGGGTCTGGTATATGGATCCCATTGGAAGGCCCATGGATATGCCAATTTAAGACTTTAGAAGAAGTCTAAGTCCCATTTGGGGTTACATTGGATAACCCTCTTTTTGGATTTGGTTTATTTGTTTTGGTTTGTGATTTAAGCATACAAGGTAATTAAATTGATTGGTTTAAGCTTTTAAAAGGGGGGCCCAGTGGGCTTGGAGATGGCCCATGGACTTATCCAAGTTGCTTGAGATCCATCATGGGGATAGACCTAGGTTAAGCAAGATGGGTGGGCCCATTGGAAGGCCCACAAGGAGGCAATACTGGGCCTTGGATAGGCCCAATTCCCAAAGAGAGGTCTCTGATTACTCAGAGACCACATTGGTTCAAGGTTGATTGACTAGAGTTGGCTTTTATCTTATTATTCCCCAAAAATTAGATTTTCTGTAATTTCTGTGATCTGCCTGTATAATACATGCGGTTTGGCCTGGTCTTTACATACTGTACGGATCAGGCCAAATTGCCCTATGTATACGGGCAGGACCTGAAACAGCAGAAATAGTAGATTTTGGAGGGGGAGCAGGGAGCCATCCCATGTGGGTCTCAAATCATCTGTGGGTCACTGTGTTGACCCACAGTGGCCTCCCAAATTGATTTTAACACAATAAACCCTAATTTCTAAAGGTTCATCCAAGGGGGGAAGGAAGGAGAAGGCTTGGGGCCTCTCCCTCTCTTATTTTGAGTTGGAACTCAAGGAGGTGAAATAGGGACCTTAGGTGTCCCTGTTTTAGTGTACCAAAGACATCCCCCCTTCCCTCCATACCAAGGGGGAAGGTGGTGGCCCGGTTGGCCTATGTCCATCTCCAATGCGGCCAAACCATGGAACACGCTCAAATATACAATCCATTCATACATGAAAACTAAATATCGAAGATATAAGACATGCTACAAATCCATGCTAAATTGTGTGTGATGCCTGTAAGTGTTCATGTTGATGGGATGGAATTAAAAGAGAAGTGATCTTAAACAAATATCCTAAATACATCATGCATGTGCATGTGTTTGGTGTTCATGGAGAGGGAGGGAACATGTGAAAGACACCAAAACAGTAGATAAGAGTGAGTGGGATCATGGCAATGAGGTTTGTGAAGTGTAACACCCAAGTGTGAGAAAACCTACAACTTATATCAACACATTTCATGGTGAAATGAAAGCAAAGCAATTTTGGAACTAATATGAAAGCTATTAAATACGGGAATATGGGGGATTTACAAGGGGTACAACGGACATGAAAATGAGGAGGGAGAACATGCTCTCCCTTTTATCTTAAAGAACAAAAAAGGAAGAAAAGAGAACATAATTGGAATAGGACTTAAAGTGACATCAATATAACCTCTCATCCTCCCTTTTGGACTTAAATCTCTCCCCTCACCATGGGAGTTTGTTGTCATGAAGGAGAAGAGGGAGATATATAAAAAAGGAAGGGGAACATGATAGGAAGGAAAGAAACAGCAAGGAAGACAAGCATGCTCATATTCACCTCAAATTAACATATGTTACTCAGGAAAGATGATGCCATCCATTTCTTGGAGGATCAAAGCTCCCTTGGAAAGGACTTTCTTTACTACAAATGACCTTTCGTAGTTTGGCTTGAATTTTCCTCTAGCATCCTCCTGGCATGGGAAAATTCTCTTCAGAACCAAGTCTCCCAGTTTAAAAAGCCGTGGTATCACCTTCTTGTTATATGCTCTTGCTACCCGCTATTGATACAATTGTCCGTGACGTAAGGCTTTAATCCTCTTCTTATCAATCAAATTCAATTGGTCATATCCACTTTGTTCCCATTCGATATCGCCAATCTCAGCTTCCTTTAAAATTCGGAGTGAAGGGATTTGTACTTCCATTGGCAGAACAACCTCCTCCATGCCATATACAAGGGAAAAAGGGGTTGCCCCAGTTGATGTCCTTATTGAGGTTCGATACGAATGCAATGTGTAGGGTAACTTCTCATGCCAATGTTTATATGTTACCGCCATCTTTTCGTTGATCTTCTTGATGTTCTTGTTTGCGGCTTCCACTGCCCCATTCATCTTTGGTCAATATGTAGTTGAATTGAGATGCCTAATTTTCAGCTCTTCACACATTTTCTCCATGTCCTTGTTGTTCAGATTTTTTGCATTCTCAGTTATCAAATCTTCTAGAATGCCATTTCGACATACAATCTTGATAAACCGCAAAACGTGAGATTTCTTCACTTCTGTGTAGGACATAGCTTCAACCCATTTAGTAAAGTAATCGATTGCCACCAAGATAAATTGATGCCCATTGGATGCTTTGAGATTAATTGGACCCATCATGTCAATACCCCAAATCGCAAATGGCCATGGTGATGTCATTGAATGCAGCTTATAGGGTGGCGCATGGATATTGTTGGTATAAATTTGGCATAGATGACACTTACAGAAATGGATATGGTAGTCGGTTTCCATTGTCCTCCAGTAATACCCCATCCTTAGTAATTTCCGTGCTAGCATATGATTGTTCATGTATGCTCTGCATAATCCTCGATGCACTTCCTCAATTAAATGTTTGGCCTCCTCATTGACACAAAGTAACAAAATATCATTGTAGGACTTTTTATACAACTTGCCTCCACTTAAGAAAAATTGACCTACTAGCCTCTATATGGTTCGTCTCTCTACAGCTATAGCATCGTCTGGTAGCTTTCTATCTTTTAGATAATTTAAGATGTCATGATACCATGGCTCCTTCTTTTTAGAGACGCTTTCAATGCTCGTACAATAAACGGGAAGATGACGAACTTCTATCTCCAACGGGTGCACTAAAACATTCTCTGTGATATTTACCATGGAAGCAAGTGTAGCAAGAGCATCCACAAACTGATTTTTAGTGTGAGACATATAAGTGAATGTCACGCTACCAATTTTATCCTTCCATTCTTGGATCATTTCATGATAGGGCACTGGCTTGACATCTTTTGTCTTCCAATCTCCAGTTACTTAATAAATTATCAAACTTGAGTCACCAAACACTTCTAGCTCTTGAATCTTCATGTTGATTGTAGTTCATAACCCAAGGACACATGCTTCATACTCTGCCATGTTATGCGTGCAATCAAACATCAATTTTGCTACTACAGGATAGTTGAAATCGTTTGGAAAGACTAGCACTGCCCCAATTCCCTTTTTGTTTACATTAACAGCTCCATCAAAGAACATACTCCAAGTTTTCTCATCTTCCAACACTGCCATATTCATCACATCCTCATCAGGAAAATGTGTTTGCAAGGGATGGTAGTTAGGTAGAGGATATGCTACCAAATGGTCCACAATTTCTTGTCCTTTTATTGCCTTTCTGGTGGTATAAATGATATCATACTCCGATAAAAGAACCTGCCACTTTGCGACTCGTCCTAATGATATAGGCTTCTAAAAAATGTACCTTAATGGATCTAAGTTTGAAATTAACATCACTGTATGGCTTAGTAGGTAGTGCCTTAACTTTTGTGCTGCCCAAACTAGGGCGCAACATGTCTTCTCAAGAGAGGAATAACGGGTCTCATAATTTGTAAACTTTTTGGTCAGATAATAAATTGCTTGCTCTTTGCAACCCGACTCATTGTGTTGCCCAAGTACACAACCAACTAATGTTTCCGATACTGACAGATACATAATTAAAGATCGCCTTGGTACTGGTGGGACCAAAGTTGGCTGATTAAGTAGATATTGCTTGATTTTCTCAAAGGCCTCTTGGTAATCGCTATTCCACACTATAGGATTATTCTTCCTCATTAGCTTGAAGATCGGCTCACAAATTGGAGTCATTTGTGCAATGAATCAGCTGATATATTGCAACCGTTCCAAGAATCCTCTTACTTCCTTTTCTGTGGATGGTGGTGGCATCTCCAATATTGCTTTGACCTTGACCGGATCCTCTTCAATTCCCCTCTTTCTGACAATGAATCCAAGCAATTTTCCAGACATTGCGCCAAACACGCACTTGTTAGGATTGAGCCTCAAGCAATATTTTCATAATCTGTTGAAACCTTCTTGAGGTTTACCAAATGATCTTCTCCTTCCTTTGATTTTGTTATCATATCGTCTACGTATACTTCCATCTCCTTATGCATCATATCGTGGAACAGTGTTGTCATTGCTCTTTGATAAGTTGCACCTGTGTTCTTTAAACCAAATGGCATGACATTATAGCAATAAGTGCCCCATTGTGTGGTGAACAGGGTCTTTTCCTTGTCTTCAGGAGCTATCTTAATTTGGTTGTATCCTGAGAAACCGTCCATAAAGGAAAACATGGATTGTGTAGCAGTGTTATCGACTAATACATCTATGTGAGGCAATGGGAAATCATCCTTCGGACTAGCTTTGTTCAAGTCTCTGTAGTCAACACAAATAGGCACCCGACCATCTTTCTTCGATACAAGGACAATGTTTGCCAACCAACTAGGGTATTCTATTACTTCCAGAAATCCAACATCCAACTGTTTGGAAACTTCCTCTTTGATCTTGAGGGCCCATTTCGGCTTGAGTCGTTTGAGTTTTAGCTTTACTGGTTTGGCCTTAGGCTTAATCTGCAACTAATGCACTACTAAGTCTGTATTGAGCCCATGCATATCCTCGTATGACCAAGCAAACACATCAGAATATTCTTTCAAAAGTTCTATCATTTGTGATTTGTGACTTAAAGATAACTTTTTACCAATTTGCAGAATTTTTGGATGTGCTAAGTCACCTATATCTATAGGCTCTGTTTCCTCAATATTAGTCTGCAGCCCCTTTTCATGCCGTTCTAATGAATATTGTATTTCGGCAGGGGTTTCTTGTGGCTTTGTATCATCCTTGTTTTCTGACTCATGTGAGTTCATTGAGGACAATATCTGAGTCACCTTCACTTCCCAATGGTTCAATGGTGTCCCCTTAATTTGACTTGTTGGAGCCTACTTCCAGGTCAACACCTAGAACACCTTTATCATTTTGAGACTCGTGCCATTCTTGTTTTCTGATATGTTAAGACTTGCTTTAAGATTGGCACTAGAGTCATTTTCTTTTTCCATGTTACATGCAGGATTAATTTTGTTATTATTAACAGTTGTGCAAGTGTGAGAAACACCCGAGTAACAGAAATCAGAAATGTATTTCTCAAAAGCAAATGCAGTTTCTTTAGTTACAATAGGAAACTTAAAGATACATGCAGAAACATCCCTGACTATAATTGCACGGTTTGTGGCAAGATGTAGGACTGTCCATTTCTGGTGATAGTAGGTACAATCCTCTTCAATTGCAAAAGGCGGCTCCAACTCTGTATTCTTCTCGATATTACAAACATCCAATGTAAAACCCCGAAATTTTGGATAATAATTAAGGCATAAATAAATAAAAGAAAATAAGGGTTTGCGTATAGCGGAAATAAAAGAATAAAAATTTAGACGATTGATAATTCAAATAAATAATAATTGGTAAATAAAAGAGAATTTTCAAAAGAAATCAATTTAGGAGGATAAAAGGGTATTTTAGTAAATTCCAAAAGGGCAATTGATGAATTGAATCATTAAATAATTAATAGAATTGGGAAATAGAAGATTAAAACTTATTGGGTGAAGTTTGAAGTTAAATTGTAATAATTATAGCATAAAAGAAGGGAAAAAGGGCAATTGGGTAATTATACTTAATTACTGGCCTTAATTTGGATAGAAAGTGACTTAACATGGTGTTTTGGTAATATTTAGGAATAGATATATAATATGGACGAAAATTGGTTAAAAGAAGGAGTTTGTTTAGTAAGGGACTTAATAGGTAAAGTGCTAAAAGAGAATTAGAAGGAAGAGAGAAAGTAGGAATTTATTTAGAAGGTTTCTTAATCTTAATAGAAGTCCTCTAAGGTTGTCTATTTAAGCAAGTCATTAAAGCAAGTTTAGGGTTTCTTCTAATCAAACTAAATAGTGAGGAAATGAGAGAAAAGAGGGTAAAATTCGTTTGGAGAGTATAGAGAGAGAGAAGGTAGAAAATAGAAAGAACACAAGAGAAAGGAGCTGTTGCTGAAACCTCAAACCAGCAACCATCAAACTTAGATCGGGAGAAATCCAGCGGTTGGATCGACCCCAAATTTGGAGGTTTTGTTCACGACTAGTAGGACTACAATCTAAATAGTGGAGATCTTGTTTGGAGAACCCTAGGTTGGTGCAATAAAGAACAGAAAATCGGATTCAATTCGGGATTCAAGAGAAGATGGATTTTTGCATGATAAGGCAAGTAGCAATCACTTGAAAACTGGAGGAACTGCATGATTTCTGTGTTTTGATTTATTCTTGATTGATTTGATTAGACGAAAATATATTTCATGGATACTTTGTTTCCCATCGATGAGTTTTCATGTTCTTGAAAGAAAAGTATTAAAGTATTAAAGAATATAGGTTTGATCTTTGTAGATGACCAAGGAATTGCAATTAATTGATACAAATTAAACGCAAATATATTTCATGGATACTTTGTTTCCCATCAATGAGTTTCATGTTATTGAAAGAAAAGTATTAAAGAATATAGGTTTGATCTTTGTAGGTGTGGTTTAGGTTCATAAGAAATAAATTTAGAACACTTAAAAATCAAGGAAATAACCCAAAATCAGAAAATAGGAAATTCTGGAAATTCTGTCAAAATTGTACGGGCGCTCAACAGATCGTCTGAGTGACCATGCTAAGCGACGTAATACAGATTTTAATAATTTGGGAATTTTTGGTATACTTTAATGGTTAATATTTTTTTTAGTAATTTAATTATTGTAACAACTGTATAGGAGTTAAATTGAGGTGTAGGAACTGACAGAATTTAATTTGATATTAAAACTAATAATTTGGAACAATGACTGCAATTGGGTGTTTTAAAGGACAAGGTTTTGGAAATAGGGGATTAGATTAAGTTAAACATAAATTTGGGGATTAGAACTAGCTCCTAAGATTCAATTTGGGTCTGTGTGAATTGCTGGAAATGAAAGATAACAGAAAATACAAAATGTTATACCTTAAGTTTTAAATATAGAAGTGGAACACTAATAGGTAATTTAATTAGAGATGCTTTAGTCAAGACTTAGGAAACACATTAGTGCTTATGATTGTGAACTATAATAGGTCTAAACCTTTAATAATTATGTTTCAGGTGTGTTAATATTTGTGGAATCAGGTTTGTAGATTTATTCGTGGTTTTGAATGTGTTTTACTCAAAAGGGATTGATTTCGGGTTAATGAGATTGAGACATGTATATCACTTGAAATTGAGTTATGATAATTGCCTTTTGAATTACTATAATTGAGATCAAGGGTTATGGAAATATGCATATGGAATGATAAATAAATTAAAATTGTGTGATTGGTGTGTAGCGGGCATAACTGTATGTAGATCCATAGGCGAAGCTAGATAGTGGAGGAGTATTTATTTTGGGTTGATCACTCCCATTTGTGCTCGTGCTTCCTTTGCAAGTTAGTTTGCATTAGGGGATCTTCATGTTTGTAGGGTCTCATTTTGAGCCTTGCTGGTGAGTACCCTGTATGTGCGGATAAGCGGCCATCTCCATGTATTGATTCAGGTGCTGCATGTTGGTGGTACGTGCTGAACTTTGTAAGTTTCGTGCGTAATTAGTCGATAACTACGCCTCTTACTGTTAGACTAAGATTTGGGTTTGAGGGTCTTTGTAGCTTCGCTCATAAGACGTATGGTGGCATAGCAATAAAGAATATCTGTCTAAAGACTTTTCTTGCTTCATGAGTCCTGTGATGTCACATATGGTGTTTGTTTACATTTTATTGTTTATCTTGGAATATTTATATGAATTTAATTAAATTGCCTTTGCCTTGTTTTATCGATATACCTCATGACTATTTCATAAAATAGACTGTTTAATTGCATGCACCTTGCTACTTATTGAGAAGTAATCTCACTCCCGTTTTCACCTATTCTTCAGGTATGCATGGAGAGATCGTCAAGATTAGGGTAGTGTGCTCATGGGTAGAATTGTAATCATGATTAGGATTATTCCAGATTACAGAACATGATATTGTAAATAAATTTGTATTAATTGAGATATTTATAATATGTTGCCAAGTGCACTCTGATATAAATAAAAGTTTTAATTTCTGCATAAATTTTAGTTTGATTTGACCCTATTTTTACTAACACTTCGGGTTTGGTTGTTGAACCGGATTTGGGGCGTTACATCCAGTGCTTCTTTCACCTCATTTTCATCCTTTCTTGCAATGACCACTGCTGTAAAATCCCAGATTTTAGTAATAAATAAAATTAATTATTAAATAGACTAATTGGGTAAATAATATACAGGAGATGAAATTTTGGTTAAACCCAAAGGAGTTCAAAGTGAATTGGAGGTGATGGGAGAGCCTATATAAGGTGAGTACATGATTAATGGCCAAGTATAATTTTAATATAATTAGTTGTAGTGTACTATGATATATATTAGTAAGAATTAATTGAGAAATAAAATATGTATGAAACTAAGGGAGTTGGTCGAACCACCAAGAGAGTGGGTTGACCCAAAGCTTTGTTTGGTTTAAGGCTTTAAGGTTTGAGTGGTTTGGCTTAAAGAAGGAGGACAATATGGTTAAAGGAAATAAATAATAAACAAACCTAATTATGCATGAGTAACTCACGTCCAAACCCAAAGAGAACAACTGTCCACTTTAGTTGTTCTTCTCCTATTCTTCTCTCTTCTTCCTAAAGTAAAGCCCTAGTATTCAAGACTTGTTGGAGCCGTCTTAGAGAAGGAGGAAGGATTATTTTCGTGCATAGAAACTCAGGTAAGAGATAAGATAGAAATCAATTATGTTTTGTGAGTTAAAGCATGTTTGAGAGCTCTAAAAGAGTGATTTTTGAACCAGACGAGATCAAGGCTTTCTGAGATTTGTTGGAGCATATTTGTAGTGATATCTTAGAGCTTTTAGAGAAGGTTTTAGTTCTCAAAAACAGGTAAGTAGTCCCTTTAAACTTGCACAAAAATATTTTCGTGTTTCTTTCGATATCCATGATTATCCGGAAGTTTGATGAGTTGTTTACGTGATTTATGATGATTTAATTGTTGGAAATTGTATTTTATTAGAACCTGAGAGCAATTTTTCCAGATTGAATTGATGCCCAAACAATCGCTCGAGCAACCAACCCTGAAACGACCAAATTGTTAGGCCGTTCGAGCGCCCTGTCTGTCAGATTTTTTAAAAGTTACCTTTCAATCTAATTTTTTTCACTACGGAAGTGTTTTTATCCAACTTTAACCTATGTACCATCAAGTTTAGGGTATTTGGGGATTGTTTGCATTAGCAGATATTTAAAATTCAATTTTATAAAGATTTTGGGTAGATGTTTCCAAAGAAGCACTTTTACTTGATACCGTTGTTCCAAATAATTCTATTTCAAACCGAAGTTGTTTTTGTGAGTTTATACACCTGTATTAGGGTGATATGCAGGTATTTGGTGTATCGATGGAGTCGATACACATCCGGGACATATTTGCCCATTGAAACCTGGAGTTTGGACATATGAATTGGTACATCTTGTTTTGGTTTTTGGGTCACAGTTGTGACAAGGCTGGTGCCTGTTTTCTTATTTTCCGCAGGACGGATTTGGTTATTGGTATATAGATAAGGTTCTGTATTTGTGGGTGTTATTGAGAAGTATGTCCATTCCCTCGTTTGGTTTTCCACTGTTGAATGGGCTTAGCGGTTATATGGATCCATAGAATAGATAGTAAGTGAAATGTTTATTATTGGGGTTTGAATTTTGTATCATAGGCATTCCATCATCTCAAGGGTGGTATCGCTCTTGGATAGGTCGGTTGCTACGTTACCCACTCTTGGATAGGTTGGACCGTACATGCTAACTTATGGTTGGGTTCTTCCTTTGGTGTTGAATAGCCAGACTGTAGGGCGGCTGGTTTACTGTAATTCGGCTAGGTAGCATATTAGCGCATGTCTACTCTCATTCTCTGGTTTACTATTTCATGAGTCCCATGAGGGGAACAATTGGATTTGATCTGTTTTTATTATATTGTTGTTTGTATTGTATTGTGGTTAATCTGATTAAGTGTTGCATATTTTATTGCGGTCAACTATTTGCATGACTACTTATTGAGATGTTGTTTCTCACATTATTATTTATCGGTTTTGTTTTCAGATATTCCTGGAGAGGACGTTGCTGGGGTAGAGACTCCGGGGGATTACTGTGATTACCAGGAAGAGAACTATTTCATTTCTGTGTAGGTCCAGGAGGATATGGAAATCAGATTTAGCTTTTTGTTTAGGGATTGACATTAGATTATTTTATTTGAGGATTTTGATGTTATTTAAGGGATTATTGGAAATTTTATTTACATAACTTTACTAGATGTTGCTTGTCTTATTAGTTGAACCATTCCAGACTTTATGAATATACTATTATTGGATTATTATTTGTAACGCCCCGAACTCGGGTTAGTGCAAACCGGCACTCAACCCGAACCCGGTTCGCTATTGTAACAACCCAAGTCCGGTTCAACAACCAAACTCGAGGTATTACCACGAAGCTGGGGTCAGATTCAAACTAAGAATCACAATAAATTTTAAAACTAATTAATTACATCAGAGTTCTGGTGGAAGATAAAACAATTCTTTATTCAATTTAATCAATTCAGTTTACAATAACATTTGCCTAATCAACATGTGAACATTAATAGCAATTACAATTCTACCCATCAAATAAAACCCCATCTTTGCGATCTCTCCAAGCAAACCTGAAAATAGGGGAAAACGGAGTGAGATTTACATTTCAGCAAGTAGCAGATGCATGCAATTAGAAGCAGTCTAATGTAAGCAAATAGTCATGAGATATGCAACTAATCAACGATAAGGTAATGAGTTCAAATTATCAATGGCAATCCAAATAAACCATAAAACAGATAATCATGCATAAATACCAGCAATTAGATGTTATCGAGGTAAAACCGACAAAAGCGATAAAACACGTACCATTGCAAGACTCACAAAGATGATAAGTATTTGAGATGACACTCGACCAAATGCTATACAACCGTGCGGCTTAAGGGCGAAGCTACTAAGACACTCAAACCCGTGAACATCACCTTAGATATGAGTTGTAGTCATCGATTTATTGCGCATGAACCATGCAGAGTAGGCATGTACTGCCAGTATGCAGCACCGAAATCTGAACATGGAGTGTGACCGTTTATCCACATGTACAGGGAATCACCAACAGAGCACCGGGGTGTCCCTCCAGACATAGGACCTTCCAGAGCAAACTAACTTGCAAAAGGAAGCGCGCTCGCACATAGGAGTAACTCAACCCAAAAGAAATACCCTTAGCTAACCAGCCAAAACTATGGATCCATAACCAGCTAAGCCCACTGACACAAACCACGATAAAACAACATACGGGAGGACACGCTACTGTAGGAGGCATACACACCTTTACTCGTAAAGGAATACACATATCTACAATAAAAGATTACCCATCTCTGCCGTAAAACTAGTATCAATTCAACCACAGGAGCCGTATCACCCAACCGTAAAAGAAAAGTGAATAACATCATACCACGTACCAATCCATACCAAAATATTCAATTCCACGAGGAAGCCATGAATCAATCCTTAAAACCCAAAATAAGCCTTTTTCAGAGTAACATATGAAATTTCCCAATTATATTCAAAATAAAACCCATGTATCATAGATTTGATAAAAATCAAAGTTTATGCAATTCCAGAAAATTAGTATTCACATTTAGAGCCCAAACAAAAGTAATTCAAGTCTTGCTTAGAGTTTTCCTTATTAATCCCCTTATTGTAATCCAAGTTCTCATATTGTTACCTAAGATAGCACCTATTTCAATTCTTCTGTATTTTTAATTTCCAGCATATTCTACAGACCTAAATATAGTTTAAAGAGTAATTTTAATACATAAATACAAGATAATATTATTCCCATTGTTATTACCTTCAATTTAGTCCCTTTCATATTCTAACCTATCCTTAGAACCTCCAATTACTTGGTTATTTACAAAATATAATTTTATAAATTTTTATACTTTAATTAGGTATTTATAAAGATGCTAGTATGCTTAACTTATTAGAAAAATTATTGGATATTTATTCGTATCACAAAAATCCCCAAAATCTGAAATTTCTAAAGAAAGCACATACCTCTGTTGTCTAGGCGGTCCTGGGCGGTCCTAGGCACTAGTTCAAAATTTCAGTTAAAAATTCCAGATTTCTAAATTTCGGATTTTTAGGCTTTTGCTATAAGTTTCATTGGTCTAAATTAATCTACTAATATTCTAAATCATATCTAAAGCCGTCTAGTTTAATTTGTTTTAATTAAATACCATCCTATGAATGTTTATATATTCAAAACCAAGATTTCTCTATTAATTTAACACATCCTTCAAGAATACAAAACTCTATAATATAAACCATTTGAATCCATGTAAATCCAATTCCGACTAATCTATTCAAACCATATTAAATCATAGAAAATGAAACCATGCAGTTCCTCCAGTTTGCAAGGGTTACTACTTGCCTCATACGCTAAAAATCCATCTCCCTTTGAAGTTTCTAATTCTGGACCCAAATTTTGCTCCCAAACGTACCAACCTAGAGTTCTCCACTTCAAATCTCCACCGTTCACATTGTATTTCCATCCGTGAAGATCAAAACCTCAAAATTTGAAGTCGATCCACCATACGGATTTTCCTCGATCATGATTTGATGATGGCTGGTCGGATAGCTCCAGCAACAGCCTTCTTCCTTTCTCTCAATATTTAACCCACAAAAATTCTCTCTTTTAAACCCTTCTTCCACTATTTATACTAAGCTATAAGAATCCTAAACCAACCCTAATGGACTCCTTTAATTGAGTTAACCCAACCCTATGGTGGTCTAGTTAAAGTCCAACTTATTCTAATTAATTCCTACTTTTTCTCCACCTTCTATTTTTCTACTTAAACAATACTAATTAAGTGTCTTATCATCTAAACACTCCTTACAGCCTAATTTCGTGCATAATAATTACTTAAACTCTAAATATCATCTAAAACCCTATTAAGTTACTTTTTCTCCAAATTAAGACCCGAATTTACCTAATTACCCTTTTCCTCTTTTATGCTCTAATTATCACTATTGTACTTCTAACTTGACTTAATAAATTATTTCCTTCTATTTTCTAACCCTAATTATTATATATTGATTTATTTCATAAATTACATTTTTCTGAAATTACCCAAAATACCCTTTTAGGCTAATTTCCTCAAAATTCCTTCTTTATGTACAACTTATTACTTATTTGAATTACTTATCCTCTAAATCTTCACTTTTTATTTGTAACTAGGACTTGAACTCATATTTTCTTTTATTTATTTATTATGTGAAAATTCGTGGTTTTACATTATTGGTGGTTAAATTCCATGCTTCTTGAAGAATTGTCATTTATTTCCGCACTCTGATATATTTTTAATGGAATTGTTCAAATTTGGATTAGTTGTTTTGGGCCATTATACTAACGAACCAGATTTGGGTTTATGTTTTTAAATAAACCTGGATCCGAGGCGTTATAACTACTTGAGTGGAGGCAGCTTCAACATCATAGGTATATAAGGACTCGAACATCTCGCTAATTCCTTCCAATTCTTCCTCTTTAATATCACTAGTGTGCGCGCGTCGGGACGATGCACCACGAGGCGCACAGGAGTGCGTGCCTCCGTTCGAGATAAATCGGGAAAATTGGAATCGCCATTGCCTGATGGGGTGCAGGCAGACATTTGAGTGCCTATATTTGTCTATTAGGCGGTCTACAACTTGAGATTCTGTGTAAAGTCTCGGTTACGGTCCGGGGAAGTTCGTAAACACCCTGGTCTGCCCCATCAGGTGACGGATCCCATGGGTTTCCTGGTTTGAGTCAACTCAGACTATCTCACCCAATTCCTAAGCCAAATATGCACTTTTGTTAAGTCTGGCGGGGACCACTTGAAGGGTGTGGGTCTTCCTTTATTTGATTTTATATTATTTTATTTAGGTGGTCTCAGTCTGCTTGGGTGGGCTAAGTTTAGCCCACATGTCCCTTGTTGGGCCTCAATCTAACCCTAAAAAGCCCTTTGGGGGTTTGGTGAGTTTGCTTGATTTTATTTAGGGTTTAGTGGAAGATTAGCTTAAGATTTATTCTTTGGTGGGCCTGGATGGTTTGTGGGCCCATTGGGTGGGCCACACAAGGGTTGCCTTAAGTCTTGATTATATTGATTAAATTATCCCCCAATGGGCTAGGAATGGGCTTGGGGCCCAAAACCTAGGCTTGGGCTTGGAAGCCCAAGACTTGGTGGTTTTAGATTTCGGAACCTTTCTTTCTCTTTAAGTGAATGGGCTCCCTTTGAAGAAGGAAGCAGGGCCCGATAGGCCCAAGCCTGCGGTCACGGCCAAACCAGACCTAGTCTATCCATCATGTAATTGATTGGGCTTTGGTTGGGCCTTAAATGGCATGACCCATTTAATTAGGTTATTTATCTTATTTAGAGCCAAGAGTGTTAGTTGGGCTGGGTGGGCCCCGTTGGAAGGCCCACAGTTAATCAAATTGGACCCGATGGATCTAAGGCTCATATTGGGTTTCCGGTTGACTCGGAAACCTTGCTGGGTGGTCTAGTTCAGTGGAAATGGGTTGAAAAAAGGCAAATGGGACTAAAAACCTTAAAAACCTGGAAGGGGAGCAAGTCTCTAGGGTTTCCAGGGATGCTTGGGGGCTATGTGGGCCCTTGGGTGGGGCCATAGAGGTTCAGCCATGGGGGAGACCCACCTTTGACCTTTTTTTTGTCACTTTATGTAACGCCTCGGTTCCGGGTCCATTCCCAAACCCGAGGTGTTATGGTAAATAAGCAAAGCAACTAAAGAATCTGGATAATTTAAAACTTTTTCTAACTTTATAATCAGATTAAATGCGGAAACTTGAATCCAATTTATCTTTATTAATCAACAACAATGATATACAAGGATTTCAATTCCATGAACAACCTACAACTATATGAACTACCCATCTACAATTAGCCCAAAATTTGACGTCCTTGCCAAGAGTACCTGAAAAATGGGGAGAAACCGGAGTGAGAATAAAGCTCAACAAGTAGCAATGTGCATGATATAAAATAGTCAACAATTTTACAATAATAGTCATGAGGTAAACGATAAAACAAAAACCACGATAAGACGATGATATAACAATAACAAATATCAATCCAAAACAAACATGTGTGACATAATAGGACTCATGAACTGAAACCACTTAATAAGATATTCTTTCCCCCATAGTTCGCCACATCACAACTTACATGATAGATGGAGCCCGCACCTGCAGTCACTACCATCTCCTCCATCAAGCATCAACGCGGACCACCCACGCATGGGTTGACGAGTACAATCCACAGTCCAAATAAAAATCCCATAAAGGGTACCGCTTTCGCGGAGGCCATACCAATCCAATCAAAGATTAATGGACCCACGACAAACACGTCTAATACCAGTGCAAGTGCAAGTCTCAAGTGATCCTCAAGCACGGCCAAATCATAGCTCCACTGTGCGAGTCACAAGTAACTTACCAACATGACCAATATAAAGCTTGTGAAAGTCGATGTCTCATTGAAGCATGCGGATGGTAACCTGAATAACAAAATAAAAACCGTTTACCGAAAACAACCTCGGCTAAGACCAGGCCGCACCTGCAGCGGTCGAGGATTGCTGCCTACATCGCCCCCACCTGCTAGTACGACGGACCGCATATTGGGGAGTTCTGAACAAGAATAACTTACCAGCCAATTCCCTTTCACTTCCTAGCTAAGTTATGGATCCATACTAAGCATTGCCCACTAGACACAACTCACAATCAAAACCTTGAATAACTCAAAGACTCAACATTCAGTGATAAACCTCATACCAATAATCATAAACATGTCTCAAGTGATGTGTCCAGCAATAATTTCCAAAACCACGGTGTTTAACCAAAAGATATTCAAAATAACCATTAAACAGTTCTTAAACAGAGTTCCAGATCATTTAATAAGAAAAGTACAAGAGTATACACAAATTCTAAATAAAAGGTTCAGATTTGAGTCGTGGTGGTGTGGGCGTACTTAGTTTATCTTTCTAATTCAGTATTCATGTTATCCTTTATTTCTTACAAAGTTTACTCCAAATCCTACACTTTGATTCATCATAAAATCCCTACTTTTAAATCCTTATTTACCAACTAATACCCTAAATCTCTAAAACTTTTTGATTATGTTATTGATTTTTTCCAGAAGTTAATTTAGGTCTATTATGACTTATTAGACTAGGTTTCATACCTAGATTCATAATGGAAATAGCCTGAGTGCATAGGTTTATCTTAACTAGTCTTCTTTGATTCTTATTACATTCATTGTCCCAAATAATTATCGCTTTATTCGAATTTAATTCCGTCACTTCCTACATCTTAAATTACCCTATTTACAAGTGTTACAACATTAAAATTCCAAGAAAAATTATTAGAAATTGAATATGGGCACGAATCCCAAGTTTAGAAATTTCTGACTAGTTGGTCGCTCGAAGGGTCACTTGGGCGACTGCTTTAGCGGTTAAGTTTTCAGGTTCTGTTATTTTTCAAAGGCTTATCGCTTGAGGAAATGCTCGAGCGGTGTATTGAGCGCTCCAACTATAACACTGTTTTTCTTCAATTTACGGAAATTTTAGAACTTTCTATACATACTATTAACTTGATTTGATTCTAAACATCTAATTTCCATCCTAAAATAGTTCTTAGACAAACCTACACTAATCCCATCACCTTTCTCCTTATCTTCAATTTCCTTTTTAAGTTAAACTCACCATGATCAACCTTTTCTTGATTTCTATAAGAAAGTTAAATCACCAAACAATTCTTTATAAACAAATAAGCTTTTCCCTATGAAATCCAACTTCATAACAATACGATCAAACATCAAAATCACGAGAAAACATGCAGTTCCTCCAGTTTCAAGGGTTTGCTATTTGCCTTATGATGAACCCAGATTTTTCAGAAACTTCGCCTGTGCCTGTTTTTTGAGCTCGACCGCACCCCTCTAGACTTCTCCAATTTAGATCTCCACTGTTTAGTTTGAAGTCTTCCATGAGTAGAACAAAACCCTAAAATTTCAGCCCATTCCAACGGTTGGATATTCCTAGCTCGCCGTTCGAAGTTGGCTGGTCGGCCATCTTTGCAACTTCTCTTCTTTCTAATTCCTCCTTTCTTTTCTCTCTTCTCTCCTTCTATTTTTGGCTCCTATCACTTATGCATGAATTTCCCTCTCCTTATAACTTATTTTCAAAACCTAAAATGCTCTTTAAACCTCTCTTTTGTAGCCTCCCTACTAGTCCAACTCTAATTAGGTTTAGCTTATTCTAATATACTTAGTGTATTCCCTCTTTTACCCTTCTCCTTAATTTAACTCCTTTAACTCTCTTTTAAAGGATCTCCTAATTAATATTCGTGCTTAACCTTATTCCTAATTTTAAATTGAACTTAGACTTTTATTATTCACTCAAATTACCTATATCTTGGACTCTAAATAGTATAATTACCATTAGGCCTTTTTTCCACCCTTTAAGCCTTAATTTAATTATTTTACATCCAACTAAGCTAAGATTTTGTCTAGTCAAATTTGTTGACTTAATAACTAATTATCTTATTTTCTTTCATGAATTTAATAAATTGAAATGAACAAATGACCCTTCCTCTTTAAATTCATATTTTAACCTTTATATCTCTCTTTAATTCTCCTACCATTATCTTTCTTAGTATTTCCTCCATAATTTATTCCTTAATTATTTATTTTATTTTTAGGAAAATCCAGGGTTTTACACTTTAGGAACCCAAAGGGAGGGATGCTACAATTTACAAAAAAAAAAAAAAAAAAACAGCAACCTATCATGACCATGCATATTGACGAAATAGGAAATGAAAGAAGGAAGGCCTAACATGGATCCTAAGTGTATCATGCATGTGTATATACATGTGCTTAGTGTGCATGCAAAGTGAAGGGGGAGGCATGCTAAGGTTCCTAAAACAGTAACTAAAAATGGGGAGGTGGATAGGCCACTTAAGCATGTGAAATCCTACCCTAGGACGCAAGTATGCTTCATAGAGAGAAGGGACACAATAATAAATCATTCATGCAAAACACAAAAGAAAAGAGAATAAGGGCATACAAGTATGATAATAACCTAAAACAACACTTTAAAGAAGGGATTTGGGGGGTTTAAAAGGGGTACATGAGATTGTGGGGAAGGAGGGGAACATGCTCCCCTCACTTAAATGGAGAAGTGAACAATGGGGATGTTGGCGGAGACATATAATGAGCCATAAACCCTACCATTTAAATCACTTATCCTGCCTTTTTTCGAACCTAGACACCTCCCCTTTCCATTCGAGTTCCTCCTTCACAAGATGGTGAAGAAAAGATGGGGGAAATAGGGTTATGGAGAACACCATAAAGCCAAACGGTGTATGGTGAAAAGACATGCTCGAATCACGCCCATTTTCATATGTATTGAACAAGATACAGTGAAAAGACTTACCTTGGGGGTTTGAAGTCTCCAGGACTAGTGTAGCACTCCCTTGAAGCTTGGACAGCAAGTGTGAGTGCCTCCTTCAAGTTCCACAGCACCACCTTTACTTCTTTTTTGGTTTCAAGTGGAGAGGAGGAGGAGAAGAAAGGTTTTGAGGGGGTTTAGAAAGGGTTTGAGGGTGTAAGAGAGGGTTGAGGAGGTAGAGAGAGGTTGGAGGGAGTTGGGAGAGGTGGTGTAATTACTTAAAAAATCTTGTTTGAAATTTTGACCGGAGTCAAAATTTGACTAGTCAAAGTCCTACTTACTTTAAGTTTTGATTGGTGACAAACATACACTTCCCTACCTGCACACACACCCAATCACAACTCAGTCAAAACCCTAGCCGTGTACTACAATCTCATCTTATTCTTTTCTCTTTTCAAACCCTCTCTCTCTCTCTCTCATGCCCCTTTTCTTCCTCTCTCTCTCGTTTCACCTTCTTGCCCTTTTCTCATTTTCTCTCCCTTCATCTTTAAACCCCAATATCCATTGAGACAAGAAGTGCATTAGAAGCTCCTCTAATCCAAGAAATCAAATGTAAGTGGGTTTAATAGATTTCTTATGATCTTGTGCATTGAGTTCTTTATTTCTAGTTGGATGATTTACATAAACTATTATAGATCTGCTTTTGACAAAAGGAAAGTGAACATGTTTAATTTCTGTGGGTTTGTTATGCTCATTTTAATTATTTAAGTAATTTGGTTTAGTTATGCCTATGCGGTTTAATCAGGTTCAACAAAAAAAAAAAAAACATGGCTAGGATTGATGCTTTATAATCCAATAAATTACTTAACTCTGATTTAGATTGTTGTGTGTTGAAATGGGTATGCTCGTACAGATTTTCTGAATATTAAATTTTTCTGTCATTGTCATTTTCTACCTTATATCTCTTGTGTTGATTTCGTTTAATTAAAATATATTGAAAAACCTCACGAAACCCTTTGTTCTTGTGTACGTAACCCGTAGGTAGACCCTTTGTTCCCTGTTCATGGTCTTTATTCATTGTTCATGAACAGAGAACAATGAAAAAGAAAAATGATGAAGTCATCTTCCCTTTAGTGGATGATGACATCATCATCCAGCAACACTTTAAAACCCATACTGTTTACACTCCAGCAACAATTTAAAATCTTTACTGTTCATTATTTTCTTGTCATCATCATCCCTTAGTGGATGATGACATCATCATCCAACAAAAGTATACATGTTATGTCTATTAGCATAATAGCATAATCTGTTCTATGCTTCTTATTAAAACTGTTTTAAATTAGCACAACGTGTTGTTCTTGGTCGTCTCCATTCATTGTGGATTAAAGTTCCATAATTATTTTAAAATCAGCATTCATTTATTCTGTTCTTTATTTGCTGAATTCTATAATCAATTAGAATTGGAGGAGATCGGCCTTGAGTTGTTGGATTCCTATATTATCAATTAGAATTGACGTGATTGTACTGCTAGTGGCAAGGGTTCACTAGTCCAATACCCAATTTGAAGATTGGCAGACACCTATATGGTGGTACTTCTAGTTGTGAGGCCACACACTAGTTAAGTAGTCTGCCAGGGACATTCTATTGGGAGTGTGTTTACTGCTAGTCTATACTAGTTCAGTATCCAATGCGAGATGCCCACTGGAAGAGGATATTGAAGTGATTGTACTGTTAGCAGAAATTGCTAATTTAGTACCCAACGTGACCTAGATGTCTACTGGGATGTGAGGATGTTATTGCTTGGGTTATGAATTTAATTACATTAGGTTATTTATTTTTGTTAATTATATTTCTGTAAGGTATTTGTATATAAAATTCACAGGTAAGTATTTCTACTCCTTACATTAAAGTTTATTTATTTAAATGTTAATCGTGTTTAAATTATCGTTATTGTGCTAGAATGCATGATCCCCTATGTAGAATATTGTAAATATTAAAATATATACGATATGAACCAAACCTAGGAAAACTTAGCTTGCTTATTGATAATAATAATAATTATTATCTATTTGGTGTATATATATATATTATTTTAAATAAGGAATATCATGTATATTATCATATGAGGTGTATTAGCATCACTTACTGGGTTTGTTTGAGACTCATCCCATATATTTTTGGAGAAAATAATCAAGAGAGGAGGAATGAAAGGAAGTGAATGGGATATGTGACCATTATGAACCGGATTTTTATAGATGATAGTATTTTTTGTTTTTATGGAACATGTATTGAACTTGTTTATGAACCGGATGGTTGAACTTGCATTAGTGGTTTAATTTGGATGTGGGTTGTTTAGTTATTCTTTATTTCCGCTAAACTCTGATGATTACTAATATGAAATAGAGATTTTCTTGTCTTGTAAATGTGCTTTGGTATTCGCTTACGAGCAAGGTCATGCTCGGTCCTACTCAGGCAATGTAAGTCGTGAAGTAAGGATTTAGGGTGTGATAGGTAGTGATGAGCCAAGTGAAAAATGAGTGGTCGTATGGGAGTCTTTTGAATGGGTAGGGGGGGTCATTGGGGAGATGATGCATGGGAGAGAGAGAGAGACATGGGGGTGATGTATGGGGGAGGTACATGGGGGAGATGATGCACGGGAGAGAGAGACATATGGGGATGATGTATGGGGGAGGTACATGGGGGAGATGATGCATGGGAGAGAGATGCATGGGGGAAAAAGGCACATGGGGGAAAGAGGGAGAGAAACCCCACGTGGGTCTCTTCTCTCTCTCTTTCTCTTTCCCCATCATTACCTTTTTTATTATTATTATATTCAAGATATTTTAGAAATATTATTATTATATTCAAGATATTTTTATTTGCTGTCCTTTCCGTCCTTTCTTCACCACGTGGCAAATTTTTGCACATTTGCCACGTGGGCAGTTTTCTGCAACTTTGCCCTAGATTTTAAATTGCTCACAGATTTTTCATCTGGGCTCTGATTCTGGCAAACTCAGTTGCCTTGGAACCGGGTTGGCATCTTCTATCCACTGGGACAAAGTATTGCTGCAAATTCAAGTTTTGAGTAGGAAGCCGAAACCACGCCCAGAATCTTAATATGCTCATAACTTCCTGATCCGGACCCCGATTCTGGCAAATTCAATTGTGTCGGAATCATGTCGAGATTCTCTATCTGCTAGGATATGGTTGGGTGGCTGATCTGGGCTTAGCAGAAAGTCAATTTATGCTCCCCTAGGGCTTGTTTTGCCCAAAAATCCTTCATCTGAACTCCGATTCTGGCAAATTCAATTGCGTCGGAATCGTGTCGGAAATTCCTATCCATTGGGGGGGGGGGGGGTAGGGCAAGGTAGCCAACTTGAATTTGATCAGAAAGTCAATTTCTGTCCACTGGGGTTTTGAGTTGTTTTGCTGTTTTTTAGCACATTTTTTGGTTTGATCAAAATTTGGGTGCTTACAATCAGCAGCATCTTCTGGATCAGGGTAAAGGATCTGTGGAGGATACACGAAAACTTCTTGCAAGCTAGGAATCTTCCCAAGGCTCCCTGCAACATCCCTTCCTTCTCGGCGTGCCCTGTGCCTCTCTTGATTCTTGAGTCTCATCTCAATGTAATCCCTTGGGTTTAGCACATATCCCAGTCCAAACCCAGTGTCCTCTGGCAATGTTTTAATTAGTTTAATTCTTCCTTGCTTATATGGGCCCATGCCTTCTCCAGCTCTTAGCCCCCAGCAAGCCATTATCTTCGTAGCCACCAAAAGTCCTGACTTCCGTCGTCTAGTAGGGACCCTTCTAGTTTCCTTTGGTATATAGTTCTTTGCTACAAATTCGGAGTGGTAAGAAAGGGATTCAGTTGGCATCTTCACATCAATGAATGGTACTCCAAACTTTTCAAAGGCATGATGATGATCCTCAGCATAAACGGTGATGACATTCTGCCCCATTATGAATTTTACTTTTTGGTGCAACGAGGATGAGATGGCACCTGCCATATGTAACCAAGGTTGACCAAGAAAAAGATTGAATGCTATGGGATGTCCAGCACTTCAAATTTTAGAGTAAACGGTTGCTCAACTATAATAATAGTCATCTTTATCTCACCCAAGGAAGTCTGTTGAGAGCTATCAAAGGCCCGGATTGTGCGCCCGTTTGACTTGATATACGAGGGATCTATGTGTAGCCTTTCCAACGTCCTTAATGGGCACATATTAAGGGCAGAGCCATTGTCAATGAGAATCCTGCCTACCACCAGTCCTCCACACATGGCTGAGATATAGAGCGCATTTGTATGTTGTCTTCCTTCAATGCTAGCTCATCATCTGTGAATGTAATGGTATTAGGAGCCATTATTTGTGCTACCATGGATTCCAATTTCTTTGGTCTAGTCGTATCAGGTACATGTGCATCACTCAAGACTTTAAGTAGATTTTTTTTGTGCTTCTCCGAAGTCATGAGTAATTGGAGGATTGAAATCTGAGACAACACCTTGTTTAGTTGGTTCAAGACATCATACTTAGGCGTGTTGAGACTCTTTAGCAAATCCATTGCCTCTTCTTGGGATGCCTTAGTTTGTCTTCTTGGTGCTGGTCTCTCAATATCTTCAATAGCAACAACCTTTCCTTTCTCTCTTGCCCTCCGCTCTTCTTCAACCTTAGCTTCTACATCCTTTGACTTCTTTGGTTCATCCTCTACATATTAGCCAGAACGGGTGATTCAGGCAATGCCTATTTTAGAAAAAACTGGTGGCGCTCTTAAAGTGGAAGGATCAATCTTATAGGTCATGGGCATGGCATTGTAAGGTGGGGGTAAAGATGGAGCTGGTTGTCGAATGACAAGAGGTGGTCTTTCAGATAGGTGTAAGGTGGTTTTAGATGCTAGATTTGAGGTAAGTGTAAGACTGTTCATGGTGTTCAGGGTAAATAGGTTGAGAGGAGGTTTGGTGGTAGAGATAGATGGTGTGGTAAGTGATAGTGTTGGTGCAATAAAAAAGGTGGGTGATGGTTTGCTGGGGAGAGTAAGGACCGATGAGTCCATGGTGGTTCTAATAGGTTTGGGTGTGTGGTTTAACCGTACACAAGGGACATTAGGTGGTTGAATGATTGGTTGTTCTGCCTTCACTTCCTCAACTGCATTTACTGTTGGTATTTAAGTTTTTCTTGAGAGATAGATTCTCACAACACTGCCAGGGAGAGCCATTAGCTGTGATGGATCAAACTTGAGCTCTTCTCGCATCACCATACTAACTATATTGCTTGAGGAGGCTTGGCCATGGTCAGGTAAAGGATTGTTAGCCACATCCCGACGTGCTTCTACTGGTGGAGCTGGAGGATCCACTATTAGCCTCCCCTGGTTGATTAAATATTGGATATCATGACGTAGATCCCAGCACCGATTAGTGTTGTGCCCTAGAAACCCCATGTGGTATTCACAAAGTTCATTGGGTCTGTAGGCTCTGCTGGGAGATGCACGTGGATTTGGTTGTTTCAGCTTTAAAAAGTCTTCATTCAAAAGTGTCTGGAGGAGTTGAGCAGGTGTATGTGGTAGAGGGGTAAAACTCTTCTTAGTCTTGCCTCGATTTCTTCTCTAGTCCTTCTTGGTGGACCTATCGGGTTATCATTCTGTTCTTTCCTATCCACTCTTTGCGGCATGTGCATTGCCCTAGTTGCCTGTATGTAATTAACAGCGCCCTCTTCTTTTTTTCTTTCCTGGCCTTTTCCTCCATTCGCCATCCTTCTTTGTGCTGTATTTTGCATGAACCCTTCAACTCTTCCTGGCTTAATAGCATCTTCGATTAGATCTGCAACTACAATTAAGTCAGAAAAACTAGCAGCACATTATCCCAATAGGAGTGTGTAGTATGGCTGCCTGAGTGTTGGTATGAATAATGATGACATCTCCTGCTCAAGCAAAGGAGGTTGAACAAGTGCAGCCATTTCTCACCACCTTCGAGCATAATCCCTAATAGATTCATTGTTCCTTTAATACATCTTTTGCAACTCCATCCTTGTAGGAACAATCTGTGTATTGAATTTAAAATGCTCAAGGAAGGCTTCTGCAAGGTCTTTTTTTTTTTTTTTGTGTGAAAAAACCCACTATTGCTAGTGGCACTCCAACGGTGGGAGGAGGGTTGAGGTAGACCCTGACCTGTATATTAGATTAAAAAAATCAATTACACCTAGCTGGGGGGGACATAAGACCTTAGACCTTAAGAAACATCTAATTACATTGAAGAAGCCAAGACTAATTTCGAATACTGTAAAGACCTGTTCTATCATGAAAAAGAGCAAATTTTGCTTTTACAAGGAGATAATTTTCAAAAAAATAAGAATTGAAATTAAAACTATTGCAACCTTCATTAGCAAGGGCATCTGCCACGAAGTTAGCTTCTCTGTACACATGCTGGATTTTTCTCTCATATTTTGCAATTCTTGAAAGAATTTCCTTCCACCAAAACTTACACTTCCAGGAGATCGAAGTGTGGCTATTAATAGCATCCGCAAGGACCTTAGAATCGGTCTCAATGATGAAATGTTGAATCCCTTCATTATCAGCCAATCGAAGACCATCTCTTAAAGCCAGGACTTCAGCACTTGTGTTAGTTGAAAACCCATAGTGAGCCGAAAAGCCCATAATGAAATCACCCTTATCATCTCTAAAAACACCTCCTCCTCCACTTAATCCTGGGTTACCTTTAGAAGCTCCGTCAATATTTAGAATAATAGAGCTAGAGCGATGCCGATTCCACTTGATAAATTTAGAATGAGGGTAACAAATATGAGGATAATAAATGTGAAGAGAGTCCAGCACAATTTCATTAAATTGAGAGCAAGGTACCTTTGGATTAGTGAGATAGGCAATCTCTTGCAACCATGGGGAGACCACTTATCGAACCAGAAATTTATATTGCCTTCTTCAACTATCTAGCCAGTGTTAGAATCGAGAATGTCCTTCACCTGCAAAATAATTCTCCAGATTTTCGAAACTCTAGGTTTAATCTTTGCATGTCTTAACGAGTGGGTGCAACCATATTTCGATCTCATGAATTTCGCCCATAGCCCATTATCATGCATGGCTCTCCACCCCATTTTAATGTGTAAACTTTTCATCATATCTTTCATAGCCTTGATGCCAAGACCCCCTAAATCTGATCCCAAGCAACCCAGTGTCTTTTGCAACTGAAATCTGCTGTTTCTCCCCAAAAGAAATTACTGAATATGGATTCAAGTCTTCTAATGACAGATTTTGGAACAGGAATAGCAGATAGAAGATGAATGGGGATACTAGATAAAACACTTTGAATCAAGGTTACTTTACCTCCATGAGATAACAGTTTGGCTTTCCATCCACTTATTTTCTTCTGTATCTTGTCCAATAAATCTTGGAATTTCAGATGCGAGTCTTATCGAGATTAACAAACCAACGATATGCTGATCCTGTTAACGAACGTTGGAAGAATTGGATCATAATCTTCTCCTCCTTTGTATATTGGCACATTTCACCTCAGTAGGATTGAATGTGTCATGGGACACCCTGTCCCATAAAATCGCCCAAAATCAGGGCACTTGAATTTAGACGGAAGGTTTTAGTCCGGAAAAAAGCATAGGCTTTCCAAAGATAGTTCCTTCTGTACCGGGTTTCGAGCCAAAGCCTTTAACTATTCCTTGAGTTCAGTTATTTCTGCTTTTAGTTGCGCCTGATCATTCTACACTTCTTCTTGGGCTCTGAACCACTCTTCCTCTTCATGCCCTATTCTATATGACTGAGGTTGTTGTACCATTACAGTTTGTTCAGGAATGACATGTTCCAGTTGTTGTGCTTGTGGTGGCTCGTGCTGCAAAGCATGTGACTACCGTTGTGGTGGAAATATAGGTGGTGGTGGCAGTTCAACCGCTTGTGGTTGTGGCTGAACCAACTGAACTGGTGGAAGTGGTTGGACTGGCTGGGGCGGTTGTTGTGCCAACTGTAATTGCTGCATTTGTTGTATCATTATCTGCATGAGTGCAGACATGTTGGCCATTTGTTGGTTGATGTTTTCTATGATCGGATGTTCTTCAAGCTTTTGTTGATTGTGCAAAGGGGTTTGATCTTCTGGATGATCCATTGCAACTTTGGTTCGGGATCGTAGAAGGTACGAACTCCTCTTTGCTATTTTGGGCACTTGAAAAATCCAAGATTAACATTAATACCACAACTACAAAAAATAAAAAGTAGTGCTCTTCATGATGCATGCAATTTTTTTTATTTTTCTTCTAGCTCAGACCTTAGGACCAAAACCATGGTTTGTCAGAACCGCCAATGTCCCTTTCTTTGACTGCCAAATGCCTTGGTTGGTCTATAAGGACTTGATCTATAGGTGAGAACTTTATTAGCTTGCTCGGGTATTGAGAATCTATTTGATTTGGCAGGTATGTTGGGATGGACTTTGATTGGCCTGTTAGGGATAGGATTTCCATATGGATAGTGTTTTCGCCTGTTAGGACTAAAAGAAGTATTTGGGCCTAAATCATGTCTGTTAGGATGGGAGTGATCTCATGGACTCATTTGACCGAGTACTGTAAGGTCCGGAAAGCATATGTTAGGATGTGAGTGGTCCACTGGACTGACTTGACCGGGTACCATAAGGTTTGGAAAGCATCTGTTAGGATGTGAGTGATCTCATGGACTCATTTGACCTGGTACTGTAAGGTCTGGAAAGCATATGTTAGGATGTGAGTGGTCCATTGGACTCATTTGACCGGGTACTTTAAGGTTTGGAAAGCATCTGTTAGGATGTGAGTGATCTCATGGACTCATTCGACCGGGTACTATAAGGTCTGGAAAGCATATGTTAGGATGTGAATGGTCCATTGGACCCACTTGACCGGGTACTATAAGATCCGAATAGCATCTGTTAGGATGTGAGTGATCCATTGGACTCACTTGACCGGATACTGTAAGGTCCGGAAAGCATCTGTTAGGATGTGAGTGGTCCATTGGACCCACTTGACCGGGTAATGTAAGGTCCGAATAACATTTGTTAGGGTGTGAGTGGTCCATTGAACCCACTTGACTAGGTACTGTAGGGTCTGGAAAACATCTGTTAGGATGTGAGTGATCCATTGGACTCACTTAACCTGGTACTGTAAGGTTCGGATAGCATCTGTTAGGATGTGAGTGATCCATTGGACTCACTTGACCAGGTACTGTAAGGTCTGAAAAGCATTTGTTAGGATGTTAGTGGTCCATTGGATGCACTTAAGTGGGTATTGTAAGGTCTGGATAGCATCTGTTTGGATGTTAGTGGTCCATTAGACCCAATTAACCAGGTATTTTAAGGTCCAGAAAGCATCTGTTAGGATGTTAGTGGTCTATTGGTCCCACTTGACCGGGTACTGTAAGGTTCGGATGATGTCTGGGTCCAAATGCACAAGGGGAAGTCATTCCCTTGTTTTGCCCAGTTGATTTCTATTAGGTTTGATTTGAATAGTCCTGTTAGAGCTAGGATGATCTGCAAGGATCTAAGCAATTTGTTCGGAACTTGGCATGTCTGAAAAATACTAGGATCGGTAAAGTCTATAAAGACCCAAAAAAAAATTCTAAGGAGCTTTATTTTATTCATTTCCACAAGGATGTACATCAAACTCTTCTCTTCTTAGGAAACAAAACGGCATCGACTAAGCCTTCGAGCTTATCGTGCCTAGATTGCTCATCTAACAATGCTTGCTCTAACTATGCTATTTTTTTCCTATGCTGCCTTTTTTATTCAAGCCAAGTTTCTCTGAGTTGGGCTTGGTTCATGTTTAGTTTAGCCACATGGTCTCTATAAATCTCTGTTGGGGTCGATGGTGCTGGTTCAGGGATAGGGACATGTGCTGTTAAAAAATTCTGCTCCATCCATGTTAAATATTCTCGGAACCTGTATTTAGGGAAAATCTGGCCTTTCAAGGTTTGGACGGTCCTCCATTCTGCAACAAGCTTGTTTCAGAGTACCTTGGACAATGGTCCAACAAGGTTTGATGGATCATCTGGCTCTGGAATGCCCTGTTCTTTTCCAAACTGACGAAGAACTCGGATGGGATACTAGACAACTGCAAAGTCAAGGCTAATCAAGGCTAGGCATCTTCTGTTTTTAAATGATAGAATCGGCTCAAGTAAAATGTCATAGGAATTCACCCACCTAAAGCTCTCATCTTCCCCAAGTTGACTGAAATAATCATACCAATCTTTCTTGGTATGATCCTCAGACAAGACTTTACTCTTTGAGAAGAGGAGGACTAGGTCCATATTTTTGACATATCTCTAGGTTATGGGCTTAGCTGCCCCAAAGTGTTCAGACACCCATATTTAGAGTAAGGGTGCACAAGCTAAAAATCGTCTTGACTTCCCACTTGCACAATCCGTCAGGGCATGGTATAGGTGGGCTAACACCATAGGCATGAGTCAGCGTTGATTGTTAATCTGGTTCAAAATCTCCATTAAGGCCAAATTTATTGTTTTCCTTTTGGTAGGAAAGAAAATGTAACGCCCTGGATCCAGGTTTATTTACACATAAACCCAAATCTGGTTCATTAGGGAAAATGGCCCAAAACAACTATTCCAGACTTAAACAATTTCATTTATTATATCAGAGTTCGGAATTAAAAACATCTTTCAGAAAGGGCGGAATTAAACTACAAAAATAATCCTTCTATATGTCATCTATGAAGTCTGGAAAGGGTTAAACTAAATAACATAAATAACATCCACCAAGGGTGTGGCATAAAGATACCAATGGCATAAAGATACCAATCATCCTTCAAATAATCATCAAACTCCTCAATCAAAATACTAAAAACAATCCCTAAGAAAATAAATCTAAAAGTCTCTCCATGTCCTTCTGGACCTACACAGGAATGAAATAGTCTTCTTCCTGATAATCACAGTAATCCCCCGAAGTCTCTATCCCAGCAACGTCCTCTCCAGGAATATCTGAAAACAAAACCGATAAAACAATAATGTGAGAAACAACATCTCAGTAAGCAGTCATGCAAATAGTTGACCACAATAAAATATGCAACGCTTAATCCGAATAATCACAATAAAATACAAGACAACAATGAAATACAATTTGTCCACCTTATGAGACTCATGAAATAGTATACCAGAAAAAGAGAGTAGACATGTGCCAATATGCTACCTAATCGAATTACAATGGACCAGCCGCCCTACAGTCTAACTATTCAACACCAACGGAAGAACCCAACCATGAGTTAGCATGTACAGCCCAACCAATCCAGGAGTGGGTAACGTAGCGACTGACCAATCCAGGAGCGGTACGATCCTCGAGATGATGGAATGCATCAGACACAGAATTCAAACCCCTCTAATACACATTTCACTTACTAGCTATTCTATGAATCTATATAACTGCTAAGCCCACTCAACAGTGAGAAAACCAATTAGGGTAATGGACATACTTCTCAATAACACCCACAAAAATACAAAACCATATCTGTAACCAAATCCGCCCATGCGAGAAACAATAAATCAGGCACTAGCCTTGTCACACCAGTGACCCAAAACCAAAACAGAATGCACCAAGTCATATGTCCAAAACTCTAGGTCTCAACGGGCCAATATGTCCCAAATGTGTATCGACTCCATCGATACACACAATACCTTCATATCACCCAAATACAGGTGTCTGAACTCACAAAACCAACCTTGGTTAAAAGTAAATTCTTTTGGAACAATGGAATCAAGTAAAAGTGCCTTTTTAGAAACATCTACCCAAAATCTTTATAAAATTGAATTTTAAACATCCGCCAGTGCAAACACTTCCCAAATACCCCAATCTTGATAGTATATAGGTTAAATTGGGATAAAAAACACTTTCATAGTGAAAACTAGGTTGAAAAGACAAGTTTTCCAAAATCTAATAGACAAGTCGCTCGAGCGGCCCAGGTCGCTTGAGCGGCTAAGGGTGCTCGATCGGCCTTACAGAATAGGTTAATTCAGGGTAGGTCGCTCGAGTGACTGTTCTAGCGACAGTTCAATCTAGGTAAAATTGCTCTCGGGTTTTGGAATAATTACATAGGGCGCTTGAGCGACTGCTCAGGTGGCTTGATACGTGAAAAATCCGTAACTTTGTGAAATTCAATAAAAATTCCACAACTCAATATTCAATGCATCAAAACCATTCTAAATCATTCTAAAATACTTTATAAACATGCTAGAACAATTCCCAACAAAATAAAACATCATAAATAACAAAAACAAACGCATTAAACACCAAATAACCATGTATATCGTCTAAACACAAATTTAGATTTTTATGCAAGCGTCAAGGGACTACTTACCTGTTTTAGGAACTTAAACCTTCTCTAAGAGCAATGAAATATCACTCCTAAGTATATATATATGTTTTCGACATTGTAAACAAACCCTAGGCTCTATTAGAGAGCTAACGTCTTCCTTCGTCCAAGAGAAGTGAAAGCCTCCGAGTTAGGCTCCATAGCTTCAACAACAATCATTCATCAACGTTCTAATGGCTCGAGAGATGCTTTTTGAAAGGTGCAGCAACAACATTCATCTCTTTAGTTGAAAATATTGCAAGAGAACCTTGTTTCGTCTCTTTGTTGTAGAAATCCTATTCGATAGAAGCACATCAACGATCATTCATTTATTTTTAAATCGGTAAGCTTTCTTCTTTGACTTGATTAATAGAATCTTATTTCTCTTCTGATTTCATATTGATCTCTCTCTATCTCTCTTTTTGCTAATAAGACGTCTTTTGGCCCATTTATCTTCGATTTTTTTTGGGGCTACTATGATGAAAAGGCATCAATCTACCTTTTGGCCATCCCATTCTACCTGGACGAGATGGAATCCTCCAAAAAAAAAAATTCAGAAGGTAAAGTCCATATTTGAACATAAACTATGTTTAACTTTATGCATACTACGTTGGACTGTTGGCGGAGTTTGATGTCTTTTTTATTACTTTCCAAAGTTTTCTATTGTATAATGGACACTAGTAGGTAAGTAAGATTAGCATGGAAGAAACCATTTGTTTTTGGGGTCCTTGGGGAACACGTTATCTTATATTTAGGGCTTTTTGTTAAATTCTTATTATGAGACAATGAGCAAGGTTCTGTTTTTTGAATTTGAGTCTTATTGATTCTGCAATCCATTAAATTTTATTTGATGTTAGAAATTCTGTAGGTCTCTTTGTTTCTTTATCATTCTCTCTTTTTTTAAATAACTTTTGCATTTCTTAGAGGTATATTTTCTTGTATTTTAGTCTTTGTAGTTGCACTTTCCTGTTTTGTAATGTGACTTATTTTCTTTTAGAAGTTGCTTAGTATGTCAGAACCTATATCAGAAATTATTTCAGTTGAGAGTTCAAAACAAGTCAAATCCATCATCTCAAACACGGATAAGAAAGTTGACATCTAAAGTTTGGGAGGAATTTGATAAGATTGTAGGACCAACTGGGGATGATTTGGCTGTTTGTATGCATTGTAAGAAAAAAATAAATGGGGCAAGCAGCAGTGGGACAACTCACTTACGAAATCATCTGACTAGATGTCCTAGAAGAACTCACAAAGATGCAGGCCAACAACTGTTATCAATGAGTAAAATTAAAAGTAGAGGGGGTTCTAATTCCACTATTACTCTAAAGCCTTTCAAGTTTGATCAAGAAAGGAGTCGTTTTGATTTGGCTAAAATGATCATTAAGCATAATTATCCTTTCAATATGGTGGAGCATGACTTCTTTTAGATTTTTGTTAACAATTTACAGCCTATGTTCAAGATTGTTTCTAGAAACACAACTAAGGCTGATGTGCTTGAAGTGTACAAAAGTGAGAAGGAAAAGTTGTATAACCTTTTTGACAATATCTCTTCTCGAATTAGTTTGACTATGGATTTGTGGACTTCTAATCAGCAGAATCTAGGGTATGCTTGCTTGACTGCCCATTTTATTGATGATTCATGGAGGCTTAATAAGAAACTCATTGCTTTTATGACTGTTGAATGTCTTCATGATGCGGAGACCCTCCTTAGATATGTTAAGGATTGGATATTAGATTGAAAAATCGATAAGAAGTTATTTTCCATTATCGTTGATAATGCTTCTACAAATGATGCAATGGTTAGACAGTTGAGAAGTTGGTTGTGTAGAGAAGTTGGTGAATTATTCCATGTGTGTTGTAGTGCACATATTTTAAATCTTATTGTGCAAGAGGGGCTACAAGAGATAAAAGGAATGATCAAAAGGATTAGGGAGAGTGTAAGGTATATTAGATCATCACCGCATAAAAAGCAAAAATTCAAGAATGCCATGAATCAAGTAAAGCTACATGGAAGAAAAGGTGTTTGTCTTGATGTGAAGACAAGGTGGAATTCCACTTATCTTATGTTGCAGAATGCAATTGAATTGAGAGAAGCTTTTTGTCGATTGGAAATCATTGATCATGAACTTAAGGTGAATCCATCAAAGGAAGAGTGGGATACAGCAGCAAATGTTTGCAAATGTTTGAAGGTCTTTTATGATGCCTCGTGTTAGTTTTCAAGTTCTAATTATCCAACTGCAAATATCTATTTTCCTAAAGTATGTGATATGCATCTCAAATTGATAAGTCAACATGATTATTTGCGTTCAATGGCAGTCAAAATGAAGGTGAAATTTGATAAATATTGGGAGTCATGCAGTCTAATTTTTTCAGTTGCTATCATTCTTGATCCTCGGTTTAAATTAGAACTTGTGCTGTACTTCTATAATGAGATCTATGGTTTTAGTGCTGAAATTTATACAAGCAAAGTTCAAAATGGTTTAGAGAATCTGTATACAGAGTATTCATGTAGTTCAAGCACCATGATGGAATATACTTCTACGTTGGGTGATACCGGTGGTAGTAGTTCTTCTCCATGCAACATTGATACCGAGGATAAGTTGAGGGGATTTGACAGTTGGTACATTCATTTACATGGTGCCAATATCATTGCCACTCAAAAATCAGAACTTGATTGATATCTAGAAGAAACTTTGTTCCCTCAAAAGAATGAGTTCATTTTGTTGAACTGGTGGTCTATTAATAGCCCGAAGTACCCAACACTTAGTAAGATTGCTCGAGATATCTTTGTTGTTCCAATTTCTACTGTTCCATCAGAATCTGCTTTCAATGTGGGAGGCATGTTGATTGATGAGACTCGTAATTCATTAAGCCCAGATACCGTGGAGGCTTTGATGTTGACACAAGATTGGTTAGATGCTACTACTTACAAAGGTAAAAATTCAAACTTCTAATCTGTTTTCTCATTCTTGTGATTTTTTGTTTCATATATCTTATAAATATTTTTTTTCATTCAATTCTCAGGTTCTGAAGTACCTGTTGATGAGAGACTTAACTCATAAAAGTATGCAATTTAACAGGTTTTCCTTTCCAAGTATTTAAGAAATTAACTGGTATCTTGTATTTTTGTATTTGAGAGGCATTTAGAGTTGAACCAAATGATTGGCTTATGTAAGGATATCAGAACTGAAGCAATGGACTGTTGAATTTTTTATTCAGAAAGGCAAATCTGGAACTAAGATAAAAAAATTCTAGTTTAGAATAACAATCATATCAGAACTTGAAAACTTCAAGGTTTTAAAATAGGATCATCTTCCTTGGACGTGTCACCTGTTTGATCTCCATATTGGATTATCACGTACTTATGCCCTCTGCAATCACCTTTATATTTCCTTATTCAAAAATATTTCATTGCTTCTATTATTTCTATCTGTAAATTTGCTCATTTTACCTCAAATTTCCTTCTTTATACATTGCATTTATGTGTCTAATGTTAGTTCCATTATCTGAATCAGTTGTTGCTAATGGAAATGAAATGTTCTTAAAACTTGATTTTTGTTCTCAATTTAGCTTCATATCTTAAAAGTGGCAGGAATTTATGCATTTCCTAATATGAACGTTTTTTTTGCATTCTTTTTTTAGTTGCTTTCTTATATCTTTTTCTTTGCCATGCTGATTCGAATACTTGCAACCCACGTTCCAAAAATTAATGAAAGAACACTGCATGGAGCCATTTTTTGATTTCCATGTTTGCCACTCTTTGAAGTATTTTGAATTTTGATGTTTTGATTTATCAAACATCCTGTCTTTTAAGGATGCAGTTTTTTTGTTGTTTGCCGGCTGTATGTAATAGCATCTCATACTTTTAGGTCTTTTGTGTGGGTCTCTGGTGTTTGGACGAATATTGGTACTACAGTTTGTTTACTTTGTTTATGCTTTTTTTATTTGAATCAACAATGGGCAAAGTAGGCTGAAAACACTCACTGAACTTAGATGTGGAAATTACAAAACCACCAAAAGGATGGATTTGTTATTATTGGAACATTGTTTTAACTTTTTCTCGTGGCAAATGAATAAGAATCTCAAAATGAGTTCTTTTATTACAGAAATCTAATTTTCATTTTTAAACACTTTCCCATTATCAAAACTAGTATGTATTTTCAGTGTTGCATTATTAATGCTTTTGGTTTCTTGTTTCTTAGATGGCATTGTATAAATGAAGTACTAAAGGGCATGAAAGATTCAGGAGCATGAATATGAACTCAAAGCAGTGTGTTGGACGAAGCTAATGAGATTATTTTGATGAAGCTAACAAGATTTTTTGTTGTTGGATGAAGCTAACAAGATTATTTTGGTTAGGAGTGGGATACTAAAGCATGTCATCTAGCCTTGGGTTGGTTTTGATTTTTGTACTGAGGTTAGAGGTTTGATACCATAGTATTTGGAATATATATATATATATATATATATAAAGGTTTAAAACAAATGACATCTATGGTTTGTGACTTTGTATAAAGAATCATGCATGATTTCTTTTGCAAGTGTATAAAATGAAGTAGTTTGTGGAAGAAGCTATATCATCAAGTCAATATTTTACAATTTTTCCAAGTATTTTGATATTATCTATTCGGATTTGGATATTGGATAATCGGTCGAATTCGAATCCGAATCAAATTTGGTTTCAAATATAAAAGATCCGTTGGATATCGGTTCGAATACAGATAATCAGTTTTTCTTATTGGATCGAATTCAAATCTCAGTAGATCCGTACCGTATTCGACCCATTTACAACCCTAGTTGTAGCTGCTATGAAGGCCTCTCAAAGAGTTTAGGACAACCCAAAGGCTTTCCATTTAGCAAGGTACACTCTCTAAATCCCTTTGTATTTGACATATATCATTTTAATATTAATATGATGCTATCCATCTTCTTGTGATTCTTATCTCTTCTCCCAACCTCTTCCATCCCGATGTTGTGGGGGAAAGAAATTAAAGGTTTTGCTCCTAGTTCATCACATTTGAATGGATCTCTCATCATAATGAGAAGGCTTAAGCTGAAGATGGGTAAGCCTTCCCCTTTTCTGGATCCAATGTAACCCTTTAAACCCAGTTACCCCTTCTGTAGGATTTTTTTTCCTCCTCATTTTTATTCGATATGGACTGGTTCTATTGTGGTATGTCACATACGCATGCACATGCTAATTCACTCTCTAATCCATGTGCTAGTGCCATCATTGAAGCATGATACATCTCATGTGCATACGAGCATGAGGCACACACTCATTGTGGATTTGTTTACAGCATGTTTAGATTAGGTTTGCTTTAACTTATTTTGTACTCATCTGATGCATGGTTTGGCCGTGGACTTAAGCAACTAGGCTTTTCGAGCCTATGATTCTCTTCCTTCCTTAATGAGGAGAGAGGCCTCGCTAATAACACTAGAGGTGGAGTGCCCCTACACCACCTAAAAGTCTTGAGACTACATCTTAAGCACAAAGGGAGAGGCCCCAAGCCTTTCCCCCTTCCCTTGTTGGATTGATCACCAAATAAGATAGGATAACAAGGCTTAAAATCAGCTTGGAGAACCACTCATTACCAAAAAAAAAAAAACTTGGAGAACCATTGTGGGGCAACCAATCAGTCCACAAATGATATCCAACTCACATGGGAAGTGGGACCCCATAAATCCCTACAGAAATTCAAATTTGCATGTTCTCGGTGCCAACCGTAAACTCAGAACGGTTTTGACTAAACCGTATAGTTTATACGGTTTAGTACAAAAAACTTGCAAACTTGGATTTCCTGGTTGTTCTTCATTTAAAATCAATTTTGATCAAGGGTAATTAAGACAAAAAGTTCTCTGGTCACCTAGAGACCTCCTAGAGACCCGAGTTTGCTTTAAAATCCAAATGGCATATTGTAGGCCTTCCAATGGGGCCCATACTCCAGACTCAGATCACTTAAGCTAAAAAGATAAAATCAAAGACCTACACCACTCATGTGGTCCCACCAAGACTTAAATCAAAGCATGCTTGTTTAGGAATGGGTGAGGTAAAAATGAGCTAACTCGATCAAAGGCTAACCAGGGATGACCCATGGGACCTGTCTTTTTGACGGGGCAGACCGCGGTGTCTATGGACTTCCCCGAACCATAACCGAACACTTTCTTAGAACCTTGATGCGCAGACCACCTAATAGATATCCTTTTAGGCATCCAGGTGTCTGGCTGCACTCCATCAGGCAGTGGTGACTCCCCACCCTCCTAATTCTTCAAATCCGATATCTTGGAAGCATACCGATCTTTCACGCTTTCACAGGAGAGCATCGAGCCTTCCCGAAAGAGGGACCCACGTTCCCTCCACCTCCGTACGCCACGAATCGATGTGTGCACATGATGCATGCACAAAAATGCGCTACTCTAGTGCCCTATGCAATCATTCAAATCAGATCATCTGTGTGGACCCCCTCGCACATGTCACCCATGCACATATCATCAAAACAAGAAATGTAAGGCCATACATGTGTGTGCGCACATGTGGCATGCCTGTGAGGGCTGAATGGTCCAACCATCATTTAATTGGTTCGGGACATGAATCCCCAGCAGAGTCACCAAGCTGTGTGCACCCCCTTTATGTTGGGACTCTCCCCTTTTATAGAAGAGAGTCTCCAACTCCTCAAACTCATCATTCCCTCACGAGAGGTAGGGAGAGTTATCTAAATAATATTTTTTAACTCCTTATCTTAATCCTATTTCTCTCTCTCTCTTTCTCTTTCTCTCTCTAACGACTCAAAGATCATCCCATTTTCCCCCTTTTCTTTTTACAAAAAAATTTATCTTTAATTAATTTCCTCTCCTTTTTTGGTCGTTAGGGGACTCTCATCTTCTAGAGATGAGAGTTGTCTCATTATCTAAAATTTCCTATTTAAATTCAAACACTCCCCCATTTTATTATTTTTATTTTTCATCTTTTAATTTATCCCCATCCCAAAATATCTATGCCATGACATGTGGCATGCTGCTAGAGTGGCACTTGTGCACTCACAAACGGTGACATGTGTCTTTTCCAAAGAATTTTAAAAAGCCTCCCTTAAATTTGTGATAATTGCACAAAAGCCCTTATTTTCCAATTTTGCTTTAATTTCTTTATTCTTTTGAAATTTTAGGACTTATGCACATTTTCAATTTTCAACCCGTGCAAAATTAGGGTGCTTACAGTAATATCAAAAGCATAAAAACTGCTTCTTGTTTAATATATGACAAATTGAACTATTATGATAGGGGTAGGTGGTGGTGGTGGTAGTAGTAATGGTGGTGATGGTGATAGTGGTGGTGGTGATGTGATGGTGGTGGTGGGGGTATCGTGGTGGGTGGCAGTGATGGTTAGGGTGGTGGGAATGTGGTGATAGTCATAGGGGCCACGAAAGTGGTAGATGGTGATGGTATAGGTTGATGGTGGTGGGTAGGGTGGTGGTGGTGGTATTGGTAGGTGGGTGGTGTTGGTTGTGGTAGTAGTGGTGGGAGTGTTGTTGGTGGTTGTAGTGGTGGGGGTGATGGATGGTGGTGGATGGTGGTGGTGGGTGATAAGTGGTACTAGGGATGGTAGCTGAGATGTAGTGGTGAGTAGATTGGTAGTTTTAGTAGTGGTGCCCATGATGGAAATTGAGGGTGGACTATGGTGGGGTGGAGGTGGTGGTGGTGGATGATGTGGTAGTGGTCTTTGGTAATGGTTGTGGCTGGTAGTGGTGGTGTGGACCAACACTCACTAAGCAAAAGAAGCAAAAAAAGTTAAATTTTCAAAATTTTAAGTCAAAGAAATCAGTAAAGGGGTCCGTCGATGGTCATACCAATTGATCATCACTTTGGAACAAGAGGAGGGAGAAAATGAAGAAGTGGCAGAAGATCATGAGATTCATTCAAGAAAAGCCATATTCTTCGGTAGTTATACAAAACCGCCCCCATTTTACCGGCAAGTCTCCAAGGCCGACAGAAAATCTATTTGTAGTGGTTATAAGGAACCGCCACTGAAGTTTTACCGGCAAAATTCTGAAAGAATTTGTGATTAAGTTCGAAGAGTTGGCATGTGAATAACTGTTCTAAATTTTGAGGAAGAAATTTATATTTTAGGTGGGTAGGGTGTAAAACCCCAAATTTTTGGAAAATAATTAAGGCATAAATAAATAAAAGAAATAGGGGTGTGAATAAATTGGGAATAAAAAAGGAGAAATTAGATGATTGATAATTTGAATAAATAAGTAATAGAAATAAAAATAATAATAATGATAAAAATATAAACATATAATAAATTAAAGTGTTAGAGAATTAAAAATAAGTAATATTATAAATTAAAGAATTAAAATGAGACTTTTTGAAAGAAATTTAGGAGAAGAAAAGGGTAATTTAGTAATTTTAGTGTATCAATTAATATATTAAGATAATAAATTGAGAAAAAGTTAATTAGAACTAAATTGAGTTAGATTTGAGTTTAATTGATATTATTTAAGGTTTAAAAGAAGGTAAATGGCTTATTGGTAATTATGGTTAATTAATTAGGGGCCTTAATTTGAAGAAAAAGACTTAATGAGGTGTTTAGGTAATATTTAAAATAGGTGTTAAAATATGCACGAAAATTCATTAAAATTAGGAGTTTTTTTTTTTGTAGGGGAATTAAGAGGTAAGATTCTAAAAGGAGAATTAGAATAGGAGAGACAAGTGAGATTAGTTATAAAGTTTCCTAATCCTATTAGAACTTTTATTTTGTGAATCTATTTAAGTAAGACATAAGGGAAGATTTAGGGTTTCTTCTAATTCAAATTGAATGGAGAAAAAGGTAGAAAAGTGGAATGTACATATGGAAAAAAATAGAGAAAGAGAGAGAGAGAGAGAGAGAACAAGTAATTTAAGAAAGAAGGATTGCTGCATAAAGTTCTAACCAAAGTTCATCAAAGTCCAATCTAAATATAAGCAACCGTTGGATCGACTTCAAATTTGGAAGTTTTGTTCATGAGTGGTAATACTTCAATCTGAACGGTGAAGATTACGTTTAGAGAATCCTAGAGTGTTGAGATAATAGCATAAATATGGCTGCCACACCCGATTCAATGTGAAGATGGATTTCGCATATTAAGGCAAGTAGCAATCACTTGAAAACTAGAGGAATTGCATGTTTTTCGTGGTTTCAAATGATTCCGAATATTTTGATTTAGATAAATTCATGTTTTAATGGATTCAATATTTTTCCCCAAAGGTTTTCTATGTTCTTGAAAGAAAATAAGAAAAGTATTGATTTGTTTAAGTTTGATCTTTGTAGACACCTATAAATCTGTAATTAATTGGTAAGAATAAGTTTAGAGTGTTCTAGAGATGATTTAGATTAATTAAAATCAAATTTAGATCAATTAAAATCAGAGAAAAATTACAAAATTCAGAAAAATTGAGAAACCAGAAAATTTGCTGGAAATGGCGGGCGCTCAAAAAATTGCTCAAGCGCCCATGTTGAGCACCCTTTAACAGATTTTAAAATTTGGGGATTTTGTGTCCAAATTAATATTTAATGATTTTTCTAGTAATTTAATTATAGTAACACTTGTGTGGAGGATAGTTTGAGGTGTAGGAATTTATGGAATTAAATTTAGAATTAAGATCATTAATTTGGATCGATGAATGTAAAGAAGTATTTAAAGGGTTAATAGAATGGAATTGGTGGACTAGATCTATTTAAACATAAGTTTAGAGTGTAGAACCTATTCCTAAACTTCAATAGGGACCTGTATGACCCTCTGGAAGTATTAAATAACAAGGATTTCAAAATTTGATACCTTAGGTTCTAATTAAGGAAAATTTGACCATAAATGGTACTTTAACCTATAAAGAGTGAAGCCATGACCTAGGGGACTAGGTAAGCAAGTGAACAAGAACTAACAACGTGTCCAACATTTAAATATGTATGATTTGAGTGTGTCTATATTGTTGAAAGTTGTTTTGAAGTTTGAATCGTGGTTTTGGGTATGTTTTCTTCGATGAACATGCTTTTGAATTATAAAAAAGGATTTATTGTTTTTGTTCCTTGATTGGAGAAAATTTATTGAACACAGAATTTTTATTTGTGAATAATTGCATTTGGAATCATGGATCTGATATTGGATTTGCTGGATTTATTGTGTACCCTAAAGTGGGTGAATTTCCTCTCTCACTAGGATTGAAATGAGATGTGATTACGAACTGGAAAGCTTTGCATATTGTATGACAAACTTATTTGTGTTAGACTTAATAAATGTCTTGAGTGTGAATTGTGTCTACTGGGCATAGTGGTGTATGGATCCATAGGATAAGCTAGATAGTGAAGAGGTCTTTCCTTTGGTTGGCTACTCTGACTCCATGATACGCGTTTCATTTCGCAAGTTAGTTTGCATTGGAGGGTCCTCATATATAAACGAGACTCATTTCAGATTTAGCTTGGTGGCGAGACTCATGTCAGTGTGGTTATCTCTGTATGTGGCGACAATGTGGCTACCCCCATGATTGTGATTTAGCTTTGTTGTAGGCATGGTAGTATGTGCCAAAATCCATATCTCGAGATTTATGGTACTGGTATGTGTGTTTCTTGTGTAATAAGCTGATGGCTAGACCCCATATTTTGAGATTTAGCTTTGCTGGTATGGTGGGACTGCGGTTTACTAGCATTGCAATAAGTCGTAAGGTGTCATAGTGGAGACTTAGTTACTTTTCAAAGACCTATCTTTCTTCATGAGTCCTGTGATGTCACATGTATTGCATGTTTTGAGCATGTTGTCTTTTATTTTGGATTTGTTTATTGTTGAATTTGATTTATTGATCGTTGGTTTGATTTATTGGTATACCTCATGACTATTTCAAAACTTGGACTGATTTCTTGCATCCTTGCTACTTGCTCAAATTTATATCTCACTCCAGTTTTCCCCATTTTTCAAGTATGCTTGAAGAGATTGTCAAGAATGGGGTAGTGTGCACATGGGTAGAATTATGATCATGCACCTGGAATTAATTCAATCTTAGGGAACCATTTATTGAAAATTAAATCGTTTAAATTGAAGTACTTATGCTACGCTTCCATTTGTACTCTGATATTAATTAAAAATTTTAAATTTCCCATAAATTTTAGTTTGTTCTGGCCCATTTTCACTAACACTTCAAGTTTCATTAATTGAACCTGATCCAGGGCATTACAATCGATCACTTTTAGTGTACATGGATTTCGATCTCTCTCGCCTCCCCCTTTTTTTCTCTCTTCTTTTACTAGATGACATTAGAGAAAAAAAATACTATTTCCCAGTTTTTCCATAAAAAAAGCCCTAATCCTACATCATTCAAAGCAAAAAATGAGCTCGACTTTACTCGTGGACGATGGCGATGATTGCAAAGAGGGCATGGTGCAGTGGACGACGGTGAGGGCAAACAGGGACAGTAGGTAATGCAACAGGAAAACAAAAGCAACAGGGGAGCTTTGCTCTCTTTCCCTCTTGTTCTGATTCACAAAGACGGTGCGCAAATGGACTGCTGTCCGTTCCCATAAATGGACTGTGAGAAAATACCGACGTCGGGATTGTGCTCATTCTGTTGTAGACGATAACCCCTTTCCCTTTAGATTCTCAAAGAGACCTTGTCTCGCATGTTTCCCTCTCTTTCCCTCTTTTATGAACAAGGGCAATTTTGCCATTTGCAAAAGTGCAATAGACACCTAACCCTGTAGAGCAATTAAATTTAAAAAGTGGATTGTTTTTATAAATAATCTTCAAATGTGACCCTTTTTCATAATTCTCTCTCTTAAAAAGTGACAGTAACAAATGTAAGACCACTAATATCATGATTTATATTTTGAAACTCTTATATCCTAAATCAAAAACCCTTTTTCTTATATACTAATTCAATAGAAAAGGGTCTCTCTTCCACTTTATCCATATTTCTACCTTTTCTCTTATATTTATATAAAATAGATTTGTATTTCAATGACAACTTTTTAGTTAGACTCTTTTAAGAGAACAAGTTTTTTCAATATAAAGAAATAATTTCTTGACTATATTTATTATTTTAAGCACAGGATTAAGGGGAACCTGTGCTTAAAATAATAAATATTAATTCAATTATATAGCATCTATATATATATACACATACATACATATATAATATAACACAATACTAAATATCATTGCTGTTGTACAATTAAAAATTACATATTATGGGCAAATTATAATGTTAAAAAGATATGATTCATAGAATATGTTCCATATGTGATTGAGGATTTCATGGTTTTAATATATTTAATCCAAAATCTAAAAGAATATTGACCCAAAAATACTCAAACCACGATTTCATTTTTCATAATTTCAAATGTCATTTTAATACAAACATAATAAACATAGAAGATTTATGTGTATGTGCTTGTGTGTGTGTGTAATTTATTAGAAAATAAAAATAATTTATTGTAATAATAAGATGAAAGGATAAATTTTATAAATATATTACTTTCATTATATTTTTATAAATTTATTTCTTTTGCAACATATATTAAAACTAAACCCTAAAGGGGATAAATATTCTTTGAATGAAATAATACGAGGAAAAAATTTATATTGAATATAACAAATCATTATTATTAATAAAAACATAAGTAAGGACAAAATAAAAATACCATCCTTCGTTATTAATTAATCATTAAAATAATTATTAGATGATTATTTCTTTTTATGATAGAATTCTATTTTGTTTTTCATGAATATTTGCTCGTGCAAATCAAAAAAGCATAAAGGTTATTTTAATGAAAATAATATAAAATCACTCATTAGATAGAATTATAGAAAGAGTCCCTATTTTCTTCCTTATCCTCTTGTTTCATTAAACAAATATCATATATATATTTGATTGATTAGTTCTCTTAGTCAATGTCTTTTATTCTTTATTTTATTTAATTAAAATTCATTTAAATAAGTATAAGTAATTTTGAAATTTTTGTATTCTAAAATGGGATAATAATTTGGGTTTATATTATTTAATTAAAATTCTTTTAGATAAGTATAATTAAAGATTATCTAATCCAGTAAGATTTTGTTAGACTCACGCATGGTAATAGCCCAAAAAAGAAGAAGATAATTTTGAAATTAAATACTTAATTATTGATAAAATTATTTTTATATAATAATTGGAAAAGAAGTATTATGATTTTAATAAATGATAATATTTTTTGGAGAATAAATCTCATAGAAAAATTAAAAATTTGCCCTACATCTATACTATATATAAAATGAACTGGTCCCTTGGAAAGCGTGCCAAAGCTTATATCTCATTTTATCTTATATATTTACATAGGTAATTTTTTCTTTTTTCATTTTACCTCTCCAGAAAATATCCATCAACAATTTCTTATCTCTTACATGTCCTAAGCTTTTTATCTACATACATGCAGTACTACACGTGCACTCAGCCGCTAGTTATTAATAATCTCTTACTAACTAGTTGTTTTACGTATGCTAAGCACAGGAACATATATATTTAAATATGTTCTTTTTAAATAATTTAAAATAACGGCTACAATTAGTAAATATAATAGTTAAACATTTTGTTACAATGTGTAAGCACGCCAGTTGTTTATTTATAGCCCAAGATTTTAATGCCAACAATTCCTTATATCATTAAATCTTTTATTGGCATGATTCAATATTTTGCTAGCCGTTTTAATTTGCCGCCAGTAAAGTCCTTTTTTTAGTGAAAATGTACTTATTAAATAAGAAAAAAATATATCTATGACTTAAAAATTTAGACAATAGACATATATTGTTGGACAAAATCTTGATTTGGCTGAAAATTGAGAATGAGTATACATATATTTAATTTAAATAATGGGTTACTTTTTGATAATTATAAATTAATGATATTGTTTGAAAATAATTGAGAATTAGTCTCCATGATGGGAGTAATCTCTATCACGTGAGCATCAAGTCTCCTTAATCCTTATCATTTTGTTAAAGATAGTTATAGGTTTATTGGACCCTGAAAAGATAAGGATTAATTATATAATCTTAATTTCGTTAAAGATAATATTGGAAAAAGATATCATGTTCACGTGGTGGTAAGATATATATTTAAAAATTATTTATTTTAAAAAAAATAATTTTGATGTGGGGCCCAAAAGAGCCATTGGAGAAAAAGGGGATGTCGACGTGGAGGAGAGAGAGATTACCTGTGTGCTAAGCACAGAAACATATATATTTAATATGTTCCTTTTAAATAATTTAAAATAACCGCTATGTACAGTATTGGACAGGACAAAACATATGGTTGTATAGATATAGGGAGCAAGCTTAGCCTTGCTATGCACAATTTGAGGTTTTTGACTATTATGTAGGGATAATCCCTTACCGTACATACCTTATTTCATATCAATACAATTTTTGGCTGACCATCCAAAAAAAAATTTTAATAGTTGGACGTCTTGAAATTTGGTTTATTAAGAAAAATATTTCATATTAATTAATTAATATTAGATATTAAGAAAAATAACATAAAATTTTTGTAAGCTCGTAAACATAATTTTTTTTTAATATACCTAGTTGTTTTAACTGCGCTAAAAGCGTAAATTTTTAAATAACATATTATTAAATAATTTAAAATAAATTTTATTAGGATTAAATATAGCAGTCCATCTGTAAACATTCTTAAGTAAACCCTATGTTTTGTATTTAATATCTTGTTCCTATATCTTTGTTTGATCCAAACCATCCATTATGACAAATGGATTTGATATATCTTGTTACTGATAGTTATATTTATCTTAGTTTTTTTTTTTTATTATCTTATTTCCTATATGCCAAGGACGTTTCTTTCCTATATTTGTTTAATAGCATTTTTTAAAAAAGTATTTATCTTTTTTGCATGGGACCCACAAAATATGATATAAATTTGAATTAAAATTTTTAGTATTTTGATATTATCTTCCAATTAATTAAACTTAAAAATTTGTGAATAAGAGATATTTTTAATATCTAATTAATATAAAATATTTTGGTTTTTTATTATCTTATCTGAAATTAAAGATTTTAAGAAAGGGTATTTTATGGATGTGAAAATGAAAAAAAACTTAAATTTTAATTTAATTATTAATATATTGATTACAAAATAAATTATTTTAATGTGAGGCCAAAAGGGCTTATGGGGGGTTTTAGGACTCTACGTAAGATATATAGTAATTAAGCTAAAGAAAAGGAAAAAAAATCAAATATTTTCTATTTTAGAAAAGTATATATTGATATATTATAGATATATTATTTTGATGTGGGCTCAAAATGGATATTGGAGATAAGAGGGCATGTCCACGTGGAGGAGAGAATATGGTGTTTCAAGACTCTCAAATATCATTTCTTTTAGAAAAATAATTATAAATAAATTATTTTAGTGTGGGACCCAAAAGAGCTATTAGAGAAAGAAGGGGATGTCCACGTGGAAGAGAGAGAATGTGGTTTTTTTTTTACTCTGCTTTACTATATATATATGATTAGATAATTATCACTTAAACAACTGTAATTAAGGTTACATTAATTAAAAAGTTTTTAGATAAGCATAATAGATTTAAGTTATAATTAAGAATTATATTATTCTTTTGATATCTCTTAAGTATAAATAAAAATTCTCTTAGTTAAAATTGTTTTAATTTAATGTTCTAATTAAAACAATTTTTGTTTGAAATATTTTCTATTATATTTATTAAAATTCTTTTAGATCTGTATAATTAATTTTGAAATTATATATTCTAGAGCAATGGCAAAATATACAAAATCGTTATTATTAATAATTTAGACTGATTATTTAAATTAAATTGTGTTAGATAAGCCTAATTAATTAAACAAATCGTTATACAAATAAATTTATAACAATTAATTTTATTATTTATAATTCCAATAAGGGTTGGAACTTGGTGCGGTTTGGTTCGGGTTAGCCTTAGCCTGGGACCAAACCGAGGTCATTGATGGTAGACCCAAACCCGCACCGAACCGACCTTGGAACCAAAGTTTCCAAACTGAAAACCGAACGGATCATACATGGAAGACCTGCAACCCAACCCAACCCAAACCAAATTGCAAATTCAGTTTAGTTTGGGTCAATTTCACATGGTAAAACTAGTTATTTGTTAAAATAAAGTATTTTAAATAGTAAAACCTGATATTTACATAGTAAAACATGGTGAAACTTGTGTCATTGAAATTTTGGATCCCTTAAAAGACCTACAAGAGTTGACCTAAAGAGTAAAGACTTATGATTAACGTCATTTAATGACTTAAATATTATTATATAACTTATATCTATAATATTATATATTTCGGTTCGGTTCGGTCTTAGGCTTAGGATATTTGGTTCAGTTCGGTTTAACTGAGCCTTCAACCCAAAACTAAACCAAGCAAATTTGGTTCTACATTTTTTAAAACCAAAACCGAACCAAAGACTTAAGAACCCAACCCAAACCGACCCAATGTCGGGTTGGATCGGCTCGATTTCAGTTTTAACCGACCACCCAAGTTGCAACCCTAATTCCAATAGTAAACAAATCATTATTATCTATATAAATTAATTCAACTAAACGTGCATATATAAATTATAAGTTACTATATATTAAACATGTAATGTTTATACAAAAAATATAGTGGATTCAATAATGAGTAATTATTAACTACTAATATGAATTTATCTTAAAATAATTCAATAAAACGTGCTTTAACTAAAATTCTTTTTTGTTAGCAATTTATCTCAAATAAGTATTAAAGAAGCAACTATCATATATATATATATATATATATATATATATATATATATATATATATATATATATATATATATATATTTTTTGGTCTTAAATGATATACTATCTCATGTATGTTTATCATCAATATTGGTGAACTTACATGCCAAACTAAGAGTTAGTATTTTTGAAATTAAATATTTTAGACGAGAGAATATTTATAAATTAGACTGTGGATGGCGGTACACCAAACCACTTCACAAGATCTTGGATAGAAATGTAATTAGAATTAGTAGAAACTCAATACCACGTGGAAACCTCCTATAGGATCATGGAGACCGAAGGAGATAAGCAATAAAGAAGTCAGTTAGAGTGAGAGCGAGTCCTAAGCTAACTGTCTAACAGGTTACACTCCCACGTCTCTCCCCATCTCACTCTCTCAATAGTTATCAGTTTGTTAGCGAATATATTTTTGCCTAAAACCTCGTTAAACAGTTAGTACGTACTCATAATTAATCAATCGATCCAAGCGTTGTAATTAATTAATAAGGTGTCCTCGTTCGCAAATTTTACGCGTTGGATAAGGTTCATAAACTAACTGCTTACACGGTAGGATTGTAAGGTTCGTAACCCAACTGACTTTTAGCTACACGTGCTTAAAGAGTGTCTAACGTAACAGTTTATGCCCGTCCATGCTGGACGAGTATAGCTCATTAACTGTAACTATATTCATTAACATCACTTGTCCATTCATTTTAATCACATCATACATATAGGATTCTCATAGGTGATCGGATTATGTCATTGCTAGCTCCCAATATAAAAAACAGGGGCGCAACGAACCGACTTTGGGCCAGTTCGGTTTGATTTTGGCTATAATTTTTCCAAACCAAATAAGTTTGGTTCGGTTTTGTGTTGAATCCTTGGTTAAACTGAATTGAACCAGACCGAATTATATAATATAATATATATATTATGTGAAATTTATAATATACTATATATGACATACATAATTACCTAATAATTACCATTATGCTATATACTATATATAATATATATAATATACGTAATTATATATATACACTAGTATATAAAAGGAATTGCCAAGATTTTGGCCTAATAATCTATACCTAAATTGCCTTAAGTTTTTCCTTATTTTATAGATTTGTTATGCTACTTAAGCATAACTAACCAAATGGAACTACAATGTGGGATTTTTTTTGCCAAGTGGGCCCCACAAAAATATTTGCAAATTAGGATAACTAACCAAACTGAATGGAACTAACGTGGGACGTTTTTTTCTAACTGGGGCCTACAGTCGTTTATTTTGCTGTCCCCTAGTATATATATATATATATCTATACTATAGATAACTAGAATATGCCCTTTGGGAAGCATGCCGACAACTGTGCACGACTTCCCCAAAAACCGTAACCGTTCGTTGTTAAGACATAATTAGCATATGATTAAAATAGTCAAAAGTTTGCTTATTTGTTTAAAGTCTGAATAGTTACAAAACTATTCCCTCCCTCTACGTGAAATATTGCATGTGTACCCTGGTAGCATATATATATATATATGTGAATACCATATAATTAGCTATACATTATTCACCTTTATTCTTAACTATTGCTTTAATTTAAAATTTAGGGGCTTTCCACAAGTCATCAAGCGGTCAAGATTCTCAAGAACAAACTCTTCGTAAAGAGCTTACAAATGTAGAAGTTCGGACATGTCTATTGGACATTGCACGTATGTAAAATACAATTTGAAATTTTAAAACGTACAGAAAATCTTTGTTTATGGCTTGAAGTTGAGACTTCATTTTAATTTGAAATTTTGAAAGAAATTCTTTTGAAATTGGCCCAGCCCGAGCCAAGAATTCGATTTGGTTCAGTATGAATTGTGGTTTTCTATTTCCATTTTGGTTTGGTTTTTGGGTTATGTTAATCAGGTTCAAGATTGATTCAGTTTTGGGTTGCCATTCAGAAACTTTGGTTCGGTCCTAGATTGAGGCCAACCCGAACAAACCGAACTGAGTTGCACCACTAATAAAAAGTACTCTTATAATAGAAGAGAAAGAGATACAAACCTAGGAAATAGTAAAGTAAGAAATATTTTCAAGATATCAACACTAAATAGGTTATCAAATGGGTCAGATATGGGCATAAATAGGCCATGGACCGAGATACACTGCCTATAATCCTATTCTAGATTCTCAAAATATTATTTGAGTCAGATTTAGGGTTGGGTTTTACAATCCAATTATAAAATCCAACTCAAAATAAAAACCCATCTCCAAGGTAGATTCAATGGATTTTAAGCGTTTACATTTATAATCTACTAGTAGGGTGCATGTGTAGTTCTACATGTAGAGGGAGGGGAATAGTTTTTCAATTGTCCAAATTTTAAACGAATAGGTAGAGTTTTGATTATTTTAATGCTATATTAATTATGCCTTATCAACGAACTTTGAGGGCTTTTTGGGGAAGTCTTAGATAGTTGTTGGCACACTTCCCAAGGGGCATATTCTCGTTTTATATATACTGGAAGGTGTATACGTGCAATACTGCATGTGGATAGGAAGGGATGGAGGGAGACAATGTTGAAAGGAATAGTTGCAAAACTGATTGTTAGTTTTTGGAAAAATTGAATCAGTTTGGAATATTGTTCTAACTTTTATTAATAAGTCTTTTCAATAGTGTGTAAGGGCTGTTTTGGAAAGCTACGTATTTTGTTCTACATGATTCCCAAGGGGCCTCTTCTCATTATATAGTATATATATATATATATACCAGTTCTACTATATATATATAATTTGTAGTATCATGTGATATATAATAATATGTGTACGTACAATATGAAATATATTATATATAATGCAAAATATTGTACATTATATAATGTGTTGAACAATATATAATGTATATACTACTAATAATTATATTAAACACACATAATATCTTATATATGTATGTGTGTGTGTATTATAATATATAATTAGATATATGTAATATTGTAAAATAATAATATATATTATATATAATATTGTGCAAATATAAAATAATATTTAAGATATAATTAAATATAATGATAATAGTACTCTAGGATACATTGCATTCTAAAATATTATATAGTACGTAACACCGTCTTACATGACCTCAGTATATACATTGTATCATAATATACAATGTATAGTTTGATACATATTGCAATACATTAGATTCAAATTATATATACTAGTAGGGTGCACGTGCAAAATTGCACGTAGGAGAGGGAACAACTTCTGGGTTTCAATTTAAAAGTGGAAGGTGGTTGTGGTGGTTAATTGGTTATATGTTGGGACTTAGGATTGTTTTGTTTATGGAGGGCAAAGTTTGGAAAAGAAAAAAAGGGGGCCAGAATCTAGGGGGAATATTCCCCCCTCTTCCTTTTATTAATTAACTAGGGGGTTGCACGCACTACGCGCGTAAAAAACGTCGGCCCACTTTGATAAACAGCCAAGCCAAGGTAGTTACAATAGTGGGGGATTGTTTTGTTTGGGGAGGGTATTACTTGGAAAAAGAAAAGGGGGGCCAGAATCTAGAGGGAATATTCCCCCCTCTTCTCTTTATATATAGTATAGATATAGATTAATAGTATAGATTAGCAGAATTAATTTTATTTTGAACATTACTAAATAAGTGTTATTAAAATACTCTAATTTTCTTGTAGTGAATCTAGAATCAAAAAACTCCACCAAACGCCCCATTAATTAGTATAATCTTTATTGTGGAGAGAGTTGAGAATTTCCCAAATACAAAGATAATGACGACCGTAAATGCGTTATCAAGGATTCTATGAAACACTAATGTGTTGTAAAGTAAATTATCTAGGCTAGGCTAATGTCCAGTAAGGTTTGGACTAAGAATTCCCTTGTGCAAAAAATATATCTTGATAAGCATAGGAAATAATCCCATAAAAATAATAGCATATGAATTCCATTAAAATATGTATCTCCATTTTTTATTAGGTTAAAATAAGAAAGGCATCCCATGCGTGTGGCACTGTTAGGAATTTGTGTTTTGTGTCAATTTGCAACTAGGATGCATTTTGTCTTCTTTTGGTCGTTGTGAAGACAGGACCATGGGATGGTAATTAAAGATTACTTGAAAAACTCATGGGGCCGAGATGAGTTGTAATTTTCTCTAAAACCAGAAAATTAAGAGAGAGAAAAAACTTAATCTGCCCTAGTTTTTAGGGCTTGTATAGCGGCAGATAAGCCTGTCTGACAGTTAAACTAACCGCTCAACTGACCCTCCCACGTCTGAATATAGTTGCCTGGGAAAGGAGAAGAAAAACCAAGGCTTATTCTACATTCAAACTGTCTTCTACTCAACAGTATCTTCAGTTCAAAGACTTTTTTTATGTAAGAGTCTCATTTTCTACTCATTTCAGTTCATATTTGTTTGTGCTTCTGCTTCTTCATTTCAAGATTCTTTTCTTCACGGCATTGAGGGGAACTCTTCAACGTTTCAGTTGTCCAGAGATGGCTAGCTTCCAAGAACTACAAGCAGAGCTTGCAAGAGAGCTGCTTGGCATGTGTGACACCCTCACCACTCCAAACAACTTCTCCGACCCATTAATGCTTAACACTGAAGATTTCTTTTACTCAGATTATAACTACCCTCATCTCCTTCCATTTTTCTCTTCTCCTTCTGATCCTGATCTCGTCTCCATCTCCCCAGAAATCTTCCCATACAATGACCATGAATATTGCTACCAATTCAACCCAAAACGCCAAAGGAACTATTGCTGTGACGATCTTTACTGCTCAAGTTTTACACCTTGTTGCATGAATGAATACTTCCCCAGTAGCTGCTTGCTCCAATCGTTTCTTCCAGAGCAATTTGAATTGCTTCCATCTCCCGAGTCTCAGCTTCCGATGGTTTACGGCAATGGAAATGTTGAAAACGAGAAGAAACCAAACAATGGGTGTTCATCAGCACAGAGCATCGCTGCTCGACAAAGGAGGAGGAAGATCACTGAGAAGACCCAGGAGCTTGGAAAGCTCATTCCCGGTGGGAACAAGATGAACACAGCTGAGATGCTTCAAGCCGCTTTCAAGTATGTGAAGTATCTGCAGGCTCAGGTTGGAATTCTTGAATTCATGGCCACAGTCCGGATAAATTCCACTCAACTGCGGAAAAGTAGCGGAAGATTTCACGTGGATGAACTCCAAGTTCTTGCATCTCCAACGATCCAAGAGAAGCTCTACTCAGAGGAGAAATGCCTGGTTCCTACAGAATTTCTTGAAGCAATTGCCGGTGGTGATGTAATCCAGTCGAACAGTTCCATCGTAGAAGACCTTTTTCAGTTTATCGAATCAAAGAACTAATGACAGATTATGCAAACGAGGCTACCAGAGTTGTGTCTCTGTTTTTTTTTTTGTTGTTATTTTCTTTTCTTTTTGATGCATGTACCCTCCTCTCGGCCGGCACTCTTTCTTTTAAAAATTCCCATTTGTGAAGTAGTTGATCCATGAGCTCAGTTCCAGCTTCTTAATGAACATGTATGAAATATTGAAGTGGGCGCATTTAGGCTTTGGGATATGTCGGGAGCTGTAAACGATTGGGATTACATTTTCTTGATGTGTGAAAAATTGCTACCAATTTCAATTCTATGGGAGTAGTCTCAATGGTTCTAATGTGTTGCATGTTGGTTAATTGAAAGGAACTAAGCACCTGGTCAGATGGTTTGTGTAGTTGTATCAGAGTCATGTTTAAACTCCAATCGATTTGCAGCAAACTACAAAGAGTCTAAAAACTGAAAGCATTTCATTGGAGGGATTTTTTTTTATCAGTGCTCACAAGTAAAGTGTAAATCTGTTATTTCTTTCAAATTTTGTCCTCCATTGATGAGGTACCTTATTGTCTTTTTAAATGAGTTATGCGTTTATGTGTTCCTTCTTGTTGACATTTCTCATACTGGCCTGGTCCTTGGTCCCGAAGTTCGTTATATATGTATCATCTTAATGGATAAGTAATTAATCTTTCTGCTTCTTGTTGCCTCATTTGTTTTCACACTTTCTCTTGTTTCATGGATTGTGTTATTTTTCAGAACATTCACTGATTATTCTGGTCCTAGTACATGTAATTACATTTTAAGAACACTGAGTTTTGAAAATCTTCTAGATGTAAATTAACTGCTTGCATGGAATTTGTGTGATTGCATGCTACTGTAGATACACTAAGGCTCTGTTTCTGTTTTAGTCACTAAAGATTGTAAAGGCTGATCTGGGTCGCTGTTTTAGTCACTAAAGATTGTAAAAAAGAGTGGAAATTAATACTGAAGACTTACTACGAAGATTCAAGTCAAGTTTAAAGAAAATTTTCAAGCTTTGTAAAAGATTCTATTCAATTTTAGAACCTAAAAGAGATGGGGAAATGCAGTCATGACTCAGCTATTCCTCCTCGAACACAGCAGAAAATCCATTCAAATACTTCTTCCACTCCGCCTCATGCTTGTCTGCAACAAGTTCTGCGATTTCTTTCTTCAGATCCTCAATCAACTTGGGAGATTAGCCTAGCTTCTCTCGGCCAAATCTTTGCTCAGTAGCATCAAAGCAAAACTTTTCTCCCTTTCTTTGCTTTCTTCCTTGTTTCAGTGTCTCCACCTCCCATATATGTCTATCAACCTTCTTCTCAAGTAAGTCCTTCGCGAACATTGAATAAGCTAGACGAGAAGCCGAGGCTGAGTAAGTTGGTATAGAGGAGTCGCAGTTGCAGAATCGTGGTGAAGAAAAATGCATCTGAGTCAGGAAATATCGGGCTTATTTTTTCCTCGAGTTTATTGTCGATATGGAAAATATTTTCCTTTAATTTAGTTTTTCCTATAAGAAAAACACAAGGAAATTCTGGAAAATATTTTTTTTCCACCACTTTCGATGAAACAAACACAGCCTAAAGGAAATTCTTTTTCATGTTATATAGCAATATGAGTTGTTTTAACAATAACTTAATCAGTAGCCTTTCTTTCTCCTACATGTTTTTTTTCATGGATTTCCTTCCTGTCTTCCTCTCTGCATGTTTTTGCATGACTGAATTTATTAGTACCATCTGTTTGCCTCGATTCTTTTCCATGGCATTGCACTACCATTGTGTTATGATCAGTTCTTTTATCCTTACCGTATGGATTAATCCACCATACTACCCAAAAAAAAAAAGGTGATGTAGCAACTCTAATATAAGGGCATTTATAGAAAAGTACCTTTACAAATGCCTTAATGCAGCATTTCATTTGTAGATGTTGTTATAAAACAATTTATTACGGCCTTTTTTGCTATAAAATAATTTATTGCAGTGTTTTATAAGACATGCCGTTATTAAACAAATTATCACGGAATTTTCTATAAAAATGCCACTAAAAATAATTTATTACGGCATTTTATAAACATAAAACATTTATTAAGATACTTTATTACGGCATTTTATAGGAAAATGCCACTATAAAATAATTTGCTGTGGCATTTTATAACACATGCTGCTATAGAATTATTTATTAGGGCATTTTATAGAAAAAAAAAAGCCGCTATAAAAATAATTCAGATTCAATCGTCCAATGATTTGAAATAATACTTGTTCTTAATTATATGAAATAAGTATCATTAATTGTCTAGCTATAAAAATAATTCAAATTCAGTATCTAATTATTTGAAATAACACTTGCTTCTTAATTATTTGAAATAAATATTATTAATTGTCAATTATGAGGAATTAGATGACTGAATTTGAATTATTTCAAAAAATAGCACTAAAAACTAATTTCCCTAATTTTTTTTCCAATCGTTGGAGAAGAACAAAACGCCTAATTCACGTGTAGGCCTATCATATTAGGGCTTTTGCATGGAATTGGCCGAAATTCCCAAATCCAACAATGGCGATCTTAAGTTTCGTGCTCTTTTGGAAGCGCTTATTGATTTGAGCTACATAGTTAGAGATGCTAATCGGGCCAGGCCGGCATGGGCACGGCACGCTTAAAGCACCATGGCATGCGTTAGGCATTCTGAAATGTTCCGGAATGTGCCAGCCCCCCAGGCTTGCCATTGGGGCCTATTATGTTGGCACGCGCGGGCATGCCAAATGGCTAGCTGTTTGGGCATTAAAATTTTAGTTTTTTGGAGGTTTTTTAGCTTTTTACCCTTCCCCCCAGTAGCTACATAACAGCCATATTAGGAGGTATACTTGTAATTGACTATAAATGACCATTTCTACCCTTCCAACAACTAAATAACAGTCATATTTTAGGGTAGAGGTGGTAAAAAACCACTTTTTGTTTTCTATAAATAGGCCTAACCCTTCCCACTCGAAACGACACCAATCTTCTCATCTCTTCTAACTTCTAAGAGCCTTTGTCATGCCCCAATTTCAGCTATATAAAAATCCCTAATTAATAATAAATATAATATTAAAGCTGTAACTGTAAAACCCCGACCCGGATTATAATTTAATTATTAAGATTAATTATCTAAAGTGTGATTATTAGACTAATTAAGTATTTGTGTTACGAAGATGAGGTAAATGTGGATTATTCTTGAGGATTTAGAGAAATCAATTGAACTTTATGAAGGTTATTGAGGTAAGTTTAATTAATGTTATTTCTAAATTCCAATTGTCTAAGATACTCTCCAATTAGCTTAAATGAATTGGAAATCAAATTCTAAAACATTAGACTTATGTGTACCTAGAGTAATTCCCAAGTATACCCATGGTACCCCAAAGTTTAACCCAGGTACCCTCTCGGATAACACTAGTGTATACCCATGTATACCTGAAAATACTCCCAAGAATACTTAAAGTAACTCCTAAGAGTAACCAAGGTACCTCCCAAATATACCTTAAGTATCTCCCAAGAATACCCAAATAACCTCTCAAGTATACCCCAGGTAACCCACTTCTATACCCAAGGTACACCCAAGTATTTCCTAAGGTACCCTCATTGTGTGCCCAAGGTATGCTCAAGTATTACCCAAGGTACCATCCAAGTGTTACTTAAAGTACCCCTCAATTATACCTAAGGAAACCCCACTTGTATCCCTAAGGTACCCTACTTTAATTGCCTAAGGTACCCCTGTGTTTACCTAAGGTATCCTCTTGTGTTTGCCTAAGGTACCCCTGTGTTTACCTAAGGTATCCCGACATGTATACCTAAAGTACCCCTTATATTACCTAAAGCACCTCACTCATATTGACTAAGGTATCTCTTTATTTTAACTAAGGTACCCTACTATCTTACTTGAAGTACCCCTTGTTTAGCTAAGGTACATTCCCTTATACAGCTAGAGGTACCCCCTATATAAGTAAGGTAACCCCCATTGTTTTGCCAAAGGTATAACCCCTTATATAGCTAAGGTACCCCCTCATGTAACTGAGGTACACCCCCCTAAGCTTATCTAAAGTTTATTCTTTAGAATGACTAAGGTAAATCCCTTGAAACATCAAGGTACCTCCTCAAATAACTAAAGTACCCCTCATATAACTGAGGTACCCTTCTGTGTTAACTGAGGTACACCTCCCAAGCATTCCTAAAGCATGCCTTTTAAGGCAAACACCCCACTTAACACTAAGGTACCCCACTTAATACTAAGGTACCCCACTCGAATAACACTAAGGTACCCCTGGTATGCCTTAGGTACACCTTAGGGTTTAATTGAATAAAAGCCTTGTTTAGGGGCAGATTTGAAAGACCCAAAACTTGGGCATATAAAAGGATGCCCTAATTTCTAATTAAGTGTTTGAGAACACTTCCTCTTGTCTTGATCGTATAGAACAAGAGAGAGAGTTGTGGGAGCTTGCTTCAAAGCTTCAAGAAGAAGAGGAGAACTAGGAGAGGAGGTTGCTTCTCCATTAACAAGTAAGTAGCAAACCCTTCCAAACAAAATGAATTACCAACTTTCGTATTTTCTCTCTAGGGTTTGGTTTATTTGATGAAATGATCTTGCATGATGGTTTTGATTTCTAAAATTCGTAGGGTTTTGGTTGTATGATAATCTTGCTGAGTTTTCTATTGATTTGCTATGGATTTCCAGCTTTATTGATTACATTTCAAATTAGGGTTTAAGATTTGTGTTCATGTGGATTTGGAATGAATCTTTGTTTTGGAAAGTGTTTTAAAGTATGTTGAGATGTTTTATGATCACCCATTTTGATGTTGGAAAGGTTGTAAAGGATTTACATGAGTTTTGTGTTGAAATTAGTCAAAATACTTCAAAATCCCGACCCTGCGATTAATCCTAAAAGTTGGCGATTAATCCTGAGCCAAACCCCTAAAAACTAGCCTCTGTTATTTTAAATCGCGGCTCAGGATTAGCCTAGGCGATTAATCTAGAAGCTCAATACGCGAACGTCAACCTTTAGCGCGCGCTCGTTGCCTTGTTTAATACCTTAGCGCGCGAACGTTAAACTTTAGCGCGCGCGCGTCGACCCTGTTTTAAGCATGGGCGCGCGAACCTTTAACCTGAGCGCCCGAACATTGAGCTAATTGCCCCTGGGAGATTAATCCAGGGGCTAATCGTGGACCCTGTTTCTTGAGTTGTTCATCCTTTTTCTCTCCAACCCTTTCCCAAACAACCCAAGCCTCTTGTACAACACCCTTATTTCCATGAAAGACATCTAAGTAAATGTCCTGTGTATTTATTGCTCCATTTACTTAAGTCTTTACATGTAAATAAGGTTTTACCCCCATTTGGAACCAATAAAAATACTCCCAGGACCCAATTCCCAACCAATAAAAAGTCAACTTTCCAGTTTGTGCCAAAATTTCCAGTTTTCCCGATTTTCAAATAAGACCACTTTTTGAGTTTGATATCCAAATGAGTGATTCAGAAGTCCAGAAAATTTTAGATGATTTGTATACCCTCCAATAGATTACAACCAGAAATTGAGCCCCAAACTCCTTCTAGATTTGTCTAGGAAAATTCGACACCGAAAAGTCAACGTTTTCAACCAAACTTAGAATATTTTTTGAGGTCCAAAACTTTTTGTCTCGGAATCCATTGAATTTTGGTATGGTGATTTATTTGGGATTTTTAAGATCAATCTACTCATCGAAAATGTGTTTTGAGGATTTTATTGCCTTCGTTTTGATTTGGCTTGGATTTATGAAAGTGATGTTGAAAAACTCTTATATGATTTGGCAAGGCTTTGGCCTATGGTTTTATTGGCAGTGGATGGGGAATTTCATTTGCCCTTGGTATGGACTGATAGTGGATGGGGAATTCCACTTGGCCTCGGTTGATTTAATAGTGGATGGGGCATTCCACTTGGCTTTGGTTTAAGCACTGGTTTTACTCTTGGAATTGAATGATTTGTTTTGATTTATGAGTCGTATAATTGGACATTGTTCTTAGTGTGGATCCACAGTGAGTCTAATTAGTGTGCTGGTATTGGCTTGTTAGCTTTAATTGCCTTATCCATATAGCATTCCACTGTGGGGAATCAGTGAGGCCTTCTCGGGGAACAGAGGGTTGCAGCAACCCCCCGTTACAGGGAACCGGCGGGAGTCCTTGCGATTCATCGAACAGTGGGTGGGGAATCCCACTTAATCTGGATCCTTGGTTAGGTTGACTACTTGACAGCCCATACGTGAGTACTCCGCTTGCTGAGATGTCCCTAGCTAGGCTTCTCTCTGTAAGTCATGTAGGTGGCAATGGATACTGATCATTAATCTAATTTACAGACATGCTAACCACAAGTCCTAACAAGACATGTTTATAGTATTTGATCGTATTTGTTGATTTGATTACCCGAGTTACTTGATTGAGATATTTGAATTGGAATTTCTTTTATATCCAATTGAACTGTTTTGGTTTGCATTTAGTACTATATAATTGTGAATATCATCATGATGTTATAAAAACTGCATAAACTGTTTCTCTACATGCATGCTTGCTGTTTACTGGGACTTTAAGTCTCACGTGTGTTTTGTTTTACCGGATTTGTTTTCAGATCCGCTTGGAGTCACGTACCCGGGCAGTTATTGTGGGTAAGCTTGAGTAAAGGCTAGAGGGCTACCATTTCTACCCGTAGTAGGGTTCTTATTAGGATGATGTATTTTGTCTTGGGGATTGTATATGAGATGTAAATACTATTTTTGGACCTATACTCTTGGGAGAATCTTTTGTTCTTATCTGTATATTTTGAGAAGATCATTGTGAATGGTTAGTTGCCTTAGTTGTATTTTGTTCACATGTATATCATGTTTTGGAGATTATAGTACAGATGATCTTTTGATTATGTGGAAAATTTTTATTCCATGCTTCTTTAGTCATGCACTCTGATAATTACATTGTAATTGCCCAGGAAATTGTGTTTATCAGGTTCTATTGGGCCCATAAGTAGGTCTCGGGTACGGGTTGGTGCTGCGATAGGGCAGACCAGGATCTGGGGCGTCACAGTAACGCCTCGGATCCGAGTTACGTAGTGAAACCGTAACTCATCTCCGAAGGGTTAACTTTTCATACAAGATCGATATATCAAAGTGAAGGAGAACATGAAATAAAAAATAGTCTACTAAATCAAAGTCAATTATAAACCCAAGCTCAATTATAAAATACCATATCTCAAGTCTAACGCACATGATCCAAGCATTTACCCATTGAGTATCGTCCTCTCCAAGATTTGAAAACAAAACAAAATAAAACGGAATGAGATACGAATATCCCAGTAAGTAGCACATGCATGCTCAAATACATTTTATTTAGTTCTAAAATATGAATTAGTTATAAAACATGTATCAGCAACGGTAACACGGATAATCTGATTAATTCAATAATAATCATCAATCAATATGAGATAAGCCCAAGTAATCTATCATGTCATGTAACGCCCCAGATCCAGGTTTATTTAAACACATAAACCCAAATCTGGTTCGTTAGGGAAAATAGCCCAAAACACTATTCCATACTTAAACAATTTCATTTATTATATTAGAGTGCGGAAATAAGAACATCTTTCAGAAAGCGCGGAATTAAACTACCAAAATAATCCTTTTATATTTCATCTAAAAAGTCTGGAAAGGGTTCAACTAAATAACAAAAATATCATCCACCAAAGGTGTGGAATAAAGATACCAATCATCCTTTAAATAACATCAAACTCCTCAATCAAAATACTAAAAACAATCCCTAGGAAAAGTAAATCTAAATGTTTCTCCATGTCCCTCTGGACCTACATAGGAATGAAATAATCTTCTTACTAGTAATCACAGTAATCCCCCGATGTCTCTACCCCAGCAACGTCCTTTCCAGGAATATCTGAAAACAAAATCGATAAAACAATAATGTAAGAAACAACATCTCAGTAAGCAGTCATGCAAATAGTTGATTACAATAAAATATGCAACACTTAATCCAAATAATCACAATAAGATTCAAGACAACAATGAAATACAATTTATCCACCTCATGGGACTCATGAAATAGTATACTAGATAAAAAGAGTAGACATGTGCCAATATGCTACCTAACTGAATTACAATGGACCAACCGCCCTGTAATCTGGCTATTCAACACCAATGGAAGAACCCAACCATGAGTTAGCATGTACGGCCCAACCAATCCAGGAGTGGGTAACGTAGCGACCGACCAATCCAGGAGCGGTACCATCCTCAAGATGATGGAATGCCTCAGACACAGAATTCAAACCCCTCTAATACACATTTCACTTACTAACTATTCTATGGATCCATATAACTGCTAAGCCCACTCAACAGTGAGAAAACCAACCAGGGTAATGGACATACTTCTCAATAGGACTGTAAACGGAGCGAATACGGAGCGGATCCTGTTGAATCCGAATTCGAATCCGTTTAAGTAATAGGATATCCGTATTCGTTTAAATATTCGACGGATATTTGAAATACACTACCAAGTCCGAATCCGATAAAAAATGTTACATCCGTATTCGTATCCGATTGTATTCGAATTCGATTAAATATTCGAATCCGTTAAGAGATCCGAAAATCCAATTAAATTTCGTCTAATTTAAACAATAAAATTAGTTTTTCCAATCAAACCATTGGGCTTTAATAAATGATACAACAAACAAATGATACAATAAAAACAAAAAAATCATAAAAACAAAAATTAAAAAAATTAAACCACGTTAGTCTTTCTTTATTACACAAACAAATGATACAATAAACCAAAATAAATAAATAAAAAATACATTCAAAGATCACTCATATGCCCACTTCTGTTGCCTCCCGAGTTCAACTCCAAAGTTGAAATTACCTGTATTTCAAGAAGTTAATGTCATTAATTGACAGAAACTTAACACAAAAGTTCCACCACTATTCATACAATAGAATTTGTTAAACTTTTCTTAAATTATATGCAAGAAAGATGTTAGATCAATGAGAAATACTTTTGCTATGCAGAAAATTGCTTTAGGATAAAAATTTACCATGTAATTAATATCAGAAAATCAATTAAGAACCCAATTTTGATCACAAAAATATTGATGCTTCAAAAATTCATTATAGATGGTCATATGTGGCTCAGCATAACATCCCACAATCACAAAAATTCAAGACAAGTACCTTAGATCACCATGTTGTCGCTTTCCAAGATTTAGCAAAATAATGGCAAAGCCTGTCCTAAGTATCTGAATAAAACAACAACAAGAAGCAAAGAATGATATGTATATGATTTCTCACAAATGGTAGACAAGGATGGTTAATGTTCAAATTGAAGTATCACAAATCAAAGTTGGTATTGTTTTACAGTTAGAGCATTTGCACCTTTGGTACCCTGAGGACTTGCATGACTAAGTTGTGCCCATTATTTGTGCCAAATCCCAAATATTTGATGGCAATAGGGTAGGTTTTGGAAACTCTGAAACCCAAATCATATTTATTCTCATTCCATCCGTAATCTATGACAGGTTTCAATTTCATATCCCATAACCCATTAAATTAATATAAATTAAATCCCGCAGTCTCCTACCCTGTCATATCTAAATTTCTAAAGCTTAGCTTTCTATTTTAAAATAGAATTTTACAATATGTAATGTACACACATAAATAATGTTTATGTTGTTCCAACAAAATGGAGAGCTAACTTAAACCCATTCCGCCCCAAACCTGAGCCAAGTTTCATACATTTGAACTCCAACGTGAAGGTAGCTTAATAAATCCACACCAATGAGGTCTGGTTACCTGATTAGCCCAACCCATTGCAGTTCCTACCAAAATGAACTAATAGTGATTTTGCCACCAATTAGATGGAGGTTACTTTCTTTCTGTCTGATTTGATGTCTTATCTGATTCATATAATCCAAATCTCATTCAATTTTGAGACAAAAACAGTCACTACGGCAGACAAGGAAACCTAGATCTAGGACATGGTCGCACCTCAATCTGATGTAAAAGCAAAACTATTCACGAGATAGGAAAAAAAAAAGGATCTATGTCCATAATACATGAAAATCAACAGAACATCTACTTACATATAGAGGTCCAAGATCCCATCTGTATGCAACCGGAGCCAACATAAACCATAAAAGGATAAGAGCCCACATAAAATCCGAGATTAAAAAAAGAACAGAATCGTGTAAAATAAAAGAGGAAGAAAGATACAGATTCCTTGTGAACCAACTTAATATCTACAGATGAAAGGATAAATACAACATCAACGCCTATTATAAAGGAAACAGAGATTTTGAATTACTGATTTCAATACAATAACAAAGCTCATATTAACATCCAAGAACAACAATGGCAAGATGAATCTGCCAAATAATCCCCAAAAATATGAAGAAGACGAATCATCAGTAATAGGGTATTTATTAAACAAAAGAAAATATGTTGAAAGAGAAGCAAGATCAAATTTGCAGAAAGTGGTTAAACCTCAGATCGGTGAATGCTTCTCCGACATAAAATCCGAGATTAAAAAAAGAACAGAATCGTGTAAAATAAAAGAGGAAGAAAGATACAGATTCCTTGTGAACCAAATTAATCTCTACAGATGAAAGGATAAAAAAAGAGGAAAAAAAAGAGCAACGAACAAATCAAAGAAATCAAGGAAAAAAATCACAAAGCAAACTTACTTTACAAACAAACAAATCAAAGAAATCACAGAGGAAAAAAATCAAGGAAATCAAGGAAAAAAATCACAAAGGAAAAAAAAGAGATCTGATCTGAACAAATCATAGAGGAAAAAAAAAAGAACAAATCAAAGAAATCAAGGAAAAAAAATCATACAGCAAACAATCATAGAGCAAATCACAGAGGAAAAAAATCACAGAGGAACAAATCACAGAGCAACAAACAAATCAAAGAGCAAATAAAAACGAGGAAACTTATTGATGATTCCCAAAACAAATCAAAGAAATCAAGGAACAAATCAAAGAAATAAAGGAGGAAAAAATCAAACGGGGAAAAAAATCAAACGAGGAACAAATCAAAGAAATCAACGAACAAATCAAACGAGGAAAAAATCACAGAGCAACGAACAAATCAAAGAAATCAAGGAAAAAAAAGAGAGAAACGAATCAAAACAAGAAAACTTACGTTACAAACAATGAAAAAGATGGCGGACAAGATCTGAACAACCTTGCAAATCCCCTTCCTCCGATACCCAAAAAGCTACGATTCGTCCCAGAGAAGATAAGAAAAGAATCAAATAACTTTAAAGGCAATAGAGGTGAAAGAGATTTGTTAAGGCGAAGAACCCTAGAACAAGAGATTAGAAATAGAAGGGCTTGTGCGTGAAGATGGGAAGGAAGCGGTAGAGAGTATTTATAAAGAGAGGAGATCGACGATGATTTACAGCTATCGAGAGATTCGGATGCGCGATTGAGTCCATGAGAGGGAGAGTTGGGACTTGGGAGGAAGACGAGCCGACGAGAGACAGTTGAGACTTGAGAGTGTTTGAATTAGGGCAAATGTTCCTTTTATAAATTGAGGATAAATTACTTAATTATCCTCGATACCTTATATAATTTTCAAATACATTATATAACTAATCGGATTCGGATCTTAATCGGACGGATATGGCCCAGATCCGAATCCGAATCCGAATATAAACGGATTCGAAAATCGGATTCGAATCCGATCCGACGGATCATTTAATCGGTTAAAAATCCGATTAAATCGAATAATTTAATCGAAAACGGACGGTAAACGGGTCATGATCCGATCCATTTACAGCCCTACTTCTCAATAACACCCACCAAAATATAGAACCATATCTATAACCAAATCCGCCCATGCGGGATACAATAAATCAGGCACCAGTCTTGTCACACCAGTAACCCAAAACCAAATCAGAATGCACCAAGTCATATGTCAAAAACTCCAGGTTTCAATAGGCAAATATGTCCCAAATGTGTATCGACTCCATCGATGCACACAATACCTTCATATCACCCAAATACAGGTGTATGAACTCACAAAACCAACCTTGGTTAAAAGTAAAATCTTTAGGAACAATAGAATCAAGTAAAAGTGCCTCTTTAGAAACATCTACCAAAAATCTTTATAAAATTGAATTTTAAACATCCACCAATGCAAACACTTCCCAAATATCCCAATCTTGATGATACATAGGTTAAAATTGAATAAAACCACTTCCTTAGTGAAAACTAGGTTGAAAAGTCATGTTTTCCAAAATCTGATAGACTGGTCGCTCGAGCTGCTAAGGGCGCTCGATCAGCCTTACAGAACAGGTTAATTCAGGGTGGGTCGCTCGAGCGACTATTCTAGCGGTAGTACAATCTGGGTAAAATTGCTCTCGGGTTTTGAATAATTACATAGGGTGCTTGAGCGACTGCTCAGGCGGCCCGATACGTGAAAAATCTGCAAATTTGCGAAATTCAATAAAAATTCTCCAATTCAATATTTAATGCATCAAAACCATTCTAAATCATTCTAAATACTTTATACACATGCTAAAACAATTCCCAACATATAAAACATCATAAATAACAAAAACAATGCATCAAAACACCAAATAACCATGTATTTCATCTAAACACGAATTCAGATTTTATGTAAGAGTCAAGGGACTACTTACCTGGTTTTAGGAACTTAAATCTTCTCTAAGAGCCACGAAATATCACCCCAAAGTCTACCAAATAATCCCAACAAACCTCGATCATGTCTGGGTTAAAAATCACACTTTTAAGACTCTTGCACATACAAAAATCTCCAGAACAGAACTTATATCTATATGGCTCTTACCTAAGTTCTTTGTGCACGAAAATCCTCTCTTTTTCTTTCTCTAAGACGGCTCCAACAGTTGTTTAGGGTTTGGTTTAGTCACAAGGCAACTAGGAAAAGAAAATAGAAGAAACAAGAGAAACTCACGGCTGGTTTCTAGTTTGAGTTTAAACGTGAGTTGTCCATGCATAATTAGGTTTTGTTTATTAATTTGTGGCTTTTAATTAATTGCCCCTTCTTCATTAAACCAATTACAAACAACCCTTTAATCTTTAACCCAACTAAACCCTTGGGTCAACCCACTCTCCTTGGGTTTAACCAACTCCTTATTTATTCTCCTTGGTTATAATACAATTAATTCTTACTAATAATATAATAGCACAATAATTATTATATTAAAATTATATTTGGTCAATAATCAAGTGCTCACCTTATATAGGCTCTCCTATCATCTCTGATTCATCTTGAACTCCTTCGGGTTGAACCAAGATCTCATCTCCTGCATATTATTAACCAATTAGTCTAGTTACTAAAATCTGGGATTTTACATGTTAACCAAATCTTCAGTATCGAATCAGAAATCGATAAGTCACAACAGGACTCATGAAATAAGGCTGTCTTTAACTAGGGTAATATCAATGTCCACTATGCCACCTCCTGGCTTATGTGTGAAGCTGAGTAATGATCATCGTCTTATTGCGTGAGAATCCAACCAGTATAGCGAAGGGTTGGCAGGTACTAACCAGTCATAGTCCGAGTACACGATAAACTGAGGGAAAGTCGCAGCCCACCAGTATAAAAAAAGGCCTCATCGAGTACACGATGGAAATGCGTACGCGAACAAAGAATTACACCTAGCAAAGAACAATCATTCTCACTATCTAGCTCCTAAATGGATCCATATCGAGCTTTGCCCACTAGAATATAAAACAAAAACAAACACGATGTCCAGTAAGCACAACTCATCTCAATCTCAATTATATCATTCCGAGTACACGAGGCATCTCTGGTACACAAAGGCATCAACATCCCAAGTACATGGGGCATCCCTGAGTACACGGAGGTATAGCATCTACCTAAGTACATTGGCATCTCAATCCATCTCTCCAAGTACATGGAGGAAGAACCAAATCAAATCCAAATCCCAATCTTTTGCAATCAATTTAAAATCCGATTCCATAGAATTATCTCATAAAACCAAATCAATGCAAATTTTTCCATAATCATATTATTATAGAATAATTCAAGGTAAGAATTTAAATGCTAATTGTTCAAGTTTGACCAGAATAGTAAAATCAGAAATTAGTTATCATGAATTTGTTTAAAACAACAAAATTTTTTAAAAAATTATTTATAATCTCTCCATTGTAATTAAAACTTCAACACCTTTTTTTTATATCAACAATTTTACCATAAAAGAGGAAATATGAAGTCAAATATTTAATAAAATATTTTACTGTAAAATAACCTTTGGAACATCTTAAGATTAATCTCAAAGATATACTACAAGAGATGAAATCAACATAAAACCATTATGTTGTAATTTATAGCCAAATATCTTTAATAAGCTTATCCTTGTAACGTATGCACAATTTCTTATTATAATGAAATTCTCGATCACTTCTAGAAGAAAATATCTCTTTATTTACTCAACTTTAATTGTTCACTCTTTAGATTTTATTAAAATAATTCCATAAATAAAATCACCAAATTTTATAGCAATTAAACTTTTTCAATGATCGCTTAGCATGGGCGCCTAGGCGCCTAGCCTAAGCGTCCATGTTAGGTGTAATGTAAGGGTCGCCTGGCACATTGCCTAGGCGATGTGCTAGGCACCCATAATAACTTTTATCAAAATGATCGCTTGGCCTAGGCACCAAGGTGCCCAGGTTGAGCAATCCTTGTACAAAAATAAACTCGTAAATTTCTTCTTTTTGTAACTCGAATTGCATGAACTCTGAACTAATGTCCATCTTCCAAAACACTTCGATTACATTCTATAGCCACTTAATAACTCAGCTACACATTCTTAGATTTAATTAAAATAGATTTACATCAATTTCCAAATCATTCTCCAATACACATACGGAACAGAGAGTTTCTTTTTAAATCATGATCAAGTTTAATCAATCGAAATCAAAATAGTAAATCAGTGTTTCAAAGGTGCTACTTACCTAATTGAAACTTAATTTCCACTCCTGGATGAGATTGATCAACCGATCTGACTCCTATACGTTGAACTACTCCTCCAATTTACTAAGACATTAATAATTCTATACTCAATTCTCAAATCCAGATCATCTATCATTGATATACTGTTTAATTGAATTAGCTAGAATCTAAATGATCTTACATACCTGTTCTAATCTGAATAAAATGAACTTCTCCAATCTAGCCATGAGATCTCTGTTTTTCTCTTCCTCTCTTCCTCAATTAAATTTGGCAGCCACCAACATTATTCCTCCTTGTTTCCTTAGATCCTCTTCCCTCAGTGCAGATCCAAACCCTAGCTAAATTCTCCTTGATTCACCCTTCTCAATTCTCTAGAAATTTCCCCTTCCAACAGCCAAACGAAACTAACCCGCAACTAGAAGAGCCTATTTATACTTGCTGCTCAAGCACTAAAAACTAAACTCACTTTGCTATAGAGCCACTCCACCATGTTTTTCTGCATGAACATTACAAAGACACCCAAATTATATACTTGCCATGACACCTAATCAACTAAAATTTAGCCAATAAAAATTTAACCAACTAATTACCTCTTATTTCCAGCTTTTGTAAGTCTGAAACCTCAATTTTCCCTGTCATTATAAATTTCCTGCAAAAATTTATCACTTATTATAATTACTAAAATCAAAATTATTAAAATTTAGGATTTTACAAAAGCTATGGGGACTTAGGGATTTGGAACATGATTGCAGTTTCTATTCTCCCCAAAATAGAAACCCAGGAAGATTCACTCTCATACATGTGCACTTAGAATTCTAAATGTAAATGAATTGAAAAACAACAAATAGCCCCCACTACGACAATAGTCTCAACCTATTAATGTCTCTCGGAGATTTACCCTTCAAGGTCTTACATCACTTGGTAGCCACATCTTACAAGCTAGGCCTTGGACTCCATGGATAGCCCCCACTACGACATGTAAGGATAACAAAGTATATAAACAAGGAATGTTAGTGACTATTTGTAGACCCTCACACCTCACCTATTCTAATAACAATGTCAATATCATGCTGGACTCATGCAAGAAATACAATAAATCCTATCTAATGCATAATGTAAGCCACACATGGTTTTCATCAACAACCATATCAAATAATTTCAATAAACATATCAATATCTAAAACAACAAGTATCAATGATCAAGAATCAGTCTAGAAGCTCATAATCATGTATTTAGGCATGTATCAAGGTATAGATATCATTAAAATTACACAAATCATGCTAAAATACACAAATTAAATCACAAATTTGGGTGGTCGCTTGACCTAGCTCTCGAACTCTATCTTGAGCGTCTAGCTATCTCATATAAATAGGTCTAACACTTGTTTGGTCGTTCGAGTGTCCTATCGGGTGTCCAAAAGTACTCAAATCCAAAATAAACCTAGAAACCAATGCTCAATCTAACGCTCAATCCTAGTATCAAGCGTCTAACAAAATTATCCAACGCTCGGGTGTTGGATCAGGCGTCCAGCTTATGCATAGAAAATAACTCTTGGGATCTAAAGTTAAAATTAAGCACAGGCAAGGCACCTGATGAGGCGTTCAAGCACTATATCGAGGGCCCGCTCAAATTTTCCAGTTTTCGAGAATTTGAAACATCCAACCTTATTTTCTCCAATTTCAATGATTCTAGCATGTTTCTAAGTATCCAATAATGATTTTCTAACTATCCAAACACATCAATTTTACCCAGATTAAGAATTGACCATCTTCTTACTGAAATCCTAAAGTTTAAGTTTCGGTTTCATACTCAACTTTCAAGTTTTCAAAAAACCACGCAATCAACATACAAGTCATCCTAGTAGCATGTTTCTAAACATTTTAGGAGCCAAACCCATGAATAAAAATAAGATTTAAACAATAGAATCAAAATCTCATACTATCATGCAAACTTCTAGGAATTGCACACAACCATTGTAACGCCCCGGATCCAAGTTACGTAGTGGAACCATAACTCATCTCTGGAGGGTTAATATTTTACACAAGATCCATATATCAGAGTGAAGGAGAACATGAAATAAACAATAAAAATATAATCAAAGTGCACTATAATCCCAAGCTCAAATATAAAATACCATATCCCAAGCTTAACTTACATGAACCAAGCATTTACCCCTAGAGTATCGTCCTCTCCAAGATCTGAAAACAAAACAAAACAAAACGGAATGAGATACGAATATCCAAGTAAGTAGCACATGCATGCTCAAATACATTTTATACAGTTCTGAAACATGAATCAGTTATAAAGTATATCTCAGTGACGATAACACGAATAATCCGAATTCATCATGTAAATCAAATCAATAATAATAATGAACTTTGAGTATTTTGAGAGGTTAAGACCTAGCTCCAGATAATCCAGACTAACTGCAGCCACTCCCTCATGGAAGGCCTCATCGAGTACATGATGGAAACGCATTAAGGAGACTAGTCTTAATCCAAACAAAATAAACAGACTTCATTTAATAGTCAAAACCATAATATCGATCAGTATATAATAATTCACAGCAGGACTCATGAAATAAGACTACCTTTGGCTAGGGTAATGACAAAGCTCATTGTGCCACCTCCCGGCTTATGTGCGAAGCCGAATACACGATCATCGTCTTATTACAGGAGAACCCACCCAATACAGAGATGGGTTGGCAAGTTGTAAAATCCCAGATTTTAGTGATAAATAAAACTAAGTATTAAATAGACTAATTGGGTTAATAATATGCAGGAGATGAGATATTGGTTCAAACTAGAGGAGTTCAAAGTGAGCCGGAGGAGATGGGAGAACCTATATAAGGTGAATTCATGATTTTAGGCTAAATATAATTTTAATATAATAATTTTTAATTATTGCTGTGGTTTATATTGGTAAGATCTAGTTAAAAATAAAATATAGGAGTAAAAGAGAGTTGGTTGAACCCATAGAATGGGGGTTAACCCAAAAGATTGGGTTGGTTTGAGCTTTAATAGTTGATTAGAGTTGGTTTAATGAAGGAGGGTATTTAGGTAAAAGAATTTAAAACAATAAAATAACCTAAGTGCATGCAATTGGCAACTCACATTTTAAACAAAGAACAGCCGCTCGTCTTTTTCCTTCTTCCTCTATTCTTCCTCTTCTCTTTCCTTGAGATCAACCCTAATCTTAAAGCACTTTGGAGCAGTTTTTCAGGAGGAGATAAGGATTATTTTTGTTCAGAAAAACCCAGGTAAGAACGAGCAACAGAAGAGTTTCTGTTTTGGAGGTTTATATGTGTTTGGAGATCTTAAAAAGTGTGGTATTTGATCTAGAATAGATAAAGAGGGTTTTGCTTCGTGTGGATCATCTTTGGAGTGATATTGAAGAGTTTTAGATAAGGTTTAAGCTTCAAAAACAGGTAAGTAGTCCCTTAAATCTTGCACAAAAATAAATTCGTATTTATTCGATATTTATGGTTATTCTGTGCTTTGATGAGTTGTATTCGTTATTTATGATGTTTTATTTGTTGGAAATTGTTCTAACATATTTATAAAGTGCTTTAAAATGATTTAGAATGGATTTGATGCATTGGATATTGAGTTGGGAATTTTTATTGAATTTCGTAAAGTTTCAAATTTTCTTTGTATTAGGCCACCTGAGCAGTCGCTCGAGCGCCCTTTGTATGGTTGTCAAACCCGAGAGTAATTTTTCCAAATTGAACTATTGCCCAAACAGTCACTCAAGCGATCCATCGAGCGACCAATCCTAAAACGACCAAAGTATAAGGTCGTTCGAACGCCCTTAGCCGCTCGAGCACCTTGTCTGTCAGATTTTTGGAAATTGGCCTTTTAAACTAGTTTTTACTACGGAATTGTTTTATCCAATTCTAACCTATGTACCATCAATTTTAGGGTATTTGGGGATTGTTTGCATTGGCAGATGTTTAAAATTCAATTTTATAAAGATTTTGGGTAGATTTTACCAAAGAAGCACTTTTACTTAATACCATTGTTCCAAATGATTTTATTTTTAACCAAAGTTGTTTTATGAGTTCATACACCAGTATTTGGGTGATATGAAGGTATTTTGTGCATCGATTGAGTCGATACATATTCAGGACATATTTGCCCATTGAAACCTGGAGTTTAGACATATGAAATGGTACATCTTGTTTTGGTTTTGGGTCACAGTTGTGACAAGGCAGGTGCCTGTTTTCTTGGTTTCCGCAGGGTGGATTTGGTTATACAGATAAGGTTCTGTATTTGTGGGTGTTATTGAGAAGTATGTCCATTCCTTGGTTTGGTTTTCCACTATTGAGTGGGCTTAGCGGTTATATAGATCCATAGAATAGCTAGTAAGTGAATTGTTTATTAGAGGGATTTGAATTCTGTGTCATAGGCATTACATCATCTCAAGGGTGGTACCGCTCCTGGATAGGTCGGATGCTACGTTACTCACTCCTGGATAGGTTGGGCCGTACATGCTAACCCATGGTTGGGTTCTTCCGTTGGTGTTGAATAGCCAGACTACAGTGCGGCTGGTCCACTATAATTTGGTTAGGTAGCATATTGGCGCATGTCTACTTTCATTCTCTGGTTTACTGTTTCATGAGTCCAATGAGGTGAACAATTGGATTTGATCTGTTTTTATTATATTGTTGTTTGTATTGTATTGTGGTTAATCTGATTAAGCGTTGCATATTTTATTGTAGTCAACTATTTGCATGACTACTTACTGAGATGTTGTTTCTCACATTATTATTTATCGGTTTTGTTTTCAAATATTCCTGGTGAGGACATTGCTGGGGTAAAGACTCCAAGGGATTATTGTGATTACCAGGAAGAAGATTATTTCATTCCTGTGTAGGTTCAGGAGGATATGGATTTGACTTAGTTTTGTTTAGGGATTGACATTAGTTATTTTTATTTGAGGATTTTCATGTTATTAAAGGGATTATTTGGAATTTTATTGACACCACTTTACTGGATGTCACTTATTTTATTTAGTTGAACCCTTTCCAGACTTTATGAATATACTAATATTGGATTATTATTGGTGGTTTAATTCCATGCTTCTTGAAAAATTGTCATTTATTTCCGAACTCTAATATATTTAATGGAATTGTTTAAGTCTGGATTAGTTGTTTTGGGCCATTATACTAACGAACTAGATTTGGGTTTATGTTTTTTAAATGAACCTGGATCCGGGGCGTTACACAAGTACTATCCAAATGTAACGGTCCGAACCCGGGTCAGTTCAAAGCCGGCACCTAACCCGAATCCGGTTCGCTACTGTAACAACCCGAGTCGGGTTCAACAACCAAAACCGAGGTGTTACCACAAAGTCAGGGTCAGATACAAAGTAAGGTTTACAAGAGATTTTAAAATTTCTTAACTACATCAGAGTTATGGTGGGACAATGATATTTATTCTTTATTCAATTCAATATCAAATGCAATTACAAAGTAGTATACATATTCATGAATGTGATCTAATTAAATTACATTTACAATTCTACCCATCAAATTTAACCCCATCTTTGCAATCTCTCCAAGCAAACCTGAAAAGTAGGTGAAAACGGAGTGAGATTTACATCTCAGCAAATAGCAAGTGTATGCAATTAGAAACAGTCTAATTTAAGCAAATAGTCATGAGGTAAGTGATTAATCAACAATAAGGCGATAAATTCATATCAACATGGCCAATTCCAAATAAGGCAATAAGATATGCAATCAGACGTAAAGTACCAGTAAAAGATGTTATCGATAAATAAAGCTGATGAATAGCGATAAAACACATGTCACTGCAGGACTCACAAAGATGATAAGTTTTTGAAATGATACTCAACCAAATGCTATACCACCATGCGTCTTATGGGCAAAGCTACTAAGACACTCAAGCCCGAGACATCTCCTTAGACAAAAGCCGTAGTCATTGACTTATTGCACACGAACTCAACAGAGTTGGCATATACTGTAATGCCCCGAACCCGAGTCAGTGCAAACCGGCACCCAACCCGAACCCGGTTCGCTACTATAACAACAACCCAAGTCCGGTTCAATAACCAAACTCGAGGTGTTACCACGAAGCTGGGGTCAGATACAAACTAAGATTCACAATAATTTTTAAACTTATTAATTTCATCAGAGTTCTGGTGGCCAATAAAAACAATTCTTTAATCAATATATTCAATTCATTTTACAATCACCTTTATCTAATCAACATGTGAACATTTATATCGATTACAATTCTACCCATCAAATAAACCCCATCTTCGCGATCTCTCCAAGCAACCTGAAAAATAGGGGAAAACGGAATGAGATTTACATCTCAGCAAGTAGTAGGTGCATACAAGTAAATAGTCTCATTTAGGCAAATAGTAATGAGGTATACGATTAATCAACGATAAGGCGATGAATTCAAATCAACATGGCCAATTCCAAATAAATCAATAGGATATGAAATCATACGTAAATACCAGTAAAAAGATGTTATCGATAGATAAAACTGAAGATTAGCAATAAAACATGTATTCATAATTAATGGTCCATCTCACAAATCCGATAGTAACATTCTCCCATGTAGGATGCAAACACGTCGTATTCACATCTCCCCTACATGAGGTTCCTCCCGCAGGAGTGTGCGCATGGTCTCACGGGTGAAAAGTGGGAAAACGGAGTCGCCACCGCCTGATGGAGTGCAGGCGGACACCTGAGTGCCTAAGTTTGTCTATTAAGGCTAGTCTGCGACTTAAGATTCTAAGTAAGTTCTCGGTTGCGGTCTGGGGAAGTCCGTAGACACCCCGTCGGATGACGGGTCCTATAGTTTCCTAGTTTGAGTCAACTCTTTGGTCTCTCACTCACCCAATTCTTATTCCAGCATTCTACTTGTTTAAGTCTTGGCGGGACCGCCAAAATGGTGTAGGTCCCTTTACTTGATTTTAATCTTTTTAAACTTAGAGTGATCTGAGTTTGATTGGGTAGGCCCTGTTAGAAGGCCTGCGGATCCCTTGGTGGGCTTGGTTAAGCCCACATATCCCCTGGTGGGTCTCAGTCTAGCCTGTGAGGCCCTTTGGGCTTGGTTCAAATGAATTGATTTTATTTGAAGTTTAAGTTTAGAATTAAATGATTTTCATGCCAAGTGGACCGGGATTGCTTTGTGGGCCCTTGAGCGGGTCACACAGTTGGTTGCCAAGTGATTTTGATTATCTTTCTTAATCTGTGTCGAAATGGGCCAGGCCTTGGGCTTGGGCCCCTTTTACTTGGGCTTGGGCTTGAAAGCCCAAGAATTCATGAGTTCGGGTTTGGAAACCCTAAGTTGGTTTGGTTCGATGGGCTTTAGTGGGCCTAACCGGCCCTACCCGCAGTCTTGGCCAAACCAAGCCTAGATCTAAACATGCATGTTGCCCTAGATGGGCTTTGGTGGGCCTCAAAGGGTCTGGCCCACTCAATTCTTTTAATTATCTTATTTAAGCACAAATAAGTTGGTCGGGCTTGGTGGGCCCCATTGGAAGGCCCACCGGAAATCAATTTGGACCGGGTGTCCAAGGCCCATCTCGGGTTTCCAGGTGACCCGGAAACCCTTCTGGTTCAGTTAGTTCGATTGGAAAAGTAAAAAATTGCACAAAATCAAGCAAAATGAGAAAAAAATTAATTTCGGCAGTGTAGCTGGCCTGAGATGCCGACTACACATAGAGACCAGTGTATCCGGCATTCTTCGCCGGTTACGAACAGGTCTCTATTGATCCGACCTGAGTTGCCGGATCAACATACAGAAGCTATTTGTTTGGATTTTTCCAATGGGGTTGGGTTCTTAGGTCTCCTAGGATGTTCTGGTAATTGTGTGGGCCCTCGTGTGGGCCCACAGTGGCACAGAGAGGGGGGAAACCTCATTCTTTTGGTCACTTTTTGGGGACTTTGGGTTCATGCAAGACAAAGGAGGAAGATCAAGGTTTATCCCCCTTCCTTCTTGAGATTTTTACAGCGGCGAGGTGGGAGCTTGAGTGCCCTTACCTTGGTTCTTCATCCATCACAAAACAACAAGCAAGCAATGTAAACTAGGATCGGTCAACTAGGTGCAGGGTGCATGCTTGAGGCCATGATGCCCTTACGTATATCACATGCAAATAAGGTGAGAAGTGTGCTCATTTGGTGTATGCAAAATGGGATGGTTGATTTTATGCAGGTGAACACGGGTATGCTTATGACATATGATCATGAACTAAAAAGGAAAGAGGAAAAGCACGTACTTGGGCAAAACATGCATATGTGACCTAACTTAATCAATCCTACCATTTCACTACTTCATATTCGAAGCAAGCATACGATAATCTTAAATGAAGCTATTTAAAGGAGGGGACAAGGGGGGTTTTATGGGTTACATTGGATTGTTGGAGAAAGGGAACATGCTCCCTATGAAAAATGGGAAAGGTCCACAGCAAAGTGACACCTTGGAGACCTTCGGAGGTGACCAAAGAGCACCCTTGCCTCTTTTCATAACAGAACATGCACTCCCCTTACCATTGAAGGTCTTTCATACCATATAAAAGTGGAGAAAAGTAAGCTAAAAACCTTACCAACTGGCCCATTTCAGCAAGAAGAGATAAACCTTTTGTATATGCTAAAAACATCTTCATTTATTATATGTGAAGTAAGAAGCGACAAGAAATGATACCTTGGGGGTTTACACACCCTGGGATGGAGTTTGTGAGCCTCCTTGGAGTGAGAACCGAGGCTGGAGCCCTCCCCACCAGCAGCCACAGTGGTAGAACCTCCTCTTACTTGTGAGGAAATGGAGAAGAAGAGGGGAAAGAGGGGTTGGATGGCCTTGGGGTTGTGCTTGAGGGTTTTGGGAGTAAGAGAGGGGTTAGGTGAGGGGTTTTCGGAGCTGTCACAGAGGGGGAGGAAAGGTGGAAGCAAGCAAAAAGAAGCCAACCCCCGAAATGGGGCTGCTGTTGCCTTTTTATAACAAATTTTTTGTATCCGGCATTTAATGTTGGATACACTATACCTCCTTTGTATCCGGCATTTTATGTCAGATACACAGAACCTCCTTTGTATCTGGCATAAAATATCGGATACAAGACATAATCATTTCAAAAATTTAATTTTCTGCGCGAATCTGTCGGGGAATCGGCGCGAATCCAGCGAGGGCATGGCAATGTATCAGACATTAAATGTCAGATATGAAGAAGTTACTGTGTATCCGACATATGTCATTGGATACAAACAGGGTATTTACAGATTTGCCCCTCGACTTGACCGACGCGACCGATTTGACCGATTTGACACTTTTGGATATTCGCAGATTGCCCCGTACGATTTTTGGTTTAGTCCATGAGATCTTTTGCAAGTTTTGGCTATTTAAAAAATTGCCCCTGAGATATTTTGCTGCCATGTGTGCAGTTTCTGGGTTTTACTGCTTCGAAACTTCGACAGCTCATATCTTCTTCATCCGGACTCAAATTTGGGCAAACTCAATTGCATTGGACCCGCATCTCGGAGCCCTCTATCCAATGGCATAGGGGTAAGCACCTGATTCGGGGTTCGGCAAAAAGTCAACTTTCGACTCCCCTCAAGTTTGACCGGCTCATATCTTCTTCATCCGGACCCCGATCTGAGCAAATTCAGTTGCGTTAGAATCGTGTCAGAATTTCCTAAACATTGGGAAGAAGTATGGTGGGGAATTTGCACTTGATCAAAAGGTCAATTTTTGTTCCTTAGGGTTTTGATCCGTTTTGTTGTATTTTAATACATTTTTTCTCTTTTTATTTGGCTTGATCAAAATTTGGGTACTTACAAGGAGCTAACACATCTCACCCATAGGTGGTAATACACACATCTCCCTTGTGGGATGCAATCATATCATGATTATATCTCCCCCACAAGAGGTCTCTCCCGTAGGAGTTACACATCTCACCCGCAGGTGGTAATCACATATCTCCCTTATAGGATGCAATCACATCGTGATTACATTTCCCCCACAAAGAGGTCACATCTCTCCCACATGAGGTCACATATCTCCCCTGTGGGATGCAATCCAATCAAGATTACATCTCCCCCAACAGGAGGTCTCATCTCACCCGCAGGTGGTCACATATCTCCCCTGTGGGATGCAATCCAATCAGGATTACATCTCCCCCAATAGGAGGTCTCATCTTACCCGCAGGTAGTCACATATCTCCCCTGTGGGATGCAATCCAATCAGGATTACATCTCCCCCAACAGGAGGTCTCTCCTGCAGGAGTTACACATCTCACCCGCAGGTGGTCACATATCTCATCCGCAAATAGTACAAATCTCTTATTGCCATCATGCCATTTAATCCACAGTCCAAAATAAAACTCTTGAACATAAGTTCCATTGAAATTAGAATTAATGTAATTTCCAGAAAATCAGCATTCATATTTAAAGTTCAAATAAAACTAATTCAAATCTTGCTTAGAGTTTTCCTTATTAATCCCTTATTTATCAACTAAGTTTCCATCTTAATACCTAAGATATTTTCTATTTAATTTTTTTGTATTTTTATTCTCCAGCATATCCTACAGACCTAAAATATAATTTAGAAGATGATTTTAATCCATAAATACCAGTTAGTATTATTCCCATTGTTGTTATCTTCAAATTAGTCCTTTTCATACTCTAACCTATCCTTAGAACTTCCAATAACTTGGTTATTTACACAATATAATTTTATAAATTTCTATACCTCAATTAGGTCCTTATAAAGTTGATATAATGATTACCTTACAAGAAAAATTATTAGGTATTTAATCGTATGACAAAAATCCCAAATTCTGAATTTTCTGAAGAGAGCGCCTACCTCTACAGGCTGGGAGGTCCTAGGCGCTCGTACAAATTTCAACAGTAAATTTCCAGATTTTCCAAGTTTGGATTTTTATGTTTTTGCTCTGAGTTTAATTGCTCTAAATTAATCTACTAACATTCCAATTCATACCTAAAGCCCTCTAGATTAGTTTGCATCAATTAATTTCCAACATATTACTATCCACATGATCATACCTATGATTATTCAATACTTTCATATTTCTTCAAGTTTTGATTTTTGTGCTTAGCCTTTGGGTTTAATTAGTCTAAAATAATTTTCTAACATTCTAAATCATTCCTACAACACTATAGATTAATTTGCATCAATTAAATATCATCCCATGAATATTTACATGATCAAACCAAGATTTCTTCCTTACTTTAGCAAATCCTTCAAGAACACAAAACTCTAAAATATAAACCATTTGATTCCATATAAATCCAATTCTGATTAATCAATTCAAACCATATTAAATCACAAAAAACGAAATTATGCAATTCCTCCAGTTTTCAAGGGTTACTACTTGCCTCATACGCTAAAAATCCATCTTCCATTGAAGTTTTTAATTCTGGACCCAACTTCTGCTCCCAAACGCACCAACCTAGAGTCCTCCAATTAAAATCTTCACCGTTCACATTGTAGATCCATCAGTCATGAACAAAAGCTCCAAATTTGAAGGTGATCCACCGTACGGATTTTCCCGATTACGATTTGATGGAAACTGATTGGACATCTCCAGCAACCTTCTTCTTCCTTTCTCTCCCTCTTTTCTCTCATTATAAAACCCACGAAAATTCTCTCTTGTCTCACCTTACTCTCCTATTTATACTTGGCTTTAGAAGTACTAAATCAACCCTAATAGGCTACTTTAATTTGGGCTAACCCAACCAAGGTCTAGTTAAAGTCTAACACCTTCTAATTTAATTCTTATTTTTTCTCCACCTTTTATTTTTCTACTTAAACAATACTAATTAAATCTCTTATCACCTAAACTCCTAATTACAACCTATTTTCGTGCATACTAATTATTTAAACCCTAATATCACCTAAAACCCAATTTAATTACTTTTTCTCCCAATTAAAACTTGTAATCTCCTTATTACCCTTTTTCTTCATTTAGGCTTTTACTACTTTCTTTTAATTTCTAACTTGTCTAAATAAATTATTTTCTTCTATTTTCTAACCCTAATTATCATTTAATGATCTATTTATTAATTACCCTTTTCTGAAAATTACCAAAATACCCTTTTAGGCTAATTTCCCTTAAAATTCTTTCTTCATTTTCAACTTACTACTTATTTAAATTACTTGCCCTCTAAATCTTCACTTTTTATTTTAGCTAGGACTTAAACTCATATTCCCTTTATTTATTATTTATTTATTTATTATGTGAAAATTCAGGGTTTTACATATACCACCAGCATGCAGTATCGAAATCAATACATGGAGGTGATCGCTTATCCACATATACGGGAGGACACAAACCACGATAAAACAATATACGGGAGGACACATTACTGTAGGAGGCATACACACCTTTACCGTAAAAAGATTACACATCTCTACAACAAAAGATTACCCATCTTTGCCTTAAAAGCTAGTATCAACTCAACCAAAGGAAGCAGTATCATTCAACCGTAAAAGAAAAGTGAATAACATCATACCACAATCCAATCCATACCAAAATGTTTAATTCCAAGAGAAAACCATGATTCAATCCTTATAAACCAAAATATAGCCTTTTGCGGAATAACGTATGCAATTTCTCAATTATATTCAATATAAAACTCATGATTCATAAATTCAATAAAAATCTGAATTTATGAAATTCCAGAAAATCAATATTCACATTCTAAAGCACAAACACCAGTAATTCATGTCTTTCCTAAAGTTTCCATATTCGTTCCCTTATTATATTCCAAGTTACCATATTAATACCTAAGATAACCACTAATCCAATTCTCTGTATTTTTAATTTACAGTACATTCCTTAAACCTAAAATATAGTTTAGAAGGTAATTTTAGTCCATAAATACAAGCTAATATTATTCCTATTGTTGTTACCTTCAATTTAGTCATTTTCATACTCTAACCAATCATTAGGACTTCCAATTAATTGGTTATTTACCAAATTTAATTTTTATAATTTCTATACCTCAATTAGGTCTTTATAAAGATGTTAGAATAATTAAGTTACTAGAAAAATTATTAGAAATTTATTTGGATTACAAAAATCCCCAAAATCTAACTTTTCTGCATAGTGCCCCTCGCAAGCTCGGCGATCCTAGGCGCTAGTTCAAATTTTGGCTATAATTTCCCAAATTTTCCAAGTTTTGATTTTTATGCTTTTGCTTTGAGTTTAATTGCTCTAAACTAATTCCCTAATACTATAATCACACCTACTACCTCCTAGGTTAATTTGTACCAATTATTTACCATCCTATAATTATCTACATGATCAAATCAAGGTTTCTTTTATACTTTTGTAAAATTCTTCAAGAACACAAAGCTCTATAAAATAAACCATTCAATTCCATGTAAATCCAGTTCGGACTAATCAAATCAAACCATATTAAATCACAGAAAACAAATCCATGCAATTCCTCCAGTTTTCAAAGGTTGCCACTTGCCTCATACGCTAAATCCTTCTTCCTTTTTAGAGTTTCTAATTCTGGGCCGAACTTTTGCTGCCAATCGCACCTACCTAGGATTCTCCAATTCCAATCTCCACCGTTCACATTGTAGATCCACCAGTCGTGACCAAAACCTCCAAATTTGAGATCATTCCAACGGTTGGATTTTTCGGTTGGATTTTCCCCAATCGCGTTTTGATGAAGACTGGTCGGACTCCTCTGCAGCAGCCTTCTTCTTCCTTTCTTTCCTCCATTTTCTCTCATTATTTAACTCACGAAAATTCTCTCTCCTCACCCATTTCTTCTCTATTTATACTAGGCTTTAAAAAAATCCTAAACCAACCCTAATAGGCTCCTTTAATTGGATTAACCCTAAGGTGGTCTAATTAAAGTCTAACACCTTCTAACTAATTCCTACTTTTTCTCCACCTTCTATTTTTCTACTACAACCATACTAATTAAATTTCTTATTATCTAAACTCCCCCTTACAACTTAATTTCGTGCATAATACCTATTTAATTCCTAAATATCATCTAAAACCCATTTAAGTTACTTTTTCTCCCAATTAAGAGCCGAAATTACCAAATTACCCTTTTCCCTCTTTTATGCTTTAATTATTGCTATTTAATTTTAATCTTGACTCAATAGCTTATTTCCTTCTATTTTCTAATTCTAATTATTACTTAATGACTTATTTTGTATATTACCCTTTCTAAAAATTACCAAAATACCCTTTTACCCTTCTAGGTTAACTTCCTTGGAAATTCTCCTTTATTTACGAATTTTTATTTATTTGAATTTCTAATCGTCTAAATTTTCAATTTTTATTTTAATTATAACTTAACTCATAGTTTAGTTATTTATTTGCTTATTTATTTATTATGTGAAAATTCAGGGTCTTACACCAAACATAATCCGAGTACACGATAAGGCCTCACCGAGTACACGGTGGAAATGCGTGCGTGAACAAAGTATTACGATTAGCAAAGAACAATCCTTCCCACTATCTAGCTCCTAAAATGGATTCATATAGAACTATGCCTACTAGACTCTAAAACCAAACCTAGCATGAAAATCTAGCAAGTACAACTCATCTCAATCTCGATCATATCATTCTGAGTACACGGGGCATCTCTGATTACATAGAGGCGACAACATCCCAAGTACATGGGGCATCTCCAAGTACACGGAGGTATAACATCTACCCAAGTACATAGGCATCACGATCCGTCTCTCCAAGTACATGGAGGATAACCAATTCGAAATCAAAATGCAATCATTCATAATCAGTTTAAAATCCTTTTCATATTCGATTTAAAATCGCACTCATAAAATTCCGCAGGAAAACCCAATTCAATGTAACCCTTTCCAAAATTCTGTCATAAAAATTATGAAAACACCTTTTGGATGAGTGGAATAGTCTTAGGATCTCTAATAAGGTCACCATACCAAAAATCAATAGATTTCGAGACAAAAAGTTTTGGACCTAAAAAATATTCTAAGTCTGGTTAAAAATGTCGACTTTTGGGTATATAATTTTTCTAGACAAATCCACGAGGAGTTTCAGGCTCAAATTTTGGTTACAGTCTAATGAAGGATAAACAAATCTTTTGGAATTTTATGGGCTTTTAAATCACTCATCTGGGTATCAAACTCAAAACGGGATTTTCGATAAAAATCAAGAAAACTGGAAATTTAGGCATAAACTGGAATGTTGACTTTTTATTGGTTCCAAATGGGGGGTAAAACCTTATTTACATGTAAAAACTTATGTAAATGGAGAAATAAATACACAGGACATTTACTTAAATGTCTTTCATGTAATACGAGTGTTGTTTTCAACAATTAAAACTCATTGCTACAGTTAACTCTTCCAATTTATAGTTGTATGAAACCTTAGCTAAAGATCACAATAGCATATTGCTAACACCTATTTACATCTCATAGGACAGAGTTTAGGCATTAAAAATGGATTTTTGTTGTTAATTAATTTAAACTAATGGAAAATCTCAGAAATAGAGAAAAGGAAGTTAGTTAAAGTAAAAAAAAAAAAATTAGATATAATGAATTATTAAAAATTTTAATATGGTTATTTGATTTTATTGGTTGGGTTTGGAGGTGTAGCGAGAAAGGGGTATTTTGGAGATTTTACTAAACTAGGTGAAAAAGATTGTAAACTAAATTAACTGGTGATTATGAAAATAATTTAGATAATTAATGGTAATATGTATTAAAATTTATTATAAGTTAATGAGGTGCTAAGGTAGGCGATTAGGCAAAGAGGAAAACCACGAGATCGGACGTTAAGGAATTTTTAGGTAGGAAAAGGCCGCTGTGGGTGAGCGCACAGCAAATCATGATTTTAGGTTTGGCATTTGAGCGCCATCGGAAGCTTATAAATAGGAGCTGTGTCGGAGTTCTAGGGTTTCGCTCAAATTGGTCGGAGGTCTATAGCGGCTGGAGATTTCAGAGGCTTTGCCGATTTGTCTATGCGATTAGTACAGATCAGGTAAGGAGGTTTTAACTTGGTCGACCATAAGCAAAATGATAGAGGAAGCAAGATTTTGTCAAGATCTATTCAGATCTGGAACTTTCGGGCGGAGGAATTGGGATCAAAGGTGAGCGGCAGAGATTTTGGAGTGAGAATCACTGCCGTTGGTGCTCAGTCGAAGCCTTGGAGTTGCTGAGCTTGAGGGTATTTCGAATCAGGTGAGTAGCACTAGATTTCCTTCGTGTATTGAAACTGAAGGCATGAGTTTAATCGAGATTATATGCTATATGTGTTATCAGCGACTGAAATTGATATTACGAGTAGATTTTTTATTTCGGAACATGATCTTGGTAGGATTAAATTTGAATTGATTCTAAATGGTTGTTATAAGTGTTATGAGCATGAGAGAGTGGTTATAGAGTTTTAATTTTAGGTCAGACATGGAGGAATTGCACTAACAGAGAGTTAAAATCTTAGCGAGAAAGAAATTGGAGTGTGCGCTGAGTGCCGCCCACTGATTAGGGCTCAGCGGCAGCTTAGCGCATAGAAATCTTAGGGTCCGCCGACCTGGCGCCAAGGGGCCCAAGCTCAGCGCATAGAAAATTTTGGGTCCGCCGACCTGGCGCCAAGGGGCCCGAGGTCAGCGCACCCACCCAATTTTCACATTAGGTGCGGCTAATTATATATACCAAAAATTCGATGGTTTTACCTCATAAAAGCTAACCTATGGGAACTAACTTAGTATTATTAAAATTTTAGGGTGCTTATTAGTTTATGAATTTGTATAAACCTAGGTGTAGATGGATCAAATGAGTTTTAATTGTTGAAAACAGCACCCTTAATTACATGAAAGACAAAAAGTAAATGTCCTGTGTATTTATTGCTCCATTTACTTAAGTCTTTACATGTAAATAAAGTTTTACCCCCCATTTGGAATCAATAAAAAATACTTCCAAGGTCCAATTCCCAGCAAATAAAAAGTCAACTTTCTAGTTCATGCCTAAATTTCTAGTTTTCCCGATTTTTATCAAAAACCTTGTTTTGAGTTTGATACCTAGATGAGTGAATTAAAAGCCCATAAAATTCCAGAAGATTTGTTCACCTTTCAGTAGACTACAAACAGAATTTGAGCCCGAAACTCCTTGTAGATTTGTCTAAAAAAATTATATACCAAAAGTCAATGTTTTTAACCAGACTTAGAATATTTTTGAGGTCCAAAACTTTTTGTCTCGGAATTGATTGCTTTTTGGTATGGTGACCTTATAGGGGATCCTAAGTCTATTACACTCATCCAAAATGTGTTCTGAGGATTTTATGACATTCGTTTTGATTGATTTGGATTATGAAAGTGAAATTGAGAATCTAGGAGCTATTTTACTAATTTATGTTTAATCAAAGTTTGGATGCTGTAATTGTTTCTGTATAATGAGTTTACTTTTGAAAAGTCAATTTTGAAACCATAGTTGTTTTGCTGAAATTCATCTACACTATTATGCTTATTCATCTTTAAATGCACAGTGCACGTCAGGAATGATTTACTTGAATATTGTTTTATATCGGTGGCCAGTTTAGAATCATATATTATTCTGTTTTGGGAAATTATTTGAGAATTTACTTTGAGGACTCCATGAGGGAATAAGCTGGTCCTGAGTGACCCATGTTGTGCACTTGAACATTTTGGTCTACATTTCAGTTTTACATGATGGAAAACGCATTAGGTTCATTTGCTAGTTTTATATTTACTGCTGGTTTAGCTTGTCTTGGATCCAGAGTCTAAGCTTAGTAATGTGATGTATATGTTTTATTGGTGTAATGTCATGGCCATGGAGTGTTGCCACGACCGGTATAGAGCAGCCAAAAACCCTGAGTAGGGCGTCATTTCAGAGTTCCGAAACCCTGAGTAGGCCGGAACTTTGTACATGGAGGTGTGGATGTCACTCTGGCATGTTGATTAACCAACCTAAGCAACTACATGACATTGACCAATGATAAACACTCTAGTATTTTGAGACCCTGAGTTATTTGAAATTATGATTTCATCGATGTATGGTTACTTGGTTATACGTGATTTCATGGCTATATTCAAGATTTGATACCGATGTTATTAATTGGGTTTTTATGATGGTTTTCTGCATTTCTATCGATTGGATTGTTGGAATGTTGTCGGATTACTCGAATTAGATATGTTATCGTCACTGTATATGTTTTGTAACCATGGCATGTTTTAGAACTGAACTAAATGGTTTTGTGCATGCATGTGCTGCTCACTGGGATATTTGTATTTCATTCTGTATTGTTTTGTTTTGTTTTCAGCTGCTCCTGGAGAGGACGATACTTGCGGGTAGTTACTTGGTCATGTGAGTTTATTTCAGTTTGGGATTATTTTAGCGCACTCTGTTATATAGATATTGTTGTATTCATGTTTTTCCTTCACTCTGATATTGCGATCCTGTGTGGTATATTAACCTCCGGAGATGAGTTATGGTTTCTCTACGTAACTCGGATCCGGGGCGTTACATGGGCACCCAGCCAAAGTTTGACACTATGAATTGCGGCTATTCCAAAATCACCTAGACTAATTTGTTTCTCCACATTCCAACCACTCAATACAGATTTATACTCTCATAAACAACCATTTTATGATCAATTGGATTTAAATCATCTATAATATCAATCTCTAAAGAATCAGCCGCCCAAAACAACTAGAATAGAGATTTTAGCAACAACAAACACACACTTAACTCATAACTTCAATTTAGCTTGGACAAAAATAGAAATCGAAATGCTACTTACATGATTGAAGACAAACTACGGTTTCAGATCTCTCAATTCGCCTAGAACAATTCAGAAACCACAAAAACCACTCAACTGCCAACTCCTCTTTCTGAAATTTGTCTTAATTCAATCAAAATATTTTAGATCTAAGATCTGATCCAGAAGAGCAATAGATTTTGAACGAAGAGACAACAATTCAATGCTAACTACTCCAATAGATCTGAATTACCTCGAAATTGGCTGGAAACATAGCTCCTAGACGAATTTGGAGTTTCTGCCGCAGGTATCTCAGCTCCACTTCGAACAGAAGTAATGATCAGATCAATATCTCTCCTTGATCACCACAGCAACTCCAAGTCTAATCCTCTCAACCCTAGCTCCCTTACTCCTGAATTCGCTGATCGACCTTCAATCGAGCAACTAACAAACTACCGATTTGAATTTAACTCCCCTTTTATAGTTGCCTCTAGGCTTTGTTTAAAACCTAATCCTATACTTGTCACTCCAGCAAGTACCTGCACAAGCACCACTAAATTCTTCCGATCCCATGTTGGCCACACCACCGAACCTCCATAAACCCAGCCAATGAAACTTCAATTAACCACTATACTCTCTTAATAACTCCTTGCATATTAATTTTTTGAAGTTTCCTCTAAATAACTTACTCTTCTTCCTTTATGAGATTTTCCATCAATTAAATAAATTAATCAACCATAAAATCTAAATTTTAATTTTATTAAAATTTGGGATTTTACAACCATGCTATTAATCAATTGAATCACCATACAAACCATGAATTCTCTACTTAATCATCACAATATTGCTAACAAACATCATCGCATGCACCCAGAAATTTAGTAATAGGTTTAGGCATGATTTCCTTAGCTAGGGTTCTACATACAACTTAAATTCTCTACCTTTGATTACTATCCTTCTTTGCTGAAATTAGGTGCAGCCATATTTATGTTAATTTCGGACTAAGCTAGACAACTCCAAATGAAATCTCCACCGTTCAGATTGAAAAAATAGGTGTCAAATATCTCCACCAAATTTCAGCTCGATCCAATGGTGGAATCCCTCCAAATCGCTTTTATATAGAATCTGGTGTAAGGCCCCGAATCCGGGTCATTTTTTTTATATTTATTCTGGATCAAGGCATTACTTAGTGATACATAACAAATTAGCTCAAAGGATAAAGAATAAAAGATACTAAGAGAATATCAGAGTACGCTAAGGTAATATCTTAATCATTGAAACCCTTTGCTTTTCATTACATCAATACTCAAGTAAAAAGGGTAATTAGAACTCTACTAAATAAAAGAGTCACAATTTAATATCCTTGATTCAATCTTAATAATAACCCTGGTTCTTCAAACCCTCTATCAGTCTAACCCATAGCGTCCTCTCCAAGAATACCTGAAAATAAAACATTTAAAAGCAAGGAATGAGATATAAAATCTCAGCAAGTAGCAACATACATGAAAGAAAACAGTTTATATATACATACATACATATCCTTTACAAACCTCTCAAGAGTTGCAAAACAATATCATAAGTATCGCTAAAACAAGAAGACAATGTTGTATAAATCAAACCTACAAGTTTCCCCAAATTAATACAAATAGTTTTTTTTTTCAAACAATTCATCATATCAATCATGTCATTTTAATATTTCTTTTCAAAACCGTTCTCGTCAAAACATGGCTAAACAAATCAATCAATCTTTTTATTTTTTTTTAAAGAAATCAAATCATTCATAATTAATAATTAAATCTCACCTTTAGGTAGTAGCCTATCTTTACCGCAGGATATAAACACATAGCATCCACATCTCCCTCGCAGGAGAATGCATATCTCTAAACCTCAGGCACCCCCACAGGAGATAGCATAAATCAACCGCAGAATGTGAACACATAATACTTACATCTCCCCGTAGGAGATAACTCCATCACTCTCAGGTTATAACTCACACACCCATCTCCCATGTAGGTTGCAATCACGTAGTAATCACATCTCCCCCACAGGAGGTAACACGTCTCATCCGTAGTTGATAACTCACACACATATCTCCCTTGCAGGATGCAGTTACATCATGATTACATCTCCTCCACATGAGGTCTCTCCCCTGCAGTATGCAATCCAATCTAGACTACATCTCCCCTACAAGAGGTAACACATCTCACTTGTAAGTGGTAAAATACACACATCTCCCCTGTAGGATGCATTCACATCAAGATTACATCTCCGCCACAAGAGGTAACCCATCTCTTCCACAGAAGGTAATCAAATCTCTTTCATAAATGGTAAACAAATCTCACATTTCCATCATGGCACATAAATCATTCCATGATACATGGAAGAGCACAAACCCACAATCCAAATCTCATATATAAAGTAGAATATTCATGTTCAATCAATAATCCAAGCCTTTTGCCAAAACACATTCAATTTCAAAATCATAAGTTCAATGTACCCAAATTTGTTATAAAAGCATTTTGACCAATTCCAAAACTTGAATCACATCTAAAACAATATTTTACAGGTGTAGAAATCAACCAAATCGATTTTAAACAAATTCTAGACTAAAAACTCTCTTTCGAACCAAAACAAGACATATTTAAATAGAATGTACCCAAAATCTTTATAAAATTGTTTTCAAACAATCGGCCAGTGAAAACAACTCAAAAACACCTAGTTCTTATTGGTACATGGGTTAAATTTTATAAAAAATCATTTATAGTGGAAAATTGCTCAAAATTTCAGAAAATCAAATTTAATGTTGACCATTCAAACCCCATGTAAGATCTTGGAATTTTGAGAAAAAAAATTATTATAATTAAGATTAAATATATTAAGAAAGAATAAAATAAATAGAAGAAAAAAAAATTTTAGTTAAGTCAGTTGGTTTGATGGGTTGGTTAGGTTAGTGGTTTTACCAGTTCAAGATTTAATGAAATGCTAAAAAGATAACCCGTAAGATTTTTCATCTCAAGTGGGTGTTAAGGGTTAGAAGAAAACGAGAAAACGAAAAAGAAGAAGAGCAGCAAGGGGGAGGTCATCCGTGAGGAGTAAACGCAAGAGAGAAAAGAGAGGAAGAGAAGAGAGAAGAAGAAAACGTGGGGAAGAAGAAGAAGAGGAAAGGAGAAGAATAGAAGAAGAGAAGAAGAGGAGAAGAGGTTCTGTTTTAGGCGTGTGGATCGTTTGATTCCAGGTAAGTAGCATGTTTTCATTCGATCGACTCTTGTTTGATTTTTTTTAAACCTTGGCAGCATGCGTTAATGTCTCTTGTCGTTGCCTTCAACAGATTTTCGTTTATAGTTTGATTTCCTCTGTTCAATTATTGTATGATCTTTGGATTTTCTGGTTACAAGACAACGCTCAAATTAAAGCAATCTTGCGTCATGGTATCCTATCATTTTTTGTTGTAAGAAAATGCCCAAACACCTAAATTTGTTGCTTGATCTTTGATTGTTGTTTGATTTCCTTTGATCGTTTGGTATCATATCATTTTGTATGATTAGGAAATATGAGTATAACTTTTAACATAAGATCTGTGTTATGGTTCTGTTTTGTTCTCTTGATAAACATATCTCTTTGTAAATCAATTGCAGTAGACCGTATGGTGTTACCCTTGATTGAGTGTAGCGATTGGTATTTTACCCTTATTCGTTGATGAAATTATTCTGTTTCGGGATGAGTTTAGCGATTGGTATTTTTCAAGGTTTGATGGATCAAAAGCTAATAGAGGTATATTTAGGATAAATTAGCGATTGATATATTTTAATCCCATCGAAATATAATTTGGGAGAAAAGAAAATTTCTGTTTTGAATATATATACTAGATCCTGAATTCTTGGTTGAATTAACCCATAGGCGTCCTTAGTGATTTAATTCCAAGCACCACATTTAATTTTTGTATTATTAAATTGCTTCCACGGCATACTTCTTGGGGAGTTTCAAATAGATCAGACCCTTGAAACAACCATTCTGAGTCTACATTTTGGGCGTCATCAACAACCCCTCTCTTAATATTACCTGAACTAATTTAGTTCTTAATTCATTTGTTTATAAACCTGAATTGCAGAAAGCAGCGGCAATTTTCTTTTCTTCAGTTTGTTAAAGTATCTCTGGTGTGTTCATTTGATGTTGTTATTGAGCCGCCAAAGTGGATGCTTTCTTCAGCGGAAATTTTGAATGGTTCCATATGTGTTTTGTAAATCTAGACAGTTATTTGAAATGCAGATCTTTCTATTGGAGTTGTAAGATGCTTTGGAAGCTTCTTGCATGCCACTTGGATTAGTTTAACTGTTTCTAGATGCTTTCGACTAGTGTTTAAATGAGTGGGAATCTGAGTTCGTTGCATAGAGACAATTAGAAGATAACATATAGAAGCCACTCTATTCTACTGTTTCAAAATTGTAAAGTTTTCGGTGGCTTGCGAGGGCTAGGAATCCTTGCGTAAAAATTTATATTAGCATTCTAAAATTTAGTTTAGAGTGTTTGTAGTTGAATGGAATTGGTTTAGGACCAATTAGAACTCAAGGCTCCAGAAAAATGGATGATTTCCGTCCAGTAGGTTTCGCGGCAGATTGTAACCACCTGTAGTAAAACGGTCATAACTTCTTATAGGAAACTCGGAATTACAAACCGTTGTTGCGTTGACTCATAGAGCTTTCCAAGGATGTATGACACATGTACTAATTCTTTATCTACTGGATCAGGTATAGCATTAAAGTAACTAGTTTAAACTAGTTTTGCAGAGTAAACGGTAATTGTAAAATAATTATGGTAAAACGGTTGTGTTTTATTTTATGCATTCGTTTATGTGCAATATTCGTCTTAGTAAAAGTTCATGAGTCTTAATTTGGTTTGGTGACATGATTTGATTTATGTAATTTTAAATTGAAGCTGAGGCTTCCTCTTAGTCTGAAAAAGGGCCGAGGGCTTATGGTTGGATGTTCTGTGGACTGGGATTGCAGTTCACCTCGGCTGGGGATCATGAACTGGCGTTCACCCTAGCGGGGGATTGTGAACCTGCATCCACCACAAACATGGGTATCTGTGGACTGGGATTGCTGTTCACCTCAGTTGTAGATCGTGGATTGTTGTTCACCCTAATAGGGAATTGTGAACCATCCACCACAAATATGAGTTCTGGGGATTGTGAACTAAGTTCACCACGTGCTTTGAGGCATTGTGGATCGTGAACCTAAATTCACCACAGAAGCTCAAAACTGTGAAATTTGTTTAACAGTGATTGATTTGTATGAGTTTATCTGGAAAGTTGGGTTATGTATAGAATCGTTTCTTCGTAAGATTTGGGAAGTGGAAGGGAATTCCACTTGGTATGTGCTATGAATAGGCAGCGTTGAGGGGCACTCTGCTTAGCCTTGCTTCATCGGGCAGCGTAGAGAGGCACTCCGTTGACCTGGATTCGTTAGGTCGCATAGAGGGTACTCCACTTATTTTGATTTGTTAAGAAGCGTAGAGAAGCACTCCGTTAGACCTTGAATCTTGGTTAGAGGGTAGAGGGTGATTATCTCGTAAATCGGATTGATTTGTTTTTTAATTGTTTATTAGTATGATACTGAATAGTGAAATATTGGTTTAATTGAAAATGAATTGTTTCTTTGTGTTTGAATTATTTTCAGCATGAAATTGATGAGATTTGATTGTGTTATATTCGAGTATGTTATTTATATTTGAAATTGCATAAAACTGTTTATGGCATGCATGATGCTACTTATTGAGACAATTGTCTCATGCGAGTTTTTGTTTTACCGGTTTTGTTTTCAGATCCGGCGGGTGAAACGTGTAATGGGGCCGAGTTTGAGGGTTATCCAGAATATCGGTCGGAAGATTACTACCGTCCTGATTAGAGGTTGAGAAGGCAACAATTTTTGGATAGTTGTATATGTTAATATTTTTTTGAAATTGTATATTGTATATGTTGTAAATGAGAAGAGAGAGAGAGAGGGTGTGAAACTTAGTGAACTTTATTTTAGATTTGTGCATGTTTGATGGTCTAGTTCTTTTGAAATGGATGTATATGTTTATCTTGTGATTATCAGGTATTGGGGGTTTAGCCCAACCTTGTATTTTACAGGTGTTATATAGCTGTTTTTCCGAAAATTTTAGGATTTTATTATAAGTGTATTGGTTAGTTCTTTAGATTATTTTCCCCATGCTTTGGGCCCTAAATTAGTGCTCGGGAGCCAATATAAACCTGACATGGGTGGACCTGGTTTCGGGGTGCTACACCCCATGCTCGAGCGGTCGTGTTGGGTGATCTCTGGTGTTCAGGATTTAAACAAGCGCTCGACCTTAACTCTCAAGCGATCGTGTTGAGCAGTCGTTTCGAAGAATTTTTGAAGATTTAGCACTAAACATGGTCACTCAAGCGACCTGTCAAGCACTCGGCCAATTGAGGCAAAATCTGGAAAATCTTATTTTTGTAATTTTCTCTTTTAATCCTTTAAAACATGATTCCAACAATTCAACTTGCTTCTAACACATCTAATATCATCTATAAATCATACTAAATCATTCTAAACAAATCAAAACATAGATTTGATACAATCCAAATCAAAACCTTAGAAAATCAACACTAGAAAGCATGCTTGACAGTTTTCATAAATTAACTCTATCCATGATCAATGAAACCCACGAAACATATTGTATAAAATACATGGTTTTGCATCTCAAATTATCATATAATAATTCCAAATCATACCCAATCGATTAAACCTAAAACCAAGCAACGATTAGACAAAACGTGGTGTTACTACTTGCCTTAAGAACACAAAATCCTTCTTTCCAATAAAACTTCAAGATACTGCCAAGTTCTGCTATTATCACACCACTCTAAAGACTTATAAACATAATCTCCACCGTTCAGATTGAAGCTCCACCAATTGTGAACAAAACCTTCAAATTGGAGGCCGATCCAACGGTTGAATCTTTTTAGATCGTACTTTATTGAATGCTGGTTAGAAATTTCTACAGCTACTTCTCTCTCTAAAGTCTCTTATTTTCTTTCTCTTTCTCTCTCTATTTTCTCCAAACATGAACTTTTCTTGCTTTTTCTCCTTTCAATTTCAATTTAGAAGAAACCTAAATCTTACTTTCCCCCTTCTTTTATACACACCCTACAAGGATTCCTAATCACTTAGAAACTTTCTATTTTACAACAACTTCTCCTTCTAATTTTTTTCTCTTAAATCCAATATATAAGAAACTACTATTTTCCTAGTTTTCGTGCTAATTAATTCCCTTATTTTTAATTATTACTAAAACTCCCCAAAATTGCTCTTTTTCCTCAACTTAAGGCTCTTAATTAACTATAATTACCAATATGCCCTTTTCTCACTTATTAAGTATAAATTTCACTATTTATACTTGAATCAACTCAACTTAGGTCTATCTTAATTTCTCAAGTCTTATACTTATTTAATTATTTAGCTTATTAGGAATTGACTAAAATATCCTTATCTTGATAATTTCATATCTAACCATTAGTTCTCTTCAAAAATTTTCCAGATTTATTCCCCATAGTATTTTTTAATTGAATTGGAGCTTTCCAATTAGTAAAAAAATTCCCAATTGTCCAGATGTTGATTTAATCTCCCAAATTTATTTTAAATAAAATCATTAACTCTTCAAATATTCATATTTAATTCTTTTTATTTATTTACTGAAAATTTGGGGTTTCACATCTGGACAAGAAATTTCTACAACACTTTTCTTCTCTTCTGAATCCTCTTATTCTTTCTCTAGATCAATATTCTTCCTTCTTCTTCTCCACGTCCAAACTCTTAGGGTTTCTCTCCATATTCAAATCTCCACTAATAGGCTAAAAGTCTTAAAAATAATCCCTAGCTTTCTATTTATAATGAGGCCTTAGGGTTTCCTACTCCAATTAGGAATTAGATTTCCTACGAGGATTATAATTTTACTAGACTTCACTATTCTAACTAGGATTAGGATTTCACTTAATCTCAAACTTCTAATTTAATTTATTTTCGTCCTTTTTTTTATTCCTATTTTTAAATATTACCTAATCACCCCATAACTTCACTAATTTCACAATTTAGGACCTATAACCAAGTATTATTACTAAAGTGCCCTTATTCCACTTAACAGGTCATAAATCTTGCTATATAAATTCAATTTAACTCAATCTTGAGTCTAATTAAGTTTTTAAGTCTAATGATTATTTAATTGTCTTATTTAAATAATTAAGGTAATTAGAAAATTACTAAACTACCCTTATGCAAATTTCTAGGATATTACAGCCTTATTGAGAGATTTTGCCAATAGGCAAAACTATTTATGCACAAAATAAGATTTCGTCCAAATCTCTAAACAAGATTCTTACAATGTAATGCCCCAGATCCAAGTTTAATTAATAACTCATAAACCCAAACCCTGAACATTAACTTGTGGCCCAAAACATAAACGAAAGAAAACAATAATGGTAATTAATTGCAATTCATAATCAAAGTGCGATATCAATAAAGAAAATCCTCAATCAAAGCATGGCATAAAAACAACTAAAGTAATTAATGTCCAACATAAATTCCTCCAAATAATAAAAGTCTGGTTCATGGTCAACTAAATAACCCCCAAAATAATCCTCCTCTCCGTATTCAAGATAGTCTCCATAAGAATCAAACCCAACAACGCCCTCTCGTAGAGTTCTGAAAATAACACCGATGAAACAATATCTTAGAAGTACCCATGGGGAAAATAAATTTCATATAATACTTCTAAATATGCAATGGATAATCAGATTAAACAAAACAGATATAATCATAAAGCAAAGCATATACGATAAGTCTTGCAGGATTGATGAAATAGAAAACAAAGATAAGTCGACAGACTATGACAATATGCTACCTAACCGTATTAAAAATGGGCCAGCTGATACCAGTTAAGCTATTCTATAAAACCTAGGTTTTGCCTAAAATAAAGTAAATTAAATAAGTCTAAATATTGAGAGGTTAAGATTTAATTTAGGTATTAGAAGAATAATATTAAGATCCAAAGGTTAAATATGTAATTTCAAGGAAAGGGTATTTTAGTCATTTTCCTACTAGCCAAATTAATATATTGAGTAAGTAAATAATTATTAGACTTGAAATATTTAACTAGACTTAATTTTGGTTAGGTTTGAATTTAAATAGCAAATTATGGCATAAAAGTAAGAAAAATGGTATATTGGTGATTATGGTTGATAAGGAGCTTTAAATTTGAGGATAAGAGGAGCTTTGGGGTGTTTTAGTAATATTTTTAAATAAGGAATTAAATATGCACGAAAATTAACTAGAAAGAAGAGTTTAGATAGTGAGGGATTTAATTGGTATAGTACTAGTAGAGAATTAGAAGGTAGAGAAAAAGTAGGAATTTATTTAGAAGGTCTCCTAAACCTAATAGGATTTCTAATTAAGAGAGCGTATAAAAGGGAAGGTCTAAGGAAGGTTTAGTGTAAGACCCTGAAATTTTAAATACGAGTAAATAAAGACTTAATAAGTTAATTGGATTAATTGAAAAAATAATCATAATAAATAATATAATAATAATAGTAAAGCCAATTGGGTTCAATAAATTAAATGGGTTATTGGTTTAAGGGTTATGAGTTTAATGGGGTGGTTTGATTAGTGGGTTAAAGGGGTTTTGGTTCAAGGGGTTCATGGTTCAATGGTTTAAAAAAAAAAAAAAAAGAGCAAATGACGATTTGAGCAATTGGGGTTTGGTCGTTAGGTTGGAAGAGAAACAAAAAAAAAAGGGAAGAAGAAGAGGGGCGAAGGAGAAGTGGGGGTCGTGGAGAAGAGGAAGGATGAAAGAGGAAGAATAAAGGGGTCGTGTACTTGAGGTGAGGGATTGAGCGGAAGAAAAAAAAAAAGAAACTGCAGAAGAAAAGGGCGATTGGGGTGTTGGGTCGTCAAAGGTTTGCGGCAAAGCAGAAATCGAGTGGAAGAAAGAAGCCGTGGAAAGGAGGAGGAAGAAGGGAAAAGGAGAAAAGAGAAAAGAGAGGAAGAGAGGAGAGGTGGTCGTTCGTTGAGGGTTAGCAGCACGAGGGAAAAACGTGGGGAAGAAAGAAAGGAAGAAGAAGAAAGAAGAAAAGGGAGAAGAGAAGGGAGTTTTGGGCAATTAGAGTTTGGATTCGTTCATAGGTAAGTAGCATATAATTTTCGTTCGAATCGATTACTGTTTGGTTATTTTTTTGATTTCTGTATGTTCGAACGATCACTGTTGGTTTTTTGATGGAGTTCTGTTTGATCGATTTCTGTTAATTACCGTTCTGATTTCTGTTTGTTATCTTATGGTCTCGTTTATATTCTTGAGTATGATCGATTACTGATGCAAATAAACATCCAAACCAGAACAGTCGAACACTCCCCGAATGGGTTCATTTGATTTCACCAAAATACAAATAAACACAATGAACCAATTTTTATTGGGGGTTTGGGTCGTTTACTGAATGTTGTTTGATTCCTCTTGTTTACTGAAGGTGTTTGGGTCATTGTTGAAGGTTGTTGGGTTTGAGAAACTAAATTGGCTTTGCTTGCCGTTTACACCGTTTCTGTATGGCTAGGTATCAGTAGCTATTTTTCCTTTAGTAGTTGAAGTTTATTTATAAGAAAGCAACCTACTGATCATTTGCTGGAGATGGATGTCAAAGAAAGAAAGAAAAAACAAATTTCTGGTTTCTTGCTTTGCTAGGAAATTGTTAAATTTTTAGGAATTATAATTATACATGTTATTTTTATGTAGGTAACATGTGGTTTTGGATTAAGGGTTCAGATTGTATTTTTTGATGGTTATTTTCAGATTCTGGTTTCTTAGCTGGAAATATAATTTGGGTGGAATTTAGTATTATTAGATTCTTTATGAGTTGGGGGATTACTCCATTTAATAGATTACTTTTGGAATTCCTAGTTCCACAACCTATTGGATAATTCGTTGGTTTGTTGAGGAAAAATCTGAGTTGGTTGCATAGCAATAATTTGAAGTTAAAAACATAGCAGCTCTTTCTTAGGCTGTCTTAAACCTGTGTAAGATTTCGGCGGATTGCGGAGGCTAGGAATCTTCGCGAAAAAAATTCGTAATAGTATTCAAAAATTTAGTTTAGGGTATTTGTAGTTGAATGGAATTGGTTTGGGACCAATCGAAACTCGAGGTATTGCAAGAAAAATCATGAGAGCTTGATGGTTTCCGTCCATTTGATGTCGCGGCAGGTTATAACCACCTGCAGTAAAACAACTATAATTTATTGTAGGAAACTCCGATTTTAGCACCGTTTGTTGCGTTGGAAACTAGATTCATAGAGTTTTCCAACGGTGTATAGCACGCGTACCAATTCCTTATAGCTTAAATCAGGCTTAGCATATAAGTCACTAGTTAGAATTCAACCTGCAGAGTAATCGACAATTTCAAACCAACCGTGAATATTTTATAAAACTGGTTTATAAAATTATTTTATACCTTTAGTCGTTAATGATTTGGGTTGATAAAGTGATTCGCGAATTTGTAATTGGCAATCGAAGCTAAGGCTTCTTGTTAGATGAGAAAGGCAAATAAGCTTATGGCATCCCGAAAGGCAGAATGGCCTAGGGATTTACGGTAAGTGAACAACAAGGTTCATTTGGTTTGCGTTATACTTTGGGCAGTTAATTTTTCAGGTTTTGTTTGGTAAAAATTAATTGCATGGGTAATCCTTATACGAGTCTAGGCCGCATAAAAAGTCGTGGATCCACAGTCAGTCTAGAAATTGCGTTAGTGTTGGCTTGTCGTGTTAATACCCCGGGCCACTTGCGTACCACCGTGTGGGATCGGTGAGGCCTTCGTGTGGGATCGATGAGCTGCAGCGTGCCAGCCCATGCGTGGGTGCTCCACTCGTACGATGACCGTGCGCGGCTTCGAAGGCGAGTAGTGAGGTGGCAAACCGGCTAAGGGTGGTTAACCCGATTTATAGACACGCTAATTCATGAATCTTGCACACACTTTATTCTCTGAAATTATATTGTCATGGGAATTGCTCTTTGATATATGTGAATTACTCTTTGCATGATTTGCCGGAATTAATCGTATAATATGTAGCATGTTAATTTATTTATTGAAACTACATAAATTGTTTATCCCATGCACTGTGCTACTTACTGAGACATTAGTCTCACGCGAGTTTTCGTTTTTACTGGTTTTGTTTTCAGATCCAGCGGGTGAGAAGCGTAGCAGGGCTGAAGTAGACGATTATCCCGAGTATAGGCCGGAGGACTACTTCTATCCGGGCTAGTGATAGAAAAGGCAAATTTTTTGATAGTTGTTTATGTTTTTTTTTTTTTGGAAATTGTACATATTGTAAATGAAGAGAGAGAGAGAGAGTGGGAACTTAGTGGACCTTACTTTCATCTGTAGATATTGATGGTTTATTTTTTTTGAATGAAGATATAAACTGTGTTTATCAGGTGATGGTTTTGTGGTTTGAGGGCTTAGCCCATACTCGTATATACAGACGTTATATAGCAGTTTTTTCTGAAAATTTTAGGATTAGATTATAATTGCTTTGGTGAGTTTCTTAAGTTAGTTTTCATCACAATTTGGGCCCTAAAAATAGCGCTCGGGAGCCAGTATAAACCCGACACGTGTTGACCTGGTTCCGGGGTGCTACATTTAGGGTTTTTAGCAAGTCAAAAATAAGGAGAAAGAGAGGGAAATTCGTGCTTGGGATTGGGAGAAAAATAAAGGGAAGAAGAGAGGAGAGAAAAGAGAGGGAAGAAAAGAAAAAGGGAGGTGTTGCAGAGGTCCGACCAACCACCTTTGAACAACGATCCATGGAGATCTAATCGTTGAAATGAGTTGAAATTCTAAGGTTATGATCTACACAGGAGAGACTTTAATCTGAATGGTGAAGATCGGATTTTGAGGAGTCTAAGGTGGTGCGAACTAATCTAGAAGTTGGTGGAAAATCATATTTAGAAAGAAAAAGGAGTTGCAAAGATGGCCGACAAGCTAACTTCGAACGAAGAGATAGAAAGATCCAACCGTTGGAATGGGCTAAAATTTTAGGGTTTTGTTCTACTCATAGAGAAATTCAAACTAAACGGTGGAGATCTAAATTGTAGAAGTTTAGAGGGGTGCGGTCGAGCTCCAAAAGCGGGCACAGAATAAGTTCTGAAAAATCTGGGTTCATAAAAAAGGCAAGTAGCAAACACTTAGAAAACTGGAGGAATTGCATGATTTTCGTGTTTTATTATTTAGATATATTATGAGATGATTTAGAAACAAACCATGTTCGTTGAGACAAATATTTTCATAAGTGTTATGTGTTTGTTTGAGGTTTTCTCAAAAACTATTAAAGTATGGTTATTTGGTTTACTTCCTCGATCCGTGTACTCGGTGGGAAGATGGTTACTTTTGTTTATCCTCTGTCCGTGTACTCGGTAGGATACTTCCTCGATCCGTGTACTCGGTGGGAATATAGTTATTTGGTTTACTTCCTTGATCCGTGTACTCGGTGGGAAGATGGTTACTTTTGGTTATCCTCGATTTGTGTACTCGGCGGTGTAAGCACCTTATTTTTGCACCCCTGGAAGTGCTGAAAATGAAAACCCTGGCAGAAAGTCAAACTCCGAGGGGACAAAAAGTTGAATTTTTTATCAGGTGATAGTTGAACACCTTGCTTTATCTCATTGGATAGAGAATCCCAACACGGTTCCAACGCAACTGAATTTGCAGGAATCGGAGTCCGGATGAAGGTTCTGCGGGCGGTCAAACCTGAGGGGGAACAAAAAATTGACTTTCTGATAAACCCCGATCCGGGTGCTTACCCCCATGCCATTGGATAGAGGGCTCCGATACGATTCTAACACAACTAAGTTTGCCCAGATCGGAGCCCGGATGAAGAAAATATGAGCTGACGAAATTCCCGAGCAACAAAACCAGCAAACTGGGCGCATGGCAAAAAGTTGCACACATGGCGAGTTGCGCAGGAAAATATCTCAGGGATCAAATCCGTAAATATCCAAACATTCAAAATATCCCAGGGACCAATCTGAAAATATCTGAATAAAATAATATTAAACCCAAATATCCCAGGGACTATATCTTAATTTTCGGATCTTTTAAACAAACGAGCGGCCGCATAAATTGATTTTTAATCATTTGGTTTCTCGCGCGAACGTGGCAAGCGGTATGCGCTCAGCGCAAGCTGAGCGGATACCCCTTTCTTTCTCTCCTATAAAAACCACACGACCATTCGTTGCAGGGGGTTGGGGATTTTGGTTGGGGTTTTTGAGTTCGGCTTTCACGTTCGGGATTTTTAAGGTTGGGGCATTTTCTGGGGTTCGGCATTTTTTTGGAGGGGCTTTCTTCCTGATTGGGTTTTCTTTCTTTTTCATCGGCTTCTTCTTCGTTGGGCATTCGAAGGTGGTCTTGACCACCATCTTCCCCAAAGAAAAAACCAGACACACTAGTCTTGACCACCATCGGAACCAAAGAAAAAACTAGACACACTTCTTCTCCACCTTCCTCGAATCTTTCTCGCCCCCCTCCCCTCTTGATGCTCGAAGGAGAAGGGGGAACCTGCCCTTGATGCTCGGAGGAGGAGCCTCCAGCAACTGCTCACGCACTCCCAGGAAGCCTCACGCACACCCTGCAAAGGATTAAAACAAGGTAATGTTCCCTGTTTAATACAAGCAAGAATGAGCTCATTTCAAAGCTTTCAAGCATGACTAGGGTGTTTTCTGTGTTTGCCAAGTTATTTGCTGTTTGTGCTTGATTGATTTGAAGGGGGAGCATGTTCCCCCATTGTAATCTCATCTCTGTTGTAACCCGATGTAAAGCCCCCAGTTCCCTTCTTTGTTAGTGTTGTTAGTGTTTTGTTTTCGGATTTTATTCATGTTCTGTTAGTGTTTTGTCTCGGATTTGGAGGTTCCGAAGAGATTTGAGTCGGGATGTTGAGGTCAAGCTGTGTTCGAAGGTCTTCTGGGAGTCTAAGGATCCCCAAAAAGTAGTTGCAGAGCTTAAAAACCTTAAAAAACCAGTCAATCATGGAGTTTGGAAAAAAAAAAAACAGAGAATCAGGGTATATGCGCTGAGCTCGCGCCTACCTTTTTTGGGTGCGCTCACCTCGCGCCTAGCTCGCGCCCACTTCCTTTTGGGTGCGCTGAGCTCGCGCCTAGCTCGCGCCCACTTCCTTTTGGGTGCGATGAGCTCGCGCCTACCTCGCGTTGAGCTCACGCCCACCTCGCCTACGGATGCTTTTTCCGCTGTTTCCAGTCCGCCCACTTCGCGATGACCTCGCGCCTAGCTCCCGGAGGTCAGCGCATACCATTTTTAGGCCAAATTGCTCATTTTTTTAAATTCCAAAAATACCCCTATACCTTACCGCGGGGGGCTTCGCCCCCCGCACCCCCAACCCCTTTGTTTGCCACGCATCTAACTCGTTCCTTAGTGCGGGGAGGGACCTCCCCTTGGACCCAGTGTATGTGATTTTTGTATATTTTGTGTATTTCATGATTTCTGTAAATTTTGTTGACTGTGGGGTGACATTCCCAAACCGAACCAATATATGCCAATAGGGTTTCCGGAAACCCAACATGGGACTTAGACTACCTGGTCTGACTTGATTTCCAGTGGGCCTTTCAACGGGGCCCACCCCCAGCCTAAACCATTGAATTGTGCTTAAATAAGATAATCAAAGGAACTAGGCGGGCCAGACCACTTGACGCCTACCCAAGCCCTAGGTGGCATGCATGCTTAAATTAGGTTGTGGTTTGGCCGAGACCACGGGCAGGGCCTGTCAGGCCCACCAAGCCCATTGACTGTCAGGCCCACCAAGCCCATTGAACCAGACCAGGATAGGGTTTTAAAACCCTAACCAAGGAAGTCTTGGGCTTTCAAGCTCAAGCCCAAGGCCTGGCCCATTTTGGAAACCAATCAAGATAAACCCAATAAATCACTTGGCTACCATGTGTGGCCCACTCATGGGCCCGCAAAGCAATCCGGCCCACCTTGCATGGAAATAACTTAATAACCCAACTTGAACTCCAAAATAAAATCAAGTCAAATTGAACCAAAGTCCAAAGGGCCACACTTAGCCCACCAAGGGATACTGTGGGTCTTCCAACGGGGCCCACCCCACCAGACCCAGATCATTCTAACTAAAGAAGATAAAACCAAGTAAAGGGACCCACACCACTTTGGCGGTCCCGCCAGACTTAATCAAATTGCATGCAGGAATAGGAATCAGGTGAGTGAGAGACCAAAGTTGACTCAAACCATGGAAACCTATGGGACCCGTCATTCGACGGGGCGGACCGGGGTGTCTACGGACTTCCTCGGACTGTAATCGAGAACTTACTTAGAATCTCTAAGCCGCAGACCAATCTAATAGAAAATCTAGGCACCCAGGTGTCCGCCTGCACCCCATCAGGCGGTGGCAACTCCAATTTCCCATTTTACCCAGTGCGCCCCGTCGTGCGACACACCGAATTCAGGTGCGCATAGGCGGGATACTTCCTCGATCCGTGTACTCGGTGGGAAGATGGTTATTTGGTTTACTTCCTCGATCCGTGTACTCGGAGGGAAGATGGTTACTTTTGGTCATCCTCGGTCCGTGTACTCAACGGGATACTTCCTCGATCCGTGTACTCGGTGGGAATATGGTTATTTGGTTTACTTCCTCGATCCGTGTACTTGATGGGAAGCTGGTTACTGGTTATTTGGTTTACTTCCTGGTGTTTGTGATTATATTTCACTGTGTGATGCTACAGGGTGGTATGCTGTTTGCCGTGATTTCTATATTATCATTTCTCTAGTTGTTCTTTTGGTTTAATTGCATACCTCATGACTTATTTTATATAAACATGGACTGATTTCATGCATGCACCTTGCTACTTGTTGAGATTTATTCTCACTCTGGTTTCTCCCATTTCTCAGGTACTCTTGGTGAGGACGTCAAGTTGTGGGCTAGTTGTAGCTAGGTAGTCTATATAGATGTAGGATTGCTCATGTAAATGAAATCCTTGTATATCATAATTTTTGATCAATAAAGAGAATTTGAATTCAAGTTTTCGCATTTACTCTGATTATAAAGTTAGAAAAAGTTTTAAATTATTCCATATTTTAATTGTTTTTGTTACTTACCATAACACCTCGAGTTTTGGGAATTGGACCCGGAACCGGGGCGTTACATATTTGATGCCAAGCGGAAGTACTCTATCGATACTAGAGTGAGTTAGCAAGTATGGTCCAACCGATACCAAAGTGAATAACGTAGCAACCAACCAATACTAGAGCGGTACTGGGTAGGGAACATACGTCACAAATAGCTGCATACGCGAAATCACATACATTATATAACAAGCCCACATATGTGGTGTAGCGCCCCAGATCCGGGTCTGCCCTATCACAGCACCAACCCGTACCCGAGACCTACTTGTGGGCCCAATAGAACCTGATAAACACAATTTCCTGGGCAATTACAATGTAATTATCAGAGTGCATGACTAAAGAAGCATGGAATAAAAATTTTCCATATAATCAAAATGTCATCTGGACTATAATCTCCAAAACATGATATCCATGTGAACAAAATACAACTGAGGCAACTAACCATTCACAATGTTCTTCCCAAAATATACAGATAAGTACAAAAGATATCTCCCAAGAGTATAGGTCCAAAAATAATATTTACATCCCACATACAATCCCCAAGACAAAATACATCATTATAAAAAGAACCCTACTATGGGTAGAAATGGTAGCCCTCTAGCCTTTACTCAAGCTCACCCTCAATGCCTGCCCCAATACGCGGCTCACCAAGCGGATCTGAAAACAAATCCGGGAAAACAAAACACGCGTGAGACTTAAAGTCCCAGTAAGCAGCAAACATGCATGCAGAGAAATAGTTTATGCAATTTCGTAATATCATGGTAATATTCACAAGTATAAGATACCAAATGTAAACCAAAACATCTCAAACAGATATAAAGTGAAATTCCAAGTCAAATATCTCAATCGGGTAATTCATGAAATCAAATCAACCATTCCAAGTCAAATGTCCAAATCAAATTAATGATCGTTGTCCAAGATTAAGGCCAAGCGGAGTAATTCAACACTGCCGACGAATCAAGGCCCAGTGGAGTACTTCTACACTGCCGACAGAATCAAGGCCAAGTGGAGTACTTCTACACCGCCGACGCATCAAAGCCAAGTGGAATACTTCTGCGCTGCCCGATGAATCAAGGCCTAGTGGAAATATGTCTACGCTGCCCGATGAATCAAGGCTAAGCGGAGTACTTCTACACTGCCCCGGTTCATGAAATCCAAAGTCAATCAAAACAGGTACCATAAAATCCTCAAACACATTTCGGGCAAGTGGAGTAGTCTTAGAATTCTCAAATAAGTCATCCTACCAAAAATCAATGGATTCCGAGACAAAAAGTTTTAGACCTCGAAAATATTCTAAGTCTGGATGAAAACGTTGACTTTTCGGTGTAGAATTTTTCTAGACAGATCTACAAGGAGTTTGGGGCTCAAATTCTGATTGTAGTCTATTGGAGGATATACAAATCATCTAGAATTTTCTGGGCTTTTGAATCACTCGTTTGGATATCAAACTCAAAAAGTGGCCTTTTATGAAAATCGGGAAAACTGGAAAATTAGGCACAAAATGGAAAGTTGACTTTTTATTGGTTGGGAATTGGGCCTTGAGAGTATTGTTTGGAAAAGGGTTGAGGAGAAAAAGGATGAACAACTCCAGAAACAGGGTCCACGATTAGGTTGTGGATTAATCGTCCAATGGCGATTAGCTTTAGTGTTCGGGCGTTGAGCTTTAAAGTTCGGGCGTTGAGGTTTAAAACAAAGGTAGCGCGCGCACGTTGAAGGTTTACGTTCGCGCGCTAAGGTTCTGGATTAATCGCCCAGGATAATCCTGATTCGCGATTTATGATAACAGAGACTTGTTTTTAGGGTTTTGGCACAGGATTAATCGCCAACTTTCAGGATTAATCGCAGGGTCGGGATTTTGAAATATTTTGACTATTTTCAACACAAAAACTCATGTAAACCCTTTACAACCTTTCCAACATCAAAGTAGGTGATCACAAAACATCCCAACACACTTAAAACATCTTCTGAAATAAAGATTCATCTCAAATCTACATGAACACAAATCAAACACATGAAACCTCATTCAAGACACAAATCTCAAACCCTAATATAAAATAGGATCAATAGAGTTGGAAGTCCATGGCAAATCAATAGAAAAATAACCAAGATCATCATACAATTAAAACCCTACGAATTTTAGAAGTCCAAACCATCATGCAAGATCATTTCATCAAATAAACCAAACCCTAGAGAGAGAATACGAAAGTTGGTAATTCATTTTGTTTGGAAGGGTTTGCTACTTACATGTTAATGGAGAAGCAACCTTCCCTTCAAGCTTTTCTCTCCTTCTTCTTCTTCCTCTTGAAGCTTCAAGCAAGCTCCCACACTTTCTCTCTTGTTCTATACGTCCAAGACAAGAGAAATGGGTTTTCAAACCCTTAATTAGAAATTAGGGCATCCTTTTATATGCCCAAGTTTTGGGTCTTTCAAATCTGCCCCTAAACAAGGCTTTTATTCAACTAAAACCCTAGGGTGTACCTAAGGCATACCAGGGGTACCTTAGTGTTATTCAAGTGGGGTACCTTGGTATTAAGTGGGGTACCTTAGTGTTAAATGGGGTGTTTGTCTTAGCCACTTCAAAAGGCATGCTTTAGGGATGCTTGGGAAGTGTACCTCAGTTAACACAGAAGGGTACCTCAGTTATATGAGGGGTGTACCTTAATAATATAAGAGGGTTACTTGAGTTATAGAATGGGTGTACCTTAGCTACAAGAGGGGGGTACCTTAGCTATATAAGGGGCTATACCTTAGGGAAAACAGCGGGGGGTTACCTTACTTATATAGGGGTTACTTTAGTGAGACAAGGGGGTACTTTGGCTATATAGAGGGTGTACCCTAGGTAAAACAGTGGGGGTACCTTACTTATATGAGTGGAGTAACTCTAGGAAATTCAAGGGGTGTACCCTAGATAATATAGGGGATGTACCTTAAGTATGTTGGAGGTACTTTAGTTATATAAAGGGGGTACCTCTGCTGTATAAGGGAATGTACCTTAGCTAAACAAAGGGGTACTTCAAGTAAAACAGTAGGGTACCTTAGTTAAAATGAAGGGATATCTTAGGTAATACAAGTGAGGTACCTTAGGTACAATTAGGTGGTACTTTAGGTATTCGAATGGGGTACCTTGGGCAAAACAGTGGGATACCTTAGCCAATATGAGTGAGGTGCCTTAGGTAATATAAGGGGGTACTTTAGCTATACATGTGGGGTACCTTAGGCAAACACAAGAGGATACCTTAGGCAAACACAGGGGTACCTTAGGCAAACATAAGGGGATACCTTAGGTAAACACAGGGGTACCAGGTAAACACAGGGGTACCTTAGGCAAACACAAGGGGATACCTTAGGTAAACACAGGGGTACCTTAGGCAATTAAAGTAGGGTACCTTAGGGATAAAAGCCGGGTACCTTAGGTATAACTGGGGGGTACTTTAAGTGACACCTGGGTGATACCTTGGGTAATACTTGGGTGTACCTTGGGTATAAAAGTGGGGTACCTGGGGTATATGTAAAATCCCGAATTTTAATAACATTAAAATTTAGGATTTTATGCTTTTAAAACTTATTTAATTAATGAAGAACTTTAGAAACAGAGAAAAGGAAATTAATTAGAGTTAATTTCAAAAATCTAAATAGGATGAATTATTTAAAATGGGAAAATTTTATTTGTTTGGGGAAGATGTTGGTGTAGGTTATCTGTGGAGTGGCAGTTACCTGATCGCACACTCAGATGAGTTGAATAGGTAGGAATCTTGGTGGGCAAGCATTGCACCAAATCAAGTGTATATAAGGTAAGTAAATACCTAGCGTATTTTACTCGTAGGGTTTTCTTTTCGTTTGCGGATACCTTGAGTTGAAGGTTTGCGGCTGCGGCGTTTGTTAGGGTTCTTCAAGAGAAGGAGAAGAAGAAGAGCTGTGGGAGAGTCGAGGTGGAGAAGATTTACGGTCAGTGAGTTTCGCGGATCAGAAGTCAGAGGAGTCTTTCCCTCGCGAGCGAACCTCTATTCGACTAGAGCAAGCCGACGGCCGATCGGGTTTGGGGTTTTCTGGGTTTCTCGTTTCCAGGACTTGGGAGCATCGAAAGGTGAGTGGCATGGTTTTACAACCGAGGTTTCGGATTTATTCATGTATATTGTTGATTTATTTCATTGTGTTGATTTCATTGACTGAGGTTTTTCTCGGTGTTCTGGGCAATAAGAGTTACGCAGGGTTTTGTACATTGAAATTGGGGATAATTGGGAAATCGTGTAGATTAAATCCAAATTAGGTTTGGATGTATCCTGGGAGTATTAGGAGGCTATATAAGTGGTTACAGACTGAGAAATTCCAGCCAGAGTTGGATTTCTGGCATTAACAGAGACCTAGGAATCGAAGGGGGTTACCGCCTAACTGGCGCTTACCTGGCGCCCACCTAGGAGGTGAGCGCGAAGAAAAGAAGACCTGGCGCCTACCTGGCGCCTACCCCGCGCCTAGCTCGCGCCTACCTCGAATTTGAGCGCCTTTCTCCCGCTTTTCTCGCGCTCGTCTGGCGCCTAGCTCGCGCCCACTCGACCACGAGTGAGCGCCAGCTTCAATTAACGAATGGACTTACCACCCACCTGGCGCCTACCTGGCGCCCACCTCAGGGAGGTGAGCGCCCAGTGGTTTTTCTTGCAGAATCCTATAATTTAGTGAAACCAAGGGGGTTTTGGATGCTAGAGGGTCTTCGACCACTTAAATAGCCCCCTTAATTACATGAAAGACATTTAAGTAAATGTCATGTGTATTTATTTCTCCATTTACTTAAGTCTTTACATGTAAATAAGGTTTTACCCCCCATTTGGAACCAATAAAAATACTTCCAAGGTCTAATTCCCAGCCAATAAAAAGTCAACTTTCCAGTTCATGCCTAAATCCCGGTTTGGGTTTAATACCCAGATGAGTGATTCAGGAGCCCAGAAAATTCTAGGAGATGTGTTTACCCATTAATAGACTACAACCAAAATTTGAGCCCGAAACTCCTTGTGGATTTGTCTAGAAAAATTATATACCAAAAGTCAACGTTTTTAACCAGACTTAGAATATTTTGAGGTCCGAAACTTTTTTTTATCTCAGAATTGATTGCTTTTTGGTATGGTGACCTTATATGGGATCCTAAGACTATTCCACTCATCTAAAATGTGTTTTGAGGTTTTTATAACATTTGTTTTGATTGATTGGATTATGAAAGCGAAATTGAGAATATAGATGTTCTGCTGATTTATGTTTAATCGAAGATTGGATGCTGTAGTAGAATCTGTATAATGTGTTACTTCTGAAAAGTCAGTTTTGAAACCATAATTGTTTTACTGAAATTTCATCTACACTATTATGCTAGTTCACCTTTGAATGCACGGTGCACTTAAGGAAGTTATTGCATGAAAATGTTGTTGTGAGATTGGGAACCTTCGAATTATATGAGTTGCTGTTCTGGTTGGAACACTTGGGAAGAATTTCTGTTCTGGTTGGAACACTGGTGTGAGTTGATGTTCTGGTTGGAACACTTGGGAAGAATTTCTGTTCTGGTTGGAACAACTTGTGATGTGCATACCGAATGCGGTGTCTTATCGGCTATTTATCGGTTTTGGTTTAGCTTGTCCTGGATCCAGAGTCTAAGCTTAGTAATGTGATGTATTTTGTTTTATTGGTGTAATGGCATGGCCATGGAGTGTTGCCACGACTGGTGTAGAGCAGCCAGATACCCTGAGTAGGCCTGGTTGTCGATGCCGATACCCGGAGTAGGCCGGCATTGGATGACGATACCCTGAGTAGGCCGTCATTTCAGAGTGTCCGATACCCTGAGTAGGCCGGAACTGTGTACATGGAGGTGTGGATGTCGCTCTGGCATGTTGATTAACCAATCCAAGCAACTACATGACATTGACCAATGTTGGTATTAGACTTTTGTTTGACGTGATATGTTTTATTCGCTGGTTTGTTGGTATCTATGGCTCATGGAATATTGTTTACCGATTTTTGGGTATTGTACCTCCTGCCAGTGTAGAGCAGCATCATGACCCTGAGTGGTATGGTGTTGTCAATGCCGATACCCGGAGTAGGCCGGCATTGGAGGACACTGTCATTTCAATATCCGAAACCCTGAGTAGGCCGGATATACATTGGGAGGCGTGGGCATCGGTTATGATGTGACTTTATTGTTGATACGGGTTGGGACCCGAGTTATATCTTTTGAGTTGTTGAACTATGTTTTCTTCGATATGTTGCTACCTGGTTATACGTGACTTTACGGCTATATGCATGATTGATATCGTCTTTACCGCGTGGTTTATGCGATGGTTTTCCTCACGGAAGTAAATTAGATCGTTGAAGTTTTGTTGGGTTATACGTGTTATCATCGTTGTATATGGTTTGTAATCGTGGCATGTTTTAGAACTGAACAAGATGTATTTGTGCATGCATGTGCTACTCACTGGGATATTCGTATCTCATCCCGTTGCTTTCGTTTTTGTTTTCAGATACTCTTGGAGAGCTTGTTACTTGCGGGTAGTTACTTGGACATGTGAGTTTTATTTTAATTTTGGGAATATTTTAGCGCACTCTGTTATATAGTTATTGTTGTATTCATGTTTTTCCTTCACTCTGATATTGCGATCCTGTGTTTTAAATTAACCTCCGGGGATGAGTTACGGTGTTATTTCGTGACTCGGATCCGGGGCGTTACAGTATACTTAAGAGGTTATTTGGGCATTCTTGAGAGATACTTAAGGTACACTTGAGAAGTACCTTGGGCAATATAAGAGGGTACCTTAGGGATATAAATGGGATACCTTAGGCAATGTGAGTGAGGTACCTTGGGCAATATAAGAGGGTACCTTAGGGATAATTAGGGGATACTTTAGGTATACTTGAGTGGTACCTTGGGTAACACTTGGATATACTTTGAGTAATACATTCGGGTACTTTGGGTAATACATGGGTGTACCCTAGGCATATTTGAGCGGTACTTTGGGTAATACTTTGGTGTACTCTAGGTATACTTAGATGGTACCTTGAGTAGTACATGGATGTACTTGGGAATTACTCTAGGTATACATAAGTCCAACTTTTCAGAATTTGATTTCCAATTCATTAAAGCTAATTGGAGAGTATCTTAACCAATTGGAATTGAGAGATAGCATTAATTAAACTTACCTTAATAACTTTCATATCGTTCAATTGATTCCTCTAAATCCTCAAGAATAATCCACATCTACCTCATCTTCATAACACAAGTACTTAATTAGTCTACTAATCACACTTTAGATAATTACTCTAAATAATTAAGACATAATCCGGGTCGGGGTTTTACATGTGGAGACATACACATGTCAAAAATACACCCACATACGTGGAAACACAAACATGCCAAAAATAGGGTAACTGTAAATTCCATCTCTTTAAACCATAAACCAAAACATGGTCAAAATACTAAAGTTAAGTTCAAATTCCGTTTATACCTTTCTGGAACTCAAATCATGCCCAAATAGTTCAAATACAAGTGTTGAAGGCAATAAATATATTCGAAGTTAAAAGAAATCCACATGTTTAGCAAAAATCCCAAAACTCATGCCTTTTTAGCAAAACGTACCCAAAATCCATACAAAAATCCAAATAAAGTTTTGGCCAATGCAAACACTTTCAAAATATCCTAATCTAGTTGGTACATGAGTTGGAATCACTCAAAAATCATTTTAGAATCATTAACTAGACATTTCGATCAATCTTCTAAAATTCTAAGAACCGACACTCAAGCTTGAGTAGGGCGTCAAGTCGAGCGTCAATAGCAGGTGAATCTGGGAAAAGGGCACTCGTTGTCGTGCTTGAGCAATGGATCAGACGATGAAGTCTAGGTTTAAGAACATTTGGGCGCTCGAAATGGAGTTGGAGCTCCACCTCAAGCGCTAGAACAAATAAGCAAACCTCACTCTCGAGTTTTAAAAACTGAAATTTACACATAGGCGGGATGCTTGATTGGGCGCTCGATTTGTATCGAGTGGCCTTAACATACAAAAGGGCGCCTGATTTGGTGCTCAAGCCAAATGTCTAGTGACCATCCAAATTCGCTAAAATTATAGATTTCCTAACTTTTCAAAATTTAAAACTAAAACTATAGATCGTGTTTTCAACACTTCAAACCAATTCTAATACATCTAATAACATCTTCCAAACATAACAAATCAATCTAAAATCATCAAACCATTGAAACACCATGTTTATCAACTAAAATCCAACAGAACTATACGTATAAACATGTATTCAATGAAATTCGAAATTCCAATTTTATGCAAGTTGCAAGGGGATACTTACCTTGCTTCTCCGTTCAAGTCTCCACCAAAAGATCCAGATATCACCCTCTTGAAATCCCAACGAAAATAACAACTTTATCTTGTCTAGATCAATATGAATATAATCTCAGAACCTTTCAGAAAACTAAACTATGCGTACAAAATATAAACCATGGGTTTATATGTTTTACTTACCTCAGATCCAAATGAAATATCTCTCCTTCTTATCTCTCTGATCTGATCGACCAAACAGTAAAAGGATCAAAACTTTTGAAAAACCCCAATGTAGAAGAGAAGTCTGCGGCCACAACTTTCTTCCTTTTCTCTTCTTCCTATCTACAATAGTGCTTTTTAAAATTATTTTTCTTAGATTTCGACCAAGCAAAAGCATTTACCCTAATATCTCCTTCCTTATATAGATGACCCTCTTAAACCGTGAGATTAAATCCCAATCACCTAGCCGTCCGCATGCTAATATGCTTGGGTTCAACCAAGCCTTAAACATGGTTCATATTATTTTATCTTTATAAAGCTTTATAAATATTCTATAAAGCTTATTTTGGTATTAATAAATAATAATACCAAAATGTAATATCACCTTGAATTTAATTCTCCAAATTCTCTGGGTCACCCTACAACTCTCTGGGTTGGTCCAAATTCTCATTGTCTGCAATAAAATAATAATATTTTAATTTGTATATTTATTATATTTAATTACTAAAAATCTAGGAATTTAAATACAAAGTTATCAATTTTTTTTCTTCATTTTATTTTGTCCTAGTAATCAGGTTCTATCTTCAAAATGGCTAGCCTTCGAACTCTATTTAGATGTGAGCCATTTTGAAGATAAAACCTAATTACTAAGATAAAATATCTCTTTTTGGCTTCTATTGTATAATAGTGTTAGGTTTTTCAGAGTATAAGAAAGCTAATCGGGCCGGGTCGGCACAGGCGAAAAGGTTCTGATATTTTGTGGCAATCTTGGTAATAGATTGCGACAAAATATCAGAACCTTCTCCCCCTTGCTAATGCACAAGTGCACAAAGTTCATGATGAAATTGTATCCCAATATGTATAAGAAACTTGTGTGAATAATAAATATATTTTTTCAGAATTTATTTTTATCCTTTTTTTGAAATTTTTTTACTAAATATATTACACTACCTATAAAATCCTGAATTTTTAAATATAATAATATAATTAAATAAACCTAAATATTGGAGAATAAATTAAATAAACCAGAAAATAATGGGGAGTAAAGATTTAATCTAAGTATTTGGAGAATTAGCATTATATTCCAATAATTATTAGTGATTAAATAAATAATAGTAATTTTGAGTGATTGGAAATTGAAATAGTAACTTCAACTAATTGGAAGATTATTTATGGATTTAACTTCAAGAAGAGATAAATAGTAATTAATAATAATAGAAAGTAAAGAATTGATTTAGATTAATTGGGAAAGTAAATTAAATATGGAGGTATGGGAAAGATAGTTATTGATCCAAGTTTATGTTAAGGTTAAGAATAATATGAGGAATAAATATGGGAATTTGTGGGAGAAATTCAATGATTAAAAATGATTTAGGTAAAGGAAGGGGTATTTTAGTCTTTTCCTAATAGACCAACTACTAAATTAATTAACTAAGTAATCAATAGATGTGGAAAATTAATTAGACCTAATTTGGGTTAGGTTTGAATTTAAATAGCAAATTTATGGCTTGATAGAAGGGAAAAAGGGCCTATTGGTAAATATATTTAATTAGGGGCCTTAATTTGGGAAAAAGTGAGATTATGAGATGTTTAAGTAATATTTAAAAATAGAAATTAAAAATATCACGAAAATTGATTAAATTAGAATTTTATTTTATATGGGATTTAACAGATAAGATTTAAAAGGAAAGCTAAGATAAACTAGGAAAGTGGGTTAGTCGGGAAGTTTCCAAATACAAATAGGACTCCTAATTGGGTGTGTGTATAAAAGGACAGAGTTAGGAAGATGTGGGGTTTCTTTACTAATTCAAACGAATGAAGAAAATAGGAGAAAGTGGGAACTCACGGTTGGAGAAAAAAATAGAGAGAGAGAGAGAGAGAGAGAGAGAGAGAGAGAGAGAGAGAGAACAAGAGATTTTAAGAGAGAAGAAACTGTTAAAGGAATTTTCTGACCAACATTCATCAAAATGCGATCTAGAGACGATCCACAGTCGGATCGGCCTCAAATTTGAAGGAGATGTTCCTGACTTGTAGTTCTTCAATCTGAACTGTGGAGATGGTGTTTGAAGATCTCTATAGTGATGCGAAATTAACAAAACGTAACTATACTTTGGATTATTCAAGAAGGATTTTGAGTAATGAGGTTAGTAGTACCTTTCTTTAACAAAATATGCATGCTTTTGGGTTTAGCCGTACGATTGGGTTTTGTATTTGATTTTGATAGATATTCATGGTGTTTTTGTATGGTTTTGATGATCTGGTGTGAAGGTTGAAGTGTAGAAAACAAAGATTGGTCAAGTTATAATAGGTTCATGTTTTTCTTAAAGATTTTGGTAGAAATCCTTTGATTTGATGATAAATGTCTTTTGATGTTATTTGGAATGGTTGAACATGTTTATTTAATGATTCTAGAGGTTATTAAATTGATTTAGAAAGTTATAATTATGATTTGAAGATTTAAATTAGAAAACTCAAAAAAAAAAAAAAACAGAATTTTCGCAAATTGAGGTTTTTGCCTATTGCCTGACGTGCACTCGAGCACTAGTTTGAGCGCCACTTTCAAAAATAAGAGTGCTCGATGTTGTTCAAGCACCAAAACGTGCAACTGAATGTACCTGAGAAAATTTCCTAGAACAAAGAGCTGTTTTTGAATGCCTAAGCTACACTAGAGCGGTGCTTTGAGCGCTAGAACCCAAAAAAGCCAATGTTCAAGCATTGAACATTAGACCTTAGAATATGGGGAGTGCCTAATAGAATTTTCGAGTGCTATAGTGAGCATTGAGTGCCAAATCTTTTTTTTTTTTTTTTTGGATGCCCGACAGGATGCTCAAGCGAAGGTCGAGCACCCATGCCCAGATTTTCTGATTTAGACTATTTTGTGTACTTTTCAACTATAAAATGATTTTTATGCAAATCCAATTTATGGACAAATAAGATTTAGGTATTTATAAGATGTTTTCATTGGCCAAAGTATGAAATACAATTTAACAAGGATTTTGGGCACATTCTACTAAAATAGGTCATGTTTTGGTTCTAAAGAGAGTTTTGGGTCTTAGAAATGTTTTATTGCAAATTGGTTGATTTCTGTACATGTAAAAGATGATTTTAAATATGTTTTCAATACTAGACTTAGACAAGAAAGTTTTATACCAGTCTTGGGTACATGGAGCAAATGCTTGGGATTTCAATAAACTTTGAAAACCCTATATGCCACTAGGCACTTATACTAATATGCATTTATATTAAGAGGATTATACTTGTATATGTATAGTTGGCATAGCTGCGTATGGATCCATATGATTAAGCTAAAGAGTGAAGAAGTATTCCTTTGATTGGGTACTCTCAATTTGCAATTGCGCTTCCTTTGTAAGTTATTTTGCATCGAGAGGTCTTCATGTACAATAGGGACTCATTTTAGATGTTATTGCTAGTGAGGCTCATTTCAGATTTTGTTGCTAGTGAGGTATCCCCTGTATGTGGTGTCAGCACCCTAATTTTGTGCCCCTTAAAGTACCAAAAACCTAGAAGTTCCAAGCCCTAAGCCTGAGCCAAAAAACTCCAAAGGAGCAAGACATTTTTAGAAGTCCTATTTCATGCAAATTTTAAGTCCAAGTGATAGACTCAAAAAATGCAAGCCAACGATATAAAACCCGTCAAAATCGAACTTAAAATGAGAAAGTAATGGGCTTTTAAAAATGGGCCAAACAAAGAGTGACACGTGTCAAAATCTAGGCAAGTGAGAGGAAAAGCATTGATATGCACATGACAAAATCTTGTGGTGACACATGGCAAAGTATTATAGTGCCGCGTGGTAATCATGGTCGGTCCCTACCAAATAGGTGTTGACAAGTGGCACCTACGTGGCATCCCACATGGATGCCACACGGCACACGGATGTGTAAAACCCCAAATTTTTTATTAATAAATTTAGAAATTATTTTAGTAATATTAATTATTATTAATGGTGGAATTTTAGGAAAAAGGAAGGCAAGGCTATTTTGGGAAATTTTAGAGAAATTTAATAGTGAAATAATGAGCCTCAAGTTAAGATTAATTGGTTTTAAATAGAAATATCATATGCATGACTTTTTAATTAAATTGATTGGTCATGAATATATAGAGAGGATTGGTGGAGGGGCAAACAGCAAATCAATAGAATTTAAAAGAGGTTGGCGGCAAAGACATGGGAGTATAAAGAGAGGAAGTTAGTTAGTTGGAGAGTTTGTTTTGATGGTTAACTAAGAAGGTTCTGGAGAGGAGAAACAAGAGGAAACAGAGGTTCTGATCTGGTCAATAGATCTGGAGAGAAGAAAAGGGAGAGAATTACTCCAACCGGTTGTTGCTGATTTGAAGTTGAAGAAGAATTAAATTCAGAAGTTGAGATCATTGAAATAATTCGAGCAAATTAGAGTGTTCACTGGTGAGTGAGCTCCTAACTCCAATTTCGTGATCTTGTATAAGAGAATTTTAGGTTTTGAAGCAGATCTAATCAGATCTGGAAATGTCTTAATGAAAATAGTGAGGAATTGTAGAGAATTACGAGATCTAGAATTTCTGAGATATTAAGGGTTCGAGATTGGGTTGTTTCGGACTTCCTAGAGGTAAGTAGCACCCTTCCAAACTAATTCGTGCTAGTTTTTGAGGTTTATTTGCATTGAATTCAAGTTTGAGTGTTGAAAATTCAGATTTGGGCATTTTTGAGTTATTTGAAGAACAACTATAGATCTGATATGATTTATATGATAAATTGCTGTTGAATCATTTAGAAAGTCTCTATTAATGATTTAGAAAATGTTTCCATAGTTTTAGAGTAATTGAATTAGGTTTTGGTAGTTAAATTTTCGAAAAACTCAGAAACTTCACATTTTTGTCGTGACCTAAAATTTGGCCTGAAATTGACCTAGCGCCTGCAATAGGGCTCAAGCGCCCACTTGAGCGCCCAGCCTGTGTTTTCTTAAATTCTCAAAACCCAAAAGCTCAATTTTCCAGACAAGCTGAGCGCCCAATAAGAGGCTCGAGCGCCCTGTTGAGCGGCCATGACAGAAAATCCTGATTTTCCCAATTTTAGGTGATTTCAACTATGAAATTGTTTTTAATCAAATCCAACCTATGTACAAATAAGATTTAGGTATTTAAGAAGTGTTTGCACTAGAATTATATTAAAATTCATTTTAATGAAGAGTTTGTGCACATTCTACTAAACTAGGTTCTTGAGAGACTTTTGGTTCCAAATCATTATAGGATGAGTTTATTTTGATTCCACCATTTGTAACATCTTTTTGAGATTATGCTTAAGGTGTTTCTAAAGGCCAATTGTAGGGAAGAGTTCATATTAAATATTTGTCCACCTATTCCTCTAAAATGGTTCATTTTGGGTTTTAAAAGAATCTTATGTTCACAATTTAACTTGTAAGGATTCTAATGATTTATATCTATGTAACTCTCATATCTAAACTAGTTGAAAGTAAATAATTCTCTCAGAAAACATATCTGGTCAAATTTGAGAAATCAATGTTTGAGTTCTATTTTTGAATTATTTTGGTTTATATCAAATTTGAATGGAACTTGCATTGGATTTGTTTTACGGTGAGTTACATCTACAAATTGGGATTATTAGTTTTGTCTTATGAATTATTTGATTTAAGATTTGGTTTGGATATTGTTGTTCACCTTGGAAGGCCATGTATTTGTGATCCTCCATGATGGAGTGGATTCGGTCATGATTGACCCATGGGCCTTAAAAGGCATGAACTTGTGATCCTCCATGATGGAGTAGATTTGGTAATGATTGACCCATGGTTTGGATTGAACTCATTTGATTCCTTGCTGTTTTGGTTACAAGCTAATTGGTCTAGCTTGCCTTGGATCCATGACTAAGCTTAGTAATGTGATGTGTTGACTTTATTGATGTAATTGCATGGCCATGAATGTTGCCACGACCGGTGTAAAGCAACATGAAAACCCAGAGTAGGTCGGGTTGTCAATGCCAAAACCTGGAGTAGGCCGACATTGGGTGATGAAACCCTAAGTAACCCGTCATTTCAAAGTATCGGGACTATGTATTAGACCAGACTGTGTACATGGAAGTGTAGATGTTGCTATGGCATGCTGAATTACCCAATTAAAGTGAACTACATGACATTGACCTATATGTTTTATTAATATTTGTATTTCCACCACCGGTGCAGAGCAGCACCGATACTATGAGTAGTTCGGTGTTGTCAATGCCGAAACCCGGAGTAGGCCGGCATTGGATGACGAAACTTGGAGTGGGCCGTCATTTCAATATCCGAAACCCTGAGTAGGCTGGATATACACATGGAGGCATGGACTTGATCATGATGTGGCTATTATCGATGTTGACACTTGTTTTGATTTGAGTTATTTCTATTGGGTTGTTTTGGAAAAATTGGTTTCATCGACACATGGTTACATGGTTATATAGGGTTTCATGGTTATTCGCGTGATTTGATATCGATGCTACGGATTTGACTTACATGCTAGATTACACGAGTTATATCATATTTGACTGCTAGATTATTGTGAGATTATTCAGATTAACCGTGTTGTCATCACTGTTACATGTTTTATATTCAATCCATGTTCTATAACTATGAAAAATGTATTTGAGTATGCATGTGCTACTTGCTGAGATATTCGTATCTCATTCTGTTTTGTTTTGTTTTGTTTTCAGCTACTCTTGGAGAGGATGATACCGGAGGGTAGATGCTTGGATCTTGTGAGTTTCAGATTAGAGATATGGTATTCTATATTGTGTTGGGTTTTAGTTGACTTTGATTTTATGGTATATGTTTATTTCATATTTTTCCTTCACTCTGATATATTGATCCTGTGTGGAAAATTAACCCTAGAGAACGAGTTACGGTTTTATTACGTAACTTGGATTCAGGGTGTTACATGATGCCACATATCAAGTAAACATTGATTCACATCATCTGGCACACGCTATGCCATGTGTCATCATCTAATTGAAAATCAACATGTGCCTAGCACTCCCTTGCCACATGTCATCATCACAAACTGTCATGTGGCACCGACCGACATTATCTAACAAAATGGCCACATGACATTCCATGATTGGTCCCCTACTCTGCAGGCCATTAGAGCGCAGAACTCCTAATTGTGAGAGAAAAGGTAAGGCGAACTGCTTAGGCAAAGTAGTTTGAACAAAATTAAGTCGAACAGCTCAGGTGGACTAGTTCATACAAAATTAAGCTACACCGCTCAAGTAGAGCGGTTCAAACCAACAGAATGGCCACGTGGCATTCCCTGGTTGGCCCTATACTCTGCAGGCCGTTAGAGCTTAGAACAACTGATCGTGCAAGAAAAAGCAAGCTGAACCGCTCAAGCAGAGTCGTTTAAATTTGAACAAAATTAATTCAGACCGCTCAGGCAAAGTGGTTTCAAAATGAAAGTCTATCAAACTCGTTTTCTGGTCTTTGTGAGGGAATTTTGGCCATTTCAAGCGAACCTATAACCCCGAAACCCCATTCCAGCCTCTGAAAAATCACAAAAACCCTTGCTTAAACCCTCATTTTGGTCTCCTTTTTGGGTGTTTTTCTCCTTCTCATACCATCATCTATATCTTTGGAGAAGAAGGAGCTGCTCAAGGACACCAAGGAGCCCCATCATCAAGCCGCAAGTCCTAGTTCAAGATCTAAGAAGGTATGTAAATCCTTTTAAACCACATTAATATCATTGTTGTTCTTTTTGTTCCATGGTCTTCTTTTAGCATGTTTTCCTTTTATATGTCTAGGTTTGTCTCTCTTTCTTTTACCTCCTTCTTCACTTTGGCTTGGGTTTGTGAGTGCAAATATCTTTGAGATCGGTACATGGAGAGATACATGGGTGGTCATGGGAGTCCCAATGAACTCTTCAATCCAATGAACGAAGCATGATGCTCAAGGAGACATGGTTTATGACATTATCATAGTTAGTTGATCCCCATCCACCATTTTGTATTGTTTTGGAATAAGAACATTGTAGTGTTGATTACATTTCACGTTCATGATAGGAAGGATGGTGAGATCATCAGCTCATGTGCTCAAATAGGCGAACACCAACCCCCTTTCCAAGGTTATTGGAGACTTCCATCACCTAGCTTTCTCAGCTAGGTTTAAACTTTGCCAAGAACCCCAAAACATATCATACAATGGTTCAAAAACCACTGATAGAAGGTGACTGTGCACAACCGCTTAGCTAGAGCAATAGCAGAAAATCTATAGCTGGCCATTTAGCCACAGCGGTCTCAATAAATCTATAGCAGGTCGCTTTGCTAGAGCGGCAGCATATCAGGAATAAACGGTGTGGGTTATTCCAACCCACAACCCCACCTTCGGTCAACCCAGACAAATCGACATAGGTCTGCCTAGTACCCAGAAGGCAAGGCCCATATCCCATGTCCATGGACGTGGCCTCAAATGCCAGAAAATTACAGAAATTAAAAAAAAAAATCCAATAGCTGTAACATCTCAATGGCTAGACCAAGATAATAGGTAACTGCTCAGGCTCAACGGTTTGACCTAATAAAATCAATTAACAAGGCCCATTTCCTTTTGACTCACCTTTGCATGCTTAAGCCCAAGACCCACAGTAGTGACCCGAGCCTGTCTAGATTTAGGACTTTGACTTGTAGGCCCAAACCACCTTTACAGGACATTAGATCAAACCCATTATCACATGCCTAATGATGGTCCAAACAATCAAAGGGAACCCACTCTTTGTCGGGTAGTTTATGGTGTCTACGGACTTTCCTAGACTACAATCGGGTCACTTACAAGACTCTGTGCAGACCATCTTCATGGGTGCCTGCCTACACCCCATAAACCCAATAGGTAGTGGCGGCTCCATTTCCTTCCAAAATGTCACTGCATGTGGTAATAAGCAACCACCCCCATGTTCATATTCTGTTGCTGTATGCTTGGATGATACATGCCAACTCCATATTTCAGATGCAGTTGCTGGTATGTGAGTCATTGCATAATAAGTCGATGTCCAGGCTCCATATTTCAGATTCCAATTGCTGGTATGAGAGTTCTTGCATTTAAAACTAGCTTCGCTCATAAGTCATGAGGTGTCATGGTTGATTTATGAGTTTGCATTTGAAATTGAGATTGGTCACATACACCTTGAAATATAAATATACTGCTGACAATTCACATACAGATATTTGTGTTGCCTATATATTGAGTATTATTATTGGGACAGTTGTCGTGATTTAGATGGCCAGCAATGTCTTCAATGTAGAGATGATTTTATTACTGAGTTGTGTTATATGAGCTTTGATTTGTTGATGAGATTGCATAGTGATTACTCGTTCTTTTTGCCAATCATGAAAATATGCTTACTGGGATATTCATATCTCATTCCAGGTTTTGTTTTGTTTTCAAATACGCTTGGAAATGACGAACAGTTGGGGTAAATATTCACAAGGGTACAACTAAAGAACTAGAATAGCACATTGTAGTTCAATAGGTTTATTCCTTTATTATTAATGGATATTTTATTTAAGTGTCATTTAGTTTAAATTGGAGAATTGTAATTATGATAGTGAGTAGAGAGTTGTTAGTGGCCTTTTTATATTCAGATCTAATATATGAACAATTTGGAGTTTATTTTGAAGTCTTGCACTATAAATTGAAATAATAATAAGTTGTTTAAATTTTGGTGTAGTCCGATATGAAATCAATTTTCAGTTATGGATTTTATTATTATTTTGGGCCACAACACTAACATTTCGGATTTGGATCATTATTCCGGATCCGGGGCGTTCCACAGCCCACTAGCACGCGTGCCATGGCACGGCCCAGCCTTAACGTGCCGTGCCTCGAGCGCATGAAGACCATAAGGACAAAAATATATTAATAGGATACATGTCAATGTACAATAAATTAATCAAAAATAAATGAATGAACAAAATGGCCTTAATTCCCTTCAAGAAGAAATCAAAAAGAAGATTTACAACTTGGCCTTCAAGGACACACAATCAAGAACCTTGAAAATAAGTAAAATTCCTATTCGAAAAAAAAAAACAAAATTCATCTTCAGGTCTTCCTTGGTTCATCAGCACCTCCTTTATTTTCTTACCCTTTTTTGTGCATAAGGTAGTAATCAAATCCATCCAAAAATGATTCTAAATGCATGGATTTGGACACTTAGGCTGTCTCCTTTTAGGTATAGGTAGTTCAAGCATTTAAAAGAGTTTTGGAACCATAATGCCCCGGTTCAGGGTCCATTTCCCAAAACCCGAGGTGTTATAATAAGTAACAAAAGCAACTAAAATCCAGATCAAATTAAATCCTTTATTAATTACACCATCAGAGTTATATGCAAAAACACGAAATAATATCCACTAACAACTAATCTTTAACATTTACATACTTTCTTTAGCTCATAATTCTAATTTACAACTAACTGGCTACCCCTTTTTTTAGCCCAATGTTGTCGTCCTCGACAAGAATACCTGAAAATTGGGGGAAAACTGGAGTGAGAATAAATCTCAACAAGTATCAAGGTGCATGCATGAAATCAGTCCATAATTTTCATAAACATAAGTCATGAGGTGTACAATTAAACCAAAACAACAACTAGAAAAACGATAATATAAAAATCACGGCAAACAGCATACCACCCTGTAACATCACACAATAAAAAATAATCACAACCACCAAGAAGTATCCTGCCGAGTACATGGACTGAGGATAAAAGACACCAGCCACAAAACAACAAGCTTCTCGCTGAGTACACGGACTGAGGAAGTAAACCAAATAACAAGCTTCCCACCGAGTACACGGATTAAGGAAGTATCCTGCCGAGTACACAGACTCAGGATAAATAAACAAATAACCAAATCCGCCCTACGGAAATAATAAACCAAGCACCTGCCTTGTCACAACTGTGACCCAAAAACCCACACAAGTGGAGTCAAATACATATCTCAAAATCACGGTTTCAATGGGCAAAATGATCTGGGTGTATGTAAAATCATTCGGCACTCAAAACATGTCCAAATAGTCCAAATACAGGTGTAGGAACTCTTAAAATCAATTTTAGTTAAGAATAGAATTGTTTGGAACAGAGGTGTTAAGTTGAAAAGCCTCTTTGGTAAAATCTACCCAAATTTCTTATAAAAATGAATTTTAAACATTCGCCAGGCAAACAATCTCCAAATACCCTAAACTTGATGGTACATAGGTTAGAAATGGATAAAAACAATTCTATAGTGAAAAACTAGGTTGAAAGGCCAATTTTCAAAATCTGACATACAGGGCACTCGAGCGGCAAAGGGGCGCTCAAACGGTCTTAGACTTTGGTTGTTTCAAGGTTAGTCGCTTGGTATATCGCTCAAACGACTAGTTGGGCAACAGTTCATCTGGGAAAAATTGCTCTCAGGTTTTAACCAAATACACATGGCGCTTAAGCGACTGTTTGGGCAGCCCGATACGATGCAAATTTTTGAAAAATTACGAAATTTAATAAAAATTCCATAACTCAATATCCAATGCATCAAATCCATTCTAACTCATTCTAAAACACTTTATAAACATGTTAGAACAATTTAAACAAAATAAACTTCGTTTATAAATCAAATCGTATCAAAACCAATCATATAACCACACTTTAACAGTTTTTGAGAAAACCCCAAACAAACACATAACACTTACGAAAATCCTTGTCTAAACGAACATGGTTTGTTTCTAAATCATCTCATAATATATATCTAAATAATAAAACACGAAAATCATGCAATTCCTCTAGTTTTCTAAGTGTTTGCTACTTGCCTCATTACATGAACTAAGTTTGTCCAGAAATCTGCTCGCCTAACCATTTTATGAGTTTGATTGCACCACCTTAAACTCCTCCAAATCCACTCTCCACCGTTCAGATTAAAGTCCCTCATGAGTATATCAAAACCCTTAAATTTCAGCCCATTCCAACGGTTGGATCTTCCTAGCTCGTCGTTCAAAGTTGGCTAGTCGGCCATCTCTGCAACCCCTTTTTCCTTATAGAATCTCCTCCTTTTCTCTTCTCTCTTCTTTCCCTTATTTCTCCAAGCCCAATCACGAATTCCCCTCTTCTTTCTCCTTATTTTTGACTTGCTAAAAACCTTATACCTTCCCTAGACCTTCCATTTTATAAACACTCTAATCCTCAAAAGGTCCAATTAAAATTACACTTTCTAAATAAATTCCTACTTTTTCTCCACCTTCTAATTCTCTACTAATACTATACTAATTAAATCCCTCACTATCTGAACTCTTCTTTCTAGGTAATTTTCGTGCATATTTAATTCCTTATTTTAAAATATTACTAAAACACCCCAAAGCTCCTCTTATCCCCAAATTTAAGGCTCCTTATTAACCATAATCACCAATGTACCATTTTTCCTTCTTTTAAGCCTTAAATTTGCTATCTAAATTCGACTAAACTAAAATTTGACCTAATTAAATTTTTTGACTTAATAATTAACTATTCTATTCTTTTCATAGATTTGACTAATTATAAAATGACTAAAATACCCTTTCCTTGTAATTACATATTTAACCTTTGGATCTTTTTCCAAAAAGTCTCCTCTTTATTCCTCACATCAATCTTAACCATATAATGCACTTGGATTAATACCTATCTTCTCCAATCCTTTATATTTAATTTACTCTCCCAATTTATCTAAATCATCCTCTCTCTTTTTTCTAATTAATTTGGAGTTACTATTTAATTTCCTAATTACTCAAAATTATTATTTATTCATTTAACTACTAATATCTCTTAGATTATATTGTTATTCCTCCAATACCTAAATTAAATCTTAACTTCTCTATATATTTAGGCTTATTTAATTTATTTTATTTTTAGGAAAATCCAGGGTTTTATAGGAACTCTTCTTAAGGGTGACACCATTCCTAAGATAGGTTGAACATTGGGGAAATAGAATTCCCCAAAAGTGTGGACCCCTTACATTTACTGTAAAATCCCGAATTTTTGATATTATTAAAAATTGGATTTTATTAATAAAGTCTATTAATCATGCGTAAATTGATATAGAAAAGAGAGAGAGTTAAAATTGGGAAGTTATGCTGAAAATAAAATGGTAGATATGAGTTTTAAAGTATGATTAATTAATTAAAATTTAATTAGTGGAGATTAAAGGAATATGTAGTGTGGCAATGTATATATATCATGTTTTAATTTAGTTGATTGAGTGATAATGTAGGATGATTAGTGGTGTAGCAATGCAACAAATCATGACGTAATTCAAGTTGTTTTTGGCGGTAGATTAGAAGATATAAATAGGGGGTTGTTTTGTGAAATTGTTTTGGTCGGTTAATTCTAGAGATTTCTAGAGAAGGAGTGTGGTCTGAACCTGGAAGGATCTAGAGGAGATCAAATGGAGAAAGAGTTTGGCAAGATCTGGAGGGAGAGATGTTTGAACTGATTCAAGAGGAGAAGAGACTCTCACGGAAGTGAACCATCGAGGAAACTCAAAGGAATTCATCCATTTTTGTTTCAGATCAGGTAGGGTATATTTGATTCATGATTTAAATTCCAAAACCAATAAGAATTTATCATACATAATTACAGTAGGTCAGATCTAGAGATTTAAAGAAAATTTGTATAAAATTTAGAGATTTGGAGGGGTGACATTGCTGTAGGAGTTCAGATATGAGGAATCATGGTTGTAGGCACTGAATTTGAGCGTAAGCAGGTAATTAGTACCTTAAAACACTGATTTAATGCTTTAATTTTGATTGGTGAAGCTTGATCATGTTTTAGAAAGGAAACCTCTGTTTCGGAAGTTTATTTGGAAATGAATTAGAAGTTGATGAAGTTATGTTTTAATTAAATCCAAGAGCATGTAATTATACTTCTAGAGTGCTATACAATATAATCGAATTGATTTGGATGATAAATTCTAGGATAGAAGAGTTGATATTGAAATTACAGCAAGCTGAATGTTACGAGTTTGAAGTTCCATGAGGTCGCCCAACCCAGGCGCCTGAGCGCCCTGGGTAAGTGACTAATTTTTGTAAAAATCATGAAGGGCACCTAGCACATCGCTTGGGCAATGTGCCAGGCGACCCAAACTTTGTTAATTAATATGGTCGCCCAGCCTAGGTGCCTAAGTGCCCAGGCTAAGCAACCACTATATAACAGTGCTTTATTGTTAACCATCTAGTGATTTTTAGTTACAGAAATATTTTAATCAGATCTAAAGAGTGAGCAATTAAAGTTAACTAGCTTAAGAAATATTTTCTGGTAGGGATCGAATATTTCACTTTTAATAAGAAATTGTGCAATTGTTACAAGAATAAGCTTATATAAAAATACTTGGTTTCTAATTTCAAAATAAAGTGAGTTATGGAAACACTTGCAATATTTTAAACTATCAAAGAATGCAACAAAAGTTTTGAATTAGATAATTAAATTTGAGATTGAGTTTTCGTTTGGAATTTCTGTTTGCCTCTGTGTATTCAGGGATGCCCCGTGTACTCAGGATGTGATGATTATGTTGAGTCGAGTTTGTGCTTACTAGATATCGTATTTTGGTTTTGCGTTTTCGAGTCTAGTTGGCATAGCTCAATATGGATCCATTTATGAGCTAGATAGTAGGAAGGATTGTTCTTTGCTAGTGGTAATTCCTTGTTCGCGCATGCATTTCCATTGTATACTCAAGGAGGCCTTCTCTATACTGGTGGGCTGCGGCTTTCCTTTATTTTATCGTGTACTCGGATTGTGACTGGTTAGTACATGCCAACCCTTCGCTGTACTAGTTGGGTTCTTCCACAATAAAACGATGATCATGTACTCGACTTCACACGTAAGCCGGGAGATGGCATAGTGGACATTGATATTACCCTAGTTAAAGGCAGTCTTATTTCATGAGTCCTTCTGTGACTTATTAAATTTTGATCAATACTATTGATTTGGCTAGTAAATTAAGTCTATTTATTTTGTTCATTTCCTCCATGATAGAGAGGCCTTCCATGAGGGAATGGCTGCAACAACTCCGTTTCCACCATGAGGGTGAGGTCATTGTATTTTCCACCATGAGGGTGATGATATGGATATTTGAGATATTTCAGTTGTTCTTAGACTAGATTGTCTAAAGCTAGGTCTTAACCTCTCAAAATACTCAAATTTCATTATTATTATTGTTTTGACATACATATCTATTATTGTTTGGTTTACATGATGGATTCGGATTATTCATGTTATCGTCACACACACACACAAATATATATATATATATATATATTATAACTGATTCATGTTTTAGAACTGAATAAAATGTATTTGAGCATGCATGTGCTACTTGCTGAGATATTCGTATCTCATCCGTTTTGTTTTGTTTCGTTTTCAGATCTTGGAGAGGACAATACCGGCGGGTAGATGCTTGGTTTATGTGAGTTGAGAGTTGTGATACTGTATTTTTTTATTCAGTTTGGGATTGTAGTTGACTCTGATTACGTAGTTATTGCTTTATTCATGTTTTCCTTCACTGTGATATATCGATCTTGTGTAAAAAATTAACCTTCGGAGAAAAGTACGGTTTCACTACCTATCTCGGATCCGGGGCGTTACATTTACCTCCGCCATACATGATACTCATATCATACCTTTTTTCCAAGTCATACATAGTACTCTTTGTCAATTACAAATCCCATCCCCATACGTAGTTTGGTCTCTTTTTTGCCAAAACGTGTATACTTCACCTTCATGCATTGAGTTTTTGGATTTTGGCTTAAAGGTACCTAAATCTCAAGCCTAGTGCATAATCACATTCACATATATATTGACAACATCAGCACATCATTAGCTGGAGATCTAAGCTGAATCTTTTCATTTTCGTTTTCCAAAGTGACAACCTCGATGCCCTTATAAGTACCTCATTTTTGCACCCCTCTAAAAGGCCAAAATCAGAGTCCAGATAAAGAAGTTGACTTTCTAACCAAGCGTGAATTGATAGCCATACCCTATCCTAATGGATAGGAAATCCTGACATGGTTCCAACGCAACTGAGTTTGCCAAAATCAAAGTTCAAATAAAGAAGATATGGGCAGAACAACCCTAAGGGCAAAACTGTAAATAAATGCAGAAAATCTATCCACATGGCAAGTGTGCAAGCCACATTGGCCAAGTGACAAATTAAAGGGGAAAAGGACAAGATAGGAGTAAGACAAAACATAAAAGAAAATATCTTAATTTAATTAATTAATAAAATCAAAGATTCAGATTTTCTCATTAATGAGAAGGGTAAATTACACTTACCTCCCTTGAGGTATGCTATAATTACACTTACCTCCCTTGAGGTTTCTGAAATAACACTTTCCCCCCTTGAGATTTGTGTATGGGTCAAAATAACACTCTTTCATTGAAGTTTCCATCAAAACAGTAGTAATAGTTAGTAAAATAATTTGAACTGGACAAGATTACCCCCATTTAAGTTAAATGATAGTTATGCCTTAGGCCATTAAAATTTTTGTTCTCATCTTTATGAAGTGGTAATCTTGTCCAGTTCAAATTATTTTACTAACTATCACTACGGTTTTGATGGAAAATTCAATGAAAGAGTGTTATTTTTCCCCATACGCAAATCTCAAGGGGGGAAAGTGTTATTTCAGAAACCTCAAGGGAGGTAAGTGTAATTTACCCTAATGAGAAATCATGCTAAAATCAAACATCATTTCAGCCAAATAGGAGAGAAAAAGCAAAGATCTGATAAGATTTATATATAACTGAAATTAAATTCAATTATAAACAAAATAATGTATAATCGAAATTTAATTTCGATTCAAAGATTTTTTGTATAGATTCTTGTGTCAGACTGATCATTGGCAATCTCTGATAAAATCTGACTGAAATGACATTAATGTAACTGAAATTATTTTTGTAACTGAAATTATATTTCAGGTATGAAGAAAATTATATATAATGAAATTATATTTCGGTTATACATGAAAAATAAGGTAATCGAACTGAGATTTCAATTGCTTTTTTTTTTTTGGGTATAAAAGCCAAATCTCAGCTCATTTTCAAGACATTCAACCTTTTAACTCTTCTCTACTCTGTCTCCTACGAACCAGACCCTCTCCCTACCCTTATATCTCACTCTCCAAGCCCCATAACCCTTGCTAAACCCCTCTAAATCTTTTATATCTCCATGAAAGTACCCATAAACTTCTAAGAAGCCACCTTGAAGAAGAAGGAAGGTGTTCTAGCTATTATCAAAGCTTCAAGGAGCCCCCAAGAATAATCAAGAGTGTTCTCTCCTCCAAGGTAAGTCTCTTTTACAAGTTTTATGTAACATGTGTAAGATTAATGGTAATATGATTTTTTTTTAAATGCATGGCTAGTAATGGGTCCTCCTCCATTGGCATGGTTATTTTACTCTCTTTAAGGAAAAAACCCACGTGGTAAGGTGGGGAGTCATGGACGAATGGGAGAGAGTGATTTATGTCCCATGTCTCATACAAAGTGTAAGCTAAATGTCAAGAAGGATGGATTACTAAAGTGCTCCATATATGGAGATTCATGGCTTGAGGGAGTAAGCCAAGGCCTTTGATAAGGTTTTTAATGTTATTTATTCTCTCCTCTTGAATCTGGATCCAATGTATCCCTTAAACTCCCTGCTTCCCTTCTTTATTTGTCTTCTTAGTCCTTTTTAACATACTTTGTATTTACTCTTTGTTCCTTGAGATGGATTGAGAGTGACCATGGTTTTGCATGAGTGCAAGAGGCACTTCACACACATCACAGTGATTGCATGACTCTTTACTTGCTATTTTTGAGAATAGCCCATGGAATCTTAATACATAAGAAGCAAGAACACAAGGTGAATGTTTCACACACAATCTCATTGATCATGAACATGTCTTGTTTCTCTATTTAATGATGATCATGATTTCCATGCACATATCAAGCATGAAGCACATGCATGACATCGCCACTTGAAAGCATGTTTAATACTCTTCATCTCAAGCATGTTTCCATGCTCTTATATCCCCTTCATTAGCGCACACACTTCACTATTTTGCATTTAATACAATTGAGATGTTTATAATTAGTCTTAACGTAATGTTTTGTGTTGTATTGTGTGGGCATGTATGTGGTTTGGCCGAGTAGAATAAGATGGAGGACTTCCGGGCCACTTTCCCATCTTTTCTCATGGAGAGGGGAAGGCTATCACACACACAACAAGACCCCAAATTTTCCTAAATATAAAAGTAAATTAATAATTAATATTATTGAGGATTATAATTGATAGAAATATTGTATTAATGTAGGTGATATTATAATTAGTGGAGATCCAGAGTTGGGTGCAGATCCGACCGTCTGATTGTAGGATATCGCAGTAAGATAAATATTTTAAGTTGTTGAATTCTGATTGGATAGTGCATGGTGGTTGATGCTTGTGTGTTACATGGAATCGTAGGTATATAAATACATTAAAATAACCTAGAGGAATACGAGTGGTATTCTAAATCGTATTGAGTTATATTGCTCAGCCGCAAGGAGAAGCCGCACGACCATAGGTGACCAGAGGAGAAGAAGAGAAGGAGAAGAAGAAAAAAGAGGAAGAGGGAGGTCTGTTCGTGTGATCTCCATTGACTCAGAGTAGTTTTTCTTCCTTGAAGAAGAACAGTTCATTGGAACAATCGCATAGAGGTAGGCAAAACCAGTTTAACATTGGATTTATATTTCACGATTGGTTTAATCTGTATTGCATGTTTTTGTATTATATAATCATGTATTTAGTTTGATAACAATATTATAAGTATGTTAGAATGATTTTGGATGTGAAAAATCAGGTTTTGAAACACTGTCTGTTCGTTTTTGGGAGACCGCCGAGCTTACTGTGCTCAGCGATCCTTGGCGCTCCCAGACGCTCGTTGAAAAAAATAGACCATCTAAGATCACTACCTGACTTATCGTCGGTGACCGATTTTGAACTACCTCCTACCCTAGACCGCCTAAGCGATCCTAGGCGATTCTGAGCGCTCTGTGCAGAAAATGTTAACCTTGATTCAATTCGAACCCTGATTCAATTCTAAACTATTTTTAACAAATTTTAACCTTCAAATAAGATGTTTTAAGACCAAAATAAATTACTAATTCCCTGTTTTACAAAAGAATAAAAATAGGAAGGTATTTAGGGTAATTAGTAGCCAAGCTTTGTAAATTGTAAGAAACCCAAGTTTTGGAAGAAATGAACTTGTAACTTTGAGAGATTTGACTGTGTGACCTATAAAGTTATACTGTTAACCAGAATACGTTATACAGGATTTCCAGATCAGATTTTTAACATAATTAACCCAATAAGGAAGGAAATTGTACATATAACCATTATATGCCGCTAGGCACTATTACTTATAGTAAAATGAGTCCTTAGGGATTGTTGGTTTCTAGTGGGCATAGCTGGTTATGGATCCATAGTTTTGGCTAGATAGCTAAGGGATATTTCATTTGGGTTGGGTTACTCCCTGTTGCAAACGCATTTTCTTTGCAAGTTGGTTTGCTCTGGAGGATCCTATGTCTGGAGGGACACCTCGGTGCTCTGCTGGTGATTCCCTATACATGTGGATAAGCGACCATGTCCATGTATTGATTCTGGTGCTGCATACTGGTGGTACTTGCCAACTCGGTTGAGTTCGTGTGCAATAAGTCGATGACTACGGCTTTTATCTAAGGTGATCTTCACGGGTTTGAGTAACATTAGTGGCGTCGCCCATAAGCCACACGGTGGTATAGCATATGGTTGAGAGTCATCTCAAACGTGTATCTTTCTTTGTGAGTCCTACAATGATACTGAGATCACAAACACTTATTTCTGATGTTGTTCACATGCAGGATGCATGTATTGGATGTGACTGTCTAGTACATTCCAGAATTATATTGGATTCTATTATTGATTTCTGAATCATGATCTTGATATACTTTAACTGTTCTCAAATACTAAACTGTTTTACATGTTGATTTGTATTCCATGAACGAGATGAATGTTTATACGAGCCTGTTTACTCGAGACTGCTTATACGTGAATGAAAATCTATTTTATTGATTATGAACTCTTTATAGCATGCATGTGTTGTCTACTGGGATATTCGTATCTCACCCTACTTCCTTATGTTATTTTTTAGCTGATACGCGAGAGGGGGATCATAGTGGTGATTTCCAGAGTAACCTTGTGGACTATTGGCCAGAGGATTACTATTATCCCAATTTGATCTGAGGTTGAGGATAGAGGATTATGTTCAGTTTTCTTGCTAGTTATTTATTTATTTGGTTGATGTATTAGAGAGATTGGGAAATTAGAACCTTTGATTATTACCAAACTTGAATGATCATTTGGATTGGATGTTTTATTGGATTCATTTTATGAAGATATTAGACTACACTTCCGCACAATAATGTTTTCCGCACTCTGATAGATATTGAATAAAGGATTATTTAACTTTTCAGTCTGGTTATTTATTGATTATTATTTGATATGGGCCAGTAGCATCTCGAATTCGGTTGTTGGGCTGAATTCGGGTTGTTACAGTGACGAACCGGATTCGGGTCAAGGTCGGTTTTTCATTGACCCTGGTTTGGGGCGTTACACAACAAGTGGGATACTTAAGGTCCCATTCAAACTCAGGGATTTCATCCCTAGGTGGAGAAGCAAGGCTTGGGATTTCATCCCTAGGTGGAGAAGCAAGGCCCCAAGCCTTGCTTCCTACTATTTTGGTATTAAAAATCGATTAGGATATCTTAATTAAGCCATAAACCCCATTCTCATATCACTATGGGCCTACCCAGAAGCCCACAGGCATCTTGGTTATCCCCAAAGACTAGTGAATCCATCCCCTATTCATAAAATGCACAAATGTGATTTTCTATTCTTGGCCGAAAACTCAGTTCGGTCAAGCATATAACTTTTCATAGCCGAAACTGGATTTCGGCTATACATAGTTTTTAGTATGACCCAAATTCAATTTCGGTCATGAATAGTTACTAGGTTGACCCATATGTCTTCTCAATTCAACCCAAAGAAAACAAGAAATGCAATTTTTGGATGTAACGCCCCAAACCCAGGTCAGTGCAAAACCGGCACCCAACTCGAATCCGAAGTGCTATTGTAACAACCCAAATCCGGTTCAACAACCAAACCCGAGGTGTTACCGTAAACTTGGGGTCAGAACGAACTAAGATTTACAAAGAATTTTAAATTTTATTATCTACATCAAAGTTATGGTGGGAAACATAGCAATTATATTCATTTTAATTTACAATAAAAATCTAATATTTCTGAATGTGGACAATAATAGCAATTACAATACTACCCATGAATATTTTATCCCATCTTGACGATCTCTCCAAGCAAACCTGAAAAATATGTGAAAACGGAGTGAGACATACATCTCAGCAAGCAGTATGTGCATGCAATAAAAACAATCTATTTTTAAAGAGACAGCCATGAGGTATGAGATTAATTAACACTAAGTCAAATAATTCAAATCCAACCAAACTTGGAGGCAATAAACCAACACATAAACAATAATTGAAAACAAATAAAAACAACGTCAATTTAACAATAAAACAACTCATGTGAAACAAGATATGTATTTAAGAAAATGAATTCGATAAAAGCGATAAAGCACTTGTGTCACTGCAGGACTCACAAAGCGATAAAGCACTTGTGTCAATGCTATGCTACCGTGCATCTTATGGGCGAAGCTACTATGACATTGAAATCCAAATATTATTCTGACGATAAAAGTCGTAGTCATCGACTTATTGTACTCGAACTCAACAAAGTTAGCATGAACCACCAGCATGCAACCCCTGAATCAATACATGGAGATAGCCGCTGATCCGCATGTACAAGAATCACTAGCGAGGCTTGAAATGACCCTACAAACACGGGACCTTCCAGAGCAAACTAACTTACAAAGGAAGCACGCTCGCAAATGGGAGTACTCAACGCCAAAAGAAATACCCTTTATCTATCTAGCTTATTTTATGGATCCATATTCAGCTATGCCCACTAGACACGAACCACGAGACACAAACATACGGAAGGACACACTTCTATTGTAGAAGGCATACACACCTTTACAGTAAACGATTACACATCTTTACGTAAAGGATTACACATCTCTACAACAGAGGATTACCCATCTCTACTGTAAAAGCTAGTATCAAGTCAACCACAGGAAACAGTATCACTCAACCGTAATAGAAAAGAACAATCACCATACCATAATCCAAATACCATAACATTAGCCAAGATATCCAATTCCATGTGAAATCCATGTCTCAAACCCAAAGGATTCTTAAATCAAACCTTTTCAAGAAAATCCCTTCAATTCCCAGAATATATCCAAAATAGAATTCATGAATATAAACATAGTGGAAAACAGAATTATAAAGGTTCCAGACAGATAAATTTTCATATTTTTTAGCACAAGCAAGGTTATTTATGTATTTGCCTAAAATTTCTTTAATTATCCTCTTATTAAGATCCAAGTTTCTATACTTACAACCTAAGGTATTAACTTTTATATTTTCTATTATTTTTCAATTCCAACACATTCCACAGACTTGCAATAAAGTTTGAGAGATGATTTAAATCCCCAAATATAAGCTTAATCTAGTTCACATTATTATTTCCCAAGAATCTCGACCTATCATACACCCATTTACATTCATTAACCCTATTTATTTATTTTAATACCAAATTAAATTTAATCATTTCTTATGTTTCAATTTGACCCTAATAAAGATGTTACAATGATTAAATTATTAGAAAAATTATCATACATTTAGTCATATTTAAAATTCCCAATTTCAGTGATTTTTGTACAGGTCGCCTAGCATAGGTCACCTAGGCGCCCGTACAATTCTAGCGAACTCTTCAGTTTTCTCCAATTTCTGATTTCTGCGCTATTTCTTTGGGTTTTGTTGTTCTAAATTAATTTCTTAATATTCTAAATCATACCTACAACACCTTAGACTAATTTGTGTCAATTAACTACCATTATATGATTATCTACCAAAATCAAATCTATGTTCTTTGATACTTTTATGAATTTCTTCAAGAACACAAAACTCAACGAATAAAACCAACCGAATCCATGTAAATTCATTTCCGACTAATAAAATCAAGCAATATTAAATCAGAAAAACTAAAACCATGCAGTTCCTCTAGTTTTCTAGGGTTGCTACTTGCCTCAATATGCTAAATCCATCTTCTCTCGAAATCCTGGATTAGATCCGACTTCGGCTATTATTTGCACCCATTTAGAGTTCTCCAATCCAGATCTCCACCGTTCAAATTGTAATTCTACTAGTCATGAACCAAATCTCCAAATTTGAGGTCGATCCAACAGCTGGAGTTTTCCCGATCGAGGTTTGATGGTGACTTGTCGGACATCTCTACAGCAGCCCTTCTTCCTTTCTACCCTCTCTCTTTTCTCTTATTCTTTTTCACACGAAAATTTTCTCTTTTCACCCCTTTCTCCTCTATTTATACTAAGTAGGAAAAGTCCTAAACTAACCCTAATAATCCCTTTTAAATAGACTAACCGTAGAGAGGTTTAATTAGGATCAAACACATTTTAATTAATTCCTACTTTTTCTCTACCTTCTAATTCTCTACTAGTACTATACCAATTAAGTCCCTTGCTATCTAAACTCCTCCTTCTAACTAATTTTCGTGCATAATACATACTTAATTCCTAAATATTACCTAAACACTTTATCAAGTGGCTTTTCCTCCAAATTAAGGACACTAATTTAATATAATTACCTAATTGCTCTTTTTCCATCTTTTATGCTTTAATTATTACTTTCTAGCTTCAAACCTATCCCAATAAACTATTTTCTTCTATTTTCTAATTCTATTAATTATTCAATGATTTAATTCATAATCTGCCCTTTTTGAAATTCACCAAAATACCCTTCTCACCCTCTTAGGTTAACTTCCTTGGAAATTCTCCTTTATTTACCAATTTTTATTTATTTGAATTACTAATCCTCTAAATTCTCATTTTTTATTTCCACTATATTTTAAACTCATATTTTCTTTTATTTATTTATTCTCTAATTATTATGTGAAAATTCGGGGTCTTACATTGGATCTTTTGTTGCTTTAACCCTCTTTTAATCAAAACCTAAATAAATCCAATAGGGTTTTGGTAAAACCCCGACCCGGATTATATCTTAATTATTAAGATTAATTATCTAAAGTGTGATTATTAGACTAATTAAGTACTTGTGTTATGAAGATGAGGTAGATGTGGATTATTCTTGAGGATTTAGAGAAATCAATTGAACGATATGAAATTTATTAAGGTAAGTTTAATTAATGCTATTTCTCAATTCCAATTGTCTAAGATACTCTCCAATTAGCTTTAATAAATTGGAAATCAAATTCTGAAAAGTTAGACTTACGTATACCTAGAGTAATTCCCAAGTATACCCATGGTACCCCAAAATATACCCCAGGTACCCTCCCGAATAACACAGAAGTACACCTATACATTACCCACGGTACCTCCCAAGTGTACCCAAATTATCCCCTAAGAGTACCTAAAGCAACTCTTAAGAATACCCAAGGTACGTCTCAAGTGTACTTTAAGTGTCTCCTAAGAATACCCAAATAACCTCTTAAGTGTACTCAAGGTACCTCACTTTTATACTTAAGGTACCCATTTGTATGCCCAAGGTATCACCCAAGTATGCCTAAGGTACCCCCATTGTATGCCTAAAGTACACTCATGTATTACCCAAGGTACCACCCAAGTGTTACTTAAAGTAGCCCCCAAGTATACCTAAGGTACCCCACTTGTATCCCTAAGGTACCCTACTTTAATTCCCTAAAGTACCCCTGTGTTTGCCTAAGGTATCCTCTTGTGTTTGCCTAAGGTACCCCACATGAATACCTAAAGTACCCCACTGTTTTTCCTAAGGTACCCTCTTACATTGCCTAAGGTACCTCACTCATATTGCCTGAAGTACCCCACTTGAATTACCTAAGGTTCCCTATTCGAATACCTAAAATACCCCCTAATTATACCTAAGGTACTTCACTTGTATTGCCTAAAGTATCCCTTTATTTTGACTAAGGTACCCCACTGTTTTACTTAAAGTACTCCCTTGTTTACCTAAGGTACATCCCCCTTATATAGCTAAGGTACATTCCCTTATACAGCAGACGTACTCCCTTTATATAACTAAAGTACCTCCAATATACCTAAGGTACATCCCTTATGTCACCTAGGGTATACCTTCCTTGTATTACTTAAAGGTACCCCCTTTATATCACTAGATTACCTCCTATATTACTAAGGTACATCCCTTACATTACCTAGGGGACACCCCTTGAATTTCCTAGAGGTACTCCTCTCATATAAGTAAGGCACCCCCACTGTTTTACCTAGGGTACACCCCATATATAGCCAAAGTACCCCCTTTTGTCTAACTAAAGTAACCCCTATATAAGTAAGTAACCCCCCCACTGTTTTCCCTATGGTATAGCCCTTTATATAGCTAAGGTACCTCCTCATATAACTAAGGTACACCTCTTCTATAGTTAAGTACCCTCCTCAATATAACTGAGGTACACCCCCTAAGATTATTCAAAGTTTACCCCTTAGAATGACTAAGGTAAATCCCTTGAAACATCAAGGTACCTCCTCAAATAACTAAAGTACCCCTCATATAACTAAGGTACCCTTTTGTGTTAACTGAGGTACACCTTCCAAGCATTCCTAAAGCATGCCTTTGAAGTGGCTAAGGCAAACACCCCACTTAACACTAAAGTACCCCCATTTAATACCAAGGTACCCCACTCGAATAACACTAAGGTACCCCTGGTATGCCTTAGGTACACCCTAGGGTTTAGTTGAATAAAAGCTTTGTTTAGGGGCAGATTTGAAAGACCCAAAACTTGGGCATATAAAAGGATGCCCTAATTTCTAATTAAGAGTTTGAAAACCCATTTCTCTTGTCTTGGACATATAGATCAAGAGAGGAAGATTGTGAGCTCACTTGAAAGCTTGAGCAAGAAGAAAAAGAAGAAGAAGGAGAGGAGAAGTTGTGCTTCTCCATTAACAAGTAAGTAGCAAACCCTTCAAAACAAAATGAATTACAAAATTTGTATTCTCTCTCTAGGGTTTGATTGATTTTGAAGAAATGATCTTGCATGATGATATTTGCTTCTAAAACTTGTAGGTTTTGATTTATAACACTCTTGGTTTTTTTGCCATTGATTATTATGTGTTTGCAACCTAGATTAACCATACTCCAGATTTTGGTATGAGTTTTGTGTTTGGAATGAGGTTTCATGTGTTAATTTGTGTTCTTGTAGATTTGGGATGATGTATGATCATCAAATTTGGTGTTGGAAAGGTTAGGAAGGAGTTGTATGAGTTTTGAGTCGAAAATAGCCAAAAATATCTGAAATCCCGAAGTGGCGATTAATCCTGAAAATTTACGATTATTCCTGAGCCAAACCCCAAAAGACAAGTCTCTGTTATCTTAAATCGCGAATCAGGATTAACCTGGGCAATTAATCTAGAGCCTTAGCGCGCGCATGTTCAAAGGGAATGCGCGAACGTTGCCTTGCGTATTGCCTTAACGCGCGAACGTCCAACCTTAGCGCGCGCGCGTCAACCTTGTTGTAAACCTGAGCGCGCGCACGTTAAGCCTCAACCCCCGAACTTTGCCATGTGTATTACCTCAACGCGTGCATGTCCAACCTCAACGTCCACGCGTTGACCCTATATTTTTGAGAATTCTTCACCCTTTTTCTCCTCAACCCTTTTCCAAACAATCCAAGCCTTCGGCAAAGCACCCTTATTACATGAAGTAAATGTCATGTGTATTTATTGCTTCATTTACTTAAGTCTTTACATGTAAATAAGGTTTTACCTCCCATTTGGAATCAATAAAAATACTCCCAAGGCCCAATTCCCAACCAATAAAAAGTCAACTTTTCAGTTTGTGCCTAAATTTCCAGTTTTCTCGATTTTCAAAAATGGCCACTTTTTAAGTTTGATATCCAAATGAGTGATTCAAAAACCTAGAAAATTCTAGATGATTTGTATACCTTCCAATAGACTACAACCAGAATTTGAGCCCCTAACTCCTTATAGATTTGTTTAGAAAAATTCGACACCCAAAAGTCAACGTTTTCAACCAGATTTAGAATATTTTTTTGATCCAAAACTTTTTGTCTCGGAATCCATTGAATTTTGGTATGGTGACTTATTTGGGATTTTTAAGATCTACCCACTCATCAAAAATGTGTTTTGAGGATTTTATGACCTTCGTTTTGGGATTTGCTTGGATTTATAAAAGCGATGTCGAAAAACTCTTATATGATTTGTCAAGGCTTTGGCCTATGGTTTTATTGGCAGTGGATGGGGAATTACACTTGCCCTTGATATGGATTGGTAGTGGATGGGGAATTCCACTTGGTCTCAGTTGATTTAATAGTGGATGGAGAATTCCACTTGGCCTCGGTTGATTTAATAGTAGATGGGGAATTCCACTTGGCTTTGGTTTAAGCATTGGTTTTACTCTTTGATTTGATTGGTTTGGTTTAAATTGTGAGTTGTCTAATTGGACGTTATTCTTGGTGTGGATTCACAGTGAATCTAATTTGTGTGTTGGTGCTGGCTTGTTAGAGTTAATTTTCCTTGTCCATACAGCTTTCCATTGTGGGGTATCAGTGAGGCCCTCTTGGAGCATAGAGTTGCTGCGGCAACCACCCACCGTGGGGCATCGGTGGGACGTTCTTCTGAGTCATATGGTTTGGTCCGGCAGTGGATGGGGTATTCCACCTAGCCTTGATTATTACCTTGGTTGTCACTTGCCAGCCCATACGTGGGTGCTCCGCTTGCTGAGATGCCCTAGCTAGGCTTCTCTCTGTAAGTCGTGTAGGTGGCAAATGGACAGTGGACATTAACCTAATTTACAAACACGCTAACCACGAATCCTAATAATACATGTTTATAGTATTTGATCGTATTTGTTGATTTGATTTCCCGGGTTACTTGATTTAGATATTTGAATTGGAATTTCTTTTATATTCGATTGAACTGTTTTGGTTTACATTTAGTACTATATAATTGTGAATATCATTATGATGTTATAAAATTGCATAAACTATTTCTATCCATGCATGTTTGCTGCTTACTGGGACTTTAAGTCTCACATGTGTTTTGTTTTACCGGATTTGTTTTCAGATCCATTTGATGAGCCACGTACCAGGGTAGATATAGAGGGTAAGCTTCAGTTCAAGACAGGGGACTACTACCCACAGTAGGATTATTTTTATGATGTTGTATTTTATCTTGGGAGTTGTAAATGGGATGTAAATATTAATTTTGTACTTGTAAACTTGTGAGCATTTAGTTGCTTTAGTTGTATGTTGTTCATATAGGTATCATGTTTTGGAGATTTTGTAGTACAAATGATCTTTTGATTATATGGAAATTTTTATTCCATGCTTCTTTAATCATGCACTCTGATGATTACTTTGTGATTGCCTAGGATTGATTGTGTTAATCAGGTTCTATTGGGCCCATAAGTAGGTCTCGGGGACGGGTTGGTGTCGTGATATGGCAGACCCGGATCTGGGGCGCTACAGTTTTGGGGTTTTCCCCTAACCCAAATGGGACTTGGGCCCTTCATGGGCCCAAACTTGATACCTGTGGGCCTTCCAATGGGGCCCACCCATTCCGACCTATCTCAAATGAGTCAAGTAAACAAAATGAACCTAACTAAGGGCTGCACCTCACGAGGCCCAATTAATGCCCAATTTGGAACATGCTTGATAGATGGTTTGGCCGTGACTTAGGGCTTGGGCCTATCGGGCCCTATCTCTTTAAAGGAGAGCCCCACTCTTTAAATTAAGAAATGGAAGGGATACATGATAAAGTGATAGAAATGCATTATTAAGCACTTTTGATGAAGTGAAAAATAGAGAAAATTCCCATAAAAGTGCTTAATTATGCAATGGGATACACAAGAGAGCCTAAACATTAAATTGAAATTATCTTGGGATTAGTAGGCTTAATTATGCATTGGTTTGTGCTTAATATTTTGTTAGCAATGCATCTGATTTCTTTGTTTAAAATGTCACAATTTACTTTCTTACCCTCAACTATTAATTGGTTTTGTTTTGTTAACAGGGGGTAAAATAAGGAGTTAGAACATTGAAGGAGCATTGCTTTGGTGCTGATGTGGCTAACGACCATGCTGATTTGGAGAACAGAATGTCAGAAACTGTTGGCCATGAACGAATGGGGCATTGAGTAGCTAGAGGATGAGGATTCGAGGGGATTGAAGAGCTAGGGGTCGTTCAAGAGAGAGGCATTCAGCTGGAGCATGGCGGCTGGATCAAAGGAGGAGCAAAAATTTTCTTCTTATTTTTACTGTGTTCTTTTCATATACTTTGAAAAACTTTCATTGGAGTTGGTTGCTGTGGTCGTTGGATTGGACGATCAAGACATGTTCTCTATCACCTGGGATTGGAGAATGAGCAAGATAGTTCAAGCACATGGAGCTTTGGAAGAGAGTTTTAGTTTGTATTCTCAGACGTTACTGTTTTCTCTTTGCTAAGAAATTTTCATTCCAAGCAATTATACTTTTCTTTCAGTCATTTCATGAGATCTAAGGGATTGATATCAGTTCCTCTTTTGATTATGCACTTTGGAATATTTAGATTATTCATTGTCTATTTACTTTGGCTTAGTACAATTCTTCTTCGTCAATCTATATTCCCTATTTTGGACTATTTTTCTTCTGTTGTTTAATGAATTCAGAATTGGTTAATTGTAGCAAATCTTACCATGTGTGAGTAAATATCTCCCTGAGCTCAAGTGGAGCTCTAAATTGGAATGCTTCCTCTGTTTGCTTGATTCTCTCATGGTTTTCCTGTTTTAATACTTAAGAATTCTATAGCAGGTTCTATTAGGATTATCATTGATTCTCTAACTCTATCCTTGATCCACTGTTGACTGTTGGCACATACTTGGGTTTAAATTTGGGTTTCTTTGACAAGAAAGACAATCTATACCTGTTCTGGAATTTTTTGGGTAGCATATGTGTTTGAAATTTGGGTTTACAAAGCTTAATCATCCGAATGCCGATGTCATGACTGAATTGGCATTTGTGTGAGAGAGGGTTTTGGAGAAAGAGTGGAGCAATCCATGAAGAGTGAAACCTGAAGTTCAAGTGTTTGATAATCTAATCCTTAGAGTTTCTGTTTACTTTAAATCTTGATCTACTTTTCATTCAGTTTTCATTATTTCTTTTGATTGCTCTTTGATGTGGTAGAATTTCCTTCATGCGTATCCCCTATGTTTGCATGCAATCCATCCCTATTGTACTTATAACCCCTTTTATTCATCTTAGTTGCTTTTTCTTAGTGTTAGGTTTTAATTAGTTTAACTTTGTTGGATTTCTAGAATTTTGTTAGTTAATTGTTTAGGTTCAGATTACTCATTTCCTTTTGTTAATTTAGTTTTTTTCAGCACTCATCATTTCTGGTTTACTTCTAACCATCATGTCCCTATGGAAATCGACCTTGGGGCTCACCCAAGTATTTCAACTTGACACTCCACTTGGGAACAACACTTTTGCAAAAAAAAATATACTTGGTTTCTTAAAATATTCCAACATGGAGCAATGTACTTGGTTTCTTAAAAAATATATTTATTTATTTATTTATTTATATATATATATATATATTTAACCTAGCCACATCATTTTATTTTTTTATTGCTTTCTTATGCCTTTTTTTATGATAATTTATTTGCACAAAGCATGTGTCAAAAAAAAAACTCAATCATATTTGATCATTGAAGATTACACTTTATTTTCCATATTTTTTTTATTCTTATTTCTAAGAATTTGGAGAAAAGGAGAAGTGTTATAAGAAATTAATTAAAGTTACAAATATTTAAGCCTATAATCTAAAAAAATAATTAAGAAATTAAAAATTAAATATATTAATTAAGCCTATTATCTAAAGAATTAAGAGAAGAATTAAAAAAATTCTGGTTGTTATAGTTAAGTACGTTGTTATTTGTTATTTGTTTAAAAAGAAAGAACAAATGAAGGCCTAGGGGTTATTTAAAAAAGTTTTAAAGAAGAAGTAAAACATGAAATAAAATAAGTTCTTTTTAAATCCTTCAACTTTTTAGAATAACAAATTAAGCATAATAGTTTATCAAATTCTCAAAAATCAACCCCCAAAACCATTCGTTCAATCGATTTTTTTTGGTCTTTGCTTGGCTTTCCCCATCTTCCCATCTCTCCCCTTTTATTTCACTCCAACTTCTCTAAATTCCTTTTTAATTCTCAAACACAAGAGAAGAAGAATTAAAAATTAAAGTTACAAATAAAAAATTGCGGCCATGGCCATAACAGTGACATGCTTTATTTAATAACTCAAATATGAAATAACACATTTGGCCATAACAATAACATGCTTTGTATTATTTTCACTTTGACAATTTAACAATACTAAAAATACTTGATTAAAGAATCAACAAATAAAATAAAATAAGAAACCTGGTAAGGAGTCGATTTCTCGAAAACTGGTAAGCACAACTCCGGATATTTCCCCCCTTTTTCTTGCACAAACTCCTTCCACCTCTTTTTCTCACTTCCCTCTTTGATTTTTTTCAAAGAACTCTCTTCTTTTCTCCCTCCTCTTTTTGCTCCCAACTTCTATCCTTGTTATAGAGAATTCCCACCCCTTCCACTTCTTAACCTCTAACATTTCCTCTTCCTCTCCTAAACCTCTCCTTTCCTTAACTTCTCCTCTTCCTCTCTTAAACACCTAAACCCCTAACTCCTCCTCTTCCTCTCTTCCTCTCTTAAACCCCTAACTCTTCCTCTTCCTCTCTTAAACACCATCATTCATTTAGGTTTGGTCAAAGTCTATTTTGTCCCATATTTTTATTAGGCTTATATATATATATTATTTTTTTTAAGCTTAGTCTCAATATCTCAAGAGAATATGTGTTGGACCAATTCGTCCAACTCATTTCTCTTTGTTTATTTTCTTTTAATCTTAAAAAATTTATTAACTTCGTTATTAAAATTTTTATTTATTTACATAACAAGCCCCATTGGGAAACTTACTTATTTACTAAAAGAACCCCAAAATTTTTAATTTATCATTGGTTACATGGCAGCCACCATGGCATACATGTGGCTGCCATGTGGCATCCAATTTTGGTTTTATAAAAATCCCCAAACTACCCTTTATTTCTTTTATTCATAACTTAGCCGTTTAAGATCCGATTTTAGCACGATTTGGTGCATCGGAATCGGCTCAAAATTCTCTTTATTATGGGCTTGTTATTTTAAAAAGACGGGTCCACTATTAAAACCTCCATTTACGTGCCCACATATATGCCGGTTTAAGATATTCTTCTTAGGCAATTTTATGGTGCGAAAATGGGGTGCTGACAAGGATTTCTCTCATTAATGAGAGAGAATTGGCCACATGGCAAATGTGCAAACCACATTTTCCAAGTGGCAAATTAAAGGACAAAACACAAATACCAATGAGGTTTCTCTAATTAATAAAAAATCGTGGATGAGATTTCTCTCATTAGTGAGAGATCATGAGAGAAAACTGGTCACGTGGCAAATGTGCAAACCACGTTTGCCAAGTGGCAAATTAAAGAACAAAACACAAATGCCAATGGGATCTCTCATTAATGAGAGATCATGAATGGAGATTTCTCTCATGATATCCCCCTCCCCTAACCTTACTAATAAATAGGCCTCCCTCTCCACTTCACAAAGAGGATTTTTTTTGGCCTCCGTCTCCATCTCCCAACACACACACACACATAGGCCCCCTCTCCTCACTCCCTAAGACCTCTAACCCACACCAAACCCCTCAATCCACCCCTAACTCCTTCTCCTTCAACTTAAACCAAGGAGGAAGCAAGGGAGTCACTTGGAGCTCAAGGGGAAGGACTCCAACTGCTGTCAAGCCTTCAGGGAGATTCAATACACACCCAAGACACCTACTAACCCCAAGGTGAGCTTCCTAAGGTTTCTTTATGTAACATACATAAATTTGAACTCAATATGAGCATGTTCCCTTTACTTGCTGTTTTCTCCCTTTTATTTTGTCTTCCCTCCTCTTTTTCTTCATTTATATTTCATTCCCTTCATGAGAGTGAACTCCCATGGTGAGGGGAGAGGTCTAGGTCCAAAATGTGAGGAGAAGGGGTCTTGTTAATATCATTTAGGGCTCCATTTAAGAGTATGTTCTCTATGTGTTTATTTTCATTTTTATTTCATTGAATGAAGGGAGAGCATGTTCTCCCTACCTCATCTCCATGTCTCATGTACCCCATAAACCCCCCTTTAACCCTTCGCTTTACTCCCCTTTTTTATTGATTCTTGTGGTGTTGTATACTTGTTTGTTTGGTATATGGTTTGCATGCACATTTGAAGTATCCCACATACAATTTTTGCTAGGATTCATGTCTCACCTCTTTTAATCCACAATGTTTCTTGTCACTCCATATTACACTTAAAGCATGCTATAATCCACTTATTTATGGTTCTTTTAACATTCCATGCACACTCCATGCTTATATCCACATTTACACACTAGAATCTTCTTTAAAAAGAATCTATGGTTATCTTTTGGTTTTCTTCTTGTTTATATATATCTTGATTGCTTGCTTGTATGTGCATGAGCATGGTTTGGCCGGTTGGACCGAGGGTTAGACCAACCGGGTCACCTCCTTTCTTCTCCTTATGGAAGGAGGGAGGATGCCTTCAATACCAAAATAGGGTCACTTAAGGTCCCTGTTTAAACTTCTGAGTTTCAACTCAAGGAAGGGGGACAAGGCCCCAAGCCTTAATCCCCCTTTTCTATGGTTTAAAAGTGATAAAAATAGCTTAATTAGGGCAAACACCGTAATCTCAAACTTCCAATGGGGCCCACCCATTCCAACCAACACATCTTAAATAATTAAACAAAAATTACAGTAATTAAGGGCCATACCCTTTGAGGCCCAATTAAAAGCCCAAATTGATACATGCTTGGTAAGTAGATGGTTTAGCCGAGACTAGGGTTTGGGCCTATCGGGCCCTATCTCTTCAAAAGAGAGCCCACCTACCAAAGTGAAGGGGATCCATATCCCTTACCAAACAAAGCCTTAGGCTTTCAAAGCCTAAGCCTAAGCCTAAGAAATGGGCCCCAAGCCCATTCCAAGCCCATCTGGAATTCAATTAAACCTAAGATAATAATTTAAGAAGGAACCATTGTGAGGCCCACCTAAGGGGACCACACATCATCCAGGCCCACTGAATAACCTAAAAACTTAATCTTAATTTCTTTTAAACCTTAACTTTAATAAAATTAACCACACTATACCAAATCCCTAAAGGGATTTTTTAGGCTTAGCTTAAAGCGCACCAAAAGGATACAGGGACTACACTTAGTCCACCTAGGATCCCGCAAGCCTTCCAACGGGGCCCGCCTAATCAACCCAAGATCACTAATAAAAAAGATAAAAATATATAAAGGGGACCTACACCACTCAAGTGGTCCCCACACAGACTTAAAATAGAAAAGTGCATATCAAATTAGGATTGGGTGAGATAATCCAGTTGACTCATAAACTAGGATGGCCCATGGGACCCGTCACCCGACGGGGAAGACCAGGGTGTTTACGGACTTCCCCAGACTGTAATCAAGAACTTAGCTAGAATCTCAAGCTGCAGACCACTAATAGATAAACCTTAGGCACCCAGGTGTCTGCCTGCACCCCATCAGGCAGTGGCAACTCCCATTCCCAAATTTCCCAAAAGAGAGGTACGCACTCACGTACACCTCAAGTCAGTCGTGAGGCCCGCAGATCGATGCGTGCACAACCAATGTAAAGCAACACGAAACCCAGAGTAGGCCGGGTTTTCAATGCTAAAACCCAAAGTAGGCCAGCATTGGACGACAAAACCCTAAGTAGGCCGTCATTTCAGAGTACCGGGTGTGAAACCCCAGTTTCCTATACCATTAGCACACCTAAACAGTGATTTTATTGTGTAGGTGAAGTTGGAGAAGCCCCGACTTGAAGTCGGCCAAGTGGCTAAGTCCAGGTTGTCAGTAGCCTATGAAGGTGAGCAATAGGTGTTTGTGTGTGCTAAGTCTAAGTGTTTGTGTGTGAAATAGGTGGAGTGGGAAAATTGTAATACTTTGTGTCTTGTGAGAAAAATTGCTTAAGTGTGGAAAGACAAGAGGAAGCCCCATACGACCAAACCCCATACTTTGTGTCTTGTGAGAAAAATGAGAGTGGGAGAGAAGACGAAGAATGAAGAAGAGAGTAGGGAAGGGGTTTGGTCGTATGGGGCTTCCTCTTGTCTTTCCCACTTAAGCAATTTTTCTCACAAGACACAAAGTATTACAATTTCGTCCTCAAAATTTACCTTGTGATTCACCGAAGAGTGTAGGATGCTTCTTTCTCATTTCAGCTTCGTTCTCCCCTGTAGCTTCTTCTACATTGTGGTGTTGCCACAAGACCTTCACCAATGGAACAGTCTTGGTGCGGAGAACTCACTCTCTTCTATCAAGGATTTGAATTGGACGCTCTTCAAACGTCGCATCCTCACAAACTTCCAGTGGCTCAAGATCAATGATGTGGCTAGAATCCGGTACATAACGGTGAAGCATGGAGACATGGAATACGTCATGTAAACGGGCTAGCTGCGGTGGTAACTCCAATCGATAAGCAACAGGCCCAACTGTCCCACTAATGCGGAATGGACCAATGAACCTGGGCAACAGTTTGCCTTGCTTACTGAATCTCAAGATGCCACGGTAGGGAGATACCTTCAAAAACACCATATCCCCTACTTCAATTCTCGCCTTCTTACATCAGCGTAACTCTTTTGTCTACTTTGGGTTGTTTTCAACCGCTTTCTAATCAAACTCACCTTGTCTGCACTGTCTTGAATGACCTGCGGTCCCAAGTATTGCCTTTCACCAACTTCTTCCCAACACAACAGGGATCTACAATTCCTCCCGTATAAGGCCTCAAATGGAGCCATCTTGATGCTCATTTGGTAGCTGTTGTTTTAGGCAAACTCTACGAAGTCCAAATACTTATGTAAAACCCTGAATTTTTAAAAATATTTTAATTAAGGGTAAATAGGGGATTAAAGGATTTAATGAGATTTCTTAAATCCAATTTGAATGAAAAGGCATAATCGGGTGGGTTGTTTTACGTAAATGAGATTAAATTGATGTGGGTTCAGCGTATTCAATTAATTTTAGTTGGTTTATATGTAAAATTGAATTTAATTGGTTTAGTTGGTTAGTTGGGTTTAAATTGAGTTACTTCACTTGGGGGAAAGAATTATTTTATTTGGGTTCAATTTATTTAATTGTTTTGGTGGTGGAAGGGTTTAATCAAATAATCGATTAAATGGTTTAGTGGGTTGTTGGGTTCGGTTTAATGGATTTGGTTTATTTGAAATCATATATAAATAGGATAGAGAACCGGAGGGTTTCATTTTTCTTTCTTGTCAAGGGTTAGAAGAAAAGGGGCAGCGGCGAAGAAAAGTGGCGGAGGCACAGAGAAGAAGAAGGAAGGAGAAGAAAAGCAAGGGAAGAAAAGGGAAGAGGAAGAAGAAGGGGGGGATGAACTAGTAAGTAGTTTGTTTTTTTTTTGGTTCATTCTTGTGCTTACGATTTCGGGTTTGATTTTATACATGTTAAAAATCTCATGTTTTAGTTTAACATCTTCCTTTGATTTGAAGTATATATTTTAACTTGTTAAATATGTAAGTACTTTGATTTCAATTGATTCATTATATAGACTTTGATTGAAGAAAAATCGGATGCTCTGTTTTCGTTTTAAAGGATAGTTGCAAATGGTTTTAGGAAGTTTTGAGATGTCTTCAATCTAATAGCTTAAAAATTAGTTTACCAGGTGCAGATTACATAGGAACTGATTTTAGGTTAAGAGGATTCCTGTATTGACCTAGAAAAATCATCAAAGCAGGCCATTTAATCATAGAAATTGAATGAATAGTGCTATCGTCGAAATTTTAAAAGTTAGTCATTTTTAGTACAAAAACTATATTTTAATCCAAAAATAGATATATATATATATATATATATATATTCAGATTTAAGTTAAATGAGAGAGTTATTGATAAATTAGTGTACAAAACTTAAATAATTAAGTTTTCATTTAGATTTTAGTTAAATTAAACAAAGAAGTTCAAATCCCAAATAAATAATTACATTTTAGTCACAATTTTGAAAGAAAATCAAAATTTAAGGAAAAAGTGTTTAAAAGTGAATTTTAGAATTTGTAATTGAATTTAAAAATAAGATAAGGTCAATTTACTAATAGTTAAAAAAGAAAAAGAAAAGTAGTAGTTGAGATGCAATCTGTCATATTGCATGAACAAAATTTTGGGAAAGTAATAGTTGAGGTGAAAAGGGTTGGGATTTTGGTATTGATTTGTTTTCTTCCATGTACTTGGAGAGACGGACGGAGATGCCCCATGTACTTGGGATGTTGATACCTCTTTGTACTCAGAGAGATCTCGTGTACTCGAGATGATATGTGGATACCTCTATGTACTCAGGGATACCCCATGTACTCGGGATGATATTGTTGATGCCTCCATGTACTCGGAGATGCCCCATGTACTTGGGATGTTGATACCTCTGTGTACTCAAAGATGCCTCGTGTACTCGAGATGATATGTTAATACCTCTGTATACTCAGAGATGCCCCATGTACTCGAGATGATATTGTTGATGCCTCCGTGTACTCGAAGATGCCTTATGTATTTGGGATGGTGATGCCTCTGTGTACTCAAAGATACCCCGTGTACTCGGGAGGATATGAATGGAATGGAAATAAGGTGTGTGTGCTAGATTTCATGTTTGGTTGATTTGTGATTTGAAATTCAGATTTGATTGATAGACAGATTTATTCCAGCACTTTGTATCTATTGATGAATTATCGTTTGATTATTCAGCTTATCCGTATTATTGTCACTGATGCATATTTTGACCTGGATCATGTTTTAGAACTGTTAAAACTGTTTATGAGCATGCACGTGCTACTTACTGAGATATTCTTATCTCATAGGTTTGTTTTGTTTTGTTTTCAAATCTTGGAAAGGTCGTTACTGGAGGGTAAAAGCTGGAACCAAGTGAGTTCAGATTAGAGTTTTGGTTTTTTTTTTTTAGTTTGAATTGGGTTTTAGTTGACTCTGGTTATTATTTTAATGTTTATTCATGTTTCCTTACTTTGATATATCGTTCCTGGGTGGAAAAGCAACCCTTCGGTGACGAATTACGGTTTAGCTCATGTAACTCAGATCCAAGGCGTTACAACTTACTCCAATGACCTTTAAAGTCTAAAACACAACACCTCAACATGTCTTCTAAGGTCTGAATTGCACGCTCGGATTGCCCATCTGTTTGTGGATGGAAGCTAGTACTAAACTTCAACTTAGTTCCCAAAGCCTCATGCAAACTATCCCAAAACTTAGAAGTGAACCGTGGATCGCAGTCAGATACAATAGAGACCAGTATACCATGCAACCTGACAATCTCCCGTATAAATAACTCAGTAAGTGATCGTAGGGGTTGATCCTTCCGAACAGGTAGGAAATGAGCAGACTTTGTCAGTTTGTCCACAATAACCCAAATAGAATCCTGCTGCTTCACTTTCCTAGGCAAGCCCGAAACGCAATCCATGGTTATATGCTCCCACTTCCATTCAAGAATAGGAAGCGGTTGCAATAACCCAAGTGGCCTCTTGTGCTCAGCCTTCACTTGCTAGCACGCTGAACACTTCGATACAAACTCAACGAATTCTCTTTTCATCCCAGACCACCAATAAATTTCTCTAAGGTTTCTATACATTTTGGTGCTTCCGGGGTGTACCACATATCGTGATCTATGTCCTTCCTCCAGGATTACCCTCTTGATATCGTCATCATTGGGTACACAGATTCTACCCCTGAATCTCAAGATGTTATCGCTGACACTAAAGTCCTTAGCCTTCTCTGAACCTCTGCTCATCAATTCCCTTGTTTTCTGTAATTCAGGATCTGATAATTGCCTCGCTCTGATTCTGGGCACAAGATGTAAAACCCCGATTTTTCACCTAATAAATAAATAAATAATAAATAAAAGAAAATATGAGTTAAGTCCTAGTTAAAATAAAAAGTGAAGATTTAGAGGATAATTAATTCAAATAAGTTCTAAGTTGAAGATCAAGAAAGAATTTTAATGAAATTAGCCTAAAAGAATAAAAAGGGTATTTTGGTAATTTCCAGAAAAGGGTAATTAGTGAATAGATCATCAAATAATAATTAGAATTAGAAAATAGAAGAAAACAAATTATTTTGACAAGTTAGAAATTAAAAGAAATTAATAAAAGCCTAAAATAGGGAAAAAGGGTAAGTAGGAGATTTCACGTCTTAATTTGGAGAAAATAAGGTTTTAAGTGATAGAAATGTTTAATTAAATATTTTGCACGAAATTAGGTTATTTTCATGAGTTTAGATAATAAGAAACTTAATTAGTATTAGTTAAGTTGAAAATAGAAGGTGGAGAAAAAGTAGGAATTAAATTAGAAGGATTAGACATTAACTAGACCATGGTTGGGTTAGCCCAAATTTAATTAGCCAATTAGGGTTTGTTTAGGATTTCTAAAGCTTAGTATAAATAGGAGACTAAGGTTAGAAGAGAGGGGATTTTCGTGGGTTTCTTATGGAGAGAAAAGAGGGAGAGAAAGGAAGGAGGTCTCTAATGGAGGTGTCTGACCAGCCACCATCAAAACGCGATCGGGGAAAATCCGTGCGGTGGATCGCCTTCAAATTTTGAGGTTTTGTTCGTGACTGATAGAACTACATTGTGAACGGTGGAGATTTGAATTGGAAGAGTCTAGCTTGGTACGGTTGGGAGCAACATTCTGGTCCAGAATTAGAAGGTGCAATGGAAGAAGGATTTAGCGTATAAGGCAAGTAGTAACCCTTGGAAAACGTGAGGAATTGCATGATTTTGATTTCTGTGATTTCATATGGATTGAATGGATTAGTCGAAACAGTATTTACATGGAATCAAATTGTATATATTTTAGTGTTTGGTGTTCTTGAAGGATTTGTTGAAATAATGGAGAAAACTTGGTTTGATCATGAAATAAATTATAGGATGGTATTTAATTAATAAGAATTGATCTAGAAGGCTTTAGGAATGTTTTAGAATGTTATTAGATTAATTTAGACCAAAGAAACATATGTCAAAGGCATAAAAATCCGAACTTTAGAAATCTGGAAATTTCTGTTTAATTTTGCACGAGCGCCTAGGATCGCCTAGGATCGCCCAGCACAGTAGAGGTAGGCGCTCTAAGTAAAATTTGTAGATTTTGGGGATTTTGTAATTCGAATAAATACCCAATAATTCTTATGATTAGTTAAGCATGTTAGCATCTTTATAAGGACCTAATTAAGCTATAAAAATTATAAAATTAATTGGGAAAGATTAAGAAATAAATAGAAGGTTATAATGAAAGGATTGTTTATAAAAGAGTCAAAGGGTATGGATATTGCTAGAAATAATACTACTGAAATTTATAGCTTATAAACATCTTTTAAACTTCATTCTAGGACTGTAGAACATGCTGGAAAAATAAAATACAGAAAATTCAAATAGAAACTAGCTTAGGTGCTAAGGTAGGAAATTGGATTCTAATAAAGGGATTAAGAAGGAAAAGATCAAGCATGATTTGATTTACTTTTATTTGAGCTTTATATGAGAATATTGGCTACCGGAATTGCTTAAACTCAGATTTTATCGGATTTATGATACTTGAGTTTTATTTTGAATATAATTGGAAGAATTGCATATGTTATTCTGAAAATGCCTATAATTGGATTTGTTATGATTGAATCATGGATTTCACATGGAATAGAATACTTTGGTGTGGATTGGTATGTGGTATGATATTGTTCTCTTTAATTTTACGGTTGGGTGATACGGCTTCTGTGGTGGAGTTTGATACTATCTTTTACGGCAGAGATGGGTAATCCTCTGTGTAGAGATGTGTAATCCTTTACGGGTAAAAGTGTGTATGCCTCCTACATTAGCGTGTCCTCCCGTATGTGGTTTTAGCGTGGTTTGTGTCAGTGGGCTTAGCTGTATATGGATCCATAGTTTTGGCTGGTTAGCTAAGTGGTATTTAGTTTGGGTTGATTTACTCCTATATTGCGAGCGCGCTTCCCTTTGCAAGTTAGTTTGCTCTGGGAGGGTCCTATGTCTGGAGGGACACCCCGGTGAGCCGCTGGTGATTCCCTGTACATGTGGATAAGCGACCACACTCCATGTATTGATTCTGGTGCTGCATGCTGGTGGTACGTCCAACTCTGCGGGGTTCGTGCGCAATAAGTCGGTGACTACGGCTCTTGCCTAAGCTGCGCTGCATGGGGCTTGAGTATCATCAAGTAGCACTGCCCCTAAGCCGCACGGTGGAACAGCATTTAGTTGAGTGTCATCTCAAATACTTATCATCTTTGTGAGTCCTGCAATGGCACGTGTTTTATCGCTTTTGTCGGTTTTACCCCGTTAACATCAAGCTACTGGTATTTATACATGATCGTCTGTTTTATCGCTTTATTTGGAATTGCCATGAATAACTTGGATTCTCGTCTTATCGTTGATTAATCGAATACCTCATGACTATTTGCTTATATTGGACTGTTTCAAATTGCATGCACCTGCTACTTGCTGAGATGTAAATCTCACTCCGTTTTCCCCTATATTTTTCAGGTTGCTTGGAGAGATCGCGAAGATGGGGTTTTAATTTGATGGGTAGAATTATAATTGGTATTAATGTCACATGTTGATTAGATAAACTTAATTGTAAATTGAATTGAATATATTGATTAAAGAATTGTTTATTTTATTTGGCCACCATAACTCTGATGTAATTGATTTATAAATTTTAAAATTATTGTGAATCTTGGTATGTATCTGACCCCAGCTTCGTGGTAACATCTCGAGTTTGGTTGTTGAATCGGACTTGGGTTGTTACAGTAGCGAACCGGGTTCGGGTTGGGTGCCGGTTTGCACTGACCCGGGTTCGGGGCGTTACACAAGATCCGGCTCTATCTACATACAAGCCATACTTACCCCCTGACCAAAGAGTCGAAACTCTCTAGGCCAATCTCTAACTGTAGCTACTGCACTGGCTAGCCATAAATGATGCTAGGATGGCAATGGACTCATCTGACACTCCATTGCAACTCAGTGCATCTGCTACCACATTAGCTTTCCCCTGGTGGTATTGAATATCACATCTATAATCCTTCAAAAGATCTAACCACCTTCTTTGTCTCATATTCAAATCTATTTTAGAAAAGATGTATCTCAAGCTTTTGTGATCTGAGTATATCACAAATTATGCGCCAAAGAAATGTGTCGCCAGATCTTCAAGGCAAACATAATGGCTGCAAGCTCAAGATCGTGTGTAGGGTAATTACGTTCATGTGGCCTCAAAATTCTAGAGGCATATGCCACTATCCTGTCACTCTGCATCAATACACAACCCAATCCGATGCCAAACGCATCACAATACATTGCAAATCCCTCATTCACAGATGGTATCACCAAAACTGGGGCTGATGTCAATCTGTTCTTCAGCTCTTGGAAACTATCCTCACACTTTTGATCCCAATGAAAAACACAGGCTTCTTGGTCAAGTTGGATAACGAGGCAGCAATCTTAGAAAACACCTCAATGAATGTACGATAATACCCAACCATTCCTAAGAAACTGCGGGTATCTAAAACATTAGTAGGTCTAGGCCAGTCTGCTACTGCCTTCACCTTGGATGGATCCACTGATATGCCATCTCCCGTAATAATGTGCCCAAGAAAGGAAATTTGGTTCAACCAGAATTGGCACTTACTAAACTTGGCATACAACTAATGGCTGCGTAAAGTGTGCAGGACCACCTTAAGATGACCTTCATGCTCTTCCCTTATTCTAAAATAGACCAAAATATCGTCTATAAAAACAACCACAAAGTGGTCCAAATACTCATGGAAGATTCGGTTCATCAAATCCATAAAGACTGCTGGGGCATTTGTCAACCCAAACGGCATCACCAAAAACTCAAAGTGACCGTATCTCATACAAAATGCCGTTTTCTCCACATCATCTGGAGCTACTCTCAACTAGTGATAACCTGATCTCAGGTCTATCTTAGAAAACCAGGAAGCTCCCTTCAATTGATCAAAAAGATCATCTATCCTTGGCAACAGATACTTGTTCTTGACAGTGACTTGATTTAACTCTCTATAATCTATACACAACCTCATGCTGCCATCCTTCTTCCTTACAAATAACACCGGTGCACCCCAAGGCGATGCACTGTGTTTGATAAACCCCTTAGCCAGTAAATCATCAATTTGCATCTTCAATTCATCATAGTCTGGTCTAGACATCTTGTACGATTGTTTGGAAACCGGGTGTGTGCCAGGCATAAGTTGGATCTTGAATTCCAATTCCCTCTGGGGTGGTAACCCAGGTAGGTCATCCAAAAATACATCCGCAAACTCACAGACTACCGGCACCTCCTCAATACTCAACTCCTTGCCCTTTACTGGTTCTACTTCAATTGAAGTGACTAAACTAATACAAGTGTTCAACCCTTGACTCATGAAACAATGGATTGGACTATCCAGTTTACTGACTGTGATTGACTTGTTATGACAGTCAATGATCACATGATGTCTTGACAACTAGTCCATGCCTAAGATCACATCATATTCACTAAAATTTAGACTGATTAAATCTCCAGGCAACTCCATCTTGCCTAATCTAATCATACAGTCCCTATAGACTGTCTCCCTTTCACTAATCTCACCCAACGGTGTATAAATAGATAACACTTACTCTAAACAAGAATGAAATAACCCAACATGGCATGCACAACTAGGTGTAATAAACGAATGGATAGCTCTCAAATCAATTAAACTTATGGCAAATTGACCAGAAATAAAGATGGTACCTCCTACAACCGCTGGTGCATCTGGTTGAGGCTGAATGGGTGGGGCAACAGCAAAAAGCTCTTGCATGCTACGGCCTGCCTCTACCTGTCGGCCTACCCTGCTGCCTCAGGCCTCCACGACCTCCTCGGTATGGATGTGGCCGCTGATGTCTAGGTGAGGCTGTAGTGGGTGGTGCCTCAGTCGCCTAGTAGGGCCTACTCTAAAGCGACTGATAAATGGGAGGATGCGGGCACTCGAATATCAGATGACCATGCTGCCCACAACGGTAACACGCTCCTTCCGGCGCAACACATGGTCCGGGCATGTGGGATCTACCGCATCTCTAGCAACTGACACCAACCACTCTCCGGCTCGGCTTTCCTCCAGCCTGGGCCCCTCCACTGGTTCTCCTCTAATCACCAATAGTACATCTCTGCCTACCATCTCTACCAGAATGCCTCCTCTATCTGCATGCCGGCCTGGCAACACCCTCTGTGCTCTCACCTCCTCAGCCCCTCTGGACTAAGCCCTCTCAACTACTGTAGCTCTCCTAACAGACTCAAAGGAAATACCACTCAAGAACACCTCTACTCTGACACTGATGTCCTGTCTAAGGCCTCTCCCATAACCGGGCGGATTCTGCCCATGGTGATGGTTAGATTCAGCCTGCTACTGGAATAAAGTGGACACCTCACCCAACACTCTCCAAACTTTATTTACCTATCTCCTAGTGACTGGGACATCGGGTTGAACAACACCTGCAGTAGCTAGAACTCCAGCCGGGGCTGCGATAGGATCCTCTACTGGATCTACCACTGGGTCTATAACTGGGTCATCCGCTGGTATATCCGTGGAATCATATATTGGAACATAGGCAGCCGCCGCTCTACGGCCTCTACCTCTAGGTCTAGGAGCCATGATAACTGAAATTTTACAGGTGCAATCAATTTAGACAAGTACAACCAATCAATCTAAACAAACACAACCAATTAAAACAAAGAATTCACATGCATTACCAAGTTACAAAAGGAAAAAGAAATCTGAAGGAATACTTCATCACTACCACTCCCTTCAGCATATCTGCAGCTATATGAAGGTCGGGGTTCGTGTAAAACCCCGAATTTTCAGTAAATAAATAAATAATAATTAAATATGAATATCTTGAATGTCAATATATTTGTCAAAATAAATTAGAGAATAAACTTGGAAATTTCAGAAGAAATTGAATGGGTAGATGTGAAAATATTAAGAGAAGGGTATTTCGGTCAATTCACATTAATTATCGGTTAATAATTAAATACATTAATTAAAATTGTTATTAAACTTGAGAAATAATAATAGATTTAAGTTGGGGTTTAGGTTGTCTATTAACAATGATATTTAAAGCTTAGTAATTGAAATAATGGCATATTGGTAATTATGTTTGATTTGAAGCCTGAAGTTGAGGAGATGAGAATTTTATTGAAGGATATTAATTATAATTATAGATGATCACACTAATAGAGGAGATCCGGAGTTTGATGCAGATCTAACCGATGGATCGTGAGATATCGAGGTAAAGGTGGATTAAAGGTCCTTATTAAATCTGATTGGTGGATAAGTAACGAACCTGACAGTAGTGCGATGCGTGGGATCATGGGAGAATAAAATAGGGCTTTTATATTTTATTTGGGGTTGATCGTATGGGGGTTTTGGGTGTTTGACGGCTGAAGAGAAGAAGAACAAGAGAGAGAAAGGGAGACCGAGAGGAGAAGAAGGAAAAGCCGGGGAGAACTCAGAAGGGATTTGGCTGTTGCGAAGGAAGAGATCAAAGTCACACAAAGAAGAAAGAGGAGGAAGAAGGTGTTCTTGAGCAAATAGAGGTAGGTGACACACTCTGTTTGTCGTTGATTTGTGTTTTCTTCATGTTTGATCGTAGAAGCATGCTTAATCGTAATTTATATGCATATTTCGTTGGATTAACTTTGTATATATATACGTAGAACTCGATTGAAAACAAGAAATCACGTTGTTGTATTCGGATTAGCCACACCATGTAGGTTGTTGAGGAGGCCGAGGTCGGCGTCCATAGGCGTTCTTAGGTGCTCTTGTTATTAAACGCAAAACACGCGTTTTCCGTAAAAAAATAACTGCCGAGGATCGCTTAGGGGAATGAGGTTGGTGATCTTAGGCGTTCGTTCGAAAGGGAGACCGCCTAGGGAGACAGCCTAGGCGATCACCTAGTCGCTCGCGTTAGAAGAAAAACACGTTAAATTGAAAGTACAGCTTAGCTGCTAGGCGACCAAATCGTCCAACTACACACACAAAAAAAAAAGCTTGTAATCATTACAAGCCTAATTGTTAATAATTTTTATTAAACTTTAGTGAACAACACCAAATTGTAATAACTTCTATTTCACTTTATTGACTAATACTAAAACTTAATAATTTTGTTTTACTTTATACTATATCACCAAATATTAAATAATCTTATTACTTTTAAACGACCCACCAACACTATTAAATAATTTAAATTCTTTTATATCAATATAATTAATACATTATCGAACCCGCACTCTAGCGTGCGTGTTACGTGTCCCATTTCCTCTGTAATTAAATATATGTCTAACACTAAATCGGGTTATCACATTAAACGTATTTTTAATATACTGAACAAAATATTATAATTAATAAATTGAGGAGCTGTTTTAGAACCAGACTTTGAATTATCAATTAAACAAGAACCTAATATATTATAAATAATATTGGAACTGAGGAATACTTGTATGTTGGCTTGGTGGCCAGTTTTATTAACAACCTGCTTGGTGGCAGAGATGTATTTATTTTACCCGCTTGGTGGCGGAGACCCTTAACCCGCTTGGTGGCGGAGACCCAACTTGCTTAGTGGCGGAGATTACCCGCTTGGTAGCGGAGACCCAACCTGCTTGGTGGTAGAGATTACCTGCTTGGTGGCGGAGACCCTAACCCGCTTGATGGCAGAGACCCTTACCCGCTTGGTGGCGGAGACATTATTTCATGCGGAAGAGATTCATTACCTCCTGTGGGGTAGATGTATTTCCGATGGATTGCATCCTACAGGAGAGGTACCTCATGTGGGGAAATGTGATTATGCGTGATTGCATCCCACATGGAGGATGGGTGTGTGAGTTACCACTGGAAGGTGAGGAAGCTATCTCCTACAGTAGAGGTAGATGCTATATGTTCACATCCTGCGGTAGAGTTATGCTGTCTCCTGCAGGGGGTACCTGTAGTCTTAGAGATGTGCATTCTCCTACGGAGCATGTGTGGATACTATGTGTTTACATCCTGTGGTAGGGATAGGCTACTACCTGAAGGTTGGCTTTTATTATTGATTGATTCTCAGATTGATGGATTGATTTGGACGTATTTGATAAGACTGTTTATTTAAAATTAAATATTGAAATGTCATAATTGAATAGAACTGCTATGATTTAATGAGAACTGTTAAAATGGAATATTATGGAATCATGAATAAAATGTAGAACTGTTCTTAGGAAGAAACTAATTGAAATAAACCAGAAACCATGGGAATGTGGATTATAATACATGGTCCTTTAAATTGAAATGAAATGTACATGATTAACTTCCTTTAATTCGGGCACTGGTTCAGTATTGGTTTTGTATCATGATTATTCGTTTATCTTATTGACTGTAATTACTCGCCTATTTTACCGTGCATGAAACCACTATTATTTTCTATATATAAACTGTTTTCTTCATGCATGTGTTACCTACTGAGATATTTGTATCTCACCCATATTTCATATTATATTTTTTAGGTCATCTTGGAGAGGACGCCACAAGTTAGATAGATAGTGGGTTGAAGTCTAGAAAATCCATATGAAAAGAGTAGGACAATCTTATATAGTTGTATTTATTTTATTGGAATCATAATAGATGATTTGGTAGGATATTAAGAGTTAGTTAATTTGTAGTTGACTTTCATTTGATAAATTGATGTAATAGAAAGATTCAGTTCTAATGAATAATTTAAGCTTCCTAGCACTCTGATAAATCTTAGTTCTTTATCTCTTTATCTTTTGAGCTGATTGTAATGTACCACAAGTTAATGCCTTGATCCGAGTCAGAAAAAAAAGGAATAGAAAAAAATGACTCGGATTCGGGGCGTTACAGTTCGTCACGAAAATCTCTTCACTAATTTCTTCATAATAGTATATATGTATATACATGTTCATTTCATGCAAGATTTAGCTAATAAGCTATCCCATCCGTATAAGGTTAGCCACTTCAGTATATATTCAGCATTGGCCGATGCTTCATAATAACTCAAAATAACCAGATACATCTGGATCATCACACATAATCACATAGGGTACTAGTAATAATTATTCAATCAAAAATAAGGAAACGAATCCCTAGAAACAACCTGGGGGTTCTAACTAGCGTGCACTCACTCCCCAAACCAACCTAAGGCTCCTATTCTAGCCTGTAGACCTTATTTATGCTCTGATACCAAAACTTTGTCACGCCCCAGAACCAGGTATACCTCTCCAAGGCATCCCCCTGTTCCAGGTCATGACGGGTTGGTCTTTCAACCTGATAAAATGTGGAGGATTTAAAACTTTTCTATTGTGAGTGGAAGTGCTAAACAGTTCATACATGTGCATTATATACTAAACAACCTAGATAACAAGTGATAAGAATATACGAATGGTCGTTGTTAAACGATTATATTGTCACGACCCGGAACCAAGCCTGCCCCTCCAAGGCACAACCCGTTCCAAACCGTGGTAAGTGGGCCATTTCTCTTAACAAAACATGAAGGATTTTAAAATTTTTCTATACAAGTGCAAGTGCAAACAGTTTATACTTGTGCATATCAAAAGTGTTTATGTATATATATACTTTGAAATGAAATAAGACATAAGAGTTTAGTTACAAAAGATGGGTGACTACATCACACCTCTCAGCTAAAAGAGTTTACAATCCAAAACTATACATGAACAATAAAAAGAAAGCCTAAGGCCTATAAAAGTCCTCCTCTCTATACCCGATGGCATTTTCCTTGCCTCTATCTATGGCCCGGTCATTTACATCGGACGTCAATGGATCTAAAAAATAAGATAAGAAGCAACTGTGAGACGGATATCTCAGTAAGCAACACATGCATGCACGAGAAAACACAGTTTAGGCATATATCAATCAGTTAAATCATGACATGCGGCTAGTTGAAATCATAAACAAATTAACACAGTTCAGTGCCATACAAGTTGGTGCATGCTTGTGCATCAATGTACAGTTAATCAATTCAGTACAACCTTTCATTCAATCTCACCAATCGTTATGTGAGAGGTCTAGTGTCATACCACAAGTCTAGTGACATACCACAAGTCTAATGTCATACCACACGAATTTTCGTCTAACTTCACCATCTACACATGGTGGCTAGGCATCAAGAACAGTAACAACCACAACTATCCATCTAGCTTCACCGTCTACACATGGTTGCTAGGCATCAAGAACAATAACAACCACAACTATCCATCTAGCTTCATTGTCTACACATGGTGGCTAGGCATCAAGAACAATAACAACCACAACTATCCATTTAGCTTCACCGTCTACACATGGTAGCTAGGCATCAAGAACAATAACAACCACAACTATCCATCTAGCTTCACCGTCTACACATGGTGACTAGGCATCAAGAACAATAACAACCACAACTATCCATCTAGCTTCGGCTAGGCATCCAGCTTTACCGTCTACTCATGGAGGCAAGGCATCGGCCACCAATTACATATGGAACCGGGATGATACAACCATAGGGAACAGAAACAATAACAATACAACATGTACCCTTGCATGGGAAGTGCTTCATATAACCTGAGCCACTGCCCTCCATATAACTCATATCATTGATGAACCAAATATCTCACAATTTCAAGCTTTTGTGGAGGATGCTAGTTCATGACCCTCAATGGAAGTGAACCGCACACACTATCCACCGATATGCTTTTGTGGAGGATGCTAGATCACTACCCTAAGCGGAAGTGAACCAGACACACCACCCATCGATACACTTTGTGGAGGATGCTAGTTCACTACCCTCAACGGAAAGTGAACCGCACACACTACCCACCGATACACTTTTGTGGAGGATGCTAATTCACTACCCTCAACGGAAGTGAACCGCACACACTACCCCTAAAATGAAGAAAAATAAAAATTCAAACTAAAAAGTCAAACCCTGAGGGGGTCAAAATTTGACTTTTTAATCTAAGGAGAATTGGCCATCAAACTTCATCTCATCAAAAAGAGCTTTTTGACATGGTTCTAACGCAACTGAGTTTACTGGAATCGGAGTCCGGATGAGAAAGTTATGAGTCGGTCAAATCGGTGGTTCCGAGCTGATTCCAACGACATTAAGTTTGCTCAAATCGGAATCCAGACAGAAAAGTTATGGGTAGTTGAAGTTTCAAGAAAGTTGCCCATGTGGCAAAACAGTAGCAAAAAATCAGAATAAATGAATAAAATAATTGTTTATAGAAAATATCTTAATTTTTTAATAATATTATAATAAAAAATCTCGTTTTTATAATATAATAATCAAAGAAAGTCGGATGAAATCTTGCAAAAAAAATCAAATTTAATAAAAGGTTTGAAATCCAGCATTTAAAAAACGTGCTCGCCTGTATTTGAAGTGCGGGTGAGGCATGCCCGCACTCCAAATACGGGCAAGCCTTCTAGAAGCGGGACATGCGTCCCGTACGGCGACAGCTGGCTGATTCGCGAGATTTGAAAACATGTGGATTTCACCCGTATTTGAATTACGAGCACGAAAAAATTGCCTATAAATAGGGGGCCACCCCCCCCCCCCCCCCCCCCCATTTGTGTAAGCTGGTCCCCCCATCCACTCTCCCTCTCCTTCCATGTGTTTTTGTCACGTCCTTACCCTACTGAAATCCTGTCAGCCCAAAATAATACCCAAAATACCCTTATGTTGTCAATAAACCTTGCATAATCTCTCTTTCTTCCACTCTTTCAACCTGAAGCTAAGTGAATCCCTTTTCAAACCCATTTCAAAGAAACAAGAGGAGTGCGGAAGTGCTACCGAAATTACTAGAAGAACCACCACACAAGCAAGTATTGATACTGTAAGCATTCTTGTCACTTTAAGTTAAAATAAGCTAATTTTGGCATCTTTTCAAGTCTTTTCATTTCCTTATTTATTTTTCAGTTTCTTTTATCTTATCTCTAATCTTTTTTGCTGTGTTTCGCATGTCATGAGAGGTCCCACCTAAGGTGGGAATCCATATGCAAAATGGGAGGAGAATAGAAAAGAAACATACACTGTGGCATAATCTAAATAAGCATTTATGGAGGGGTTTGTCCTCCTAAAGATCCATTGTATCCCCACACCTTTTTCCCTCTTTCCCATCTTCAAAACTAACATGTGCAGGTTTTAAGATGATAAAATAAGAAGGTCTATCCTTCTTTGACGGAATTACAAACGGAAAAGCAGAAAATGGGGATTGAAATCAAACATGGAATGTTTCTGTCAACCTAAAGATGCCGGAAAACTCAACAGAAGTCGCCGGAATCCCCAAGAAGACATCCAAAATGATCTTGGCCAAATTGGCACAAAAAATGTAAAATCAGGCATGCCCGTATTTTCTATACAGTCTAGGCATGCCCGTATTTGCTATACGAGCAGGCCTGAACCGTATTCTATTTACGGGCAAGGCCAGCCCGTATAACAAATACGGGCAGTTTCAAAATAATGTAAAAAGTGGAATTTTTGGACTCGGTTGGATCCGTTCCGACCCAATAAGTTGCTTGGGCTACCTTGAGCCCACTTATGGACCATGGGCCTAGATGGGCCCACCAAGACACCCTAGGCCCACATGTGTGGCCCATATTCCGACTGGCCTAAACCAGGCCCGTTTTTCAACGAACGGGCCCAAGGCCACTTGCTTAAATACTATTGGGCCAAATCCAAGCCCAATAGGCTTTAATAATGTTTAATTGCTTAAATAAACAAAATAAACCAAAAAGGGTTACCCAATAACCCTATTGGGCTCAAGCCCAAACTTGGCAACCCACAGGCCTTCCAACAGGGCCTATACCCAACCCACCTCACTTAAATAAAAAGATAAGGAAAATAAAATAAAAGGGGCCCACACCTCCAGAAGACCCCACCAGACCCAAAAAAGACACATGCTGGTCTAGGAAGGGTGAAATTGACTCAAAACCTGGGAGACCCGAGGGGACCTGTCAAGTCGACGGGGCGGGCTGGGGTGTCTTTGGACTTCCCCAGACGTAACTGAGGACTTAGCTAAATCTCTAATAAGCCGCAGACCAGACTTAGACCCAAATAGGCAATTCCTGTGTCTGCCTGCACCTCTCAGGCAGTGGCGACTCCGAAAGTCCCGAGGCACGCACGAATCCACGTGCGCCTTGTGTGCGATCTAGGCTAGATTTAGGTGCGCACAGCTTGGCGACTCTGCTGAGGACCCTCAACCTAGTCGGACCCTGGTTATCAAATGAGTCAACCTAGGTGGATATAAGCAGATTTAGGAAGTACTTCTTGTCCAACCTTAGTGGTTTACGGAACTTATGCAATAACGTGATATTGGGGGATCTTATCAAAAGGACGAGATAATTGCCTAAGGAAAGTGGAATTTAAGCGGTTCCCTGTGACCCTCCACTTACCTGGGGATCCACCAAGACATTGTATTGCATGCTGTTCTGTACTTTCACTATAAAAGTGACATCAAGGAACCCTTTATCTGCCTATTACCCGAGAATCGCCCGAATAGACACAGCACTTTACCCCACTACACATACAAGCACCTCACTACACTGTGAATGAACTTTTAACTGCGTGGGATGACATGCACGAGGAAGCCTGCATGGATGGTCCTAACTGAATGATTTCTGAATAACTGTGAATGCTCTTCTCAACCAAAACCTAGACCTCTCTAGACGCCACCCTTCTTGAAACGATGAACTTATTTTTGGGATGGTATTAGCTCTACGCTCTCGTGGCTTGCCGGGGAAAGCAGGGTAAACCTATCTCCTTAGGTTTCTGGATTCCTCAAGCGCCACTAGTTTCTTGCCATGGTACGCAAGGGGTCTAGTACTTGGCTCAGACCCTTGTAGGCAGATGCCTCGGGCTGGGTATCCTTCCCCACCTATTTCTTCTGATAAACCCTGATGCTGATTGAGAATGTGGATAGAGAAATGAAAGAAAGGTAAAATCAATTTAAAACCTAAGAGTCCATCAGGGGCAACAATCCCCGTCCTTTTGCATCAAACTGAGTGATCCCTAGACCATGGGCTGTCTTAGCCCTAATTTAGGAAGCCTAACCCAATTTCGATCAGGGGTGCCACCCCAGATTCATGCATTTGAGTCTTGTGAGCCTCAACCCATTGAGTCCACAGGAAGCACCTTAAGTCCTGATCGGCCTTTTTGAGCAGATGAAAGCCGATCAAATCAGACAGTCAGATGAAAACAGGCTAGATCAGAACAAGGGCAAAACCCTAGATCTAGGAATTCAGCTTACTTGTTTTTTAAGCAAATTTGTACCCTTCTTTTGGGCTCTCAACAGCCCTTAAGATGAATTCTTTTCAGATTTTGTAAATATCATGTTAATTTCGCCCTCGATTGCAAGTTGTAAATACTTTTGCCATGGTTCGACACCAGGGGCAGATGAAATACAAAGGCTGATCAAGACTTGGATGTGCTTCCTTACACAAGTATGTCTAGGACTCGTGCCTTAAGTGGTACCAACCCTTCTAGGACTATACACACACTTGCGGGTGTTTTGGATGTTTGTTTGTTAACATAAGCTTTCAGGATGGTAATAGCATTTAGCCTTCATTTTACTTGTGTATATACATGTTCATGTGTTAAGCACACGCACTTTGAGATCATTTACACCAACCTGTTTAGCCGAATTGTTTTCGAAAAATGCACAAAAGAATTTTCAAAACCAAAATCACCTCCGGGCGTACATCAAATCGCCTCTGGGTGTACATCAAGCCACATTTCGAGGTGCACATCAAAATTGCTTTTCAAAAGCATACAATAAAATGGCCTCCAGGCCTACATGAAATCGTCTTTCAAGATGAATTTCATCTTTTGCTATGCGCAATGAAACCGTCATTCGTGGTTATATTGAGCTAGCTGATTAGACGTAAATCAAATCACCCATCTTGCAGCGTAAATTCTCCATGCCATTCATGGCATGATGTGGATTGTCCAGGACACGTTTCCTGATTTGTTTACCATTTCATGATCTTAAAGGAATTTGCAGTTGCCACCCATCAAGGCACGGATTTTAAGGTATAATCCTCGTGGCATGATTTGATAAGATTTCCACTTATAAAGCACGTGTTGCACGGTTTTTGAAAACCATCAGACACGATATGATCTCCAGAGTCTCAATCTCAGAAAGATCGAACTGCAAGTTTTTTAACATCGCAATTTTCAGGAATAACTCTTGATTGGCTATTACACTGTCACACATTGTTCACAGTGATGTTTTGTCGAAATTGTGATTTTCATGCATGAACCGCCTCGTATTTGTTTTCACCCTTCATGGCACCAGAGCACCACTCACGGTGTAATGATCTCGTCACATGCGACACCACATTCGTGATTTGTGGAGGAACTAATTGAAATCCTTGATCAACAGGTACAATTCATATACTTCACATTGAGAGCACCATTCATAACATTGCACTCACATTGAAAAAGGACTGCAATGAATTCTCCTGAAGCTCCAACTTCGTCATCATCACAGCCAAGAACCGAAGAACATCTAGTCATGATGGATCTAAGCCAACAAGTGGCCATGACACATGCCACGGGGGTTCAAATACCAGAAATCCAACAGGGGCAACCACCCCAGCCGGACCTCATGGCAGTTCATCTGCCACCACAGAACACCCAATTCCCGCATCTAGCAGCAATAGCCACCCACCCTCCACAACAAGAACCATGCGTGCCTGTCCAGCTGGGGCAAGAAGAGCAAGACCAAAACAGGGCACGGAAGGCCCAACTTGAGGAAATGTTGACTGCAATGATGGAAGACAGTAAGGCCCAAATGGCCGCACTGAGAGAGGAGCTCTTGAAACAACTCCAGCCCAGCCCAGCCCAGTACGTGAGGAAACCACACTGGAGAGCTTGTGTCTTTTCCCAAACATCCATCTGCCAACAAAATTTCGATGTCCTGACTTGCATAAATTCGATGGCACTGGCTGTCCTTTGATACACCTGCGATCATATGTTGGCAACATGTGCCAATATACAAAGGATGAGAAGATTATGGTTCAGTTCTTCCAGAGATCGCTAACTGGGGTAGCATATTCTTGGTTTCTAAGTCTGGACAAGTAGAAGGTTAAGACATGGAACGACCTCTCTGCTGTATTCCCAACAGTACTGTTTGAATAGTCCGACGGTTCAAACCCGGGTAGAATTACTGAGATTGTCAAAGGGAAATAGCGAGTAAGAGACTACGATAAAAGATAGATGAAACTAGCAAATATGGTTCAACCCCCTCTCCTTGAACAAGAACAGACTTCTCTATTCATTTCATCACTGGGGCAGCCATACTTTACGATGCTGTTGGGACAGTGTGCTGCAAGTTTCACCAATCTAATGATTACGGCAGAAAGGATTGAAGATGCGGTTAGGGCTAGAAAAGTAGGAGCTTCCATAACAGAATCCTCCCAAGGAATAAAAGAAGACATAAGATATGAGGGAACAGTCAACCATGTTCGATCTGCTAAGCTCAAGAGAGGAAATGATCACCCCAGTGCAAATGTCACCCCAACTCGGCTGAAGGAGCTCTTGACTAAGGAAGAAAGAAAGAACCGTGTGTTTACACAACTCCCATATACCCTGGCAGAATTGTTGCCCCCCTTATTGCAATAGGGACACCTAAAGCAGGTTCCACCAAATCCGAGGGCACCAGCAAGTAGAGGGTATGACCCATCCAAGACATGTGGTTACCATAAGGGAGCACCGGGGCATGATACTGACGAATGCTGGAGCCTCCGTCATGCAGTCCAAGATCTCCTTGAAGCTGGGGAACTCAAAATTGATCCTCCACCAAATTGGAAAAAAAAAAAAAAAGAAGAGAAAAACATCATCATCATCTCTATGCATCCTGACATTTCATATCATGGATTCTGCTTTCTGATGCTTGTTTCTTCTGGCAGGAACCCCGTCAGTAGTCGACATGGACTACACCTCAGAGACAAGTCATGATGCGGCCCAATAAATATCCACCATAGTAGCCTCTCTATGGAGCCTACTACGAATGATAACAATCAGAGAAGAAACATGGAACAAATGCTGGGAAGCATTAGGAGAAGAAAATTTTAAACTGTGATCTCGAGTAAGAGATCTTGAAGGAGAGATCGAGAGTTTGAAGGGAAAGATACCTCTAAACAGCCAAGAAATAAGCCACCCACTAACCATAGCATGTGGTCAACTGCAGAAAGAAAAAGGGAAAGCTATAGCAGCAGATGTTCCTCAAGTTATGAAAAAGCAGAATCCTTTAAATAATCCCTCAAGAAGAACGAAAGAGGAAGTAGAGGCCAGAATGAGGAGGATCTTCACCCCTTTACCATATGCATCGGCAGAATTGCTGCCAACACTATTGAAGGAGGGGTATGTGCAGATTAAGCCCCCGAACCCCCAAATGATTCAGTCCAGAAACTATAACGCTGCAAAATGATGTGAGTACCATTCCGGTGCTCCAGGACACCACACAAACCGGTGTTGGAATCTGAGGCATGATATTCAAGATCTGATCAACCAGGGATTCTTGAAGGAACTGCTTGGAAAAAAATCTGTTAAAGGACAAGACATCTCTAACAAGTTGGCACAGGTCCGAATGTCTGAATCAACCATCTTCTCGCAGGAAAGAGAAGATGATGTGAAAAAGGAGGGCGAGGAGAGCACCTGAGGACTTCCTCACATGGCATGCAACTGAATTCCAAGAATGATGATTCGCATCAGCCACCTTTTTGCATAATTTGCTATTTTGCGTTTATGCTTTCTTTTGATTTCTGAACTTGACAGCACGTTTTTTTTTTTTTTGCAAGCTTATAAATCTTTTTGGGAAATAACCAAAGTGTTGAACCACACCAAGGCATGACTATGATCTCAGGACAAACTTGAACAATCAAATTTAACAAGATGAAATGTGCCGAACAGCACCTACTGTGTGAGTCTCAATATAGCCAAGGGATCCCCCATCAGCACCACATTTGAACCCTACCTTGCCAAACACAAGGACAAGCCGTGAGATGGAAAAAAGAGAGAAAAAAAAAGAGGAAGAAGGGGCAAGGTGCCCATACCAGTCAAGGATCACTAACATGATCCAGGATCAATGATCCCAATGACATGATGAGAGGCCATTTTTGGCTGAAATACTTTAGACAAATTCCGCTAGTCAAACATGTTGAGCTTGACCGTCTCGTTTCTAACCCACATTATGTCTAACCACCCCAAACTGGGGCAAAGTCAAAAAGCAAGAAAGAAAAGAAAAATAAATAACGATGGAAATGGTTCTTGAGCCAGTTAATTGTGCAAAGACAAGTAAGTGTTCATCCTCTGTAAAAGGATGAAAGGCCATCCTTGATTCTCTCCAAAAATCATCTAACACAAGATGAAACCCTAGCAAGACACTTTGAGCCTAACAATTCCTTCATTGACCCTACCATGTCCTATCTTCAAAACTGGAGCACGGAGCTTCGTGAAATTGGAGACACAAGAAAGATCAAGGTGAAAATAGGGTAAAGCGAAAAGCGCCCTAAAAAGGAGGAATGGGATAAAACCCAGAAAACAAGAATGTGAAGAAAGAACTGGGCAATCCCATTTGAAGAAAAAAAAAGGGAAAAGAAGGAAAAAAAAAGGAAAAGAAAAGAAAAACAAAAGCTGGGGCAAACCCCAAAAGCAAAAGTCAAGGATTGGGGCAAAGAACCCAAGAAAAGAACAAAGATGGAAAAAATGAGAAGAGCTACAAATCAAAGATGGATACAAAGCTGGAGGAACAAAAGATGAAGCAAGCCCTAAACAAGGAAAGTGGACAGGACATGGCTTTCGCCCTATTCACCAATTTTGAGCCCTCATGTCATTTCTTCTGAACCCCTAAACCCAGCCTACGTTTCGTCCTATTGTGAAGTCTTTTCTGATTATAGAGAATGTGATACTGACTCTAAGACAAACTGGCAATGATAGAATCAAAGGAACAAAAGAACTTTGGCTAAACATAATGGTTACCCATAGAATGAAGCTATATAGCTTCATTCTATCCTTTATTTCTAAACACTGGAACCAAAGCCTACGTTTCATCCTACTAATAAGTCCTCTCTAATCGTTGGATCATGATCCATGAAAATTGATAGGACCCTCAAACTGGGCCAAGGCACCGAACCCGAAAAAGAGAACCAAATGAGAGAAAAACCATTTCACAACCCCAACCAAGGGTGGGCAAAGAAAAAATAAGACAGAGAAAATCAAAAGAACTGGGAAAGGGCAGTGCAAAAGAAACCCCACTGAACCAAAACAATTCCCCTCATTCCAACTTGGGGCATGCCATTGAAGGCAAAAATGTTGAGACCCTTAGGGGTGTGAATTCGCACTCTCATCATGTGCTGTAGCTTGTTGATGTCCAGAACATCCTCCAGATGCAGCCAGTGCCAGATCACTTTGTCCACCTCACGCTCTTCTACTTCCCGCCATATCACCGACTCCTTGAAGATTTCTTCTGTTAGTGACTTTACCTCCCCAGCAGAGTCACCAGAAAATGTAGGTGACTTTTTTGAATCCACGTCCACGTGTCTAGTATTGCCTCCACGGTGTCAAGATGCCGATGACGTGTCTTCAAATCTGGATTCTGAGTAGGAGAGGTACGTCCGACGTTGGCCTAAACCACCGAATCAGCAGCCGTTCCCACGCTGTTTCCGAATAGAAAGGGGAGGAGTCAATAAGACGTGACAGGTAGGCAGTGGCTAGAATGAGAGACGGGAGATATTCAAGTGATCCCTCGTATACCAAAGTAGAGAGCTCCTTTTATAGTAAAGACAAAGAATCTGAAGGACTTAGGGAATGTTTAGTAAGCTTGGAGAAGGTTGAGGAAAAAGAAGTGAAGTCTTGCTCTTAGCAGTCCCAGAATCAGAGAGATCCCCCTCAAATGAATGAGGGCTCTCCTATTTATAGCAAGTGTAGGTCTCCAAGATTGTGACACTTGTCACGATCTCAGGCTTTGGGAATGTATAATGTTTATCATGAATCTGGTCTCAAAAACATCTAGGTTCAAGATAAGAATTATTATTTGTTTGAAATAAATAATGGAGCTCTCTTATTGGTACAGTGGGTCCCACATATCAACATGTGAAAATATGTCACTTGACGTCTACATCATTCTAGGTTGGCATGCTAGAGCTTGTCATCAACTGCCAACGATTCCCATGCCCGTGTCCGCCATGCCTTAAGGACCGCCAAATAACCCCCCTTTAATGGGCTTTTGCCCAAGACGGAGATCTCCACTCCAATATGCCAAATAATAATCACATTTAATTTAACAAATTATGACACGTTTAATTATTATTTTCATTGGATAAATAATTCATGTTCATGTGACAAATCATCAATGCCAAATCATTAAATAGGTGACGTGTAAAGTTATAAAAACAGTCATCTACATTAAGCCCCCTTTTGCGTTTTGGCAATTTTCGAGTGCCAAAAGCAAAATATAAATATATGGGGTATTTTGGTAATTAGTGATATTTAACTAATTTTAACTTGAGAAATATATCTCAATTAAATTAACTGTGCAAAAGTCTTACCTAGATTATGACAGATTAATGGCAAAGTTAAACTCAAATTCTAATTAGATTAGTACAAGTAAGAGTCTTATAGAACTCCATCTTACTAGAGTTATATTCTAACTCATATAAGATTAGATTTAATACTTAAAGATAGAGTTGGATTAGGGAATTAGAATCTCCATCAAACAATGAACTTTGAATTTATAAATATTTGTCCTTATCCTCATCCTCACTTTAAATCTATAAATATTTCTTCTCTCTCTTTTTAGTCTCTCTCGTCGCTTCTTGTCAAGCACCGGTACCACCTTGGTTTTTTTTTATGTATACATTCTTTTCAAATCGTACGGTCGACGTATTCTCTGTTTTGTTTTGTTTGTATTTATTTATTTATTTTTTTGTTCTCTCTCTCGTTTTCCTTCTTAACGTCGGGTCTGCACATGCAGGCCTGACAAACTCTTTTTTACTGTTCCACTTTTCCATCTATTCTCAATGTATCTTCTTTCTTCTTCTTTTTTTTTGATTATCGTAGGGGCAGTGTGAGACATGGAAAACATCAATTCAATGACTTCCTGAATCATCACACGGGATTGGTTAAAAACACAGAGTTGCCACCATTCTGTTTAGGTGTGAATGGACACCAAAATATCAAATAAGCACAAAAAGGCAAATTTAGGGTAAAAATAACCCTATTAAAAAAAACAACCAGAGATGGGTAAGGGGATTAGGTTATGAACAGGGGAAGGTGTTAGGCACCCCTATTCATCCACACAAGGTGGTTGCCAAGTATTGTTCATGTTTTTCAAAGGAAAAAAAAGGCTTACTAATCAAAACAAAAGTCATGAAAAATCATAAAAAAGACAAAAATATATGGTTTTTTCATACGAATAGCCTGATTGATTCAGAACTTTCAAATATGATCATACCATTCCTAGGGTTTCATGATTAAAATAAAATTGAGATAAAATCAAATAAAACCAATCTAAAGTGAAAACTTCAAAAATCTGGTTTCAAGTTAAATTCTAGAAATCTAGAAAAATATGATTTTATAAAATATTGTAGAATTGAACTTGAACAGTCCAGGACATAGATATAGCCCAAATACCCACGTTGATGAAGAACATCAAAAGGGGAGAACTTAGACCATAGGATCTTCTCTCAAAAGTGAAAAATGACTCAAAAACCACATCATGAAACCCTAGAGGTTATTTTCAGGCTTCTAAATCCAGATCTATCATACTGATCATGATAGATCCAGGATCTTAGCCTAATATCACAAAAATCACGAAAACAGTGCTGTAGGTACAAAAGTGTGAAAAATCAAAATTTTAGAGAAAAATGGGCATCTCATGCTATAAACATCATGGATTCATATGATTCATTCAGATTCAAAATAAAAACCATTAAAACATGATCAGGATATCCAAAGCAGCCACATCTCACAGATTAGAGCACATGGGGGTCTACCCTACAGATCCACCTGTTCTCTTTTCCCCTAGCTCTCTCTTCACGTTTTACGGCTAGAAAGGATTCTTGAGGTACTTGGAGATATGTTTGGTGATACAAACACAATCAAAGGCCTTATTCTATGAAAAAGAAGAAAAACAGATATGGGGTTCTATTCTAGAGATCCACCTGTTCCCCTTTCCCCTAGCTCTCTCTTCACGTTTTACGGTTAGAGAGACTCTTGAGGTACTTAGAGACAAGTTTAGGAATACAGGTATAAGAAGGCCTTATTCTACAGCAATGGAGGAGATCCTATTATTTCTAGAATTGAAGACAGAAAATAAAAGGGAAAAGGGACTTACCTAGATTGAGCAAGTAGAGCAGTAGGGATTCCTCTATTCTCTTGGAGCTCCTTAGACTTCAAAATTTCATGGCCCTTTGCTTGAGGAGAAGCCCTCTATTTATAGGCAAACACAGGGTATGGCTGGTCCAGAAGGATATACCAAGATCCCACCAGATTGGGTTAAAAATAGGGATAATGCCCATCCATGGCCAACAAGGATATTTCGAACGAATAAAAGAGATATATTAGACTGAAGATAAGACTCAGAAATCGAGCAAAGATAAAATTCGCACAAATCTAATGCGCCCGTATATGTATTGCGCGCAGGTGATGTCCGCATTTGCATTACGGGCGCTGCGTGCCCGTATACAAAATCCGAGCGCGACCAGCCCGTAGGTACAATACGGGCAATGCTTAAATTATTGAATTTCATGCATTTTTGGCCTGTTTTAAATCCAAATTACATGTTTTCATTATTTTCTCATTTTGTAGTGCAATTTGGGGTGTCTACAGGCGGCATACACAGTCCAAGAAAATACTTGTAGGTTGTAGGCCCCACTTCCCCTCTCTCTCTTAGTGACTCTCTTCTTCGTTTTGTTTTTCATTTTTTTTTATTAATATACAGAGGCACACACGCAAGTTACGCAACCCCTGTCTCTTCTTCATTTTGTTTTTGTCATTTTTCTTCTTCTTTTTTTTTAATATACAGGGGTGCACATGCAATCCCCATCTCTTCTTCTTTCGTTTTTTTTTAATTTCTCTTTCCCTCTCCTTAGTCTTTCTCCTATTTGCAGGTCTGACACAGTTTTCCCTTACTCACATCATTCTCCTTCCTTTTGTCTCTTTTTTTTTTTTTTTTACCGTCAAGCCGCCCTTCTCTCTCCTTCATTTTTTTTCGATCTCTCTCTTTGTTTACCTCTTCTCTCTTTTTCATCTTTGTTCAACCGACACAAAGGCTTAAAAACAACACCCCACATCAAGTCCTCTTGGGTGGACATGTCAAACCTAAAAAAGGGTTTTTTTTCTCTCTTCCTTTTTCTCATGCTTTTTCTTTCTTTCTACTTGTGACTTGCGTAAGCAACTGCCCTACTTCCTTTTTCATCACTTCCAAAAAAAAAATTTTTTTTTAAATTCTCTCTTGGGCACATATGACAAGCCCAACAAATTATATTTTTTTAAGTCTCTCTCTTTCTTCCATACCCCCTCTTTTTACGAACCTCATCTCTCTTTTTTTTCTTCTGTTTTTGTTTTCTTCTTTTTAATTCATGTTAGGTCTGTAGGCGTGAGAGACCCATAATAGACCCCACTTTTAATAATATATTTTTTTATTTTTGTTTATTTATGCACTTTATTCTTTATTATATGTCTAACATAGACTTTTCTCTTCTTTTCTTTTGAACAAATGCGCCAGAAAAAAAAACACTTTTCAAGGGTTTAAAGGAAGCAACAAGGCAAATACACGACAGGTAATCAGGCAGACATGCAGGATTTCGACTGGTACCCATGAAATTCAGCGAACCCATGACTAAGTTCGTGCCCAAATCCAAGCCCGTAGGGCCACAAGCAGGTTTGGGCCTGGCTTGACCTTACGAACTCGTGCCCGCAAGGCCAAGCGAGTTTATGCCTGGATCCGTGCCCACAGGGCCACAAGCGGATCCTGGCCTAGCCTGACATGACGAACTCACGTTCATAGGGCTATGCTGGTTCATGTCCGAATCCGTGCCCGCAAGGCCACAAGCAGGTTCAGGCTTGGCTTGACTACGACGAATTCGCGCCCACTGGAAGCGTATTCGTGCTTGGATCCGTGCCCGCAGGGCCATAAGCGGATTCTAGCCTTGCCTGACATGACAAACTAGTGCCCACAGGGCCAAACATGTTCGTGCCTAAATTCATGCCCACAAGGCCACAAGACGATTTAAGCTTGGCTTGCATAGATGAACTCGCGCTCGCTGGAAGCGTGTTCATGTTCAAATCCGTGCCCACAGGGCCACAAGCGGATTTGGACTCAGCCAATTGGGTGTATGCCAGGATTTGTTTTGACTTTGGATGGAAGATACACTTCTCCTTTCTTCAGCCTTACCTCAATCATTATTGCTTCTTTTCGTCTCTTCTCTCTTTCTTTCTTTTTTTTTTTTTTTTTTTGCCTTCATTATTATCATTTTATTGTATATCATTCTTTTGAAGTGCTTGGCACACTTGATATTTGTGCAGTTACTCTATTTTTCTTTGGCGACATTGAGAATTCTTGCAACCTTCTTCCTTCTAACAAGACCCCTCGTCATCGTCTCGTTCGTGACAAGTTTTGGTCAAAGGCTTCATCCTTTCCAGAGTATGCTGATGAGCCTTCAGGTGGCGAGCTGATTAGCACTTTCCCGAATTGTACAACAGAGGATACATCTATTTCCATTGACTCCATTTATCATTTTCGGCGAGAGAGAGGTGACTTTACTTCTTGCAGTGTGGATTTTATCTCTCATACTCGCCCTGCTGCTTATTGGGCAAATTGGGTGAAAGATATACTTTGCAACGACCGTCACCGAAGCACCCTTAAAAATTCTGGCATCTTGGATACTATTCGTCTCAACGCCCATGCTCAAATTGGCATTGATCAAGCTGGCTTGGAACACCTTGTCTACAGATGGAGCCCCCAGGACCACACTTTTATTACATCATTTGGTGAGATTGCATCATCTCTAGAGGAAGTCAGGGAGTTGCTAGGCTTGGAGATCATAGGAAACAATGCTCTGGCAGACTTGACTCCTCCCCTCAAAACAAAAGAAGAACTTTTGGGAAAGAACTCAGCAGATACACGAAAGGGTTCTGCCTTCAAACCTGGTCGAAGTTATTCTACCAAGTGGCATAGCTTTGACGGATGGCTATGTTACTATTGGCAGGAGACGGGTCCCGCAGATGATAATGGAGAGTCTGAAATTCGTATTGGTGAGAGCCAGGACAGCGAAGCTTACTTAGAAGCATTTATTGTTTTCTGGCTCTCAAGGTTTCTACTAGAGTCAGCTTCCAGTGGTCGAGTACATACACGTCATTATCCTATTGCTGTCCTCCTAGCCCAAGGTCGACGTCTTAGTCTAGCGCCACTCTTTCTTGGTACTTTATACCGCCATCTCGACATCCTACATGGTGCATTGACGAGTAAAAGTCGTCCTCCACGGTTCAAGTCATTCGCCAATGTCTTCTTCCTTCAAACTTGGCTATGGACTCGGTATCAGAGATATGCATCAGAACATCCGTTGCCCTCACGGACTTTGACAAAATTTCAGCGCCAAGGGGACGAGATTAAAGAGTTTGCCCTTAATCTTATTCTTCCTAGGGCTTGGAGGTGGATTGCCGCTAATCCCTGTGATGATGTTAGTCTTTCTTCTGTCTTCGGTTCTATTCGGGAATTCACCTTTCGCCCATACACAAGACAATTGATGGGATTATCAAGCCACTATGTCTATTTTGGGGAGCTGAAACCATTGCTTTTAGCAAGTGGGATAACATCTCCCGTCATGAGAGAGAATATGTCTGCATCGCATTGCCCTACACATTGCCATGCTTGGAGCGTCATGATAGCAAGTCTTCACTTGTAGTTTATAGTCCTCATCATTTTTCTCGTCTGTTTGGACTTGATCAAGCAGTTCCTAGGCATCAGTTGAAGACTCCTCCAGGAAGTGCCAGATTAGCGGCTTCGTATTTTTCACGTGGGCCTCCCTCCGGTCGCATGGTTCATCCTACCCTTGTTCAATAGGTTGACATCAACCACCTTGGCACATTTTCTCCTGCGATGGTAAAGTATTATCGCAATTTTCTGACAAAGGTGCACGAGTTTGTTCATGGTGATCCTTCAAGTATTCCTGTGGCACCTCTCTCCACACCAGCTATCAATCCTCCAAAGAAGAAGGTTGCTCGTGTTGATAACGAAAGACATGTTGAAATCGCTCCCCCTCCAAAGAAGAATAAGAGGAAGGCAAGGACTAATACACATCAGGATGCTCAACAGACTAAAACCAACAAAGCTAATGGTCCATCTTCACAACTGAAGCATGGCAAACAATTGACGTTTATAATACGAAAACACTAGGTTGACGAGGCCTTGGTTGGAGATGATGACGCACTTTCTCAGGCACCTGAGAGATGCTCTGAGCAAATTCGTCAACTTAGCAGTTCCGATATCGCTGGAGGTGGCAGGCCCCGTCATCATTTTACACGAGTTGTCTTTAATTCATCTTCATCAGTATGTCCCCCTCCACATAGTCTTTTCTTTTCATATATCTCTTCTTTCTTTCTTTTTTCTTTTTTTCTTTCTTTGTAACACTATATTAATTTTATTTTTGGTCAAGATTAATCTTGTGGTCCTGCTGTCATGGACGTAGGTCATTCGGGTGCTTGTGAAGCGAACCTTTTAGCATCGGCAGAGATAACTCCAAGGACACATATCCCACTGCCTCTTAATGAGACAGGTCTAGGTGATTTTTCATTACCTTCTTGTGAGCCGCAGTTCTCTAACTCCTTCCTAGGTCCATCCATTCTTCGGCACGGCTTGGATGAGTTGGAACTTTTTGTTCAAATAGAAGCTCCATAAATAACATCTCAGGGAAAATCACGTGCTAGGGGCAATGATGGCATGCCTAGACCGGGTGATGTGATGAAAGTGGCTAAGGTGCCGAACACAGCAGAGCAATCTATTGTTCCTTACGCATCTCCAGTTCTAGCTATTCTTGATGTTTTGCCTGGTTCACATATTCCTTTAGACGTAGTAAGTATCATACCATTCTTCGACTTGAGGCTTTTTCTCCTTTTTTTTTTTAAATTATTTCCTCTTACTTTTGGATTTGCAGGAGAGGACTTCGGCTACTCCTCTACGACAGCTTCCTAGCCCCCAGCCCCCTAGAGGAGTGGACGAAGCATTATCTGTCAGGGCTGGTTGTGGTGTTAGTTCCTACATGCCTATGTCGCCCAGGGATGCAAGTGAGCATGTCGTGAACTTTCATGGATATCTGGTATCTCCTTCGGACGTTAGCATCATGGAGGAGATATTTGCGCACTTTGGTGATAGAGTTTGAGGAGCCTACTTTTCTGATTTATGCCGGATTATTCGGAGTATGCGTCGTACTAGTATCAGCACTTTGACGAGATCCCTCCTTTCGTCTTGGGTCGAGACTATCGCTTTTATGAAATCTTTTGGCTTCCAGTTAGCGTGGCTTACCGATCGCTTAGACACTATGAGCAGGTGCTTTCATTCTATTTGTCTCTTTTTTTTCATACTTCTTATCTCTCCTTTTCTTTTGTTTGAGAATGTGGCTTCTATCAGACTTGCTGGTCATATTAGTGCCATACCCAATCCCTTTGGTTACTTTAGTTATAGGGAATTTGGCTCCTGTCAGGCTTGTTAGCTAGATTAGTGCCATACACAAACCCTTTGGTTTCTTTAGTTATAGGGAATGTGGCTTCTGTCAGGCTTGGCAGCTAGATCAGTGCCATACACAAACCCTTAGCTTTAAGGTACCAATCTCATGGACTTTATCATCCTAGGCTATGTAGAGAATGTGGCTCCTGTCAAGCATATTAGCTAGATCAGTGCCATGCACAATCCCTACCCTAGGGCATCAAGACTTGATGACAGGCTCCATAACGGTTTCTGTCGAGTCGTGGGATGTCAAGTGAAAATTTTGCCACTTGAGTCTCATACTATATTTCTTATCACTCTGTCTTATATCTTAAATTTTTTTTTTATCCTGTAACAGATACTTGGATTCCAGCGAGAAATCTCTTGACTTGCAATCTGAACTGGCACAGTGGCAATTGCGTCAAGATGAGTCATCCAAGAAGGTTTCTATAGCGGATGAGCAGCTTCATCTAGCCGAGCGCCGAGTTTTTGACTGTCAAGCTGAGTTGGAGAAAATTAAAGAAGAAGAAAGAGCGGCTTGGGAAAGGGGAGATGCAATTGCAACAGATCTGGTACACTTAGATGCTGAGGCGTCAGCCTTGCAGACATCTTTTTTTTGTCTTCCAGATAGTTTAGCATAGGGTTTGCTATATGTATTTTTTTTTCGGATTAGTTCCTTCTCTTTCTATAGACAAATTTGGAATACATTCGTGTTTTTGGAAATAAATGAACTTTTATTTTATTGACTTCTCTAAAGAAAGAAATTACATGACTAGGAAAAGTACGGCTTCAGCCACTTTACATTTATTGGATCATGTAGGATTTCACCATTCGGGTGAGCTAGACGATAATATCTAGAATCTGCCTTTTCTCTTATGATATAAGGCCCTTCCCAATTGGCTTCAAATTTTGATGACGGGAGCCCTCTTTTAACATGTAAAGCAGCTCGTAAAACTCGAGCTTACAGAGACTGGACGATGCTAGTCCTCGGTCCCCAGGTTGATAACTTCAAGCTTTTCATTTGCTAGTGCATTATGATCTTGCAAGCATGCTGGGGCTTCAAGCACTTCTGGGTTTTCAACTTGACAACTTACATCTTCTGCCTGGGGTGGGGCTATCCTCTGGGGCCCCCCACACCATCAAAATCTATAGATGTATCTTCCGTCAGGCATCTTGATCCTGACATGGCGATGCTAAGAGGATGATGATGGTGTTGATGATGAATTGAGTCTGCCGTCGTTTTCCCACGAATGAGCAGCCTTAGCTTTTGACATGGACACAGTGGGCGGTGTTTGAATATTTGTCCCATTCTGGAAAGGGCAATGCACGGATAAGTCCTGGCGTGATAACAAGCTCTTCATGTGAATGCTCTCGAGTGCCTACCACTTGAATTTCGTCGTCCACAAACGGGTCGAATATTGCTGGGACGTGGACCACTTTATTCCTCCATTCTCCTTTGATGCACTGGTGGTAAGTTGAAGGGACTAACCTGAATTTGTGTATCCAAGGTCTTCCAATTAAGACATGATAGGTTGTCTCGGCATCAAGAACATGAAGTCGGGTTATGCCCCTGAACGGACCAATCTCCAGTTGTACATCTATGAACCCAATAGTCATCATTGATTGATTGGCAAAACCGCTAACCTCTACAGGCTTTCGCTTGATCTCTGATGTAGGAAAATGGATTGATCTCACCATTCTTAGTGATGTTAAGTTGATGGATGATCCGGGGTCAATGAAAGCTCGACCAACTTCCATTCCATTGATTCTTGCCGTGACATAGAGTGGCCTGTTATGGTCTTCTTTTGCAACGGCCATGTCTTCCAGTTTAAAGGTGATTACTGGGCCACTCTTTGCCAGGGAGACTCATTGGCATGGCTTCAGTAAAGCCCAATTCATCAAAGAATGTTTGAAACTTGACTGAATTTGCCAAATTTTCTTCTGCTACATTTGGCAAACTGGCTTTACAACCTCCGATCTGCTACAGTTCTTCTTCTTCTAAATTATGTTGCCCAAAAATCATGGATACGACCTCCTTCCCTTTATGCTTTGTGTGCGCACCTGATTTCGGTCGCACGACGAGGCACATGCAAAATGATGCGTGCCTCGGGATTTGTTTGGAGTCGCCACTACCTGATGGGGTGCAAGCAGACACCTAGGTGCCTATTTTTGTCTATTAAGGCTTGGTCTGCAGCTTGAGGTTCTAAGCAAGTTCTCGGTTACGGTCCGGGGAAGTCCGTAGACACCCCGGTCTGCCCCGTCGAGTGACGGGTCCCATAGGTTTCCTGGTTTTGAGTCAACTCAGTTGGTTTCACCCGATTCCTATTCCAACATGCACAATTTTGATTAAGTCTAGCTGGACCGCCAAAGTGGTGTGGGTCCCTTTACTTTCATTTTATCTTCTTAGCTTAAAGTGATCTCATACTGATCGGGTAGGCCCCATTGGAAGGCTTGCGGATCCCTTGGTGGGCTTGGTTAAGCCCACGTGTCCCCTGGTGGACCTCAGTCTAGCCTGAGAGGCCCTTTGGGCTTTGGTTCAATGAATTGATTTTATTTTGAAATTCAAGTTTGATTGTTTAAGTGGATTTTCATGCCAAAGTGAGCCGGAATTGCTTTGTGGGCCCTTGAATGGGCCACACAGTTTGGTTGCCAAGTGATTTTGAAATTATCTTGATTAACTGTGCCAAAATGGGCCAGGTTTTGGGCTTGGGGCCCTTTACCTGGGCTTGGGCTTGAAAGCCCAAGGCTTCTTGAGTTAGGGTTTGGAAACCCTAAGTTGATTCTATTTAATGGGTTTTAGCAGGCCCGATCGACCCTACCCGCAGTCTCGGCCAAACCAAGCCTAGATCTAAACATACATGCTGCCCCAGTTGGGCTTTGGTGGGCCTCCAATGATGTGACCCACTCATTCGGTTAACTTTATCTTGATTTATCAAAAAAAAAGTCTGTCGAGCTAGGTGGGCCTCGTTGGAAGGCCCACCGGGAATCAATTTGGACCAGGTCGGTCCATGGCCCATCTTGGGTTTCCGAGTGACCCGGAAACCCTTCTGGTTCATCTGGATTGATCAAACAAACCAAAAAATTACATAATATCACAAAATTAGCAAAATGCAGTCTGGCAGTGTAGCCAGCCTGAGATGCCGGTTACACACAAGACTCAGTGTATCCGGTATCTTTAGCCGGCTACGAATAAGGCTCTGTTGATCCGACCTGAGTTGCCGGATCAACATACAGAAGCCTTTTTTCGGATTTTTCAAAGGGGGTTGGGTTTCTGGGTCGTCTAGGATGTTCCAGGGATTGTGTGGGCTCCTGTGTGAGCCCACATTGGTTTAGATGAGGGCCACTTGGCTCTCTTGAAGGTGTTTTGAGAATTTAGAGAGAAAAGATGGGGGCTTTGATGGAGGTTAACTAGCTGGGCAGCAAGCCATTGCAAGGGGTTTGAGGCATGCTAGCAGGTACTAAAGGGGTTGGGGGACATGCTTATACGTACAACAATAAGTGGAAAGGGGCATGGGGGGATACATTGGAAAAGCACACAAAGGGAACATGCTCCCTTCAAAATTGGAATCAAACATACCATACAAAAGCCACAAACACCAACCAAAAAACTATGTGAGGAGGCTCTCATCCTCCTTTGAGATTGTACGTGTACTCCCTTGGGAGATTTTCATGTTTCCAAAAATAAGAAGCAAACACTTGCAGAATAGGCATGAGGACAAACTTTATACTAAGAAGAAACCCATACTTAAGAAAAACTTCATACCCACATATGTTCAATGAAACATGGTAAGAAAACTTACCCTTGGGTTTTAGGACCCTTTTCGAGGTGTGTGGAGCTTCCTTGGAGTGAAGGAAGCAGCTGGAGCACCTTTCTTCTTGCACCAACAGCAGCCGGCCTTCCTTGTCTTGGGTGAAAAACTGGAGAAGAAGAGAGGGAAAGAGATTTTGGGGTGCTTGGGAAGAGATGAAGAGAGCTTGGGAGAGATGGGAGAGAAGACGAATGGGGAGGCACAAAATGAGCTCCACCCCTAATGCATCCCACCCCCTCCCCTTTTATAGGAGAGGTTGCCTAAGGGTTAAGAAAGACCAATTTTTAAATATTTTATCAAAAGTGACCTTTTTATTGTTATTTCTTACTTGTGATTTATTAATTTTACTTAATGGTTAAGAAAGACTCTTTTGTTAATATTTTTTACTTAGGGGTTAAAAAAGACTCTTTTTGTTAATATTTTTGTTTACTTAAGGGTTAAGAAAGGGGGGACGTCCACGTGGCGCAGTTTGCCACGTGGACAGTTTATTTTTGACCAATGATTGCCCATAACTCTCTCATTTGAGCTTCGATTCTGGCAAACTCAGTTGCGTTGGAACCGGGTCGACATCCTATATCCACCGAGCTAGAGTTTAGTAGCAAATTCAGGTTTTTTAGCAGAAGTGCCGAGTCGCATCCCGGAGCCAATTTTGTTCATATTTCCTTATCCGAGACTTCGATTCCAGCAAACTCAGTTGCGTTGGAATCGTGTCGAGATGCTCTTTCTGCTGGTATCCAATGGGGTAGCTGATCTGGGGTTTAGCAGAAAGTCAATTTCTGCTTTTCTCAGATTTGACCAGTCCATAACTTCTTTGTTCGGACTCCGATTTGAGCAAACTCGGTTTTGTTAGAATTGTATCAGAATCCTCTTTCCAATGGTGAGAAGTATGGTGACTAATTTGCACCAGATAAAAAAGTCAACTTTTTGACTTTCTCAGGTTTGACTTTTCAATTAAAATTTCATTTTCTGCATTTTGGGAGGTGCAAAAATGAGGTGCTTACACTTTGGCAAGGGATTGACGTGTACTTCAGCATCAGGTAGATCAAGCTCACCAGCTTTCAGTCGCAAGTTGAATATTCGCCTAAGGGACCATCAGGTAATGGTTCGATGAGTAGTGGTGCGGTGAAACTTACAGTAGTTAGAATTCCTCTTGTTAGCATCTGTTGGCAACTTTTCAACATAAGGTAGCCTAATAGCCTTATCTGCTATCCATTGGTTGATGATGGCCTCAACCTGTTCTGGCTTGCAAGGGAAAGGTGGTGGATCAATAAACCCTTCCTTGTTGACTGGCTTCTGTACTGCATTTGTTGGTCGGCGCTACGTGCTTGTCGGACGTTGTGACTCCTCTGTACGACGCTTTCTTTTAGGAGGCTCAACCGCCAAAACATCTGCAGACCTCTTTTCCTTTTTGACTCAATCATTCACCTTTATCGATGATGCTGTACGACGAGCTGATTCAAGAAGTTTAGTAAAACTCATGATATCTTGATTTTCTAAGAATGGCCTGTAATCATGGCTCATTCCACTTATGCAGAGTTGCACAAGTCTTTATTCAGAGATGGCTTCATGGCAATCGAGTGCCATCGTGTGAAATCTCTTGACGAAGTCAATAAGTCCCTTTGTTGACTTCTGCTACTCTCAGCTCAAATCAATGAGCATCGTCTTCTCCTCTACCAAGAAGAATTTTCGAAAGAAGACTTTCACCATCTCTTCCCATGTGTTAATACTGCCTGGCTCTAGATTCGAATACCAGGTGTAAGCTTTCTCTGACAGAGATTTAGAAAATTCTCTGAGCCGCAAGTTCTTGTCATAGGCATGTGCACCAAGAGCATCGATAAATCTTGAGACATGCTCCTTTGCATTACCAGTCTTTCCATTATAGCGAGCGAACTTCGGGATCACGTAGTCTCTCGGGTATGGCTTCTCGAGTATTGCAATAGGATACGGTGGGCGGTAGTCGTATGACAGATCCGCATCTTCATGTTGACTCCTTTCTCTTTTTAGCAAGCTTTCAAATTCTGCCATGGTGACATAATCACCAGACTTCACCTCTTTTTTACCAACAACCGAGCCTGAGGGTGTCTTCTGTTGCTCAGCATGCTCCTCGTCAATATGCTGAGGCTCCTCTGGTTGTTTGGTGTGGATAATGTGGAAGAGCTTCTCGACGCGTCCATTCAAATCATGAAACGCTACAAGTATTTGAGCCAGTTCTGAAGTACTTTCTGCCGGTTTGCCGATGTTTTGAGCAGATTGTTTGGGGTGTTAATTCGCACTCTCATCATGTGTTGTAGCTTGTTGATGTCCAGAACTTCCTATAGATGCAGCCAGTGCCAGATCACTTTGTCCACCTCACGCTCTTCTAGTTCCCGCCATATCACCAACTCCTCGAAGATTTCTTCTGTTAGTGACTTTACCTCCCCAACAGAGTCACCAGAAAATGTAGGTGCCTTTTTTGAATCCACATCCACGTGTCTAGTATTGCCTCCACGGTGTCAAGATGCCAATGACGTGTCTTCAAATCTGGATTCTAAGTAGGAGAGGTACGTCCTACGTTGGCCTAAACCACCGAATCAGCAGCCATTCCCACGCCGTTTCCGAACAAAAGGGGGAGGAGTCAATAAGACGCAACAAGTAGGCAGTGGCTAGAATGAGAGATGGGAGATATTCAAGTGATCCCTCGTATACCAAAGTAGAGAGCTCCTTTTATGGTAAAGACAAAGAATCTGAAGGACTTAGGGAATGTTTAGTAAGCTTGGAGAAGGTTGAGGAAAAAGAAGTGAATTCTTGCTCTTAGCAATCCCAGAATCAGAGAGATCCCCTCAAATGAATGAGGGCTCTCATATTTATCGCAAGTGTAAGTCTCCAAGATTGTGACACTTGTCACGATCTCAGGCTTTGGGAATGTTTAATGTTTATCATGAATCTGTTCTCAAAAACATCTAGGTTCAAGATAAGAATTATTATTTGTTTTAAATAAATAATGGAGCTCTCTTATTGTACAGTGGGTCCCACATATCAACATGTGAAAATATGTCACTTGACGTCTACATCATTCTAGGTTGGCATGCTAGAGCTTGTCATCGGCTGCCAATGATTCCCACGCCCGTGTCTGCCATGCCTTAAGGACCGCCAAATAACCCCCCTTTAATGGGCTTTTGCCCAAGACGGAGATCTCCACTCCAATATGCCAAATAATAATCACATTTAATTTAACAAATTATGACACGTTTAATTATTATTTCATTGGATAAATAATTCATGACAGATTACTTTGTCGGGTAACAGATGACCCATGACAGGTTGTTTCTATCGGGTGACAAATAACTCATGACAAATTTGTTATTATCATGTGACAAATCATCAATGCCAAATCATTATATAGGTGACGTGTCAAGTTATAAAAACGGTTATCTACACAAGGCAAAGGCAATTTAATCAAATTCATGTAAATATTCCAAGATAAACAATAAAATATAAACAAACAGCACGTGTGACATCGTAGAACTCATGAAGCAAGATACATTTTTGAATAGACACTCTTCAATGCTATGCCACCATGCGTCTTATGGGTGAAGCTACTAGGACACTCAAACCCGAGTCTTATTCTAACGATAAGAGCCGTAGTCATCGACTTATTGCGCACGAAACTCATAGAGTTTGGCATGAACCACCAGCATGCAGCCCCTGAATCAATACATGGAGATGGCCGCTAATCCGCATGTACAGGGTACTCACCAACAATCATAACATGAAGTGATGACCCTACAAACATGAGACCCCCCAGAGCAAACTAACTTGCAACAGAAGCGTGATCACAGATGGGAGTGATCAACCCAAAATAAATACCCCTCCACTATCTAGCTTAGCCTATGGATCCATATATAGCTATACCCACTAGACACAATTCACAGGAAAACAATTTTATTCTGTTTAAAACAAACTTGCAAATCCATATGCCTCATACCAAAAACCACGAACTCAAATATAATACCCAATTCCATGAGAAATACACATCTCAATCCCAATAATTCCAAAATCAAACCTTTTTGAGAAACACTTTCAAATCACGAATGAAACTCCAAATAGGAATCCTAAAATATGAACACATCCAAAATATGGTAAATAAAAGTCTGGGTAGGATACCATTCACATTCAAAAGCAAAATAAAATTCCTTTGCCTTGATGAGAATTCCAAAATTTACTACTTGTTAAGATCCGAAATTTTCTATATTTAAAACCTAAAGTAATAACTTTCATAATTCCTGTATTCTTCCAGTTCCAGCAAATCACACAGACCTATTTTGAAGTGTAAGAGTAGGTTCTAAATCCCAATTTTTAGTTTAACTTAATCCTAATCACTATTCCCTAGGTTTCGACCTTTTACACTCTCACTTGTATTCATGGTTCCAAATTATCCGTTTTAATTGCAAATTAAATTTAGTCAATTTCTATACCTCAATTTGACCCTTATAAAGGTGTTAAATAATTAAATTACTAGAAAAATTATTAAACATGTATTTATATTCAAAAACCCTAAATTCTGAAATTTTTATACAGGTCGCCCAACCAGGTTGCCTAGGCGATCTGCTAGGCGCCCATGTAATTCCGGCAGTTTTCTACAGATTTCACCAATTTCGGATTTTTGTGTTATTTCTTTGGATCCAATTGATCTAAATTAATTTCTTAGTAATCTAAATCACACCTACAATACCCTAGATTTATTTGTACCAATTATTTGCAATTCTTAATCCATCTATGAAAATCAAACTTCTATTCGTTAACACTTTTAGGTTTTTCTTCAAGAACACCAAATCACATCAATAAAATCAAACGTATCCATGTAAATAAATTTCCGACTAATCAAATCAATCAATACTAAATCAAAAATACTGAAACCATGTAGTTCCTTCAATTTTCAAGGGATTGCTACTTGCCTCAATACACTAAATCCATCTTCTCTCGAAATCTCGAATCAGATCTGAACTTCTGCTATTTTTCGCACCAACTTAGGTTCTTCAAACCAGATCTCCACCGTTCAAATTGTAGTTCTACCAGTCGTGAACCAAACCTCCAAATTTGAGGTCGATCCAACGGCTGGAGTTCTCCCGATCAAGGTTTGATGGTGGCTGGTCGGAGGTCACTGCAGCAACACCTTCTTCCAAAGCCCTTGATCTTCTTCTCTCTCTCTTTTCTTATTTTGCTCCACACGAATTTTCCCTCTTTTCTCTCATTTCTTCTCTATTTAGTTTGATTAGGAGAAACCCTAGACTAGCCCTAATGACCTCCTTAAATAGACTAACCCTAGAAAGGTTCAATTAGGATTAGACACCTTATAATTTAATTCCTACTTTTCTCCTCCTAGTTTTCTTTTGGAACTCTTCGCATTAAGCCCCTTACTATCTAAACTCCTTCTTTTAAACAATTTTCGTGCATATTATATATTTATTCCTAAATATTACCTAATACCCTATTAAGTTGCTTTTTCTCCAAATTATGGACACTAATTAAGTATAATTACCTAATTACCCTTTTTCCATCTTTAACGCTTTATTTATTACTATTTAACTTCAAACCTCACCCAATGAATTTTATTCTTCTATTTCTAATTCTATTAATTATTTAATAATTTAATTCATAAATTTGCCCTTTTTGAAATTTACCAAAATACCCTTTTTACCCTCCTAGGTTGTTTTCCTTCAAAATTTCTCTTTTATTTACAAATTATTAGTTATTTGAATTATTAATCCTCTAAATTTCCACTCTTTTATTTCTAATATATTTTAAATCCATATTTTCTTTTATTTATTTATGCCCTAATTATTATACAAAAGTTCGGGGTCTTGCATTGCATATCAAAATTATGAAATAAACTAAGAACAAAGATACAATAAGAGTGTATGACTCTCAATGAGAATTATCCTATAAACTAGGATATTCGCCACTGATTTATCACTTTCAAAACCCTTAGGTAAGATCAAAATCAAAGTAAATTTCATGAAAACTCTGTTGATATGCTTATATTAGAGTTAAGGTAATTAAATTTGTAAACTGCTATTTGAGTAGCACTGACTTAATCAAACATAACCTACTCAAATTAAAACCAAAACCAATAAAACCAGTGGCATTTGAAATGAAGAAAACACTGTAAAAATCTCATTTGGAAAAAAATTAAAAATAAGCAAGATGTACTCAGTTGAATTAACTACTACAGCTAGCTATAAACAATATGTTGTAGCACTAACTTCATGAGATTCCAAAATGAAATCCCCTCCATACAAATGGCTCAAAATTTGTCTGTAGGTAGTAGAGAATCTTTGCTTTTAGATGGCATAAATCTCATACAAAAATTCATCCGTATGTGAGATTTGTGCATGGCAAAGGGTCTGAATTTTCATTGGAAGGCCTAATCCTCATATCTAACCATATTGAACATGGTAGGTCTAAGGGTTTGTGCCTAAAATTAATAAAAACCTGCATATAATGAATTTGTATATATGTGTACAATTAAGCATGCATATAAAATCAACAATATAGAGAGGATTTCAGATCTAGGATCATTGAATGATCTAAGTCTTTAATATCTTTCCAAAATAAAGAAAAATCTGACAAAACAACAACCAACTCAGAAAATAATTTTAGATCATAGGCAAGTTTTGAAAAACATAGGTTCCAACTCTATGATCCTTCCCTTGATCCTTTCCCCGAACCTTCTCTTCATGTTTTATGGCTAGAGAAAAGCTTGAAGTACTTAAAATAAGTTTGATGATTCAATACACCAAGGCCTTATACTATAGAAAGGTAGAAGGAGGAGAGTGTTGAAAATTAAAGAGGAATACAAAATTTTAAAGAGGAGGTTTACCTTATAGAAGAACAATCCAAGCAAGTAAGCCTTAAGTGAGCAATTAAGCAATGTTTCCCCTCTCCAAAGCTTCCAATCTTAGAATTTCCAGCCCTTTGCAAGGAGGAGAGGCCTCATATTTATAGGCAAACATGGGGACAAATTATTGTCTAGATCTTTTCCAAATTGGGTTTAAAATTTGAATTGAAGGGAATTAGATGAGATTTTAGGGGCAAATTGGGTAGATCAAAGGTTAGAGAGAGAGGTTGTACCATAAATAATAAAGATCTAGCAAGGATTTTGATTTGGAATCATTTTATGCTGCATCACATGCACAAAGCGGTGCAACATAAAAACATGTTGTGTTGTACATAGGTGACGGTGCAACATAAAAGCCTTCAGCACTATCATGATGTGCCGGTGCACTTTCTGTTACAATCCCACATGCTTGCACTGAGGTGGCATAACAGTTGAAAGTTCTATGTCACACCCCAATTTCAACTCTATAAAATTCCCTAATTAATAATAGATATTTTAACAATTCCATGGAGACTTATAGGGATTTGGAACATGACTGTTGTTTCTATTTTCCCCAAAATAGAAACCCAAACAGATTCACTCTCGCACATGTGCACTTAAAATTCTAACATAAAAGAATTTAAAAACAATATAGAATCATTACAGTTTGAGAATAGGAACAATTAAATTTTAATTAAGGTTACTAAATTTTAAATACAAATATCCAAAGTACACCCGAAATAACATAAAACCTAACAACTTGTCTACATCAGCCATCATGATGCTAAAATCACATCCATTGTGAAAGCCTACACCCTATGCCATGATTTCGCTGTGCTACTCTGATATTGACATAAACCTGCAACTACAATATGGTAGGGGTGAGTATAAAGCACAATAGGTATTGTGCACATGTCGATCCATGGCACACTTAAGCGGGTGTGATATGGGATCAACCCTTTCAGGAACATGTCTAGTGATGCTCTCCAACGAAATTATAAAGGATAGCATGCTTTCGAGATCGGGATATCGGAAAAAAGGATAAAGGATAATTGGGAGTCACCGCTGCCTAATAGGGTGCAGGCAGACACCTAGATGCCTAGAAATCTATCTAATTAGATGATCTGCTCATCGAGATTCCGATTAAGTGCCTAGTTATAGTTCAGAGAAGTTCGTAGACACCCTGGTCCTCCCCGTCAAATGACCGATCCCATGGGTCAGCCCTAACTAAGTTTGATCAAGCCAACTCACATTTTGTTCTCACCTGTCCTAAGCAAACATGCACACTTGTTTAAGCCAATGTGGGAGCATATGAATGGTATAGGTCCCTTTTATTTGTTTTTTTTTCTTATATTTCTTAGACTGTGTAATGTCTGTTTGAAGTGTGGGCCCCATTGGAAGGCCCACAGGATGCCAAGTTAGGCCTAAGGGAGGCCTAAGTCCCAATGTGGGGTTGCTATATCAGATAGCACCCTTTTGGATTGGGTTCTTTGATTTAGATGTGATTTAAGGATGAAAGGAAGGCTAAGGAAATCATTGTTTTGCTCAGAGGTACCTCACCGTATACTTAGTATGGTTACAATAGAAAACCGTTGTAACTGTATAGAGCATACGATTAGGCTGTCATTATATAACTAATACCGTGACATATTTTAAGTTTCTTCTTCCCCTTTTCTTGACTTATGTTGATTCCTTTAGGCTTTTATAGGGGTTGTGGGCTCATGAATAGCCCATAGTGATGTCCAAAGAGTCTGAAATCCCCTTTATGGAAGACTTTAGGTGTTGAAAGGAGAGTGGGCCCTATTGGAAGGCCCACATGAGTCCATTTGTTTTGGGCTTAGAAGCATGCCCAAGTCCCAAGGGGGTCTCTGGTTTCCCAGAGACCCTTCTAGCTCTTTGGCATGGTACATGGGATTGATTTTAATCAAATTAAATAAGAAAAATGAAATCTACATGTTTCCTGGAAGTAACCGTATTGAGTAACTGTATGCTCCATGCTTCTAACCGTATGGAGAATTCTGTTACTGCTGCACCGTACTGAGTTTATGGTGCAGCCCAAAAAGTGCTCAGATTTCATTTCTAGGGGGTTCTAGCGATCCTCCTTCCCGTATGAGATTGAAATTGATTGTGGGATATTCGGATGGCCCACAGTGGCTTTTGGAGTTCATTTTAAAGCCGTTAATCCTACTTTTCCAAATAGTTTGAATCTAAAAGAGAAGAGAGAAAGCTTGGGGCTCTCTCTACATCTTACTTGAGTATAAACTCAAGATTTTCAGGTGGGAAAATACTTTCCACCTTGGTTTCAAGCTAGGAACCTAATCTCTTTGTAGAAATAGACTAGTCAAGAGGCCCAAAAGGCCTATACTTTTGGTCTAACGGCCAAACCATTCATGATAAACAAAAAAGAGGGAGAATCAAACTCATGCCATACACGAAATCTACTGTGAGGTGTGTATATGAATAAAGAGTGTGAATATAATCTAAAGCATGCTTGTGATAGCCTAAAGGAGCATGATACTAAGAATAGTGTGTGTGTATACGTGTGTACACATGCATTCTCACACAAACATGAATTCAAAAATGGATATAATAATGAGCAAAACAAGACCTAAAGAAGGGATACCAGGGTTTAAAAGGGGTATATTTGAAACTAGAGCCCAAGGGGGGGAATAAATGGAATTTTCTAATAAATAACCTTAAATGACCTTAAAGAGACTTGAAAATCCCTCACTTTCTTGCATGGCTTCCATAACATGCTCTTACCTCATTTAGGACCACTTCTTTGATGAGGAGAGTAACCGTAGAGGAAGAAGAAGAAGGGGAGTAGACAGAAATCACAAAGATACAAAGACTAACATGCTCTTTACTCCTTCAAAATCATATAAGTTACATTAAAAGCAAGGAAGAACGCATACCTTGAGGAAAGGAGGACTTCCATAGTGATTTAAGCTCCCTTGAGGTGTCCTTGCAGCAATGAGAGCACTCCCTTCTTCCTTGTATGGAAACTTTTCTCTTGAATGGTGTAGAAATCACCAAGAACAAGGCTAGAAGGCTTTTCTTAAGAAAGAATGGAATTTAGAAGGGGTAGGGATGCTTAGGAGGGGTTAGGTTTCTAGGCTGCAAGAAGGGCTTAGAAGCTAAAAACATCAACCCCCAACACTATGGACGCACAAAACTATTTATAGATGAATATTTGTTGTAACCGTATTGTCAGCACCTCATTTTTGCACCCCCGGAAGTACCGGAATTGCGAAACCCTAGCAGAAAAGTGAAACCCTGAGGGGACAAAAGTTGACATTTTGATCAAGTGATAATTAGCCACCTTGCTCTATCTCAATGGATAGAGAATCCCGACACGGTTCCAACGCAACTGAGTTTGCAAGAATCGAAGCCCGGATGAAGGATTTGCAGGCCGGTCAAACTTGAAGGGGAGCTTAAAGTTGAATTTCTGCTAAACCCCAAATCAGCTGCTTAATCCTATCCCAGTGGATAGAAGACTCCGATACGGTTCTAACGCAACTGAATTTGCTCAAATCGGAGTCCGGATGAAGAAGATATGATCTGTTGAAGTTTCCGAGCAGCAAAAGTCGGAAAATGCACACGTGGCAAAGAGTTGCACACGTGGTGAGAAACGCAGGAAAATATCTCGGGGGGCAATCCATGAATATCCAAACATGTAAAATATCCCAGGGATTAGAGCAAAAATTCGCAGGGACCAAATCTGCGAATATCCATGGACTAAATCTGTAAATATTCGATTTGTATCCGACATTTAATGTCGGATACACGCTTTTCTCTTCATATCCAACATATATTGCCGGATACAAGAGATTTGCCCATGAGATTCGCGCAGATTCGCTAACAGATACGCGTAGAAAATTAAATTTTTGAAATAATTGTGTTTGTATCCGACATTTTATGTCGGATACAAAGGAAGTGTAATGTATCCGACATTAAATGCCGGATACAAAGGAAGTGTAATGTATCCGACATTAAATGCCGAATACAAAAACTTTTCTATAAAAAGGCAACAGCAACCCCATTCCAAGGGTTGGCTTCTTTTGGTCAGTTTCCACCCTTTCTTCTCCACCCCCACTAGTCCAAATCCCCTCTCTTCCACCTCTCCTTGTCCCCATATCATCCAAGACACCACCTAGGAACCATCTCACCCCCACCTTCTTCTTCTTCACCTTCTTCTTCTTCACTTGAACCTTGAAGGAAGAAGGGAAGTTGCTGTTGCTGCTGGAGGAGGATTGTCCAGCTGCTGTTTGGGTTCAAGAGGAGCTCCATACTCAACAAAAAGGGTTTTAAAACCCTCAGGTATTGACTCTTATCATCTTTGTTCATACATATACGAAAATGAAGGCTTTTTAGAGTGTTTTGCTTTCCTTAGCATAAGTCTATTCTCATGTTTAGTTTCCACATGTTTTCTCCTTTGTCTCTCTAATATGGAAGTCTCCAAAGGTAAGGAAGGCCCTATCCATGATCCAATGGAAGGATGAGGGCTTTCTCCATATTTTTTGGTGTTCCCGGCTACTATATTACATGTTTGGTTTCATTTTGGGTGGGAGCATGTTCCATTTTAAGAACCCATCCAATGTATCCCTAATGTAACTCCCCAATGCCCTTTCCCTTATGTCTTCCTTTTCTATATTTTGTTTTCTTATGATGAAGGCTTCTAACATGCTGCAAGTTATACGTAGCATGCATGTATAGGTGCACGAAAATCCCACTAGCATGTTACTACCCCCTTTGTCAATACCCCACGACCAACTCTTACATGCCATGATAGGAAATTTGTAGGTTGCTTCGTGGATGTTCTCATTTGGGAAGCACGCCTAAGTGAGTATGTGTTTGTGTGCACAATGTCTTGACTAGTGTCTTTTTATGTTTTCTTAAGATCCATGTGATCCCCTTTGTGTGTTTAGTTTGCTGTTAGATGAGATAGTGAGTAAAATTTGGCATGTGCTTAGTTGCTTGGTCATCTATCCTTTGGTTTTGTTCACTTGTTGGTAGATGGACTAAGTGAGACCGAAAGAGGGACCGCTTGGTCCCTGTTTCATGAAAGATGGCAATCCAAATGGGAGAGAGCAACTCCCTATGCCTTCTCCTCCTTTCCCATGATGCAAACCCCCTAAAAAGACAAAGAGAGGGGGTAATCCCCCTCCACAAAACCATGGTGGGCCCACGCAGGGGCCCACGCAACTACTGGAACATCTCCAAGAGCCTGGAAACCCAATCCCATTGCATAAGGCCCGAAAAAACCTCTCTGTGTGCCAATCCGACAATTTAGGTCGGGTCAGCCTATGTTTATTTGTAGCCGGCATCTAAGGTCGGCTACATATGATCTCGTGTGTAGCCGACAACTCAGGTCGGCTACACTGCTGAAATATCATTTGCTGTTTTTTGTGTCTTGTATGATGTTCTTGCTCTCTTAATCGAACCGAATGAACCAGTAGGGGTTTCCGGGTGACCCGGAAACCCAAAATGGGACGGAGACCATTCCAGTCCAATTTGGTACCTGGCGGGCCTTCCAACTGGGCCCACCAAGCCCGACCAACTCACCAGGATGTAAATAAGCAAACCAAGTTAATCGAGTGGGCCAGACCATCCGAGGCCCACCAAAGCCCAATCTTGAAGCATGACGGCTTAGTTTAGGTTGTGGTTTGGCCGAGACTGCGGGCAAGGCCTGTCGGGCCCACTAAGCCCATTGAACCCAACGAAGGTTAGGGTTTCCAAACCCTCACTCAGGATGCCTTGGGCTTTCAAGCCCAAGCCCAGGTAAAGGGCCCCAAGCCCAAAGCCTGGCCCATTTTTGGCACAACTTAATCAAGATAACCCGAAATCATTTGGCAACCAATTGTGTGGCCCACCCAAGGGCCCACAAAGCAAGCCCGGCCCACTTTGCATAAAAATCATGTAAAATCCCAACTTGAACTTTAAAGAAAAATCAATTCAACTGAACCAAAGCCCAAAGGGCCTCTCAGGCTTAACTGAGGCCCACCCAGAGGCATGTGGGCTGGACCCAGCCCACCCAGGGAATCCGCGGGTCTTCCAATGGGACCCACCCAATCAAACTCAGATCACTCTAAGCTGAAAAGATAAAATCAAGTAAAGGGACCCACACCACTTTGGCGGTCCCGCCAGACTTAACCAAAATGTGCATGCTGGATTAGGAATCAGGTGAGTAGACCAAAGTTGACTCAAACCAGGGAAACCATGGGACCCGTCATCCGACGGGGTGGACTGGGGTGTCTACGGACTTCCCCAGACCGCAACCGAGAACTTGCTTATAATCTCAAGCTGCAGACCAAGCCTTAATAGACAAATATAGGCACCCAGGTGTCTGCCTGCACTCCATCAGGCAGTGGCGACTCCAACTTCCCATTTTACCCTCCCAGAGGCACGCACGAGAATCACGTGCGCCCTACCGTGTGCGATTTACCCCGCGCACACGTATAGTGTATATGGTGAATCGTATATACTATATGGTTGGCTTTATGTCACTTCTCAATGATCATATTCGTCCACGTGTTAGGATACGCGCAGAAGATAAAATATCAATCAAATCAAATATAACCGTATAGGCAATATGGTTATGTGCTATTTACTGTATGTTTGTCGTAACCATATTGCCCATACAGTTACAGACAATCTTATCCAATCAAATCCAATCTTCTAACAAATTTCTAATAAGATCTACGATCATTGGGGATCTTTTGTAACCGTATAGACTATAGGGTTCTTCATGTTTTTGTTGTAACCATATAGGCTATACGGTTACTTTTGATCTCTTGCAATCTTCAAAGATTTGATCCCTGATTTGATGTGATTTGACATTTTTGTCTCTGCCTGTTTTTTCTTTTAGTGCTTTAATTTTCCGCTTGGTAGGTGTGGTTTGCACACTTGTCACGTGGACAGATTTTCTGCATTTAATTACCTTTTTTGCCATTGAGACTATTTTGGTCAAATCTTCTTCATCCAGAATCCGATTCGTGCAAATTTAGTTGCACTGGAACCATGTCTGAATTTCCTATCCATTGGAATAGGGTATGACAATCAACTCAAGTTCAGTCAGAGGGTCTCCTTCTGTTCTTTAGGGTTCAGATCTATCCTTTAGGGTTTGTTGTAACTAGGGCTGCAACTCAGGCCGGTTAAATCCGAAACCAACCCGAACACAAACTTCAGTTCGGTTCGGTTCGGTTTTTTAACACTTCGGTTCTGTTTTGGTCCGAAAAAACCTAACTCGAATAAAATCGGTTCGGTTTTGGGTTTGGTGTTCGGTTAAACCGAACCGAACCGAAACCGAACCGAATTAGGGTATTTATCTTGACCGAACCAAACCGAATTATTATATATAATATTAAAATTTATATAAGTTTACCTTTAAAGTTTAAAATAATTACAACCCCACCCCTTTATTATATATCGTACCATTCGTTCTTCTTTCACAATCTCAAACCCTAGAATGAGTTGCAGCCCTAGACTCTTGGCCGCCGACTGTCGACTGCTCGCAGCTTCGCACTTTGGTTCGTTGCTTCAGGTAATTTCTATTTTCTCTTGGCTTCCTTCTTCTTCTCCTCTCCTTAACGTGGCATCAACTCATTACAACGTATGGGTGTTGGCCTATTTGTGTCGATCTTCGCCCTGGCTTCAGCGGCTTTAGTAGAGAAGAAGAGGAGAGAAGATTCTAAGCCACTGAACATGAGTGTCTTCTAGCTCCTCCCTCAGTTCTTCCTCATGGGTAGTGCCGAGGTGTTCACCTACGTGGGACAGTTGGAGTTCTTCTACGACGAAGCATCAGATGGGAGTCGGAGCATTAGTAGTGCAATGTTCCTTAGTGAGATTGGGAACTTAATGAGAGCCTATAGACACCCCAAATTGCACTACAAAAAGAGAAAATAATGAAAACATGTAATTGGAATTTAAAACAGGCCAAAAATGCATGAAATTTAATAATTTAAGCCTTGCCCGTATTATCTCTACGGGCTGAGCGCGCCCGAATTTTGTATACGGGCATGCAGCGCCCGTAATACATATACGAACACCACTGGACCGTAAATCATTTACGGGTGCATTAGATTTGTGCGAATTTTATCCTTTCTCGATTTCTGAGCTTTATCTTTAGTCCAATATATCTTTAAATGAGCGAATTATCTTTTTTATTCGTTCGAAATATCCTTGTTGGCCATGGATGGGCATTATCCTTGTGTTTAACTCAATCTGAAACTCTATCTTGCCAAACCTTGGACCAACCATGCCCCTATGTTTGCTTATAAATAGAGGAGCTCTCCTCAAGCAAAAGTCCACGAAATTTTGAAGTCCAAGGAGCTCCAAGAGAAGAGAGGAATCCCTACTACTCTGCTTGCTCAATCTAGGTAAGTCCCTTTTCCCTTTTATTTTCTGTCTTCAATTCTAGAGATAATAGGATCTTCTCCATTGCTGTAGAATAAGGCCATCTTTTATTCTGTATTCCTAAACTTGTCTCTAAGTACCTCAAGAATCTCTCTAGCCGTAAAACGTGAAGAGAGAGCTAGGGGAAGGGGAACAGGTGGATCCCTAGAATAAAACCCCATATCTATTTTTCTCTTTTTTTTTTAGAATAAAGCCTTTGATTGTGTTTGTATAACCAAACCTATGTCCAAGTACCTCAAGAATCCTCTCTAGCCGTAAAACGTGAAGAGAGAGCTAGGGGAAAAGAGAACAGGTGGATCCGTAGGGTAGACCCCCATGTGCTCTAATCTGTGAGATGTGGCTGCTTTGAATATCCTGATCATGTTTTAATTGTTTTTATGTTGAATCTGAATGAATCATATGAATCCATGATGTTTATAGCATGAGATCCCCACTTTTTTCTAAAATTTGGATTTTTCACATCTTTGCACCTACAGCATTGTTTTTGTGATTTTTGTGATATTAGGCTAAGATCCTGGATCTATCATGATTTATATGATAGATCTGGATTCAGAAGCCTGAAAGTAACTTCTAGGGTTTCATAAGATGGTTTTTGAGTCCTTTTCCATTTTTTGAGAGAAGACCCTACGGTCTAAGTTCTCCCCTTTTGATGTTCTTCATCAACGTGGGTATTTTTGGATTTGATTTCTTGATTTAATGTAAAATTTGGGCTATATCTATGTCCTGGACTGTTCAAGTTCAATTCTGAAATATTTTACAAAAATCATATTTTTCTAGATTTCTAGAATTTCACTTGAAGCCAGATTTTTTAAGTTTTCATTGTAGATTGGTTTTATTTGATTTTATCTCAATTTTATTTTAATCATGAAACCCTAAGAATGGTATGAGCATATTTGAAAGTTCTGAATCAATCAGGCTATTCGTATGAAAAAAACTATACATTTTTGTCTTTTTTGTGATTTTTCATGATTTTTATAGCAAGCCCTTTTTCCTTTATTTTAACATGAACAATACCTGGCAACCACCTTGTGTGGATGAATAGGGGTGCCTAACACCTTCCCCTGTTCATAACCTAATCCCCTTACCCATCTCTGGTTTTTTTTTTATATAGGGTTATTTTTACCCTAAATTTGCCTTTTTGTGCTTATTTGATATTTTGGTGTCCATTCACACCTAAACAGAATGGTGGCTACTCTTTGTTTAACCAATCCCGTGTGATGATCAGGAAGTCATTGAATTGATTTTTTCCCGTGTCTCACAGAGCCTGGGCCGAGTTCGTCGACGGATTGTCACGTAATCCGCAAGTTCTTTATCCTTGACTCCTCGCATAAGATTCTTTCTTTATCTCTCTTTCCTTGCTCCACTTCCTAGTCCCTTCTCGTTTGTTTTTAAGATCAAAAATTTTTTATCATTGTCGCACGGTATTTAAGCATTCAAATCTATTTTTTGGAATTTCTTTCGACGGCTTACTTCGGTACCTTAATTCTAAAGAAACCCTAATTTTGAATCCCTTTTCATGCCTTTTTCCCCTTCCGTATCGTCGATTCCTTGCTAAATGTTCAAAACTTAGATCTTTTAATTTATTCGATCCCTTTGCATGTGGTTGTATTTTTACTGTCTCAGATTGAATAGTTCTCGATTTCTTCAACTCGAATCCTTTTCAATCTTATGGGCTGTCTGGGTTTAATGATTCTATGATATGGAGATTGGTGTGTAGGTTGTTTGAGTTTGTGCTCGGATTCTATTGAAGATGCTTCCTTGGGGCGGACTGAGCTACTGCTTGAGTGCAACTGCGATTTATATTTCAGGGAGGAGCAGGGGGAGGTGAAGTTTCTGTTTTTCTTATTGAGTGTTTTTAGTTGTTTGCGTAGCAGTGGAAGGTTGATCACCGTTTGGTGTTTTTTTGTTTTTTGGGGTCTCCAGGGACGCAAAAGTTCTTAAATCGGTTGGTCGAGTAAATCAATTGAAGGAATTGGGTATGTTTTTCATTAGAATTTGCTGTCTCTTGTATTAATAGTTTAAAATTTCGCATTTCCTCATACAGAAACATTGCTTCTTTTTCCTTCAGTAGAATCTGGATATGAATGTAATGAAGATTGAGTTGATCAACTCTCTTTGCTAATTTATTATTAGTTCTTGCTCGTAAAAACTTAAGCTTGGGATATTGGATTCAGAAATTTCCCAACCTTTATTTGTTTGAACAACATTATCCGAACCGAACCGAACCGAACTGATCTCATGTAAGTCGGTTCGGTTCGGTTTGGGTTTCGGTTATTTTATTTAATATCGGTTCAGTTTTCGGTTTTATGTTTTCGGTTTTCAATTCGGTTCGGTTCGGTTTTGGGTTGCATATATGCAATGCCAGTTTGGTCTTGGGTTGGCATCAACCCGGACCGAACCGAACTGAGTTGCACCCCTAGTTGTAACGCCCCGAATCCGTGTTGTTCATTAAAGATATAACACGTCTCATAGAGTGTTAGGTATAGGCCAACACTTCATATACTAACTCCAAATTAACATGGGACATATTCATCAAAGTGCGGAACATTTAGAATTTCTATTTAAGTGTGGGAATTTAGTCAATCATGAAAGTAACCAAAGCTAAACAAATCCGATACCAAACCAATTCCTAGTTAATTACAAGTTTAATAGTTCCAAAACCATCAATATAACCTACAATTTCTATGGAAGGTAGTAATCCTCCTCCCTATATAAATTTGTAGGCTCTACCCCGATAGTCGGATCCTCACCAAGAGTATCTGAAAACAAAACAAAACAAAATGTAATGAGATACGAATATCCCAGCAAGTAGTACATGCATGCAAAAAATAATTTATATCAGTTCTAAAACATGCCACGAATAATACACGATCACAAGTAAACAGTAGGAAATACCATGAAATCAGAAATCAACATAATCTCATTGATAAAATGAAGCAAGTGCCCAAATAGCGATAGACAACAATCATATCATGGTCAATGTCATGTAGTTCACTTTAATTGGGTAATGCGCATGCCGGAGCGACATCCAAGCCTCCATGTACAAAATCCGTCCTACTCATGATTTCAGATTCAGAAATGACGACCTACTTAGGGTTCATCATCCAATGCTGGCCTACTCCGGGTTTCGACATTGACAACCTAGCCTATACAAGGATACAGGGCTACTCTACATCGGTCATGGCAACACTCATGGCCATGCAATTACGTCAATAAAGCCAACACATTACATTACTAGGCTTAAGACATGGATCCAGGACAAGCTAAACCAGTAATTGATCTCAAAACCATTTCTTTTAACAATAAGTAAACTAGCAAGCAAAACAATCTATTATGCCACAACGGTTAAACGCGAACAATATTTATCATGGGTCACTCAAGTGATAAAACATTGTGATACAAATAACACCAGATCAGCAAGGGTTCTAACCAATTACTCATAACAGTACATGTAGAAATTTCCTCACTTCATTTCTTAACATCCATTTCTAATACTTTCATTCTCTCACATTTGTTGAGTATAGTTATTATTATTATAAACCACTTCAAAATATGACTAACACTTATATAGGTCCTATGAAGTAGTAACTAAGAGGTAAAACTAAAATTATTACTTCTATATAACTAGCAGCACATGGCTAGAAAACAGAGTTGGGCACCTAGGACAGCCTACCCTGGTTGCAGTAGGCGCCCAGCAAACACTCATGGACTACCAACTCCACTAAGCTCTCTTAATCCACTACCTCTAGGTTTACACAAATTCATCCACTAATAACCACCATAAAATATTACTAACACTTTGTTAGTCCCTATAGGATAGTATTTCTAAGTTAAAAAATCTGAAATATGGTTTCTACAAAATCAGCCGCACTTGGCTATAAGATAATGGCTGGGTGCTTACTACCAGAGGTAGATGCCCCGAGCATCCTCAATAATTTGTGAACCAGCGCCCACTTCCTGAGGTAGGCACTGGTAAGCGCCCAGGCTTGAAGTGTGACGAACTGATTTTAATTCCCTATAAATCCAATTCCACCATGACTGAACCGAAATTCAACCTCAATAATAGTTTGATTCTCCTCTTACCACTTCTAACAACATGATTAACATCAATTGAATTTAATCTAATTTTAAATCAACCACAATTCAGAAAATTCGATCGTAAATGTTCACAGCCATTAATGCTCATATGCAGGAGATGAAATCGTATTTCTAATAAAATTTAGTTTGCAAATCTAAGAGAAAAGGAGTGCTACTTACCTGTGATAATCAGCAACTACTTTGAATTTGGAATTCTTTGATCACAACCAACCGGAATATCAAAATCAATGGCCGATTGATCTCTATTTTATCAACACAACCAGATCTGATCAGATATAAACCTAATTCTAATCTCCCTCTCAATTCACACTTGAAATTTAGATTGATATTGTTCTTACTAGTTCACCGAGATCTGCGATTGAGTTTCCTGAACGAATTGATCACATCCGCTCCAATGCTTCACTCTGATTCACCTCCAGGTTTCACTCTGAGCAATCCTCCAATTCCAAACAACCTCTCTAAAATCTGCTTCTCTTTAGATAGTCCATGTGCGCGCCTGTTTTTGGGTCGCACTGGGTAAAAATGGGAATTTGGAGTCGCCACTACCTGATGGGGTGCAGGCAGACATCGGGGTGCCTAGATTTTTCCATTAGGCGGTTTGCGGCTTTGAGATTCTAAGTAAGTTCTCGGTTGCGGTCTGGGGAAGTCCGTAGACACCCCGGTCCGTCCCGTCAAAAGACGGGTCCCATAGGTTTCCCTGGTTTAAGTCAACTTTGGTCTCTCACTCACCCGATTCCTATTCCAGCATGCACATTTGGTTAAGTCTGGCGGGACCGCCAAAGTGGTGTGGGTCCCTTTACTTGATTTTATCTTCTTAGCTTAAAGTGAAGTGAGTCTGATTGGGTGGGCCCCGTTGGAGGGCCCATGGATCCCTTGGTGGGCCAAATGTGGCCCACATGTTCCTTGGTGGGCCTCAGTCTAAGCCTGAGAGGCCCTTTGGGCTTTGGTTCAATGAGTTGATTTTATCTTGAAATTCAAGTTTGATTATTTAAGTGGATTTTCATGCCAAAGTGGGCCGGGATTGCTTTGTGGGCCTCTAAGTGGGCCCCACAGTTGTTTGCCAAATGATTTGAGATTATCTTGCTTAAGTTTCCAAAATGGGCCAGGCCTTGGGCTTGGGGCCCTTTACCTGGGCTTGATCTTGAAAGCCCAAGACTTCATGAGCTAGGGCTTGGAAGCCCTAATCTTATTTGGTGAGTGGGCTTGGTGGGCCCGACAGGCCCCACCCTTGGTCTCGGCTAAACCATGCCTAAATCTAAGCATGCTTCCAAAATTGGGCATTGGCAAGCTTCAAAGGGTCTGGCCCACTCAATTCTTTTGATTATCTTATTTAAGCACAATTGAATGGTTCGGGCTGGGTGGGCCCCGTTGGAAGGCCCACTGGAAATCAGATTAGACCGGGGGTCCAAGTCCCATATTGGGTTTCCGGGTGACCCGGAAACCCTATTGGTTCATTTGGTTCTGTTTGAAAATATCACCCCACAGCCAGCAAAATCACGGAATATATAGAAATCACAAATCACAAAATATACAAAAATCACATACTCTGAGTCCAAGGCCCACACCAAGGAATGAGTTGGACACGCGGTGAACAAAGGGGTTGGGGGTGCGAGGGGCGAATCCCCCCGCGGTACGGTATAAGGGTAGTTTCGGGTTTTCAAAAATACAAGCAACTTGGCATTAAAAGGGGGTGCGCTGACCTCCGGGCGCTGGGCGCGAGTTCAGCACGACCAAAAACAACCCAAAAGACGCCCGGCACGAGCGCTCGGCACGAGGTCAGCGCGAGCTCGGCAGACGCAAAAATGCCCTGCGCGAGCTCAGCTCATGCATCCGACGAAACCCGATCCACTGTTTTTTTCTGAAACTCAGAGACTGGCTTGATTTCCAGTCTCTGTAACACCTTCCCAATGTTCCTTGGACTCCCAGAAGACACCTAAACTCAATACAAAATTAATCTATGCCTTCTCCACACCATGACTCAACATCTCTTCACAAAAATCCAAGTCCGAAAATAAAAAAAAAGAACAGGACTAACGAAGGGAAGAGGGGTTTGTATTGGGGTACAAAAGATGACATGAACATGGGGAACATGCTCCCACCTTCGAATCAGACAAGCAATAGCAGCAAACCACATGATAGACACGGACTGGGAAGCCCCAATTTATATAAGTTAAACAAATAAACAAGGAGAGCTTACCTTGGGGTTTTAAACCCTTGTGGAGTGTGCTTGAGGCCTCCTTGGAGTGCACGGGCAGTTGCTGGAACCTCCTCCTTCAAGCATGCATCAAGAGCACGTTCCTCCTTCTCCTTCGAGCATCAAGAGGTGAGGATGAGGATGGGAAGAAGGATCCAAGGCCGAGATGGTCAAGAGTATTTGGTTTTGGGGAAACAAGGAGGGGCAAAAGCAAGAGTTTTTCTCTCACGACCAGTCCGGGAGAAGGGGGGGAACACCCAACCAGAACCCATGAAGAAAAGGCCAGCAACGGTAGAGAGAGACCACCCGAAAAATCCGAACCAGAAAGAACAAGAAAATCGCCAACCCTTTTGCAAGAGGGTTGCCGCGGCTTTTATAGAGGAAAAATGGGTATCCGCCGAGTTGGCGCCGAGCACTTTTCGCGCTCGCTTGCTCGCGCAAGCGAGACACAATGATTAAAAATAATTAATTCGGCCGCGGATTTGTCCGAAAAATCTGAAATTTAAGATTTAGTCCCTGGGATATTTTGAGAAAATATTATTTTATTTAGATATTTTCAGACATTTTTAGATTGGTCCCTGGGATCTTTTGAATGTTTGGATATTTACGGATTGATCCCCCGAGACATTTTCCTGTGCCACTTGCCACGTGTGCAGTTCTCTGCCACGTGTGCAGTTTTCCAGTTTTGCTGCTTGGAAACTTTGACAGCTCATATTTTCTTCATCCGGACTCCGATCTAGGCAAACTCAATTGTGTTAGAATCGTATCGGAGCCCTTTATCTAATGGCATGAGGGTAAACACCTGGATCGGGTTTTAGCAGAAAGTCAACTTTCGGCTCCCCCTCCAGTTTGACCAGCCTGCAGAACCTTTATCCAGACTCCGATTCTAGCAAACTCAGTTGCGTTGGAACCGTGTCGGGATTCTCTATCTATTGATATAGAGCAAGGTGACCAATTATCACTTGATCAAAAAGTCAATTTTCGTCCCCTCAAGGTTTGACTTTTCCGCCAGGGTTTTGATTTTCAGCACTTCCAGGGGTACAAAAATAAGGTGCTTATAATCCAGTTCGACTGAGACCCTCTCCGATCAATTCGAGCGAAACCTGAATCTCAAATCTCAACATCTATTTATAGATTGCCATTGGCGCTCAAATGCCAAACCACTTCATGATTTGTCGCGCGCTCACCCACCGAAGTTCTTTACATGATCAACCTCATAACCCTCTGATTAAGTACTTGCCACTCCACCAACTGAATATCCTAGCACCAACATCCACTCACAATAATTTGAATCATACTATTATAAATTAGTAAGATTAATCTTATAATAACCACTTACCTTAAATTACATCTCTCCTCACTTAATTTGAAAAATCCCCAAAATACCCTTTTCTCTTCAATGACCTGAAATATCCACCAATAATCATTAAATAAAATTTAAATTAATTCCTCAAATTATATTAATAAAAATCTGGGGTTTTACATTTGTTTTTCTAGCTTTTATAGGGGTGCAAAAATGATGTGCTTACATGTATCACTTCTACAGATCAAGTCCCAAGTAGAACTCTAACTGTAGAATAGGCAAGGTGTGCAAGCTTCACCGAACTGCCGGACAGAGCCAAAGACCTAAAAAACACTTGAAAAAATCCAAAAATCTAGCAAAAAGTAAGAAAAGACCAAAATTTGCAATCTCATTGAAATCTAAGAAGCTAAATCATCTTGAAAGCTCAAAACCAATGTACCGACATTAAAGCAATGCATGGACACCCCAAAACCTGAAAGAATTGCAAAGCAACACTTCTTTTCAAAACCCAGAAGAAAGTGCAAAGCATCACTTATTTCCAAGAACTAGAACCTAGAAAAGGTGCAAAGCGCCACCTATTTTCAAGAATCAAAAGCGGAAAAAGTACCACGCGCGTAAAAAGCTCGTGCTAATGTGCTTTATCCCACAAACCAGAAATCAACTCCAAAGGTTTCTTGGACAAATATGAGTAATGCAAAATTTAGGCTTGCTTTTACCTTTTTCACTTATCAGCAAGTGACTCCGACAAAGAGGGCAACTGTAAGCACCCAAATTTTGCTCAAATCAAAATGTGCTAAAAATAACAAAACCTTAAAACAAGTCTAAACCCTGAAGAGCAAAAAATATCTTTTTCATTTGAGCTTGAATTTACCACCATAACCTATTCCAATTGTAAAAAATCCTGATACGGTTCCAACGCAACTAAGTTTGCGTGAATCGGAGTCCGAATGAAGAAGTTATAGTCAAAATACTCTCAAGGACGAAAACTGTAATTAAATGCAGAAATACTTGCCACGTGGCAAGTGTGCAAACCATGCTTGCCAAGGGAAAAACAAAACACTAAAAACAAAATAGAGAAAAGACAAGAAAAAGGAGAAAATATCTTGAATAAAATGCTATTAAAATCCAAAAATATCTAAATAAAATCAGAGAAAATCTAAAAATATTTGAAGTAACTATAGGGGTGATAGTTTATGTGTCCATTGCTTGGGGGACTTTTTGGCACTTTATCTCCTCCGACCTCTCTATAATCTAAATTTCTGAAATCCCTTCTAGACCTTCAAGAACCCTTCCAAACTCACTTTTGATCTTCCAAAAGCTCTACTAAACCCTTTCATCCCTTGATATTAACTTGAAAAGCTAGCTTGGAGGTTGCAAAGGAAGGCCAAGGCTGTTGTTCAGAGCCTTAAAAGGAGTTTAAGGCATTTTAAGGAGAATCTACCTTGCAAGGTGAGCTTCTAGCTTCATTTTGTATGACATACTTGGATTTCACTTGAATATGAGCATGATAATTTTGATTCTACCTTAAGTTCCCTCCCTTTCTCTTTATTTATTTTGGTTAAGAGCTTCTTATTCTCCTTTATCTTGTGGGATGACTTGAGCTTGAAAGAAAATAACCAAAGGCCATGCCTTCTTTAAGGCATGGCCACATGTACACAAGTGGGAGAATGACAACTTGCTTTTGTTCACTTTCTTTAGTTAATTTTATTGTTTAAGTCTTAAAGTAGGGGTGATCAAGCCATGGAGCATGGCAGTTCTTAAGTAGCATTTAAAATTTTATTTTCCTCTCCTTCCCCCTTTTTTGGATCAAATATATCCCATTAAATCCCAATATCCCTTCTTAGGTTTCATTCTACTTATTCTTGCACTCATTTTTTAATTGGTCCATGTCTGAGAAGGCATATGTATATTTTGTATGTGCACACACCTCACTATAAGCAAGAATGATTGAGTCTATAGAAGTATGCTGATATCCATGAACACTTCCCATGCATACACACATAGCTCACAAAAAGGTTTAGGCTTGATTTGTTCCCTTTTGTTTGTTTTGTTTGTATCATGCATGGTTTGGCCGCGACCTTCAAGAAAATGGCCTCTCGAGCCTTAGTTCAACTCCTTCCCCATAAGGAGAAGAATTCTGATGTTTAAGACAAAAGAGGGGAGCCTCATCCCTAGTTCAAATAGCCAAAGATCTCATCTCAGAAGAGGAAGGAAAGCCCCAAGCTTCCCCTCCTTTCTCACTTAGTTAATTCACTTAGAAAAATAGGTTTAATTGGCTAAAATGAACTTAGGAAGCAGATGATGTAAGACCCTGGATTTTTTACAAAATAATTAGGGCATAAACAAATAAATGAGTTTAAGTCATAAATAAAATAAAAAGTTAGAATTTAGAAGATTAATAATTCAATTAGTTAATCATTGGTACATAAAGAAGAATTTTTAAGGAAATTAGCCCAAAAGGGTAGAAAGGGTAATTTGGTAATTTTCAGAAATGTGTAAATTATGAAATAAATTATTAAATGATAATTAAAGTTAGAAAATAGAAGGAAATAATTTATCAAGTCAAGTTAGAAATAAAATAGTGATAATTAAGGCATAAAGTGGGAAAAAGGGTAATTAGGAAAATTCGGGTCTTAATTGGGAGAAAAAGTAAATTAGGTTTTAGGTGATATTTAGGAATTAAGTGAGTTTTAGGCACGAAATTAGGTTGTAAAGAGGAGTTTAGATGATAAGAGATTTGATTAGTATTGTTTTGGTATAACAAAAGAAGATGGAGAAAAAGTAGGAATTAATTAAGAGTTAGACTTTAATTCGACCACCCTTGGGTTAGCCCAATTAAAAGAGCCTATTAGGGTTGGTTTAGGACTTCTAAAGCCAAGTATAAATAGGAGAGTAAGGTGAGACAAGAGAGAAATTTTCGTGCGTTAAATAATGAGAGAAAAGTGGAGGAAGAAGAGAGGAAGAAGGTTGCTGGAGATGTCCAACCAGTATTCGTCAAATCGCGGTCGGGGAAAATCCGGACAGTGGATTGACATCAAATTTGGAGGTTTTGGTCAAGACTGATCGATCTACAATGTGAACGGTGGAGATTGGAATTGGAGAACTCTAGGTTGGTGTGATTGGGAGCAAAAGTTCGGCCCAGATTTAGAAACTTTAGAAAGAAGATGGATTTAGCGCATGAAGCAAGTAGTAACCCTTGAAAACTGGAGGAATTGCATGGTTTTGATTTCTATGATTTATTATGGTTTATTTTGATTAGCCAGAAAGGATTTTACATGGAATCGTATGGTTTATATTTTAGAGTTTTGTGTTCTTGAAGGATTTGTTAAAGTAATGAATACATATTGGTTTGATCATGTAAATATGCATGGGATGGTACTTAATTGATGCAAATTAATCTAGAGGGCTTTAGATATGATTTAGAATGTTAAGGGATTAATTTATACCAATGGAACTCAAAATAAAAGCCTAAAAAGTCGAAATTAGAAAATCTGGAAAATTACTGTTGAAATTTGAAATAGCGCCTAGGATCGCCCAAGATCGCCTAGCTTACCAGGGTAGGCGCTCTATGCAGAAAATTCAGATTTTGGGAATTTTTGTAATCCAAATAAATTTCTAATAATTTTTCTAGTATCTTAACTATTCTAGCATCTTTATAAAGGCCTAATTGAGGTATAGAAATTATAAAAATTAAATTTGATAAACATCCAACTAATTAGAGTCTTAATGGTAGGTTAGTAGATGTAAAGGGCTAAATGATGGGAGATAATGATAGGACAAATACTAACTTGTAATTATGGGTTAAAATCATCTTCTAAGATTTGTTTTAGGTTTATAGAATGTGCTGGAAATTAAAAATACAAAAAATTGGATTAGTGGTTATCTTAGGTATTAGTTATGGAAACTTGGAATGTAATAAGGGAATGAATATGGAAACTTTAGGGTAGTCATGAATCATTGGTGTTTGTACTTTAAATATGAATACTGATTTTCTGGAAATTACTTTAATTCTAATTTCTATGGAATTTATGTTCAGAAGCTTTATTTTGAATATAATTTAGACTGTGGATTAAATGCCATGATGGCAATAAGAGATTTGTACCATAAGTGGATGAGATATGTGACCACCTGCAGGTGACATGTGTAACGTCTGCGGGAGAGACCTCTTGTGGAGGAGATGTAATCACGATGTGATTGCATCTCACAAGGGAGATGTATGTTTGACCACCTGTAGGTGAGATGTGACCTCCTGTTGGGGGAGATGTAATCTAGATTGGATTGCATCCCACATGGGAGATATGTGACCACCTGCGGGTGAGATGAGACCTCCTGTTGGGGGAGATGTAATCCCGATTGGATTGCATCCCACAAGGGAGATATGTGACCTCCTGCGGGAGAGATGTGACCTCTTGTGGGGGAGATGTAATCACGATGTGATTGCATCCCACAAGGGAGATATGTGATTACCACCTACGGGTGAGATATGTAACTCTTGCGAGAGAGACCTCTTATGGGGGAGATGTAATCACAATGTGATTGCATCCCACAAGGGAGATGTGTGTGTTACCACCTACGGGTGAGATGTGTTAACTCCTGCGGGAGGGACCTCATGTAGGAGAGATGTGAATACTACGTGTTTGCATCCTACATGGGAGATGTTACTATCGGATTTATGAAATTAACCATTAATTATGAATGACATGATTAAATAGTATAGCTGTAACATTGATTAGAATGACTTTAAATTGGAATAATATTGAAACATGAATAAAAGGTGGAATAGCATTTGTTTGAGTGTCATCTCAAAAACTTATCATCTTTGTGAGTCCTGCAGTGACACGTGCTTTATCGCTTTCGTCGGTTTTATTTATCAATAACATCTTTTTGCTGGTATTTTTCGTATGAACACATGTTTTATCGCTTTACTTGGAATTGCCATTGATAACTTGGATTTATCGCCTTATCGTGGATTAATCGCAGACCTCATGACTATTTGCTTAATTTAGATTGTTTTACTTGCATGAGCCTGCTACTTGCTGAGATGTAAATCTCACTCCGTTTTCACTTATTTTTTAGGTTTGCTTGGAAAGATCGCGAAGATGGGGTTTATTTGATGGGTAGAATTGTAATTGATATTATTGTCCACATTTTGATTAGACAAATTGTTTTATTTCCCACAAAAACTCTGATGTAATTAACTAACGTTAAAATTTATTGTGAATCTTAGTTTGTATCTGACCCCAGCTTCACGGTAACACCTCGGGTTTGGTTGTTGAACCGGACTTGGATTGTTACAGTAGCGAACCGGGTTCGGTGCCGGTTTGCACTGACCCGGGTTCGGGGAGTTACATGTGGGTCATCCGAATGATCAACAGGAAGTTTCAGACTCGTGTGGGAATGGGGAACCAAGAAATCCCCAACAAATTCAATTATGTACTATTTTTGGACTGCACTGTATACACGGGGTGGTGTAGCCATAACCGTATAGTGTCTACGATTACTCCCTAACCATTTGACCTTTACAGTTACGCACAAAAACCTGCGGATTTGGGTTTTCTTACTTAAATGTGATTAAAATCAATCTCAAAAGTTTGCCATTAAGCCAAGTCACTAGGTAACTAGAGACCCCCTTGGGACCTGGGCTTACCTCATGCCCCAAAAATGTGTTCAAGTGGGCCTTCCAACGGGGCCCACTCTTTTTGCAATACCCAAAATCTGCTTCAAGCTAAGGTGGATTTCGAACCATCTGGCCTTTTCTGCGAACTGCCCCAAGTTCGCAAGCTCCTATCCGAAGGAATCAATCTAAAACAAAGAAACAAAAAAAGAGTTGCAACTGTGAGTAACCATATAGACCTTACAGTTACTGCTGTAACTGTATGGACCATACGATTTCTGCTGAAACTGAAACTATATGGTCCATACAGTTAAAGCAGAGAATTGTTGTAACTGTTCTGAGTATTCGATTACACAATTTTGGGCTTAACAGTTGCATTATCAGCCCTATTTTGACCCTAAAATCACATCCCAAATCTCATTAACTTGATCTAGAAGAGTGCTATCTAATATAGAAACCCCATATTGGGACCTTGGCTACCTCCTAGCCATACTTGGCATCTTGTGGACCTTCCAAACGGGCCCCACACTTCAGACTCGATCACACGTTCTAAAGAAAGATTAAAATCAAATAAAAAGGGGGACCAAAACCACTCTTGTGGTCCCCATGTAAGTACCTCATTTTTGCACCCCTTAGAAAGCCAGAAATGGAAACCCTCAAAAACAGGTCAAACCCTAGGAAGCAGAAATTAACTTTCTGATCAAACTTGAATTGACTACCATACCCTATCCCAATGGATAGGAAATCCCGACACAGTTCCAACGCAACTGAGTTCACCAAAATCGGAGTCCAGATGAAGAAGATATGAGCAGGAGAGCCCTAAGGGCAAAACTGTAAATAAATGCAAAAATCCTGTCCACGTGGCAAATGTGCAAGACACATTTGTCAAGTGACAGATTAAAGGACAAAATGATGAAATAAGGATAAGACAAAACACAAAAGCAAAATATCCTAATTAAAATAATATTATTTCATAAAAATATCTCATTTAATTAATTAATAAATTAAAAAAGGACGGATTCTCTCATTTATGAGAGAAATCCCACTCAATGCAGCCGAATAGGAGAGAGAAAGTAAGAATCTAAAAAGATTTAAAAATAATCGAAATATAATTTTGGTTCTCAGATTTTTTTCCTAGATTTTTGTGTCAGGATTCTCTGCGCGAATCTTTGACACAAATCATGCTGATTTGATGTTAAGGTAATCGAAATTATATTTCGATCACGACTATTTTTGTATATAACCGAAATTATATTTTGGTTATACACAAAAACATAGCACAACCGAACTGTGTTTTCGGTTATGCTATTTTTGCCTATATAAGGCAAAAATCAGCTCATTTCAAGGGGTTCAACAATTTTTACTTCCTCTAACCTCTCTCTCACGTACGTCCCTCTCTTTCCACCCCCCTCCTGACTCCCTAAGCCTTCTAACCCCTTCAAACCTCTCCAAATCCTCACCCTACCCTTCTTCTTCCACTTGAACCAAGCAAGAACCTATAAGATTAGCTTAGGCTTGAAGGAGTGCTCCATCTGCTGTCTTCGCTTCAAAGGATCTCCAAGACACACCAAAGAGACTTCTCTTCCCCAAGGCAAGCTTCCTAAACACCATTTGTACAACATATATGAGTTTGAGGTCAACATGAGCATGTTTTCATTGTGTTGTCTTCTTTTTACTTTAGCTTGTTCCTCCTTATTTCCTTCATTTCCTCATTTTCTTCATAAGGACGGGTTCCCATGGTAAGGGGAGGTGAGGAAGCTAAATGGGAGGTTGAGAGGTTGTGGTAACATGCATTAGGATTTCATTTTAGCTCACTTTGATTCCCCTTTTCTGAATGGGAGAGTGTGTTCCCCTTAATCCCCACCGTCACTTCTCGAGAATGCTTTCTTTCTCATCTGCTTAGTTATATGCCTCTTTGTTTATTGATTTACATGTGTATGGTTGAATGGGATCATTCCTTTTGGCATGAACACTAGATACATCGTTCACACACAACTACACCAATAGCATATCTTTTTATTCCTTCTTTCTAACCATGTCTCATGTCTTCCATGTACACATAATGCATAGAACACATGCACAATAACACCACTTCAAAAGCATGCTTAAGTCTTGGTTATGGTTCTTGACTCACATGCACACTCTATATTGAACACACTCACATAGCCTTCACTACTAAAAATAAAAAACTGCCAGTAATTCTGTTACAAGTGTTTCCCCAAATGCCATTAAATCTAGCGTCGCAGATGGTATCTGCGGCATTTTTATAAGCACCGGTAATAAAAAATTCCTTTACCGGTGTTCGATGCCGCTGTTTGTAAACCGCTGGTAATTGTCTATTTAAATTTTTTTTTTTCAACCGTTGGGGGCACTCCCCACGAACCACCCCCCCCCCCCCCCCCCCCACAAAATGGGGCAGGTCTCATGCCACTCCACAGTGACATCTCATACGCCAAACATCCAATGCCACACTTTGATTTTCCATGCCACCACCGTGTCTCATGCTCACTCTAATCATCACAATAATAACAAAAGTAATAAAAAAATATTTTTTTTTAATTTTACATCCATACACATGTACATACATAATTATATGTTATACATGGAATCCAAATGAGGGACGGTAAGAATAATTTGCAACCCCACAAATAAACAAAAAATTAATATGACAAAACATGCAACTGCAATCTGTTGCTTTCCAACTTAATTTCTCCCACCAATCACATGCCAGTCCTGGTAACAATGCCGACATTTGGTGACAACAAAGTAAAACATAAGATAATGAGGTAGAATAATTGGCGACAACAAAATGTCAATGCACTCAAATTCATGCCTTTCATGCCCAAGAGTGTGTACTAAGCTGCTGACATTGAAGAAGAGAAGAAAACCATAAAAGAACAAGTAGCAGCTGTTACCTGCAATTTGATGACAAAGATTAAGTGATAGCCAATTAAAGAAGCTAAAAGATCAGAGAAAGATTTAAGATACAATTCAACACTGGATCAGTAGTTGGTAGCTAACTCTGTACTTTCTTCACTGATAGTTGAAAATAGTTAAGAAGATTAATTCATTGTTTAGGTGCAAAAGAGCCAAGAGAAATTACCTCAGGTGGGATTCTGATCTCAAGAAGAAGTGGGCTTATTAGCATGCCACCTCCAATAGAAAAAACTCCACCTAAAACCTCAGCTAGAAGTGCCATTATGTCTAATGATTCGACGAGTATTTGCTAAACAATAAAGTAAATACTTAATGCTCTTATGCAGCATCTAGAGAAAGAGACAAAATATAAAATAAATAGCTAATGGTTTTAACACCATGGTTACCATCTTGAGAACCCTCAGAACAACCAATGCTTTCTTCTGGTTGTTCTACTGGGAACATCTGCAAATACATAAGTGAAGGTTGGGTGTCACACTCCTTGGCAAAATTGTGGAAGTATGATCAATAGATCAAAGAAAATAAACAAGTCTTAGATATGAAAATAAACACAGCAGAAAATGAGAACCTCCAAAAACTGTCATCAGTACTTCTTATCTTGCTACCTTCTAGCCAAGAAATCTTACATATGAAGCAAGTCTTAATCCTCAAGTAAAAACCAAACAAAAGTTAACAAGAAAAAACACAAGAAAATAAAATCTGGCTTCTGGACTTGTAGACACCCCAAAATTGCACAATTTTTGATAAATCTTGAAGGAGAGAAATATTTTATTGGAATTTTCAATTCTTAGCATTGGGTTTGAGATCCTTAATCCATTTGAATCCAAAACCACAGAGAAAAGGGCCCAAATTCAATCTTTTGTGCAAAGTCAAAAATTTTTCTAGTTGAATTTTGTTGACGTTTGACCCCAAAAAATGAAATATTTTTTTAAGCAAGATTTCAAGATAATTTTTCCCAGTAATCAGGTTCTTAGCCATGTTATTGCATAAATGATTTTTTTGAGATTTTAAATCTTGGCGAATACCTTGGTTTAACATGTTGAATCTTTTTACCGGATCTGAAAAACCGGAATTTAGCCTGGAACTAGAAAGTTGACTTTTTATTCACTTGGAATTTGGGTCTGGAACTATTTTTAATGGATTCAAATTGGGGGGGGAGGTGGGGGGTGTTTGCTTATTTACATGTAATATCTTAAGTAAATGGAGATTAAAAAATACTAGAACATTTACTTAAATGATATTACATGTAAATAGGTATTGTCTGTGTTAAAATTCGGATAAAAGCTTCTTTCCTTGTATCCGACAGATAATGTTGGATACAAAACATCTTTATTGTATCCGACAGTATCTGTCGGATACAAAAGATCTTTATTGTATCCGATAGATAATGTCGGATACAAAAGATCTTTATTGTATCCAACAGATAATGTCGGATACAAAAGATCTTTATTGTATCCGATAGATAATGTCAGATACAAAAGATCTTTATTGTATCCGACAGATAATGTCAGATACAAAGAGTTTTGTTTGTATCCGACCTGAGTTGTCAGATACAAAGATTTTGCTCAAAATTAGGGTTTTCCGAAAGTTTTCACTTTTTACTGTCTTATCCTTTGTTTAAGAAGTGGAAATCTCGGAAATAACCCTAGGGTTAAGTGGGAGAATGCTAGACACTTCCTTGTGTCTACCATTAGGGTTCCCCCTTACCCTAGCCTTTGCCTATAAATAGGAGGCCTCTCCTCAAGCAAATGGCCAAGAATTTTTTAGAAGAGTTGGAGATTGAAGAGCTCCAAGTGAAGAAAGGAACCGCTGCCGCATTGCTCCCAGAAACCCAGGTAAGCCTGGAACTTCTTTATTTTTCTGTTTTACATTCTAGGGTTAGATCTTTCTTCTACCTTTCTGTAGAATAATGGCCTAATCTGTGTGCTTGAAACCCCTTTCCCTACTCAAGGTTCCTCGAGACTCCCTCTAGCCGTAAAACGTGGAGAGGGATCTAGGGGAAACAAGACTGGGAATTGATCCTTAGTTATAGAACCCTCTTGAATGGCCTTGTGTTCTGTGAAAACCGTTTCATACTCAAAGTACTCCTAGACTATCTCGGAACCGTAAAACGAGGAGAGAGAACTAGGGGAAATGAGAATGGAACGGAACCCTAGTTTTAAGAACCCATTTGATTTATGTACTTTGAATGATATATGTTGTTATGTATGGGTTTAGAGAGGCAATTTTTACACTTGCACACATAACACTCGTTTTGTCGGAATCGGCTTGTATTTCGGATCTATCGTATTCATTATGATAGATCTGAAATAAATGGCCCTAAGCAGTTCTGGGATATCTCTCAATGATTTTCAAAATGATTTCAAGCAAGTTATCTTTGAGTATTGAAGACCTCATGGTCTAACCTCTCGGTTTTGGGCATTTTCGCTCCATTGTAGGGTTCTTGGCATATTCTCTCCAATCGAAGAGAATGGTGAGCCAAACTTGTGCCCTATTTCATCCTGGAGGTTTTTCAACACTTTTTTAAATGATTTTGATTTAGATTACATGGATTCCACACACTTAATCATTATTATGGGTTGATTTTACTTAAAAATGGTAAAACTTGACAGCATCTGTACCCTAACTTCGGACACTCATAACTTCATCATCCGGATGAATTTTGGAGTGATTCTAAAGATATGTGAAAGGTGAGACTGTCTAATTTATGTCTGTAAAATTTCAGCCATTTTTATGGAGTGCATTTTTGACACCATTCAGTTGAAGTTGATAGGTCAGTTCAAGCCAGATTGCTGAACCTGTCACTTCGAATGAACACCATCTGCTCGATTTAAGTCCGATTTGAGTGATTTTGGTTTTTGTGTTTTCCTTTGGGAGTCTAATTTCAAATCCAATTGGTTTCATAATTTTTTGATTTCATTTGTGTCTTGGGTAACAGACTTACTCAGAACTGCTCAACAGCATACTTTTGGGCTAATCTGTGATCTTCGAGGCCTATTTGGGAGGTCACCCAAGGCACATCCGGATGAATTTTTGTATGAGGCTAGTTCATTTGAAATATGGCTCTACATACTTCATTCATGCAAAATTTCACGGATTTATATCGAGCCAATTTTTCCAAATGAATTTCCATAGTTGCCCGCTTGTTACTTTTACCGATTTCCAACAGCAGATTTTAAATGAACATAACTCTTAGGATTTTAACCGGATTTAATTGAAAATTTTCATGAGTCTTCTATTTATCATAATCTTTCAAATGGATTTGGTTTGATTCAATTTGAATTTGATTTGAATTATTTATGGTCAAATGGCTCCATATTTTACCGAATTTTCCGAATTTATCTTAACTTGTTTGTGTTCAAGTTAAGAGGATCTGGAATTCATTGGACTTCTCATGTGAATGTATCATACATGTGTTTAGTTCTTTTCAAACTTTTTGATTATTTTAAATTAGCAAGCCTTCTTTATTTCGAGCATGAACAACACTTGGCAACCACCTTGTGTGGGTGAATGAGGGTGCCTAACACCTTCCCCCGTTCATAATCTAATCCCCTTACCCATCTCTGGATTCTATTTTCAAGTAGAGTTATTTTTACTCTAGTTTTTGCCTTTTTGCTTATTTTGATGATTTTGGTGTCCATTCACACCTAAAAGGAATGGTGGCGACTCTCCCATTTTGTTGAGCCCATGTGATGATGAAGGGAATCATCTAGGTGATTTTCCATGTCTCACAGGACTACAGCAACAAGCACTATCATCCAAGTTGCAGGTATACCATAGAAAATACTTAAGTGAATTCCTCTCTCTACATATGTATTCCATGGTAAAAAAAAAGCAGGTAAATTAAGTATATCTTGAAGTGCAACAATAAGCAAAGGTCATAGAACAACCCAGAAAGCAGTTACAGAATACTTGCCTACAAGTTTCAGATCAGAAGGAGCCAACACGCTATTACATGGGATGCCACCTTTCACTCTTCAGATAGCCAGTACGATCTCATCCATGTAGGAGCAACTTGTTTAGCATGTAGATGGTTGACCATGCCAACCACTGAACGACAAGGTGAAACTACAAATCAAATAAGTAATTAGAAATGTTGTAACAAAACACGGACTTACATCACAACCATTGTCTATACAGATAAGCTTCCGCAGCAAGCTTGACTGCCCACATACTAGAAACTCCATAAAACATTGACAATTATAAAAAACATATTAGACCGAAAATAAACACAGCAGAAATAATTGCACATATTAGACCGAGGCCTCAGGATGCTACCATACTTGCACATATTAGACTGAAGCCAGAGAACCAGATGCTTGTTTTTGCTTCCACAAGATAGTAAAATAGATGCCTATGATGTTTCTCATCCACGGTAATAATAAAAAACATAAGATAAGAGTGCTGAAGTAAAGAAACAAAAAAGAACAATTTAATAAGTAATAAGCAATAACCCGTGAATCTAATTCAAGTGCAGAAATTTCTATTGTTCCCAAATGTGCATGAAGAAATTTTTGTAGTTCCTAAAATTTCTATTGTTCCAAGGTTGCAAAAAAATTCTGTAGTTCCGTCTTAGATTCGCTTGATGTATCTTGCAAAAAATTCTCTTCACATTACACCTACAAAACCCAAGTTTAAATAATCTTATCACATAACAATGAAGCAACTACCAGAAAATAAGTTGAAAAAAATGCAAAATATATATTTCAAGGGTTGTTGAAAATAAATTCAAGAAACACTTACATAGTACGAAGGCTGAACTAGCTAGGTCCAGCAACATCGTTAGGTAAAGGGGATGGTCCGTACTGTCATTTTAGAATGTTTAGTTATTATACAATGGATTTTGGAAGTTTGAAAGAAATATATGAGCAAATAAATTGTAGGAGACTTGTTGAGACTACCTGTTTTGATAAAATCTCTACCATATTCTTGAGACATTGCATTTCGACCTCCACTTGCTGCATGTGCTGCTAGACATGCTCTTGCACCTGTTGCTGCATGTTCTCCTCCAACGATTTTACTCTCTCCCTCAAGGCAGCCATCTCTGGTGAATCACTGGATGGTCTAGAAGAGCTCGAGGAATGACCCCAAAGTTTTGTTGGTGTTGGGCCTAAGCCATAGCCACGAACACGTCCATGCCTCTCTAGTCCCATGACATGAGAGTACACATCGTGTTAGCCTGTACTTTCTTGTGATCCCTCTAATTGTTGTCTCATCATCTCTTTCATTTGTTGCTAATTAAATAGAAAAGTATACACTATGAGTTGGAAATCATTTTAATTACTTATAAAGAATGAATAAGATATCCAAACTTACTATTTTTTCTGCCGCAACACTATTGATAGGATTTCCATTTTTATGCACATGAATATCAATGAAAAGTTCTGTTCGTGTAGGAGATGTCTGAGTGGAGCTCATTAATTTCTATAAAATCAAACAACCATTCAGAATTTGCTCAACCATATTAATTAAGTATGGCTATTAAATTAAAACAAATACAATCAAGTCACTTTGAATCCATACCTTCTCATGATACAACCTAGCAAAACTCTTAGTACCAGAAGTGTGGAGCAATTTTTGGTGTGACCGGTTATTTTTATTCAATTGATTTCACTTCTGTATTATATAACCAATTTCTTTGTGAGAATGCAGCTAATATAACAAAATAAAATCTTACACATTACCGTAATTAACATGATTTAGTATCCATAATTAAAAAGATACCTGTCCTTCTCCAGAGTCCCAAAAATTAACTAGAGCCCGCCATTGGAATTTATCTACACTATGAGGGCATGCATTGTACTTCTCCTCATTAGTCATGCAAGCATCATGGTACTTTCACTTGAGGGATGACTTGTAGTCTCTCCATTTTTTACTAAGTGACTTCATGAAGAAGCTCTTTAATGTAGCCAGAACATTAAAGTTAAGCTGTGCAATATTATTAAATTTAAGGTTTAGTAAAGCACTATGAAAAAGAGCAATGATCAAGCTATAGAATAAAATTATAGCATTATAAATAGTTTACTTGTACTCTCATCCAAGCTTGTTCCTTTGAATTCTCATCGATATCTCGCCAACTCTGGTTACTCAAAGGCAACAAATGCCAATCCCTAGCGATAATACCACAATAGTTTGTAAATTTAGATGTATTTGGGCCAACAAGTCCCCCTCTGCTATCAATTTCCACCAATGTGACATCCTGGCTGCCTGTGTGGGCGGGTGAATGGGTAGTCTCATTGGACGAGCTACCAGGCGAGGATGTGCATATGGTTGGGATCCCACAACGCTCGGGGATGCTATAAGTAGTCTTAAGACCCCCAAATTAGCAAGAGGCCTTTTAAGGAACAACACGGGACTAAATCCCCTGGGGACCCCAAAGTTAAGCATGCTCGGGTGAGAGCACTCTTAGGATGGGTGACCCCCTGGGAAGTTTTTTCGTAATGTCCCTTAAGAACAAACCCGTGAGGGCCCTTTGGGCCCAGAGCGGACAATATCTTGCTGGTTATGGGTCTGGGGTGTTACAACCAACATCTTTTGTCTCGATGGCATTTTATAAACATCAATGCATCGTGTAGGCCCTCGTCCCCTCCTCTGTCTAACTTGGTCATCCATCTGTAACATTCAACAATACTGTACATCTAGCATATGGTAATACGTTACAAAAACATAGGTTATCATTCAATGAAAATGAACACCAACAAATACAATTATACGAAAGTAATGAATTGTTACTAGATGAATACAATGTTTCATGTTACTTTAAACTGAAAACAAATACACAGATGCTATTCAAGTTCCTCGTCATCAATGTCAGTTTGGGTGTGATACTCTTCTTCTAAATGAAGAGGAGCATCAACAGTTATTGCAGGCACATCTTCTCTAACCCAATTCATGCCATCACTGCCATCATGTTCAATAATTGTTGACTGTGTGTATTCACATGGTCCACTATCTAATGAAGTATCATCATTGATAGTAACATCAAAATGATCTCTTGGTTTACTTTTCATGACAACATGCCAATCCTCATCAGTTGGATCTTGTACGTAAAAAACCTACTCAGCTTGAGACGCCAATATAAACGGTTCATTTGTTGATTGTTCTACTGAAAACATCAATTTTTTGAAATTCACTAACGTAAATCCAAACTCATCAGTCTTTACTCCTTTTCCATGTCCCATTACGTCAACCCAGTCACACTTGAACAATACAACCTTCAGATGCTCAGTATATGTCAATTCAATTATGTCCGTCAATCGACCATAATAAGCTAATGGTTTAGCAATAGGTTTTTATCCTTAGCACTGGCAAAGCTTACAGTAGTAGCTGTGATGGCAACACTACTGTTTTGACATTTACCTAATTTCTCTTTGTTAATGGTGCAGAATTTGTAACCATTAATCATGTATCCCTTAAATCTCCGGGCATATCTGGACCTTGGGCAAGGCATACAACTTCATTTGGAATTGTTGTATTTGTCCTTTGCAACAACTAGACCTATTTAAAGTAAACAAAATGTTCTTATGTGTTGCATTAATCACATAGTAAGTGGTAATTATAGTGGTTAGAAATCAGAATCACTTACATGATTCTTAAACCAATCGATGAACTTCTCATTATGCATTCTCCGTATTTCATGAGGTCGTGACTTATGATATTGCATCTTAAGAATCATCTCATGTTGACTACAAAGAAATGAATATGTAATATACTTAAGTCTTTAAATGCAAATTCCTTATAGAAAGACATAAAAAAGTATGGACACATATCATCTTACACTTGAAAATCTTTGACCGTCATGCTGTTAAATAGTACATAACGATGTGCCTGAATCCATTCTATGTTGCTAAGCTGAAATGATGTGGCACCCCCTATAAAATTATCATCATAATGCCTTGCAGGTCTGTTCAACCTTGTCTCTACATTGTGTAAGTATCTTGAGCAAAACGTGAGACATTCATCTGCAAGGTATCCTTCGGCAATCGAGCCCTTCGGTTGAGCTCTATTACGCACATATGATTTCAAAGCGTACAAGTACCTATACTATTATTTCCTGGCCTTTGCACATCTGCAAAGTCTCATTTCTTGATGCATCATAAGTGTCTAAGCTAGGTTCCCACAAGTCTTTCAATTCTTCTATCAGTGACCTCAAGTAGATGTCAATATTATTTCCTGGCCCAGATGGTCCTACTATAAGCAATGATAAGATCATATTTGGTTGTTTCATGCATAACCAAGGGGGCAAATTATATGGAATTAGGACAACTGGCCAGATGCTATATGCAGTACTCATTGTTCTAAATGGGTTAAAGCCATCACTCGCTAATCCAAGCCTAACATTGTGATTATCTGTTGCAAAAGTTGGGTTATTATTGTCAAAATGTTTCCAGACCAAGGAATCTGCAGGATGCCTTAAAATCCCATCTTTAATACGACTCTTTGCATGCCATGTCATGTTCGAGGCAATTTTTGAGGACATGAACAAACGCTGTAAACGTGGTTTTAATGGAAAATGACGCAAGATCGTGGCTACCTTCTTCTCCTTTTTCCCCAATGAATTGTCATCTCCAGACTTCCATCTTGAAATACCACACACATCACATGTCTGTTTGTCGGATGACTCTTTCCAATATAACATGCAGTCATTCGGGCACCCATCAATTTTATCATATTTTAATCCCAAATCTGAAATAATCTTTTTCATTTTTGAATATGTATCTGGTAAAGTTGACCCTTCAGGTAATACTTCTCTGAATACATCAAGAAACATAGTAAATGCCTTGTTACTCAACCCGTTGAGGCATTTGATGTGAAATATTTTAACCATAAAAGATAACTTTGTATAGGTCTTACATCCAGGGTACAACTCTTGTTCACCATCATGTAGCAATTCATAAAATTTTTCAACACCCACATTAAGATAACTATCTACATCCTCAGATGGACACTCTCTTTGTCCTTCAATATTTTGGAATCCATAGGCATCACGTAACATTGTTTCCATTTCATCACACATATCATTTTCATTAGCTTCATCAACTACCATGTTATTTGTTGCAGGAGTGTGATTATCTATTTTTTCCCCATGAAAAAACCATATGTTGTAATTTTGATCAAATCCATTACATATCATATGGATGAATGATGTGTCCCTATCCTAGAAAACATTGTTGCACTTTGGACATGGACATCTTATCTTCCTGTTCAAGGTGGCTCCATGAGCAAATGCTAGCTCGATAAATCTTTGTACTCCTTCTTTGTACTCTACACTAAGCCTTGATTTTTGAATCCAACTTCTATCCATGATATTATATATTGATAAGAGACTACCTGTTTATTACAAAAGATGTGTTTCAATTAGATTTTCAAATGGATTATGCTTGGTTTTTATTTGTGTGTGTGCATGCTGTTGTTGTGGGTGTGGTGGGCACATTAGTAAGACAAGAGAACAAGAAGATTCTACAGCTAATAGCAAAAAAACAACTTCAGAAAAAAGATTGAATGCTACAATTTTTTCTTCATTTTCTTCATGCAAAAACTGAACCAAATTAGGTGAAAGAATTCAAGTAGAATCCATTACAATTTACTCTGTAATAAGTAATAATTTATAACGTAATAACCAATAATAATCAATTGTGTGTGTGTGTGTGGTATCATTTTATGTTATCCAAGCAGCATACGGATGACATGAGCATTCAAGGTAGTGCTAGAATTTATTCATTAAGCAAAAGGAGAACAAGGTTTTTAATCATATTTGTCATCCAAAATGGTTGTACACAAATTAAGAAATTACAGCAAAAGAATATATGGATCTAAGTGTAAATATTTACCTGGTCCTTGCAAATGGTTTGTCCTTTTCAAGTTCTAACTCATACTGTCTTGCTTCAGCCTCATGCTTCTGAGCTAAGCCTTTTCCCCATTCCAACTTCCTTTCCTAATCAAGAAAATCATGAAAGCTGAGAATTATGGTGAAAGAATAAAAAAATAAACACTGCCACTGTACAGTTGTTTCAAAATCGTAAAATTCACTATTGAACCATACAATTCAAATTCAATCCAACCTAAAATGATTTGAATCACTCCCTTGAATCGTAAAAACACTAAAAAAACAGAAGGTTCAAATTTTCAATAATTTGAATCCAAATCTAAATAAAATCTCAGACTTGACATTTTTTATTTGATTTTCCCAATATTGATAGTGTGGTGCATGGGAATTAAGCTTCTGATTTTAGCAATGATGCATGGACTTGAAGAAGACAAGTAAGCAACCATATATCCTGTTTGGTGTGACGATTATTGGCTTAATGAAACAATGAGATATTGTATATACCTAGCTCAAATATATATAATCGAGTTTGAAACAATGAACTATCACATAGCAACTTTGGATGCTACAATCAAGATATAGCGGATTAAGAACTGTAATTATGAGGTCATAAGTACTAAAAATCTTGAAAATAAATGCACTTCTAACACCAGTTAAAATGCACATACCCTTGTTACAAGTCTCTCACTCCCCTGATAAGAGATTAGCTTGAACTCAACGGGTGAAAAGTAAAAGTTAAATAAGAAAATGAAATAAGATAGGAAATGAACTAGAAAGAAAAAAATGATGTAAAGTTCCAATTCTTATATTCTGGTCACACCTTTTTGTTTACGATCTCAATATTTGTGGCCTCAGTAGCATCATTTGTTTTTTGATTCAGATTTATTAGCTCCATTGCAATATTAAACGTTGAATCCAAAATGTGAAAACCAGAATTTTTTAACAGCAAACATGCAAGTTTTCTAGTCACAATACATGGGTATCTCAGAATAGAGGGATCGAGGACTAACCTTGGCCTCAACCTTGTGATTTCAAACTCAATCTCTTGAGCTTCAGTATCCAAGAAATACTCGATGATCTCAGCAGGTGTATCTAGTAAAACACGAGAGTGGAAACAGAAGAACAATCAAACACAACAGAATAACTCCCCTTTTCCCTTTCCTTATAAAAAAAATCCTATTAACATACCTTTTACAACTGGTTTGCCCATTCAGCATCAGAGAACCATCCAGCAAGCAAATTTTTATTAGTTCCAACCTGTCAATAAGTGACCATAACCATCCACCACCATGTCTGTTAAGTGTCAACCTACTTTGCTAATCCTTACAATTTCCATGTCAATCACAATTTTCCATATCACAACCTGGTTTTTCAATTAACAGAGAGATAATTACAAACATTCAATAATGGCTATATGGAGACTGAACCTACTCACTAATCCAAAAGAGTGAAAATAACAAAAAGAGAGTAATTACAATTTCGAGAAGTTAAGATGTTTAATTTTGAAAATCTCTCTGATGATTGTACAAGACTTAATGTCTCAAACCATTATTATGAATACCCTACTTACTAACAGTAACCTTTGCCTAAAAACTCTCTATCTTCACCAGGCCTTCACAAATATTTGCCTAACAAAGCTGAGTTTAAAGCTTATAGCTATATGCATAAGATGACAATTTCTTTTTCAAAAAGAAAATGAAAACTTCCATGAAATCCACCACCTTTATTTGCCCTCAACATTCTAGATATAAATAACTCTGACATTCTAATTGTACTACTGTGGCTGCTGTCTCTATAATGTTTCAATCAAATTAACAGAATGAAAGAGGGAGAGAAAGAAAAGGATAAAGAAGAAGATATAACAAAAGCACAAGAAATAACCTGACCAAAAAAAAGTATAAGCAGTGAGAATTGAGAACAACTCACATGAGTCCCATGCTGTTGACTCATACATATAGTAAAAGCTTTTATAGCAATTGCCCATCCAATTTCTTCACCACTGTGCGCGCCTGACTTTCGGGTGTCGCACTGGGTAAAAATGGGAAATTGGAGTCGCCACCGCCTGATGGGGTGCAGGCGGACACCTGGGTGCGTAAATTTTCTATTAGACTGGTCTGCGGCTTAGAGATTCTAAGTAAGTTCTCGGTTACAGTCCGGGGAAGTCCGTAGACACCCCGGCCCGCCCCGTCAAAAGACGGGTCTCATAGGATTCCCTGGTTTGAGTCAACTCGGTCTCTCACTCACCCGATTCCTAATCCAGCATGCACATTTTGTTAAGTCTAGTGGGACCGCCAAAGTGGTGTGGGTCCTTTTACTTGATTTTATCCTCTTAGCTTAAAGTGAAGTGAGTTTGATTGGGTGGGCCCCGTTGGAAGGCCCACGGATCCCTTGGCGGGCCAAACGTGGCCCACATGTTCCCTGATGATCCTTAGTCTAAGCCTGAGAGGCCCCTTTGAATTTTGGTTTGACGAATTGATTTTATTTTGAAGTTCAAGTTTGATTATTTAGTGATTTCCATGCAAAATGGGCCGGTTTGGTTTGTGGGCCCATTGGGTGGGCCACACATGGTAGCCAAGTGATTTATTGGATTTATCTTGCTTAAGTTTCCAAAATGGGCCAGGCCTTGGGCTTGGGGCCCTTTACCTGGGCTTGGGCTTGAAAGCCCAAGACTTCCTGGGCTAGGGTTTTGAAACCCTAACCTTGCTTGGTTTTGTGGGCTTAGTGGGCCCGACAGGCCCTACCCGTAGTCTCGGCCAAACCACAACTTTAACTACACATGCATGCCCCACATAGGGCTTAGGTGGGCCTCAAGTGGTCTGGCCCACTCAATTCTTTTAATTATCTTATTAAGCAGAATTGGATGGTTTGGGCTGGGTGGGCCCCGTTGGAAGGCCCACTGGAGATCAAATTAGACCGGTTGGTCTGAGTCCCATGTTGGGTTTCCAGGTGACCCGGAAACCCTATTGGTTCATTTGGTTCGGTTTGAAGAGGTCACCCACATCCAGTAAAATCACAAAATATACAAAAATCACAAATCACAAAATATACAAAGATCACATACTTTAGTTTGATCACATACTCGGTTTAAACTCTCTTTTATTTCAAAATCTCCATGACTGACTGAATTTTTAATGTCTGTAACAATTTTCCTAACCTCCTACTATCCCCAGAAGATGTTTAAACAAGATTCGAAATTATTCTAAACACATTATAATTTATCTCTAGAAATCCTCCCAAAAACTTCACGTTCGACACTATATTTCCAGAACTTATGCAATACGACTAAACTCAATGATCAAAACCAAAAACCCAGATTAAAACGATGCTACTCACCTCTTGCACGCTTAAATCCCTGCTACAGCAACTACTCGAACCACAACTGATCACCAACAGTCACTCGTTGGTTCGAAATCGACACTCAGTTGTTGCTCCTCTGTTCGCAAGAGATTTCTCCTTCTGAAAACTTTGATTACGACACTCTGATCGGCAAGAATACACCCAGTCTTCTTCTCCCCCGAACCCTAGATCAATAGCCGCAATCATCTTCAACACAAGGTATACAAGTATTCCAAAAACCTACGAACCTAATTTTCCTTAAGTATTTATACCTTCCATACTTACATTGCCGCTCGACGAATTTTGAAAACCTATGATTCCATACATGCTCTCCCACCGAAATTTCCTACATACACACAGGTTATTAAGTTTATTCTTTCAATTAAATAATAAAAATATGTAGAAAATATCGGGGTTTTACACTTGCTCCCTACTATTTTGGTTTAAAATCAACATTATTAGGTTTAATTAGGCTATCTACCCAAACATGAGACCACTGTGGGCCTACACAAAGCCCCACAGTAACCCTGGTTACCTTCAAGAACCAGTAAGCCCAATCCCCCTCCAAAAATTGCATTTTTATGATTTATTATGCTTGACTGAAAACTCAATTCGATCAAGCAAATATTTGTTCATAGCCGAAATTAAATTTCAGCTATACTTATTTTTAGTGTGACCGAAATTTAATTTCAGTCATGAACAAATAAAGGCTTGGCCAAACTGTCTTTTCAGCAAAACCCAGAAAAAATCAAGAAATGCATATTTTGGACCGCTTTTATTCTATTTAATCCGAACTTAAGGGAATCCAATAGGGTTTTGGGTCATCCCATAAGCCAAGATGAGCCTTAGGCTTACTAGGCCCAAATTGAACACCAATGGGCCTTCCAACGGGGCCCACCCCTTCCAACCAACTTACTTTGACTAATTAGCCAAGAATTGACCTAATTAATGGTCATACCCCTTTTGAGGCCCGATTAAGGCCCAATTGGATGCACACTTGGTAATTCTTAGATGGTTTGGCTGAGACATTGAGTGTGGGCCTATCGGGCCCATCTTTTATTTAAAAAGAGCCCATCCAACAAATCAAGAAAGGGAAGGAATACACATCCCATAACCTTAAAAGCCTTAGGTTTTCTAACCAAAGCCTAGGAGATGGGCCCCAAGCCCATCCCTAGTCCAATTAGACCAAACTAAAGCTAAGATAATAAGATTGAAGAAAACCATTGTGAGGCCCATTTAAGGGGCGCACAGATCATCTAGGCTCACTAAACGGCATAAAGCTTAATCCTAATCTCTTTTAAACCTTAACCTAATAAAATTAATCAAACTTAACCAAAACCCTAAAGGGCTTTTAGTCTTAGATTAAGCCCATGAAAGGGACATATGGGCTATACCTTAGCCCATCTGGGATTCCACGGGCCTTCCAACGAGGCCCGCCCAATTAGACTAAGATCACTTAATGAAGAAAAAAAAACAAATAAGGGGACCTACACCGCTCATATGGTCCCCACACAGACTTAAATCTATGACTGCATATCTGTCTAGGACGGGTGAGTTTAAATCAAGTTGGCTCACAACCAGGATGACCCGTGGGACCCGTCACCTGACAAGGCTGACCAGGTGTAAAACCCTGAATTTTTAAGAAATTTTAATTGACGGTAAATAGGGGATTAAAGGATTTAATGAGGTTACTTAAATCCAATTTTAAAGAAAAGGCTTAATTGGGTGGGTTTACTTTAAGTAAACTAGTTAAATTGTTAGGGTTAGGTTCTGTTGGTTTGGTTCATTCAATTGAACCAGTTTAAGTGTTAGAGTCCGATTTAGTTGGTTTGGCTGTAATGGGTTTAAACTGAGTTACTTCACCTGAAGGAAGGAAATATTTTATTTGGGTTCAGTTTATTTAATTGTTTTGGTGGTGGAAGGGTTTAATCAAATAATTGATTAAATGGTTTAAAGGGTTGTTGGGTTCTGTAAAACCCCAGTTTTGAGTAGAAAAATAATAATAATAATAATAATAATAATAATAATAATAATAATAATAATAATTAAGAGACACTGAAATAAAAATAAACAAATAATAACAGTAGAAAATATATGCGTACAGGTTAAATCAAATTTGTTATTGCTAGGAATTTGTGGTTCATTAGTGTTAAAGGAACTGAAGTGGAACTATAAATAGGTAAGTCATATTCGGACCCGTAAATAAATAAGAATTGGTCAATAGTTAAAATCCGGGAAAATCCCTACATTAATGAGGGGTAGAAAAGGGATTCGAGGGATAAGGGGGAAATTAGGTCAAACCCTGGCAGTGTCTATAAATAGGAAGCTCTTATAAAATTTTCGGGAATTTTGGGGAAAGGTTGCCGCTCTGGAGAAAGTTAGGGTAGCAGTCCAGTGGGTTAGGTCTCGAAATGGAATCCACCCAGGATGGCCGGAAGCTTGAAGAAGGTCTTCAATACTATGTGAGTGGCACTCTTTTACAACCGAGTTTTCGGGTTTATTCGTGTATTTGGTTGAATGAATGCATTGTATTGATTGAAGTATTCTCGGTTCTCTGGGCAAAAACACTTACGAAGGGTTTTGTACAGTCGAATTGGGGGATAACTGGAAATCAGGTAGATTAAATTCAAATTAGGTTTGAATGTGTCCTGGGAGTATTGGGAGGCTAGACAAATAGTTACAGACCGGAAAAATTCAGCCAGAGTTGGAGTTCTGGGATTAACAAAGAACTGAAAATCGTAGTGGGTCACCGCCCACTTGGCGCCCACTTCGGGAAGTAAGCGCCCAGAAATGTGACCCGGCGCCGAGCTAGCGCCCACTTCGCGCTCAGTTCGCGCCTACCTCAATTTCCAGCGCCCTTCTCGCGCTCTTCTCGCGCCTGTCTGGCGCCTGGCTCGCGCCCACTCGTCCACGAGTGAGCGCCAACCTCATTTTAATGAAAGGAGTCACCGCCCACTTGGCGCCTACCTGGCACCCACTTCAGGAAGTGAGCACCCAGTTGTTTTTCTTGCCGAATCTTATAATTTTGTAAAACCAAGGCGTTTTGGATGCTAGAGGGTCTTCGACCACTTACCCAAATAATTGTTTACGACATTAGAGATAAAAATTTGCTTGTGAGAACATTGAAGATAGATCCTAGGTTTAGCAAAGGCTTATGAAGTAGATGTTGGGAAATAAGTCGAGGATGTTCGGGATATCTACATACTAGGGCTTTATTTTAGTCCTCTTGAAGCATGCACTGTTTGGTACTTGATTTGATTTATTAAACCCCGTTTTGATGGCAAGTTTTGAATTAAGTTGTAAATATTATTTACTTGATTACTTGTGTGAGTTGATGTTCTGGTTGGAACACTTGTGTGAGTTGATGTTCTGGTTGGAACACTTGTGTGAGTTGATCTTCTGGTTGGAACACTTGTGTGAGTTGATGTTCTGGTTGGAACACTTGTGTGAGTTGATCTTCTGGTTGGAACACTTGTGTGAGTTGATGTTCTGGTTGGAACACCTGTGAGTTTCTGTTCTGGTTGGAACACCTGTGAGTTTTTGTTCTGGTTGGAACACCTATGAGTTTCTGTTCTGGTTGGAACACCTGTGAGTTTCTGTTCTGGTTGGAACACCTGTGAGTTTCTGTTCTTGTTGGAACATCTGTGAGTTTCTGTTCTGGTTGGAACACTTGTGAGTTTATGTTCTGGTTGGAACACCTGTGAGTTTCTGTTCTGGTTGGAACAATTTGTGATGTGCATGCCGACTGCGGTGTTTTATCGGTGATTTATCGGTTTTAAACTTAGTTTATCCTGAATCCAGAATCTAAATCAGAAATGTGATGCCTTTGTCTATTGGGGAAATGGCATGGCCATGAAGCGTTGCCACTAATAATGTAGAGCAGCCAGATACCTTGGGTAGTACTGGTTGTCAGTGTCGATACCCGGAGTAGGCCGGCACTGGATGACGAACCCTGGGTAGTTCGTCATTTCAGAGTATCCGAAACCCTGAGAGGGCCGGAACTGTGTACATGAGGTTGGGAGGCAGCTCTGGCATGTGGATTAACCAATCAAACAATTGCATAACATTGACCATGGTAGGAGCTCTATGATATCCGACTTTGGTATATATACATATCTTGATGGATTGTGGTAACATTAGGGTTTTCTCTTATCGGTTTCATCGAAGCCTTGCTTACTTGCCGTGTGGTTATTCGATTCATAATTTACAAACGGTAAATTGTATTTGAGCATGCATGTGTCACTCGCTGAGATATTCGTATCTCATTCCCTCGTTATTGTTTGTTTTTCAGATGCGTTGGAGAGCAGGTACTTGCGGGTTTGTTCGGGGCCATGTGAGTTATTATGTTGGGATTATTTTAGCGCACTCTGTTTCGCAAAAATTTTAGCTTCATGTTTTCCTTACTCTGGTAGTGCGATCCTGTTAATTATGGTAACCTCTGGATACGAGTTATGGGTTTTCTATGTGACTCGGATCTGGGGCGTTACAGGTTCGGTTTAGTGGCTTAGTGGTTTAATGGGTTTGGTTTTTTTGAAATCATATATATAGGATAGAAAACCTGAGGGTTCTCATTTTTTTTTCTCTCCTCAAGGGTTAGAAGAAAAGGGGGCGCAAGCACAAGGAGAAGAAGAGAAGAAGAAGGGAAGAAGAAGAAGAGAAGCAAAGGAAGAAGGAGGGCTCTACCGGTAAGTAGTTATTTTTTTCTTTTTTCTGCTCTTTTGTTCACGATTTCAGAAGATGGGCTTGATTTTATACATGATGAGATCTCATGTTTAAGTTTAAGATCTTACTTTGATTTAAAGTATGTATTTTAACTTGTTGAAGATGTAAGTACTGTAAACATTTGATTTCAATTGATCAACTAGATGCTCTGATTAAGCTTTGATTGATGTACCGAATGCTCTGTTTTTTGTTTTAAATGATAGTTGCAAATGGTTTTAGGAAGTTTTGGGATGTCTTCAAAACTATGCAAACATTATTAAAAATCTCAGTTTAATAGATTAAAAATTAGTTTACCAGGTGCAAATTACATAGGAACTGATTTTAGGTTAAGATGATTCCTAGATTGATTTAAAAAAATCATCAAAGTAGGCCATTTAATCACAGGAAATGAATGAATAGTGCTATCACCTACAATTGAAAAGTTAGTAATTTTCAGTACAAATTTTGAATTTTAATCTAAAAACAGTCATATATAGAATAAATATTTAGATTTAATATAAATGAGAGAGTTATTGATAAATTAGTGTACAGAACTTAAAGAATTAAGTTTTAGTTCATATTTTAGTTAAATTCAACAAATAAGTTAAGCCCTAATAAATAATTACATTTTAGTCACATTTTGAAAGAAAAATCAAAATTCAAGGAAAAGTATTTAAAAGTGATTTTTAGGATTTATAAATTAATAAAAAATTAAGATAAGATCAATTTAATAACAGTAAAGAGAAAAGTAATAGTTGAGATGCAATCTGGCATATTGCATGGAAAGAATTTTGGGAAAGTGATCAAAGATAGGGAATTTAGACGGATTGAAATGCCCATGTACTTGGGTAGATGCTATACCTCTATATACTCAGAGCTGCCCCATGTACTCAGGATGATATAGTTGAGATTGACATGAGATGTGAGTGCTAGATTTCATGGATTGGTTTTGGTTTTAGAATCTAGTAGGCATAGCACTATATGGATCCATTTAGTAGCTAGGTAGTGGAAAGGATTGTTCTTTGCTAGTTGTAATTCCTTGTCCACGCACGCATTTTCTACCGTATACTCGGTGAGGCCTTATCGTGTACTCGAAAGGCTATGGCTATCCCTCATTTTATCGTGTACTCGGACTATGACTGGATAATACATGCCAACCCCTCTCTGTACTGGTGGTGTTCTCCCGCAATAAGACAATGATCGTGTACTCGGTCGCACCTAAGCCGGGAGGTGGCATAGTGGATATTGATATTATCCTAGTTAAAGACAGTCTTACTTCATGAGTCCTGCTATTTGATTGACATGCCGAGTACATGATTTATGATTGATATGCAGATTTGATTGACATGCAAATTTATTCTGGTTATTTTGTATCTATTGATATATTATTGTGAGATTATTCGGTTTATTCGCGTTATTGTCGCTGATGCATATTTTTATCTGAATCACGTTTTAGAACTGTTAAAAATGTTTATGAGCATGCATGTGCTACTTACTGGGATATTCTTATCTCAATCGGTTTTGTTTTGTTTTGTTTTGTTTTCAGATCTTGGAAAGGTTGATATCAGAGGATAAGAGTTGGAATCAGGTGAGTTCAGTTTAGAGCTTTGATATTTTAGTTTGAGTTAGGTTTAGTTGCCTCTGTTTATATATTTAATTGTTCATTCATGTTTCCTTTACTCTGATACTGTGATCCTGGGTGCAATAGTGACACTTCAGTGACAGGTTACGGTTTTGTTCACGTAACTCGGATCCGGGGTGTTACACCAGGGCGTCTACGAACTTCCCCGGACTGTAATCGAGAACTTATTCGGAATCTCAAGCCACATACCACCTAATAGATAAACACTAGGCACCCAGGTGTCTGCCTGCACCCCATCAAGTAGTGGTGACTCCTTGTTCCCCATTTCCTTTCCCGATCTAGAAAGCACCCAATCCTTTGTGCTTTCACCAGATATCACATTAGGAACCGTAAATCCCTAAAGGAGGCACGCATTCACGTGCACTTCCCAAGATATCAGTGTGCAGCCCGTGGATCGACGTGCACATAGCTTGGCGTCTCCACTGGGGACTTGCTCAACCCAGTCGGATCCTGGTTAATAGAGAGTTTCTACCTTACATTAGTAGGTGTAGAATGTATGAAAATACGTGATTTAGGAAGGTTCTGTCAAACAAGACTTAAATGGCCTAAGGAAACTGGGTCTTAAGCGAGACCACCCCTCCAGTTTCCTGGAAACCTTCCCAGCACATTGATTTTCGTACAAATTCCTCACTTTACTATACAAGGTAGTGTAATTCTTTCTACCAATTAAAAGCCCGAATTAAACTCACCCAATTAGACATAGCACTTAACCACTTACACACATATGCACTCACAACACCGTGGATGGATTTACAGCTTTGATAAAACTATGTGGGGTGACACGAGCGAAGGCGACCGCATGAATGATCCGACCTAATATAAGATATGATGTCACTTGAAACTCTTCTTTACCAAAACCTAGATCTCTCTAGCAGCCACCCTTCTTCTTTGTATAAAAAAATTTTGGGATGGTATTAGCCTCACACGCCCGTGGCTTGCCGGGGAGAGCAAGGTAAAACATCTCCCCAAGTTTCTGGATTCCTATAGCGCCACTGGTTTCTTGCCGTGGAATGCGAAGGTTTAGTACTTGGCTCAAACCCTTGTAAACATATTTCTCGGGCTGGGTATCCTGTTCCCACCTATTACGTCTAATACACCTCGATCTTTGAATGTGATTAAATGATGAATACAAGAGGAGCAAAATCAATTTAAAACCCAAGAGTCTATCAGGGGCAGCAACCCCCACTTTTTTGCATCAAATTGAATCAACCCTAGACTCTGGGCTGCCTTCGCCACAAGTTAGGAAGCCAACCTAATTTTGATCAGGGGTACCACCCCAGATCCATGCATCGAGTCCTGTGAGCCATGGGCCTTGACCCATTGAGTCTGCTAGAAGCACCCTGAGTCCAGACCAGTATTTTAATAGATGAAAGCCAACTAAATCAAATAAGCAGATGAAAGCAGGCCAGATCAGAACAGAGGTTGTGAAACCCAGGATCAGGTTTTTTTAGCCTACCCTGGTTAAAGTCAAATCCTTTCTTGGGGTTCCCAACAACCTCATGATCCCATTCTCTTCTGGTTTTTGTAAATATCATGTAAATTTCACCCTAGCTGGTAAGTGGTAAGTTTTTTGTGGTCAGATACTAAAAGTAGATGAAAGGACAAGGCTGATCAGGACTTGGACGTGCTTCCTTACACAAGTATGTCTAGGAGTCGCGCCTTAATTGACGCCAGCCCTTAGGATTGCACACACACTTTGTGTGCTTGATTTTCATTTCCTGCATGTTTTTAATTTGTTTTCTATGTTGTTAAATCTGGCAGAGTCCTGAGACATGGTGATGTTCATCCCTTTTATTTAATTTCTGCATTTCCTTTTGATTACTTCAGATTAATAAGGAGTCCTTGTGTGGAACCCCTAAATTGATTTGGAACAATGATTGGATAGTTAGGCACATGGCATCATCCGAGAGAACCAAGTTCCCTTGGATAGAGAAGTGCGCCTGGGATACCCTCTGGATCCGTTCCTGGACAAGACAACTCCAAGGAGATGAGCAAATTAAGTAGGAGGCACGATGCCATAGGGGACTTACTTTGTCCTTGTTAAACGTGCCAATAAATTGGGACATGATCCAAGCATCTCTGTTATTTTGGGATCCCCAATTATCAGTCTTTTGATTCAGAACTGTAGAGTTGGCACCCACAATTGAGGAATTTGACCCATTCCTCAGGTTTAGTGACTATGGAGAACCATCCAGGCCAAACCTGAAAGACAATTACAAGAATGAAGCTTGTAAATTTTTTGACCCCTCGAGAGAAGAATTCCAAGCTTTAGGAGGTGAACAATCATTCACGAGGGTCTCCAAGAATTTCCTAGCTGAAAAGATATGGAACAAAAAGCAGGAAACACCCCATGTTTGGTGGGACACCTTCACCCTCATGGTTCTGTCGCAAAGAGATTCTGCTACTATTGCACCCCTCTAGAGACCTCAGAACACCATCTCCACCGTTCAGATCGAAGTCCTACTAGTCATGAACAAAGTCTCCAAATTTGAGGCTGATCCAACGGCTGGATCTCTGTAGATCGTCGTTCGAAGTTTGATGGTCGAACTTCTCTGCAACTCCTCTCTCTATATTCCCTAAATGTGAGAGCCCTCCTTTTCTCCTCCTTTTCCTCTACATAATTTGATTAAAAGAAACCCTAATTCCTCCTTAAAGCTTCCCTTTTATAGGCTCACCCAAAATAGAAGTCTTAATAGGTTTAGGGAACTTTCTAACTAATCGCACTAAGTTTCCTAATCTCACTTAGAAGCTTTCCTATACTTTCACAACTACACCTTCTAATTCTTCCCTCTTAATACTAAATAAAAGAAACTTCTATTTTTCCTAATTTTCGTACTAATTATTTCCCTTATTTTTAAATATTACAAAAACTCCCCCAAACTTCTCTTTTCCCTCAACTTAAGGCTCCTAATTAACTATAATCACCAATATGCACTTTCCTCACTTATTAAGCTATAAATTTCACTACTTATACTTAAATCAACTTAGGTCTAACTTAATTTTTTAAACCTAATAATTATTTAATTATTCTATTTAATTATTTAGCTAACTAGGAATTGACCAAAATACCCTTCTCTTGATAATTTCATATTTACCCATTGGATTTCTTCCAAAATTTCCAAATTTATTATCTATAATATTCTTGGTTATAATACACACTTGGTTTAATACCTATCTTTCCCAAACTTCATATTTAACTTACTTTCTCAATTATTCTAAATTAATTCTTCACCTTTCCTATTACTATTAATTAAAGTGAAACCTATAATTAATCTTCCAATTAATTTAAATTACTATTCCAATCCCCAATAACTCGTAATTACGATCATTTATTTCATTTCTAATATATACATACTTAGAACATATTGCTAATCCTCCAATACTTGGATTAATTCTTGATTCCTTAATATTTTTCATGTTTATCTAACTTATTATCCAATAATTAGATTTATTTATTATATTACTATATTCAAAAATTCAGGGTTTTACATGAAGCAAGATAAATCTTTGAACAGATACTCTCTATTGCTATGCCACCATGTGACTTATGAGCGAAGCTAGTAAAATCCTCAAACCCGATCTTAATCTAACAGTAAGAGGCCTAGACATCTACTTATTGCGCACGAAACTCACAGAGTTCGACACAAACCACCAACATATAGCACCTGAATCAATACACGGAGATTGCCGCTTATACGAACAAACAGGGTACTCACCAGCAATACAAAGGCTCGAAATGAAACCCTACAGACATGAAAACCCCCCAAATGCAAACTAACTTGCAAATGAAGCACAAGCGAAAATGGGAGTGATCAATCCAAAATAAGTACCCCTCCACTATCTATCTTAGCCTATGGATCCATATACAGCTATGCCCGCTAAACACAATTCACAGATAAGGTAATTTATTCTGTTTAAAATTGATTACCAATTCATATGCATATTTCCATAAACCACGATCTTAACTATAATAAATCAAATCAATTATCATAACTCAATTTCATGTGATATACATTTCTCAATCTCATTAACCCAAAATTAAACCCTTATTGAGATAAACGCATTAAAAACCACGAATAATTCTCCAAACCAGATTCCATAAATATTGATGCACCCGAAACATAATTATTAAAGGTTTAGACAGGTTATAGTTCATATTCATGAGTAAAAATAAGATTCCTATGACTTGACTAAAACTTCCCCAATTAACTACTTATTAAGATCCAAATTCCTATAGTTATAACCTAAGGTGTTAAGTTTTATAATTTCTGTTATATTTCAATTCTAGTAGTTCACACAGACCCATATTGAAGCTTAAGAGTTGGTTCTAATCCCTAAATTTATTTTTAACTTAATCTAATCCACTACTTCCAAAACCTTGACCTTTAAGACACTCATTTACATTCATTGTTCTAAATTATTAGTTTTAATACCAAATTAAATTCCGTCAATTCCTACGCCTCAATTTAACTCATATATAGGTATTACAATAATTAAATTACTAGGAAGAATTATTAAACATTATTTTAGACCTAAAAACCCCAAATTTTAATTTCTGGCTTAGGTTGCTCAGCATGGTCGCTCAGGCGGTCATGCTGAGTGCCCATACTAATTTCGGTAGATTTATCAGATTTCCAATTTTCTGATTTTTGGGTTATTTCATTAATTTTCATCATTCTAAATTTATTTGTTATTAACCTAAATCACACCTACAACACCCTAGACTTATTTGTATCAATTAATTGCAATTCTTTGGTCATCTACAAAGATCAACCCTATATTCTTTAATACTTTTATACTTTTCTTTCAAGAACATGAAAACTCATCAATGAAAACCAAGCGTATCCATGAAATATTTTTTGTCTAATCAAATCAATCAGGAATAAATCAAAAACACAGAAATCATGCAGTTCCTCTAGTTTTCAAGTGGTTGCTACTTGCCTTATCATGCAAAAATCCATCTTCTCTTGAATCTGAACTTCTATTATTTTTGCACCAATCTAGGGTTCTTCAAACAAGATCTCTACCGCTCAGATTGTAATCCTACCAGTCGTGAACAAAACCTCCAAATTTGAGGTCGATCCAACGGCTAGATTTCTCCCGATCTAAGTTTGATGGTCATTGGTCAAAGGTTTCTACAACAGCTCCTTTCTCTTGTGATCTTTCTATTTTTCTCTTTCTCTCTCTATACTCTCCAAACGTGAGAGCTACCTTTTCTCCTCTTTTCCTCTATAAAACTTGATTAAAAGAAACCCTAAACTTGTTTTAATGACTTGCTTAAATATACAAACCTTAGATGAGTCCAATTAGGATTAGGAAACCTTCTAATTAATTCCTACTTTCTCTCCTCCTTCTAATTCTCTTTTTAGTACTTTACCCATTAAGTCCCTTACTAGATGAACTCCTTCTTTTATCAAATTTTTGTTCATATTTTATATTTATTTCTAAATATTACCTAAACACCCTATTTAGTCACTTTTTCTCCAAATTAAGGCAACTAATTAAGTATAATTACCCAATTGCCTTTTCCCTTCTTTTATGTTATAATTATTACTATTCAACTTCAAACTTAACCCAATAAATTTTAATTTTCTATTTTCCAATTCTATTAATTATTTCATGATTTAATTCATCAATTTGCCCTTTTGGAATTTACTAAAATACCCTTTATTCTCCTATATTGATTTCCTTTGAAAATTCTCTTTTATTTACAACTTATTATTTATTTGAATTATCAATCCTCTAAATTTTTATTCTTTTATTTCCACTATACTCAAACCCATATTTTATTTTATTTATTTATGCCTTAATTATTATCCAAAAATTCAAGGCTTTACAAATTGCATGGCCATGAGTGTTGCCATAACCGTATAAAGCAGCACCGAAACCCTGAGTAGGCCAGTGTTGTCAGTGCTGAAACCCAAAGTAAACCAGCATTGAATGACGAAACCCTGAGTAGGCCATCATTTCAGAATTTCGAAATCCTAAGTAGGTTATATTGGGTACATGGAGGTGTGGATTTTGCTCCAGCATGTTAATTACCCAATTAAAGTGAACTACATAACATTGGCCTATAGTGATACTTGATTTATGATTACTTTTGATTGTTACTTGATTATCAATGTTTTTGTGATCGTATTGGTTTATCGAAATTCTACGTGAGTTGGTATTGACTTTACTACAATTCTTTATCGTGGCATGATTTAGAAATGTGATAAATTGTTTTAGCATGCATGTGCTACTTGTTGGGATATTTTTATCTCATTCCAATTTGTTTTGTTTTGTTTTCAGTTTTTGGAGAGGATGAGACTGAATGGTAGATACTTGGGTTCCTGTGAGTTCAGATTTGAGATTTGGTATTCTATTTTGATTTGGGATTTTAGTTGACTCTAATTTATATGGTATACGTTTATTTCAAGTTTTCCTTCACTCTAATATAAAGATCTTGTGTGAAAAATTAACCCTTCGGAAACAAGTTACCGATTTATTACATAACCCAAATCCAAGGCGTTACAGCTCGAGCGCCCATGACAAATTTTGATTTTTTTTAGAAATCTACCTAGTTTCTGATTCTAAACTTGTTTTTGAGGAATTCCAACTCTTGTACCAATTAAATTAGGGTATTTTGAGAGTGTCTACATTGGCCTACGAATTATTTGGAATATTATAAGGATTTTGAGTACGTTCTACAAGAAAGACTTATGATTTGGGGATTAGGGAAAACATATGGATTTCTTTTAACTAGGATTATATTTAATGATTTAAACACTCGTATTAGGACTAATTGGACAAGTTTTGAGTTCCAAAAAGGTTTAAATAGAAGTTGAAATAGATTTGAGTATTTTGATCATATTATACTTTATGGCTATAAGAGATGGAATTTATAGTTACTTGACTTGGCTTATATGTGTGTCCTTATATGGGGGTGTGATTTTGATATGGATATGTCTCCAAGTATGTGGGTTTGGTTATATCATGTTTGTGGCTTCGCATATGCGATTGTTTCGTGGCGTATGCCTTATGTTGGATAATGGTTATTGATTCACCCATGTACTTAGGATGATATTATTTATGGTTATTGATATATCCTCAATCTGTGTACTCAGCAAGATACTTCCTCAATTCATGTACTCAGTAGGAAGATTGTGTTTAGAATTAAGAATATATTTCCCTAGTCTGTGTACTCGGCGGGGCTTGCTTCCTCAATCCATGTACTCGGTGGTAAGGTGGTATTGGTTATTTGATTGTTGTTTCCTCAATCCGTGTACTTGGTGGGAATGTGGTATTTTCAAGATTTGATATGTGTGTTTTGATTGTGGTTTGTTAATGCTATCTCTGTAATGGTTTTGTTTTATCGGTTTACCCGTTGCATGTTTAGAATTGTATAAATTCACTTTTTATACATGACTACTTGTTGAGATTTATATCTCACATTGTTTTATCATTTTTGTTTTCAAATACTCCAAGAGAGGACGATGTCACGGGATTTTATTTTCAAGGGGTTTATCTTGAATATAGAGAGGCAGATTATTATTTTCTATGTAGGTTTAGGGAGTTATTACTTTTATTTGAGTTAGGACATTTGAATTTCAATTATGGGTTGTAATAGGATTATTTTAGTTGATTTTGACCAAACTTGAATTTATTAATGGATTTATGTTGGATATTGGTTGTTATGCCATGCTTGTTTTGAGGATCTTTATTATTGAAGTCGCAATCTAAATAAAGAAAATATATTAATTACCATTATTGTCTGGTTTAATTTATGTTTTGAGACACAAGTTAACGTTCAGGGTTCAGATTAATGAATTATTAAATAAACCCGGATTTGAGACATTACACCACCCCTAACCAAAGTCAAACCTTCCCTATTAGGTTGGCATCAGGGCATGTTGAGGTTGACCCGATTGGGTTATTGAATGCAAAAAAATGTGTGTTTTTTAAATGTTATATATGAAATAATAATCTATTACCATTATAAAAGTACGAATCGCATCAAACATTTTGTTTGATTTTTGTCGTTTAGTGAATTATAAAATATGTAAACTATATTATAAAATTCTTGATTTGCAAAGAGCACCGATTCAAGCGTTTTGATATTATTATAATAGTCCGAAAAAGAGAAACGCATTCAGGAAAATTGGTTTTTAATGATTTTTTTAAAAATAATTTAGATTCAGTCTTCAATTTTGGTAATTTAGAAATAGTGATAATTTAAAGAAATAATTCAAAACGAGTGTAATAGATTTTTGGAAGAAATAATTATAAGGGTAATAGATTTTTGGAAGAAATTTTTATGCACATCAAAGTAAAACTCATTTTTAATTATTTTAAAAATCTATCACTATTTCTTGATTACAAGAATTGAATGAAGATGCGCCGCTTTGTTTGACCAACCTTGGTTTGGTTTAGTATACTTTTTTAATATATTTCAGATTCAATCAGCCCTTTCTTGGTAATTGAGAAATAGTAATACGTTTTTAAAATAATTAGGCATTAATATAATTTTATTGTTTATAAAATAATTTTTTTTCAAAATATCCTCAAAAAGACTTGCAAACTTCACTTTTATAATTGTATGCAAATGAGTGAAAAGGTTTTCAAAGTCTTTTGAGGGTATTTTTGAAAGAAATTTTTTATAAACATTAAAATGATACGATTTTCAGTTGTTTTAAAAATAATACTAATTCTCAATTATCAAGTGAACGTATGCTAAGACTATTTATGGAATAAACATTTTTAATGAAAATTGAATGACCGAACAAACCAATTAAATGCGCAGTTTCGTTTAACCTTTTATAAGAAAATTAGTTTTTTATAATTTTTTTTAACTTTTTTTTAATACCGTACACGTGTGATCCTACCACATGTAATGCATCCAATGAGTATAACTCAATTGTTTTAACCACACCCAATATTGTAATGTGCACGTGCCTTGAGATACCCTTTCATGATACTGCTTCCTCTCATGACAATCTCACCAACGGCTTGTCCATATCTGGGCAAACTAGCCGTGGTATTCAAGTCCTTGACATGGACGTCGGCGAGCGACAACACGCTCATCCCTTGTCGCACCTTCAATCGCAGTCGATCGTCGTTTCGCAATGAGTCCCACTTGGCTTGCCATTCACAGACTAGAGCAGGACCTGTTGCCTCAGTGAGGCCATAGGCATGTGTTACATGGAAACCCAATTTCTCAATCTTCTCAATTAGAGCCGGCAGTGGTGGTGCTCCTCCGGTGAGTATCTGCAACGGAGATGCTATCGGTGGCCGGTCACTAGGCCTTGCCTCAAGGAGAATGTTGAAGACTGTAGGAGCACAACACATGTGTCACCTTATGTTCCGAGATTGCTTTATACATTTCAGCGGCGGAGGGATTGCGTATGCAGTCATTGGTGCCACCGCGAGCCGCCACGCCCCAAGTGAAGGTCCATCCATTGCAGTGAAACCAGAATTACAAACATCTAATCATAAGGGCCGGGTTACTATTTTGACCCGCCCCATTGCCATCCCTACTCACAAGTTTGCACAGAACTCGTGAATCCGAACGATTCCTGTACCCTTCGTTTGTTTTCTTAAACCCTATCCCTGGCTTCGTTGCATTCGCAGAGGCAACAAAGAGTTTTGACGAGGTAGGAGACCCAATACACATGTCATCTGCCTTCATGGCGTCTTCGGAGCAAATCGTGACGAGAGGCAGAACAGAAAACATGGCGTTCTTCAATTCCAATAAGAGTGGTTCCGAATCGAAGTATTGGAGATCCTTCAAGACCAGCCAAATCTCGGGCCTCATCTCCGCCATATCCTCCATCGATTTTTCTCCTGAACCTCCCCACGACTTCGCTGCCACGCATTCAGCCTCTTTAACTATCTACAACTCCCAAACCTGCGAACCTAAATCCAAAATCTCCGGCTTCACCGACTTCGCCTACTCCGCGACGTTCCGATCCGACGGAAAGCTCCTGGCGGCCGGTGGCGAGTCAGGACTCGTCCAGGTCTTCGATCTCAAAACTCGCTCCGCCTTACGTCAGCTTCGGGGCCACATTCGCCCTGTTCGCCTCGTTCGTTACCCGGGATTCGATAAGCTCCATTTGTTCTCCGGCGGCGACGATGCTCTGGTCAAATACTGGGACATCGCATCTGAAACCGAGCTTCTTAATTTCCAAGGCCACAAGGATTATGTCCGAAGTGGATTCGCTTCGCCTGCTAGTTCCGACCTGTTCGCGACTGGGTCTTATGATCATACTGTTAGGGTTTGGGATGTTAGGGTTCCTTCAATGACTTCGATGATGCAGATTAATCATGGAAAACCTGTTGAAGATGTGATTTTCCTTCCTTCTGGTGGTTTACTAGCTACTGCTGGTGGAAATTATGTCAAAATTTGGGATGTGATTGGAGGCGGGAAGCTTGTTCATACAATGGAGAGTCATAACAAGACAGTTACGTCCATTCGTGTTGGTAAGATTGAAAAAGACGAACAATTCAGGCTCTTGAGCGTGTCATTGGATGGGTACATGAAGGTTTTTGATTACTCAGCGTTGAAGATCACCCATTCGATGAGATACCCAGCTCAGCTTCTATCAATCGGATTTTCTCCAAATTGTTCTTCGAGAGCAATTGGTACATCAAATGGGCTACTTTTTGTTGGATTGAGGAAGAAAAGGAACAATGTTGCTGGTGATTTGGGAGAACCAGTGGGATTAGGAATTGTGGAAGAATCCAAGAAGCGGGTTTTAAGGCCGACCTACTTTCGATATTTTCATCGGGGCCAAAGCGAGAAGCCAAGAGAAGGGGATTACATGGTTAAGAGACAGCCGAAGGTTAAATTGGCAGAGCATGATAAGCTTTTGAGAAAGTTCAGGCATAAGGATGCTCTGGTATCCGCATTGAAGGGGAAAAATCTGCGAAATGTGATGGCAGTAATGGAGGAGTTAGTGGCCAGGAAGAAACTGTTGAGATGTGTTTCAAATTTGGAAACAGAAGAGCTTGGGATGCTTTTGGGATTCCTGCAGAAGTATTTGACAATGCCAAGATATTCAGGCTTCTTGATGGGATTGACAATGAGGGTTCTTCAGAAGCAGGCTGAAGATGTAAAATCTGAAGATGGCTTTAAGAAACATATTAGCAATCTTAAAGGAGTAGTTGAGGAGGAGATAAGGATACAACAATCATTGCAAGAGATACAAGGTATAATTTCTCCTTTGCTGAGGATTGCTGGGAGAAGGTAAGTGTAATGTAATGGTTTTGCTGGGTAGTGTAACTATTATTCCCGAGCTTTCCATTGAGACCAAGACGAAATTACTTACTTTTCTACCTGGGTTTTAAGGTAGTAACATATTTTGCAAGAAATGGCTACTGTTCTTTGATTTTCCTTTTATTCTTGGAGTTATTTTTTCCACTCCTGAAGTAGATGTGCTTCGGATTCACCTTACACTATGCACTTCTCTCTACTAGAGCTTCTAATTCTAAATTTTAGCATAAATGTGATGCCATTAAGTTCATTCCTCACCCCTAACATGCGCTCACACACACACATGCTCAAAGTGATAAAAACCTTATTTTGTGTTCAGGGAACATGGTTGTGTATCTGGAATTTGAATCTGCATTTGAGTAGTCTCATGTCTTTGTTTCATGAGGGTAAAACTTGTATTTTTTTAAGTAAAGAACTTGGGAAGTCTTATGGCATTCAGTGTTAAAAGTTGGTTGCTTGGAGAGGAATTTATCAAATCCATATCATCTAAGAATGCTGTTTTATCATCCAATAAATTTAGGCTATTTGGCGGCAATCAAAAAGTTTTAATGGCCCCACTATAAACAAAAGGATGTTATGAATTCCGGATAATCTTATCAAATTATCTAGGGATGATCAAATTCTCCATCATCTATTGCAGCAAAGATTGAAGTATGGATGATATCATCAATTTCTGTGTCCTTTTAAATTAAGTTGAGCAATCCGAATTTCCAGTCATATTCAGAAATATATCATCCTTATTATTGGATTCATATAACTGTAAGGACTTGCAGCACAGGTGACAAGTTAACTGATGAATGCAGCTCAATCCATAAAATTCTCCTTTCATGGTGTTTTCTCGAGGAAACCGTTATGCGACAATGGTTGTACCAGTAACCTCTATAAGAAGAGTACCATTCACCTGCTGAGGTGGAGTTTACATCCTCTAGGGCCTTTATTTACAACTTTATTTGCAGTTTTTCATAAGATTGCTTAAAAATTTACAGTTATACCATTTGTTGTACACATGGCATGATCCCAATGTAGGCTGCAAATAATATTGTAGATAAAGGTCCTACAGGATCTCAATTGGCTTAGTTGACCTTTGGACAATGCTATGCAATATTCTCACTTCCCTCATTTGAGAGCTTCCCCCAACTGAAACCCTAGATTCCCTACGCTCTTAGAGAAAGAAAGGTCTTTCGAGAGAGTGAGAAAGAGGATCTCTGGCAACATATTTGCAGGATTCATATCTCTCCATCCTCAAGAACTTGAAGCCCGATATGGCTCGTGGTTGAATTCGCAGATTCAGTAAACATTTCTTTTTCCATATTTTTTCAATTATAATTGGGAGAATATTGTTTTGTTGTTGATTATCCAACATAAGCTGTAAATAATTAGATCATTTTCCCACCCATATAACTCCTACCAATAGAGACTTCCTTGAGGTTTGTTGGATTTTAGAAAAACAACAGGTAGAAAATTTTGAAAAGATGAAAGGTATGAATTAATTAATTAAAGATAGTAGTTATTTCTATTAATTCTCTACTTCGAGTGCATAATTCAATACCATCTCTCTCTTTCATTAATTGTTATAGGGAAGACTTTGGACATTTTGCTAAAGTATGTTTCAAAGCTTTTGGCGATAGAGTGAAATATTGCACAACAATTAATGAGCCGAATATGCTGTTGGACCTAACTTATCTGAGTGGGAGATACCTTCCCAATGCTGGTGGGCTGGAGATAGACAACCGATGTTCAAAGCCATTTGAAGTCTGTAAATCAGGGGACTCTGCAATAGAACCATGCATAGCGGCTTGTAATTTAATATTATAGCATGGTACTGCCACAGACATATACAGGACCAAGTATCAGGTGCAATGAAAAATCCTACTATATGTGTCCATTGTCCAAGTTAATTATTTGTGAGAGGATGCCTCTGTTTTAAACTCTAAAAGCTTAGGTTTTTTCCTGTTGCAATGAAGGCTAAGCAAGGAGGAAAGCTTGGAGTAGTGATGTCTACTTATTGATATGGACCCCTCAGAAATACTCCGGACGATCATGAGGCTGTTCAACAATCTTTGACTCTTAATTCTGCCTGGTAACGGGATTTACTGAACAAGGATTGGAGTTTGGACTTATTTTATTATAAAGTTTATAGCCATGGAAGTGGATCTCCCATTGCAGGTTTTAAATGTACTGGCTTCTTTTGATACTTGCAGGTTTTTGGATCCCATAATTTATGGCGATTATCCGCTAGAAATGTGACAAATATTGGGTCCAAGGTTGCCAACTTGTTCAATAGAGTATCAGAGAAAACTGAAAAGCAAGCTGTATTTCATTGTAATTAATCACTATTCAGTCCTATATGCAAAAGACTGTATGTTCTCTCCATGCCCCACCATTTCCTTGGTCTATCTCAACGGAGAAAAAGCTGAACATCCCATTTGGGATCTGGTAAGCGACCATAGAAAAAGAGTAAAAAAGAAAGATGAAAAAAAGATCTACCATGATTTTAATTGTATGGTGAATAAGTTAATTGGCCATTTTTTCCTTTTTTGTGAAACATAGTTGCAATGATGGTTTCAAAGTTCTCTCTTGCAAGTGATCATTAAGTTAATTAAACTTGATCCATCTAGATTATGATTGTTAAATGTATCTTATGTTTAATTTTCATTGCTCTTTAATGAATTTTTTATTTTTCCAGGACGCTATGCTGAAAGCAGAAGTTGCTGGCAATAACGATTCCCCTTTAAAGACTAAGCTGGTAGCGCCTCCAATATATGTTCTTACCACTCAGACACTTGACAACATAAGCGAGAATTGATATAATAAATTATGCATGCTTATTTACCAACAAGTGTTTAGTTGTATTTGTTAATTTGCTGAGATTCTATTGGACATTGGTGTCTCCTGCTTATTTATTTTATGGGATTATTCTTGCTGTGCGCCACTGATCTGCCTTCCCTCTCCCAATATACTGGTTTACGGACATCATGAACCCGGCTATGCCCATCTGTCATCATTTCAAAGAGGATCACTATCTCAATAAAGGGTTTTATATTTTTCCTCTAAAATGGATCGACTCATTTTGATTTCAAAACATTGTTGTACTCATCTTAAACTGAAGTAGGCTTTACAAGTTCAAAGATTGTAAAGACATTATCTTTCTCTCCACCACCATCACAAAATGCTTCTTGTTATATTATTGGCATAGGACTGACTAAATTCATTTGTAATGTATATGGAGTGAATAGAGGCGCTAGAATCATAAAGAACAGAAACCAATATACACATTTGATTAAATATTAGTGATTTCCCATTTTTAGAGCCAAAACATTAACATAGCCTATGTGAATTAATGAAATACCTGGTTCTTCAAATAGGGTTCATATATTTATTTGACGTATGAGAATATGGGTATTAACGGCCTTTCACATGTTCATCATGTATTACACAGAGCCAATGGATGAGTGAAACAAAATATTATATCTTTGGTTAAATAAATTGGATATTGGCTCCAAAGGTCAACCAATATTTGTAATTTGCTTTTGTGCATATGAACGCATGATTGTAATGCTTGTCCATTGCTTCCGTTAACTGTTCACATCACTGAACTATTGTTACATTAGGCTTGAAAAAGTCATAGCACAACCCTTTATTTATGTTCTACATAAACACACATATAAGGGTAAATGAATAAGATTGATGATTATGAGCATAATACGCATTACGAGAAAAAAAATCTGTGCAATACACTAAAAAATCAGTTCTTGCCATCTTTTCCTTGGTTTAATATCAAGAATTTATCAGAAGGATGTAGATTTATACAAACCAAACTCCTATTACCTAAATCCAATCACGATAGACTGTTCTATGCATAAAGTTGGCTACTATTTTAATTCCAACAACTTCCTTATGCTTATTATTTGTTTATCAGCATCAACTTACTTTGATTTATGCATGATGGACTTCTTCTTCTTAATGCTTGTTACTTTGATATACATTTTTTGCCAGTTTAAATGTGCCTTTCAGATGGGTTCTATCTTAATCATTTGTAGGAGTATTTTAACATGTATTTAGCAAAGAAAGAAAAGATAATTTGAGCAGATGATCCATCAAAAGTATGTTTATGTTTTTATCTCAGTTAACATTTCAAAACATCACATACTACTTTATGTTGATGATTTGAAATTAAAATGATCTACTTACCTGTTTGGTTGCACTTTACAGAGAACATGGGAAAGAGCAGTGCTGGCAACCACATTGCAGCGTGTTGGTATGTATTCTATGCATATTGTATCTATCCGTATGAAGGAAGGTTACACTATATTCTGACAGCCAGTCTAAAGCTTCTTCAAATGCTTGATTTTTAATATAATGGAATGAAGTTTGATCCAGGCTACTGGCCTGAGTTGTTGGGGAAGGACATTATTAACTTGATTATTGGTGTTTGCTTAGATTATCAGTTCCTTCTAATTGTTCAGCTGCTTATAATTTTTAAAGTATGTCTGGGAATGACATGTTCGGCATTCAAACTGAAATGCTCCTGCCTGTTAGTCAGAACTGGTTTTTTTTTTTTTTTTTTGCATTTAGAACACGCTTATTGGGAATATAATTTCGGAATTTGTGAAGATGTACCAAGAGAGTTGATGGGGTCAATGCTGTGTGAGGTTTTGTCCGTTTGGCTTGTGAATGCTATCATTATTAAGTGGGTAGTCAGAGAAAACTATACAAATTGAGATTCAGCCTGTCTTATGTACATGATAGTGGCTGCCACAAGCACTCCGTTTGTTTGAATTTTAGGTATCTGGCACACTGCACATCACCTTCCTTATCTATATTACCTGAATTTCTATGTGAGATTGTGTAGTATAAATATTTGCTTAATCATGATTCACATGAAAATTGATCAGGCTATAAGTTACTGATAAAATAAATAAATAAATTGGATCTATATTAGAGTTTGCATTCCAGGGAAATGTTGAAAACATTGAGTTATTACTTCAATATATATATGATACTAAAGTCGTCACCTTTTGAGCCTGTTCAATGGATATCTATTAGTGACACAACATGGGGTTGTATTCTGTTTATCTTTTCTTGGCTTACTCTGCCATAGGATGAGTGTGGCTTGTCTGGTTTGGGTTGGTTGTTTTTGTTACCTTGCTTTGTTTTTTGCTCTCTCTTTCTTATTTTCCTGTTTCATTGCTTGAGTTTTCTCCATTATGGAGATTCCCCTTTTCTACCTTTCATTGTCTCTTCATAGAAACTCTTTTGTTTTGGATGTATGGCACTTGGTCACATGTTGAGCTTCTCATTTGAATGGCAGGTTGTATTGTGTGGTCTTATTGGAATTCCCCCTAAAATTGTGTCATTCCGCAATCTCCAATTCACACAAAGAGGCTTGCTACACTTAGGCATCAGGTGAGCTGGACAACATCACATCTTCTGATTCAGCACTAAATTTTGGTTCACTTGATCTCCCAACCAGAAGCAATCTGCCAAACTGTCATGATCCTTTGCAACAGTGTACCAGTGTATAAATCTGGTTTTTACAGTTTTATCAGTTTTCAGATACTTTGTTAGTTTGTTATGCCAACACTAAACAGGTAAATGAAGGAATTGTTGATGGTGCTTTTGAAACCTATTCCATCCTTTGTTCTATGGCAATGTGATTTTCATTCTGTTAAATGTGTTGATCTTCCTATATGGTGGAAGCACTGGTATCTTTGTTTGCAATTTGTACATTTGACATTGATAGCAGCATACAATTTTTTTTTTCTTTTATATCAGTAAGCAGATGATATTATATATTGAAAATAATGGTAAAGTTACAGGTACACAAACTGTGTACCGGGATATAAACTTTAAGCTATCTACCCCTCATGCATACCCACCATGCGGGAGCAATTTTAACCTCTCAGGTCCAATACAACACCCCTCCCAAATCAGAAAATATATTGCATCTTAAAAAGTCTTCAAGGGGGATTTTAGCTCCTTCTGGACAGCAAATTAACCAACTGTGCAATAATCCCAATACATCTTTTTCCATGGAGGCTAAAGTCCTCTCCTCATTTTTAACTTACTTTTGGTTATATTTTAGGAATGAAATAACTTACTTTTGGTTGATTCTACTTACTAAATTTCTTGATTTATTTAACATATTCTTGTACTTATTTGGTCATTCTTTCCTCACACTGTCTTGTTTTTCTTATTGCAGCTGTAATAGACAACGTTGGTCTGTGGGTAAACTATTCTACACCCAGAGATAATCCATACTCTGATGATAAGGAATTGCTGCCTGAAATTTGGTCTTTAGGATTTAGAAATCCTTGGTGCTGTAGTTTTGATTTAGCAAGGCCTTCCTACTTCATGTGCGGAGATGTTGGCCAGGTTTGCACGTTATTTTTTCTGCTATAACAACTTTCTGATAGGCGGCCATCTTTTGCAAGCATAGTTTTGATTGTATTCATGATATTATACAGTATGATCAACCCTGGTCCATAATGGCATAACTATTCTTCCCCATCTGCTTCCCATATGCTCTGCATTCTGGGCTATTTATTTGACCTGTCACTACTCCTGTCATGTATGATCGCAACTGCCTGATACATGGGGTTTTCCTTTAGCTTCTTTAGAAAAGTCACTAAATGCTTCATAAGTTTGCGTTTCCCTCTCCCTGATACGTGGGTTTTTCCTCCACCTCCTTCCCCCCTCTTCCTTTCTTTTTCCAGAAATTTGCATTTCCGGTACCATTTCTCGGCTTCACAAAATATTTATTTGTGGTATGATCACAATTGCCTGATACATGGGTTTTTCCTCCACCTCCCCTCTCCCTTTTTTTTTCCCCAAAAATTTGCATTTGCAGTAGCATTTCTCGGCTTCACAACAAGATGTAGAATCATTCTTGCAAAATGCTTTCATAAGTTTTCTTCCTTCTTGTTATCAAATGTATAAATAGTTTGATTATATTTTTCCTAACTTGTATTTTGTTCTATATGCATTTCATCTTTTAATGTTCTTTTGCGTTGTTCTTATTTTACCATAAAAAGTACAGGATGGTTACAAAGGTTACAATAATATGAAACATGTAGAAGCAATATGAAGAGCTGGATATTGTTACTAAAGGTGGAAACTATGGGTTGCGCGTTTATGAGGGTCACAGCCTTTACCATCCTCCAAAGTCTCCTGGACGGAATACATCTATCTGCTCCATAAACTCAATCTTTCCTGTAATGGGATACAACCACTCTGACATCAACAAGAATGAAGGAGCTGCATCAACCACAGGTGGCTATTTCTATTGATCAATGACCAATCCATGCTTGTGTGGGAGGTGAGTGGGCTTTCCTCCATCCTTCCTGATGATCTACATGACTACTGAATATCACTGATTGTAGTTTGAATAGGCATGTCAAAACCATCATAGTCTAAAATTTTGTTTTCAAGTATTTTTATGCGGATTTGTATGCAAACGCTATATGGGTCAGTATAGAATTCGCAACAAATCCATCTGATGGGGATGATCATGAGCTAACTTTTGAGTTTGGGAAAAAATCAACTCCACAACAGACAGGAGTTTGTCAGAAATTTTGCTTCATTGACCCACATGCCAACTTCATTTCCAACTCCACAACTGAAAGCTGTCCTACTTAGCTCTCCCTGGAACAATATAAAACACAAGGAGTAGTAAATCATTGTCATTTTTCAACTCATATATGACTCTCCCATGTGAGCATCATGTGGCTCTTTCTCACTTGGCATCAACCTTTTTGCAAATATGACTTGTACTCAGAATTGGCATTTCTCACTTTTTGAGAAGGACAAAGTCAGAAAAATTATCATAATAGAAACAATATATACTTCCCAGATTCTAATAGCACTAGGCATTTCAGACTTCACTTTCTGTTGGATCATCATTTCCTAAATTATAATAGCAACTTCTTGGTTCTTGTCTATAAAGGCTGTGAACTTTGGAGGACCAAACATTGATCCGACTGATTGGGAGGATAAACAAAGGCTCTGATGAATCACGTTTCCCTACTCAGGTAAATTGTTTTTTGACTCATGTTATCAATTGGGAGATGAAATTTCCATTGATCATCTCTGAATTGCAGAAAGAAAAATCAAGTTAAAGGTTTGAAGAATCTAAATTGTGACTGGTTGTTGGGAACAAGTGAGGGTGATTACAAGCAAAATTTATGATCCATTGCAGGAGGATTCTCTCAGGCCAATTCTCCACCATTATGACGGTCCCAAGTTTCAGCTTGAACTAAACATTCCAGAAGTATTTTTGATTGAACTATGATATGCTTTTAGAATTGGTCATGTTGTTATTGCCCTGATTTAATATTTATTCTTAAAATCTCTAAGAACTGGTATTTGTCTCTACAGGCACTGGAACTCTTGAACATATTTGGTGAGCAAAACCATTAAAGTGAATTTTGTAATGGAGTACAAGGTCATGTAAGGACTTGTGAAAAAAGAGATGATACAGGGAGGAAGAGAAAGACATGAGGAGAGTATAGGTAAAGGAGTAGGTTCTGCAAAGCTTGAAGAAATGGGGAGGAGCATGGGAGCATTACCCTCTTAACCCTTTAATGAAGTTTAGTTGCACAGAATACATGAACACTATTTTATATTGACACAGGAATATTTTATATTGACACAGGAATACAAGTTCGTCCATGTATTGATGTCGTCAAGTATGGTCCCTGTTTTTGGCGTGAATAACTGAAAATTATCTATAACTTGGGTTGTACAAACTGGATATAACCAATGAACAAGTTATTGAATATGTTAACAAGTTCAAGCCTGGGCAGGGCTGTTTGATGGGGCTTCTCATTTTAGATTTCAACATAGCGATATGATTCTGATTATTGATAGGATTAGGTAGAAGGCATTTTGAAATCCGATTCAACAAAAGCTGGTTTTGAATTAGAGTGGATCATAGATTTGAGATTAGATGTGGCTAAATAAAGTGGTGAAAGTCGTTGCTTGAGTTTGTTTGGATGGGGAACAAAAACCTATATTTTGATCATTAGTTGGGCAAATTTTGATCAATCAGAGAAAGTGGATTACTTTCCACTTTTTGTAAATAGTTAATTGGCCTTATTTCAAGAAGGGTTTACGACTATTACACGTCTGCAACTTAATTTTTGATTTGAATGTATTTTACCAAATCCCGATCTTTAACCAAACTATTTTTTTCTCTTTGAAATTTATATCAAGCAAAGAAACTCATCCTAGGCATTGGAATACATTCCCAAAAATGAAAGCAAATAGGCCCCAAGTTCAGAGATAAACAAAATTTTATGGGGCCAATGACTCAATATTTTTATTTGTTTTAAGAAATTTTAGAAAATTGTTTGGTTCTGCCAAATCCATCTTAAAAGGGTATTGTTTCTCTCATTTTTCTTTTCATATTTTGCAATTCCAACCGGAAACCCAACCAATTTTTCAACAAGGTGCTGATAGACTTTGATTGTAGCATTAAAATTAAAACTCCCATTTTTAATTAAAATGTGAGTTTACATCCTCGTTTGTAACGGTACCATGATAGGTATGAAATATCCTTATCTAGGGGCAATAGTTTAGACTTATCGGCTATTTTCCTGGGATAAATTGACAGATAGTTACAAGGTCCGAATTTTAATGAAATTTTTACAAGATGCAACTAAATGAAGTTAAAGATGCACAAGGAAAAGTTCTCATCATACTTTTTGCATTTTTTAATCCTGTTACAAACGTTTTTTTACCCTTAAACACCTTATATTTGAATTATTTTTGTCCCATATATTGTCTTGTTTCATTAGTATATCATATCTATTTTTATTATAATTGTCCTTTATTGTTGGCGCACTTTGTTTTAAAAGTATTTTAACTAAGTGACTTAACTAAATAAATCATTATAAAGTTAATTTAACAAATTTTGATTCCTTTATTTGCAAGTTTTTAAAACAAAATTTGTTTCTTTGTTAAATACAAAGGCACTCCACGTGCGTAGCACGTGGAGGGCTAACTAGTGCTATATATAACTCAAGGCGCCCCTTGGGAAGTGTGTCAAACACAATGTACAACTTTCCAAAAAAAACGCCTTCTGTGCATGGTTAAGATTGATTAATAATAGGGGTATAATTGTCATAACAACTCAATTCCCTTCATTTAAAAGTTAGTCAGTTCTATAAGTTGTAACCACCCCCTCTACATCTCTTCTTATGTGCGGTACTGTAAGTGCACCCTGTCAGTAAAAGAAAAGGGGATTGGCTTGAATGTTATGGCACAGTGGTAAGAGGCATATCTATATTATATATAATGGAAATAAGCCCCTTGAAAAGTGTGCCAAACAAAATGTGCAGCTTTCCAAAATAGCCTTTACACACCTATTGAGAAGATTTATTAATTTAAGGGTACAATGGTCAAAACTATTTCAATTTTTTCAAAACTTACAATCATTTTTTTTCAACCGTCATCTACCACGTTCTCCCTTTGTCCCTTCCTACTTACACATGTGCACCGTGCTAGTTACACGTAATGGTAAGAGGCATAGTAGGCTTGACCATCATTATGCCATAATGGTGCCTGAGAAAAATAAACATAACCAAACCTGGCCTATTTTGGAGACCCAATGAACTTATTAATTGATCTTATTTTGGAGACTCAATAAACTTAAGAAAATTGATCTTTGAACACATGAATAAGTGAAAACTTACGCTCACTCATCGGGAATAAGAAACAAATAAAACCAATTAAACTAAATCTACCCGCTTTAGGCAGGATGACCCAAGGTGTCTATAGACTTCTCATGTTATAATCGGATCACTTAGCCAAACTCAAGGTAAATAAAACCGGTCCAAATAAATCTAAGGGAATCCCTTTTAGATAGGATGACCCAGAGTATTTATGGACTAACCATGTTATAATTGGATCACTTAGCAAAACTTAGGTTCAAAATAAACCAACCACAGTGACTGCCTAGTCCCCTAATCTAGTAGACAGTGGCAATGTAAAACCCCGTCCCGGATTATATCTTAATTATTAGGCTTAATTATCTAAAGTGGGATTATTAGGCTAATTAAGCACTTGTGTTATGAAGATGAGGTAAATGTGGATTATACTTAAAGATTTAGGTGAATCAAATTGAACTTTATTAAAGTTATTAAGGTAAGCTTAGTTAGTGCCATGTCTCAATTACAATTAGCCAAGGTATCCTCCAATTAGATCTAGTGAATTGGAAATCAAATTCTGAAAAATTAGAGTTAAGTGTACCTAAGGTATCCCATGCGAATACCCAAGGTACTTCTCAAGTGTACCTAAAGTATCTCCTAAGAATACCTAAAGGTACCACCAAAGTATACCTAAAGTATACCCAAGTATTATCCAAGGTATTACCAAAGTATACCCAAGTATTACCCAAGGTACCACCAAAGTGTTATTTAAAGTATCCCCCAATTATACTTGAGGTACCACACTTGTATACCTAGGGTACCCCCTGATTTACCTAATGTATACCTAAGGTACCCCCTGTGTTTGCCTAAGGTACCCCTCTAATTTACCTAAGGTACCCCTTGTGTATGCCTAAGGTACCCCCCCCCCCCCCTGATTTACCTAAGGTACCCCTTGTATTGCCTAAGGTACCCCTATGTTTGCCTAAGGTACCCCTCTAATTTACCTATGGTATCCCCTGTGTATGCCTAAGTTACCCCCCTGATTTACCTAAGGTACCCCCTGTGCATGCCTAAGGTACCCCCTGATTTACCTAAGGTACCCCCTTGTATTGCTTAAGTTACCTCACTTGTATTGCCTAAGGTACCCCACATGTATGCATAAAGTACCCCTTAATTATACGTAAGGTACCCACTTGTATTCCCTAAGATACCCCACATGTATACCTAAAGCACCCCCTTGTATTGACTAAGGTACCCCACTTGTATTCCCCAAGGTACCCCCCCTTAAATACCTAAAGTACCCTATCATATTGCCTAAGGTACCTCACTTGTATACCTAGGGTACCCCCTTGGTATAACTAGAGTAACCCCCCTTATATAACTAGGGTACCCTCTTTGTATAACTAAAGTACCCCTCTTATATTACTATGGTACACCCCTTACATTACCTTGGGTACACCCCTTGTATTACCTAGAGGTACCCCCCCCCCCCCCCCCCCCCTCATATAAGTAAGGTACCCCCTTCTATAACAAATGTACCCCCTTGACTAAGGTACACCCCAAGTTTACCTAAAGTATACCCCCTTGAGTAACTAAGCCAAACCACTTGAAACACCAAGGTACCTCTCAAACAACACTAAGGTACCCCCAACTTAACACCAAGATACCCCCTCAAATAACACTAAGGTAACCCCTAGCACACCTTAGGTACATCCTAGGGTTTTAGATGAATAAAAGCTTTGTTTAGGGGTGGATTTGAAAGACCCAAACTTAGGCATATAAAAGGGATGCCCTAACTAAAATATCTAGTGTTTCGAGGATCCCTTTCTTTGTCTTGGACGTATAGAACAAGAGGAGAAAAGTGGGAGCTTGCTTGAAGGCTTGGAAAAGGAGGAGAAAGATTAAAGAGAGTTGTGCTTCTTCATTAAACAAGTAAGTAGTAAACCCTTCAAATTAAAATGAATTTATCGGATTTTCGTATCTCTCTCCTAGGGTTTGATTAAACTGGAAAATCTCTGGGTTTTGCCTCTAAAATTCGTAGGGTTTTGGTTTGTTTAACTATCTTGTTTAGTCTTTTGTGGATTTGCCATGGATTTTCGTATTTCTCTCTCTTAGGGTTTGGGTAAACTGGGAAAATCACTTATACGTGGGGTTTTGCTTTCAAATTCGTAGGGTTTGGGTTTTATAACAATATTGTGTATGTTTCTATTGATTGCCATGGATTTGCAACCTCTATTGATTACATTTCAGATTAGGGTTTGAGTTTGGTACCTTGAATGATGTTTTATATGTTCAATTTATATTCATGGAGATTTGGGATGGATTCCTGTGTTGGGAGGCGTTCTTGAGCATGTTGGGATGTTTTAGAATCATCCCATTTGGTATTAGAGAGGTTGGATGTGGTTTGTATAGGTTTAGTGTTGGAAAATAGCCAAAATTTTATAAGAACCCGAGCTGGCGATTAATCTTGAAAATGGACGATTAATCCTGAGCCAAATCCCCCAAAAAACGTTGAATTGGACGCGTGCACGTTGGCCCTTATTTTCACCTTAACGTGCAAACCTTGGCTTTAACGCCCGAACATTGAGGCTAATCGCCCCAGAGAGATTAATCCTGACCCTAATCGTGGGTCTCTCAAACAATCTAAGCATCTTGCACAGCACCCTTATTACATGAAAGACATTCAAGTAAATGTCATGTGTATTTATTGCTCCATTTACTTAAGTCTTTACATGTAAATAAGGTTTTATCCCCCATTTGGAACCAATAAAAATACTTCCAAGGCCCAATTCCCAACCAATAAAAAGTCAACTTTTCAATTCATGCCTAAATTTCCAGTTTTCCCAATTTTTATCGAAAATCCCGTTTTGGGTTTTATACCTAAATGAGTGATTCAGAAGCCCATAAAATTTTAGAAGATTTTTTTACCCTTCAATAGACTACAACCAAAATTTGAGCCCGAAATTCCTTGTAGATTGGTCTAGAAAAATTATATACCCAAAAGTCACGTTTTTAACCAAACTTAGAATATTTTTAAGACCCGAAACTTTTTATCTCGGAATCCGTTGATTTTTGGCATGGTGTCTTTATTGGGGATCCTAAGACTATCCCACTTCTCAAGTACATAATTCGTGGACCTTATGGGGTATGTATTCTACTGTGAATTGGCTTTGAATGTGAAGTACTTATTGGTTATTTCTTACGCATTGTGAATATTATTTGATATTAGTAAAAATATGATGAATTCTCTTATGTGAGATGACCAGGCACATGGCCTAGGGAATGACAGTGGACGAGTAGTCCCACTTGGCATTCAACAATGGACGAGTAGTCCCACTTGGCATTTAATAGTGAACGAGTAGTCCCACTTGACACTTGGTTTATGCAATGAGTACACTCTCTTGGTTTGTGGAATGTAGCATTGGTTCTAGTAACCGGTGCGAAGGGTTTGTTTTACATTATGAGTTCTATCAAATTTTAACTTGTAGTAAATAGTTGTGTCTATCAAGCTAATTTTTGTGATTATATTATTTAGATGCTTTGATTTGAGGATATTAATTGCATGAACTGTTTTTATTCATGATGTTATATTAATTGCCTAAACTGCTTCTATTCAGGATGCTACATGAATTGCATAAACTGCTTCCATTCGTGATGTATATGAATTGCATGAATTGCTGTTATTAATGATGTTATATGAATTACATCAACTGCTTCCATTCATGCATGTTTGCTACTTACTAGGATTTTAAGTCTCACGCGATTTGTTTTACTGGATTTGTTTTTAGATCCACTTGGTGAGCCACGTACTGGGGCAGATATTGAGGGTGAGCTTGAGCACAGGCCCGAAGGCTTCTACTACCCATAGTAGGGTTCTCCTTGTGTTATTGTATTTAGTTCTTAGAAACTATAAAAAGGATGTAATTATTCTTTTTGGGATGTAGACTTGGAGTTAACTTTAGATTTTCATCTTTGTATATGAATGCTCATGTGAGAGATAGTGATGGAGACATCTTAGTTGCCTTTTTGTATACATAGATATTATGATTTTGGAGTTATTACACAGATGATCTTTTATTATATGGAAAATTTTAATTCCATGCTTCTTTATCTTATGCACTCTGATGATTACATTGTATTTGCCCACGTTAATTGTGTTTATCAGGTTCTTTTGGGCCCATAAGTAGGTCTTGGGTACGGGTTGGTGCCGTGATAGGGCAGACCCGGATCTAGAGCGCTACAGACAACTCTTAAATTGAAATAAAAATAAATTGGCTATGGAGAATTAATCAAGACCAAGAAGTAAAAGTTGGTCAACCCAAACACTTTGTTTAGCATGAACCAAATTGGGATAGAATCAAGCTGAAAACTTTTAAAAACTATAAAAACATGAGCCCAAAGCCTATGGTTATAACCTTTGATTCACAAATCTGAAAACATTTTAAAAATATAAGCTATCGTTTTTTTATTTTTCAAATAAAATAAACAATTATTTCATTTAAAATTATGAATATATTTATAATGAAATAAACAAATTTAGCAACCTAACTAATAAGAAAATGATTTTTTCTTTTAAAAAATAAGCATTAGCCTAGCTTGTGAAATGATTACTAAGCTCAATCTCCATTGATGCAAGCAAAGGTAGCTCAACTCATAGATAACTTAAGACAATCTAAAATTAATCTATATAGAGTTTATATTTTTTAATTTTACTACATAGATTTGTTAAGAGTTACAATGATTATTAGATAATTTGGAATAGAGCAAGGCAAAGTTGTTTGTTGGATTCCAAACTTAAAAACATAATGTGCTACATACCTAGTGTAGGCATAAAAATTGTATAAGGCCCAACCCAAGCTTGTAAATGGGCTTGTAAAAGAACAGCTCATTAAGCCCAATTTTAAACCTATATCCCATAAGAGATAAATATGGGATATTTTAATTTAAAATCTCCTTATTTATCCTTTAAAGGGTAAATTTGTCAATTCTTTGTAATTTTAACTCTATAAATAGAGTGCTTGGATACAAGAGGAGACACACAAATCAAATCAAGGACATCAAAGGCTGAAGCTCTGGAAAAATTCTCTTGAAGAGAAAACCCTCCATCTAAAGAGAAATGGATCAAAGAAGTCCTAGAAAAATTCTCTTGAAAAGAAAACCCGAGAAAACAAATCAAAGGCAAGAGCAAATCCTCCATCCCAAAGAAAAAAGAAGCACTTCTCTTAAAAAGAAAATCTCCTTCCAAAGAAGAAAGGACACTTCTCTACAAAGAGAAATCCTTTTTCAAGCCAGCAGACAAGCTAAAGCAAGCTCAAAACCCAGAGTGAAGAACACCTGCAATCACTCTGAAATCCAAAAATGCCATCCGGCATTCGTCTACATCAAATCGCTCGTCAATCAGAGGACGCTCAAGTAATCAAGCACCAAAGAGAGTACAATCCCTCTTTTCATCAAAATTTTCTTTATTCTTATTATTTGTAATCACTGTCTTTTGTGTTTAAGCAATATACACGAAATTTATGTGTACAAATTTCTTGCATGCTCTATGGGACCCTCTCTTCCTCTCATTTTTCAAGTTCAAAAACAAGAAGCTTTCATTGCAAAAATGGCATCCAAGCAAGCTGTGGTTGCTGCGTGTAAGGCTTCTAGTACTGCTGCAAACAACTTGATCCATGACGAAGTATGGAGAATCTCGTCTTGTGTCACCCCTGGAACATCATTCCAGGCAAGCAAAACACACCAAAAACCTGCTTCACCAAAACTGGTATCTACTCATCCATCCACCCCCTACTACGGGAAGGAAGGATCTAGATACTCCTCCTCTATTGTTAAATCCAGCAATGGATCAAAGACCAAATCCTACTCCGAAACTTCTCATTTCCGCAAAGGGAATGAGTCTTACTCTACTGCTAATACCGTTGCACCGGTAATGATGGCGGAAGCTTCAACATCGAATGATCGCATTCAACAAGTGGCCAAGGCCATTGAAAAATTACAACAATCCCTAGTGGAAAAAGACATGCAAATTAATTGCAACTCTGGTAAGCAAGCTTGTGTTGCATAATCAACCGGCTAAACTTAATCACAATACTCTGAATCCTGTAGGATTCACCCCACAGCCAACTCCTAATACTCTGGAGCAGCAGCAACAACAAAAGCATCGTGAATGAGTAGTGTCACAAAATATCATGCATTATACAATATAGATATAAGTTGCATCACTTTCAATGCAGAAACTCCCACACATGATCGTAGACATCATACAAGCTCAGTAAGGAGGTTTGCCACAGTCTTCTTTGGTGTATGCAAAACCATATTCTCAACGCATTAATGAGATGCCCATACCGATGGGTTACCAGCCACCAAAATTCCAACATCTCAATCGGAAAGGTAATTTTAAGTAACACGTTGCTCGTTTCATTGAAACTTGCAACAATGCAGACACGTATGACAATCTCATGGTGAAGCAGTTCGTTCGGTCTTTCAAAGGCTCTGCCTTTGACTGGTATACTAATCTAAAAGCCAGCTCCATTGATAGCTAGGACCAGCTTGAGCAGGAGTTCCTCGCCTGTTTCGACAGCACCCGACGGATTGTGAGCCTTCCGGAACTTGTTGCAACAAAACAAAGGAGGGAAGAGCCTGTCACTGAATTCATCAACAGATGGAGACACCTTGTTCTAAACTGCAAAGAACAAATAAGCAAAGCATCTTCTATCGACAATTGCATCCAAGGAATGCATTGGGGATTGCTGTACAGCTTGCAAGGAAACATACCCTGCACCTTTGAGGAATTTGCAACTTGAGCCCATGTGCGCACCTAAAAATGATTAGATCGCACACAGGGCGCACGTGAGTTCGTGCATGCCTCGGGACATTCGGAGTTGCCACTGCTTGAGAGGTGCAGGCAGACACGATGATTGCTCTATCCGGGTCTAAGTCTGGTCTGCGGCTTTTCAGAGTTCTAGCTAAGTCCTCGGTTACATCCGGGGAAGTCTGAAGACACCCTAGCCCGCCTCGTCGGTTTGACGGGTCCCTCGGGTCTCCCTGGTTTTGAGTCAGTTTCACCCATCCTAGGTCAGCATACCACTTTTTTTGGTCTGATGGGACCCTCTGGTGTTGTGGGCCCCTATTTATTTTATCTTTTTATTTAGGTGAGGTGGGTCGGATATGGGTCCTGTTGGAGGACCCGTGGGTTGTCAAGATTGGGCTTGGGCCCAGTAGGGTTATTGGGTAACCCTTTTGGTTATTTATTAATTTATTTAAGAATATTTAGGGCTTATTGGGCTTGAACTTGGCCCATTAGCCAAGGGTCAAGTGGCCTTGGGCCCGTTTGTTGAAAACGGGCCCGGTTTGGGCCGGTCAAAGGTGGGCCCAGGGTGTCTTGGTGGGCCCATGGTCTAAAAGTGGACTTAAACAGTCCAAATTATTCATTGGGTCAGGTCAAAACCAATTCGGGTCGGAGTAGGATCCAACCGGGTCGAAAAATCTTATTTCTTATGTGTATTTCAAAACTGCCCGTATTTACTATACAGGTTGGCCTTGCCCATAAATTCAATACGGTTTGGGCTTGCCCGTATAGTAAATACAGGCACACCCAGACCGCATTGTAAGTACGGGCACACTTGATTTGCATTTTTTGTGCAGGTTTTGCTTGGGATCAGTGTGACTGTTCTCCTGGGGATTCCGGCGACTTTTGTTGGAGTTCTTAGCACACTTTTTGTTATGCAAATATCTTCTTTTGTCTTCAAAACTTTTTCTTTGCTTTCCGATGTTTTGGAGCTAAGTTCCACTCTTCTTGGTTCTGCTAAGTCATCTTATGATTGTTTGAAATGAGAAGGGAAAGAGGGAACAGAATGGGGTTACATTGGACTATCCAAAGAGGACAAACCCCCTCTTCTATTTGCAAATGCAATCCATTAATCAAAACATATTATTTTTCTTCCTTTCGTTTGTTTTATGGGTCCACACTCTCTCTATTCCATAAAGTGTCGCTTATTTGCATGGGAGGATTCCACCAAAATGAAACAAACAGATTAGTCGCAATGTAATAGAATAAGGGAAATGTAAATCTGTTTGAATAAGAAAAATCACATTCATATTGAAAAGAAAGTTGCTATAAACATTACCACACTATGAATTCCCTGATTTGATGATGTCGGGGTTCTCCGAGAATTTCGGCAATGCTTCCGCGTCTCCGTCGGTTTCCAAATTGTGTTTTGACAGGGGTACACTGGGTTGTTCTGGGTTATTTATGCTCACAGGATAAAAAGGCAGAGCTTAGACAGGGTTTAGGGGCAATATGGTCATTAGGATTGAGGTTGGCGGAGTAGAGGCAGAGTTTGGATGTGCAAACAACAAGGAAGGAGAGGAGGGAGAGGCCTTGGGGTTGGCTTGTTGAAATGAGGGGTTGTCCCTCCTATTTATAGGCAAAAAAGTCGTGCCCGTACTTGAAGTGCGGGCATGCTCTGCCCGTAATTGATTTACGGGCTCGCCTTGCCTGTATTTCAAATACGGGACGTGCCGCCCTCGTGCGCAAATCTTGCGCGAATCGCCCGTACAGGACACGTGTCCCCTTCCAGAAGACTTGCCAGTATTTGAAGTATGGGCATGCCCTGCCCACACTTCAAATACGGGCGAGCATGTTTTTAAAATGTTGAATTTCAAACCTTTTATTAAATTTGATTTTTTGTAAGATTTTTATACGATTTTCTTTTAGTATTTTATTATAACATGGGATTTTTTTAATTAAAATATAAAAATATCTTTATTTTATTGATTTATCCTGTTTTCTGCTGCCATTTTGCCATACGGGCAGTTTTTTTGAAACTTCAACTACCTATAACTTCTTCGTCCGGTGTCCGATTTCAGCAAACTTAGTGTCGTTGGAATCAACTCGGAACCACCTATCCACTGGGATCAATTTGGGTAGTTGAATTGGGGTCAAGCAAAAAGTCAAATTTTCGCTCCCCAAAAGTTTGACCGGTCCATAACTTTCTCATCTGAACTCCGATTCTAGCAAACTCAGTTGCGTTGAAACCGTGTTGAAGTGCTCTTTTTAATGAGATGAAGTTTGATGGCCAAATTCACTTGAATTAAAAAGTCAATTTTTTAACCCCCTCAGGGTTTGAATTTTAGTTTGACTTTTCATTTTTCTTCATTTTAGGGGTGCAAAAATCAGGTGCTAACAATTTGGAAATCCAAATTGTCAGGCATGGAAGTTACATTCTAAGTGATCCACGAGACAAGAAAGATCCAATGAAGGACATAAAAAAGGATGCAAGGCCATCTAAAGGAAAGGAGATTATGGCAACCACTACCTCTCTAACCCTAGCTCCTCCGGCCCGCTTTCCAAGTCGAAAGAAAAGAGTAGAAATTGATAAAAACTTGCCCAGGGTCAATCTTGTGATAGAAATCGTCCAACACTAAAAGAACTTCAAGCAAAGAAGTATCCATTTCCGAATTCCGAAATTCCATGCATATTGGATGAACTTCTGAAACTCAAAATCATTGATCTCCCGACCCCAAAGAGACCTGAGGAGTTAGGACAGGTAGATGACCCAAGTTATTGCTGATTTCACTGGATCGTCAGTCATCTATTTGAGAAATGCTTCGTTTTGAAAGAGTTGAAATTCCACCTAGTTAGAGAAGGAAAAATCGAGCTAAACGTAGGAGATGATGTAGCCACTACCAATGTTACAATAATAACATTTGGTTCATTTGGTCCTATACCAATTCAAACTCTTTCTATGAAATTTGAGAAAGCTTCTCAACCACCAGATTTACTGCCTCTCACTCAGGAGGCATCTGCATCAAAGGAGGTTGTACCAACCGCACTTCTTTCACCAGGAGCTATCCCTATCCAATTCCGAGTTGATTAGGAGGTTTCAACTTTTTATGTATATCTGGATATACCAAGAATGGGAAACCCAAATACACCAACTCTTTATGAGTTGTTCACCAATGATTTAGATATCTAGGAAGAATCTTCTATGTCAGAAGACGAAATCGGTTTCTTCACTAAGTTCATGAACTCTGCACCAGACTTAGAAGATGGTTAGATCAAGACCACTAATTTTAGCCAATTGGTCTTGGAAGTAACAAGGCCACTAATTGGCTTGAATGTCGTTCATAGCTATAAAATCGGCCCAAATAATCTCCCAATTTGTTAGGATGGTACAAGAGTTTCAAGATGGGTTGGTATCAACTTCACCAACTCTTTAAATCATGAACATCATCAACAAACAAGATGCTCAAAGGGAGAATCAACAACATTTTGGCGAGGATCATAGAGTCGGCAGTGATTCATGTTGATCTGTGGTTCTTTGCTGACCGCATGCAAGATATGATTGTTCCCTTTCTGGCATTACGTTTTCGAACTTGAGATGTAGAGCAAAGATGTATATTGGATAACAATGATTCTGGTTTGGGAAAGTTGTTGAGACACCTTCACCACCATGAAAGAATTTGTTAAGATCGGAGTTGGCTCGTCAAGAAACAAGATCTATTCACCTCCAGGAACATGTCCAAAAGATTTGGGATTTGATGTGTATTATCCTTCAAACTGGGCAAGGAACATGGAATCGACAAAGTAAGTTTGAGTCTTCAATCATCGGAGATGGCAACCTTTCCGTCGACCATCAACCATGAAAGAGCTATACATCTTCTTCAAACACCCCGTGAAACCATCATGGTTTTGGTCAGTAACTTTTTTTTTCGGTAAAAGCCGAAGCTAGTTTATTGCATTCAAAAGGAGAACCAGTACATCAAAAAAGGCCGATGTTATTACAATAGACATAACAACAAACATACAGAAAATATGGACCAAAATCAATAGCAATATCAGGTTACCATAACCCCAAATCCTAGCCTGAAAGAAAGCAGCTGCACAAGAAAAGTGTATCATCAAGTCAAAACCTGTGGCCAAGTAACTCAATGAATAACCATCGAGTTTGCCTGATACGGGGTATGCGTTGATGCAAATTTCAAAGCCCCAAAAAGGGGAAACCGTCACCAACATGGTGACAAAATATGGAGGCGGCAAGAAACCATACCGCTTACAATTTTCACACAATTACACAATCCCGGAGGGCAAGGAGTCATGATAAAACACTAATAACGCCATCAGAAACAAAAAGAGCACAACCAACAGAACGTAGAGTAAAATAATAAAGACACATAAAAACATAGCAAAAACACTAGCAAAAACTGTCAAAACATGACAAGCAGTCCGAAGGAAAATCAAGGGCGCTTGCAAGATCCACCACCATCGCCCACCAGTCAATCCACCCAACCACCATCGGAGTTCGCTAGACCTTCCAATCAATCTCCAGCAACAAATGTAGAGGTAGAACTGAGGATTGGTTGCCGGAGCCGATGAAGTCATAAAAAGGGCAAAGGCGGAGAAAGAGGAATCCAGAACTCAAGGATGATGCTCGAGATACCAGCAAGCGCTGGTTAAAACATGACCCAGTAGTCGCCATCATCGTCATGTCCCATAGCATTGGCCATTCCAAGTGCCATCATACCACAACAAAACCTTCAGCAGTCTGTCTTCAAAAACCTAGGAAGATATTAGGAAAGTTCAAAGAACTCTCGCGGTTGTTCAGAGGAAACCTTGTGGTCAATCGGAGGAACCCTCGAAACCCTCCGAGAAAACCCTTCAAAAGGAACGAAACCTTCGGAGGCAGGGGCTTTATGCTCAAATCCTTGGAGAAAAATCCACGAACGAAACCCTCGGAGATGAACAAAACCCTTGGAGACAAAGACGAACAAAACCTCGGAGACGAATGAACGAACCCTCTGGAGACGAATGAACCCTAATGCATAACCTTCGGTTTTCTTTGATTTTGGTCATTAACGACCACTCATCCGATTGTGTTCCTGATTAAATTGAAATCAAACAAGCTGGAAATCTGTAAGTGGTAGAAGAACATCAAATTACATAAAAAGAAGAAAATACATACCTGTAGATGTTGTACCAGTTCTTTGGTAAAGGCAAGGTCACGAGCAAGTTCTTCAGAAAAGCCAGCAATTTTCAAGAGAAATCCAAGATATAATTGACGAAAGTGAAAATGTGTAGGCTTGGTTGTGATTATAAAGAGAAGGTGTTCTAGTTTGATAGGAAATCTAATTCAACTAAAAGAGTCTCCTTGTTCGAGTAAGACTTCTCTATATCCCTTCAAGCCGATCAACTCATATTTTGCTTGAGAGCAGCTCAAACTATGCAAAACAAAGGAAACAACTATTTTGGGATAATTTCCAAAATAAAAAATTTGATGATTTCCATTAAGTCCAAAAAAAAAAAGAAGAGAAAGTGGACAATTCCATAGGTCCACAAGTTTGAAAAAAAGAAGTGAAAAAACAAAAAAAGAAAAGTTGATTATTAACGTCAACTTTCAAAAAAAAATCAAAAGAAAAAAAAGGGGTTGAAAAGTAAAGTCAACAAAAGGAAATTCCAAATTTTAAAAAAAAAGAAAAATATGAAAAGATGTTTTACAAAATTAAACCTCGAACAAGTGGATCAAAGCTTGTTCATAAAAAAAAAGTTTAAATAAACAAACCTCGATGGGGTATTTGTAGGCATAAAAATTGTGCAAGGCTCAACCCAAGTTTGTAAATGGGCTTGTAAAAGAATAGCTCACTAAGCCCATATCCCATAAGAGATAAATATGGGATATTTTAATTTAAAATCTCCTTATTTATCCTTTAAAGGGTAAATTTGACATTTTCTCATGTTTAATTCTATAAATAGAGGGCTTGGATACAAGAGGAGACACACAAATCAAATCAAATCAAGGAGATCAAAGGCTGAAGCTCTTGAAAAATTTTCTTGAAGAGAAAACCCTCTACCAAAAACATAAACAAATCAAGGGGAGGAGCAAATCCTCAATCCCAAAGAAGAAACGAGCACTTCTCTTAAAGAGAAAATCTCCTTCCAAAATAAGAAAGGGGCACTTCCCTACAAAGTGAAAGTCCTCTTTCAAGCCAACAGACAAGCTGAAGCAAGCTCAAAACTCTGAGTGAAGAACACCTGCAATCACTCTAAAAATCCAAGAACGCTATCTGGCATTTGTCTACATCAAACCGCTCGTAAATCAAAGGACGCTCAAGTGATCGAGCACCAAAGTGAGTACAATCCCTCTTTTTATCAAAATTTTCATTATTCTTATTATTTTTAATCACCATATTTTGTGTTTAAGTAATATACACGAAATTTGTGTGTATACCTTGTTATGATCCTAAATGTTAAATGCTTTACCAACGAAGTCTCCATAAGTCTTAGGGATTTTGGAGCAATAGTTAGGCATGTAACAAATGATATCAGAGCCAACCACCATGTCCCGAGTTTGAGTCTCGGAGGGAGCAACCTATAGACTAGATTAAAATGCCTTTGTTTTATGTATGGGCATAGTACTAAGTCACTGAATACTGATAGATGAGTGGAGTCGCCAAAAGAGAAAGGGCTACCATCGAGTCAGTGTCAATAGAGTGGGCCGCCATGGACGTTGGCTACGGAAGCCTGGTGGAATGATACGATCCTAAATGTTAAATGCTTAACCAATGAAGTCTCCATAAGCCTTGGGGCTTTTGGAGCAATGGTTAGGCATGTAACATACCTTACATAGAAACTTATATATTTTGTGAACCTCATTTGTCTCAGAGTACTTTCAAACCAAAACCGCACAGCAAAATGTAGCCCAAAAGACATTTTCCACAAATTAAAAATATATCCCTCAATCTAACATGATTGCAAAAGATGGGACAAAATCTATTGCTAAGTGTGATTAAACTTTCGAGTTTGACTAATTGTCTAAATAAGTAAAAATTTCTAAAGCAAAAAAGAAGATGGTGGGTGTAGGAGGAGAAATTTTTGAGATTATAAAATGTCACATGGCAAAATATCATAAAAAATGTGGACCCCACGTAGAGATAAATTTTTTTAAATAAAATAAGTGGAATTTTCTCTCTACAAAAAGCAACGTAAATTGCTTGTGGGTTCCATTGAAGAATTCTTTGTTTCGATAATTCTTAAAATAAATATATTATCTACAAATTTTGATAATTCTCTAAAGAGTTTTAGATCTGGAGAACTCTACCCTCCCCACATCTATAAAGAGAGTAGTCCTCTCTCCATTCTAGAGACATTAAGTCTACAGAAGAAGAAGCAAATCCTTGTTGCTTTGAAGATTCAAATACTGAAGAACTGAAGCCCTTTTATTCTAAAGGCCTAAATCTCTGCAGAATTAAAGTTCTGATCAAGCCGAGGACTTCTCACTAAATCCAACATAGATTTGCATACAAAATCAGTCAAATCTATCTTTTTTCTTGTCTTTTTGTGAAGATTGTCAAAGAAGACCAAGATTGATTTGTGATTAAGCTATTTTAGCCCCCCAAATCAAAACTTTGAAAGAAATGAATTAGAGAAATCATAGAGATCTGTACCACATCTTTTTATAAATAAAAATACATTTTTATTTGTATCTTCACATCTGACACGTTTGATTTCAAATGAGAAATTAATGTATACAGTGGGCAAAGGGTCTTATATAGGTAGCTTAAAGCCAATGATGATCATGTTGCAGATAGAGATTAACATGAGATTACATCAGTTTATTACACAATAAACCCTAACGGAAATTAGAGATTAAGAAAAGTGAAAGGAAAAGAAAAAAACTTACCAATGTTGGATAGCATTGTAGGAGCAAAAAGAAAAAAGGAAGGAGAAAATACTAGCAAGCAACACAAAATTAATTCTTTAGAGATCAGAGATCTTTTGAGCTAGAGAAATATGAATGATCGGCAAGTCTTGTCAGAGATTCTTTTGAGATTTATATCTCTTATTTCCTCAAATGCTGATTGAGCTTGTAAATATGAAGAGAATGCCACCCTACTCAATTGCCCATGAAAATCCACAAAAATAAAATGAGAAATTATATTTTGTCATACTCAATTGTATTTGAATGGGATTTCAATTATTTACTGATATTTTGAAATAACAAATATTTAGTTTCTATATGATGTTTGTGCTTGTAATAAGGGAAATAAAAAATATGAATTATAAAATGCATGCATTATAATTCACCAAGTTTAAAGTTAAACTTTTCTACTTAAATTAAATCCTAAACTACACATTTTATCTTGAGTCACATTACAGAGAAATTTACTTTCCTAACTAACTTATCAGTTATTGTCAAGGTATTTAAAAGATTGCACTTGATTCAATTTCAATGAATTGAGTTCACAATGTATCATTCAAAGAAATACTCATTACTTAGGTTTTCGAATGTCTATACTTCTTTTTATATTCATTGAGTTTAAAATATGTGTATTTTTTTTATATATTTTATATGGAAGTAGTATATTTATAAATTTCTTTTCATCCTAAATGAATATATTTATTTTCTAGTAAGCTAAAAATAAAAATAATATATATACACCACTATTTTATTATAATTGTGGGTTGACTATTTTAGGGTCAACATTTTTGGTAGATTTTGGATTAAATATGTTAAACAAAGATATATATTGAAAATTTTGAAATCTAAAAGATTTTACCTACTACCTAATAGTTAATGATGCTTGAAATTGAAAAAAACGTGAAATATCCAATCACTTATAAAGATATTCTACCATAATATAATATTAATGTTATTATCTCTCCATAATATATATAATATAATTTTAATGATATAATATTATGATTTTTAGAATTGTATTACATTATATATATTGATGTAATAAAATAGAATAGAATATAATATAAATTTAAGAGAGAGAGGAGGGTGTGTGCGATTATTAAGAAAATATTTTTATATTAACAAAAATTAGTTTTTCTTAGGAGTGTCTAAGTAAGAAATTGTCCTTAAAATATAAAATATATACCATATAAATCAAGAGAGAGAGGGTAAAAATTTGCTTAAAATAGAATCTATATATATAATTTTGTAGTTGAAAAATGTTATTATTATTGATATAAAAATTTTAGAATAATATTAATCATGGTATCAAATGATGTTTCCATTTTGTCTTAAAAAAAAAATTAAAAGAAAGACATTTGGTAGCACCGTCAAGGGTAACGAAAGGAGGTTCAGTAAACTATTAAAGGCTTCTGGCATTGAGACGATGCTCGAAGAACCTCAATATTTGAAACTGAAATTCCCTTGTATGAAATCTTATTATATCTGATAATGGCGATGAGATCATCCAAACACGCAGCAGAAAAGAACCGGGGCATCAGTGAGCACGTGCGTAAACTACATGAACGCCTCCTCCAAGCTCTCGACCTGGGAATCAGGTAAAAATTTCTCGAAACATTACTTCTCTTTTTTTTAGCAAATACATTCATAATTTTATAATTTTGCCCTCTATGTTTCTTATTGTTTCGGTTAAAATTTCGTTGAATATCAGCCTTTTTGAGTTTTGATGGAATTTCTGAGGTTTTCGATTTTTGCTATCCTCTAATTTGTAGAAGAAAGGTTTAATTTTCTAAGGGAAAGCCTTTATGAATTTTGATGTTTGTATTTAGATTGTTTGGTGCTCAGAACAAGATGGTTTATATGGTTTCATATCATGGGGCCATAGAGCGGATAAGTTGCTTTATTGGGTGCGTTTGTTGGACTAACCAAAGCATCACCTGGTTTCATTTGGCACTGAAGCTGCCCGTCTATTAAAGTGCATTTGCTGCGATGAAGCTGTTGATTAATGTTTGCGTTATCCTTGTTCAAGTTCTAGCCTGTGAATGGGCTGAATTACATTGGTGAAGGAACAAATATGGGCGGTGAATGTATACATTTTGGTGCCTGTGGGAAATTTCGTCCTTCCCCTTTATTTTGTGAGTAAAAATTACCTGAGATGGAGAAGACTGCATCAACCTGTTATAGTTGCGACTGAACTGGCCTGAATGTGTGCTTACTTTGTCTTGCACAGGTTTTCAACATAGTATTTCACTCTGTGCCATTTGTTATAAAAGTTCTTAGCTGAAATTATTTTATTACTAAAACCTTAATGACTTTTGTGCCCTAGACACTCCTTTATATAAGCTATGCTAGTGAACGTTTTGCATAGGCTTCCCAAGTTTCATTTGAATTGATAGAAAATTTAAGCTGTTGACTACATCAAACCAAGAAATGTTGCACCTTTTTTGATTATGGTTAAAAACAAATATGTGGGAAATTGAGCTTCCTAATATTGCATGATTCTCAGTTAAATTTACTAAGATCAGTAAGGCTTAAAATTTGATTTTATAATTTAAACATTTTATCTCTCCATGATGCACAACATAAAAGTTTCAAATAAAAATTTTTAGGTGTTGTAAAATCTGATAAAATTGGTAATTTCAGGAAATGCTTTAACTTTCTTACCTGGAAGTTAAAATACCATGGAAACCATGCGTAAGTTTAATAAGCAATGACACTATGTACCTATTAGTATAGGCCACTTGTTCTTTGGGTGATATTATGCTTTGATAATCATTAGAATATCAAAAGTAAATTGTTTAACATCCATAAGTATCAACATTGATGTGTCTGTTTATATGGCTATATATGGACACGGCCATGCCTCAACCTTCAAATCACTGACAACTGTTGTTCTTCACTTGCCAAGCAATTGGCAGATTGGTTGTTGTGACAGATCATCAGTCATGCCACTTGCTGTATCTCAATTATAAAGAAGCACATTGTTTTCTGATTTGGAGTACCACACTTTGTCATTTTTGACTATGGGAAACCATTCGTTAATCACTATGTGAAGGCTTTGCTAAATACATATTCGGTCATGCATTGATGCTTGATGCCTTACAACACATAAGGAAATGGTCAAGCTGAAGCTACAGATAAGACTCTCATTAGCATTTTAAATAAGATGGTCCATGACAAGTATAAGAAGTGGCATGAAACCTCTTCTCTAGAATTATGGGCATATTGGACCACAATACATTCAGCAACTAACACGTGACTATTCTTTTTAGATTTTGGCACAGAGGTGGTACTCCTAGCTGATATTGAAGTTGAATCGGCATGAAACAATTTTAGTATTGATAACTTTTGCTTCATGGTATCTTCAGAGTTGAAAGTTCTGCAAGTGAGCCAGCAAAGAAAATGAGGTAACTTAGTGAAAATTTAAGATTTGCATAGGCCTGACAAAAGCCATCATAAAACCTGCCAATCCTTATTTCTACTATGGTGAGAATTAATATGAGAATTTGACACTCAGCATAAGCTGTCATGGAGCTTGTCAAAGGGGTGTCATGTCAAATATGAGATTTGACAATGAATACCAAGCGATGGAAGAACCCGTCTCTATGGTGAGAACATATGAGATGTGAGACATGGCAAAAAATCATCATGGAGTGTGTCAAAGAGTATCACAACAAAGGTGAGATTTGATGATAAATACCAAGAGATGGCAAGGTTTGTCAATACAATGAGACTCGACAATGGATGCCTAAAGAAGGAGAAACTCATCAACAAAATGAGAATATTAGATTGAAGATGAAGAAAAAGTAAAGAGAATGTATCTATCAAGATTCAAGAGCTATAACATGCTTAGAAAGCCAACAAATGTAAAAACGAATGCTAGTAATCTCAGCCCCCATTTGAAACCACTTGTAAAGAAAAGATCTAGACAACATTGAGAAATTTGTACAACACATCTTATGAATTAGTTATCAAAGCTCCATGAAGAAGCTCTGAGCCAAAGAAGAGCTAGCTTACAATTCTTAGAGATGTCACCATGTCTTAATGATTCTGGTGTGTTGCATGAGAAAACAGTTTCTTGCCTAGAATTATAGCAAGAAAGATAAAGGTAAACTTTCCTATTTTATAGATACAGTTTCTTGGCTTCTATTTTTTGTAGTTAACAAATTTAGCTTTTCTCAGTGTTTATAGTATACTTTGGAACTAGAAAAATATTATATATGTATTTATAGCCTTTGAAAGGCCATATTTTAAATTACAATTGAATACCAAGTGATGACCAACGTAATTAAGGTATGCAACATTGGATAGCTGACAAGATGGCTATACGGTATATATTTAAGGCACAAAATATTACATGCTTACCTAAAGATGTTTTGATCATCCGGAAACGATCAGATATTCTGATGTAAACATTACTGACTTTGGAAAGGTCCACAAAGATGATTTCTTGTTGGCTGGTGGTGTTATATTTTTGTATGTGCCAAGCAAACAATTGTGACTTTTTCAACTGGCAATGTAATATATGTGACATCTCACGAGACAGAATCATTGGCTTCTTTGTTGAGGAATGTTATTATAATAGCATTGTGTTTTCTCTAAGGATTACAAGATAGGTGCTGATGATAAGCACATTAAATATCTTGTTTTAAAGAATTGAAAGGTTATTATATGAGGTATAGAGCTGATAATTGTCTATACTATGACAAGAGTGCCACATAGTTTTTATAAAGAATACATGGCTCATATGGATCTTAGAAGGCCATTGTACATTTGGTTTAGACACCTTACATTTACAAGAGCATAACGTTGTTCTTTATTTGTCTCGATATCTATACATGAGGTTGAGACATAAAATACTGGAAGAAGAGTGGGAATATCTACTCGCAAAGTTTATGCCACATTGTCAATATGATATATGGAAGGAAAGTGTTCATCTATATAGCACAACCGTCATGACCTATATAATTATGATCTTTTGTATGGGTATAAGGATACCACATAAAGGTTAACATTATATTGATTTTCTGTTTTAAAGTTGTATGACCATAAGAAGGTTTTCGAAGTTACTCAAGAGAGTTGTGTGTGTGTTTTGGAAAATGATTTTTAAAATTGTCGTTTCATGTTTGCCAAATGGGAGAGTATAGTGCACATCTCTTTGTTGGAGACTTAAGGTGGTATAATGCCATGTGGACTTAAATAAACTCGGGAGTGGGTTACGTTTAAATACCATAAAAGTGTTTTAAGTGGCTTATCCTATTTGGTGTCTAAATCTATTGGTGATAGGATGGATAAAATAAGAATTATAATAGAGATGGGATGAGTTCTGATTTAGTATAATATAAGAAGCCTAGATCCATCTATCTTGCTCATCCAATTAAGAACTTGATCAGAAACTTTCCTAGCTTTTATTCTCTTTTTTGCTTTTATTTTCTCTCTCTTGGACGTTGAAACTTGGATTTGTGGTGCTTGGCTTCTGCAATTAATTGCATCTACAGATCTTCTTCAATGAAGAACTCTTAATCTTATTGACTAGATATATATATATATATATATATTTATATATTATTTTATATCAATATTTAATTGATATTACTGCTTACATCTTTTAATTTTTCATGCACTTTTCACTTGGTTTAATATTTGACAGGACGATTGGACATGTTAAGTGAATAGGAGAAGCTCTGTTGGCTCTAAAAGATGATAGTAAAGTTGATGATGAAATGTATACATATATATAATTTTCCCATATATATATATGTATATATCCTTAACAATGTTATTATAAATTTTTGCTATGGATTTGCATGCCTTGTTGAAGGCATGGACACATTGTATTTTGATATTATTGACTATCATTTTCTTTGTTCAGATCTTGTAATTCTATGTAAGAACTCACTAATTATGAAATGACCTTGCTAAGAAATTTTTAGATATGTATTTAACATATATCTTATTGTCCTTATGTTTAGATATGTATATTTAAATTGTGCTTTCCTAGATGTGTTGATAAAAAAGATCGAAGATGGCAGTCCGAAGATATTGAGATACAGAAACTTGCAGTTCGTTCAATTTCTGCATTTGTTGATTGTGTTTCTCCAGAAATGTCAAAGCATCCATTAGTAAAGGTACTTTACTACATTCTGTAGCATTGAAAGATATCCAAAAACAGATTGTAGATTAATTTTGTTTTGTAAGATTATCATGTGTTGGCCATATTGATAATGACTTTTGGTTGAGGAACTGATAATGTTTACATTGGGATTTCCTTCTTTGTATGAGATGGAAAAATCTTTTAAAAATGCTGCATTTAAATCTCTGGTCTTATTTTGTTACTGTATTGAATGTGTCCTGTTATATGGTTTGCATGAGTTTTTGACAATGTGCTTGAGATTTGACTTGTAAAAATGCTCCATGATATGCGAAATTATCGTAACTTCTCAACGTGTGCGCGGGGGGGTGGTGGGTGTGGTGCGCACAGCGGCGGTGGTGTGTGTGTGTGTGTTTGGGTGGGGAGCTCTGGGTGTGAAGTGTGGCATTTATTTGGGTTTGGGTATTTGACTTGTTAAGAAACGAAGGAACGGAGAAGAAGAAAAGACAATGTTGGACTTGCTTATGATTGACTACAGACTTTATTTATCATGTGTGGCTGTCATGGAGACAAAAAACCATGTTGTTCACATAATGACTGCTCCATTTCAAGTGGGAGCACAAATAATATCCATTTTAACTTGTCACACATGCACTGGAATCCACTGGATTGTTATTAGGTTATTCCCTATCAAATAGGTCAAGGTTTTTACTTCTTGTTGTGATTGATGATCCATACTGAATTTGTAAGAGGACCTTGAGAAACAAATACATATACATACATAGATAGATGTATGTATATATATGTATGTGCACACACACACACACACACACATATATATATGTACTTATGTATATATGTATATGTATGTATGTACGTACGTACATGCATATATGTATGATCACAGATCATACACAGACGGACATTTTAATTGAATAATTATCTGAATTAAAAATTCTTACATCATAGTGCACTTGCTTCTACTGAAAATAGTCTTTGTGATTGTTAAAATCCATGCTTCCCTTTGTTTCAGGAATCAGTTACTGATATGCTGCTGGCACTGGAAGGAATTCTTCGAACCAGAAATGAGGCTGTATTGGGAATGGCAGCAGGGGTGACAGTGAAGTTGATTAATGTTTTAGGAAATTCCATACTGCGACATAATGTTTTAGAGCTTGTTCATCCTTTGTCATCTTGGCTATCTTCCCACGAATCTCCAGTAGTGATTTCATGTGCCATAGCTTTGAATCAAATTCTCTCAAAGCTGACTTTTTTGGGTATTAAGAGACAGAAAGAAGTTTGGAAAATTTTGAAAGATACAAATGCTGTTTTTCACATAGTCTGTCATTTAAAGGATTTTGTTATTGGAAGTAAACCACTTGAATATTTTCAAGAGATGGCGTTTCTTTTGAGGACGATACTCTGGCTCTGGCCTTCCTCTAGGTATTCTGTTTGGAGTGATTCTAAATTGATGCAAGGGTTAGAGGCTATTTGTTCCAAGCTTGATTCATCTGTTGAAGTTGCTGCTTTGCAGTTATTTTCTGCTTTAGGTATCTGTTTCCTTACGGTAAATGTCTTTCCTTCATTTATTGAAATTGTATAGCTTTGTTTATGTTATTATTATTGCTTAAAAAAATTTCTGAATTTGTAAACTAGCTCTATGTTATAATGGTGCCATGAAGCTTCTTGAAGATGGAGAAGCTTTTCTGTCATTGATGGTGCATTGCATGGGAAGCCCAAAGCCTCATTCTGTTCGATTGGAGGCCTTCAAACTTGCAAATTGTTTAACCGTATTAGTCTTAACTTACTAAAATTTTGGCATATTTTGCTTTCAAAATTCTCGATTTCTATGTGTAATCATTATTTACATGGTTTGTGAACAGATATCTGAACAAGGATGTTTAGCAATGATGAAATTTTGCTGTGAGCCTATTGTCATATCCATAATTAATGCAATGACTGAATGGAGATTATGTTCAGGGAAAGTCTCTGGCGAGCAGGTGCCTTTACTGGTGGAGGCATGTCGTTTGGCCTTAATATCTCGTTGGGATGGGAATCATCATAAATACTTTTGGAAGCTTGGAATTGACCAAATCCTTCTTGATCTTCTTTCTAGCAAATTTCTTGAGAAGAAAAGATCTCAACGTATCTTGTCCATGAAAGAACTATTAGCTATAGCAAATGAGATGCTTGATGCTAATTATCTACCAATTATACGGCCATATATATGGGATATTCTTGGGTGGCTTGCAACAAATTGCAGGGATGATTTTATCCCCATGATTCATGGAAACAGCCACTGCCTTAATGTTCTTATTGCCTGTGCCTGGTAATATCACAAGTACTCTTGCTCAGCCTTATTTTCATAAGCTTCTCTATTTTAATTGTAGATTCATTGTGCTTTTGGGTTTTGTAAACTACTTCAACCATCTTTCAATCACTAATAAACAGTTATATGCTGTTTCTCATGCATGTTACTAGCTTGGTATTTGTGGATTCCATTTGTAAAGGGCGTCAGGTTTGTACAAATGATCCGTCTTATCCGTCTCAGTTGGAACCTGCATCCAGGGCAATATTGATGATGATATATTCTTCCTGCAAGTATGTTGCATCCCAAGCCAGAGATACTCTCTCAGAAGTATTGATGTCAAATGGGGAGGTGTATCTGAAGAATTCATTGGATACCTTAAAGTCTATTGCTACTCAGGACATGTTTGAAATTTCAGAAAGCCTTTACATGGCCACCAACTTGATGGGTTTAACATGCTGTTCTGGCTTGCCAAGGTATCAAAATCTTGTAATACAAAATGCGGGTGTAAAGGTGCTATCAAATTTTGTCAGATGGTGCTTAAGCAATCATTGCCATATTAGAAGATCAAGCATTGCTCCTCATTTGCGTAATATATTATATGAGAGAACTTGTTGTTGGGTGTATACAAAAGACTGGGAAGGTGAACACCTTCTGTTGTTCTATAGTCTTTGGGGGCTGGCTGAATTGATACATCAATATTATTTCATGAGAAACCATTGCTCAGAAACAACATCTGGACAAGTGCTTGATTTTATAGAGCTGGAATTATCTGAAGCTCAAAAATTAGTAGATATACTCCAGGAGATCTGTAAAGATAATTTTAGTCCTGGATTGAGATGGTATGCAGCTAAAGTTTTAAGTTATTTTGGAATTTATGGTTTCCAAAGTAGACTTGGTGATCGAGTTGGGGAAGCACTTAATCAGAAGGAATTTGCTGACTTGCTTCTCATTCATGCAAATGAGGAGTCTCTAAGAGTTCATGGCATCATTCTTTTTGTCAGATGCCCAGCTTTGCTGCCTCCTGGAGAGATGTTTTTCAATAAGAAAACCACAGATGGTTCTTCTGGTGGACAAGATGCCAGTAGTAAGTGTAAACGAGAAGTTCGTTTATCTGCCCATGTTGATCATCAAGCCTTGGTAAAGTTATTGGAATTTGTTTATGTGGGAGTCGTTAAAGTAGGTAATGACCTTAGGAAGCAACTGAAAAGGCTCGCTAAACATTGTTGCTTGCAATTTTTGGTTCAAATGCTTTGTGAAGAACGTCCAAAATGGGGAGCTCCTATACCTTGCTATGACTTAATTCCTGCACTTGGACCAGCTGGAAATCATTTCTCGTAAGCATTTTTCCTTGAGTTTCACCTAATCAATGTTTTTTTTCCTCATGGTTATTTTATTTTATCGTGTTTTCCTTTTTGCTTTTTATTTTTTCAATGTGATTTAGTATTGATTAAGAGACTCCTTTAGACACTGCCATTGTGGAACCTTCTGTATACTTCTTTTTGTTCACAAAATTTGAATGTCTAGTCCAATGAAGGAGCCTCCTTTAGACTGGAAATCATGAGAAGCTTCCTGGAGTGATTGAGAATGACCATCCTAAAATCGCAGCGCTAGACTCAACAGTTGTCTAGAGAAATTTATTTTGGTTGTTTTGAGTGGCATTATTGGTTATGTATACTCTAGGCAGTGGTCCACAAATTGCAGAGTGTATCTTAATGGAATGATACAACTATTGCTTTTTTCTGTGGTGCCATGCATCAAGAAGTACCATCACCGCTGTCACATTCTTTATCATCTTCAACACAAAGATTCCAAAGTACTCTATTCTGATTACAGGGATGTCATTTTGGAAGCTAAAGCATCAAACTTGCTACACTGGACTTGCAGTTTTTGCTCCTATTTGGTGCCACACGTGCATGTCCACAAAATCATCCTGTGGTCATCTTGTGATTATATGAGGGCACTATTTCAGTCAGGAATGCGTGAGAGGTATTATTCTAAGCCGTACTCTTTCCTTTTCTGTTTATTGACAAATTATGCAAAGGGAAGATCGTGACAAATTGAAAAGCTTTTAATCCTGTTTTACATGCAATGCACTGTGTTAATATGTTTTTTTTACTATTTATAAGGGGATCTAATAACTTGCAAACCATTTAAGTGCTCACCAAGAATGATATGGGCCCACACAGTTTCTCGTTGTGAGACTTGGTCCACATACAAAAATCTGAAGGTGGAATAGACCTGGTATGAGAGATGGTGGTTTTTGGTGTGGAGGATGCCCCTTGATCTTACTATTTTTGAATAGATTGCTTTCATCCAACGGGATCATAGGGTGGATGCCCTGTTGATTTGGGGTTGAAATCGTCTGCTGCTGGGTCTGTGCTGCAGACCCAGCAGCCTCCGTGGCAGCATCTCACGGCCACTGTGTTTTCACATTTTCCAATGTGAAAACACTTTTTTGAAATGAAGAACAGTGGCTGTGAGATGCAAAACAAGAGAAATATATTACTGTAACACAGACAACAAGAGAAACAGCGTCTCCTTCTGCAAAACAAGAGAAACATATTACTGTAACACAGACAACAATCTTAGGGCCAAGAGATATTCTGGATCAGAACAAATCTAGGTTTAAAGCAATTGAAGATATCAACAAATGCAAGTTGCAAAACCAATAAATTGAGAAAACAAACCTAAATCCTTAATTATTTCTCTGGCAAAGTGGATCTAAGAGAAAGAGAGAATGTAGATAACTCAAAGAAGAAGAAGAGGAGAAAGAAAGTTCCAAGCAAAATGAGATCAAATTAAATTGAGAAAACCACCTAAAATCCCTAATTATTTAGTTGATGCTTCGATTGCCCCTTGAATCATGGATTTGCAGAGGGCGAGATCATGTGAAAGACTGAAATGGAAATGGATTCACAGAGAGAGAGAGAGAGAGAGAGGGGACAGAGAGAGAGAGAGAGAGAGAGAGAGAGAGAGAGAGAGAGAGAGAGAGATGATGGAGGCTAAAGACAAAGATAGGAGGGAGATGGAGACATTTGCTAACAGAGAAGGGAGAGGGGAGAGAGATGAAGTGGAGAGGGAGATAAAAGGTAAAGTAGGATGGCTTTTAGTATAGACCGCTGCTAAAGGTCTCTCTAACGACCTCCCGGTATATATCCTTTCTTTTTTTTAGTGTTACAACTTTCCAAGTGTACATATAATATGGCTTTAGAGTATATCAGACAGTATATATCCTTGCTATAGACCCTGAAATAATATGGAGTTAGCAATCTTTTGAAGGAATCTCTCTTTTTATGCATACTTTGCAAAATGTGATAAGACGTTATGAATCTTGTAATTTCTGATTACGTGAGGTCATTTTTTTTCTTTTGTATGTTTTTAATTAAATTTACAGCAAAACCATGATTGTAAATAAATCCACTCAAAGCAATTGCCGTTTTAATCAATCCTTTCATCTTAGGAACATCTACAATATCTTATAAAATGGGATCTATGTAATGTGCAATGAAAGGTGTCAAAATTAAGTTTCCCCTCTTTGTCATCAGTAGTCTCCTAGCTTTAAAAATATGTAGAATGGCTGCCATCAATCACTTCTAACACATTTAACCCTCCCATGTGCTCTACATAACTGTTTATTAATTTGAACACACACACACACACATGCACAGACGCAAACACACACACACACAGAGTACAACAACAACTAAAACAGCAACAACAACAAAATGAAAGGATAAAATAAAAAATTCCAAACCCACACAAAAAGGAAAAAGAAAAGAACACAATTAATTACACCAAAAAAATATCTTCAGCAAATCAATGCCTAACATCAGTATTTATGGTAAAAATAATAGAAATCATATGAATATAATATTGATCTTATTATGGGTATGGAGCTAATTACCCAAAATAAAAAAAAAGAAATAAAAGAGAAAGTATTTTATTACCCAAAAAGGAGAAAAAATTTGATAAGAACCAAAAAAAAAAGGACGGTTAATTACAAAAGAAAAATATACTACAGGATATAGCTGTATCAAAGCTGCTGGGGAGGGAGGAGAGGAGGGTGTGGTTGAACTGAAAGGACAGAAAGAAGAGTGAGATCAGCAAGGCTGTGAGAAAAAGCTAATGGGAAAGAGGAGTGAATAGAGGACAGCAGAAAAAAGTGAGGGAGAAGATGAGTCGGGCTTATAGATCCTACCCAGCAAAAAGGCAGATATTCCTAGCTCATTATCAGACAACCACTTATTCATAAAGCTTATGTGGGACCAATAGTCTTCATTTCCCACATCATGGAAAACCTTTTTCGTTTGCTTAGCCTTACACCCTTTAGGGGTATTTTAGTGATAGTTTCTATAGGAACTGGACTATTATATTTGGTCAAATACCTAGCGATAAAATTTTATGTTCCTTTCATTATGCTATTTTCCAACGAGTTCCTAGATGAAAAATCTAAAGGTCATCTTATTGATGATTTTGATTTTAAGTGGTTGGATAGTTTTGGGTAATGAAGGACTTTATTCTTGATTCTTGGGTTCAGCAAATCATATATAACTTAAGCGACACAATAAAAGCTTTTTCAATTCTTTTGTTAATTGATTTATGTAGTGAATTCCACTCAGCCCATGGTTTGGAATTAATGAATTGCTAGGTTTACTAAGATATTGGATTTAGCGTTTGACATTTCGCGAAATTTCGATTCCACAAGGTCAATGACATGAAATGTCTGTGGAAAACGAGATTCCCCCAATTTCCCTGCGTTTTCCTGATTTCGGTGAAATTTCGGTTAAAATTCGGCAAAATCTAGTGAATTTCCCTAGATTTCCCCATTTATGAATTTATTATGAATGTACTAATCCAAAAAAATACGAGAAAAAGTCAAAAACACATATTTCTTCATTTCCCCTCACTGGGGAAATATTCCCTGATTTCACTGAAATTTTGCTGCATCTCCCCCAGCGAAATTTTAGTGAAATGTGAAATTTCCATCCTTGGTTGAATTTGATCAATAACGACCAAATTATATTTGGTCTTGTTTCCACTTTTCCCGTTAGAATTTATCAATTAGTTTTGAATCTAGTTGCCTTTGGAGGTGTTTGCTAGTAACCAAAGCATGTAGTTCTGCGAACACTTTGATAATCTGCTTATCGTAAAAGTTTTAGAACTTGTGCTGAATTGAAGAAGCACCTTTGGAATATGAGTAGGGTCATTAGGTAGCACTTCCAACCTATAATTGCAACAACCCAGTTGCAAGAGCAGAGCTCTACCAGTTAAGCTATCTTTCTCGGAGCCAAGTGCTGCATGTATGAAGGAGTCAGATGCTTCTGCCATTCCTATCTTTGGATTAGGTGGGCCATCCTGGACTTGAACCAGGTAACACCTGTCAAGTAAATAATTGCTCCTATGGTCCAACAAATTGGAAGAGAATCAAAATAGATTCCTTTTTGGAGAAGATTCATCCTTTCCAAGTGCAACATACAATTTCCCAATATACTGTACTCTTCAGGGGCATTTTCCTACCTTTTGAGATCCTACTATTAACTCAACGGCAAAAGCTTTTCTTTGTGCAGATCCTATTTCAATGGTAAGTTAATGAGTCAATCTGGCTACATGTCTTGCTTGTATTGCTATATTCAGAGTTATATTGCTTGACATTAAGCAGATTATGGCTTTGTTTCTGTCTTTTGTTAAATCTTTTTTCGAATGGATAGGCTACTGGTTGCTTGATCAGGACCCTGGCTTTATTGTGAGCGAAAAACCTTGATTGATTCCGCTTTCATTTCTATCCTTTGTACTATAGATGAATGAATTCCATATGCTCAAAATTGAGATTGAAGAATTTGCTTTCTGTTAGAGAGAGAGTGAGAGGGAGGGAGGAAGGGGGAGCATATGCCCAAAATTGAGATTGAAGAATTTGCTTTCTGTTTGAGAGTGTCAGATGTTATGTCTTTGTTTACAAGGTGTGACTTCCCCAAAGTCATACCGACATATGCATCTATCAAGGCCAGCCTGCGACAGTTTTGGGTCTGTATGGCCCTCTTATGAGGCTCAGTCCTTGCACTCATATAAATGTACAAAGTAGACAGAGAGAGACACTATAACTTTGCTCAAAAGTGATGTCACCTTAAAGTACTACTCAGATTATAGTACGGTAGAAAAAGAAGATATCTGCAATCGAATATAATCTGGTGACCAGCTAGTTTATAATCACTACAGGAAGTAAAATTGATACGTCACTTTGTCAAAGTGATTTTACAATGCTTGATTGGCATGAGAATGAAGAGTGGGTCATAAATAGACCGAAAATGATAAAATTTGAGGAATTTAGTTACAAGAGGTTTATTTGAATAAAATCTGATATACAAAATGTACAAGTAAATCTGAGAGACATAGAATTAAGACAACCGTTTTGTGCAAAAAAACCACCATTTGGCTCTTGTTCAACTTTTATGTGGTATTTCTTTTTTGATTTTTTAAGAGCCTATTTTTGGGATGAAAGTGAATCCATGAAAGTTATGTGGGTGGAATTCGGATCATTCATAAAGTTCTCAAGAATCAGAACCTAAGGGAGCAAAATGAGAATCTTGTTTTCACATTGAAAAAAGGCAACTTTTTGGAGATTCAAGGTGTTTGGAATTGGGGCTTGACAAGGCCCACTCAGGAGCTTGAGATTCCTCAAGAAATTTATGGTTCACTTAGGAGCTTTAGGGGTCGTTTGATAGGGTCTCTGGTTTCTGGATTCTGGATTATAATTTGGATTTTGAAAAACTAGATTCTCAATGCTGATTTTTAGGATCCAAAATATTGTTTGGATACTTTGGATTTTTGATACTTAGTTTAAGTGGGACCCACCACTATGAATGGCTCCTTACTATTTGGGTTTTATTCTTTTAACTGTCATTCTATAGAAACCTATAAAAGGTGGATTGCGGTTTTTGGTCAGATTTTAATATTTGTTTGAAAATCCAGCTTTCAAAACCCTACCAAACATCTTAGTGGACCTTGTATTCTGAATTCTACCAGAATCCAGAAAGCAGAAATCCTACAAACGACTCCTTAGATTCCTTGAGAAATTTATTCCCATTGTAAAGTTTTGCAATGCTCTTTTCCTTGAGCAAACTGCTGAATCTTTCCCGCTTGGATCCATCACGTTCTGGAAGTCATCAGGTCTTGGATGGAAATTATGAATGTTGAGGGCATGGATTGTTACATAATCCCCAGCCCATAGCTGTACTGGAGCATCAATATGGGGTTTATGAAGGCAACCTAGTGGCTTTGCCATTTTGTTAGGTACTTCTTCGTAAAATACCTTTGGTTTCCATCCATGATTAACGAATTTGATTGGGGATGGGATGACAGAAAAAATGCACTTTCATGAAAGAGCTGGCTTATCCTACCATCACTATCTGTCTCTGTTTTGAGATATTGAAGCTAAATTTACATGTCAGAAGACCCTCAGCAAAAGTGATTTTGCACTAAGGAAATATCTTGAATGCAGGCAATGGTATCTGTAGCTCAAGATATCATACAAATGTTATCGGGCACTGGTTCTTTTGTTTTTGTTTTCCCTTATATGTTAACAAAACACTCTGTGGTAGTAGGGGCTCGAGGGAGGCCTCAACCCATTTATTCAGAAAAAGCCACAGATACACCTAGGGGCTACATATGAACCAGAACTCTTGCAAGGTATATGCATAAGATGCATCTTGTATTATAAGGGTTATTCATGCATGCAAATAAGAAGTATGTTGGCAGAAAAGAGAGAGTTCAACTTAAAAAGAAGCTGTTAACAATCTCTCTTGTACCCAAAACTATGTGTATTGTAAAAGATCATGACCTGAATGTCATTAAGAAGGCACTCCCACAATACCACCACCACCACCACCAAACACGCCCACACGCACACAAACCACCACCACCCACCCACCCATCCCCACACTCTCCCCCCAACTAACTGGCAGTGGCTTGACAAATTTCTTTCTTGAAGGTTTTTGCTAATTTTCATCTACCAATACCTTTTGTTGCCTTTTTTTTTTCTTAAGTTGCCATTGAAAATTTTAATCAAGAGCTGTGAGTCATATTCAGTATGGATGTTTAATCCTTGTATCTCTTCAATCAGGTTTAAGGCATGAAGGAAAGCTTACTATTTGGCAATTTCATGTTTCGTAGCCTACCACATTATTGGATAAATTAGGAACGGATGATCATGAAAGTTGCTTAACTGATTCTGCAATTAGTGGAGATCTTGATGAAATTGATAGGGATGATATAAATGATCTGAGCAGGAGGTAAAGCTTGCATGACAGTACGGAATGCCTTCTGTGAATGGAGGTAACCATCCATTATCATGATTTCGTACAATGCACTTTTTAAAGGATTGACATAAGTTGAACGTTTCATTAAAAAAAAAGACATAAGTTGAACGGTCTATTGAAACAAGCTGCAAGAATAAATGTTTTCTTAGATCAGTATTATGTTCTACTTTAATGACAATATCAATATTGCAAATGTCACTGTCTTAGGTTGTGACTCTTATGAATTTAAATTGCCACAATGTGTTTTATTACCTTGAGTAGGATTAGCTCTATAGTTTCATTCCTCGATGTCTTTGAATTATAAGAAGTTATGAAATTAGGTGAATCATGACCATGCTATCAGAGAGTAGTTAACGGCATTTAGATGTATCTTGTGGCTAATTGATAAACAAAATAATAAAAATAAAAAGTGTGTATTTTTTTTAGTGGCGTCCACTGTCTTTCCTCATCTTTTCCATTTGTGCTAATTTATAAAACCACAATCATAACAATTAAATAGATTCTAAAATAGAGTAATGTTTGAGGTCATTGCTAAAGTAACTTATGTTCTACGCTTAACATATTTTAGTTGACATTTGCATTAAAAAAATCTAAGAAGAAATATCATTTGGTCTTTTTTTTCCCACTTAATCCTGAAGGCAGGATAAGTCCAAAGAATTTGCTTATCTACAAGTCACTGTAGTTTGTAGAAAATAATTGCAAATATACTTACCCTTGATCATAAAAATGCAGATTAAGAATCCATCTACTCTTGTATCTTGTGTGGAAAGGAGCTTTTAGAATCAGTATTCAAAAAATAAAACTTCTTAAAAGTAATAAAATACTTTGTATGGAGAACAAATAATGTGACTAAAAGATTAAACATTTTATCCAATAACAACCAATGAGGGAGAGATGATCTCTTTTAGAACAAAGAAAACTATAAAAGATACTTTAGTGCTATTAAGAAAGTAATATAATCAACGGACAGATTCAATGAGAACACCATAAACCTTGGAACTATGTCACTCAAATTTATTTACACAAATTTTAAAATAGTGAACATAATAAAATCAGGAAGATTTTGGGTTTGTTTGGTGGTGGTGTTGCGAGTATGTGTTGGGGGGTGGGGTTGGGGTTGGGGTGTGTGGAGGGGGCGTGGTGAGGGGTTTGGGTGGGGTGAGAGAGATTTTAATTATATGAAGGAAATAACAATTAATAGATAACATATCCCAGTGGTTGGTGTTGGCAACAAAAGTCCTTTTCCTTCATCCTAGTACGTAAGAAACCATATCTTCAATTAATTATGAGCATTCAAATCTTTCTGGACTTTATCCAGGTTCCTTTTTTTTGGTCTTATTTTGTCCTCTTAGATCCTTCAATGAGTGCACCCTCAGACCTTCTCAAAACTGCCTCTGTATGTCTCACTTTATGTGCTAGAGCTTGGTCAAATTACCTTCCTTTAACTTATATCCTATTAGGACAATACTTAGATACTCTTAGATATGTCCATTTCGTAATTCATCTTTCCTAGTTTTCCCACACATATCAATATTTAAATCTCAACAGCACTTCTATGCATATATTGCTTCTTGGTTGACCAATACGTTTTAATTGGCCTAATGGCTGCCCATAAAGTTTTGATTTTCATTTTAGCATGGAAACCTTTGACTGGATTGAATCCTTAATAGGGCCTTTAGCTTTTTATTATAGTTCTGTTTTCCAAAAAGCTGTATGTTTGATTGTGTACTCCACTCGCAGTCACTACATGAGCCAAAACAGCTCTTGCTCCCATATTGCTATTGCAATGCAGAAGGCCATGACTCAGTTAGTTATACTTTTCGATCACTTTCTCCTCTTTTCCCTTGCTTGCAAGTTTTGATTTTGTTGTCATTATTATCATGTTGGTTCTATCATATAGCAGTCAATAAGTGCCTATCCACTTAGATCATTTACGTCTAATTTTAAATTTTATATCCTTGTCAATATCCTCCACTAGTGGAAAATTGATCCAAGAAAATAAAAGTGATTGCTTGTAGAGTTCTCTTGATTATCGATTATTACCATCGATTCACCACTAGTATTATTTGCATTAGAGTTATATTCTTTATACTCTGTCTTAAGTCAAAATTATTTTCGTACCTTTTGATTTCAAGGTATATCTCTGTAACACCAATTTTTGAATTTACTCTCTTCGGTTTGGTTCAACAAGGCTATATTACTTGCAAATAGTAAAGCTGAGACACCTTCTCTCAAATATTAATATTTAATTCATCCATAGTCAGAATGAGAAGATACATGTTGCAAAAGAGGGGGAAAATGGGATAAAAAATAAAACATGTTAGCATATAGGCACGAAATGAAGAGGAAATAGTCAACAAGTTTACAGGGAAAAGGAATAATAATACAGAAAATATTGCATCAGTTGAATGAAAAACAGTTATCTTTTCAAGATACATTGATTTAATGTGTGTCTATGTAATGATTATGACATTTGGCATTGTACATACATTGTATCTATTCTACAGATTTTAGTGCATTAATGGTTTACCCAAGGTTCAATTGTTAGTTTGCTGTGTCAAACTGGATTGTTACAATATCAGTCCATATGATCCAGTATTGGCAAGTCTGGGTACAAGTGGTTTGCTCTGGCTGGTCCAAAGTTCTCAAAGTGGGCCTGAAAATATTAAAATACTAAAACATTAGAACAAAATGTGAAACATATTGTATCAAATAGGTGTTGAAAAAGGAATGCTTCAATAGATAAAAAATTAGCTATTTCATGTAAAGGATCTATTGCCACTATGTATAATACTTGTGAAACAAATTTGATATTGAACCCTCATATGGTACTAAAGATCAAATGGTAAATAATAGGGGACTGTAACTTATGGACTTTAGAGATCACAAAAAAATGCATCACTTTTTTCAGCAATATTTATAGAAATAAATTAATCTGTAGCTTAATATGCATGAAGAAGTAAAAATTTGCCTGTAATAAGAATCTCCAAAAATTATAGGGATAGAGTTTTCATATTTCATTAGATCCAGAGTTTAAAAGCATCAATCTGCACTAAGACTGCAAACAAGAAAGACGATGTTGACATAAGTAGTGCTGAAATTTAAATGCTAGGTTTCTGATAGGAAGATGCTTGAGACTACCAAAAATGACATCAATAGCTCATTTCTGAGTGTATAAATTGGTAACAGGTTTATTTTCACTGTATTAGTGCAAATCTTACTGGACAGTACATGAAATCATGCGTTCCCATTTAACTGATTGCCTTTCTGCAATCAGATAGCATGGGCCAATGTTGAAGGCTTAGCTATTCAGCTTGCTGCTCTTCATATGAATTTACCTATTCACCCAAGCTCTGATACATGAACATGGTATGGATGTGTGGGCATGTATCTAATTGTCAAATCCCTTTGACTCCCATCACTTGAGATATATAGGCTTGGTTAAAAGGTTCTTCAGTTAGGTTCATATGAATCGACCTGTATTATTCAGAACATATAAGCTAATTTCATACAAAGAAGTTAGTTATAGATACATTCCATTATATATACAAAATAATACTAGTTTCAGCCATTGTGACTGATTATATGATGTTGTGTCCATAAATCTGCATAACTAATCTAAAAGAAGTTGACATAAACTTGTATTATCAGACACTTGTCATTACCTGTACTCATATTTATCTTTTTTTTGTTCTAGTTCAAAAATCTGTATTTATCTAAAATTGTCAACTCAAGTTCAATAAGCAGTTTTCTTATACCTTACACTTCTTCTTTTTTTTCTCTTTTATTTGTTCATTTTTTATTTGTTTTCTATATGTTTTCTAATTTCCATTTTGCTTTCAGTCTTACTGCAATTGTTTTTATGATCACAGCCATTTGCAAGTCATAAAGGTACCGGTTGCATATGAAGCATTGGCTAAACTAGTCAATTGGATCTATTCCAGTGAGCTGCAATTGCTCAGCTTTGGTTGTTTATGGGATAACATGGATGTTGAGCTAAAGTTATGTGAGTTAAAGCCATATGTGGAGCTATGCTGGCTTGGTGAGTTTTGGTTCTTGGAAGATGTTAGGAGAGACTGCTATAAAGTAGTAGAATCTTGCTTGAATTCAAGCAAAGATGTTTGTCCTAAAATCATCCAAATTGCTGCTAACTTCTCTCAGTGGAAATTAGTTGAAGTAGCTGCAAAATGTATGGCCCCTCTATTTCCTTATTTGCGCGATCACGGTGACCTTGAGGCATTGGATGATGACCTTGTAGATATGGTTCGTGCTGCTTATGTCCAGTTTTCTCAAGATGGTGGTGCTGACTATTCTGGTTGAGTACATGGTAGGACCGGAGGCTCTTGGTGCCAATTTTCTTCGGGAAATTTGTTTCCGACTCTGTAGTTGTTAAGTACAGAAAATGTTGATTTTGACAGCAAAAATTTCAGTGTAGTAGATTTCTTGTATCATACAGCCCTGCCTTCCATCTTTGTCCCTTAAATTGTATAAGCATTGCTCCCAAAGGCTCCTCTGAAGTCGGAAACTGTTGATTCTCCAGTCTCACAACGGCCCTAGTGAGTACCATCTCAAGAAGGCATTCTTATACTACTACAACTAAAACTTACACATTAATTTATGTCATTGCATATACAAAACATTTTGTTGCAGGAATACAGGCACAATGAGGAGTTGCAAGTGAGTTCGAAGTCAATTCTGTCTTTAGAACTTCGATTCCATTAGATTCAGTGTCCCTTGTTCTTTTTTTTTTACCCCCTTTTCCTTCCAGCTTGTAACAATAACCAAAATTCATTTTGATCTGTATAAAGGTTTTTTTAATGAAATCTGGGAAGGACATCTCTTGTTTGCTTTGAAAATTGTGGCTTGATCCACATTGTACTTTTGATGAATTATTTGGTGATTGGTTGAGATGAAGACTTCAGCAGTCATGCCAAGAAATAAAGATCTTATTATATCGAGGCGTTTCTCGCCGAGTTAAGTTTCTATAGAGGAATGAGATGATTTCTTTACTCTGTTGAATGATGTTGGGTAGTAAATCCTGGAAATGAATGCCTTCATAGTTCAAAGGGTTTTTGGCGTCTTTCACATTGTCTATTGATGTAAAGTTTGATACAGATGGCATTTCTCACCGAGTTCAGTTTCTATAGAGGAATGAGATGATTTCATTACTCTTGAATGTTCAGCAGCTTTGTGCTTTTAAGCTTTTGATTTTAACTATATTCAAAATTTACTTGTAAAAGAGACATTACATGATATTCAACAGAGAGACTGAACCTTCAATAACAGAAAACTCGAACAGCAAATTAGGCTACAAAGAAGCGGGAGAAGAAAAAGGAAAACAGAGAAGACTGATATTTGTGAGCATCATGATTTGGCCTTCCTTTCCTTGCAACCGCAGTTGCATACTGCACGTATCCACATTCAGTTTTTAACAAAGGGAGGGTCAGAATCCTGAGGAATATTCTCCAGGATTAGCTTTACTAATAGTATCCACATTCAGTTTTTAACAAAGGGAGGGTCAGAATCCTGAGGAATATTCTCCAGGATTAGCTTTACTAATAGTATTGATATAGACGTGTCAATGTTAGGTTTTTGCTTTAGTATCTTTTGATTGAGGACATTGTTAAAACATTTTTCGCCCGCTTGGGTTTATCTTTGCTTCCAAAACGACTACTGTCTATAATTTTGAGTAAATTTCATGTATCTTTGCAAGGAGATGGTGGCCTCAACTTACTATCCTTTCCTCTCATTTTTAATGTAGCCAAGCTTAATGGTGAAATTTTAGTGATATTTCGTCTACATATTTTTTTTCTAGGGAAAATTAATTCCCACAAGGCATTTTAGAAAATAATTACTTTTTGAGGTCTTCATGTTTCAAATTTTAAATATTTAAGTTAAAGTTCCTTTTTTAGAGAAAATTATACTGATTTCGCTTCTGGTTTCAAATACCTCTCTTGAGTTTTCTAAAATGATATTAACCTCCCTTTTTATTAATAAAAATAATAATTTGACTGTTTTATCACTCAATAATTTTTATCTAAAGCAATATAAATTAAAAAATTTAAATGATTAAATCACTCATGATTTTTAAATTGATTATTACTATCTTCAAACCAAAAAAAAAAAACCTTTTTATTTTATTTTATTGAAAGGACAAAATCTTAAAAGCTTTCTAATTAAAGAAGGGTAAACTTGCCAAGAAAAAAGTTCAACTTTTAATAATATAAGTAATAACAAAACTATGGACCTAGAGATGTACCTGTAAGGTGTGAGAATATGCATATTGAAGGCTTAAGCAAGTAAAAGGAAAATCTAAAAAGACATAGATGGAGTGCATAAAACAAGACTTAACAAAAACTTATATTAATTGAAGATATGATTTTTAGTATATTGGGATGGAGAGAAAAGATTTGTGTCACCAACCCCACTTTGGTGGGAAGTGGCTTATGATGATGATGAAGTAATAAAAAAACCAGAAAGGAGGCTATTCCCATTTTAAGAAACCTCAAGGAAGGTATTTGCAACTATCGGAAACTAGAAGGGAGGTAAATGTAATCTTCTATTAATATTTTGTGGTTTAAATTGCAACACTGACCAAATGGCCCTTCTTCCCCAAATAATAGGAGTCCATTTCCTCAAAGACATTTTCCAACTTCAATCCCTCCTTTCAATATTATCCAACATATTCTACTTGATTGGTTGTATGAAACATGTATGAATAGTATGCTTAAAAAATATGTTAATTAAAATAGGAAAATGATATTCCAACAAATTAAATGAAACATGTTTCTTTTTACAGATAAAGATATAGGAACAATATTGGAATAAGGTTGACAAACTACTACTATATTTATTTAATAGTAAAAGGAAAATGGGCTAGTCTAGTGCCCTAAGGCTCCTGCCACTGCTCTGGGTCTGGGGAGGGACTAATGTATGCAGAACCCCCGCAAGCAGGGAAGTTGTTTCTTGTGACTTGAACTCACAACCTTATCAATGCGCCAACCGCCAAGGCTCGCCCTCTATTTAATAGCAAATGTATTTTAAATTATTTAGTAATATTTTATTTTAAAAAATAATGCATAAACAATTAAACAACTAGTTATTCAGGTGGTCTTCAAATTGACTTTGGGAGCTATGATTTACCATTTATTTCTTGAAAGGAATAGGCGTATATTTAAGAAATCTTACCTTCCCGAGCATGAAATCCATTTGAGCATCATTAGAGATGTAAGGTTGAAGATATTAGATGAGCAAAAGTTGGTAGGAGGGATACTCCCTTAAATAGGGAGTTTGTTGAAAATTGGGTTCTTCATGCAAGCTTTACATGGATGAAATGTGTTTCTTCTATAGTTAGTAGTCACATGAGGGAGCACTACATTTATGTTGTTAGTGTTTGATACTTTGTATCTAGTAGGAGAGCCCTCTCCTACACATCCTTTTTGGTATCTTTCATAATACTTATTTACGTTCTCACCAAAAAAAAAATAAAAATCCCTACTTAATCAATTAAAGCAAAACTAGATCAAAGATAACCAACCTAGGATTAGATGGATTAGTGTGGTTAGGGATTTTCCTAATCATAAATGAACCACCAACCCAAATTTTTGGTATTGGACGAATGTTAGTTAAAATTAGGTCACTGCCTACACTGACTCAAAACGGACTTTCCTTGACTCTAAACGAAAATAGTCAATTTTTTTCCTAAAATAGCAAATTTACCTATTTAAAGGTCTAAACGACGGAATTTGGCTAAAATCTCGAGACCTCATGACCGCTACGAGTCTGAATTTTCAGGCCGTTTCCAATCAGACTACAAATTTTCAGTCAATTCTGACAACGTGAAAAAAAATTACCAAAATACTCATAGTTCGAAAAACACTGTTTAATGACTACAGAAACCTTGAAACTCGTCATACATCATTTTACCTACGAGTCTAGTTTCATATACACACATCACATTAAGTAGAACCAAACCAATCTCCTACACAAACTTCCTTCGTGGTCCTAACCACATTCTGGACCCCACGATGACAAATGAAAGAAACATTAGTAATACAAAGTACTTTTTTTTTCCTTGTGGTAATCTAAAAGGGAGAAAATACTTATAGTTAATTCTGTAATATGGTATTGTGTGTATAATTATAGTGGCTGCCTCCCTGTTTGGATTGAACCATAGGTACTAATCAACCTTGCCTTAGTTGGGGGATTGGACCATTATAATAGACCATAAAAGTGCAATGAACCTTGAAGCTAAGGGTCTAGTCCTTGGGACTAACCCTTGCATGCACAGGGATTTAATCCTAAGATCTCCAGCCCTCTAAACCTTAGAGTTACCAAACCACATGGAAGTAACATACAAGACCATTGGATTTAGTCCCAATGTATGTCCTAAAGCTCTCTTATAACTCTTAACTTTTATGCTCTATTATAATGGTCCTAAAGCCATATACTGTTTATCTAGATTTCATAAAAAAAAAAATTAAATCTACAAACTGTACTTAAAAGGAAGGTTTTGCGGTTTTCGTCCGACTTATCGAACTATCCGAATTGCCCTTCCTCCCCCATGTATTTACGGAATTGGTTAGACCCTTCCACTGTCTCTTCTTCCCAGGTTATCACCGACACTGTCTCCACGTTTTTTTTTTTTTTTTTGATGCCCTCTCTCCCCCATGTATTCACGGAATTAGCAAGACCCTTCCAGATCTCTTCTTCCTCACGTTATCATAGGAACACTCTCTCCTTCGCCCATTGGCCGTTGCTTCTAGGGTTCTAGGATTCTGATTCTAAGGTTCGCTTATTGTTCCTGAAAAAGGATTTTGTTCGGCAGTTGGCAGCGATATGCAGGAAGCAAGCTGTAACTATTGGGGAGGCCATCGGCATTGGCAGAGGTAGTAGTAGCAAGCAATCCCATCTTTTGTTAGGAGATTGGAATCAAGCGTTTCATTACCTTGGCTTGCTGTCCAAGCTTCTATAGAACTCTCCGATTCTTTCCCCTGCTCTCTGTTTGGTTTGAAAGAAGAAACACTACTGAGTCTCATCTCTCTTCCCCTTCTGCCTTCAACTGGTAAGGGTTTTGGTCAGGCTTTGCCGAGCTCTTTTTATGTTTACTGATTATTTTCCCAACTGGTAAGGGTTCTACTTTTTTTACGAGCTCTCTTCCCCTTCTGCCTTAAACTGGTAAGGTTTCTCTGTTTCGTTTCAAAATATGGAACATGATTCTCCTGCCTCCTTTTGTCGTTGAATTTAAAAGGTTCTCCTGAGATTTGGGTATGAGTCACCACAAATCGAGAACAACGAAACAACCATCTAAAAGGGGGCAAAAGCCAGCGGTTTCGTCTGCCTTTTAAATGTACAGTATTGTCATTCTCTTCTTCTACTCAAATGCCGCCCTCATTTTTATCCATGTTCACCACTACCCTCTCCCTTTTGTAGTGTTTTGGGCTATATGATCCACTACGCATAGGAATTAGGACTCCTCGTACATTTTTTTTCCTGATTTCTTGTGTGCTTTATTTTTTGATTTGCTGTTTCTGGGACGAATTCCATGGAGAAGTGTAAGTTGGTGATGCGGATTCTCATTCTCTCCCTTCCATTTTTGAGCTTTGCACTGGTTTGCTTGTTTTCTTATTTAACTTTCCTCTTTCTGTTTTATCCCTTTCTCTCTCTCTCTCTCTTTTTTTTTTTTGACAACTTCTTTTTGCCTGTTGGAAATTTAGGGAAGAGCATGGATTACAAGAGCTTCAAAGAGTCGGTATTCTGTCTGGAAGGTTGGCGACAAGCATCCAGGTGATCACATCTCTATGTGTTTGTGCAAGTCTCCTTCATTTTGTTGCTCTTTCTAGACCTGCCTTCTCATTTTATCTTTGTGTATATATTTGATTTTTCTTAGGATATAATGCAAGTGATTCGGACCCTGATGAGATGAAGGGCAATTTAAAACAATGAAAAGTAGGATTGGTGGTCCAAAGTAACAATGAGAATGTAAGTTGCATTCTACGCTATAAAATTTTCAGCAGTTTTCATTGATTGATTTGTTGCATTGGGATTTTTTTTATTGCCCCTAATCTGGACAAAGCAAAATTTTCTGTTCGTTTCATCTCAACATTTTGTCATTTGTTCTAACTGAAGCTCGCGTTTTCAATACTCTTTCCAAGCCCAGAAAGAAGACCATTGATTGAAAACAATTTTATTAAGCTTATGCAAAATTCCCTTCAATAGGATTGCATGGAAGGCATGTTAAAATTTCAAGGAAACAATCAAATTTTCAGAACTCACATATTCTAATAGGATATGTGGAAGCAGCTTCCTGCAGTTCAATACACAGCACATAGGATGATTGAATTGTATTTAAACATGATTGTAAAACCATTAAACACCAGCTATACTTTGCACTTTTTAGTCTATTAACAGAATTGGTTATTATAAAGCATTATCATTTTTAGATATAGATTAGTGTTACAAAATGTTCAAAAAATTGATTTTGTGTTCATATGTTGCAAATTATTGCAACATACTTTTATTATTTTCCATATTATTAAAAATATACTTATTTTCAGCTACACCCACACATCAAAAGGCCAAGAAAAGAGAATTTGCAAGTGTGGGAGGTTTGCATGATCATAACTCATAAAATTTGATGATAAAAAGCCTTTATTTAACCCTTGCCATAAATCAGTTGAAGGGAGGTACATGTCCTAACAGAAATGATTGGCATGGTTGATATTATTTCTTCAAAACTTGAAGTATGGACTTTACACACAACCCCCAACACGAAGGAAAAACAAGAACATCCACAACAGCCACAGAACACCACCCCCCCACCACCCCCCCGCGCACAAACAAAAAAAAAACCAAAACCCTCAAGGGGAAAAAATTCAAAAGAAAAGGAAGGAAAAAAAAAAAACTGAAGTGAGGAAATCTTTTGTGTCTTTCTCCATGCTAATATATGGCAATTATGCATTTTTGACTTTGGTTTGTATTTGCATGGGCATAATTCTTCAGTTTCTGCTTTTCTATGGTTTACCATGCAATTCCTGCTGAGAAATAGGCAGGTAGTATTTATCATTCTTGCGGTTCTTACGTCTGGAATTTTCATTCTCTAAGCGTTGTCTTTTTTGAATGTTTCCAGTCTCAAGCTTCCTTTGTGTATAATATAACCATCTGGCAGCTGTGGGTGTTCTTGGACACCTTTCTTGTTGAATGACTGGAATATGGCATGTTGCTCTGCTTGTACTTTTATGAGCTCCTTGATTTGAGGGGATGAATGTCCTCCTGTAACTATCATCCTCATTCCATATTTTTAATTAACATATTAATGCGTTCTTGTGCATGTTTCTTTTCTATACTTTAGGCGCAAGGTTTATGATGAATACAATGATGAGGAGGTGGAACTGACAAAACATGAGATTAGACTTATTGGTAGATTTCTGGAAGGAAAGACACCACATGCTGCAGTTGATCCATATGCTGTCTGTAGTTGCCTATTGGAATCATTTTAATGATATGAAATATCTTTCTCAATCTTTCATGACATCCTCCCTGTTATGCTTATCATGCTTTGTGTGCAGCCTTCTGTGGATTGGTTTGTGTGGGATGATGCTAAGCATCCGATGTCTACTGCACCAGAGCCAAAGAGGCGATTTATTCCATCAAAATCGGAAAGTAAAAGGGTAATTTCTCGTTAAGTTTTAGCTTTCTTGTTTCTGGATTATGTAAGAAGATAACAGTTGGTAACATATTGGTGCTTTTGTTCTTACTAGGGATTTGATTGACTGAATCCTTTATTTTGTTTTTTTCATTTTACTGTTTTGCAATTCATTTTTCATTGGCCCTTTCTTGATTAGTATAGCTGACTTTCGCCAAGGGATGCTGCAAAACAGATTTAGTTCCTAGCCTCAGGTTGTAGTTGCTTTTACCATTTTCGTACTGTTTTTTCCCCCAGGCATGGGTAAGCTATTTTGTTTCCTCAATATAATTTTTATTATTACATCCAATAGCATCACAGGAAATGATGCTAATAAACTCACCTGTGAAGTTTTATGGGTATATTTCTTGCTTTTTTTTTTTTTTTTTTTTTACAATTTTTGACAAGTAGACAGAAAATCAGCTTCACAGTTTGTCTCTATATGATTTTGAGTCCACGGGCACAATGACATTACTTTGCAATTTGGCATGAGCTGGTGATTATATTTTCCCAACTGCTTTGAGTTCATGAATAATAACCTTTCTCAGGGGTTTGGCAAAAACAAAGTCCCTGTAATGGTACGCCATTGTTGTTTTTGGATTATGCCATATGAACCTGGAGCCATCACAGTTGATGATACAAACTTAAATACTGAATTTTTGCTGTGATGAGGGCAGCAGTTACAGTGACCTCATCTTCTAATTTGAAGTCTTACGAATACAGGTTGTTGAGTTTGTTAGGGCAATTCGGAAAGGGTCAATAAAATTTGACAAGCCAAAAGAAGAATCAGGTTCTTATCTTTTGTGGGATGATGATTCGAGCTCTTCAATGAATGCTGGTCATGGGTTAAGTTATATTCCTGCACCAAAACCAAAATTTCTAGGTGTTACTTTTTGCCCCATTTTGTTATTAATTATTCTAAACATTTTTTTTATACATATAGAAAGAATATTTTGACTTGAATGTCAATCAAATTCTTATATGCAGGTCATGAGGAATCATACAATCCTTCTGTCGAATATATCCCTACCCAAGAGGAGATCAATTCTTACCAGCTGATGTACGAGGAAGACCATTCTAAATATCTTAGGCTTTTAACTGTGAATATTTAATCAGCAATTATTGGCTTTTTGGGGGGGGGGGGGGGGGGGGGTGCGGGGGTTATTTTGACATTTAGAGTACATTAATCAATATGCTTTTGTATAGGTTTGAATCTCTGAGAAATGTTCTGGCCTATGAGAAAGCTCTCAAGGATTCATTTGACCGCTGTTTGGACCTATATTTATGCCCCCGAACCCGGAAGAAACGTGTGAGTGATGGATCAAATTTTTGGGATGGATATATTAGTTCTATATAACCTTCACAAAGTGAGGGATCTGTGTTGGAGGAAATATATTTTGCTTTTATATACTTGTCTTTCAGATGCACTTCCCCAAAATTTACAGTATCATTGCAGAGACTTCTTCAAATACATAAAGGCTAAACAGATTAGTTGACCTTTTTATTGTTTTTCCTCCAGATTAACATTGATCCTGAATCTCTAAAGCCCAAGTTACCAAGTCGGAAAGATCTTAAACCTTATCCCACTACATGTTATCTTGAGTACAAAGGTCACAGTGGTGCCGTTCTGTCAATTTCTGTCGACGTTTCAGGGCAGTGGCTTGCTTCTGGTGTGAAATGTTACTTCCATTTTTTCTTTCCTTGTTTTCAGGGAAAATATATTTTCTTTTATACTGTTCTTATTGTCCCCTGTTGTGTATCAAGGTTCAACTGATGGATCTGTGCGTGTTTGGGAGGTTGAAACTGGTCGATGCCTTAAATCTTGGGAGTTTGATGAGGCTGTCCGGCATGTTGCATGGAATCCTTTGCCTGAGCTTCCCATCTTGGCTGTGTCCGTGTAAGATTGATTTTGTTATTTATATTAAGTGCGGTTTTATAGGGGTCTCTTATACATGCCCATAAGAATGAATTCGTTTTATATGTTTATGGCTGTGAAACATGAATGTGATTCTTTTCAACATTTTAAACCATCTTTTTGCCCTCATTATTAAGAAAAAACCACGTTATACTCAATATTTTACTTTTTATTCTCCAGTTAACAAACTTGCTACATTAGCCTGAAAAAATTATCCCTTATAAGAAAGAAAGAGACAAAATGAACTTAAAAGTTATGATCAAATCTCTTGTGGAAAAAAATGCTAAACCCCTTTGCACCTTCGTGAATCACTTGTTTACTATTAGCATAGCCATTGTCAAGATTGGTCTCCTTGCTGAAATTGGGGTTCCTTATGATATTCCTTTTATCTGAATGCATATGGATACTGAAAAAAATTTGTAAATCACTTGTTTATTATTAATACAGTGATAGTCATCAAATCTTCATTCATTCTGTGTGTTAACTGCAGATTTGGTGAAATAGATTCCCAAGATCCCGTGCAATAAATGCGTTGGAAGGCATCCTTCTAAGCAAAAGAAGCCTGGTTACTTGCAGAGTTTGAGGATAGGTTAGTAGTCACATCTTGATTTAATTCTATTTAGTAAAAGTTTTGAGGATAGGTTAGTAGTCACATCTTGATTTAATTCTATTTAGTAGTCGCATCTTGATTGTGAGCTACTATTTGCAAAAACTGAAGTTTCAAACAATAAAATGTCAAAGATTGAATTCAAAAATATGGAATTTCATTTTCAAAGAATGTTATTCTGATGTAGAAACTATTGCCTGTATTATATAGGAGCAGTTTATTTTTGAATGTTATAGAAGGTTTAGAAACATGGTATGGCCAAGATTATATTATATTTGAAATTATTTTTTTTTCTGCTTTTAGACATGGAAATTATATGTAGCAATTTGATTATATTAATGTTAGTTTTAGCTAAGTGAAATGTTATTAAAGGAGTTAGAGACAATTTGGGTATAGTGATATGTGGTTCTTGCGGCTTTTAGATGATGAAAGGGCAGAGTGAGAATTTATCAAAGAGGCAGAGGAATGGATGGAGAGTTCATCTCTGATAATTTTTTTTTTATATGCTATAACTGCAACTAATTTTTTCTCAATATGAGCCACACTATGTAATAGATAATGCTTCCTTTATCTGAATATACCTTTCATATGGTTTGCATTTCTCTTCTGTTCTTCTTTATTGAGTTTATATTGTTTGGACAATTTCTGCTTCAAATATTTCTCTTTGTGGTTTGAGTTGATAGTGTCTCTTTCAGTTCGTGGAATCATGTTATTCTTTTATGAATTGATGCTTTCTCGAATACATTCCGTTTTATAGTTCTTCAATTGAGATTTTGGCAATCAGGTTCAAATGAAGGATGGTTTCCTTTTGCCCTTCAATGCGTGTCGTCTTGCACTGCATCTTTAAAAATCCAATGAGGTCCTCCTGTTCTGCTTCAACATGGACTCTTTATGGTAATCTCTCCACCAATTTTCTGTTCCATATTTCGTTCAATGTGTGTAATATAAATAATATCTATATATGTCGGGATCAGACGTTATGCATGAACAATGTTGGATTTTAAATCCAGATTAGTAACGGTATCCTTTCTATGTGAATGTGGGAAAACAATGATCATAGATAGATCATCAGCTTAGGATTAATCTTAATACCTTCTACACTCACAAACAGAGTAAAATGAAAAGTATTCTAATGAATCCATGATTGGTTGAACGTCTATAATTTTTCCTTTTCCCTTTCAATATGCTGAAATATAAGCACTTGAATAATTCCAAATGTCTTAGTCTCTATTTTGATTGAAAAAGCGTTAAACAAGCACTATTACAATCAGCACCAAAAATGTTCTTTCTTGATTAAGATTCAACTGCTCAATTGAGAACATTACTGCTGATTGAAAAACACGGAAAAATCACCATTTCATTTTGGCAATTGAAGGTATGTCTTTATTGCTAAAGAACATGGCTCTAAATTTAGTCATAACTATTTCACCTTTTAGAAATTTATTCTTTGTATTTACATTGGCTTTTGAGGACCAGCTATTGAGACAAGTGAATTCTTAGATGCTTCGTGATTATGGTCGGGCTGGTCTATGGTTTTATACGAATTCGAAGTTTTTGATCCATCTGAACTTGTTATCAATCCAAGGTGGAGACAGGGTATGTTCATTTTTGTACTTCATGACTCATTTGGGAATAACCAAGTAGAGAATTACAGGAGGGACTATAACGAATCCGGGATGTTCAAAACTTAAGTTAGAGGAGAATGGTTTGAGTGGTATTCATGGGAGAGTCTTTAAAAAAACATGTTTAGCTGATTAAAAAAAGGTCGTTTAGCTGTAATGCAGTGAAATTTCGTTGCATTGTTGTAAAATGGTGGTAATTGTTATTTGGTTTGCTTGGAGGCCAGTTGGCAAATTTTTTGTAGTATTTTTCCAAAACTATAAGGCTTGACTTATCGCAATACTCTCCCAGCGATGCCTTTCTTTAAATCATCCACCTTTTCGATAATATGTAGCTGAAAACTCTGGGTTGTATCAAAATGAAATCTATTTGAAAGAAAAGAGGTGCTATTTAGACAAATGGCTTCAAATAACCCTTTATTTCCTTGTCCTAAGAACCAAAATAGACTATTTTATAATTCTGTGAAATTGATGCTCGTGACTTTTCTGGGCATGTGTCCCAGGAGACAATTGTTCAGATGAGTTTTGGTACTCAGTTATCCCTGGTGAGATTTTAGCCTCAAGGCTGTATGCAGACAACTTTAAAGCTACTGACTGTCAAAAATGGATATGGACATTTAAATCACTGAATATGTATCACAGACATGTATAGTTTTGTCAATTTAGTTATGTTAAATGTGGCCAGTTATGAACTTTTTGGAAGTTTGCAAGAACTGTTTATGTTCAGAACTTCCCCTTGTTATGTTGTAAGGGTTCTTTCTTTGATTAATTTCTACTCTTGATCTTCCTTCTTGAGAAAGTACACTTGTATGAACTCTTTCTGATCCGGACAGAATTAATTGCTTCAATTTTTTTTTTCTACACCCTTTTGCTTGAGGTGTCAAATTCTAAGGGAGATAACTGAACTCTATATATCGTCATTGCAGCTCAAAATAGTTGCTTCCAATCCTAGACACTAACCGTCAAAAAAAAATTTTCTCCTTATTTTCTATTTTGATTTTGATCTTCACCAGCTGATGTTCATCATGATGGATCCTTTTGTGTTATTTGTGGTATGATGGGATTTTTTGCAGTGTTCGAGATATATCTGTAACATTGTCCTTCCTATTTTGCTTCGGGAGATACCTTTTACTATTTTGTGAATTGATTTTCAGTTTCTCTCAACAATCTGTCTGGTTTTCATCTTTCATTTTGAATGTGTTCATTCATCAGGTTGTTTTGGAAATGCCTGCCTAACTATGTAATTTTATTTTACAACTAATTTTACTTGATCAGTAATGACCTCTGATATCAGTGCAACCATGAACAGGGAGGTGATGCTTGGTTTTTAAATTCTAGGGAACAACCATTGGCCTTCATCCTTGCAAATCATGGATATGATGTATGGGTCACGAGTGTACCCCGGCACATCTGGAGTCATGGGCATATATCTTTAACAGAGAAGGACAAGGTATGATAGATTTAATCCTCTGTCTCCCTCTCTCTCTCTCTCTCACACACACACACACACACAGACACGCACAATTGCATGTATGTATTTTTACACATGTATATATGTCAATATTAATTGTCTACACATTTCTCATCATATTAATGCTGTGGTTATGTTGCAGGACTTCTGGGATTGGAGTTGGCAGGAATTAGCTTTGTATGACCTTGCCAAAATGATCAACTATGTAAGTTTGATTACGAACTCCAAGATTTTCTATGTTGGTCACTCCCAGGTACCGTATGTATTTTAATTAATAAGCCACCCTTTGCTTTCAGCAATTTTCTTGTGGAATCTGTTACTACTTCTGCTGAGAGCTTATCCTTTTTAGCTTTTTTTAATAGGGTACCATAATGGCTTTTGCTGCTTTCACTCAGCCAAATATAGTGGCAGTGGTTGAAGCGGCTGCTCTTCTCTGTCCTATCTCTTACTTGGGACATATAAGCGCTCCATTTGTAGTTGACATTGTTAGCTTGCATCTTGGTCAGGTATAATTAATATTTGGGCATCTCAAAGAAACTTTTTCTGGTAACATGGCAATGATTGATGGAGATCAATCTGGACAGATTATTCTTGCTCTGGGCATTCACCAGCTTGATTTTAGAAGGTCTGTTGTACAATTTTTCCTATGATACACTTAGATTTGTGAGGTAAAAAAATATCTTTTTTCGTCATGATTTTATTTGTTTTCTGTTTATGATTTCAGTGTTTCTATTCTGGACTCTATCTGTGATGTTCATGTGACTTGCAGCCACTGGCTAACTTCCATAACAGGTTCCCCCTCTCTCTCTCTCCCTCCCTCCCATCCCACTCCCTGACCATATATAGATACAGTAATGTAAGCCCCTTGAATACATGCATTTCAGAAATTTTCGTGTATAATGTATATAGCAGCTCTTTTTATTTTTAACTATTATTATTATTATGATTATTCTTTTTGTTGAATGGTGTTCTGGTTTGACGCAATAGCTTTAGTTGGCTATTTTAAAAAGACTATTTTTGCTGCATGGAAGAATGATCTGGTCAGTCTGAACTGTCAGTTTGAGAGGGTGCAATTTTGATTAGCCTTATTCACCTATACGAGCCTCAATAATACAGGTATATTAGGTTTTGCCGGATATCATTCTGTCAAATTATCTTTCTGTTGGGTCAAAACTCTGTGTTGTGGATAATATACTTAGTAAAAACTTAGAATAGACTTTGGGTTGATTTATGCTTCGGTACTACACATGGAAAACTGGAGCTCTTAACTTTTTTTTTTTTGGGAGTGTTGCCCCAAACTATAAATTCCCCCCCCCCCCCCCCCCCCCCCCCCCCTCTCTCCCTCCCTTTTTGGTCTTGAGTTTTGTATAAGAAAGACAGTAGATTGTGGGATTATTTTTTCCCACGAAGTTGGTGTGTTTAGCGCTGAAAGTTAGTAAATAAATTTTCAGAGGTTCAAATGGAGCTATATGTGGACAATTGGGCTTTTGATTAATCCTCTTTCATGTGTGAGCTCAGTTTCACACTAGGTCTCAAAGTCTGGTGCATATCACCAGTAAGCCAGCATCCTGTTTATAAAGTATTCATGATTGATATCCTTCTGTGATTTTTAGGTCAAAAATGAGTAATGGCATGAGATGCTTAAAATGTTTGGTCTTTAATCCATGTTCTCTCGACGATGAGAAATGTCACTCTTTTACTTGTTTCATGCTGAAATAGTTTCCAACCTGGTGTAGATATATTTGAACTTAAATTTTTAAGAAGAAAATTTATCACTTTGCAGGCAAGAATTGTTGCTTCAACAACTCACGAGTGGACTTCTATCTGAAATATGAACCTCAGCCATCATCCTCAAAAAACTTGAACCACCTTTTCCAAAGTATGCTTCTTGCGGCATTTTCTTCTGCTTTTTGCTTTGCATTGAACTGCAACTGCCTTTACTGATCTCTATGTAGTAAAGTCTTATAATTATGAGCTTGCTTTAACTGTTTGAAGTGTTCTTACTGAGCACAATAATTTTTTTAGTAAAGAAATGAAACTTCACAACATTCATTTTCTGGTCTGACTGCTTAAAATTTTATCATATTTTCATTTCTTAAAGACATTGAATGAAAGGTTCCTTAAAGAAGGATTAATAGGTGCATCATACTTGGCAGAATCTCTCTGACAACAACACATCATATGGCATGGAATCTGAGCACTTTTCCCTTAAAGAGATCTCGAAGTAAAAAAAAAATTTTTTTTTTGGTAGTTGGTTAGTTGTTCCAGTTATGTACCTTATTAAGGGCTTATTCTGGTTCATTGTTGGAAACGATTTCAAGGTTCATGATGGTAAGGGATTTGGCAAATTTATGATAGCTGCAAACCCGACACAAAAATCCTAAGCTAGGCTTGTGCCAAGCAATATCAATAGATTGAGAACAGAGAGAACTGGAACAAAGTCATTTAGAAATGATTTGCATGCATATAAGTTAATTGATGATATTATTTGATGAGTGAGAATACTGGAGCAAGATGCATGTTGCTCACCATAGCCGATTACATTAGGCATTATTGTTGATCACTACTGGAATACATTGTGGTTCATTATGAAGGTCTAAAGGATTTGGCTGACAAAAGGCACAGCATATGTGAAAAATATTTGAACTTAACTATTCGTAGTTGTGAAGTATAATGCACATAAGTTCCTAAATATTTTGGATGTTGTGTACAGAAGCCAAGCAAATTTTTCATGGAACATCTCTAGAACATCTATGCGCTTTGCTCAAATTTTTTTTTCTTTTAGTTGTGAAATATATCTTTGAAATGATGCAAAATTGATGCTTATAAGTCCCTGAAAATTTTGGATTTTATATGCAGAAGCCGATGAAATTTGTTATGGAACATCTCTAGCACATCTTACATGCACTTTACCCATTTATTGTTTATTCTTTTGCCTTTATAGCCTCCAAACTGTTTAAGTAATTTATTAGTGTTCTTTTTATTATAAGAAATTGTTATCTTCCTGTTTAAAACATGAATAATTGCATTTATAAAGAGGATTAAGCAACTCGTCAGTTGATTTTCTACTTAATATTTTCTACTGTGTCCACTCTGAAGGTTGCTGATTTTCTGAAGATATTTACATTATAAACTCCATCATGGTGGTGGCCTAAATGATACTAAAAGCTCTGCAAACATTTATCTCCTCAATTTATTGGTTTTTGTCAGTTGTAAGAAGAATGATTCTGTTGTTTTCTATTTTATTTTTTTCTGTTGGTTGGGCAGAGGTTAGATGCATCATGTTGTGGTCGTCATGGATATCATTTTTCATGTTATAACTCTCTATGGCAGTGATCAGGAAGGGTACTTTTGCCAAGTATGACTATGGAATGTGGGGAAATCTTAAGAGATATGGCCGTCACCAGCCCCCATCTTTCGATCTTGCACAAATCCCCAAGAATTTGCCATTATGGATGGGTTATGGTGGAAATGATGCCTTGGCAGATATCACAGATGTAGAGCACTCTTAAGGAATTGCGATCCAGGCCATAGGCACTGGAATATGTATACATTACCATTCCTGATCAAATTTCGTTTCATTTTTGCCTCTGTTGTAGTTCTGTTGTAGTTCAGATTCTACTCTTGTAAAGTCTTAGAATATTTCTTGTTCAATAAATATCTGATCTCAGCATCATAATCATTTTAATTTTTAATTTCTTCAGCATCATAATCATTTTGATTATTAATTATTAATTTCTTTAGCAACAACTATTTTGAGTATTGTAAGTATTGTAGAATATATCTTTGTTGTGTATTTCATTATGTTTACAAATATCGTTTCTTTCACATGTATAGATATGTTTATTTACTATAAAAAAAAAAAAAAAGTAAGCGTCTTCGTAGCATTATATTGACCATTAAATTACTGAATTAGTTAAATACTTTTTTTGCCTCTTTAGAAAAATGACGGTAAAGGAAGCTCTAAAGGGGCCATTTGGATTATCGAAATATATCAAGATGATTCATAGTAGGCTTCTGCACCTTGGATTTGAGCAGTTGCGATGATTTCTAGATAAAATGCTTCTAACTTTCAGTGGTGCATCTCATAGTGTGCCCACTGTTTATGAGTGGATTAGAATTCTTGATGATCTTTTGATGTGTATGAGATGCTCTGAAACTTATAAAACGATTTTGGGTAGCATTATGTTAGAGGGAGAAGCGGATAAATGGTGGTTTGAAATTTCAAAAAAAAAAGTTTAAAGGTATATCTCCCCCATGGTACACATTTGTAGAGATGATACTACAACAGTATGGTTTTACGACAAAAGTTATTCAGAATGCCGAAGCTTGGCGTCATTGGCCACGAAAATAAAATCATTACCTGTGTATTTATATGCTCTCTCTTGAAAGAAAAACAACGTTAGAGAACTTGTAAATGATATATTGTTTTATAATATCTCTTTTTTTAATGTACATAATGTTTGTTATTATGTAAAATTTTCTTTCTTAATATAATGCATTTACTCCTCTTCAAACTTAAAATTTTACAGAAAATTTTTCTCTCTTGAAAGAAAACCACGTCCCGCACACAAAATTTTACAGAAACTCATAAACCTTTATTACAACTGAAATCAATGATTACTCCTTGTGATGCCTATAACCAATTAGTTAATTCTATTCACTTAAAAAATAAATTGTTGCAACTCACTTGACCTGAAAATAATATTATAAATTGAAATATTAATTATACTTTCATAAAAATAGTTCTCACAAAACAATATTTACACGATGCTAATAACAATTCCAATGTCATAAATGCAAATTTGTAAAAGTTAACCTTAATTTCATAAAACCATATAAAATGACAATCAAACTATCAAATTTCTAATTGCATATAATTAACTCAAATAAATAAATCACAAACCTAATTTATAACAAATATTTGAAGAATAAGTATCTCGCTCAAAGATTTGAAACAAAAGTACAATAGCACGAAAACATTACTTTACCTCTTGACAAATCTACTACTGCCACTTCCAACAAACTTGCACAGACTTTTTGATTTATTGTTTGCACGAACTATTCGATCTTGCATTATATAATGAAATTATATGATCTCCAACATTTCTTTCTTCTGATTTTTAACCTTGTTGATCACTTTTACAATTTCAATGCTCTCGCAATAAAGTAAAACGATATAAAGACTTAAGTTTTGACTTTACCTTAGTTTAACTACTAAACCGCTTACCTTCATCGGTAAATATGCTTTCTCTTTCAACAACAGATATCATCTGTAACTAAATAATTTGCCATTTTGTCAATGTTGTTAATGCATCACTATTATGTAACCTACCATAAAAATTTTAAAACAATTATTGACTAAAATATTTAGATGCCACTTTTCTAAACAATTTACTACTTAATCTAGCTTGTTTTCATCCAAGTTTCATTAAATTTATTCATGTTATTTTTTTGCAAGGTTTTAGATTATTAATTCAATTGGCAAGAGACATTTTACACCACATACCCATGCGAAGCATGGGCACCTATAATGAATCACTGGATAAAGAGTACATGTCCTTCTTCACAAGCAGCTATGAAAGTTGTCTTACCAACACACAAAAATCTGCCAAAATTGATAACCAATTTAGAAAGCTTTTAGAATAGGACTTGGTTCACATTCGTCTCCTTGTCTTCATTGAGTTGGCACTTGTGTCTGTCTTCACTTGGTTCATACGTTTGGTGGGAGTTGAGAGTACTCCCATCACAAACCAGAAAAGAAAATTTCCCTCCTACTTGAATTTCTTAAATAACTTAGCTAAAATGAAAGTTATCATTACTGTTTTTTTTATTCAAAGGCCCTCCACGTGCGTAGCACGTGGGGGGCTAACTAGTAAATAAATAAAAGGCGAGAGAAAGGAAAAGTAAAGAAGAAGCCGTTCGACCCATGTTTCTTTAGTACACCAGTTATTTGTTTACAGAATCAATAGGGATTTCAGAAATGGTTATAATCGTTTTGAATGGGCTGATAATATGGCTCTTCCATACTCTAGGTGATTAGCATGGCTCAAGACAAAGCTTATGGATCTATGGTGATACACACGTTGTCACACACACACTCACCCACACTTTCATGCATAAAATTAAATCATCCATGCTGCAGCTCCGAATTTGTAACACTGCAAATTACATGGTTTTCTGGACCTCAAAGAGTTGAATAAATTTAAATGTTAATAAAGAAATTTGACGAGAATAAACAAGATAAATAATGCACATCGATGTCCACTTATGCCACCATGCAGATGTTAGTTATTGCAAGCACATATACCGAACATCCTATGCAGATTCTAGCTTCCAACTTAACAGTTTGTGTCAAATGTCATCAAGCAATGACACAATCGTGTTGATCATGATTTAACGAATTACTTACCGAGGGTGTCCAGAAACATGAAACAACTAAACAAAGGTCCATGTAGTGTTCTATACGTCTTGCGATGATTTACCTTTCAAGCATAAATTGAAAAATCAGAACCTAAAATACCTAGCATCAACATCATCAAATGCCCCTTCTCATAAGACAGGGAATATATCGTGGAGAAACATCAAAGGTGATCAAATGTTTTCTTTTTTGGGTGTCTGCGGCAGCATAGAATCCAGCGCCCCTTAAATGTGGTCCCTTATTTCTTTCCAAATATCATTTCATCCAGATCATCCAAGATGTCATTGTCATTCCCTCCATGAATCCCACCTCTAAAAGCTATAGAGTTCCTAACCAGAGAATCTTCCTTCCCCATGTGGGCCGATTTCTCAGATTCGACTGGAACAAGAATCATCACAGGTTCTGGTTCAGATGGGACTACAGAAGGCTTCTTCAGTTATTTGTACTTGGAAAGGATCTTTTGTATTTCATCATTTACATTCACGGCTTCCAAGTGCAATGCCTCATTGCCACTGGCTGTCTCAAATGACTCTCTGGATGCTGCATTGGGATTGGCAACATTGTTGTACAGGAGTGACCTTCATGTCATCCCAACAATAAAATTCAGAATACTTGATGAAAAGACGAAAAGACGTAGAATATATACATTTAAGATACAATAAAAGCATAATGAAGACCTTTTTTTTCGGTAGGATAAAATAAAAGCATAATGAAGACACCAAGCAGCATTCAATATTTATACATTAATTGGGTGGGGGGAGGCACGTGTACAGCAAGTGCTCGTTGTAATATTGGCTTATTTAATATAAAAAAACTGTTAGACAAAAACGAAGGAAATAAGGATAGTATTTAACCGTTAGACAAGATTTATTGATTGGAATAAGTGACTATTGTGTCTTTTTGGATTTGTGATTTTTCATATGGCATAATAATATGGTTAATTTGTGATAACTTTTAATGGAATAACTTGGAAGTATTTATTCTTAAATGTTATTTTTTATTTCTACTTAAGCGCACGATAGTGGAATAACTTCAAACTAATTATTCTTCACTATTTTATCACTATTTAGGTGAAACATATAAAACTTTCTCCAAATAAAAATTTATAGCTTAAGAATGACAACGTCTAAGATGCTGTTTGGTAACATATTTTTTTAAAACAGTTTGAAAACTAAAAACGATTTCAACCGATTTTAAGTTTTAAAAAACAGATGACAAAAAACCTGTTTGGTAACAATTACTGTTTTTTGAGTTTTTGAAAACAGGTTATGAAAACCCTGTTTGGTAACAATTAAGGGTTGGCACAAAGGAAAAATGAACTGCAACACATACCTTCCATGGACTGGAGAAGCACGTAAAGAGATTTTTACACATTACACAAGGATGGTACATCCACGCTATCCTTTCTCATCTTGTTGTAGACCTCCAATGCTTCCTTTAGCATCTTGTTTTGTGAATAGCCCGTTAACAATGGACACGACTATCTCTCACAAGCATTTGATCGAACAATAAACGTCTACATATCAATCAACCCGACAACAATGAAACCTAACGGGTATGTACTAGATACTTCAGGAGTGCTGCTTGACATGGATGATAGTGAGAAGGTGTGTGTTCTTTACGGCCATAGCAAGAACTTACACTTGTTTTTGGGCTACTGAACATACCGGAGGGTACAATCATGAAGAACCTCCGTGTCTGCGAGGACTGCCATGCTGCTTTGAAGCTTGTGTCTGCAGTTGTTGATAGGGAGATAGTTGTGTGTGATCAGAACCGTTTTCATTGTTTCAAACATGGTTCTTGTTCTTCCAGGGATTATTGGAAACAATTTCATCACAAAGTCTTCGTAACCACTATCTAAAGATTCTAAACGGCATAGAATAATAGAAATTAAGGGCATGGTTGCTATTGTAAAAAGAGGGAAAATTTTTGCAAATGATTCATCCTCATTCACGGCTTAGAATGAGTGTTAGTCTCCAGCCTAAGGTCTGGTTGATGGACGAGTATTCGGTACAGTTTTGAACGAACAGTTGCAGAGACAGGAGGGAGGGACTGACTCTAGGAAATCATCATCTTCGAAGGATCGAGGTCTAAGTTCTTGTCCCGAACCTGTTTTCATTTTGTTAAGTGGTTCCGAGGTTGATCGCCAGCGTTGCTATTTTATGGTTGCAAATAGGAGAGAGAAGGACTTTCCGGCATGAATGGTAGTGGATATAATAGAATTGAATCCACGTATATACGCAAACACCATAAACATGAGACAAGGGAGAACTAGTATAGCCATGCCCTTGTTAAACATATTAGAGCTCCCGTTCATCTCATAAGATTGCTTTCTATCAATTCATCGGCTTTTCACTGCAATTCTGTGCTGAAGATCGGGTTTCAGCACTTGACAATGGAGGAAGAGAACTGAAAGGGGAGGAAGTCGATTGGTGTCGAGAAGAATCAACTTAGAATATTACAAAATTGCCACAGTTAAAAAACACAAAAAATGGTTTTCTGTTTTTAAAAACTGATAATTTGGGTTTCTAAAATCTGGAGGTTTTTGAAACCGTTTCTTTTAAAAACAATTTGGAAACCATTGATGCCAAACATGTACGTTTTCCGTTTTCTATTTTCAAAAACAGGAAAACCGTTTCTAGATACGTTACCAAACACCCTCTAAGATATTTGGGTGAGATAGAAACAACCCTTCATATTTATTTATATGACAAAATGAAGTTCATCATTTATTTTTATGTTAAAGGATGTAATAGTAGTTCAATAACTAAAATTTTGTTAAGGAAAGACCTTGAACATTAATATGATACATTGCGGTATAAAATAACAAAGACTCAATCACTTAAATCTTGGTAATTAGAAATTAGTGATACTTTTTAAAATAAATAAAAATGAGTTTTAATTTATACATAGCAAATTTCTTCAAAAAATACCCTTGAAAGACTTGTTAATCTACAATTAAAAAACAAGTTGTATAAAAGTTTCTTAAGGGTAATTTTGGAAAGTCTTCCAAAAATACCCTCATAAAGACTTGCAAATTTCTTTTGTAAGGTCTCTACAGTCTTTTGGGGGTATTTTTGGAAGAAAATTTTCATGAACGACATCATTTTTGTTTAAAAAAAAAAAATGATTGCATTCCAAAAATATCCTAAAAAAAGCTTGTAAACCTTTTGTTTCTCGTTTGTAAAAAAAAAAAAACAAAAATGATTGCATTCCAAAAATATCCTAAAAAAGCTTGTAAACCTTTTGTTTCTCGTTTGTAAAAAAAAAAAGAAAATTATTGCAAGTATGTTAAGGCCATTTATGGAATAAACACTCGTTCTTAATTATTTCTTTAAATTATCACTATTTGTAAATTACCAAAAAATAAGATTGAATCTAAATTATTTTAGAAAAAATCACTAAAAACCAATTTTTCCATATGTGTTCATTTTTTCGACTATAATACCAATATTAAAACGTTTGAATCACTGCTGTCCGTACTGTCCGTAAAGAAAGAATTTTATAATATATTTTATAATTGACTAAAGAACAAAAATCAAACATGGTGCGATTCGTACTTCTACAAGGGTAATAACAGATATGGAATCCCGCCCAACAGAATATCTGCTGATATTATCACCTAAAACGGTGGAAACAGGCTGTCGGCAGCAAGCTGAAAGTTTCATTACCCAATATAAGATCAGAAACAGCATAGATCGCGGTCTCCGTACTTGCTCTCTTACTACACTCATACACACAGACAGAGACGTATAAGAGTAAACTCTGCAAACCATCCTGGAGTATTTTTTTTGATATAATTCCAGAACACTTCCCCACATTGTCAGCCAAGAAGAGAAATCAGCCCAAGCAGACTGCTGGATAATTACTTCAAGTTCAGGTTAAAACCCTCTTACAGATGGTCGAAGGACGTGTGATCTCAAAATTCTCTTCTGTCCCATACTGTTTCTCCCTGAGCATGGCATCATGAATTCCTCGTCAGTACTTCTAGCTCAAATCTGGTCAACACAACCCAAGTTCCAACTTTCTCACATAAAAAAGATATTAAGAGCAATTTCAATTTGCTCAAATGACATAAATCTCTATGCTATTAGAGGTGGATCCAAGAATTCTCAGGCAATCATGGACAAATATTTTGGAAAAGAATCAAAGTGCTCTCAAATCCTAAAATGCTGATCACTCAGTCCTTAGTCCTTACTGCTGGATTTCTCTGGGAAATCAGACATCTCAAATTATTCCCAATGCTTCTCTAGGCCAACATACCAAGAAAGGACATGAGTGTTCACAGAAATTGATGAATGAGGATGATGTTTCTATTTGGTCTATTCAAGCTAATGAAAGCACCTGAGATGACTATAACATAGTAGAACTTGATGCTTATGAAGAGGAATCGGATGACAGAAGATTGGATGATGACATATGTGAAGGATCGAGCAAGATATGTGTGCAAGAGAAGAGGAGCATTCCAAAATATACAGATAAGCACATTCAATTTATCTACAACCATGACTACAAGATAGAAGGAGAAGAACAAGTACAAAAGTAGTTGTCTGGCAGATTCAGCTAGTGCACTGTGTTCATCCACAAGTGTGGGCCTAGCATCTGTGAAAGGAACAAAAGCAATGATGAGATCAATTTTATAACAAACTATGAAAGAAATTGTTGAGAATCTTGCAACATGAATAGAAAATAGAGATGAAGAAGAAAACACGCAAAATTTAAGTGGTTCGGCAATGTAAGTCCACTATGTACGGCAAAATTTCCACTATGAAAAAAAAAACGTCAATTAGGGTTGCATCAATGTATATATACCAACCCTAAAACCTGATATTTCTGAAATTCCAAAAATACCCTCCCCCTTGGACCCAGAATATGAACCACTGTTTCCAACAGAAATTGAAATATTTTTCAATTTTTCTCCCCTCCCCTCCCCTTCCCTCACTCCCTCTCCCCCCTCTATAATTTTTCAAACATGAGAATAACTTAAGATCAAATCTGAAACCATACCATACATGTTCGAAGATATAAAATCCAATTTAAAAATCCAGAACGATGTTAACATACACAAATTCCAATTAAAATTAGTAAATACAGGTATAAGCACTACATAACAAAGACAACATTCCTATTTACTGCTACAAGAATAAATTTTCACTTTTAGGCATGAATCACTTTTTCTTTGTACGGATAAAAACCAGTATGGCCATTGAGGCCGAAGGTTTTAAAGACTATCATGCTATCTAGCTTGGACTCTAGCAGTATTTTGATCTTTTCTTCTCTTTTGTCTTTCTGTATTTGAGTTGGTAGGCTCATATTTTGGACAGCCTTGTGTTCTTCCCTATCTTGACTTTAATATATTTCATTGTTACCTGTGTAAAAGATATCTACTTTTACCTACTACGTAAACCTACTGACATAAGAGATAAGCCATAGACAAACATCCACTAAACTGAATGGCAGAGATGAAACAAAATTTCATCAATTGCGTCTTTAGAAAAAGTATGTAATGACCTAGAACTTTATTAAGGACAAAAGTGGCAAATTAATAATTATTTCAAACAGAATAAATATAGATAATAGGCTTGGCAGACTTATGATCCAATCAATAACAGAATTGAATAATAAGTAGATCATTAAGCTAGGTCTAAAGCCCGTTATTAATCAAAAGGGTTCTATGAATAAAACTATTTTATAATTAAAACCCTACTATAAATATGTCTTGTACTTAATAATAAAACATTACTTTATTGGATTCCAAGATGTGAGAGTTCTGGATGTATGGAGATTTGTTCTGGATATGTGAAGGAGTTGGAGAAGCCTTGACTGAGTGGAGAGGTTGGACAAAAGAGAGAAAAGAAGTTGCAGGGAAAATCGGAGAAGCTTCATATGTGGAGATTAGCTTAGAGAGAAGAAGAGTTTGCAATTAAGATAGGTGGATTTATTGTATTTATTCCAAGTTGACACTTCGTATTGTAGTATTACACTTATTATTCATGATATTATATGAGTGTGTATAGGTTTGTGACTTGCGTGCATCATGATATGAGCATGTGCTGTGAATTCTCTGTTTTACAAGAAGGTTATTTATAGATGCATATTTCTATAAATTCATGACTTGAGGTCCGAATGTCCAGAAGTATGTGTTCACTGTTGCTAATTGGGAGACGAATGTTTTGAAGGTGTAACAATGAGGAGAACAGTCGGAGAACCTATGTATATGCTTGTTTATATATAAACCATATATGAGAAAAGGAGTGTATATATGAGAAAAGTTTATGTACAAGTGTGTATAATCTTTTTTAAGTGGCTTTATTATGAGTTTTAATAATTATTTTGGTGAGGTTATACTCTTAGATTAATAGGAAATAAGTATATGTAAGATAAATTAGGATAGAAGTTTAAAAGGGTTGAGAAAAATCTCCTTAGAAGTTTCTATTCTTAGGGTTGATAAATCGGTATTATAGTGTCGAATGTCAATTAATCAGTAGACGGACCTAGAGACTTGCTGGTTCAACATGATTTGATGTCGAGTTAGTCTACTTATAGTAGGAAAAGTAGATAGATTTTCGATTACTAAGGAAGTCTGATGTTCAAATATTATTTTAGGTTAGTAGGTTTATTGGGATTTAGATTTGATTGACTTATGCTTTATAATTCAAATTATAGATATGATTTCCGTTGTTACTCTGGTATGACATTTATTTATTTGGTTTTAGTTTCAAAGTGTAAGATCTTGGCATTATTTTATTTACGTTAATGTACTATACATCTATGCACATGAGAGAGGGTAAATCTGCTTTGATTTCCATTTTAGGTCAATGGAAATTGCAATCAAGTTCTAAGATCCCTAATAACCCATATGTCCATACATACATACATATTTGGGGTGCAACTCAGGTTGGGTAAACCTGAAAACCACCCGACTCAAACTGACTTTGGGTCGGTTTGGTTTGGGTTCTTAACTTTGTGGTTCAGTTTTGGTTCTAAAGACACAGAACCGAATTTGTTCAGTTCAGTTTTGGGTTGAAGGCTCGGCTAAACTGAACCAAAGTGAAAACTGACTCTAACAAAAACACTTATCCACCTCTTCCCAAATTCTTCCAGTCATGTCCCATCATATGATTACATTTCTAGTTGTCCTTTAACCATGGTTGTACTCATTTGACTCCAGTGAATGCCTTACCTCTGTGAAGATCCCACACTAAAGCTTGCTTTAATCTAGTTGTCATTTAACCATGTTTGTACTCATTTGAATCCCATGAATGCCTCATCTCTGCGACGACCTGTGAATGACTCATCTTTGCGAGAAGATTCTCTCAATGCATCTCCTCTCTTGTCGTTTTCTCTCATCGCATCATCTTTCGCATTGATTTCTGTCATCATTCAACAACCCATTTGAGTTCTAACTCTCAGGGGGTTGTCTCTCAAGCAACTTTCCTCCTCCAGTTACTCATATTGATTTGCCAGTGATCATCATTCTAATGGGTGATTTCTTCCTTGACTATTTTGGTTTACCAGAACATATGTTGTTTTGCCAGAATCAAAAGATTGGGGATCTCCAATGATGTATCTCAGTGCCTCCCCTCGACTTCCGATGCTGTTGTCAATAAATCGACACAAGAGCTCTTTAGTCTTGTAAAGGATGGCAACAGAGGTTTCTTGTAGTTTATTAGAACTTCAACCGGCTTTGGAGGGCTGAAATGCTTCTTTCATCAATGATTTTTGTCGAACAGATAGGTTTTTTGGTTCAGATTTCATTGTTGTAGAAATTCAGTTTGGGTTCAGTTGGGTTTCGGATTTCACTGCCGTGGCAATTCAGTCGTGGCAATCATATACATATATACACACACACACACATACACTTTGGACCAGGCCTGACAAAGTAAAACCACTACTAATTTCTACGAAGTTCATCACTACACCTTTGACAAAAACAAGGTTACCAAAGTTTCTTGCAAAACATGGCATCAATGATCTTTCTAACGCGATAAACAAATTAACATGCTCATCCAGTAGACAACACAAAATAATTCAAATGCTTTGAGAACCATAAGGCTGATTCTTCCAAGAAGGCTAAAATCTATCACAAGTACTAAAATAAACCTCAGTATGCTGCTAAAGCTAGCAAAGATGTTTAATGATTCACGTTTTAGCTTTTTAATTAGCCAAGGAAAGGACAAATCATGACTAGATCTCGCCTACATCACGTAAGATGGATCTTGGAAGATGTCATGGACTGATGCTATTGTTCATCAAAGCGTATGTAAGATGGATCTTGGAAGATGTCATAGACTCATGTTATTGTTCATCAAAGTGTACAAGCATCGTAAAGATCTTCTCAACTTGTGCTTGGAGTCAGTCAACCTAAGAGGGTAATGTTGATTTCAGGAATCAGCCAGTAATGTTACAGAAGCAATCACTTCCAACTTCTATCCTCTGACAGAAGTACCTTTGTATCAGGTAACCACAAGACTGGTTGTTGATTTGGTATACACCACTCATGTGAAGTGGGTACAAGGGATGGGATGATAACCTTATGACAAAGTATGAAGCAAAACATAGGTCAACACAACAACTTTAATAAATAAAACAACAAAATTATTCACCAGAAAAGAATAAGACTAATTCACCAGATATACACTTCTGCAAATGAAATCCAAAGAAATGACCTTCCTCTTATTTGTCTATGTAAAAACACATCATCTCCATTACAATCCATTCTGACCGTAACATAATCATTTCATGACCGAGTAAATTAAAGTATTAAACTACTTAAAATCAATAAACTAATGACGATTCTCTGCTTTCAGATTGAATATGCAACAAACCACACAAAACAAGTCAATTCCCAATTATAAAATTAGCATACACCTTGAAACAACACTACCTAACCCATATTGTACAACACACAAAACATAAAAGGTTTCTGTGGCATAAATGTCAACAATTTGATATAAATATCCCCAATTTTGGATTTTTGATTCAATCACCTCCAAACTCATTTTCCAAGATCTCAATTTCCTTAATTCATGCTTTGACATATATCCCTAGAACACTTTGTCCAAATGGTTTTCTAGCTTCCACCTATCCAACTTAACACAAGCTAAGTATCACAAGAAATTCCTTACCTATCCTCTATCAACATCATCAATTCATTATCATAAGCCAGTTCCCACCAAAGTGGTGTTGATGGCACATTCAGTTAATCCACATTTTGGTAAGTCTTGCTTTATATACTCCCTCCATGTTTGTTTAGGTCTTCTTCTTACTCGCTTTGGCCTTTCAATATGCATACTCTCGCACCTTCTTATAGGTGCATCTCTAGGTCTCCGCGTTACATGACCAAGCTATCTTAACCTACTCTCTTCCATTTTATTCCTAAGGCATGCTATTACCTAACCACTTTCTAATGTCTTCATTTCTTATTTTGTCTTTCTTAGTTTTTGCACGAGTCCATTTAAGCATCCTCACCTCAATAATACTCATCTTTTGAACACGTTAATTCTTTGCCGCCCAAAATTTTGAACCATACCACATAGCTAATCTAATTGCTGTCTTATAGAACTTATCCTTTAATTTAAGTGGAACACACTTATATCACATAACCCTAGAAGCACCCCTCCACTTAAGCCAATCAACACTAATTGTATGTGCCACATCTTCATCTTTGAACTTATTACTTAAGAGGATATTCTAATTGTCAACTCTAATAGTTACATTAGTTATATTGTTATTTGTATTAAAAGGGAATATATTCATTCTTTGCACGGCTTATTTTACGATCCTTTGATTATAAGGTATCTCTCCACAATTCTAGCTTAATATTTACTTATTCTCTAGTTTGACCCACCAATACTACATCATCTGCAAATAACATACACCAACGCACCTCATCTTGAATACGACTCGTCAACTCATCCATAATTAAAGTGAAAATATAAGGGCCAATAGCTAACCCTTAATGCAAACCTATCTTAACCGGGAAATCAGTTGTCTCACCGCCCACAGTTTTCACTTTAGTTAAGGCTCCCTCATACATATCCTTCATTACATTAATATATTTCATTAGTACACCCTTTTATACAAAGTCCACCAAATTATCTCTCTTGGAACCCTATCATATTCTTTTTCTAAATTTAAAAAAAAAAATCATATGCAAATCATTTTTCTTTTCTCTAGAATTTTCTATTAATTGTCTAAGTAAAAATATAGCTTTGGTAGTGGATCTTCCACGCATAAATCTAAATTGATTTTAAGTCACTCTATTTATTAGCCTTAATCTATGTTCAATCACTCTTTCCCACAATTTCATAGTGTGACTCATAAGTTTAATACCATGGTAATTTGCACACTCCTGTGTGTCTCCCTTATTTTTATATATTGATATTATTGTACTAATCCTGCAAGTATTGGCATTTTCCCAGTTTTTAAAATTTCATTAAATAATTTGGTCAACCAAAAAATACCAATATCTCTCATACATTTCTAGACCACGATAGGGATAACATCTGGACCCAAGGCTTTTCTTATTCTCATTTTGACTAGAGCATCTTTAGCTTCTACAACTCAAATCCTACGAATATAGGTTTTGTTTCCCAAACTGTCCTCTATCAACAAAAAAGATTCAATATCATAAGCAGAAAAGTACAAGGTAAAAGGTTGGTTCCCAAACATACATTTAGAGATGCTAAACCCAAAAACTCATCTGGACTTGAGAGTCCAGCAAAAAATTATTGGTTCTATAGTGAACCATCCATCTGCAGGTATCAAACAGCAAGCCAATCCCGACAACTTTTCTGCTCCATCACAACAGTTAGACAAAGCCTCATATTTTCCTTCTAGGAAGATCTTCACCTATGAAGGTATCGGTTACCTATTTCAAGCATATTTGACCTCTCATAAAAAGTTCAATCTATTATATCATGGTAGGAGTTTGAGAACTCAGAAATTTTTAAGCATACCAAATAGATGAATCTTAAATCAAAAACCATAACTCCATTTAAACCTAATGTACCAAATTCAAAAGAGCTAACTTCGAATGTTGTCATATACTAGGTAAAAAATTAACTAGATCATCAAATAAATAAAGATCACCACCAAAATATCCCTAAATTTCAACCGAAAAAAGAAAGGAGGGCAAACCAAGCATGAAATCCAAGATACATAAATCAAATTAAAACAACAGATATCTCTTCAACCGTAATAGATGTAAAAGTTACTATGATTCACACACGAATATATCACTAATAATAATTCTAAGATGTTCAAATAAAAGTGGGGGGCATACCAGTGACAGCAAAAGCAACAAGAGCTAAACTTTTCTCAATAATTCAATTTAGCTGCGCCAAATATCTTCTCCAACAGAAGGATCTGAGAGAAATAAAGAGAGAATGAAAAGAATTCAGAGAAATAGATGTACCAAAGAATGAGACCGGGGAGGGGGGGTTTTGCAGAAATTAAAGAGAAAGAGAGTGAGAGATCTACCTGGGATGCTTCGATTTTGCTTTGAATTAAAAACACCGAGATTCCAAATAGATTCACAGATATATGGAGAGATGGAAGAGCAAGAGATTGAGAAAGATGGAGAGACGAAGGGTTTCCTGCAGATAAAGAGGCGGGGGATGGAAGAGAGAGAACAAGAGATGGAAAAATGAGAATTTAATTGTAGAATAAAATAGGACTATTAGTGGTGGTATTTGAAAGACCGCTCCTAAAAGTCTCTTAAGCCCACCCCTAAATCCCACCTTTTTTTGTAGTGCAATCCCAGTATTCACAAACCAAGCTACAACCAAGTGCAGTTTACACTCCCCTATTGAGAGTTGTTGCCAAACGGACAAGGGTATATTGAGTGATTGTGTTGAACAGGCTTTGACAGCCTGCATCTTATCCAGTCCTCAATTGAGCTATCTAATTATTTTTGTTGCAGTTGCATCCAGAGACACGAGGTAGACCATTCAAAAACCAATGCATTGTTTCTCTCCAATTGAACTGACACCCTTCACTCCAATTGATCACTTGGCTTCTCTGTGCAGACAAGCAGCCATTATTTATAAGGTGTTCAAGCCAACATTCTGTGGGAAAGCAATAGCTTTAAGGCCATCAGAGAAGCCACACTCAAAATATCAAATGACTTACCATTCCCGACTCCCCATGACACCTCATCCTGTTCAAATTTTCAACACTTCAAGAATGCCTATCTTTTGCCCCCTCCAAAAACTTCTGGCAAGATAGTTTGGTATTTCAATAAGTGCATAGTTACCATTTAAAATAGGACATGGTATCCCTGTATGACAAGGGCAATTGAGTTCATTAAAGCAAACTTTCATGCAGATGAATGAAGATTTTATACTGGAGCTGAAGTACAATGTGCTTGGAAAGATCTAAGTTGGTCACAGAATCTTGTTATAATCAAATAATGGGTTTTTCTCATGAAAGAACAAATTGCAAGTACAAGACTGGGCAAATAGGTTTCTGAGAGATTATTCCAAGATATCAATGTCCTGTAAAGAAGTATTAATCCCAATCCGTACCACAGCTTGAAATGTTCAGGAATAATATCACCAAAAATGTTCACTGCAATGTTTTAAAATTCAGCAGGTGACTAGAAAACGTTGGCAGTCATTCTGCTCAGTGAGAAATCTAATGGACTTGTCCTTATAACTTGGGCATATATAACTTGTTTGTCACTCTGTAACTTGCCTGAGTTTCCTTGAAAACTCCAAAACTTTACCACGGCCATTCACCTTGGAAAAATAGAGAAGTTTCACCAGACATATGCCATAATTTTCTCTAGGCTTTAAAAATATAGAATAAAGCTAGTGTCTAGTCATTTATGCAGGTATACTGCTTAAATTGGGAGGCCCTGAATTTGGCCGACTAATCAAAATTCTAAATTACTGCTACTTAACACATATCCTTTATTCACAGGAGTATAATGTTGTGAGAAAGACATTTAAGAACGCAGTTATTTTGTCAGTTTTATTCCCTTCTGTTCATGATTCAGGTAATGACTTCCAACCTCATATAACATAGGACTGGACTTAGAAAGAAATATCTTTAAGTTCCATTTTTTTCCCGCTAATTGAGATGGTCCTTCTGTAAGGGATATTATATCTGTATCCGCTCTAATATTCAGGCCAAGTGGTCAATATTTGAATAGAGAAGAACGAATTATATATACGGAAGCTGAGAACTTCTTAAATTAGCATAATACTCAATGTAATTTGCAGTTAACATGAAGAATTCCAAAAACAGATTATTTCTAAGTTTCTACTGTATTATAATACATCCTTAAATCCTTCCCCTAGGAATACAATGCTGACTAGGTAGATACAGGTAAGAAATTATGAGTACAGACAGATAATGAAACAAGAATGAAGCAATACTCAATGTGTTGTCCATGATGAATGACTTGAAGGGGAAATAACCATGTTAGAAAAATGAAATCTTTTAGTCACATTTTTTTTGGCGGACTTCACGTTGAAGAAAACCAGTACTAGTTTCTAATCAAGGTGAAGAAGATGAAGCTAATATCACGAAACTGATCATGCATAAATCCAAATTTACAGAACCAGATAGCAAGCATGTAGCAGTGATATCACCTCATATACCAGATGAAAAACTTGAATCCAGTTCTTTTCCATTGTTGAAAATTTTGGATCCATATCAAGCTATAACAACATCAAAGATATAAACTGCTGGAAGCTTTTTCTCCAGTCAAGATTTTACTGATAAATTCTCCATGGTCTACTTTATTTCCTCTGTAATTGGGGGAAAAGGTAACTTCTCCAAAACCAAACCTAGTCCAGGTCATATTGCATAACAAGCCTTTCCACAGTACTCCAGCTAAGAACTTGTTGCCGATGTAACTCTCTTGTAACCTCTGCAGCTAGCTGAAACTCCCCTTCATGAGCAATCCCTTCCACTAGAATGGTATAAGTTGTCTCATTTGGCATATACCATTTATCAATCATCACCTGGAAAACCTCTAAGGACATATCTGTCCTTTGAGCCTTGCATAACCCAAGTATAAGGGAATTATAATTGTCAATATCAGGCCCGCATTCATATTCCTCCATTATCTGGACAATTACCACTGCCTCCTTTATCATCCCTTCCATGCACAAACCTCTGATCAAAGATGAGTTGGTATAGGAATCTGGAGTATACCCATTCTTTGTCATCTCATATAATAGTTGAAATGCAGCGAATGTGTTCCCTTTCCTGCACAGACTGGATATAACATTCTTGTAGAAATCATCCGTAGATGAGCTCTGCTTATGACCCAAATTTTGTATTATGGAGAAAGCCTCCTGCACCTTCCCTTCCCTGCAAAGCATGGAAAGTGCATTATATGTCCCCTCATTAGGACTACAGTGCCGATAAATCATTTGATCTAGACACTTAAGCACGCTGTCAACCTTTTTTTCTCTGCAGAACTGAGCAATTATTGGGTTGTAGCTTGTAGCATTAGGTTTAAATCCACTCCTCGTCATCTCATCCAAAACCTCAAGAGCATTGTCAATTCGGCCATGGAGTGCAAGTGAAGTAATCAAGATATTGTAGGTAATTTTGGATGGAGCACAATCATTACTATACATCTCAGCTAGAAGTTGGTTTGCTCCATCCCACCGGCCCCCGTAGCACAAACTCCTCAGCAAGATGTTGTAGCTGACAACATTTGGATTAAAACCCTTTGACGGCAAATCCCTGAAGAACCTGAGAGCTTCTTCAATTCTGCCTTCTTTACACAATCCAGTTAACAAAACATTGTAACTAACCAAATTAGGCCTCCCGCCCTTGTCAATTATCTCATCCAGCAGTTTAATTGCCTCATCTACCCCTCTTTCCTTATAGGCAGCTTCAAGCAAGAATGAGTAAGTGAAAACATTTGGGATCAGCCCTTTCTGCATCAATCTATCCAAAAGCTGCAAGCTTTGTTGCAAGTTCCCGTGAATGCAAAGGCCTCGGACAAGGGAATTGTATGTAACAGTGTTTGGTGGGAGTCCAAATTCCTCCATTTTCTCTACAAGTTGCATTGCATACCCAACATTCCCTCTTTTACACAAATGATTCACCAAGAAAGTGTAAGAAGCTGCATCTGGGATGTTACCAGAAGTAACCATTATCTCCATTGCTCTGATTGCCTTTCTGATTTTATTGGACTTGCAGAGATCATACAAGAGCTGGGTGGATTGAACCATATCAGGTGTGTGGCCCTTCCCTATCATATATTCCAAATATAGAAAAGCATCATTGAGTTTAAGATCTTTTGCTTTTTGCTCACTCTTTCCATTCCTCCAATTGGGTAGTTTGAAAACAGTGTCATTTGGAGGAATTGATACGTGGGTAGATGCTAAAACAGAGGACAAACCTTTATTGAGTGAAAGTTTATGAAGATTTGCAACCTGGGATGAGAAGCAAAAACCTACTCTTGTAGTTTCTGAAGCTGGGTGTCGCAAAGGAGTCACCGCATGAAGCATGGATGCCATAGCTTGAAACAATAAGCTATCTCTCCTTTTTCATTTGAAGTAAAATTCAATCAACTAATTTCATTTTGCATTAGAGCATGTGAATTTACTGTGATTGAAGATGGCTTTTCAACTTTTTCTTTTAGCATGAAACTATTCATATAGAAATGTAAGATTCAAAAGGGAAAATCTCTTTGTTTTCCTTTCTTGGCTAAAAGGAGGGGCCATGGATCAACCAAAAAAAATACCAAATTCAAAATAAAAGAAATTCACTGAGACGGGTGCTGAGATTTTCCATTTAGAAATCCAAGCTTCGAAAACAAGAACAAGGATGGTCAAGATGACGAGAGTTGTAACTAACCCACGCAGGTTCTTCGTTTTCTTTTCCCGCTTTGCAGAGACTCAAGCAGGCTTATCCACAAGGACCCAACTCAATTCTTATCCTTCCAATTCTTATTCTCACTTCTTCGTTCTCCCTTCGTCCGTAATTTTGACCAGCAGGGTGTACGTGAGAACTGCACGTGAGGAACAGTTACAAAACTGTTCATTTTTTAAACGCCAAGAATTGAGTTGTTATCACAGTTACACTCCTTTGATTAATGGATAATAGCAACGTGAGGAAAGGTTTTCTTTGGAAAATTGCACATTATGATATAGATATAGATTTTCTCGTCAAATATGGTATAGATATAGATTTTCTTGGCCAGAGCTGACAAACTTACAATGGTTCGCACAACCAAACGGCATGTGGCTTAGTTCAGTATCAATTCTCTAATGGATAGGTCTGGACTTTAGATTTTTGTTGGATAACGCTGTGTTTGGAGTTGAGAAATGCAAGAGAATATAAAAAAGGTTGCTTACATATGGTATGTATTTTAAGAATAAAACGAAGGAACAAAAATTTCAAGAAAAGATCGTTTTCTAATTATATCTATTTCTTTCTCAAATGTGATTCTTGAATTCTCTCAAAACCAAACGCAGAGGTTTAATTACACGCCCTAATCTGAGAGCTTATTTAGCTCAATTTCTAAAAGCCCGAAATTAATAGGGCTGGGCTTGGGATAGGCATGTTGAAGCCTGGCCAGTCTACGTGCGGCCCATTTTTATATTTTATTGTATATATAGAAGTAATTTAATGGCTATATGCATATCTTAAACTAGTTTACTATATTACTAATTTATTTTGTAATTTTTTGTGACACTTTTTTTTTCTTAATTTATTAAAATATAAGTATAAATATTTTAATTATTTTTGTAATAAAATTATAAGAAATTTAAGAAAATTGCCAAGGTTGTGCTTAACTGGGTTGGGCTTGAGTTTTTATTTGTATTTTAGGACTAATCTTGAGTCTTAGTGTGAGGCTAAAAAATTGGGTCGGGTTTTTTGGGCAAGTCCTAAAGTGCTTATATGCTTTGTTAGGCCTAAGCCTGGCTTGGTCCATAAAATTGCCATCCCTACCTAACCCCATCAAATAAATAGTTTTTATCAAGAAACGTTGAGTCAAAAATTATAATAACATGTAAATTAATTATAAATATACTTTTCACGGGAGATCGAGACATGTAAGAAATACACTCTCTTTGACAGAGTCAACTACACTCTCTTTGACAGAGTCAACTATTACAGTCCAACGACTGGGATGCATTGGGTTGCTAGCAGCTTGTGTAGGCTTTAGCAATAAGCTTCTATAGGATTTAGCAATTTATAATCTTCTAGTAGATTTTTAGACTTCTAGACCAAGGAAAACCAATGGTGTACTACTTTACATAGAGATGATGAAAGGGCTACTATGCATTAACTGAAATGAACAAACTGTAGGAAGAGAAATTTTGTGATTAATAAATATGTCACACCCTGAAATAAACATGTAATATCCCAAAATTTATAATAATTAATAATAATATGGATAATAGTGATTTTAGGACGCAACTGTAGTTCTCACACACCTCTACGTGAAAATTTAAGCAAAAAACTCATCTCACAATTGCATTGATGTATAAAACATCCGTTAAACAATTTTCTAATTAAAACAGTAAATAAATTTGCCAAGATCTTCACATACAAAGCCAATAAAATCTACATATATTAATTAAAAACAATATCAGAGTGCACATGAAACAATAATCAATCTACTAAGAAATAAACCTACCAATTAACGTATTAACATTAGATAAACCTACTTTACTAATTAAGACATTAACATAAATCCTTAAACAAATATGCTACTCTATGTGGTCCTTGCGGACATCAAAGCACATCGTATCAAGACTACATCCTAAGCATTGTCTTGGTCCTTGTAAGCCGTATCTACATACTTGCAAGGATACTAGGGAATGAGCAAATATGCTCAGTAGGTATCATTCTACAAATCAAGTCCCATGCAGAACTCCAACTGTAGAACCATATCCATAAAATAATAACAATAAAAATAATAAAATAGATAAAGCATGCTGAAAAATAATTAAGGCAAATAAACAAATAATGATGTGCAAGTGAAATGAAAGACCCCTAATCATCTATATGTGGTCTAGAATGCATGTTTCTTAAGTATATTCTACATGAAAGAAAACATAAAAACACACAAGTCAAAGCTCCATCATCATGCAATGTATGCAGTGAAAGTGTGTGCAACCTCTAGGAATATTCATCTTCCCCTCATGAATACTTTAGAGTACAATTTATAAGACCTTCCCCCCTTTTTATAAATTGATATTATAATGCATTGTGAGATTATTCAGAAACCTCTTGTAGACGCCCCAAAATTGCATGATTTTTGATAAATCTTGAAGGAGAGAAATATTTTATTGGAATTTTCAATTCTTAGCATTGGGTTTGAGATCCTTAACCCATTTGAATCCAAGAACCACAAAGGAAAAAGCCCGAATTCAATCTTTTATGCAAAGTCAAACTTTTTCGGGTTGAATTTTGTTGACTTTTGACCCCAGAAAATGAAATATTTTTTAAAGTAAGATTTCAAGATAATTTTTCCCGGTAATCAGGTTTTTAGCAATGTTATTGCATAAATGAATTTTTTGAGATTTTAAATCTTGACAAATACCTTGGTATTAACATGTTGAATCTTTTTACCGAACCTGAAAAACCGGAATTTAGCCTGGAACTGGAAATTTGACTTTTATTCTCTTGGAATTTGGGTCTAGAACTATTTTTAATGGATTCAAATTGGGGGGTGGGGGGGGGGGGGTGTTTGCTTATTTACATGTAATATCTTAAGTAAATGTAGATTAAAAAATACGAGGACATTTACTTAAATGATATTACATGTAAATAAGCCTTGCTTGTGCAAGTGAGGCTCAAAACCAACCAAAGATGTGCTGACCGCATATATACTGCCGTTTTTGTCATTTATGTTGCGACCGCACTGTGCATACGGTTGCGACCGCACACACAGCACGGTTGCAGTTAATGCTTCTTGCGTGAGCTGCCACGTGGCTTCTAGAAGCTTAGGCCGTTAGGCCACGTCGGTAGCAATCATTTAAAGCATAACTGAATTTGAACCGTTCTATGCATATGGTTGCGACCGCATACACAGCACGGTTGTAGTTCATGCTTCTTGCGTGAGCTGTCACGTGGCTTCTAGAAGCTTAGGCCATTAGGCCACATCGGCAGCAATCATTTAAAGCATAACTGAATTTGAACCGTTCTGTACGTGCGGTTGAGGTGATTTTGCTTTGAAACCGCATACAAGAGAACGGTTTGGCTCAAACCGCACTGTGTATACGGTTTTGCTCATTTCTTGCATTTGCGAAAAGACTCGATTTCTGAGCCTTATTTACGCATATTACCTCTCTTTAAGGGACTTGAACTCCCTGTTTTAGCCTCCGAAACCTGCGAAATTACTCCAATTCAAGCCTTTAACTTGAATTGGATTAATCTAGAAGGGTTTATGGGCATACCCTTGAGACTTTTATGCCCTTGACTGTGCCTATAAATAGAGGGGTCCTCCTCTTGCAAAGGGCTGGCAATTTGAAGCATTGAAGCTCTGCAAGCAGAAGGGAAGCTCTGCTAGATTGTCTACTCAAGTGCTCAAGCTACCAAGGTAAAGCTCTATTTAGCTTTCTGGTCTTTTCTTTACATTTCCAACTCTCATCTTCTACCTTTCTGTAGTGTAAGGCTTTGAGTGGTTGTTTGTTGCCCCAAACCTCTTCCAAAGTACATGGGAATCCTCTATAGCCGTAAAACGTGAAGAGAGAGTCTGGGGAAAAAGAAGATGGAATGGATCCTTTAGGCTAAAACCCTTATGTGATGAAGAGCATGGAGTGGTTATTTTGCACCTATGGTTGCTTTTCTGAAGTGATTATTTTGAATCTAGGGAAAAAATTATGATCAATGCTCTCTATAGCATTTGATATTTGTTTGCTCCCAGAAATATGATTTTCACTATCACACACTTCTTTTCACTGTTTTTTTTCAAGTATAGGCTAGATTTTGGATTCTCCATGTTCCATATGGAAAATCTGAGATTCTTGGCCTTGGATTGAATTTTTAGGACTTCATGAGATTGTTTTGATGATTTTCAAGCTATTTTGGTCGAGATCAGTTGCACTGGTTTTGGTCTCTTGTTCAAGGTTTTTCAAAACAGGGCAACATCTGTACCATGTCTTAGAATGCTCATAACTTCATCATCTGGATGAATTTTTGAGTGATTCTAAAGACATGTGATAGATAGGAACGTCTAGTTTATACCTGGAAATTTTCATTAATTTCTATGAAGCCATTTTTTGATACCATATGTTCAAAGTCGGCAAGTCAGTTCAGTTCAGATTGCTGAACTTGATACTTTGATTGAGCACCATTTGCTCATTTTTTATCCGTTTTGGATGATTTCAATCTCTGTGGTTTCCTTGAAGAGTCTATTTTCGATTTAAACTAGTTTGAAGAGATTTTGTTTTGTTTCGTGGCTTGTGTGCTTGATTGACTCAAAGTTGTTCTGTAACAGAGTTCTGGGTTAATTTGTGATCCTCTAGGCATGTTCAGGAGGTCACACAAGTCACACCTGGATGGAGTTTTGTGTGGGGCCTATTTCGTTTAAAAGATGGCACCACATACTTCATCCTTGCAAGTTTTTATGGATTTATATGGAACCAAACTCCACGAATAGAACTTCAAAAATGCCTACTCGCCGCTTTTTCTAATTTATAGCAGCAGATTTCAATAGTGCATTTCTCTTTTGTTTTAAATTGGATCGAGCTGATTTTTTTACTGAATCTTCTATCTCATACCATCTTTCTAATGGCTTTAGTTTCATTTGATTTGGGTTTGGAGCGAAGGATTTATGAATGTTTAAAGTCTTTAAGCTCTTATGGCCTGATTTTTCTAGATTTGCCTCAGCTTGATTTCTCTTCAAATTTTTACTTTGATTTTCATTCACTCATGAAGTTCTAGAAGTGATATGTCCATAAAGAGAATCCAAATTTATTGGACTACTCACATGGAATAGTCACGCACATATTTGCTTGTTTTCGAGCAATTCTCTGTTCATTATGATTAGCAAACAGTTCTTTTAGCATGAACAAGCATATGGCCACCGTCTTGTACGGATGAGCGGGGGTGCCTAAAACCTTCCCCTGCTCATAACCTATTCCCCTTACTTGATCTCTGGATTTACCTTTGAATTAGAGCTACTTTGGTTCTATTTGGCATTTATGATCCCTTTGGTATCCATTCACACCCTAACTTGAATGGTGGTGACTCTCTATTTTTATCAATCCCCGCGTGATGATATCGGAAGTCATCTAAGTGACATTTCCATGTCTCACACCTCTAGCTCAACACAGTATAACTTACAGACACAAAGGCACCAACCTCTTCATGGTTGTTTAAAGTATTCTACATGTACATCGCATGTTCTACGGGCTTACAACTGATTGAAACACTATGCCGAGCAACTTTTTGTTAAAAGTGGACTACTCTTAAGATGTCCAAAACATTTTTGTGAAGTCAAACTCTAAACAATAACACGGTCTCACTTTATAATGCCTTACGGAAATTTCACGTGAAGGTCTTACATCATTTTTGTAGCCAGGTCTTACTAGCCAGGTCTTACTAGCCAGGTCTCGGACTCCATGGAAAGTCTTCACTATGACATGTAAGAAGAACGGATTAGGATTTTGGTGACTTTTGGGATAGACCCTCACAACTCATCTGTTCCAAAATCAATGTCATAGTATGCTAAACACATGCATGAGTCATATTTTTATCACAACAATGCAATTATAATGTACATACCTGGTTTTTTAATCACCAACCATAGCAAAATAAATTCAATAAGCATGTTATCACATAATCAATGTGATTCGGTAAGCATAAAGTAGTTTAAAAGCTCATAAACAAGTATATAATCATTATTGTTGCATAAGACATTCAAAAATACTATAAAAAACAAATTATGCTTTGCTGCTTGAGCTCAAATCGAGCGCACTTTGAGTGTCAAACTCATGCATATAATCATGCACTACCATACCACTCAAGCCTAGCCTTGTGCGCAAACATTCACGCTCAAGTGCATGACCAACATAAGACGAGCGACAAAAAAGGTTTACGCAGAGATCCCTTCTGCTTGAGCTAGAGGTCTTGCGCCACAACTAAAAATAACCTACATCTTGAGCAAAGGGTCGAGCAGTGTCTAGTGCAGTTCTCAGGTTGAAGAAAATTCATAATTTTAGAAAACAGTGTTGACCAAAGTTCATCAAGGTCGCGTTGGGCATCCCGTGTTTGAGCGCTAAACCCAGATTTGTAATTTATGATTTCTCTGACACTTTCTACTATGATTTTCTTAATTCTAATGTTCTAAAAATGTTTCAAAACATTCAATAATGAATTCCTAACCCTCTAATTGCACCCAAAACATCCAGATCATAATATAGCTATCCTTCCATTATAATCTAAAATTTTTCTAGTTAAGCTTTCATGCAAAAGTTCATACATTCACCAAATCATTGAACCATACATACAATTCAATCTAATAGCTTGTTTCTAAACATCCATAAAGCAAAATCCATAAACAAAAACATGACTTAAATCATGGAATCAAATATCATCTATTTTATGCATACATTTCAGAAATCAGTGCAATTATGCAATCAATCAAATAAATCACAATTCATTGCATGAAATCCACATATTTATCATTAAACTAATAGAATATACCTTCTCCAATGACCAAAATTTTCAAAAGTAAGTTTAGGTATGAATTCTATATATTAGCAACTTAATATTGTTGATCCACCCATCTCAACTCGCAATAGTTCTTTGTTGTATGAAAATTTCTTGATTTGATCATTGAAATCCTCCTCTCTCTCTCTCTCTATTTTTTTTTTTCTAATTGACACATTTGAAAATTCTCTAGGGTTTCTCCCCATAAAGCTTCACACATCCAATCCTTGTAAATAAAAGTAAAAAGTCTTAGATTAGGTTTAGGTTTAATATTTAAAATAGGATGCTAGTTAGGTTAATTAGCATATTAATCCAATTTTTAGAAGACTTGGGTTAGGTTAAGCCTTCTAATTAATCTAATAAATAAACTAACCCAATCTAACCCCTTATTAATTATGTATGTTATCATTGAATTACTATTTTACCTTTTTATTTTTCTAGAGTGTTACATAATATGTGTAAGCACCTCATTTTTTTGCACCTCCCGGAAGTGAAAACCCTAATAGATAGGCCAAGTCGTAGGGAGCAGAAATTGACTTTTTGATCAAGCTTGAATTGACTATTATACCCTATCCCAATGGATAAAAAATTCTGACACGGTTCCAACACAACTGAGTTTGCTAGAATCGGAGTCCAGATGAAGGAGATATAAGCAAAATAACCCTAAGGGCAAAATTGTAAATAAATGCAGAAATTCAGTCCGTGTGGCAACAAAAAAAAAAGAAGAACTTCGCAACCGTATACCTTATACAGACACGTTAAAATTCTCTAAAAATGAGCAGATCAAGCCCTAGGGCAAAAATGCAAAAAAGCCGTCCACGTGGCGAATGTGCGAGTCACATCTGCCAAGTGGCAAAGTGAAGGACGAAAGGACAAAAGATGAAAATATCTTAAATAAAATAATGTTATTTTTCCAAAATATCTTATTTTGCTAATTAATTTAATTGAAAAATCTAAAAAATCGGATTCTCTCATTAAGTGAGAGGATTACATCAAATCAATCAAATTGGAAAGAGAAAAGGGCATATTCGAAAAAAATCTGATTTTTATTAAAAATATCTGAAAATATATGTCAGATACACATATTTTTGTGTGTATCCAAAATATAATTTCGGATACAAGATAAGATTCCCAGTTTTTGTGTCAGGATTCTCTGACCTTATCCCTGCAAATAATGATTTTTGATGGGATGTATTTGTATCCAAAATTATATTTCGGATACAAATATATTTGAGTATAGCAAAAATTATATTTCGGCTATACTAAAAATATATTGTATCCAACCTGATATTTCAGATACAGCATTTTTGTCTGTAAATGAGCAACAATAGCCCATTTTGGGGGTGGGCTGGTTTTTGTCTTTTTTCAACACTTCCCCCTTGTACGAAACCTCTCTTCCTTCCTTCTTCTTCCTCATCTTAAACCTTGAAAGAAGCTTGGAGGAGCTTGGCGGTGCAAAGAAGAGGAGGTCAAGGTGCTGTCCACCCTTCAAGGAATCTCCAACACACCTCAAATAAGGCTCCCAACACCAAGGTAAGTCTCCTTGGTGTGTTTTGTTATACATATATGAAAATGGGCATAATGTGAGCATGTTTCCATCTTTTTTGCTTTCCCTTGCATTGTCTTTGTTCTTCAATGTTCTTTTCTTTTTCTTTTTCCTTGCTTCTTACATGAAAGTGACTTCCCATGGTAAGGGGAAGTGTCCATACTCAAGAGATGGGAGGAGAGATCAAGTCATAATGTCAAAAAGTCCCATTTCACAACACTTTTTCTCTGTCTTCTTCTTATTTCCATCTTATTAAGCAAGAGAAGAGCATGTTCTCCCTTCTCATGTCACATGTACCCCTTAAACCCCCCAAATCCCTTCTTTAATGGCTTTTTAGGTTACTATCATGCTTGTTATCCTTATTTCATTGTTTACTATGAAGTATGCTTGCGTAATGTGGTAGGGTTTCATGTACTTGAATAGCATATTCCCTACCTCTCTTGCCATGATATTTCTTCCCCTTTTTGCTACTGTTTTTGTGCTTTGCATGCTTCCCTCCTTCTCTTTTCATGTACACTATGCACATACGCATGCATGGCACACTTAGAAAATATGCTTAAGCTCCCCCCCTTTTTTTGTAGTTTCTCTTCACTTGCATGTGGATTAGCATGAGTAAATGCACACACTCTTAAGTCTAGAGGTGGCAATTATGACCCGTGACCCGCCAACCCGCCCGATCGTAGGCGGGTTTGGGTTGACTATTTTTATAAATGGGTTGGGTTCAGGTCATGAATTCTCAACCCGATTATAAACGGGTTGGGTTAGGGTTTGACCCCTCAACCTAAAATGACCTGATTACAACTCGATTATTTTTTTGTGTAATAGAAGTTTGGAACATTATACTAACAATAGTTGTGGCTACTCAACCTTTCATCTTTTAATATAAATAATGACAAAGGATAAAGTGAAGAAAGACTTTCTACATATAAATATTTCAAGTTTCTTAGCTTCTACTAATATAAATTGAGACCTTGATGACAAGTAAAGTCTTTTAAGACTTTATTATTATGTTTTAGTTCTTTTCTTGTTATTTTAGTTCTATCTTAATGATTGTTGTGTTATTATACTTATTAAGTGTGCTTTGATATTAGAATGAATTAAAAAATTAAATTTTCATAGACTTTGATATTAGAATGAAATAAAATTTTTAATTTTTAGTAGTAATTTAAATTATTTAAACGGGTTGGCGGGTTAGAGTGGGTTGGGATATTCCAACCCGTTTATTAAATGGGTGGGTTTAGGTTGAGCGTTGGCTTGTTAACCCCATACGTCAACCCGACCTGAACCCGCACGACCCGACCCATTTCCACATCTACTTAAGTCAATGTTTCTAGCATATTTCACATTTCGTTTAACTTGTCTCTAATGCATGATTGGTATGTTTGTTAATTGAATGCGTGGTTTTGCCGAGGGACTAGTGCAAGGCCTACTTGGCCATCTCTTTTGTTCTCTCCATGGAGAGGATGTAATGCCCCAGATCCGAGTCACGAACTAACACCTTAACTCATCCCCGGAGGTTAATATAGAACACAGGATCGCAATATCAGAGTGAAGGAAAAACATGAATACGACAATAACTATATAACGGAGTGCGCTAAAATAATCCCAAACTGGAATAAAACTCACATGACCAAGAACTACCCGTAAGTACTGTCCTCTCCAAGAGCAGCTGAAAACAAAACAAAAACAAAAGGAATGAGATACAAATATCCCAGTGAGCAGCACATGCATGCACAAAACCATTTAGTTCAATTCTAAAAATATGCGACGGTGCAACACATATACGATGACGATAACACATCTAATCTGAGTAATCCAATAGAATCCCAATAATCCATGTGATATAAAATGCGGAAATCCATCGTGTAAATCAAGCAATAATGTCGATATCAAATCGTGCATATAGCCGTAAAGTCACGTATAACCCAAATATAAAACGAATCTAGTACCAATCTCATGTCAAACTTGATGGGGGAACCACGCTGGGTCTATGTACCTCATCCCAATACCATATCCGATGAGGGAGCCACACGGGGCCTGTGTTACCTCATCCCAACACAACACTCGATGAGGGAGCCACACGGCCTATGTTACCTCATCCCAACTGTGCGCGCGTCGGAAACGGGGCACGGGAAAATTCGGAATCGCCACCGCCTGATGGGGTGCAGGCGGATACCTGGGTGCCTAAGTTAGTCTGTTTTGGGCTTTGGTCTGCGGCTTGAGATTCTAAGTAGGGTTTCGGTTGTGGTCTGGGGAAGTCCATAGACACCCCAGTCCACCCCGTCGGATGACGGGTCCCGTGGGTTCCCTGGTTTGAGTCAGCTTACTTTGGTTTCTCACCCGATTCCTAATCCGATATGCAACTTGGTTAAGTCTGGCGGGACCACCTGAATGGTGTGGGTCATTTTAATTGATTTTATCTTGCTTACTTTAGATGATCTAAGTCTGACTGGGTGGGCCCCGTTGGAAGGCCCACGATGTCCTTGGTGGGCTTGACTAAGCCCATGTACCCTTGGTGGGCCTCTGTCTAGTCCTAGGAGACCCTTTGGGTTTAGGTTAGTGAGTTGATTTTACTTAATTGTTTAAGTTGGAATTTTAGGTGATTTTCATGCAAAAGGTTGGTCTGCATTGGTTGGTGGGCCCCAGGGTGGGCCCCCATGATGGTTGCCAAGGGTGTTTTGGATCTATTTTATTTAGCTTTGCCAAGAATAGGCTGGTCATTGGGCTTGGGGCCCATGATCCAGTTTTGGGCCTGAAAGCCCGGTTCTTTGAAGCCTAGGGTTTGCACCCTAACTTGGTTGATTAGTGGGCTTTGGCGGGCCCGACAGGCCCTTGCCCTTGGTCTCGGTCAAACCATGCTATTTAAACAAACCATTCCACAAAACAAGTCCTGGTAGACCGCATTGGGTGCAGCCTACCCGGTTCGATTAGTTAATTCCACTTAATCTTGCTTATTTGCATACTTTCGGGTTTATCGGGCTTGGTAGGCCTCGTTGGAAGGTCCACGGGTATTCCGAGTTGGACCGGCGGTCCATGTCCCAAGTTGGGTTTCCAGGTGACCCGAAAACCCTGTTGGTTCAATGGTTTTGGTGCAAACTATCACAAAAATCCGGCAAGGATCAGAAAAAACATGAAAATGGCATTTCTGTTGTGTATCCGGCCTTAGTTGCCGGATACACACAGTCCCTAGGTGATCCGGCCTGAGTTGCCGGATCACTTTAAAAAGGCCTTTTTTGGGGTTTGGCCATTTGGGATGACTTCCAGGGATTCCTAAGGGTCTTCTACAAGTCATGTGGGCCCCTGGGAAGGCCCACATTGGTTCAGATTTGGGGAGAAGCCTCGTTTGGCTTCCTTTATGATTTTTCAGCAAAGGCAAGGGATAGTGGGGGCATGGGGCTTCCTAACAGGTGGTGAAGAGGTTGGGAGGCATGCTTAAAGGCACAAAAATGGCATAGGGATAGGGGGATAAGCACTGGTCGGGCCCTTGGCTCCAACAAGTACCATGCATGAGGCTATCATGCATGGAGGTAGTATGCCAGGAATGGGAGTGCTGCTGCTGTTTCCAGCAGTAGCTAAGGCGGGTCATGGCATATATAAAAAACAGCAAGTTACCAAAAGACAGAAGAGCATGCACTTCTATCTTGACATACAAACAAAAAGTAAACAAGACATGTTGTAAGCTCATAATAGACAAACAAAGGCCTGCTGTGAACAGGGGGACAGCAACAATTGGCTTGAGCTTTGGGGGGACTTAGCTCGCTACTGGGGGTGGGGGGTTTACACTCATGGGAGTTGCATGGTATCGGAAGACCTGTTGGGGGAGGTGGGACAGCAACCAGCAACCTGAACTTGCTATTGTCCCATCCCCCATCAACAACTTGCATGGAGCTTGGGGGGTCTTGCAAAGTAAAGGAAAGAGGAGGGTAAAAGGGGGGTCATGCTCATGGGATTAGTGGGCCTGGTGTGGGAAGGATGTGATGAACTCCTCCACTATTTTTTGGGTGCTGGATCCAGCATGCGGATGGAGGAGCCGGAAGTGGGGGGGGGGGGGGGGGGGGGGTGGAGGAGTGCTGCTGCTGTTCCCAGCAGCAGCTCATGCAAGCTCCTATAGTAGGCTATGGGGGTGAGGGGGATCATGCTTTTTTTTTTACAGCGATGGGTAGCATGTTGTTACTACTAAAAAACAGCATGTAGCGATTAGCATGTTATTACAATAAAACTCATGCCTAGACATGCAAAACAGCAAGTTGAGAGAGGGTGGGGTCATGCTCATCATGCCTAAGGATAACCCATAGGGGGATGGGCGTGCTGCTGCTGCCTCTAGCGGCAGCTCAAGCAAACCTTAACAGTGGGTCGAAGAGACGAGGGGAACATACTTGTTGACCACGGAACAACAAATAGCGGAGGACAAGCAAGGAGGCACCTTGACACCTCAAAACAGTGACATGTTACAGGGTACTTACAGAAACAAAGCATACAGTGGGGGAGCATGTTAAGGCCTTAACCAGCTAGCCAAAGGGTGGGGGGAACATGCTGGAACTGAAGCCAGGAACAGCTCACTAACTAACATGCATTCACACACTGATTGAACACACCAAATCAGCAACTCATTAAGTAAGAAATCAAGTTAGTAAGAAGGGGAAAGAATGGGGGTTACGTAGGGATACAAAGGATTACTAATATGAGGGAACATGCTCCCTTTTTAATGGAAACAAATACCACCAAGACCAAAAAAAACTACAACAACTTGCCATGACACTTAGACCCATTTTTTTATCCACTAAAAGGTCTTCTCTCCCTCACCCAAAGCAACACTTAATCCCTTTTACCTTTGAAGAGCTTCGGGTGGTGTAGATGAAGAAAATAAATGAAGTAAAGATGCATGTGGATGGACCTGCTACAGCAAGGAGGCCATCCACTCATACCAATTCAAGACATAGCCATTCTCATATATATGGTGTAAAATACAAGGAGGAATAATACTTGGGGGTGAGGGGACCCTTGAGTGCGGTGTATTGAGCTCCTTGGAGGCAAAGCGAAGTGCTGGAGGCCTTCTCTTCAACAGCAACAGCAGTGAACCACTTCTTTGTGTTAGTAGGAGGTGGGGAAGAAGAAGGATGCAAGAGGTGGAGTGGCCTTGTAATGGTATGGGGGGTTATGGAGGGCAAAGGGGGGTGAAGAAGAAAGGATTCAGGTGGGAAAAAGTGGGGGAAGAAGGTTGAAAACTAGCAAGAAAAGCCAACCCCCGGCCAGAGGTGGCTGCTGTGCTTTTATAGAAAAACTTAATGTATCCGGCATTAAATGTCGGATACACTACATGTCCTTTGTATCCGGCATTTAATGTCGGATACATTGAACCTCCTTTGTATCCGGCATAAAATATCGGATACAAACAGAATTATTTCAAAAATTTAATGCCGCCGCGAATCTGTCGGGGAATTGGCGCGTATCTCGCCGAGCAAATCTTTGTATCCGACATTTGATATCGGTTATACACAAACCCATGTGTATCCGATATATTTGACCAGATACAAATCAAAAAATTACGGATTTGCCCCTTGACTTGACCGATTTGACTGATTTGACACTTTTGGATATCTACGGATTGCCCCCTGTGAAATTTTGCTTTAAAACCTGGGATATTTTGCATGTTTGGATATTTACGGATTGCCCCTCGAGATATTTTCTTGCGCCACTCGCCACCTGTGCGGCTTTTTGCCACATGTGCAGTTTCTAGTTTTTCTGCTCGAAAACTTCAACGGTTCATATCTCCTTCATCCGGACTCCGATTTGAGCAAACTCAGTTGCGTTGGACTCGTATCGGAGCCCTCTATCCAATGATATAGAGCTGAGCACCTGGCTCGGGGTTCGAAAAAAGTCAACTTTCGGCTCACCCTCAAGTTTGACCGCCCACAGAACCTTCATCCGGACTCCGATTCCAGCAAACTCAGTTGCTTTGGACTCGTGTCGGGATTCTCTATCCATTGAGATAAAGCAAAGTGGCCAATTATCACTTGATCAAAAGGTCAAATTTTGACCCCTCAGGGTTTGACCTTTTAGCCGGGTTTTGCATTTCCGGCTCTTCTGGGAGCGCAAAAATGAGGTGCTTACACCAACACAATTCATCATAGTTACTCCGGACCAGCATAGTATCTCACAAAAACCCAATAGGTGCTCTAACCCAAAAACATGCACAAGTCCATTCGGCAATAAAATCCCCATTACTCACACAAAACAATATTCGTAAAACCAACTTAACACTTTGATAGAAAACACGTAAACTCAGATTAAACATATTCACAGCTAGAAACAATGTTAAATCATAGATAAGATTGAAACACTAACCGAGGGTATCAAGGATAGAAATTTTATTACCTACTGTACTTTAAATATCACTTTCGGGAACTCATAAATCCCACCAACAATTTGACTCAATGATCTTCAAGAGTTTGGAACAACGAAGAATGTCTTTAACCACCTAAACAGACTTTTGGATAAAAGGGGTAAACATTAAAGTGCCAAAAATAGTCTCAGATAGGTCAGTCGCACGACCTTTGAAAATTTTGAAGGTTCGCTGACCTCTATCGCTTGGCGCCAGGTCGGCGGACCCACGATTTTTGTTTTGCACTAAGCTCGACTCGTTGGTGCGAGGTCAGCGCCAACGAAGCGGACCTACCCTACTCCTATGAGCTAAGCTGCCACTGGGGTAAGGAGGTCGGCGACAGCTCGGCGGACACACTCTGTGATTTGCGACTCTCTATTAACTCTAAAACTCCATGTCTAACCACGTTTTTGACCTCTACAACCACTTTTCTATGTTTCTACCATCCCCAAAACACGTTTAAACATGATTTGAATTTAATCCAACAAAATTTATATCACAACCCTGATTCTCATCGAATAAATCATGTTCGAGAACTATGTTTTCCAAAACCATGCTTTTTGACTAAACTTAGAGATCAAAACTAACTACAAATCAAAACGATGCTACTCACTTGATATACACTCAAATCCCTGCAACCGAAACTCCTTTAATAGCAAGTTCACCAATTGATCTCCACCTAGTTCTTCTTTTGTTCGCAAGAGATTTTCTGAACACGCTGTAGACACCCCAAATTGCGCTGAGAAAATGATGAATAATTGGCCAAAATCATTCTTTCTTTTGTGGCCGACATAAAAAATCAGAAAATAAATTTGTTCTTTGTATCCGACAGAATGCATCGGATACAAATAAATTTAATTGTATCCGATGGATTTTGTCGGATACAAAGATTATTGCTTGTATCCGACCTGAGTTGTCGGATACAAGGATTATGCTCAAAATTGAGGAATTCCGAAAGTTTTCAATTTTTACTATCTTATCCCTATTTAAGGAAAGTGAATTCTCAAAAATGGCCTTAGGGTTAAGTGGAGGGATTTTAGACATTTGTTTGTGTCTACCATTAGGTTCCCTTTTACCCTAATTTTTGCCTATAAATAGGAGGCCTCTCGTCAAGCAAAGGGCCAAGAGTTGGAGATTGAAGAGCTCCAAGTGAAGAAGGGAACCTCTGCCCCATTGCTTCCCGAACCCAGGTAAGCCCTAACCCTCTTTTAATTTTCTGTTTTTAAATTCTAGGGTTAGTTCTCTTCTTCTACCTTTTTGTAGAATAATGGCCTACTGTTTGTGCTTGAAACCCCTTTCCCTACTCAAAGTACCTCGAGATTTTCTCTAGTCGTAAAACGTGAAGAGAGACCTAGGGGAAACAGAATGGGAATTGACCCTTAGTCCTAGAACCCTCTTGAATGGCCTATTGTTGTGTGAAACCCCATTCCCTACTCTAAGTACCCCTAGATTATTTCTAGCTGAAAAAGGCGAAGAGAGAACTAAGGGAAACGAGAATGGGAATGGAACCCTAGACATAGAAACCCATTTGATTAATGTAAGTTTAATGCTATATGTTGTGATGTATTGATTTAAAGAGATGATTTTTACACATGCACACATCGCACTTGTTTTGTCGGAAAAGGCTCGTATTTTGGATCTATTGTATTCATTACGATAGATCTAGGATAAATAGCCCTAAATTTATTCCTGGACATTTCTTAATGGTTTTCAAATGAATACAAGCAAGTTTTCCTTGGATATAGGAGACCTCTTGGTCTAACCTCTTTGTTTTGAGCATTTTTTACTCCACTTTAGGGTTTTTGGTATATTCTCTCCAATCACAGAGAATGGTGAGCCAAATTCATGCCCTATATCCTTCTGGAGGTTTTTCAATACTTTTCCAAATGATTTTGGTTTGGATTGTACGGATTATACACACTTGATCACTGTTTTGGATTGATTTTACTTAAAAATGTCTAAACTGGACAGCATCTGTACCCTAACTTCGGACACTCATAACTTCATCATCCGGATGAATTTTGGAGTGATTTCAAAGTCATGTGAAAGGTGAGACTGTCTAGTTCTTGTCTGTAAAATTTCAGCCATTTTTATGAAGTGGATTTTTGACACCATTCGATCAAAGTCGACAGGTCAGTTCAGGCCAGATTGCTGAACCTGTCACTTTGAATGAGCACCATCTGCTCAATTTAAGTGATTTTGATTTATGTGTTTTCCTTTATGAGTATGCTTTCAAATCCAATTGGTTTCAAAATTTTTTGCTTTCATTTGTGTCTTGTGTGTCTGATTTACTCAGAACTGTCCCATAGCACAATTCTGTGCTGATCTATGATCCTCTTGGCATGTTCGTGAGGTCATACAAGTCACATCCGAATGAAGTTTCATGTGAGGCTTATTTCATTTGAAAGATGGCACCATTTACTTCATTCTTGCAAATTTTCAAAGATTTATATGGAGTTCATTTTCACAAATAGGTTTTCAAAGTTGCCCACTTGCCACTTTTATCAACTTATAACAATGAATTTCAAACAAGCATAACTCTTAGGATTTTAATCGGATCTACTTGAAAATATTCCTGAATCTTTTATTTATCATAATATTTCAAATGGATTTGGTTTGATTCAATTTGAATTTGATTTGAATGATCTATGGTCAAATGGCTCCATCTTTTACCGAGTTTTCCGGATTTGCCTCCACTTGCTTGTGTTCAAGTTTTGCTTTGATTTCCATTTAATAGTGATGTCCCAGAAGTGATACTTCCATAAAAGAAAGTCTAAGATTCATTGGACTTCTCATGTGGAGGGATCATACATGTGTTTAATCCTTTTCAAGCCTTTTTGATTACTAGCAAGCTTTCTTTATTTTGAGCATGAACAACACTTGGCAACCACCTTGTGTGGGTGAATGGGGGTGTCTAACACCTTCCCCCGTTCATAATCTAATCCCCTTACCCATCTCTGAATTTTTTATTTTAAAGTGGAATTCTTTTTAATCTAGATTCGCCTTTTGTGCTTGTTTTGATGATTTTGGTGTCCATTCACACCTAAAAGGAATGGTGGCAACTCTCCCATTTTTCGAATCCCGTGTGATGACCGGAAAGTCACGAGATTGACTTTTTCCATGTCTCACACACGCTGATTGGCAGGAACCACACGACTGCTTCTCTCCAAAACCCTAGAACTCCAGCCGCGAACTCCTTCCACTCAAGGTATGAGAAACCTACAAAGCTAAATACCTTAAGTATTTATACTTACCCTATATACTTTGCCGCTCGACAAATTTTAAAACCCATGATTCAGTGCACACTCGCCCACTCAATTTTTCCTACATACATAGCTTTCCAGCCCTTGATTCATTGACTTAAGTTTCCCCCTTAATTTCCCTCGCTTCCACACCTAATTTCTCGAATCCCAAATATACCCCTGCTTTACAGATCTCTGAAAATTTCACCCATACAGACTTATTAATTCCAATAAACAATAATCACGTAGGAAATTTTGGGGTTTTACAGAGGAAGGGGTGTACTTGGCATAAGAATAGGGACACCCTAGGTCCCTATTCTATAGCTTGAGTTTCAGCTCAAGAAGAAGGAGGAATGCCCCAAGCCTTAACCTCCTTCTTTTTTGATCCTAAAAGTCACAAAAAGAGACAAATGAGGCCTCCCCCCTCATGTATGAACCTCTATGGGCCCACCAAGGGGCCTGGGCATCCCTAGAAGCCAAAGAATCCGACCCCCATGAAAAATGCCAAAAAATGATTTTTCTCTGCTTGCCCGAAAACTCAGGTCGGGCAAGCTACTTTTCAGTGTAAGTGTAGCCGAAATTATATTTCGGCTACATATATTTTCTGTGTAGCCGAAATTATATTTCGGCTACACATAGAAAACCCTAATTGCAGTTTTCTGGTCCCTTGATCATTTTCTAACCATTTTTTATTAAACCAACCCATCCAGTAGGGTTCTTGGGTCAATCCAGAACCCAACATGGGCCTTGGGCCCAGTGGGCCCAACATGAGCACCCGTGGGCCTTCCAATGGGGGCCACCCAACCCAACTAACATACTTTGATTAATAAAACAAATAAATAACTTAATCAATGGGCCATACCACTTGAGGCCCAATAAAGGCCCAATGAGAAGCATGTTTGGCTAGGTTAGGTTTGGTTTGGCCGAGACCTGGGATTGGGCCTATCGGGCCCTACCTCTTTCCTTAAAGAGAGCCCACTTACCAGAGGTGGGAAGGGATCCAAATCACATATCAACAAAGACTTGGGCCTTCTAACCTAAGCCTAGGACATGGGCCCCAAGCCCATTCCTAGCCCAATTGGAGATGAATTAAGTCGGAGATAAACAAACCCTAAGGCAACTCTTGTGAGGCCCACCCAATGGGCCTATAAACCATCCAGGCCCACCAAAATGAACCTTAAGCTAATTCTTTTCTAAATCTCAAATAAAAGCAATTAAATTAACTAAACCCTAAAGGGCTTTCTCAGGTTAGATTAAAGCCCACTAAAGGGACATGCGGGTTATGTTTAGCCCACCAAGGCATCCGTGGGCCTTCCAATAGGGCTCACCCAATCAGACTGAGATCACCTTAATTGTAACGCCCCGGATCCGTGTTGTTCAATAAAGGAATAACACGTCTCACGGAGTGTTAGGTAAGGATCTAAATAAATTGTGATCGCTGGATAATCACCTAAACTATACCATATCAGAGTACGCAATTCAATTCTTAACAAAGAAGTCAAAAAAATAATCTTTAATTATAATCAAATGATCCAACATCAAACTACGTTATTACACTTTTAACATTAAATAAATCAAAAGTCCAATCCAAAATAAACCTACTAGTCTATGGAATATAATAATAATCTTCCTCCCTATAAGTCTCAGTAGGATCTACCCCCGTAGTCGCCTCACCACGAGTATCTGAAAACAAAAACAAAAACAACGGAGTGAGATACGAATATCTCAGCGAGTAGCATATGCATGCAGAAATAGTTAACAACAGTTATAATTATGCACCGATAAATATCCAGCATGATTAAAGCAACCAAGACAATTTCCAAGTTTAAATCCCAAAACCAATAATAGTATCCAATCAATTCAATAACAATACCGATAACACATCGAATGGTCAATGTCATGACTATTGTTAAATTGGTTAATTAACATGCCAAGGAGACATCCACACTTCCATGTACACAGTTCCGGCCTACTCAGGGTTTCGGAACTCTGAAATGACGGCCTACTCAGGGTTTCGTCATCCAATGCCGGCCTACTCCCTGGGTTTCGGCATTGACAACTAGGCCTACTCAGGGTTTTTGGCTGCTCTACACCGGTCGTGGCAACACACAAGGGTATGCAATTACACCAATAAACAATACCATCACATTACTAAGCTTAAGCATGGATCCAAGGGAAGCTAGACCAAAACCAAAATAACAAGTTCATAAAACTCAGCATTTACAAAACCATAACCAACACTGATTACCATCATGTATATCCCAACACACTCATCACAAGTCATTCCAACCAGAACATCAACTCATGTAATTTCAGTAGGTATCCCAACCTCAAAACAACAAATCTCATCATCAATAAAAGGATTTTACTTACACAAGAAAATTCACAATACCGTTCAGCCCTTTGAAATCAAACAAATCCAGATTAAACAATTTCATAATCGGAAAACCAATATACTACATAAAGAAGACTAACTCATTAACCTATAGAGTCATGAACAGCAAAATAACCTACCCAGGTTCCTTCAATTCATTCCGGAAACTTATAGAAATACCAATAATTTGATTTAATGCTCTCCCTAATGTTTTGAACAGATAACATATTTCTAATATCTTAATATAGTCTTTGGCTAAGAGGTTGAAGCCTCAAAGTATCAAAATTTGGCTTGGATTGGTCAGACGCACCTTTCTGAGAAATTTAGTGGGTGCGCTGACCCAAAATAACTACTCACACTGACTTCAAACACTTGGCGCCAGGTCGGCGCCAACTCGGCGAAACCTAAATACATCTCGCGTTGAGCTGCCGCTAAGGTAATATAGGTCGGTGGCAACTTGGCGGATCCAACTTTCAATTTTTGACTCTCAGTTAACTCTAGAACTCCATGACTAACCAAGTTTTTGCCCTCTGTAACAACTTTTCTATGTTTCTACCATCCCCAGAACACATTTAAACATGATTTGAATTTAATCTAAATAACTTTATATCATGATTCTGAACTCACCCTAAAATCCACGCTCGAAGGCTATGTTATTCAGAAACCATGCTTCACGGCTAAACTATTAGATCAAAACCAAAACACTGGATTAAAACGATGCTACTCACTGTTATACGCTCCAAAACCTTGCAACGGCAACTCCTCGAATAGCAAGTCCACCAATCGATCTCCACCCAGTTCTTCTTCTGTTCGCAAGAGGTTTTTCTAAACACCCTAATTCTGAACACTTTGATCGGCAGGCTTCTCTCCAATACCCTAGAACTCCAGCCGAAATCTCCTTCCACTCAAGGTATACAAAACCTACGGATCTAAATACGTTAAGTATTTATACTTACCCTATATATTTTGCCACTCGACGAATTTTAAAACCCATGATTTGGTGCATGCTCGCCCTCCAAGTTTTCCTACATACACAGCTTTCCAGCCCTTGATTCATGACTTAACTTTCCACCTAAAATTTCCCACATATATAACATAAAATTATTTTATTCACAACGACTAAAATCAAACAACAATATTTTCTAATTAAAAAAATTGACACTTTACTCACCTTAGTTCATCCTGCTTCACTCCTAATATCTCAGTTTCCAAATACACCCTTGCTTGACTGATTTCTGAAATTTCATTCATACGAGACTTATTAATTCTCATAAAATAAACATGCAAAAATTTGGGGTTTTACATTAATAAAGTAAGATAAAATCAAATAAGAGGGGATCTACACCATTCAGGTAGTCCCCTCATAGACTTAAATAAAGAGTGCATGTCGGATTAGGATTGGGTGAGATAAATAAATTGACTCTAACTAGGATGATTTGTGGGACCCGTCACCCGACGGGGCGGACCGGGGTGTCTACGGACTTCCCCGGACCGTAACCAAGAACTTAGCTAGAATCTCAAGCCGCAGACCACTTAATAGACCAACATTAGGCACCAAAGTGTTTGCCTGCACCCCATCAAGCAGTGGCAACTCCAATTCCCAAATTTCCCAAAAGAGAGGAACGCACTCGCGTGCGTCCTCAGTCAAATGTGCGATTCCGCATATCAACGCGCACACAGTATGCATATGGTAACCTCACAAAGTTGGACTCTATGTAGATTCATAATTCTTCAAATTAAATAAAATAGAATCTTAATATCTATATAAAAGAGTTACTCTAAATGGGCCCAACTAAAGAATTATCTACTTAGGTAATTCTCCTCTAAGAAAAGAAGAAGAAAGAAATATTTAATTCATAATAAAATAGAGAATTATCTAAAAAAAATTGATAATCCTCTCAAAGAATTTGAGATATTATCAATTTGGTAATTATCAAATTATAGGAACTTTCTTTAAATTGTTGATAATTTTTATAAAATAGTGAATTATCTACAACTTTGATACCTCTCTACCCTCTCCATATTTATAAATAGAATAGTTTTATCTCATTCGATATGTAAGGAGATCTAAAGAAGAAGAGTTGAAGCTTTGTTGCTTTTAAGAACTTAAGCCTTGAAGATCTAAAGACTTAGATGCGTAAATTTTGTATACAAGATGAATATCCAAAGACTTGCATAAACTTTGCATTCAAGATCCAAAGAAAAAACTAGAAGATCAAGCCAAAGATTTGCCAAAATGTAAAACCCCAGAATTTTAGGAAATTAAATAAATAAAAAAAATAACTAGAGGTGTTGTTAATTTTTAGGGAAAATTACTGTACACCCTGACTTTTAAAACGTTATTCCAAATTACACTACTTTCACAACCAATTGCCAAGTTTACACTGGTTTTATAAAAAAAATGATGGAATGCCCTACTGCTTAATGTCAAGAGACAAAAAATGCCCCTTTTGCCCCCGATTTACAACTCACAAACCCAGTTTTTATACTTTACCTACCAGCGAACCAGTTTTATTAAACCGGTCTCTTTTTAAAAATCCAACTCTTTCGTTCTTCTTCAACCCTTATTTTCTAAAACCACCCTTCTTCAACATCCTCTAGCCTAGAATACCATTCTTCTTCATCCTATCAACGTCAATTCAAAGGTAGATGGCAACCGGTTTTAGTTCAATAAAAGAATGACCCAAAGCTTCTTTGTTATGTGTCTTGTATTCGGCCAATAGATTTGGTAAGGATTATTATTGAAACACCAAGGCACGGCCCCGTGAATCGAGCTTGGGTGTTGGGTTTATCTGGTCAATTACTTGCTTTTCATGTTCGATTGAGAGAGGGTTAGAGAACTTATGACATTTTCGGCCAATATGCTTTAAATCCATCAATGTGGAAAAGAACCAAGCTAGACATCAAGAGACGAAATGGAAGGGGTAACAAGGCAGCTTTTCTCCATTAAAGGGGAAAAGGTCAGCTGTAATATTTTATATATTAATTTAACAAAATTAACGATATCTTGAGTATAAATTCCAAAGTCAATTCCATCTAAGGCAGTAGGATCGAAGGGGCGAGAATTTGATTGTCCTCCCAGGAAGTTCTTCCAGAGATAGATGGCAACCCTGCAAGCATCAATGGAGGAGGAAAGTGAGTATCTACCAATAGCTCCACCAATGGAGAGCATCACCTTAACACCTCGTCTTTGGCAATTGATTATGTCGCTGCTCATGCCTTTACAACCGTTAGAACCGGGTTCATAGTGGCCCGCAAGGTTGAGTTTTGGAATGTGTCAAGGAAAGCTATCTTCACATATTGATACTTGCTCGTGGCACAAGCCTCGATTGAGTTGCCCTCTTTGATGTTTTGACCCCACTACATGGCGATTTCTCCTGCGTGCGCACTCTCGATTAAGGAAAGCACATGATGAAGAAGGGGAGCAGAGTGGAAGATAGATACTGGATACCCATGTTTGGCAAGCTCTAATAGGATGAAGAACAGTGGTATTCTAGGTTGGAGGATGTTGAAGAAAGATGACTTTCAAAAGTAAGGGTTACGAAGAAGAAAGAGTTGGGTTTTTAAAAAGAGACCAGTTTAACCTAAAACTAGTTCGATGGTAGGTTATTTTTGTATAAACCACCCTAAAATATAAAAATTGGGGTTGTGAGTTGTAAACTAGGGGGCAAAAGGGGCAATTTTTTGTCTCCTGACATATGCAATAGGGCATTTCGTCATTTTGTTTATAAAACCAGTCTAAGCTTGGCAATTGGTTGTGAAGGTAGTGTATTTTGGAATAACGTTTTAAAAGATAGGGTGTATGGTAATTTTCCCTAATTTTTACAGAGAATAGGAACCAGGGCCAACCCGGAGATGTTTTGGTTGACCTGATGCAAGTGGAGACTTAAACCTAAGTTAAGCTAGGGTTTTTGTGAAATTAATTAATTATTTCTCATTAATTTAAATGATTCAATTAATTTTCAAAGGTGTGCAAAAGTTTAAAAAAAATAATAAAATAAAATAAAAGGTTTAGGTAGCCGAACCCAACTTTGGCTTGGGTGGCTAGAGCTTGGTTGGGTATTGGTTTTACAGTTAAACTATTGGTCTAAGGGGGTTTGATCTTGGGTTTAAGTAAGGAAGGTCATTTAGGTAATAAGCTTTATGGTTAAGAAGGGTTACTGAAAACACAAAACACAAAACACAATCAAAAGGGGGGTGTGGTGTTCACGTAAGAAGAAGACCAAAAAAAAAAAGAGGTTGCCGCAAGATTCTCTTCCCCCATTTAGGTTTTCTCAAGTCTGATCTTTTGCTGGTTAATGCTGATCTGATCCAAGAGTGAGAGAGAAAGGGCTAATCATTGGGAAGGAGGAGGAAAAATAAGAAAAAAAAAGGGAGCAAAAGTAGCCGACCACCCTTCTTCCCATTTAGATTTGCCTTCAAGCTTTGATTTCCTAATTGTTATTTGGATTTGGATGATCAGATCTGGAAAAGGGGAGTCCCATACATGTGAATTGGGTATGTAAAAGAGAAAAATCAGATATGCGTTTATTTTGGGTTAGGCGTTAATCTTTGTATGAGAAAAGACATCTGGTTATGATTTTATATGTATAACTTGCATCAGATTTGAAGGAGTAGTGGGGATTGATTTGGACTGATCTCAGGTGAGTTATTAGATTAAAAATCATGCTAAAAACCCCATACGAATAGTCTTATAATGCTAGAAAATTTTTGCAAATTGATTGTAATTTATGTTTGCAACTAGTGTAATTTTCATTTTCATTTGGGCGAATTGTGCAAATCGGTTGAAGCTATTTGGGGTTTCGCTTTCAGATTTTGTGTGGCTCTTTTGTTAAGAGTGCAGGTAAGAATTCAATCAGATTAGACCCTCTTGTTTGATACAAAAATCTGATAGCATTTTTCTAATAGGTTTTGTTGATATTTATTGTGAAAAACCGAAACCAGTAGGTAACGAATTTCGCCGTGCTTCATTGGGTTGTGAGTGGGGTTGTTTCCTGAACATTTTGGTGTGGTTTTAGCCTTTAAAACACATGTAAGTAGTCCTTTCAAATCTGCATAAAATTTAGATTTCAGGTTATATGAATGAAACCAACGAATTTCATGTGTTACTGTAATTGCCGATTCGATAATTTTTGCAGTTTTGCATGTTTAATAATTTTATATTTTTCTTATTGATGATCATAGCTGAATATTGAGCGGTGTATGGAGATCTTAGGGTAAGTTAGCCCCTTTAATTTTGTATAGAAACTTGTGTTTTCTAATTATACTTTCGAATCCGAAAGTATGGTATTTTGCTGTTAGTTTCGGTATGATAAATATGGTGTGTTGAATTCTATTTTCACTATGATTTAATTCTTAAATAGTTTTGGAAAAGTCTGAAAGTAAATTGATAAATTGTGGAATGATCTAAGTGTGAATTATATAATTTTGGTTGATTTTGAAAATGCAATAGAAAAAGGGTAGTTGATGCTTAATACTTAAGGCTAATAGAGATGACCGCCTGAGTTATATATTTGATATGAATCAAACATTTTAAAGGTTTTGGAATTCTTGAGAAACCTAAACGTTTGGAGAAAGTATAGCAAAATTTAAATGAGTTTATAGGTCTCAATAAATTACAAAAATAAAAATTTCAGATGCATGAGTTTATGTTTGCTCTTCAGTATGGCAAAACCTTGATTAGTTTATGTTTATGATTTTGATGATCAAATTGTTATGATATTATTTTTATAATGTGGCTTAATGCAATAAAAATCTGAATGTGTTAATATTTTACAGATGATAATCATTTGTAGGTGAGACATAGCAAAGATTTGAATAGGATTGTTATGTTTAAGGTTGTTGTGAACTTTACAGGACGTTATTTAATCATTTGTGCACTATGGAATTGCCTACGTCTTTAGAAAATATTCATATTTCATACTTTTGGAAAATGATCAAATAGCTTAATGAGAATTGTAACGCCCCGGATCCAGGTTTATTTAAAAACATAAACCCGATCCTAGAACGTTAGAATAATGACCTAAAATAACTAATCCAGACTTAAACAATTTCATTTAATATAATTAGAGTGCGGAAATAACAGATAAATTTTTTTTCTTTCAAGAAGTGCGGGATACAAAAGGAAACATCCAATACCAATTCCTCAACTAAGTCTGGAAAGGGTTAACTAAAATAAAATGTACATCACTAAGGTCATCTAAATAAAAGTAATCTAAAACAATTCTTCCAATACCAAGTCAAATTTAATAATATAGATCCCTAAACCTACACAGGAATAAAGTAATCTTCTTCCTGGTACTCAGTATAATCCCCAGAAGTGTTTATCCCCGCAACGTCCTCACTAGGAATATCTGAAAACAAAACCAATAAAATGATAATGTGAGAAACAACATCTCAGTAAGTAGTCATGCAAATAATTTGTAACAGTTCAAGTATATGCAGTGTTTAAATCAGACTAAGCACGATAAACTCAAACACTGTGAAATATAAACACAACCATAGTGAAGTATCTCACCGAGTATATGGACTGATGATAAAAGGCAACAACCACCAAACAACCTTCTTCCCACCGAGTACATGGATTGAGGAAGTAAATACCAATAACAAGCTTCACACCAGTACACAGATTGAGGAAGTATCCTGCTGAGTACACGGACTGAGGATATAAACAAATAACCAGCTTCCCACCAAGTACACGGATTGAGGAAGTATCCTGCCGAGTACATGGACTGAAGATATAAACATAAGTAACCAGCTTCCCACCGAGTACACGGATTCAGGAAGTATCCCGCTGAGTCCACGGACTGAGGATATAACCCAAATAACCAGCTTCCCATCGAGTACACGGATTGAGGAAGTATCCCGCTGAGTACACGGATTGAGGACATAAACAAATAACCAACTTCCCATTGAGTACACGGATTGAGGAAGTATCCCGTCGAGTACACGGACTGAGGATATAAACCAAATAACCAGCTTCCCACCGAGTACACGGATTGAGGAAGTATCTCGCCGAGTACATGGACTGAGGATATAAACAAATAATCAGCTTCCCACCAAGTACACGGATTGAGGAAGTATCCTGCTGAGTACACGGACTGAGGATATAAACATAAGTAACCAGCTTCCCACCGAGTACACGGATTCAGGAAGTATCCCGCTGAGTCCACGGACTGAGGATATAAACCAAATAACCAGCTTCCCACCGAGTACACGGATTGAGGAAGTATCCCGCCGAGTACACGGACTGAGGATATAAACCAAATAACCAGCTTCCCACCGAGTACACGGATTGAGGAAGTATCTCGCTGAGTACATGGACTGAGGATATAAACAAATAACCAGCTTCCCACCGAGTACACGGATTGAGGAAGTATCCCGCCGAGTACACAGACTGAGGATATAAACAAATAACCAGATCCGCCATGCGGAAATAATAAACCAGGTATCTGCCTTATCACAACTGTGATCCAAAAACCCACACATGTGGAGTCAAATACATGCCTTAAGATCACGGTTTCAATGGGCAAAATAATCCAGGTATATGTAAAATCATTCAGAAGTCAAAACATGTCCAGATAGACCAAATATAGGTGTAGGAACTCTTAGAATCAAGTTTGGTTAAGAATAGAATTATTTGGAACAAATGTATTAAGTTGAAAAACCTTTTTGGTAAAATCTACCCAAATTTATTATAAAAATAAAATTTTAAACATCCGCCAGTGCAAACAATCTCCAAACACCCTAAACATGATGGTACAAAGGTTAAAAATGGATAAAAACAATTCCGTAGTGAAAAACTAGGTTGGAAGACAAATTTTCAAAATCTGACAGACAGGGCGCTCGAGCGGCAATATGGCGCTTGAATAGCCTTACACTTCGGTTGTTTCAGGGTTAGTCACTCGATTGGTTGCTCGAGCAACTGTTCGAGCGTCAATTCAATCTGGAAAAATTGCTCTCGGGTTTTGAAAAATACAAAAGGGTGCTCAAGCGACTGCTCAGGCGGCCCGATATGAAGAAAATTCGAAAATTTGCGAAATTCAATAAAAATTCCACAACTAAATATCCAACGCATCAAATCCATTCTAAATAATTCCAAAACACTTTATAAACATTTTAGAATAAATCCCAACAAATAAAACATCATGAATCACGCAAACAACTCATCAAACCACCAAATAACCATGAATATCGAATAAACACGAATTTGTTTTTGTGCAAGTTTAAAGGGACTAGTTACCTCTCTTCTTGGATTAAACCTTCTCTAAAGCATTGAACTATCACCCCAAGGATGATCCACACAAAACTCAATCCTCTTTATCTATTTTGGATCAAACAAGTCACTTTTTAGAATTTTATTCACATGATTATACTCCCAAAAACAGAACTTTTTCCTAACTTATCTCTTACCTGTAACTTGGATGAAAATCCTTCTTTTCTTCTTCTGAAAAAGCTGCTCCAACAGATGCTTGGGATTAGGGTTTGATCCTTATGTTGGAGAGTTGAAGAATAGAAGAGAAAAGAGAAGTTGGACGTGCGGCTGGTTTCCTTTTCCAAATGTGAATTGGTCGCATGCAATATTAGGTTATTTAAAGGTTTCTTTTCCTATTACTAAATTACCCCCATTCATTTAAACCAAAAAAATAAAACCTATGAGACATGGAAATGTCACCCAAGATCACTTCTGATATCGTCATGCGGGGATCGATAAAAATAAAGAGTCACCACCATTCAAGTTAAGGTGTGAATGGACACCAAAGGGATCATAAATGCCAAATAGAGCCAAAGTAGCTCTAATACAAGGAAAAATCCAGAGATCAGGTAAGGGAAATTATTTATGAGCGGGGGAAGGTGTTAGGCACCCCCACTCATCCGTCTAAGACGGTTGGCAAATGCTTGCTCATGCTAAAGTATTGTTTGCTAATAAAAGGAAGAAAGAGTGCTTGAAAATAAACACACATATGTATGATTCCTCCATATGAGTAGTCCAATAAATATGGACTCTTTCTATGGATTTGTCACCTTCAAGACTTCATGAGTGAATGAAAAATCAAAGTAAAAAATGGAGAAAACCGAGCCAAAGCAAATCTGGAAAAATCAGGTTATAAGAACTTGAAAGCTTCGGTTAACCACAAATCACTCAATTTAAATTCAAATAAGATGAAACCAAAGCCATTTGAAAGCTGGTATGAAGTAGAATATTCAGTAAAAAAATCAGCTCATTCTGATTTAAACAAAAGAGAAATATTCCATGAAAATCTGCTGTTGTAACTCAGAGAAAAGCGGCGAGTAAGCATTTTTGGAACTCTATTTGTGGAGTTTGGCTCCATATAAATCTGTAAAAACTTGCATGGATGAAGTATATGGTGCCATATTTCAAACAAAATTGGTCTTACACCAAACTCCATCCATTTGTGACTTGTGTGTCCTTTTGAACATGCCTAGAGGATCACAAATTAACCCAGAGCTCTGTTACAGAGCCACTCTGAGTCAATCAAGCACACAAGCCACAAATCAAATCAAAATCTATTGAAACTAGTTGGAATGGAAAATAGACTCCTCAAGGAGAACACAAAGACTGAAATCATTCAAAACGGATTAAAATTGAGCAAACGGTGCACAATCAAAGCGGCAAGTTTAGCAATCTGGACTGAATTGACTTGCCGACTTTGAACAGATGGTGTCAAAAATTGGCTCCATAAAAATGAATGAAAATTTCCAGATACAAAGTAGACATGCTCATCTATCACATGTCTTTGGAATCACTCAAAAATTCATCCGGAGGATGAAGTTATAAGCATTCTAAGACAGGCAACATATGCTGCCCTGTTGTGAAGATTTTTGAATAAAAAGTGAAAACCAGTGCATGTGTGCATGTGGATTTGGCCAAAACTACATGAAATCATGAAAAACAACTCATGAAGTCCTAGAAATTCATTCTAAGGCCAGAGATCTCATATTTTCCATATTGAGCATGGAGAATCCAAGATCTAGCCTATTTGATGCAAAACAGTGAAAAAGTGTGTGATATTGGCAAAAACACCTATCTAGGAGAAAATTAAAATCCATTGCTATTGAGAGCATGGATCATGTTGATTTCTCCAGATTCAAATAGCACAAATAATCAGCTTATAGAAATAACATGCAAATCATTCAAGGTAGGTTCTAGCCTAAAGGATCCATTCCATATTCCTTTTCTCAAGGCTCTCTCTTCACGTTTTACAGTTAGAGAGGATTCTTAGGTACTTTGGAAGAGGTTTGGGGCTACAAACAGACACAAAGTGGCCTTACACTACAGAAAGGTAGAAGTTGGGAGTTGAAATGTAAAGAAGAAGCTGAAAACTGAACTAGAGCTTTACCTTTGGTAGCTTGAACACTTGAGGTAGCAATCCAGCAGAGTTTTCCCTCTTCTTGTAGAGCTTCCAAGCTTCAAATTATCAGCCATTTGCAAGAGGAGGACCCCTCTATTTATAGGCACAGCCAAGGGCAATAAAGTCCCAAGGGTATGCCTAAAAATCCCTCTAGATTGTTCCAATTCAAGTTAAAGCCTTGAATTGATGTAAATCTAGCAGTTTCAGAGGGTGATAGGGAGTTCAAGTCCCTGAGAGAGAGGTAATATGCGTAAATAAGGCTCAGAGATCGAGCCTTTTCGCAAATCCCCGAAATAAGCAAAACCGCATACACAGTGCGGTTTCCACAGAACCGTCACTCTAAATGTGGTTTCCATGCAAATTCACCCCAACCGCACATACAGGGCGGTTCAAATTTAGTTATGCTTTAAATGATTGTTGTTGACGTGGCCTAACGGCCTAAGCTTCTAGAAGCCACGTGGCAGCTCATGCAAGAAGCATGAACCTCAACCGTGCTATGTGCGCGGTCGCAACCGCATACACAGGGCGGTTCAGACCAAATTAACCAAAACCGCACATATACTGCGGTCAGCACATTTTTGGTTGGTTTTGAGCCTTAACTGCACATGCCAGGCTTATTTACATGTAATATCGTTTAAGTAAATGTCATCGTATTTTTTAATTTCCATTTACTTAAGATATTACATGTAAATAAGCAAACAACCCCCCCCCCCCCCCCCCCCCAATTTGAATCCATTAAAAATATTTCCAGACCCAAATTCCAAGTGAATAAAAAGTCAACTTTCCAGTTCTAGGCTAAATTCAGATTTTTCAGGTTCGGTAAAAAGATTCAACATGTTGATACAAAGGTATTTATCAAGATTTAAAATCTCAAAAAATTCATTTATGCAATAACATTGCTAAAAACCTGATTATCGGGAAAAATTATCTTGAAATCTTGCTTTAAAAAATATTTCATTTTCTGGGGTCAAAAGTCAACAAAATTCAACCCGAAAAAGTTTGACTTTGCACAAAAAATTGAATTCGGGCGTTTTCCTTTGCGGCTTTGGATTCAAATGCGTTAAGGATCTCAAACCCAATGCTAAGAATTCAAAATTCCAATAAAATATTTCTTTCCTTCAAGACTTATAAAAAATTGTGCAATTTTGGGGTGTCTACAAAACCATTAAAGCCTCCAACCAAACCTAATTTGGGTCAACCCTCCACTCTCTGGGTTCGACCACTTAATTTTTAATTTTTCTTTGTTTCATTAAATCAATCACTATGACAATCCTAAATATTAACAAATAAAATTTCTACTTAACCTGAATTAAAATCTCACCTTAGATAGGTTCCCCAATTTCCTCCGGCTCACCTTGAACTTCTCCGGGTTGAAACAATGTCTCAACCACTGCATATTAATAACTTAATCAGTTTATTTATTACTAAAATCTGGCATTTTACATTCTCCCCTCCTAATAAAAATTTGGTCCTCGAAATTTACCTTGTGATTCCTCAAATAAAGATGGATATTTCTTTCTACGGTATGGTTGGACCATAACACACTAATAAGTTGAATCACCTTCGTACTAAAGACCTACTCACATCTATCAAGTATCTATACTGGGTGCTAGTAAACCCCAAATTTTTCCTCATTTAGAGTCTAGGGTGTTAACACTTATTGATTCTGTTATTTAGTACATCCAAAAGGTTTCTTGGGTCTATGTTGAAGTTTAAGAATAGGTTATGTTGTTTCAAATCAAATCTAGGCAAGTTGGGTCCTCTATTTCCTCAAGACATCTCCGTAAGATTCACATTTACATTCATCGTTCCAAATTTTCTATTCATTAATCCAAATTTAATTCCGCCACTTCCTACATCTCAAATTATTCTATTTACAGGGGTTACAAATTTAAAATTTCCAGAAAAATCATTAAAATTGATATGGGCTCAAATCTCAAAATTCTAGAAATTTTGACATTGGTTGCTTGACTGGTTGCTCGAGCGGTGACTCGAGCGCTCGGCCAGTTCTTTTGTTTTCTGGGTTTTTCCCAATTTCCGAGACTCTACATATCTCCAAGGTTTTAAATTGTATCTAACCACTTCAATTTCATTCTAAATCACTTCTGTAACCAAACCCAAACTACTTCCTTTGATTATATGTCGATCTAAAGTTTCTCCATCTAATTGAATCTTTAAAATCAACACTTTCCTTGGTTTCTAAAAAGAATATACCATCAAGATTAAACCTATATTTTCTCAACATTCCAAACCCCAAATCAGAATCAAACAAACCACTATTTAGCAACTTAGCATAGGATCGCCTAAATATTATAAAGCCAAATGAATTTCTTAAATCTATGAGTCAGGATTTCTATAAAGTTCATAAATAGTACGCAATAATAAAAGAGAAAGCTAGAGGAAAACACACCTCGAGGAATTTCTGGATCTAACTATTCTCTTTTTGTCACCAAAGCATTCAATCTTCTTGAATTGGGTAGTACTACTTGCTACCCTTTTCCTTCATTTACATTCATTTCATTCCCTTGTGGTCTTTGCCTAATCGGGGCCTCATGTTCTTGGGATTGATAGGAATCCATTACTTGTGGGCCACTGGAATTTCTTGGAGGGCGTATGAGTGTCTGATAGTGAGATGAATGTGGACAATCTTTAATATGATGGTTAGGCTCCCCACAACGGAAACAAGTCCCCTTAAGTGCAACACATGGCGCCCTTGGAACGTGAAATCTTCCACAATGAACACATTTACTAACCGGCCTTATCACTTGGTTTCCATCAGAAATTTTATGCTTTCTATTTCTATTTGAGAAATTATTCGGTTCTAGACATTGCCGAGAGGAGACTCCAAACCTGCTCTGCTCTGGGCAACTCTCCTTGACCAACCTCTCTGCTCTCTCGGCTCTACGTATCAGCTCGGTGTATTGAGTGCATTCCACGACAAACACCCTTTCCCTGATTTCTGGCCTCAGCCTTTACTCAAAGTGTTGAATCCTTTCCTCATCATTTGCCACCATGTGAGGCGCAAATCGGGACAACTCGTCAAAACGAGCCTCATATTGTAGGACTGTCTGCTCTCCTTGGGATATGTGCAAAAACTCTCTCGCCTTTTGTCAGCAAAAATCGACAGTAAAATATCGCTCATAAAAGAGATCTCTAAACTTCTCCCAGGTCATCTGCACTCCTAAATCAATCTTCCTCTTCACAAATCACCACCAGGGAACTGCCTCTCCCTCAAACATAAAGGTGGCTAGTCATACTTTCTAATCCTGAGGACAACCCATGCCCTCAAATATCCACTCAATCCTCAAAATCCATCATTCCGCCTCCATAGGATTCAGTAAACCTCCAAAAGTTGGGGGTCCCATCTTACGGAATCGCTCTAAGCCTCGGGCAGCTTGATCCTCATTATGGTCTTTATCATCCTCTCTTCTACCTTTTGAATAAATCACCCCAATTAACTTAGTCATTGCCCCTATGGCTCTCCAAACATCATCCTGTGTACTGAAGATGCTACAAGCAAAGGTATAGGCATAGGCTGCTTAACCGCACCCTCCTCGGGTGGGTCTATCTGGGTCTCAGCCTGTGGAGTAACCTGTGGCACCTCTCTAGGATCATTGCATGGTCAACCTCTATCCCTTGCCATTGCATCCATGATGATCAACTGCAGTGAAGACAAAATTAATCGAAACAAAAGAATCTCCCATCCTTTATCTTCTAAGTCCACTACGCTTCTGTGCGCGCGTGGGAAATGCGGCACGGGGTAATTCGGAATCGCCACCGCCTGATGGGGTGCAGGCGGACACCTGAGTGCCTAATCCTGTCTATTAGGGCTTTTGGTCTGCGGCTTTGAGATTCTAAGTCTGTTCTCGGTTGTGGTTCGGGGAAGTCCGTAGACACCCCGGTCCACCCCGTCGGATGACGGGTCCCATGGGTTCCCTGGTTTGAGTCAGCTTCCATTGGTCTCACCCGATTCCTAATCCGATATGCAGTTTGGTTAAGTCTGGCGGGACCACCTGAGTGGTGTGGGTCCCTTTAATTGCTTTTATCTTGTTTAATTAGGTGATCTGGGTCTAGTTGGGTGGGCCCTGTTGGAAGGCCCACGGTATCCTTGGTGGGCTTAGTGAAGCCCGTGTACCTTTGTGGACCTCAGTCTAGCCTGAGAGGTCCTTTGGGCTTTGGTTAGTTCAACAGATTTTACTTTAAGTTCAGATTTGAAGATTAAGTGTTTTTTATGCACAAGTGGGCCGGACTGGTTTGTGGGCCCCTAAGGTGGGCCCACATGGTGGCCAAGTATTTTTATTAGATTTATCTTTTTAGTCTGCCAAAGTGAGCTGGACACTGGGCTTGGGGCCCGTAGTCCAAATCTGGGCTTGTAAGCCCAAGTTACCAGAAATTAGGGTTTGCACCCTTCCTTGGTTCGGTTGGTGGGCTTTGGCGGGCCCGGTAGGCCCTTGCCTTTGGTTTCGGCCAAACCACGCAATTCATGCATCAATTTCACATAACAAGGCTCGGGTGGGCCGCATTGGGTTTGGCCCGCCCGGTTCAAATTGTTCATTTTACTTAAGTTATTTAATGGCATGCTTTGGTGTTTATTGGGCTGGGTGGGCCCCGTTGGAAGGCCCACTGGAAGTCAAGTTGGACCGGGGGTCCAAGTCCCACATTGGGTTTCCGGGTGATCCGGAAACCCTATTGGTTTATTCGGTTCGGTTCGGAAATGGCATTCATATCTAGCAATAATTACAAAAAAACCACAAGATGGACACTCTGTCAGAAAAAAAAACTGGCTCATTGTGCTGGGTCCAAGGGGAGGTACCCGGGGGCCCTGTGGGCGAAGTGAAGCGGAGCCCACGGGGTGGGGTACCTCCCCGTACCAAGGTACGAGTTGGATGCGCAGCGAACAAAGGGGTGGGGGGTGCGAGGGGCGAAGCCCCCCGCGGTATGGTAAAGGGTATTTTTGGAATTTTCAAAAAAAATAACAATTCGGCCTGTTTTGGACCTGGCGCTCACCTCCTGAAGTGAGCGCCAGGTGGGCGCCAGATGGGCGCCAGATGGGCGCCAGAACCGGGTGAAATTTTTGACCTGGCGCTCACCCGATACCAGGTGAGCGCGAGCTGGGCGGGAGGTGAGCGCGAGATGGGCGCGAGAATTTCACTTGGTTTTAGGTGGGCGCGAGCTGAGCGCCAGGTGGGCGCTAGCTCGGCGGGAAGTGAGGTGAAAGGGGCGCCCACCTCCTAGGTGAGCGCCAGGTGGGCGCCAGATGGGCGGCAGGTCACTGCAATTTTCAACTCTCTGTTTTTTTGAGATCTCCATCTCTGGCCGGTTTTTTTCGGTCTGTAACTGTTCCACTAGCCTCCTAACATGCTCAGAACACCTCCCAACTAATCTTGGATTTAATCTAACTACATTTTATTTCAAGTTTTGAAAACCCAGAAAACTTACAATACAAACATGCATTCAAAATACTTCACGAATAATATGCCCAGGACACCTCCCCGGGCTTCGACCACTCCCCAAAAGGCACTTAGACTTGCATTAAAACTAGTCTAAGCATGATTCATGCTTCATCCCACAACCCAAAATCTCTCAAAAGGAAAAAAAAAACAAACCCGAAAAAAAAACACACAGGTACAGAGGCATCAACAGCTTAAAAAAGGGGGGTCATGGGGGCATGCTCAAGGGTGCACAAGAAACAAACAGCATGTTAGCAAGTCTAGCAATGTAAAATCAACAAGAAAACAACATGCAGACACACATGCACTTTCCTCCAACCGACTGAACCTCCGAGCCGGCACATTAGCATCCGAAGAAGGAAGAGAGGAGGGGGGGTTTACAGGGATACATCAGAGGAGTTAAATGAGGAGCTGGTCCTTACAGGAGTGCCGGGTACCCCATGAGCACTCATAGGAGCAAAAAAACCCTTGTCTTCTTCATGGGGTCGTACATGAGGTCTCCCTTACCCTGGAGACCTCCATGTCACCCAAAATGGGGAGCAACAGAACGCGTAGCAAGGGAAGGAAACACACCAGTTACGATGACATGCATACGACTCCCATTTTTATACATGTAAACAAGTGCGAAACATTACCTGGAGTTCCTGAGTTCTGGTGCAAAGAGGCGGCTTCTCCTTGAGGTGGCACGAGCGCTGGAACTCTCCTCTCTTGCACCTCCAGCAGCAACCGACCTTCGTTTGTTCGCGTGAGGATGACGAAGATGCAGACTGGGGGGTGTTGGCTCAAGGTGGGGAGCTTGGGGAGGCCGAAGCCACTGAGACCGGTAGGGTTCGGGTGGGGGAGAGAGCTTGGGCACGGCACCTAGAGCTAACCAAAACTCCCTCTTCGAAAAATCCTTTCCCAAAAAATTTTCGGCACTTAGCTTTTTTCGAAAATCTTCCAACCCCTCTGCGCGAAATGCCGCGCGGCTTATATAGGCCAGAAAAAAGGGGTGCCGCTCACCTTGGTGCCCAGCTCAAGGTGGGCGCAAACCCGCTCGCCACGTCCGCGCGAGCGGCATAATGATGAAAAATCATTTAATGCCGCCGCTCGCCGGTCGAAAAATCTAAAAAATTCAGATTTAGTCCCTGACAATTTTTGGTAAAATCAGATATTCTCGGATTTTTACAGATTTAGTCCCTGGGATATTTCGAATGTTCGGATATTTACAGATTTAATCCCCGAGATATTTTCCTGCGCAACTCGCCACGTGTGCAGCTTTTTTCCACGTGCGCAGATTGCCGGTTTTGCTGCCCGGGAATTTCGTCAGCTCATATTTCCTTCATCCGGACTCCGATCTGGGCAAACTTAGTTTCATTAGAATCGTATGGGAGCCCTCCATCCCATGACCTAGGGGTAGGCCTCCGGATCGGATTTTAGCAGAAAGTCAACTTTTGGCTCTGCTCAAGTTTGACTGCCCGCAGAACCTTCATCCGGACCCCGATTCCTGCAAACTCAGTTGCGTTGGACTCGTGTCGGGATTCTCTATCCAATGATATAAAGCAAGGTACTTGGCACGGAATTCGAGGAAAAGTCAACTCTCGGCTTTTCCTTAAGTTTGACCGCCCGCAGAACCTTCATCCGGACCCCGATTCCTGCAAACCCAGTTGCGTTGGACTCGTGTCGGGATTCTCTATCCAATGATATAAAGCAAGGTACTTGGCACGGAATTCAAGGAAAAGTCAACTCTCGGCTTTTCCTTAAGTTTGACCGGCCGCAGAACCTTCATCCGGACCCCGATTCCTGCAAACCCAGCTGCGTTGGACTCGTGTCGGGATTCTCTATCCAATGGTATAAAGCAAGGTGGCCAATTTTCACTTGATCAAAAAGTCAACTTTTCACCCCTTAGGGTTTGACTTTCCGTCCAGGGTTTGTATTTTTTTGGTTTTTCTGGGAGCGCAAAAATGAGGTGCTTACAGCTTCCACTACGTAATCATAATATCCAAATCTGCAATTTATCCTTAATAAATTTAATCACTTATAATTTCTCATTCTCGGTATCCATACTCACTAATAAAGTACAAAAATAACTCAGAAAAGAACTCATGACTTACTACCACCAATCCTCTCAATATATGTGCACCTATACGAAGGATGGGGAGAAACCATGTAGATTCTTTTCTGGCTCAATTTAAATAAATATACTACATACACAGTACTTACATACATATGTATAAGTATTAAATTACATACCCCATTTGTATAAAGCTTAATACTCAAGTATGTGTTTAGCATTGGCCGATGCCTTACACTACCAAAGTATGGCTATACACATCTGGCTCATCATTCAATTAAGCACACAATAACATGCATGCTTAATCAATCATCTCCAATTTCCCACTTCAGATAAATAATTAAAATGATATTACCAACCTCAAACATTCATCTTACCCTTTTATATCAGAATCATTGTTTTTCAAAATCCTCATTTACCTTCTCAATCAAGACTTGATAATTCAACTCTAATCATGCAATATTTACAAGAAAGCTATACATCACCATTAGCAAACCATATCTTAACAAGTAATTATAAAATAGAAGAAGCGTACTTGTAGTAGTAATAACTGCAGCCAATTCTTAGAAAGAATACTCTCAACCTAGATCACCTATTGAAGGGTGCTATCTAGCGCAACACACATCCCCAAATCAACACCTAAGGCTTACTACCTAGGGTTAGGATCCTATTTGCTTTGATACCATCTTATAACGCCTCGGATCCAGGTTTATTTAAAAACATAAACCCGACCCTAGAACGTTAGAATAATGGCCCAAAATAACTAATCCAGACTTAAACAATTTCATTTAATATAATCAGAGTGCGGAAATAACACATAAATTTTTTTTTCTTTCAAGAAGCGCGGGATACAAAAGGAAACATCCAATACCAATTTCTCAACTAAGTCTGGAAAGGGTTAACTAAAATAAAATGTACATCACTAAGGTCATATAAATAAACGTAATCTAAAACAATTCTTCCAATACCAAGTCAAATTTAATAATATAGATCTCTAAACCTACATAGGAATAAAGTAATCTTCTTCCCAGTACTCAGTACAATCCCCAAAAGTGTCTATCCCCGCAACATCCTCACCAGGAATATCTGAAAACAAAATCGATAAAACGATAATGTGAGAAACAACATCTCAGTAAGTACTTATGCAAATAATTTGTAACAGTTCAAGTATATGCAGCGTTTAAATCAGACTAAGCACGATAAACTCAAACACTGTGAAATATAAACACAACCATAGTGAAGTATCCCGCTGAGTACATGGATCGAGGAAATATCTAGCCGAGTACGCGGACTGAGGATATAAACAAATAACCAGCTTCCCGTCGAGTACACGGATTGAGGAAGTATCCCGCCGAATACACGGACTGAGGATATAAACACAAGTAATCAGCTTCCCACCGAGTACATGGATTGAGGAGGTTATCCTGCCGAGTACACGGATTGAGGATATAAACAAATAATCAGCTCCCATCGAGTACACGGATTGAGGAAGTATCCCGCCGAGTACACGGACTAAGGATATAAAACAAACAATCAGCTTCCCACCGAGTACACGGATTGAGGAAGTATCCCACCAAGTACACGGATTGAGGATATAAACAAATAACCAGCTTCCCATCGATTACACGGATTGAGGAAGTATCTCTCCGAGTACACGGACTGAGGATATAAACCAAATAACCAGCTTCCCACTGAGTACACGGATTGAGGATATAAACCAAATAACCAGCTTCCTACCGAGTACACGAATTGAGGAAGTATCCCGCCGAGTACACGGACTGAGGATATAAACAAATAACAAGCTTCCCACTGAGTACATGGATTGAGGAAGTATCCCGCCGAGTACACGGACTGAGGATATAAACAAATAACCAAATTCGCCCTGCGGAAATAATAAACCAGGCACCTGCCTTGTCACAACTGTGACACAGAAACCCACACAAGTTGAGTCAAATACATGCCTCAAGATCACGGTTTCAATGGGCAAAATAATCCAGGTATATGTAAAATCATTTGGAACTCAAAACATGTCCAGATAGACCAAATACAGGTGTAGTAACTCTTAGAATCAAGTTTGGTTAAGAATAGAATTGTTTGGAACAAAGATATTAAGTTGAAAAGCCTCTTTGGTAAAATCTATCCAAATTTATTCTAAAAATAAAATTTTAAACATCCGCCAGTGCAAATAATCTCCAAACACCCTAAACTTGATGGTACAAGGGTTAAAAATAATTTTGCAGTGAAAAACAAGGTTGGAAGACAAATTTTCAAAATCTGATAGACAGGGTGCTCGAACGGGAATAGGGCGCTTGAACGGCCTTATACTTCGGTTGTTTCAGGGTTGGTCGCTCGATTGGTCGCTCGAGCGACTGTTCGGACGTCAATTCAATCTGGAAAAATTGCTCTTGGGTTTTGAAAAATACAAAAGGGTGCCGAGCGACTGCTTAGGCGGCGCGATACGAAGAAAATCCAAAAATTTGCGAAATTCAATAAAAATTCCACAACTAAATATCTAACGCATCAAATCCATTCTAAATCATTCCAAAACACTTTATAAATATGTTAGAATAAATCCTAACAAATAAAACATCATGAATCACGCAAACAACTCATCAAACCACCGAATAACCATGAATATCAAAGAAACATGAATTTATTTTTGTGCAAGGTTAAAGGGACTACTGTAACGTCCTAGACCCATACCCAGCAAGATATTGTCCGCTTTGGGTCCAATGGGCCCTCATAGATTTGTTGTCAAGAGATAACACGTGAAAATTTCCCAGTGGTCACCCATCCTAGCACTGTGCTCACCCGAGCACGCTTAACTTCAGGGTTCCAAGGGGATTTAGTCCCGTGTTATATCTTAAAAGGCCTCTTGCTTAGTAGGGGGTCTTAAGACTACTTATAGCATTCCCGAGCATTGTGGGATCCCCACCATATGCACATCCATGACTGGTAGCTCGCTCAGTGAGATTACCCATTCACCCCCCACTCAGATAGCCAGGATGTCTCACACACACACACACACACACACACACACACACACATATATATATATATATATTAATTCATGTAGGCTAGCCAACGGTGGCAAGTTTGTGGGTTGGGTTGGGTACTACATTCTATATCAGTGAAGCAAGTCGAACTATATAGGTTTATTGAAAGTGAAAATATTGTAGAGTCCTTTGAATCAAGTTTTGGACTCCTTTGCTAAATCTTGTTATGTTTTGTTTATATCAAATTCCTTTTACACTTAAACCAAGTTATAAAATTTATGGCACATTTCTAACAATGATTTAGACTTACTATTCTTCATAGAATATACCACAGACACCTAGAATATAAGCTAAATCCTAATTGGATAATCACACATGACATATCTTTTATTTTTTTTTCCAGATCATTTAATTTAAAAGCCTGTCATTAATGGATTGATTTTGTCCTAGAAGATACCAGTTGAGTCACTAACAAAGATTCTAAGTCTTCAGTGAAATTGTCATGGTGTCCAATTAGAAACTAATGAAATAAAATTCTACAAATTAAGAACATATATTGTGTAAGAACCTCATTTTTGCATCCCTCTTAAAAGGTAGAAAGAAAGAAATACCCTAAAAGATAGGCTAAAACCCTAAGGAGCAAAATGTGACTCTATGACTGAGCCTAAATTGATTTCCATACCTTATCCCAATGGGTAGACAATCCCGACACAGTTGCAACGCAATTAAGTTTGCAGGAATCGGGGCCCGGATGGAGAAGATATAAGCAAAACAGTCTCAGGGGGCAAATTAGTCAAAGTTTAAAACTTCTTAATTAAGTTAATCAAGATGAATAAAAAATACACAAATTGAAGAAGCTTGATTCGTCCGAGTGGGTGGTTGAGTCACCTCAGCCGTCAACTCAACCAAAAAAGGGGGAGAAATTTCGCGACCGCATATGGTGTGCGGTTGATTTTTTTAGCCACCATTTGCGCGAGCCAATCGCAGCGCGCGGTGGACGAAAAGCAACTTCACTTACAGTGTGGTTAACTTTTCGTCAATCTGCGCCTGCGCCAATTTGTCCCCTAATCATTGTTGAAAAGACATGGCTGAACCGTACATAGCATGCGGTTCAAACCAAACCGCACAGTGTGTGCGGTTTCGACCAAACCGCACAGTATGTACGGTTTCGACCAAACCGCATACTATGTGCGGTTTCCAACCTGTGTTCTATAAATAGAAAATCCGAACAGTAGACAGGGGTTGGCCATTCTTTGCTCATTTCCATGGCTTCTCCCCTTTGGTTCCTAGTTCGAAATCCTCCCCTTTGGCCCTTCATTACTTCCCAAACCCAAAAACACTTCCCTATTGACCATTCTAGCCCTCCACCCTCCTTCCCTTCTCCATCTCCATCACTTGAAAGTTGGAAGAAGGAAGAGAGCTTGCTGTTGGTGCCAAGAGAAGGTCCTCCAGCCCCCTGTCTTGCTTGAAGGGAGTTCAAACCACCACATCAAGGTCATTTCGACCCCAAGGTGAGCTTTGTTATAACACTTTATTTCACATATATGAACATGGGCATGAAATAGGCATGTTGAGATGTCCTACATTTTAGTATGTTATTGTTGTTGTTCATATCATGGTAGTGCTTGTTTTCTCTCTTCTTCTTCTTTATTTTGAATAATGGATTGACTCTCATGGTAAGGGGAGTACATGTGTGTTTCTAAGGGAGGATGAGAGGGTTTCATCACCCACTTTCAAGGCTTCTAAGGTGCTGTTTTGCTAATATAGCACCTCATTCATATGGTGGGAGCTTGTTCCCCCCCTGTTTGCTCTCTTGTATCCCTATGTAACCCCCCTTTCTCTTCCCTTAATGATTTACTTTTCCACCCGATAAGGCGCTGTTTTAGCACATTTTGTGAGTGCGAAATGTGCATGCTTGTGCATATGAACATGTCCCCTTTTTGCCTCTTGTTATTTACTGTAGTTGTATGCCAGTATGCTCTCCACCTAGTTACTGTTATGCCCCCTTAGCTTGCTGTTTCGGGGACCTTGTAGTGCTCTTTTGCCTCATCAAAAGTCCCCCAGGTTCAGCAGGTTGGCATCCCGAATGAGGGATGGCTCTTCCCCTCCTTAAGCCCCATGGTTTCCAGCCTCAAGCATGACCAATCCCCTGGCCTTGGTTGCTGTGTTTTGCTCATTCACAGCATGGTCTTTTAAGGTTGTGAAGCATGTTCCTTGTCCTAGTCCCTTTTGAATGTATACATACACACACTCCCCACTCTAGGAGCATGCTAGGTCTCTTTAATCGCTTTATTATCTTTCTTTGGCATGAGCTTGAGTGTATGTATTTCTGATTCACATGCATGTGGTATAGGAATGTATATGTTAGAATCATAGATCGGAGCATGCTTTATGTTGAAGATTGGTTGGATTTCTTATCAAATTTGTGCTTGCTGATTCGTGAATGGAGAGACCAAAATAGGGACTTCACAGTCCCTGTTTAGCTGTTACATGTAGCTCAAGTAGGAAAGGCAAAACCTTAAGCCCCCTCCCCTTCCTCTCTTGAATCCTAAAAACCCAAAGGAGGCCAAAATGGGGTCTCCCCCATCCCCCTACACCACTGTGGGCCCACACATTTGCTGAACCCCATTTGGAAACCCAGACCCATCCGGTCCAGTTGGATACACTTGTGGGCCTTCCAACGGGGCCCACATAAGCAGTCCAAGATCACTTAATAAAACGAAGATAAAATCAAATAAAGGGACCCACACCACTCAGGTGGTTCCACCAGACTTAACCAAGTAGGCATGCTAGCTTAGGAATTAGGTGAGTTTAGAATTGAGTTAACTCGTAGCCAGGAAGACCCATGGGACTCGTCACCTGACGAGGCGGATCGGGGTGTCTACAGACTTCCCTGGACCGTAACCGAGACCCTATTTAGAATCTCAAGCCGCAGACCAAATTAGACAAGCTTAGGCACCCAGGTGTCTGCCTGCACCTCATTAGGTGGTGGCTACTCCCTTTTCCCGTTTTACCCTTTCGGAAGGCCCACGTGCCTCGCCCATGCGGTGTTCCGACGTGCGCACATATTGTTTCACACTTAAAATAATCTAATAGAAGCCGAATCATATAGCAATTCTTTGGTGATTATGACCTCCCTTAGCATGGATTAACATGTAGCCATTTTTTTTAATTCATTGGAGGTAGACCTGCATAAGCAAGAAGAAATTACTGAAGTGTAAAAATAAACAAATTAATGGAAAAAAGGTAGGAAAAAAGTTAGAAGGAGAAAAGACACATGTTTTACATCAACTTTATCACACTAATTGAAGAAGAATTACATAAAAAATATTTTATTTATCTTATCACACCCTGTAGTTTGAAAATATTTCAACATGTCAAAGATATATTGATGAAACCTAGTGTGTAAAACCCCGAATTTTAACCTAATAAATAAATAAATAATAAATAAAAGAAAATATGAGTTAAGTCCTAGTTAAAAATAAAAAGTGAAGATTTAGAGAATAATTAATTCGAATAAGTCATAAGTTGAAAATAAAGAAAGAATTTTAATGAAATTAGCCTAAAAGAATAAAAGGGTATTTTGGTAATTTTCAGAAAAGGGTAATTAATAAATAGATCATTAAATAATAACTAGAATTAGAAAATAGAAGAAAATAAATTATTTTGACAAGTTAGAAATAAAAAGGAATTAATAAAAGCCTAAAAGTGGGAAAAAGGGTAATTAGGAGATTTCACGTATTAATTTGAGGAAAATAAGGTTTTAGGTGATATTTAATGTTTAAGTAATTATTAGGCACGAAAATAGCTTGTAAAGAGTGTTTAGATAATAAGAGAATTGATTAGTATTGTTTTAGTAGAAAAATAGAAGGTGGAGAAAAATTAGGAATTAAATTAGAAGGTGTTAGACATTAATTAGACCATGGTTGGGTTAGCCCAAATTAAAGTAGCCAATTAGGGTTGGTTTAGGACTTCTAAAGCCTAATATAAATAGGAGACTAAGGTTAGACAAGAGGGAATTTTCGTGGGTTTATTATTGAGAGAAAAGAGAGAGAGAAAGGAAGAAGGTGGCTAATGGAGGTGTCTGACCAGCCATCATCAAACCATGATCGGGGAAGATCCGTATGGTGGATCGCCTTCAAATTTGGAGGTTTTGTTCTTCACTAATGGGAATACATTGTGTACGGTGAAGATTTGAATTGGGAGAGTCTAGTTTAGTGCGTTTGGGAGCAAAAGTAAGGTCCAGAATTAGAGGTTTCAATGGAAGAAGGATTTAGCGTAGAAGGCAAGTAGTAACCCTTGGAAAACGTGAGGAATTGCATGATTTCGTTTTCTGTGATTTAATATTGATTGAACGGATTAGTCGGAACAGTATTTACATGGAATCAAATTGGTTATATGTTATTGATTGGTATTCTTGAAGGATTTGTTGAAATAAAGAAGAAAACTTGGTTTAATCATGAAATTAATTATAGGATGGCATTTAATTAAGAAGAATTAATCTAAAGGCTTTAGGAATGTTTTAGAATGTTATTAGATTAATTTAGACCAAAGAAACATATAGCAAAAGCATAAAAATCCGAACTTTGCAAATTTGGAAAATTTTGCTAACAATTGCACTAGCGCCTAGGATCGCCCAAGATCGCCTAGCCCTGTAGAGGTCGGCGCTCTATGTAAAATTTGCAGATTTTGGGGATTTCGTAATTTGAATAAATATCCAATAATTTTTCTGATTAGTTAAGCATGTCAGCATCATTATAAGGACCTAATTAAGGTATAACAATTTTAAAATTAAATGGGAAAGATAATCCAATAAATTGAAGGTTTCAATGAAAGGGTTGTCTATAAAAGGGTCAAAGGGTATGGATATTGTTAGAAATCATACCACTGGTACTTATAGCTTATAAACATCTTTTAAACTTCATTCTAGGTCTGTAGGACGTGCTGGAAAATAAAAATACAGAAAAGTTAAAAAGAAACTACTTTAGGTGTTAAGATAGGAAATTGGATTCTAATAAAGGGATTAATAAAGAAAACTCTAAGTAGGATTTGATTTCCTTTATTTTGAGCTTTATTATGAATATTGGTTTATGGAATTGCATAAACTTTGATTTCTATCGAATTTATGATACATGAGCTTTATTCGAATATAATTAAGAAATTGCATATGTTACTCTGAAAAAGCCTTTAATGGAATTAGTAAGGATTGAATCATGGATTTCACATGGAATGGAATACTTGGGTATGGTTTGGTATGTGGTATGATGTTGTTCACTTTACTTTTTACGGTTGGGTGATACGGCTTTTGTGGTTGAGTTGATACTAACTTTTACGGCAGAGATGGGTAATCCTCTGTGTAGAGATGTGTAATCCTTTACAGGTAAAAGTGTGTATGCCTCCTACATTAGCGTGTTCTCCCGTATGTGGTTTTATCGTGGTTTGTGTCAGTGGGCTTAGTTGTATATGGATCCATAGTTTTGGCTGGTTAGCTAAGTGGTATTTAGTTTGGGTTGAGTTACTCCTATATGCGAGCGCACTTCCCTTGCAAGTTAGTTTGTTCTGGGAAGGTCCTATGTTTGGAGGGACACCCGGGTGCGCCGCTGGTGATTCCTTGTACATGTGGATAAGCGACCATCTCCATGTATTGATTCTGGTGCTGCATGCTGGTGGTACATGCCAACTCTATTGAGTTCGTGCGCAATAAGTCGGTGACTACGGCTCTTGTCTATAGCTGCGCTACATGGGGCTTGAGTATCATTAAGTAGCACTGCCCCTAAGCCGCACGGTGGTATAGCAGTTAGTTGAGTGTCATCTCAAATACTTATCATCTTTGTGAGTCCTGCAATGGCACGTGTTTTATCACTTTTATCGGATTTACCTCGTTAACATCAAGTTACTGGTATTTATACATGATTGTCTGTTTTATTGCTTTATTTGGAATTGCCATGGATAACTTTGATTTCTCGTCTTATCGTGGATTAATCGAATACCTCATGACTATTTGCTTACATTGAATTGTTTCAATTTGCATGCACCTGCTGCTTGCTGAGATGTAAATCTCACTCCGTTTTCCCTTACTTTTCAGGTTGCTTGGAGAGATCGCGAAGATGGGGTTTTAATTTGATGGGTAGAATTATAATTGGTATTAATGCCACATGTTGATTAAATAAACTTTATTGTAAACTGAATTGATATTATTGAATAAAGAATTGTTTTTATTGGCCACCATAACTTTGACGTAATTAATTAGTAAAGTTTAAAATTCTTATGAATCTTGGTTTGTATTTGACTCCAGCTTCGTGGTAACATCTCGAGTTTGGTTGTTGAATCAGACTTGGGTTGTTACAGTAGCGAACCGAGTTCGGGTTGGGTGTCGGGTTGCACTGACCCGGGTTCTGGGCATTACATAGTGGATAACTCATATTTTCAAAAATAAAATGCCGTCTCAAAAAAGACAATATATGCATGGTCTAGGTATAGCCATTATGTGCAAAAGTCATCAAAACATGCTTTATCTGTGCTTCATTTTGCGCCATGCATGTACATTTACTTTTTTTTTTTTGATAAAGGCCTTGCCTAGGCAATTTCATTCCAAAAGAACATTGTTACACTAGCAGAGGCCACAGCCATATACATACACATTGAACAAACAACAAAGGCCAAAGCCACATAAACAGAGACTGAGCAAAAGTAGATAAAAATGATGCACTGAACCATTAAATCATGAGACCTACCACAGTCCCTAATGTCTGCAATTGCCTGGAGGAAATTCAGGCTAGTGACTGGAGTCATGATAACTGATGAAAACTCATCGGAAGAGCCTGAGAAAGGGTCCATATATGAACGGATTAAAAGTCCCAATGACAGGGAAACCACCAGTGTAGCCGGAAAGACTACAAAGTGAAGGGAGGTACTCGAAAAAACGATCTTAACCGGGAAAAGGGGCAGAGGTAGACGGTGGGGTGGGAAAGTGCCATGAGAACCGAGAGCAAGTATCTTCAAAATCAACAAAAAGAGTTCGCCAAACTTGAAGACCATCTCCAAGTAAATATCAATGAGCAAAAGCTTAGGCAGTGAGACCTCCGAACTATGCACAACATCATCTTGAAGGAGATGTTCCGGCAAATTCCGGTCCAACCAGGACTGAGAAGAAACCATCCCTTTCTGTTGGCCTCATCGCTGTTGCCGTCATCATCATCTTCTTCAGAATCGACCCCCATTAGAACCCAAATTAACCACTGCACACACTCAAGATCTTCAAACCCAAGCACTTCCACCAGAATCCTTGGATTCTCCAATCGTTGATCATCTATATTCACTGTAAATCAAAAGCACCAAAAAACGTAGAACCAAACCCTAGCGTCGCACCTAGCCGTTGCCCACTTCGCTGAGATCTCTCACTTCCGGACCCTAGCACGCTGAGAGAGAGTAAACCCCCATCTCCAGTCGTCGTCACCCACTATGCTAAGATCTCCCACTTCCAGACCCTATCACTGCGAGAGAGAAACCCACTTCCAGCTCCTATCACCGCGAGAGAGAAACCCTAAATCATCGTCGCCCGTGAGAGAAAAAGCCCACGGCCTTTTGGCTTTTGAGTTAGTCAACTAACACTAACACATTAACCACTGCATGTGCATTTACACTTCTATTAAGTATTGGGGTAGGGATTTAAACAATTAATGGTATTACATATACTGCTTACTGAATTATAATTTTTAGGTGATCACTTCTGAGGCACACTTTGTCTATGAAGGAGAACCACAAGCTTAATTACTTCTTCTAACAATGAAGCGTTTTCAGTTATTCAGTTACCTGAAGATGGCCTGATCCAGGTTGCATGCAGACCTAACCGCAGCAGTCAGAAACTTCAATTAAATCGATGGAAATCCTGGTATTACCAGAGAGACCAAGCACGTACAGCTAGCGTTTCTTTGAGCAGGAAAATTTAGGCTCCAATGGTATGTAACTAACTAGCAAGGTGGAAACTCGGCCTTTAAATACCACCTTTCTTCTCATATCAGTATCATCAAAGAAGCATTAATTGCTCTTGGAATAAGAAGAAGAAGAAGAAGGGAGCATCAATCATCACTCATTAATGGCGATGTCATCAAGAGTGTTGATACTAGGATTAGTGGGGGTCCTCGTGTGCTCCCTTCTTCTCCAGGGTACAAATGCGAACAAATATATTAAATATTGTAAGGTCCTAGTCAAACTTATTTTGAAACTTTGACAAAGACTTTAGAGTCTTTGTTTTATTGCATTTTAAGTGGAGGTGGTATGGGGATTTGTGTGCATGAGCACACACCATATCACACCTCATGTCTCTTTAGATTAAAAAGAAATTGATGGCTGAGATTTAATCTTCATTATTGAAGGACCTTTAGGGTGAAGAAACCCTAAAAACGTATTGTTGGTGGCTGCAAGAGGTTTTGGGACTATTGCTAGGGTCTTGGAGAAGAAGGTGGGAAAAATTCAACTAGTGTTGAGGTAAGTAGGTTAATCAACTTTTTATGATTATTTGCACTTAATCTTCTAGACTTCTTCTAATTTTCCCTTCTTAAATCTTCTAATTTGAAGTTCACGAACTCTTCTTGTTGTACACGAAACCCTTCTTGGTTGAGAGTTCAAGGTTCTTTATTGTTTGTAATCAAATGGGTTACTTTCTATTGATTCAAATTTAAATGGTCAAGATCGAATGAAGCATGTGGGGTTGCTTGATTGATGGCATGACATGGGGTTGCTTTTGAGACAAATTGCTTTGTAATAGTGAAAAGGTGTGAATACTGTTGAGAGGAATTAATGCTTACTTTTGGGTACACGGTTGAGGGGTGAATACTTGTCTTTACCTTTGAGACACAACTTACCTTGGAATAGGGAAAAAGGGTGTGAACACTGTAGAGAGGAATGCTTTGCTTTTGGGTACACGGTTTACCTTCTAATAGTGAATAGACTTTGAATACTCTAGAGATGAGTGCTGTTGGAGTATTTCTTTTATCTTATATGACTTGTTCGTACATGGGTATGTGATTGTGGTGGTTGTAAAGATTTGCATCTTCACCTTCCAATTAATCATGATTCTTTTCTTACTTGACTCTTTCACCATAAAAATTCTGTATGTGGTGAAGTGTGAGTTTGTTGTGATTTAGGTGTTTGTGATGGTAATGAACAAACACTCATGAACTTGGTATTATCATAATAGAAATTTTGTGTGTGTATAGTGCACCATTGCAATAAAAAAATAAAAAAATAAAAAAAATATATCAGTGAATTTACATAAATAACTTTATGCTATGTATTGCTAGGTGTGGTACATGCATTATAAAAAAAAATGTGGTACTATTTTGCTAATAAGAGTAAGTGCATTTGCTATTTTGTTCCATTGGATTTGAGCTTATTATTTATATTATCACCTTGGGTAGTAAGATGCCTAGTGTATATGGTGTAATATAATTGTTTTGAAGGGTGATAAGGTAATGTTTACACTCATGCTTGTTCTTGAGTTATATTAAATATTTTGTTTTTTTTTACAATAGACCATCATGCCTAGAGTTACACGTTTTCTTGGATTGAACTTTGCTGTTGGTGAAAGTCTTGAGGATTAAATAATATAAACACGTGTCGTTATCCACATTTTTCCTAAGGAGGAAGTCAATTTTTGTTTTGAGGTTTAATTGATTAAGTAAGGCATTGATAGGAGGTGACGTATAGGTCTATGTTTACAAATTTGGATTCTAATTATGTAAGACACAAATGTTGTTTATGGGTTATGTTGAATGAAACTCCAAGTGTTCTTATTGATGCATTAGACATTGAAAGATGACGTTTAGGAGGGTTTATCATGTTAAAGAATGGTGCCTTGGTTTTATCAAGGTATATTTATGTCAATTTAAAATAGAATGGACTATTTCTTAAAACACAAATGTGATACATAGAATGTAAATGAGATGTTCATTTTATGGTATAATAGTGAATGATTAAACCACAAAGATGGTCCTATTAATAATTGACATTAAATGGACTGGCATGCTTTAGCATGGGTATACCTAGCGTGATATTAATCCGCTGGACGATTAACAGACCCATTGGAGGTGGTTAGTATTTTACTTAATCCATGGTGTTATGGAAAAGGGTGAGCCGAGTACTCTACCCTAGACAATTAATGTGATCGGTTCCTTACATGGTGTTCACAACTTCTCCGAAGGTTGGAATTCCTGGGGTTTGAGTCCCTTAAATTAAAATAGTCGGGGACTAAGGAGCCCCGTGGGTTGCAATACCCTAAACCCCATACGAGTACTCATGGGAATGCGGGAAAGTCTGATCCCTGTTGATCGCTAAAGTGGGATCCAAGGGCGTTTGATTCTAGCCATAAGTTGGATCGCTCTAGCGGCGTGCTTGACTGTAAGACCGTCTAGATTTGATTGGGGAACCAGGTCATGTTAATTGTGTATAATTGTTTATAATCGTTATTAATTTAAAAAGGGATGAGTGGTGGAAATAAATTACATAACTCTTTTATATTCCAGTTTTCTTGCATGCTATTGCATTTGCTTGCTTGATTATTATGTTTCTTAAATGTTTAAAATTTATTATTACATCTCTCGTATCTGGCTACGTTATTGTTAAATTGTATTCTGTTTAAATTATTCTGTTAGTCTTGTTTCTATTAGAAAAGCATGTTCACACATTAGTAAAAATAAATAAGTTAGTACGCTATCATTTATGAACAAAACCATAGGAAAAACATAGCATGGTTATCTTTATAAATATATATTAGTATTGTGTGTAATTATATTAAGATAAAGAGGCGTAGTGCATTTAATCATATAAGGTAAATTAGCCCTACTTACTGGGTTTGTGAAAACTCACCCATTTCCATTTTGCAGGAAATAACCATAATCGGGGAAATGGAAGAAAGTGAGATATGGGAATTCAGGATAGCGTTTTATGAGAATTGAGAACTATTTATAATTTAATGTTAGTTGCTTTTATATGGTTGTGTAAACTGTGACACCGGTATTAGAGTGTGTGACTTCGTCTTTTAGAATTTGGTTCTTGGAAGGATTAAAAGTTTTTAATTTCTACTGTACTCTGGATTTGTGTTTTATTTTATTTTATTTATATATGCAATCCTTGTGTTGGAATGTGTGTATTTGGGTTTCGCTTACGAGCAGGGTCACCTTCGGTCCTACGCGTGTATAGTCATACACAATGTACGGATTTCGGGGCGTGACAAATACCGACCCTTTCATGAAGGTGATCCTCCTGCCAAATGCCTCAAAGGCAACTGCCTAGGCCCTCCAGCTCACAGATATGAGAGAGGCTGTGAAAAGATCAAAAGTTGTAGAGAAAATCCTCAGGGTGTGGAAGGGGCCAAAGGCAAGGATTATAAGGACGAGAAGGAGATCAAAGGTTGATACTGCAGTGAGTTGCAGGCGATGGATAATTAAATTTAAGGGGTCTGAGAGTCTATAATTTCAAAGAATTGATGGAAGTTACCCAGAATATTTGATATTCAGGGTAATTTTATTATTTGTATCATCAAATAAATGAAATTGTTATGTATTTATCTTTCTAAAACGTCCCTTTTTAAGTTCTCAAACTATTAACTCATCTGTTCAAATTAATATAATGTCTTAAGTCCTGACAAGAGGAAATCAGGTTGGTTGCTGGTTACATGATTTCGTGCCTTTGTGGCACTACCACTTGATTAGGAGTAGTACATGCAGAAGACATTACATGATTTAATTAGTGTTGCAAAAGACATCACACACCTAATATTGCAAATTATTTGGTTTTTAGCCACTTACTGAGAACATATATAACCAAACTAAGCTTATTAGATTACTCATTATCTGAAGCACTACTCATGCCCAGGGATGATAACAGGTTAGGTTCAGGTTGTTGTAACAAACCTTTCCATGCCGTGCCCACTGGAATCCAAAGGTTTCAAACCGCTCCAGCTCTTAAAGCAAGCCTTCTCTTTGTTTTACAAGAAGTAGGGGACTGTAGGCGCTATGCCCGTAGCAAATCACGTAGGGCCCACTTAAAACTAATTTTAGCAAGAGTTCAAATTCCATGCGGTTTGGATATGTTAATGTGCATAGCAAATCGATAAAGAGGGGTCGTTATAGTTGGGATTATTTTGTCTATAGAGGGCAATCCTTGGAAAAAAAAGAGGAGGGCCAGAATCTATAGGAGGAATATCCCTCCTCAATTCTCTTTACTAATAGTATAGATGAGATTTCATATCAAAAGAAATCTTATGATAATATTTAAGCAAATTAAAACCAAGTCATCATGTTATTGTATATTGTGTTCCACCCAATATTTCATCATCAATCCGGGTTTGGTACACAAATCATACAACTAATTATGGAGGAATATATATAAATAAGTTCCATTCAAATTTCTAGTCTTATAAGAAATTGGTGCATTTTTATTATTTCATTTAATTCTCAACACTTGTAGCAATTTGAAACCAGGTCCACCCAGTTAGGGTTCATATTGGCTCCCGAGTGCTAATTTAGGCCCAAAGCACAGTGAGATACATTAAGAAACTAAACAAGACAATCATAGCTTAATCCTAAATCAATAGAAAAACTACTATATAACGGCTATAATAGTAAGGTTGTATGAAGACTTTAACACCTAATAATCACAGTCATACATACAACATCACTGTGGGTGCAAGTGAAGACAAAAGCTAAACCAATATACATAGTTTCAACAAGAAAGATTTACAGATATAGTTTCACTAAATTTCACATACTCTCTATCTTTATAAACATATACATGATCCAAAACAGACAAACCACAAAAAGGAATACTTTCTAGTCCTCAAGACAATACCCATCCAGATCAATATTTCTCTCTACCCCAGCACGCCCGCGCTCCGCAGAGATCTTTGAAAAAAAAACCGATAAAACAAAAACACACATGAGACTAACGTCCTAGTAAGTAGCACGATGCATGATAAAAACAATTTATGCAGTTTTCAAATAATTTAATAACATGCTCGAACACCATACGGTCAAACTCTGTTAAAATAACGATAATAAGACGATCATCCTTATGTAAATAAAAATTAAACCATTCCAAAGCCATAAATAAAGAGCTGATAAAATCAGAGTGATCCGAAGCATGATATCAGTAAAATCACAATGAATATCAACATTCAAATCCCATCCATTTATGCTAAGAAACAATCAACTATAAGAATTGTTCAAGTATCATAGTAGGATTTGTAACGTAAACAAACCATGCGCATCGGTTACCCGAACCAATGCCTCGTGCCACGATTCCAAAGAATATCTTCAATACAAAACCATTTCCATGAAGTTTAAAGAAGAAAAAATGAGGCAAGAATAGTCTAACATAGCAAGTAGGACTCATGTCTTGGCAAGTCTATAAATCAGATTAAGTAATAAGTCAAGTTTTTACCACCTCGCGATTTTCTAGAAGAAAGCCTGGCAATCTCCCTACGAAGTACCCCCTCCTTGGGGTTGGCAAGTCCAACCCAAATACAACACCAATCTAGTACCAATCTCATGTCAAGCTTGATGAGGGAACCATGCCGGGTTTATGTACCTCATCCCCGTATCATATCCGATGAGGGAGCCATGCTGGGCCTGTGTTACCTCATCCTAGTACCATATCTAATGAGGGAGCCACACTGGGCCTGTGTACCTCATTTCAATACCATATCCGATGAGGGAGCCACACCAGGCCTATGGACCTCATTTCACTACCAAAACACTAAGAAAACATAACAAGGACAGGAAAATAACTAATTACTGTTGTCTTATTCATCATATCACAACTAGTGAAATCCCACATTCATATTAGCATACATTGTTTCCAAAACCAATATTGAATGCAAGTTAGGATTAAACCAATTTCATTCGTGGAGAACACCAACACAAAATATCCACATTGAGTTGCAGTAATTGTTTACTCTGCAGATCTGATTCTAACTTGTCAATTAAATACATCAACAGTTACTAACAGCGACTAATTTGGGCGTTTTCTTGGAACCAGTTACTAACAGCAACTAATTTCCTAGTTACTATCAAACAGTTACTAACAGCAACTAATTTGGGTGTTTTCTTGCAATACCTCAAGTTCCAATTCGTCCTAAACCACTTCCAATCAACTACAACACCCTAAACTAGATTTTAGACTACTAATATGAATTCTTACGTGAAGATTCCAAGCCCTCACAAGCCACCGAAATCTTACATAGATTTAAACCCAGCTAGCAGAATGGGTTTGTTTTTAAACATCCAATTGTTCCTATGCAACCTGAAAATTCCCTAACACATATCTACCTTTTTTCCTATTCTTAATCTATGCAAACCCCTTTTTGAATTGCTCCTTCAAATCTTTAGAAGCAAGAAATCCATCAAAATTTTGCTAAACCCCAAAAATCTAAACTGTGATGAGATTAAAATGCATTATCCACCAAAATTGTTGGAATCCATATTCTCCTAATATAATCAGGAAACCAGAATTTAAACATCCATTAACATCTAACCGTCACATACAATCTTTGACATTTACCTAACAACAGCCATTAACAGAAGCCATCAGATTCGACCCCTACGCTAACAACAACTAAGAAATGGTAACTAACAGCAACTCCTACACTATCAATATCTAGCAGTTAGGTAGGATTTGGAGAATAAATTCACACAATCAAACTCCTACACTAACAGCAACTCAATCAGATTACTCCAAGCTATTCAAATCAGGACCTAAGCTTACTTCAACGCCAAAACCAAAATAGCAACTTCAATCATTGTATAAGCCTTTCAAATTACATAATTTGAAATATAGCATTAAAAGTTTTAACATAATCTGAAAAATAAGCATCGAAAGTTTTAACCTATACCATATTTAAAATTAGAAAAACCACCATCATCCATTAGCAAATTTAATCTGAAAATACAGCAATATAAATCCATCCAAATAACTACACAACTTTCGATTTTCGTGTGATTCCATTTCCATCTCGATTTTAGCAAACCAACCAAACAAACTCCGCACAAATCCTTAAGAAACAGCGTGTTTTCTTACGACCAGAAATTCCAGATTCAATTCCTACCTAAAGCCATCTAACAGTCAATCTTAACAATTACTTTATCACAGATCAGAGGAAATAAAAAAGAAAAGCAATCTGTTTACGGCAACCAGATGAGGAATAACACATGCTAAAATCTGATAAACCAAACAAAAATCGATCGAATAAAGTGCTGCTTACCAAAATCGCAAGATCCACACGCCCAGAACAGAACCCCTTCTCCTCTTCTTCCCTCTTTCTCTTCTGCGTTTTCCCCCTGTTCTGTTAACCCTCGACGAACGACCTTCTTCTCTTCTTCTTTTCTTCTTCTTCTTCTTCTTCTTCTTCTTCTTCTTCCCTACGGCTAACCCTCACGAACGACCCCTTCTCTTCTTCCTCCTTTCTTCCTCTTCTTCTGCGATTTCCCTTCTTTTTCTTTTCTTCTAACCCTAACGCCCCATTTAGATGAAAGAACCTACGGGTTCTTTCATCTAATAAAATTTTATCTTTATTAATTTTCTTTTCTCATTAAACAATTGAATCGGTTCAACCAATTGAACCAAACCCCATTATCCACTAACCTAACCAACCCACTCTATTTGTTCTTACTTAATATATTTAATCTTAATTAAAATGTTTCTTAAAATTCCAGGGTTTTACAACACTACTTAGTATTAAAATGCAAGGACATTGATATGCTTAAATAAAATTTTCATTTAATAAAAGTTATTCTTAGTTCAAATATCATTTGAGGAGAACAAAAATTTAGTTTTCAACCCCACACTATAATTATATATTGTACCATTCTTTTCCCCACTTTATAATTTTCGTACTATTCTTTCTTTAAAATTTAACTACTTGTTTTACCTATGCTAAGCATGGGAACCTATTTTTTTAAAATAATTTAAAATAATCACTAAAATGAGTAAGTATAATAATGGAATGTTTTGTTGCCATGTGTAAGCATGCTAATAATCCATTTTATAGTCCAAGATTTTAAAGGTGACAATTCTTTATATCACTCATTAAATCTTCTATGGGCAGGATACGCTATTTTATTGGCTAGTTTTTGGCTATTAGTGTACTCCTTTTATTTCAAGTTAAAATTATATGATTGTCATCCATCGTGCAACGTAATTGTTCTTGTTGTTTAGATAAGCTGTTCATTACATAGCTTAGTCAAAATGGTATGCTTGATTCTCCTCCAATATAAAAGAGCCACTTATATAGACATGACAACATCAAAACATGCCCTCTCCCTTCACTCCATATTCTTACAACTATTTATAGTTTAACATTTTTTAGTAAAATCGTGTCAATTTGTTCGGTTTGTTACTGACTGGATAGGGTTAGAAGTGGGTTTGGTACCGGCCAAACCCTCTTAGGAGTGGGTTAGGATATGTTTAAACCTGCACCATTGCCATCACAAGATTTTCTTTAGCATGTAAAGTCAATTATGAATTTGATTTCCCATTATCCAAAAGAAAAAGAAAAGGCATAGGGATAAAAATTATAATTTTGTATATTATTATAGTTTAATTTTTAGAAGAATCATATATTATTCACTAATTCTTTTATTTTTGATATAAAATTATGCTTATCTTTTAATATTTTAGTATATCATTAATATATAATTTTCGTTTCTTTAGTTTGTTATCACTTTACCCATTACTTAAAATATTATTAAATAATCTATAATAAGTTTTACCAATTAAATAAATATATAGTAGTTGTTACCAGTGTGAGCCTTATCCTAATCTTGTTCTTATATCTTTATCCTTACCATCTTTCCTTTATCTATTTCCAATATTTTTTCTTATGTTTCTTCAATTTTTTCCTCTTAGATTTATATATCTTTATTTTTTTTCTTTTTCTTTTTTTTATCTTGTTTCTTATATAGGAGTGGGACGTTTGTTTGTATTTTTTAATAAAATATTTTTAAACAATGTATATCTTGTTTCTATATGTTTATCTCCTATATTTTTTAGTAACAATTTTTTAAATAACATAATTTAATAAATAGGATAATGTTCTGATATATTTCCAATTAAATTCCTAATTATTAAGAAAAAAGTATCTAATTACTAAATTTATTTAAATGGGAACCAAAAGATAATGTGAAAATATATATTAATTAAGTTAAAGAAAAAAAAAATCAAATATTATCTATTTTAAGAAATTATTGATTACAAATAAATTATTTTAATATGGGGCCCAAAAGGGACATTAAAGGAGGGGCATGCCTACGTGGAAGACAGTAAATATGGCATTTTAGGACTTTACTTTAGTTTATCTATATATATATATATATATAAATGAATATGAATGATACATTTAGTTTAATATAACTAATTTGACAAATAAAAATTTAATTCTAATTCACGAATAATTTCTTCCTTTTATTTTGTCTTATAGTGCAATTTGTCTTATATAGGCCTTTATTTTGTTTGTCTTGTTGTGAATTTATTATGGCATTTAGAGGTTTTAAAACTCCAAAGCATGTCCTAGTATCTCTTATAGTAAGGGTAAAGCACGCGTTGCGCGCGTGTTGAAGTTAAATAATCTTTAACTTTTTTATAATAGTTATCTATTTATTTATGTAAGATCCTAGAATTTAAGAATTTTTAAATAGGAATAAATAAAGTTTTAAGGAGTTAATTAGATTAATTGGATAAAATTAAAAAATGGTTCGGTTTAGTTGGATTATTTACGTGAGAAAAAAAATATGAATAAATAAATCCAATTGGGTGTAGCTTATTAAAGTGATTTAGGAGTTGGATGGTTTAAATGTTTAATTGAGTAATTTAATTTAGTGGTTTAGGGGTTATTGGTTTATTGGGTAAAATTTGAATGGATAGGTTTAAATGGGTTAAGTTTGTTCGGTTCATTTTGTTGAACCGAACCATTCCCTTTTATTGAGATCATGGTCGTTAGGTTAGAAGGCAACGAACCAGAAAAAAAAAAGGGTACGGAGGAGGAGGAGGAGAGGAAGAAGAATAAGAAGGGAAGCAAGGGGGGTGTTCGTTGGGGGTTTGGCCGCAGAGGGGAAAGAAGGAAGGAGAGGAAGAAGAAGAGGAGGAGGAAGAGAAGAGGAGCAGAAAACGTGGAGAAGAGAAAAGAAGGAGAAAGAAGAAGAAAAGTGGAGGAAAGAAAAAGAAAAAGAAGAGGAGGAGGAGAAGGGGGCGTTCGTGAGGGTTACTGCAGAGGAGAAAGAAGAAAGAAGAAGAACGAAGAAAAAAAGGAAGAAAAGAGGGGAAGAGGAGAGAGAGGAAGAAAACGTGGGAAGAAAAAAAAAAGGAGGAGAAAACTTAGAAGAAGAGGAAGAAGAAGGAGAAGAAGAAAGGGAGAAGGAGAAGAGAGGGTTGGGTGTGTGGATAGCTCGATTTCAGGTAAGTAGCATTTTAATCGATTCTCGTTTGTTATTTTTCTGATTCCTGTTTCCGTTTCTGTTTTGATTGATTCCTATAGATTACTGTTGGGTTCTGTTTCGATCAATTTCTGTTTTGAGCAATTACTGTTGGGTTTCGATTGGTTTCTGTTGGAAAAGATTTCTGTTTGGTTTCTGTTGGAAAAGATTTTTGTTGGGTTCCGATGGGTTTATGTTGGAAAAGATTTCTGTTGGGTGTCTTTTGAGCATGAGTCGAAGTTGGAGTTTGTTTGTTGTTGCAATGAAAAGCCCAAAACAAAGCAGTCGTGTGACTGTCTGCTTGGGTTCGTGTGGCTTCACCAACATGTCGCCAAATGCACCAATTTTATTTATCAAATAAGATTATTTTGGGATGTTTTCCTGGATGTTGTGGTTTGTTAAGAAATTGAATAAGCAGATTATTTTGTTGTGTTGCAATCTTGTTCACTAGTTATTATTTGTGATGATTGGTAAACTAGTAAACACCTTACCTTGTGATTTTCTCGATTTCATGTGGTTGAGTGGGGTTGCTTATGGTAAACTAGGTTCAGATTGTTGTATTTGTTTCAGAGTTGGAATTTAGTCTTAGATTCGTCTATGGTTTCTTAGTTGCGATGAGAGATGTAAATGAGGTTCAGATTTTAACTTAGGTGCAGAATTTTAGTTTTCGGATTATGGTTTCTTATTGCTGGAAAGTTATAGTGGTTCCATAAGTAAAGAATAGTCTTATTCTTATTTGAGAGTTAGGAGGGTTAAAGCATGGTTAGGATTGTTAGGGAGTATTATTTTAGTCCTCATATGCCGCGGTATATGAAGTATCCTTGTGGTTATATAAATCAGAAAAATTCAATCATGCAAAAGGGAATACAATTTGGCACTTTATAGAGGTTTTATCTAAATTTAGGTTTTGAAGGTTTGGTATGGACTTGGAAAGGATTATCAGAAGTCCAATCTTTATAAAAGCTATGGGAATGAAAAGTTTAATCATAAATAATGTTATTTTTGGGTTGAGGGAAATTTGAGTTTGTTGCATAGCAACAATTTGGAGTTAAATCATAGCAGCCTTTTTGTTTGGCTGTCTTAAAATTATGAAGATTTTAGTGGCTTGCGAAGGCTAGGAATCTTTGCGTAAAAATTTATATTAGTAGTCTAAAATTTAGTTTAGGGTATTTGTAGTTGAATGGAATTGGTTTGGGACCAATCGGAACTCATGGTATTGCAAGAAAAATCCGGAAAAATGGATGATTTCCGTCTATTAGAATTCGCGGCTGTTTTAAACCACCTGTAGTAAAATGGCCGTAAGTTCCTGTAGGAAACTCCGAATGGCGTACCGTTTGTTGCGTCGGAAACTAGACTTATAGGGCTTTTCGATGATGTATAGTACGCATACAAATTCCTTATAGATTAAATCAGGTGAAATATTCAATTAACTAGTTAAACTCAGTTCTGTTGAGTAAACAGCAACTGCAAACCAACCGTGGATAATTTCTATCAGTATTATCCGAACATGAAATTGATCTATTTCTAACTTGTGTTCGAAGGTGGTTTATAAAAGGAATTGAGATTATAATTGGAAATTGAAGTTGAGGTTTCTTGTTCGTTGGGAAAGGCAATGAGCCTATGGCATCCCGAAAGGCAGAATGGCCTAGGGATTTAAGGGCAAGTGAACAGCGAGGTTCACTTGGATTGAGTTTTACTAGGGCAGTTGATTTCTTACAGGTTTTGTTAGTCAAATATTTGCATGGTTAATTGCTGTACGAGTCTAGGCCGCATAGAGTTGGTCGTGGATCCACAGTCTGTCTAGCTTTTGTGTTAGTGATGGCTTGTCGTGTCAATACCCCGGGCCACTTGCGTACCACCGTGTGGGATCGGTGAGGCCTTCGTGTGGGATCGATGAGCTGCAGCGTGCCAGCCCATGCGTGGGTGCTCCACTCGTACGATGACCATGCGCGGCTTCGAAGGCGAGTAGTGAGGTGGCAAACCGGCTAAGGGTGTTTGACCCGATTTACAGACACGCTAATTCACGAGTTTTGTACATACACTTTATGCTGACATTGTAGTTTGGTTTACTTTGTTTTTATCTGTTCATTACTAGTATTGTGTAAATGATAATAAACTGCTTATTCGCATGATTGGATAGAGATTTATCGTATGATATGTTAGCATGTTATTTCATTAGCTTAAAGTTGCATAAATAGTTTTATATCATGCATGTGCTACTTACTGGGACATTAGTCTCACCCACGTTTTGGATTTATCGGTTTTGTTTTAGATTCTGCTGGTGAGCCGTGTACTGGGGCAGAGTATGAAGGGGGATCTGGAGTATCTGCAGAAGGATCACTACCCCGGCTAGATCTATAGAAGGAAAAATATTTATTTTTGGATAGTTGTAAAATTTGTTTTGAATATTGTATATTGTAAATGATGAGAGAGAGAGAGAGTGTGTGTGAAGCTTAGTAAATCTTATTCATAGATCTGTACAGTTGGATGAGTTAGTTCTTTTGAATGAATATATAAACTGTGTTTATCAGGTGATTGTTTGTGGTTTGAGGGCTTAGCCCATACTCGTATGTACAGGCGTTATATAGCCGTTTTTCCAAAAATTCTAGGATTATATTAACTTAGGTTTACATTTGTCTTGATTTGAGAGTTGTGTTAATATAATGTATTTTTGTATTCAGTTTAGTGGTGTAGTTGTTTTTGGTGTGGTCGAATGTTGTTCTTTTCATGTTCTCTTTCATTCTGATATATTGATCTTGGTTGAAAAAGATAACCCTTGGAGATGAGTTACAGTTATGCTACGTAACTCTGATCCGGGGCGTTACAATTTACACAATAAGATTCTATAAAAAACTATGTTTTAAATCTATGATAAAGAGATAATGTATTTATTTTAATAATTATCTATTTATGTAATTAATTGTAATTGTTATTAAATTGTAAAATAATATATACTAACAAAATCATTAAATAATTAAGAAACTGTTTGGATTATTTGAAAAGGATAGTTATAAATGAATGTAGGTCAGTTTTTATTTGTTTTTCGGGATAAAGAGATCATTAATAAATTCTCATGGTTATCTGTGGAAAGTGAATGTCAGTCAATAATCTTCACAGCCACCTTTATATAATAGTACAGATACACATCAACTCATAAAATATAACTTAGGTATCCAAACTACAATGCGAATTTGATATGAAGCCAAACAACGGAATTAGAAGGTGCAATTAAACAGTAATTAACTGATACAATCAAGAATCAGATCCAAACCTAACTGAACCACCTTGAAAATCCAAGAACATTAAACATTTATAAATATATATATGTTACAAAAACAAGATAGAGTTATAGAGTGTAATTAGGCAAAAAATGAAAATTAATGCTCTCACCAAACTGAACCATGCACCCAAAGAAACAAGGAGCATAAAACACACATGCAGACACCCTAAGATGTTTTGATTTCCATCTCACCTGTGTTAGGCACCAAAAAAAGAAGAAAAAATGCACAACAAAGTAAGGTATGAAGGATGAGTGAACAGCCGAGCAATTAATTAAGCAACCTATAAAAACAAATATACATATGTATACATTTATAGGTAAAATTACCGTACGGTCTATTGTTTACCCTAAATGTCTCTTTCATCCTGTCTTTTTACCCAATGACCACTGAAATTTTACTTTTAAGAGTTTAGGACCAATTGGTCCTCCACATTAGCATCCTCTTTATATGAAGTTAAAAAAAACATTACTACCGCATTTTTTTCAATTCAACCCCACTTTATTTGGTTCTGTCAAACGATCTAAACTATTTAACTTAAAATTTGTCAACCGGAAAGTTTTGGGTTACTTCACTTAACTCAGAGGATCGGCCATAGATAAATGGTGGCCAGAGCAACCATTCAAATGAAGTCTCTTAGATTTAGAGTATTGGAATGGGTAAAGATAAACCATCTTGGCTGAGTCGAGCGTCCAAGGCATGGGATCGGCCATGAAAGAACTAGATGAACGAGACATTTCAAGTTTTCAACCGTATTAAATAACGTAATAGGGCTTTCCTGAACTTCTGCTACAAAACCACTCCCAAAAAATCTCAATACGGTTGAAAACTTGAAATGCTTTCTGATGAAAATGGTGCCCGTAATTCCTTTTGAATATAGGTTATTAGATTACTATATCTATACTATATATAATGGGAAGATCATGCCAATCTTAATGTGGACACCATATTAGCTGATCCCTCACGCTGGAAGATCTGCTGCTGGTCTAATGGTGGAGGGTGTGTACACATAGGCTTCATACACCTACATGGATACATACATCACCATTGGACTAGCAAATATTCCAGCCAAGGGCTCCGGCAAATTTCAAGTCCTTAATGTGCACCTTTCCTAAAAAGCCCTTACAAATCATTCTTAAGATTCTTTAATAGAGGGGTAAGTCATAACTGCCTAATTCCTTTAAAACCGAAATTGAGCGGTTTTACAACTGTTCCTTTCCTTATTTTTTACATACGTTGAATATTGCATGTGCAATTTGCTAGTCTAGTCTAATAGATTTAGATTATTGTTTCCATATGTAGATTTGGCATGTTTATTTCTACCTTTTAATGAATAAATTTGAGAGACATGCACAAATATATGATTCATTTTGGCAAACATAAAGTAAGTTTAATTAGTTTCATTGATATGTAGGATATGTTATGTTGTATTGGAGAATTCTAAGAAGTAAGAAGTCATTGGTATTTTTCCTACCTTTCGTGTTTTATGTGGTTTACTACGCAATAATCTTTAAGCTATTGTTCCATTGTGGTAAGAGATGGCAATGGTTCAATTAAAACTTATTAGATTCGGCTTTGGGCCTATATTAAAGGGTTTTGGTTTTATATTAGAAAAAAAAACTATATTAATATACATTGCTTGTTTAACACGCATGAAATGGTCTAGTCTTCAAAATTTTACTGATAGGATATTGAAACTACTTTGCTACAACTTGTTTCTTTGATGCTCACTATATTTAAGTTAAGCTTGTGTCCACTCATATATGTGGTTTGCAAAATAGGTTTGTTGTTACTTTGTATATGAAACCATTGAAATATATATATAACTGACTTAATAGGTTTATCACTAGTTTGCAAAATAGGCTTGAGCTTAGCTCAATGGAAAACAGTTTAATTGCTTGTAAATTATAAAGTTTGATATGTTATCGGGCTCAAATTTAAGCCCAAAATGATAAAAACTGAATCAATTCAAATTTATTAAAACCGAACTGAAAAAGAAATCGGTTCAGTTTAGTTCAATTTCGGTTTTAGGAAAAAAAAATAATCGGTTTTGGTTTTTATTACAAACATATTGGTTCTATTTCGGTTTTCCTCAAAACCGAATCGGTTCAGTTTAGTTCAGTTTCGATTTTAGGAAAACAAAAATTAATCTGTTTTGGTTTTTATTACAAACATATTGGTTCTATTTCGGTTTTCCTCAAAACCGAATCATTGCCATCCCTAGTTGTGGTAATAACTGATACCTAGTTGTCATGTTTCTTATTTCTAATTTTTTTATTTGTAGGTTTTTTTAGGTATTTTTCTTAGAATTTATTTTGATATATGGATTAGGTCAATGGTCTATAAGTTGTTTGTTATCTTTGCGGGTATGTTGAACCCAAAAATTTCCTTATTTTTTTGTTTCTTTTTTTCTTTTTTTTTTTGTTGTTGATTATGATTCTTTGTTTAGTATTTTTTATATAATTATGATTTTTTTTTGGTTGATTATGATTATTTTGATAGTTTTAAATTTAATTTTAAAATTTTTAAATCACAGAGCCTTGTAATATTTTTATTTTTATTTTTTTGGTGAAAAATCTATATAAGGTAATCATCCAATGCCAAAATCTCAAAGAAGTAGATTTCCTATGTCTCCAACGATTAGGGATGCATGGTAGCGGAGCCGGTTTAGAGTGGATTTTGGTACACCTGAATGTTTATCTGGGATGAAATCGTTTGCTGCCACATGCAGCATCCCACGATTGTTGTGCATTTCACATTCCCCAATGTGAAATGCCATCTTAGTTGACATTTCACATTGGGGAATGTGAAATGCACGGCAACAGTGGGATGCTGTAGCGTCTACTACAGATTAACTGTAGCAGACAATTCCAAGGGGGTTTATCCAATACCAAACCCAAACCCACCCCAACAGGGGCAAGTCAGGGTTGACCTGATTGTATAAAACATGTAAAATTTATGTTTTTAAATAATAATATATCAATTACTAACACATTTCTTCGTTTAAATATATTTTTTAATATATGATATTTATTATAATAATATTTTAAGTATATAAAAAATATTTTAATACATTAAGATCGGGTTTGGGTTAGGCTAAATCCTAATCCTTCTTTGTGCGCATGTCGATTTGTATCACACAGAGTGGGCGGAGGTGTTGGGTACCTCTTTCGGGATTGCCCAGCGCACTTTCCAGTGAAAGCGTGAAGGATCGTACGCTTTCTGGATCGGGATATTGAAAAAAGCACAAAGGGGAATGGGGAGTCACCACTGCCAGACAGGGTGTAGGCAGATACCTGGTGCATAGAAGGCGGTCTATTAGGTGGTTTGTGCATTGAGATTATGAGAAAGTGCCTGGTTATGATTAGGGGAAGTCCGTACAGACCTTGATCAGCCCTGGTTCAGGGAAGTCCATAGACACCCCGGTCAGCCCGTCGAAAGACGGGTCCCACGGGTCTTCCCTGGTTAAATTTGAATTGAGTAAACTCACTTTTATCTCACCCATTCCTAGGCAAACTTGCACACTTGTTTGAGTCCTGGTGGGACCACATGAGTGGTGTAGGTCCCTTTACTTTGGTTTTATATTTTAATCGAAATGATCTAAGTTTGATGTTTGGGCCCCACAGGATGTCAAGTTAGGCCTAAAGAAAGCCTATATCCCAACGTAGGGTTGCTATATCTGATAGCAACCTTTTTGGATTAGGTTGATTTGATTTGGAAATGATTTCGGGTAAAAATAAGGTTAAATTATGTTGCTAGAAAATATAGAATAGTGTAACTGTATACTCAGTACGGTTATACTGTTTTATGCTGTAACTGTATAGACAATACAATTATCACCGTATTCCCTATACGGTTACACCCAAAAACTTGGTTTTCCTCATTTTCTTGCTTGAAATTGATTCCTTTGGATTTTCATTGGGACTATGGGCTTGGGGACAACCCATAGTAGTGTCCAGATATCTCTGAAATCCACTTGGCGTGGATTTTGTGGTATGCAAAGGGAGTGGGCCTTGTTGGAAGGCCCACTAGAGCTCAAAGTTGGGCTTGGAGGCAAGCCCAGGTCCCATGGTGGGTTCCTGGTTACCCAAGAACCCTACTGGTTTAATGACAAACATTTGGAGCTGGTTTAGAATACCCAAAAGAGGAAAAAAAAAATTCAATCTAGAGTGTTAACAAACTGTAACTGTAACTCATGAAATTTCTCAGAACCATATTGAGTATATGCTTACATACTTAAAAATTACATAATGCATTTTTGGGACTTTTGGGAATTCCTCTACACTTTGTGAGTCTAAGATGAACTGTGGGTCACTCGGTTGACCCACAGTAGGCTTCCAAGGTTATTTTTATCCCTACTCCTATGTGATTTGAATTCAAGTGAGAAGAGAGAAGGCTTGGGGCCTTCTCTCACTGCATTTGAATGACAACTCAAAGTATTTGGGTGGGGAGGAGGTTCCCCACCTCTGCTTCAAGCAAGAGAGATGGTCCCTTATAGAAAGGGACCAAATCAAGGGCCCGAGAGGCCTTGTGCTTGGGGTCTAAAAGGGCCAAACCATTGCACATGTTATCATAAAAAAAATCAATCAAAACCATGCTAAATCATACATAAGAAGCTACTATGATAATTAAGTGGGTGTAGGTATGATTTGTGCTCATGGATTCGACATGCTTAAAGCATTCTTTACCTTGGTTTGAATGGGAGTGTGTGCATGCACCAAGTGTGCACATCCATTCACTCAAAATAATTTTATGGAAGAAATAATCGAGGAGGAAAGTAAACTACTGAAGGGATAATGGGGTTCATTTGAATCCAGATTAGGGATAAGGAATACAAATCAAATAGTAAATCTATCTTATACCACAGTTTACCCATTCACACCTTCTCTCATCATGATTAGAGACTTGCTTTAAATGTGATGCACAAACGTAACCAAAGCACTCATTCTCCCTTCATTGTCCACATGGCCTTGCCTTTTAAGGCATGGCCCTTGTTTGCCTTTCTCAAGTTAAAACCACAAAATGAAGAAGAGGTAGAAGTAAATAGGGATAAAGAAATGAGGGAAGACACTCAAAAGGGAGCCGAGATCACCATATTCATTTAAGAATGAAGTATGTTATGTACAAAGTATTAAGGAGCTTACCTTGAGAATGAAGAAGCTTTTGGTGTACCTTGAGCTCCTTGAATGTTCTTGACAACAGTAGGAGCGTCTTCCTTGGTTCTTTGAGTAGATGCCTTACCTCCCAATGGTGCAAGGTTGGAGAAGGAGAAGATTAGGAGTCTTCTTCTTGGACTTTTGGAAGGCTTATAGTGGTTTTGAGAGGTTAAGGAGGATTTTCGGAGCTTTCTGGTCGCAGGGAGACTTCAAAGAACAAATGACAAAAGTCCTCCATGCAGAGGACGACAAGGTTATTTATAGATAGGGTTGTAACCATATTTTATACTGTAACCGTACATGAAATATGGTTACAACCTGTCCCTTTCAAATGATTTCTTTCGACCACTTGTTCTGACATGCGTAGAAGATCAAATATTTTGTAACCATATTGGCAATACAGTTACGCTCATTTTAGTTCATTTTTATTGTAACTGTATTAGTAATACGATCTTATCCAATCTCTGACAGATTGGGCGCATTTATGAGCGTATCTTGTAATCGTATTTCATGTACGGTTACTTCAAATATTTTATTATTTTCTTTGAGATACTCCTAGATTTTCTTTGATTTGACTGATTTGATGTGGATTTGACTTGATTTGATATGATTTAACCTGATTTGATGTGATTTTGACATTTTGTCTTTTAGTGCTTTGTTTGGCCACTATCACACTTGCCACGTGGTTAGTCTTTATACATTTAATTACAGTTTTTGCCCTTTAGAGTGTTTTGACCATATCTTCTTAATCTGAACACCAATTCATGCCAACTCAGTTGCGTTGGCACTATATCTAGATTTCCTACCCATTAGAATAAGGTATGGCAATCAATTCAAGTTCAGGTAGAAAGTTAACTTCTGCTCTTTAGAGTTTGACCTGTCTTTTAGGGTTTACATTTTTGGCTTTAGAGGGGGTGCAAAAACGAGGTGCTTACACTCTTTTTCCTTTTTTTGGCTCATTCTTTTCATTATGGCCTTTAAAAGCCTTCAGCTTTTTCACATTACGAGCAATTCCTCTAAGATATTCTATCCTCTCTTTATATTAGTCTCCAATGAGATTGATAAACATACCCCTTGGATTGGTAAGCTTTCCCTTGCAATTAAATTTCCTAAACTAATTTAAGGGTACGTTTGTCAGTCTCGTTGGAAACTAATATAAGATGGAGCTGAGGGGAATGGCTCCCTTTGACTTCAATGTTATCTTCATCTATGTGTGAGGAATCGTCCAATAGTTGTGAGCCATATGTTAAGATTATTTTAAAAAATCATTATGTAGAAGAAGGTGCAAGAAGTAAGTTGTTCTATTCGTCTCCACTATGCCTACAAGGTGCTGCATCAAGTTCTTCGAAAACAAAACTAAAAATATATACAGGTTGGAATTATCTATGAATATATGAGAACGATGTGGAAGAAGGTACAAGAAGCAATATATTCTATTCCTCTCTACTATGGCTTCTAGGTGTTATATCAACTTCCTCGTTAAAACCAGCTATAACAAGACACACATTGGTTTTTTGTTTACAATTCTTCTCCCACTATTTTTATTTTTTTTAATCAACTTTTACATGCTATAATAATCCCACCTGTCATTTATCTCGACATGGTCATTATTTTGGGCTACTCACCGTGTATCTTAGTCTGGTATTCCCACGTTGGTTTTGGATATTGTTGTAGTTTGATAGGATTGTAATTTCAAACATAATTCTGTATCTAGTTGGGTTCTCCGCTATGTTGTAGTTCGTGTATCTCGGCCAACATCTCAAAGTGGTCTTATTTCATGAGTCCTGTGATGTCACAATTGTGTGGTGTGCTGATTGTATTATCTAAGTATTAATTATTGACTTTGCTTTAGAAATATACAGTTTGGATTTCATGCTTTATAATTCATGGATATTTGGTACTTGAAATTATCGTTGGAACCTCATGAAAAAGGATTTCAAATTATATGGATTGTTTTCTCTCATGCCTGTTATTGCTTATTGGGATTTTATATCCCATACTATTGTTTTCTATATTTTGTTTTCAGATACTCTTGGAGAGGACGTGCCAGCTGGAGTAGAGAATTTTGATGGTACTGTAGATAATCCAGAAGAGCATTTTGAGAAGTGTTTAGAATAGCTAGTTTACCTTTTAAACTTCGAATTTGATGTATTGAGTTAAGAAATTTATTTTTAGGATTATTAGCACTTTTATATTGAATTTATGAAGGAGCATGTCGATGTGGCAAATATGAGAAATTAAATAAGTTAAGGTGCTGGTGTAGGATTCTTTATGGAGTGTCGTAGTTGTAGACACCCCAAAATTGCACTGGGAAAATGATGAATAATTGGCAAAAATCATTCTTTCCTTTGTAAACAGCACAAAAATTCAGATTTATGCACTTCTTCTTGTATCCGACAACTCAAGTCGGATACAAGCAAATCCTTTTGTATCCGACGACTTAAGCAGATATTAGTGTATCCGACGACATGTGTCGGATACAAAAATAATTGCTTGTATCTGATCTGAGTTGTCGGATACAAGGTTTTTGCTCAAAATTAGGGTTTTCCGAGAGTCTTCACTTTTTACCATCATATCTTTCATTTAAGGAGTGGAAATCTCGGAAATAGCCTTAGGGCTTAGGTTAGTGGACACTAGACATCATTTTGTGTCTAGCATCATGCAAACCCTAACCCTGGCCTTTGCCTATAAATAGGAGGCCCCTCCTCAAGCAAATGGCCAATAAGTTGGAGATTGAAGAGCTCCGAGTGAAGAAGGGAACCGCTGCCGCATTGCTTCCAGAAACCCAGGTAAGCCTAAATGCCTCTTTATTTTTCTGTTTTTACATGCTAGGATTAGTTCTTTTCTTCTACCTTTCTGTAGAATAATGGCCTAATCTTTGTATATGCAACCCCTTCCTCTACTCAAAGTACCTCAAGACTCCCTCTAGCCGTAAAACGTAAAGACGGGATCTAGGGGAAACGAGACTGAGGATTGATCCTTAGTGTTAGAACCCTTTTGAAAAGCCTTTTGTTCTATGAAAACCGTTTCATACTCAAAGTACCCCAAGATTATCTCGAAGAACTGTAAAACGGGGAGAGAGAACTAAGGGAAAAGAGAATGGAACGGAACCTTAGGTCTTTTTAGAACCCCATTTGATTGATACGAATGCTATATGTTGTGATTGAAGAAATGATTTTTACACATATACACATCCTGTTTTGTCGGAATCGGCTTGTATTTCGGATCTATTGCATTCATTGTGATAGATCTGAAATATATAGCCCCAAGCATTTCTGGGATGTTTCTTATTGATTTGAAACAAGTTTATCTTGAGTATTGAAGACCTCTAGGTCTAACCTCTTGGTTTTGGGCATTTTGGCTCAATTTTGGGGTTTTTGGCATATTCTTTCCAATCGGAGAGAATGGTGAGTCAACTTGTGCCCTATTTCTTCCTAGAGGTTCTTCAACAAATTTTCAAATGATTTTGATTCATAGTGCACAGATCACACACATTTGATCACCGTTTTGGATTGATTTTCCTTAAAAAGACCTAAACTGGTGGACAGCAGTTGTACCCTAACTTCGGACACTCATAACTTTATCATCCGGATGAATTTTTGATTGATTTTAAAGCCATGGGAAAGGTAAGGCTGTCTAGTTTATGTCTGTAAAATTTCATCAATTTTTATGAAGTGGATTTTTGACACCACTCAGTCGAAGTTGATAGGTCAGTTCAGGCCAGATTGCGGAACCTGTCACTTTGACTGAGCGCCATGTGTTCGATTTAAGTGATTTGAGTGATTTTTGTTTCTGTGTTTTCCTGCGGAAGTCTAATTTCAAATCCAGTTGGTTTCATAATTTTTTGATTCCATTTGTGTCATGGGTAACAGATTTACTCAGAACTGCTCAACAGCACATTGCTGGGTAAATCTGTGATCTTTGGGGCTTGTTCGGGAGGTCACCCAAGGCACATCCGGATGAATTTTTGTATGAGGCTAGTTTCATTTGAAAGATGGCCCTACATACTTCATTCATGCCAAATTTCACGGATTTACATGGAGCCAATTTTTCCAAATGAATTTCCAAAGTTGCCCACTTGTTACTTTTAACATTTTCCAACAACAGATTTCAAAGGAGCATAAGTCCTAGGGTTTTAACCGGATTTAATTGAAAATTTGCATGAGTCTTTTATTTATCATAATCTTTCAAATGGATTTAGTTTGATTCAATTTAAATTAGATTTGAATGATTTCAAGACAAATGGCTCTAGCTTTTGCCGAATTTTCCGGATTTGTCTCAACTTGGTTTTATTCAAGTTTTGCTTTGATTTCCATCTAATGGTGATATCCCAGAAGTGATACTAATATAAAAGAGGATTTGGAATTCATTGAATTTCTCATGTGAAAGTATCATACATTTGTTTAATCCTTGTTCAAGGTTTTTGATTATTTTAGCAAGCTTTCTTATTTTTGAACATGATCAACCTTTGGCAACCACCTTGTGTGGGTGAGTGGGGGTGCCTAACACCTTCCCCCATTTATAATCTAATCCCCTTACCCATCTCTGGATTTTATTTTCAAGTAGAGTTATTTTTACTCTAGTTTTTGTCATTTTGCTCTTTTTTGATGATTTTTGGTGTCCATTCACACCCCAAAATTGAATGGTGGCGACTCTCCCATTTTTCGTTGAGCCCGTGTGATGACGGAGGGAATCATCCAGGTGATTTTTCCATGTCTCACAATAGTAGGGGATTGTGAATTAAGTTGCCCGAAGGTGGCAACTATAAATAGGAGAGGAATTCAGTCCGTGAGTTGGTTTTGGCAATTGAGCAACTGAATCTGAGATCAGAAAGCTCAGTGAGGAAAGAGGCTAGAGTTTGAGGAGGTTAATCAGATTTTTGAGGTAATTAGAGAGAGATCTAAATCTGGTCGTTGATCTCTATTTGAAGTTGAGATGAAATCACCTGCGGCAGCACTTGATTCGTCTAGGAGCTGAAGTGCTGCAAAAATTTGAGCCAAGTGGATTCGAAAATCAAAAAAGGTTAGCTAAATTCAGATCAAATTTGTGGATTCCTAATTCTAATTGAAGGAAATATTCAGATCTGAATAGATCTGATCTAGAAATTGAAACTTCTGCAGAGCAGTGTTGATCGTTTGGAATTGGAGGGAAAATTTAGAGATCAAATTGTGTGATTAAGTTCCAGCAACTGTAATTCGGAGTTTAGAGGTAAGTATCACACCTTTTCTCAGATTTGCAACCAGAAATTCTGATTAGAATATGTTTCAATATGTTGCATGTAAATTTTATCGTCTGTGAACATTTATTAGTTAAATTTTGAATTGAAGCTTGATTTTCGTTTGTATTAAATCCAAATCTCTTGGATTAGGTTTTTAACAGATGAAGAAGAAGCATTTAAGCATTATTGAGGTTAGATTTTACTTCAGTTTTTGTTAGAGTGGAATTTCAATGAGAAATCTATGTTCCGTAAGAATTGGTTTTGGGTGGGTTGAGTACGGCCTACTGACAAGAGGTAAGCGGTACTCAGCCGATACAAAAATTTTGGGTGCGCTGAGGGGTGCTCAGTGCGGCCTACTGACAATAGGTCAGCGCACCTTATAAAAATGTATACCATGTGCGGCTAAAGTAATATTTGTTTATAAAAATAGTTTTAGCTTCTAAAACCTGTACCGATGGGTTCGTCTAAGTTCTATTTGATATCTAAAGCTATTAGAAACTTATGGAAGTCAAATTATTAATATGGATTAGAAATTTATTGGGAGATATAATACTAATGCAAGTTATAAAACTTTCTGCAGCATATGGTTACTAATTCCTTAGGCATCCTTGAGTTACAACTCATGGTACAACTTCAATTAAGTTCAAACTAATGCAAATGGATTAGTTTAAGAGTTAGGAAGGTGCTGGAAATGATTTAGAATTGAAACAATAAGTCAAACCTTACTGAATTTTATCAACCTTAGTGCATTATTTGGGTGCGCTGAATAAGGCCTAGGGGCGCCTACCTCCCCTAAGGTTGGCGTCTAGCTTGTCTCCAACACTCTTGTATTTGCTTAAATTTCCATTGTTGGGGCCTACTTAAGGGGTTAATTAAAAGTTGTTAGAGGACTTTTCATGAATGGGAAATAACTGAAATGAAATCAAATTTGGGGTTTCAACAAATGGAAGTGGAGCTTGTGTGAGGTAAGGTTTAAGTGCTCTTATAGAAATGAAATGTGGCAAGCATAAATCATAAGAAATTACAGTTAAGGTGCAGATTATAATTGGAGTTAATTCGAAAATTTCTTTAGAAGAATTGAGGAGAATAAGTAGTTTGCTGGTCAAATTTATCTAGGAATCACTTTAGAAGAACGAAATAAAGATGATCAATTGAATTGGGGAAATAACCAAAGCTGAAATTAGAATTATAGAATGAGATGATTCTTCTAGGAGAATATACTGTTTAAGATTCAAAATTGAACAACACCAACTGATCTTATTGAAAATGTTGAATTCTGAATTTTCTAAGGGTTCTAATTAAATACTAGTCTAAGGGATCTAATTAGGTATTAGTGATGTTACATCAAGATTATTAATTGATAATTTGAGTAAGCCAAATGTGTAGTTAGATCAATGGAAATATTATTCATTATTCCTAGAGCTTAACTAAAGATTAATTAAATTCTGAAATTGTTTAAAACTTAGAAACTCTACAACAATTGCAAGTAGGTGAACTATGAAACTTTAGCAATAAATACTAAGGAAGGAACTTGGAAAACCTTATCTGAACTAATAGAAATAAATGAGCAGAACCTTTATTGATTTAAAGTACTTTTGTGATCCATATTTTACTACTGAATTTCAGATCGTGATATTGTTTAAACTGAGTTTTTATCAAATGTTAGTTTGCTGAACAGAATTTATAAAAGAGGTTTTCTTGAACTATTTGCTTAGAAAGATTTGTTTGCATATTGATCCTTGGTTTTGAAAATACATTTGGAAATTACTTGAGGACTCCATGATGGAGCGTTTTGGTTCTGAGTGACCCATGATAAAGATGATTTGTTTTAGTATATATTTGCGACCAGAGGTTGGTATATTTGCGACCAGAGGTTGGTCTATTTGCTATCAAAGGTTGATTTACTTATTGAGTTTACTTTGTTTAAGGTCTAGCTTGTCCTGGATCCAGAGTCTAAGCTTAGTAATGTGATGTGTTGACTTTATTGGTGTAATTGCATTGCCATGATTGTTGCCATGACCATGGTAGAGCAGGCCGTGATCTTTGGTAGGTTGGGTTGTCAATGTCGAAACCCGAAGTAGGCAGGCATTGGATGACATAGTTCCTAGGTAGGCAGTAATTTCAGAGTTTCGAGTTTATGTTGACCGAATTGTGTACCAGGAGGCTTGGATGTCTCTCTGGCATGCGAATTACCCAATATAAGTGAACTTCATGACATTGGCATCGATGTTTTGGTTATCAGTAATTGTAGTTCCAATTGGTCTGGGGTGACCCATGATAAACACTCCAATTGGTTCTGAGTGGCCCATGATAAACACTCAGCTTTCTGAAAATTATGATTTCATCGAAGTTGCTTTGATTTGATAAATATCTATTGGATTGTTTTGAGATAATTGGTTTTCATCGAGACGTGGTTTATGATTATATTGGATTTTGTGAATATTCAGATTATTTGACATCGATATTACAAATTGACGTACATGTTTAATTTCATTAGCTATATCATCCTCGTCTGCTGAATTATTGTGAGCTTAGTCGGAATAATCGTATTATTGCCATCGTTACATGCTTATTATTCGATCCATGTTTTATAACTATGAGAAATATATTTGTGCATGCATGTGCTGCTTACTGGGATATTTGTATCTCATTCCGTATTGTTTTGTTTTGTTTTCAGCTGCTCCTGCGGGTAGTTGCTTGGTTATGTGAGTTTAGAGTTGTATTACTGTATTTACTATTTTAGTTTGGGATTGTAACACACTCTGATTATCTAGTTATTGTTTCATTCATGTTTTTCCTTCACTTTGATATTGCGATCCTGTGTTATATATTAACCTCCGGAGATGAGTTATGGTTTCTCTACGTAACTCGGATCCAGTGCGTTACATTTGTAACAGATAGTGAGGTTTCGGATCAACCCGAAAAGTTGTAGGTTCACTCGGGGATTTTATAGAATTCAATCTAAGGTAAGTCTATGATTTGGGTTAATAGAAGTTTTATAATTATGATCATTATTATTTGTGAAATCCCAAATTTTCAGAAAAATAAATAAAAGAATTAAATATGAATATTTAGAGAATTAAGGATTTTATTTGAAATAATTGAGAAATTTATTATAATAAATGATTTGGGGAATTTTTTATTAATCTGGGATGCAATATTAGATCAAAACAATGAGGAGATTAAATTTGGGAATTTTGGAAGAAAGTAAATTTTTTAATATGGTCAAATTAAATAAAATGGAATTTTGGTCATTTCCTAATTAGCTAAATTATTAAATAGATTAACTAAATAATTATTAGACTCGATAAATTAAATTATATTTAAGTTAGATTTAAATTGATCATAAATAATGAGATTTATGGCCTAATAATGAGAAATGTGCATACTGGTAATAATAGTTAATTAGGAGCCTTAAGTTGAGGAAAAAGTGGAGTTTTGGGGTATTTTAGTAATATTTAAAAGTAGGGGAATTAATTAGCATGAAAAAAGATTAAAAATAGAAGTTCCTTTTATAGGGGAATTAGGAGAAAGGATTTAAAAGAAGAGTTGGGAGAAAATAGGAAAGGGGGTTAGTTGGGGTATTTCCAGACATAATTAAAACTCCTAGTTGGGTGTAATGCCCCGGATCCGTGTTGTTTAATAAAGATATAACAGGTCTCACGGAGGTTAGGTATGGGCCACATTTCAAACATCAACTTCTCATGACACGTGGGATATACATCTGAGTGCGTAAAATAAGAGTGCATTTATTAAGCGTGGAAAAAATCCAACAACATGAGGTTTAACAATTCTAAGTAAAACTGAATACCAACTAAGTTTAAACCCATACAATTCCATAGTTTTCAAAACCACAAACAGGACCTACAATCACTAAGGGTAGTAATAATCCTCTCTCCTATAGAAATCATCAGGTTCTACCCCAGCAGACGAGTCCTCACCAAAAGTATCTAAAAACAAAACAAAACAAATGTAATGAGATACGAATATCTCAGAAAGTGACACATGCATGAGGAAAACAGTTTATAACATTTCTAACATATGCCACGAATAATATACAACCACGAATAACCAATAAGAACGATCACACGGTTGGAAATCACAAGTTCTCAATGTTAGAATAAAACCAAAACCCAAACAGCAATCATAAAACATACACGCGTGGCCAATGTCATGGAGTTCACTTGTATTGTGTAATTTACATTCTGGAGTGACATCCAAGCCTCCTAGAACACAGTCCGGTCAACATAGACACAGAACTCTAAAATGACTGCCTACCAAGGAATTTCGTCATCCAATGCCGGCCTACTCCGGGTTTTGGCATTGACAACCCGACCTACCAAGGATCACAGGCTGCTCTACCCTGGTCATGGAAACACTCATGGCCATGCAATTACCACAATAAAGGCAACTCATTACATTACTGTAAAACCCCAAATTTCTACAGGATCATTGTTTATGAGAGTTAATAAGTCTGTATGGGTGAAATTGCAGAAATCTGTCAAGCAAGGGTGTAATTGGAATTTGAGACATTAGGCGTGAAGCAAGATAAATTAAGGTGAGTAATGTGTCAATTTTAATTAGAAGTATATTTCTGTTTGCTTTTAGTCGTTATGAATAAAATATTTATTTATATGGGTGTTTAGGTGGAGAGTTAAGTCGGTGAATCAAGGGCTGTAAAGCTATGTATGTAGGGAAAACTTGATGGGCGAGCGTGCACTAAATCATGAGTTTTAAAATTTGTCGAGCGGCAAAGTGTATAGGGTAAGTATAAATACTTAATGTATTTAGATTCGTAGGTTTCTTATACCTTGAGTTGAAGGAGATTGCGGCTGGAGTTCTAGGGTTTTGGAGAGAAGCAGACGTGTAGTTCTTGCCGATCAGAGTGTTCAAAATCAGGGTGTTTAGAAAACCTTTTGCTAATAGAAGAAAAACTTGGTGGAGATCGACTGTTGGACTTGCTGTTATGGGAGTTGTAGTTGCAGGGTTTTGTAGCGTATAACTATGAGTAGCATTGTTTTGATCCGATGTTTTGGGTTTGTATATTGAGTTTAGCCGTAATGCATGATTTCGGAAAATTTCGTTTCGAACAGGGTTTTGGAATAATTTTAGAGGCGAAAAATAAATTTTGGTAGATTAATTTTGAATCATGTTTAATAGTCTTTTGAAGATGGTAGAAGTATAGGAAAGTCATTACAGAGGTGAGAAACTAGGGCAGTCATGGAGATCTGGAGTTAACAGTGAGTCGTGGAGATACCGGGGTATCCGCTGAGCTGCCGCCGACCTATTTTCACTCAATGGCAGCTCCGCGCAAGCGATTTGTTGGATCCGCCGACCTGGTGCCAACTACGCCGAGGTCAGCGCACCCACTAAATTTCTCAGAAAGGTGCGTTTAATCAATCCAAGCCAAATTTTGATACTGTGAGGCTTCAACCTCTTAGCCAAACCCTAGATTAGGATGTTAGAGATATTTTAAGTTACTCAAAACCTTCGTAGATATAATTACATGAATTGTAGGTTCTACAAGTCAAGTTTGGGGAAACTGTGGATGGGAACTATTATTAGAATTCTGGATTTCCATTTCGTAATTATCTCTATTGATGTATTGCCGTTGGTTATTTATCGAGGCATGTTTATAACTGTTGATAACTATTTTTGCATGCATATGCTACTCGCTGAGATATTCGTATTTCATTCCGTTTGTTTTGTTTTGTTTTTTAGATACTCGTGGTGAGGCGCCTACTGGAGTAGATCCAATTGACACATATAGGGAGGAAGACTATTACTACAATCCATAGACTAGTAGGTTTATTTTAGATTGGAACTTTGATTCCTTTGATTTTGGGAAATGTAATAAAGTAGTTGATGTGGAATCGTTTGAGTTTAATTAAAGATTATTTTTGGACTTGTTAGTAAATTTTTGGTTGTGCACTCTGATATGGTATAAAGGAGGTGATTTTCCAGCGATCACATCAGTTTTAGATCCTTACCTAACACTCTGTGAGACGTGTTATACCTTTATTGAACAACACGAATCTGGGGCGTTACAATTACTAAGCTTAGTCTAGGATCCGGGACAAGCTAGACCAAAACAACCAACTCACACACCAACCAACCTCTGGTAGCAACAAAATATACCAACCTCTGGTATTACCATCACAAACCAACTCATCCGGGTCACTCAGGACCAAAACAATAACTCATAAATCTTTAATTAAAATTTCCAAAATCAAGAACAGCCATCGAAAACCTTTAGTACAAACCTTTACAAAAAAAAGCTAGTTTACAAGTTCTGCTCAACATATTAAGATCTAATAAAACTCCACTTAAAAGGTGTCACAAAACAGAAATTAATAGTAAAGCATGAAACAAACCAAACCAGAAACTCATAGTACCAAACCAGTGACCAACTCCCTCACAATCACCTCAAACCTAACTTTAACCCTCATAAATCCTCCAAGTAATGGATGGAATAAATCTCAGTAGTTTAACAATCATTTATAAATACTCCTAGCCTCTCTATTCAGCTCCTAGACAAGTTTTGGAACTTTTAGAATTGCAAAAATTGGATTAGAATGGCTCAGCCGAACTCCACTGAAAGATTGAATAGGTCCGCTGACTTCCGCTCAGTGGGTGATACTAGGCGGCAGTCGGCGGATACCCCGATTTGAACTACCGCTGAGTGCCACCAGGTAATGCCAGTGAGCGGCACTTAGCGCACACCCCATATTTTTCCCGACAACCATTTCTAGTCTCTGTAAATTTGATTCCGACATGTCCGACCTAAATTTAAACCTATACAACCACTAATCCATACTCATACCACTTCCCATAGCCCTTTAGAACCAATTCAAAATTAATTCCTCTAAGAAATCAGCTCCGATTCCACACTGTGCTTGAAATATGATTTTTACAACGATAGACTTACTTGTAACACATAGATCCAATTATATTCATGCAATCGGTTGCAAAAAGAGATTGAAATCCAGTGCTACTTACCTGGTTTGCTAATTTGATCTTCTAGCTTCCAATCCTCTGCTCGAACGCCTCTGAAATGGAAATTCCTTCCGGCGATTTCTCTTGATCTACAAAACGTCTAGATCTACTCAAATCTAAATGCAAATTGTTTCCTCATTTGAATTCCTTCACTAATTTACTAACGAAATGATCCTTACCTGATCTTCGTAGATCTGCACTTGATCGCTCACAATTTCCTAACTCTCAATACTGATATCTTCGAGCAGCAAGAACTTTTGCTTCGATTGATTCCAAACTCTCCAACTCTAGCAACTCTCTGAACCCTTACCTTTCTCCAGCAGTTGCTCTCTGATTCTTACCTCTAGTTTAGCAAACGAACTGGCAGCTCATGCAAACAACCTATTTATAATTTCCAATGGCGCCTAAACCTTGCTTGATTTGCTGGTTGCTCACTCACGGATAATTCCTACACCAATACTTCTCATCCCTCGATTAAATACCATACCACCCCAGCAATAATGATCTAACACCCGAAACAATTTACTTTAATGTTTGTAACATAATTACCTATTCAATTAAGTTATAACCATCACATACCTTAAGTTATAACTCTGCTCACTTAATTTCGAGAAATTCCACCTTTGCCCTTGCTCCTCAGTTATCTGGAAAATTCACCAATTACATGAAATTAGGCTCACTAATTTTTTCTCACAATTAATATTAGCAAGAACTCGGGGTCTTACATTGGGTGTGTATAAAAGGAGGAGGATAGAGAGAATTATGGTTTCTTATTATTCTTGGTGGTTTCATACGGCTAAAGAGAAAGAGAGAAAAGGAAGAAGGAGATTCAATGGATCAAAGGTAAGTAAAACTAAATAGAAAATCATGATTTACATCCCATATGTATGGTTTAGTTTGTTGAGTTCATGCTTCCTTGTGATTTTATATGATAAGAAGGGTTGCTGTATTTCGTGAGGACTTCAAGAGGGTGATATCTGGATTCATTGAAGAGGACTTGATCTAAGAATCAAGGTAAGTAATCCCTTCTAACTTGAATTAAAATCATGTTTTCAGTTTTATAGGGATCCAAATTTATACACATGTTTTATTGGGGTTTTGATGATCAAATCATTTTATATTGTGATTTATTGGCTTTGGATTGATTTAGCATGTTTTACAAGTGTTATTAAATGTATTGGAATTGATTTGAAGTGATAAAGCATGTTCTATAGTTTTAATTTTGATTTTCGGAATATTTAGAAAAATTTGTGAAATCGCAAATTTACATGGGCGCCCGAATTGTGGCTCGAATGCTCACTCAAGCATTCGTTTATATGCGTGTGTTATGATAAGGACGCTCGATACGAATTGAGCATCCCGCCTATGCTTTATTTTGGAATTAAAACCCGATAGCATAGTTTAGAAGATTGAACGAGCGCCCGAGTGTAAGACCCTGATTTTTGGTGAGTTTTTGTTTTTTTTATTATTATTATTATTAACAATATAGCTTGGGCGCTTGTTAACCTAAGTGGCCGGAACATGTAGGGTTTCCAGTGGGCAAGCGTGCATAGGATCAAGGATTTTAAAGAGTTATCGAGCGGCGTATGTATCGCAAGGTAAATATACCAAAAAGGGAAAGTAGGGTTTGGGTTTATAGGAATACTCGTATCATACTTATGGCAATACTTTTGTTACTCTCGTTATCTGGAGAACTGGGCGACTTGGCAATTGCGGCTGGTGTGGCGATTAGGGTTATGCCTGTGAAGAACAAGAATCGCAAGAACTACTAGGAGGTTATTGGAGTCGGAGTTCTGCGGGTTATTTCTCTCGCGAGTAGAGGATTCGTTCGGCTACCCTTGCATCCTCGCGCGCAGCAGGAGTCGTGCTTGGCCGGTTGTGGAATAGGCTGTTGTTCTGGGATTAAGCGTATACTGGTGAGTAGCACTGATTTACAACCGAGGTTTTAGTTTTTTTTCGTGACATATTTCGAATGCCATGATTGTATTGTGAGTTCTGGGTTTTCTGGAATACCATGAGTCCGAACGTCAGATTGAAATTCAACTTGAAATAAAAAGTGTTTAGATTAAATCCAAAACTGGTTGGGAAGTATTTTGGGAACATTGGGAGTGTATTGGAGCAATTACAGACCGAAACAAACCAGCCAGACATGGAGATCTCGAAATAACAGAGATTTGACAATCGCAGTGGGTATCCGCCCACTTGGTGCCCACTTGCTCCCACTTCGGGAAGTAGGCGCATAGAAGTATTGACCTGGCGCCGAGCTCGCCCCCACTTGGCGCTCAGCTCGCGCCTACTTAAATTAGATGCGCCTATCTCGCGTCTATCCCGCGCCCTTCTCTCGCTCAGCTCGCGCTCACTTAGCATCGAGTGAGCGCATAGTCAATTTTAGCCTGTTTCCTATCCGCCGACTGGCGCTCACTTCAGGAAGTGAGCGCATACCCAATTTAACTTACCGAAATTGATTCTTGACTGAACCAAGAGGGATTTTGATGTCTTGGGGTTTATACCACTTCACCAATCACTTGTTTGGTAACCTTGGAACCTGCATTTCTTATTTAATTCCTTGGAGAATTCTAGTGGCAAATTCTTAAAGGCTTCTAAGGTTGAGATTAGGTTTTTATACATGTTGTGTTGGATACCAAAACACTAGGAGTTCTTAGTTTGTTTTCTCCTCGAATTTATACACTGTTCTAATTGAGAAAATTATTGACTTCTGGTTTCATTTGTTTGGAAAATTCTGAATGTATTGTCTTGTTATAAATAACTGTGTTTTGTATTCAAATGGCATGGTTTGTGGAAATGAGAAATACTGAAAGTATTGAGATACTGTTTGGTCCAGAGGGATAGGTGATGAACTGTGATGAGATATACATGATGTGGAATGAATGGTTTTACTTTAATGTTGGAATTGCGATTATACGATGTTTTACTGTGTTGGTTTAGCTTGTCCTGGATCCAGAGTCTAAGCTTAGTAATGTAATGTTATTTGTTGGTTGTTGGAATTGCATGGCCTTGTGTGTTGCCACGACCGGTGTAGAGCAGCCGGAAACCCTGAGTAGGCCTGGTTGTCAATGCAGAAACCCGGGGAGTAGGCCTGCATTGGATGACGAAACCCTGAGTAGGCTGTCATTTCAGAGTTTCCGAAACCCTGAGTAGGCCGGAACTATGTACATGGAGATGTGGAGTGTCTACTTGGCATATTTAATTTATCAACTAAACGATAGTCATGACATTGACCAATCGATGTGTTGCCGTACTTAACTGAGATGTGATTTGACTGATGAAATGGGTTTTGGTTTGAACTTGAAATTGATATTAGTTGTTTAATCGTACGGAATGTTTATCGATGCATAGCTTTGAACTGTGATTAACTATTTCTGCATGTATGTGCTACTCGCTGAGATATTCGTATCTCACTCTGTTGTTTTGTTTTGATTTTCAGATACTCGTGGTGAGGCGACTACTGGGGTAGATCCTGCTGAGGCTTATAGGGAGGAAGATTACTATTACCTTCCTTAGACTTGTAGGTTATCTTGTTTCGAATTTGAGTACCTTGAATATTTGAGGTGTACTAAAGTCTATTAGGGGGTTGAACCATATGATTCTAGTTAAGTTCTAAATGTTACATTCTTGGATGAATAAAATTGTGCACTCTGACAGGTTATAGTTAGATGATTATCCAGCGATCATATTTGATTATCGATCCTTGCCTAACCTCCGTGAGACGTGTTATATCTTTATTGAACAACACGGATCCGGGGCGTTACACCGAGTCACCACCCAAATGTTGTAGCGAGTGTCCAAGTCCGAAACCCAGAACATTCACTGCCCGATAGGATGCCCAAACGCTGAGTTGAGCGACCAAACAGAATTTACAATCAAACTGAACGCCTGAGACACCGCTCGAGTGCTCACTGTCAGATTTTCATAAATAGGGATTTTGAGCTAGTTTTCAATTCTAAACCTATTTTTGAGGGATTCCAATTCATGTACCAATTAAATTAGGGTATTTTGAGAGTGTCTACAATGGCCAAAAATTTAATTGGATTTTTATAGAGATTTTGGGTACATTCTACTAAAAGACTTATTTGAGGTTTATCGTTCCAAATTCTTTTCTTTTCAATAAAACTTGATTTTAAAGGTTCTTACACTTGTATTTGGGCTATTTGAATTCATTTTGAGTATCAGAATGATTTAAATTGTATTAGAATATGAATTGAGTAGTTTGACCATGTGATGGCTTATGATTTAAAGGAATGGAATAAATTATTACTTGATTGGACACGTATGTATCTCCTCGTATGGGGGTTACTTTTGACATATATATGTCTCAAAATATGTGGCTAGTTCATGGCGTATGCTGTAGCGCCCCAGATCTGGGTCTGCCCTATCACGGCACCAACCCGTACCCGAGACCTACTTATGGGCCCAAAAGAACCTGATAAACACAATTAACGTGGACAGTTACAATGTAATCATCAGAGTGCATAAGATAAAGAAGCATGGAATTAAAAATTTCCATATAATAAAAGATCATCTGTGTAATAACTCCAAAATACAACATTTGGGTATATAAAAAGGCAACTAAGATCTCTCCATCACTAACTCTCTCATGAGCATTCATATACAAAAATGAGAATCTAAAGATAACTTCCAAGTCTATAAATCAAAAAGAAATAATTACATCCCATTGATAGTTTCTAAAACTAAATACAATAACATAAAGAGAACCCTACTACGGCTAGTAGAAGTCCTCGGGCTCATGCTCAAGCTCACCCTCACTATCTGCCCCAGTACGTGGCTCACCAAGCAGATCTAAAAACAAATCCGGTAAAACAAAATGCGTGAGACTTAAAGTCCCAGTAAGCAGCAAACATGCATGGATGGAAGCTGTTGATACAATTCATGGATCATCATGTATAGAAGCAGTTTAGGCAATTCATATAACATCATGAATAAATACAGTTCATGCTATTTATATTCTCAAGTAAAGCAACTAAACAATGTAACACATAAAAGTTAACTAACAAACCTGGTAGGACTGATAATGTAAACCAAACCTGTAGAACAAACCTTTCTCAGCAGTCACTAGAACCTATGTCAAGTGGGACTGTTCGTTCTCTATTAAATACCAAGTGTCAAGTGTCATGTGGGACTACTTGTCCACTGGTGGATGCTAAGTGGGACTACTCGTCTCGTCCACTGGTGAATGCTAAGTGGGACTACTCGTCTACTATTGAATACCCATTGTCAAATAATATTCACAATGCGTAAGAAATAACTAATAAGCACTTCACATCCAAAACCAAATCACAGTAGAGTACATACACCGTAAAATCCACAAATTACGTATTTGAGAAGTGGGATAGTCTTAGGATCCCTAATAAGGACACCATGCCAAAAATCAACGGATTCCGAGATAAAAAGTTTCGGACCTAAAAATATTCCGAGTCTGGTTAAAAATGTTGACTTTTCGGTGTATAATTTTTCTAGACAAATCTACAAGGAGTTTCGGGCTCAAATTTTGGTTGTAGTCTATTGAAGGGTAAACAAATTTCCTAGAATTTTATGGGCATCTGAATCATGCATCTGGGTGTCAAACCCAAAACGGGATTTTTGATAAAAATCGGGAAAACTGAAAATTTAGGCATGAACTGGAAAGTTGACTTTTTATTGGTTGGGAATTGGGCCTTGGGAGTATTTTTATTAGTTCCAAATGAGGGGTAAAACCTTATTTACATGTAAAGACTTAAGTAAATTGAGCAATAAATACACAGGACATTTACTTAAATGTCTTTCATGTAATAAGGGTACTGTGCAGGAGACTTGGCTTGTTTGGGAAAGGGTTGAGGGAGAAAAGGAGTGAAGAACTCAAAAACATAGGCCCAACGTTCGGGCGTTAAAGGAGTAGACAAGGCAATGTGCGCGCGTTAGGGTGAAGACTAGGGTGGACATGCACGCATTGAAGCTAAGGTTCATGCACTAAGGTGAAATAAGGGCCAACGCGCACTCAAAAACATAGGCCCACATTCGGGCGTTAAAGGAGTAGACAAGGAAACATGCGTGTGTTAGGGTGAAGACTATGGTGGACGTACGCGCGTTGAAGCTAAGGTTCACGCGCTAAGGTGAAATAAGGGCCAACGCGCGCGTGGTAAGGTCAACGTTCGCGCGTTAAGGTTACGATTAGCCCTGGGCGATTAATCTTGATTCGCGATTAGCTTTAACAGAACTGATTTTTGGGGGGTCTTGGCCCAGGATTAATCGCCAATCTTCAGGATTAATCGCCGGCTCGGGTTTTCTACTATTTTTGACTATTTTCAACTCAAAACTCATACCAACCTCATCCAACCTTCCCAATACCAAATGTGATGATTATAAAACATCCTAACATACTCAAAACCCTTCCCAGCACAGGAATCCATACCAAATCCTCATGAACATAAATCTAACATATAAAACATCATTCAAGATACCAAACTTAAACCCTAACCAGAAATAAAATCAATAGAGGTTGCAAATCCATGGCAAATCATTATAAAACTAAAAAAGATAGTTAGATAAACCAAACCCTACGAATTTTAGAAGCAAAACCCCACATGCAAGTGATTTTCCAGTTTATCAAAACCCTAGGAGAGAGAATACGCAAATCCAATAAATTCATTTTAGTTTGAAGGGTTTGCTACTTACATGATGATGGAGAAGTAAACTTTTCTTTAATCTTCCTCATTCTTCTTCTCCAAGCCTTCAAGCAAGCTCCCACTTTTCTCCTCTTGTTCTATATGTCCAAGACAAAGAAAGGTGTTCTTAAGACACTAGATATTTAGTTAGGGCATCCCTTTTATATGCCCAACTTTTGTTCATCAAAGTTGCCCCTCAACAAGCCTTTTATTCTCACTAGACCCTTGGGTGCACCTAAGGGTTATCAAGGGGGGGTACCTGAGTGTTACAAGAAGGGGTACCTTAGTGTTAAGTGGGGGTACTTTGGTGTTTCAAGGGGTTTGCCTTAGCCATTCTAAGGGGTAAACTTGAGATAAGCTTAGGGGGTATACCTTAGTTATATTGAGGATGGGTACTTAGCCATAGAAGGGATGTACCTTAGTTATATGAGGGGGTACCTTTAAGTAATACAAGGAGGGTGTACCCTAGGTAATATAAGGGGTGTACCTTAGTTATTTAAGGGGGTACATTAGCTAAAACAATGGGGTACCTTAGCTATAGAAGGGATGCACCTTAGTCATTCAAGGGGGGTACATTAGCTAAAACAGTGGGATACCTTAGCTATAGAAGGGATGTACCTTAGTTGTATGAGAGAGGTACTTTAGTTATAGGAGGGATGTACCTTAGTTGTATGAGAGAGGTACCTTAGTTATAGGAGGGATGTACCTTAGTTATATGAGGGGGTACCTCTAGGTAATACAAGGGGTATACCCTAGGTTATGGACTGGGTGTACCTTAGTAACATAAGAGGGGTACTTTAGTTTTGCAAAGAGGGTACCCAAGATATATAAGGGGGTACTCTAGTTATATAAGAGGGTGTACCTTAGATAAAACAAGAGGTACTTTAAGTAAAACAGTGGGGTACCTTAGGTATTCAAGTAGGGTACGTTAGGCAAAACAAAGGGGTACCTTTAGGTAATACAAGGAGTACCTTGGGCAAACACATGGGGTACTTTAGGTAAATCAAGGGGGTACTTTAGGTATTCAAATTGGGTACCTTTGGCAAAACAGTGGGGTACTTTAGGTACTCATGTGGGGTACCTTAGGCAATGTGAGTGAGGTACCTTGGGCAATATAAGAGGGTACCTTAGGGATAATTAGGGGATACTTTAGGTATTCAAATGAAGCACCTTAGGCAAAACAGTGGAGTACTTTAGGTGTATTTGAGTGGTACCTTGGGTAGCACTTGGATATACTTTGAGTAATACATGGGGGTACTTCGGGTAATACATGGGTGTACCCTAGGCATATTTGGGTGGTACCTTGGGTAATACTTTGGTGTACTCTAGTTATACTTTGGTGGTACCTTGGATAATACTTGGGTGTACCCTAGGTATACTTTGGTGGTACCTTGTATAGCGCCCCAGATCCAGGTTTGCCCTATCACGGCATTAACCCATACCCGAGACCTACATATGGGCCCAATAGAACCAGATTAACACAATTAATCCTGGGCAATTACAAAGTAATCATCAGAGTGCATGACTAAAGAAGCATGAAATAAAAATTTCCATATAATCGAACTATCATCTGTACCATAATCTCCAAACCATGATATATATGTGAACAAAATACAACTAAGGCAGCTAACCATTCACAATGTTCTCTCCAAGATATACAGACATGTACAAAAGGTATCTCCCAAGAGTATGAGTCCAAAAAGGATATTTACATCCCATATACAATCCCTAAGAAATAATACCACATCATAAAAAGAATCCTACTAGGGGTAGTAGTAGCCCTCAAGTCTGTACTCAAGCTCACCCTCAATAACTGCCTCGGTACGCGGCTCACCAAGCGGATCTGAAAACAAATCCGGTAAAACAAAACACGCGTGAGACTTAAAGTCCCAGTAAGTAGCAAACATGCATGCAGAGAAACAGTTTATGCAATTTTGTAACATCATGATAATATTCACAAGTATAAGATACCAAATGTAAACCAAAACATCTCAAACAGATATATAAAGTGTAATTCCAAGTCAAATATCTCAATCGGGTAATTCGTGAAATCAAATCAACAATTCCATGTCAAATATCTCAATCGAGTAATTGATTAAATCAAATCAACAATTTCAAGTCAAATGTCCAAATCAGATTAATGATCGCTGTCCAAGATTAAGGCCAAGCGGAGTAATTCAACACTGCCGACGAATCAAGGCCAAGTGGAGTACTTCTACACTATCGACGAATCAAGGCCATGTGGAGTACTTCGACACCGCCGACGCATCAAAGCAAAGTGGAGTACTTCTGAAAGAGTAGAGGACTACTATATAGGTCCACGATCTATAACAATTCAGAATTGAACAATGCGGAAACAATACACAGAGAATTATACGAGGAAACCTGGATCCAGATCCAGGAAAAACCTCGAGTCTATATGAGGCGACTAACCCTTCGAAATCCACTATTGAATGAAAAGACAATTACAAAGGAGTACATACTTAACCTTTACAATTTGACTCACTCAACAGCAATCCACAGTTCGAATCCACGAACTGCAACACAGCTTGAATCCACAAGCTGCAGAACACGATCAGTCCAAATCGCAAACAATCACTCACCAGTGATCCACAGTTCGAATCCACGAACTGCAACACAGCTTGAATCCACAAGCTGCAGAACACGATCAATCCAGATCGCAGCAATCCTCTCAGAATCCACTGAGACAATCCAATGCAGTAGGAATCCACCTACGCATCAATCAAGGCCGATCACCAGTCCAGGCGATCACACGATCAGATGAAGTTCCGAATTGAAGAAGAATCCTCTATCTTCAATTCCAGGCGATCTATCTCAGATCTCCCCCTCACTCGATCGCCGACTCTCTAAAGAAGATTTGATCGAATCTCAAACACCTCAAGATTCGAAATCCAAATGATCCAAAGAAAAAAGTCACAATTAAAAATTACAACACGTCTATTTAAAGAATAAAACTCAGATCGCATCGAACGCTGGTGGCGTCGTGAAGCGATCTATGTAGACGGCTGGTAGCGAACTAAAGTCCCGCTCAGAGTAAGTTGAATCAGTTAAAAGCGCGCTGCTAGCGAGCTGCTAGCGGGAGAGTACGCGGCATGTGCACGGACCTTTCTGTCAAAACACGAATTCCCTTATGCGCTGCCAGCGGGGTGGCAGCGGCGTGGTAGCAGTGTGGTAGCAACAACTTCTTCTTCTTTACTAAATTCACTGAATTTTCATTGTTTAATCTGCACATCTTGAAGCTTCATTAGAAGACATAATTTGTCAAACATTTGCCATAAAAAGGAGTGTGAGTTTTCACACTTACAACTTCTTTGCTGCCCGATGAATCAAGGCTAAGTGGAGTACTTCTACGCTGCCCGATGAATCAAGGCCAAGCGGAGTACTTCTACACTGCCCCGATTCATGAAATCCAAAATCAATCAAAACGAATACCATAAAATCCTCAAAATACATTTTTGATGAGTGGGATGATCTTAGGAATCCCAAATGAGTCACTATACCAAAAATCAATGGATTCCGAGACAAAAAGTTTTGGACCTCAAAAATATTCGAAGTCTAGATAAAAACGTTGACTTTTCGGTGTAGAATTTTTCTAGACAAATCTACAAGGAGTTTGGGTCTCAAATTCTGGTTGTAGTCTATTGGAGGGTATACAAATCATGTAGAATTTTCTAGGCTTCTGAATCACTCATTTGGATATCAAACTGAAAAAGTGGTCTTTTATGAAAATAGGGAAAACTGGAAAATTTGGCACAAACTGGAAAGTTGACTTTTCATTGGTTGGGAATTGGGCATTGGGAGTATTTTTATTGGTTCCAAATGAGGGGGTAAAACCTTATTTACATGTAAAGACTTAAGTAAATGGAGCAATAAATACACAGGACATTTACTTAGGGCTTAGGTTGTTTGGGAAAGGGTTGGAGAGAAAAAGGGTGAACAACTCAAGAAACTGGGTCCACGATTGGCCCCTGGATTAATCGCCCAGGGGCGATTAGCTCAACTTTCAGGCGTTCAGGTTAAAGGTTCGCGCGCCCAGGCTTAAAACAGGGTCGACGCGCACGCGCTAAAGTTTAACGTTCGCTCGGTAAGGAAATAAACAAGGCAACGTATGTGCATTGAAGGTTGATGTTCGTGCGTTGAGGCTATGGATTAATCGCCCGGGCTAATCCTGATTCACGATTAGGATAACAGAGACTTGTTTTAGGGGTTTTGGCTCAGGATTAATCGCCAAATTTTAGGATTAATCGCAAGGTCAGGATTTTGAAATATTTTGACTATTTTCAACATAAAACTCATGTAAATCCTTTCCCACCTTTCCAACATCAAAATGGGTGATCACAAAACATCCCAACACACTTAAAAACACCTTCTAAAACAAAGATTCATCTCAAATCTACATGAACACAAATCAAACACATGAAACATCATTCAAAACACAAATCTCAAACCCTAATATAAAATATGATCAATAGAGTTGGAAATCCATGGCAAATCAATAGAAAACTAACCAAGATCATCATACAATCAAAACCTACGAGTTTTAGAAGCAAATAGCAACATGCAAGATCATTTTTTCAATTAAATCAAACCCTAGAAAGAGAATATGAATTTTAGTAATTCATTTTGTTTTGAAGGGTTTGTTACTTACTTGTTAATGGAGAAACAAACTTCTCTCCAAGCACTTCTCTCCTTCTTCTTCTTCCTCTCGAAGCTTCCAAGCAAGCTCCCACACTTTCTCTCTTGTTCTATACGTCCAAGACAAGAGGGAGTGTTCTAAAAATACTTAGAATTGAAATTAGGGCATCCTTTTATATGCCCAAGTTTTGGGTCTTTCAAATCTGCCCCTAAACAAGGTTTTTATTCAACTAAAACCCTTAGGGGTACCTTAGTGATAAGTAGAGGGTACCTTAGTGTTATTTGAAGGGTTACCCAAGTGTTTTGAGGGGTTTTCCTTAGTTATTTCAAAGGCATACTCCATGGATGCTTGGGGGTACCTTAGTTATATCAGATGGGATACCATGGTATGAAGTGGGAGTACCTTAGTGTTATTGAGGGGGTACCTTGGTGTCTCAAGGGGGTTTGCCTTAGCCACTTCTAAGAGGCAACTTTTAGATAAGCTTAGGGGGTGTACCTTAGTTATATTGAGGAAGGGTACTTAGCTATAGAAGGGGTTATACCTTAGGCAAAATAGTGGGGGGTTACCTTACTTATATAGGGGTTACTTTAATTAGACAAAGGGGGTACTTTGACTATATAGGGGGTGTACCCTAGATAAAACAGTGGGGGTACCTTACTTATATGAGAGGAGTACCTCTAGGGAATACAAGGGGTGTATCCTAGGTAATGTAAGGGATGTACTTTAGTAAGATAAGGGGGTACTCTAGCTATACAAAGGGGGTACCCTAGCTGTATAAGGGAATGTACCCTTAGTCAAAATAAAGGGATACCTTAGGTAAAATTAGGGGGTACTTTTGGTATTCGAATGTGGTACCTTGGGCAAAACAGTGGGGTACCTTAGCCAATATAAGTGAGGTGCCTTAGGTAATATAAGGGGTACTTTAGGTATACATGTGGGGTACCTTAGGCTAACACAAGAGGATACCTTAGATAAATACAGGGGTACCTTAAACAAACACAAGGGGATATCTTAGGTAAATACAGGGGTACCTTAGGCAAACACAAGGGGATACCTTAGGCAAACACTGAGGTACCTTAGGCAATTAAAGTAGGGTACCTTAGGGATACAAGTGGGGTACCTTAGGTATAATTGGGGGGTACTTTAAGTAATACTTATGTGGTACCTTGGGTAATACATGGGTGTACTTTGGTGATACCTTGGGCAATACTTGGGTGTACCTTAGGTAATGCATGGGTGTACCCTAGGCATACTTGGGTGGTACCTTGGGTAATACATGGGTGTAATTTAGGTATACTTTGATGATACCTTGGGCAATACTTGGGTGTACCTTAGGTAATGCATGGGTGTACCCTAGGCATAATTGGGTGGTACCTTGGGTAATACATGGGTGTACTTTAGGTATACTTTGGTGATACCTTGGGCAATACTTGGATGTACCTTAGGTAATGCATGGGTATACACTAGTGTTATCCGGGAGGGTACTTGGGGTAAACTTTGGGGTACCATGGGTATACTTGGGAATTACTCTAGGTATACATAATTCTAATTTTTCAGAATTTGATTTCCAATTCATTAAAGCTAATTGGAGAGTATCTTAGACAATTGGAATTGAGAAATAACATTAATTAAACTTACCTTAATAACTTTCATAAAGTTCAATTGATTTCTCTAAATCCTCAAGAATAATCCACATTTACCTCATCTTCATAACACAAATACTTAATTAGTCTAATAATCACACTTTAGATAATTAAACTAAATAATTAAAATATAATCCGGGTCGGGATTTTACACCTTGGATAATACTTGGGTGGTACTTAGGGGTTACTTTAGATATCCTTAGGTGATACTTTAAGTACCCTTGAGAGGTACCTTGAGTAATCGTAGGAGGTTCTTTAGGTACTCTTAGGAGTTACTTGAGGTACATGTGAGAGGTACCTTGGGTACACTTAGATGAAAATTTGGGTACACTCAGAAGGTACTTTAAGTACACTTGGGAGATATTTTGTGGTACACTTACTCAAATTTTTTCAGAATTTGATTTCCAATTCACTAGACCTAATTGAAAGGTACCTTAACCAATTGTAACTAAGACATAAAACTAGCTTAGTCTTTCCTTAATAACTTCAATTCGATTCCCCTAACTCTTTAGGTGTAATCCATATTTACCCCATCCTCATAACACAAGCACTTAATTAGTATAATAATTACACTTTAGATAATTAAGCTTAATAATTAAGGTATAATCCGGGACAGGGTTCTACATATTCCTTATGTTTCTGCATATGCAAGTATTATTTGACATTGATATGTCTCCATGGATGTGGATTGGTTTGTCATGGATGTGACTTCGCGTATGTGATTGTTTGGACGGATGTCTCAGGCTTGTGGCATTAGACCTTCTACCCGTGGATTCGGGATGGGTATATTCCTGCAGCATAGTCTTCCACCTGAGGGGTCGGGGTGAGCATATGCTTGCGGCTATTTCTTCAACCCATGGAATTGGGGTAAGGATATTACTCATGGTTTTTGTCTTCTACCCATGGATTTGGGATGAGTCTATATATTTTCCCTTACATGCTAACTCACTCCGAGATTGGTTGAGTACTTCCGCTTAGCGTTGAATAACCAGACCGGTATCGGCTGGTCCGCTTATAATTCGGTTGGGTAGCATATTGGCAATTTGGTTGTATTTTTCTATGTATGCTAGCTCACTCCGGGATCGGTTGTGTACTTCCATTTAGTGTTAAATAGCCTGACCGATATCGGCTGGCCCACTTGTAATTCAGTTAGGTGGCATTTAGTAATATGGTTGTATTTCCTCAATCCATGTACTCAGAGGGAAGAGTGTGATGATAATAGGATTTTAGTGATATTTATGTAGATTGTTGATTACTTGTGTGATTCCGGGTTGAGATGGATGTTGGTGTATTTGGACACGTAATGATATTATTACTTGAATTGTATAATGATTTTATGATTATAATTGTGATATGGTTTTGTTATTGTGATTCCTCTTTTGTCTTTTGTTTTGGTTTTAGAACCTTGTTTTATTTGCCCAGCATGCTTTCTTTAGATTATAAACGTACTATTTTTCTTGCATGGCTTGTGACATCCTGGCTGTCTTTGTGGGCGGGTGAATGGGTAATCTCATTGGGCGAGCTACCAGGCAAGGATGAGCATATGGTTGGGATCCCACAACGCTCGGGGATGCTATAAGTAGTCATGTGATCCCTTACAAAGCAAGAGGCCTTTTAAGGCATAACACGGGACTAAATCCCCTTGGAACCCTCAAGTTAAGCATGCTCGGGTGAGAGCAGTGCTAGGATGGGTGACCACTGGAAAGTTTTCTCGTGTTATCCCTTGAGAATAAATCCGTGAGGGCCCATTGGGCCCAAAGTGGACAATATCTTGCTGGGTATGGGTCTAGGACGTTACAAAGATGGTATCAGAGCAATAGGATCCTAACCTGTAGCCGACCTTTAGGCAAGGAATTAGGGGATGTGTGATACGTTAGATAGTACCTTAATTGATTTTCTAGGATGAGAGATCCTTTTTGCTTAATTAAGTGTTTATGTTTTTGCAGTTGAGCTTCATCATGAACACTAGATCAAGAGGCAGAGGTAGAGTAGCATCCGTTCCTAGGATGATGACAACTGAGAAACCAGAGCCATTTGTGGCCCCACAAGCAAACCAGTATGTGGACCCTTCAGCTGTAGAGCAGCCTATTCCACCTCTACCACCTGCTTTTGTCCCTGCCCCACATGAGGATATTTGGAGAGCCATTGGGGTTGTGACTGATTTGATTGGCAGATCGGAAAGGAATTGAGGGGATGAGAGAGCCTCGAGTAGAGATCGTGTTGACGACTACGGTGCATGGGAGTTAGAGTGGTTCCGTAAGATGGGACCCTCGTCTTTTGGAGGTTAAGCAGACCCTATGGAGGCCGAAAGATGGATGCTAAGGATAGAATGGATACTTGATGGCATGGAGTGCCCGGAGGACCATCGTGTTCGGCTAGCCACTTTCATGTTTGAAGGAGAGGCCGTCCATTGGTGGCGTTCTGTGAAAAAGAGGATTGAACAGGATGCGCAAACTTCCTAGGGAAGATTCAAGGAGATCTTCTTTGAGCGCTACTTTACTGCTGAGTTTTGCCATCAGGAGGCAAGAGAGTTCATGTATATCACTCAGGGAGGAATGTTAGTATTGCAGTATGAGGCCCGTTTTGCCCCGGAGATGGTTACTTGTGAGATAGATAGGTGGGAACACATTGAGAGGGGACTAAGGACAGAAATTAATGACTAGGTGTCAGTGGTAGAGTGTCCCAGTTATACAGAGTTAGTTCGCCGAGCTGAGGGAGCCGAGAGCCTGATTGATGAGAAGAAATTGGATCAGGGTAGACCTAGGTTTCCACAGAGGCAGTTGGCTCAGGTAGTCAGGAAGCCTAAGATTGAGGGTCAGAGTAGCAAACCCAGTGGTGAGCAGATTTACAGACCTGGACCTCCTAGATGCCAGCAGTGTGAGAGGTTCCATATCCCAAGACCATGTTTTGCACCTCATGGAGCATGCTTTCGATGTGGGAAGTTTGGACACCGCATCTCGGAGTGTACTTACCATACCACCTATCAGAGCCTACAGATGACCTGTGCTGCTATGAGATCACAGCAGTTGGGTGTGTCGACTCAGACGTAGACTTTATCGGCACCTAAGGTAGCTGTGGGACAGAAACCATAGGCAGGTTAGGACCTCATGGCCGAGGTGCAGCACCCAAGGCTTCAGAGTGAATGCAGTAGAGGTTCATGAGGAGGAGTATGGAACACCTGAGCTTGTTGGAGGTATATTATTTATTTGTGGTAGATCTGCTGTATGTTTATTTGATTCTGGAGCATCTAGATCCTTTATCAAACCTGCATGTGCACATCGTATTGGATTGTTACCTATTGCTTTGGATTCTTCTTTATCTGTGCACACACCTTTGGAAGAGACCAGTAGGGTCCAAATTTTATATAGAGACTGTATGATCAGGATGGGTTGAGTAGAGTTACCCGAGGATTTGATTGAGCTGGAGTTCAGAGCATATGATGTGATATTGGGGATAGATTGGTTATTTAGACACTATGTTACTATTGACTGTCATAAGGGGACAGTTATTGTTAGTAAGCTTGAGCAGTCGACTTATTGCTTTATTTGTGAAGGATTGGACAGTCGGATTGGGTTAGTTGCTTCGGTGGTAGTAGAAGAGACCAGAAGTGACACAGTTGACCTTTCTAATGTGCTAGTGGTATATAAGTTCGCAGATGTATTTCTGGATGATCTGCCAGGATTACCACCTGCTAGAGCCGTTGATTTTAGAATCTAGCTTCAGCCTGGTATGGCTCTTGTGTCTAAGCCACCTTACAGGTTGGCAAAACCTGAGCAAGATGAGTTAAAGAAACAAATAGATGAGCTTCCGGAGAAAGGATTTATCAGACCTAGCGTGTCACCATGGGGTGCATCAGTTCTTTTTGTGCCAAAGAAGGATGGTAGTATGCGCATGTGCATTGATTATAGGCAACTTAACCAAGTCACGGTTAAGATCAAGTACCCTTTGCCTAGGCTCGATGACTTGTTTGATCAGTTGAGAGGCGTATTTTGGTTTTCCAAGATTGATTTGAGATCAGGCTATCATCAGTTAAGAGTGGCTGAAGAGGATATAGAGAAGACAGCATTTCAGCCTCGGTATGGGCACTATGAGTTTCTAGTCATGCCTTTTGGGTTGACTAATGCCCACGTAGTTTTCATGGATATTGTCAGCACCCCATTTTTGCACTATAGAATTGCCCAAGAAGCATATCTTAAACCGAAATATATGTGGGCATGTAAATCGAGGTTTTTATAGTGGAACCATCTTTTTGAAATAACAAGTTCATAATAAAGAGAATTCCGAGCCGATTCCGATGCACCAAACCGTGCTCAAATCGGATCTCAAACGACTAAGTTATGGATAAAAGAAGTAAAGGGTAGTTTGGAGATTTTTATGAAACCAGAATTGGGTGCCACATGTACGCCATGGTGGCTGCTATGTAACCAATGATAAATTAAAAATTTTGGGGTTCTTATAGTAAATAAGTAAGTTTTCTAATGGGGTTTGTTATGCAAATATATAAAAAATTTAATAACAAAGTTAATAAAAGTTTTGAGATTAAAAGAAAATAAAAAAAATATAAACAAAGAGAAATGAGTTGGAAAAATTCATCGAAATCATATTCTATTGAGATATTGTGACTAAGCTTAAAAAAAAATATAAGCCTAAAAAATATGGGACAAAATAGATTTTGACCAAACCTAAATGAATGATGGTGTTTAAGAGAGGAGTTAAGAGTTTAGGTGTTTAAGAGAGGAAGAGGAGAAGTTAAGGAAAGGAGAGGTTTAAGAGAGGAAGAGGAAGAGTTAGGAGTTTAGGTGTTTAAGAGGAGAAGTTAAGGAAAGGAGAGGTTTAAGAGAGGAAGAGGAGTTAGGAGTTTAGGTGTTTAAGAGAAGAAGTTAAGAAGTTGAAGGGGTGGGAATTCTCTATAAAAAAGGCTTGAAGTTGGGAGCAAAAGAGGAGAGGATCAAAAGAAGAGAGTTCTTAAGAAAAAGCAAAGAGGGAAGTGAGAAAAGGAGGTTGTGCAAGAGAAGGAGGGAACATATGGAGTTGAGCACATAAGTTTCCAGGAAATCAACTCCATACCAGGTTTTTTCATTATTTTGTTTATTGATTCTTTAATCAAATATTTTTTATGTTGTTAGATTGTCAAATGAAAATAATACAAAGCATGTCATTGTTATGGCCGAATCTGAATTTTTCTGTGTTGTTAAATTGACAAATGAAAGTATACAAAGCATGTCTCTTATTCGGCCGAATCTGTTGAATGAATGGATATGTGGGTTGAATTTTGAGCATTTGATAAACTAGGGTGCCTAATTTGTTATTCTGAAAAGTTAAAGGATTTAAAAAGAACTTATTATATTTCATGTTTTAGTTCTTCTTTAAAACCTTTTTAATAACTCTAGCTTTCATTTGTTATTTCTTTTATTTCTTTCATGTTATTTCTTTAATTTTTTTTCTTAATTTCCTTTTAGATAATGTGCTTAACTAACATGCTTAATTTTTCTTAATTTCTTAATTATTTTTAGATAATATGCTTAATTAACATACTTAATCATAATAATCAGATTTTTATTCTTTTCTTACTTTTTTAGATAATATGCCAAACTAACTGTAGACACCCCAAATTGCACTAAAAATGAGAAAATAATTGAAAATATTAATTGGGATTTGAAACAAGTCAAAAAAATGTAAAATCTGGCCATACTGGTCATGACCGTATTTTGTTTACGGACTGGTCATACTTGCAGTTGATATACGGTCACGGCGTGCCCGTATTAATAATACGGGCAGGGCGCGACCGTAATATATATACGGGCACGGGGGTCTTTGTGCAAATTTTACCTTTTTTATTTTTGAGCCTTATCTGCACCCAAATATCTCTCTTGGATAAGCGAATTCTCTTATTTATCTGTTCGAATTATCTCATTTATCCTTGTGTATAAAGGATTGGCATGATCTTGTGTTTAACTCAAACTGAAACTCTATCTTGCCAAACCTTGGACCAACTATACCCCTGTGTTTGCCTATAAATAGAGGGCCTTTCCTCAAGCAAAAGACCACGAAATTTTGAAGACTCAAGAGCTCCAAGAGAAGAAGAGGAACCCCTGCTGCTTTGCCTGCTCAATCCAGGTAAGTCCCCTATCCCTTTTTATTTTCTGTCTTCAATTCTAGATGTAATAGGATCATCTCTATTGCTGTAGAATAAGGCCATATCTGTTTTTGTATTCCTAAAATTGTCTCTAAGTATCTCAAGAGTCTCTCTAGCCGTAAAACGTGAAGAGAGAACTAGGGGAAAGGGGAACAGATGGATCCCTAGAATAGAACCCCATATCTGTTTTTTTTATTTTTTCATAGAATAAGGCCTGTGATTGTATTTGTGTAACCAAACCTATCTCCAAGTACCTCAAGAGTCTCTCTAGCCGTAAAACGTGAAGAGAGAACTAGGGGAAAAGAGAACAGGTGGATCCGTAAGGTAGACCCCCATGTGCTCTAATCTGTGAGATGTGGCTGTTTTAAATATCCTGATCATGTTTTAATGCTTTTTATGATATATCTGAATGAATAACATGAATCTATGATGTTTATAGCATGAGATCCCCACTTCTCCTAAAATTTGGATTTTTGCCACTTTTTGCACCTACAGCACTGTTTTCGTGATTTTTGTGGTTTTAGGCTAAGATCTTGGATTTATCATGATCAATATGATAGATCTGAATCCAGAAGCCTGAAAATAAATTCTAGGGTTTCATGATGTGGTTTTTAAATCGTTTTTCATTATTGAGAGAAGACCCTACGGTCTAAATTCTCCCATTTTGGTGTTTTTCATCAATGTGGGTATTTTCGGTTTTGATTTTCAGATTTAATGTGAAATTTGGACTTTATCTATGTCCTGGACTATTCAAGTTCAATTTTGAAATATTTTATAAAAATCATATTTTTCTAGATTTCTAGAATTTTGACTTGAAGCCAGATTTTTGGATTTTTCACTTTAAATTGATTTTATTTGATTTTATCTCAATTTTATTTTGATCATGAAACCCTAGGAATGGTATGATCATATTTGAAAGTTCTGGATCAATCAGACTATTCATATGAAAAAACCATACAATTTTGTTTTTTTGTGATTTTTCCTGATTTTCATAGCAAGCTTTTTCCTTTATTTTAACATGAACAATGCCTGGCAACCACCTTGTGTGGATGAATAGGGGTGCCTAACACCTTCCCTTGTTCATAACCTAATCCCCTTACCCATCTCTGGTTGTTTTTTCTAGGAGGGTTATTTTTACCCTAAAATTGCCTTTTGTGCTTATTTGATATTTTGGTGTCCATTCACACCTAAATTGAATGGTGGCGACTCTTTGTTTAATATAATCCCGTGTGATGATTAGGAAATCATTAAATTGATTTTTCCATGTCTCACAACTGGCGACTCTGCTGGGGACTTGTGGATTTGAGCCTTTTGGTGTTTTAGTTCATGTTTTTGATATTTTTGGATTTGCTTGCTATTTTGTGTTCTTAAGCATGTTGGGTATGTTTTAAATTTGAATTAGTGCTTAAGAATTCATGGGGGTAGAAACATGCTTAATTTTGATTTATAGGTTTGTTTCTACAAACATGCGTAGGGGAGGTTCGTTTTGTTGAACCATGCTTATTTCTTGCTATATTTTTATGATAGCATGTTTTCATTTTCAGCATGATCTCCATGATGATTTTGGGTGTATAACATGATCATATGTTTGCATGATAGATGATTTTTTTTATGAGCATGTTTTGGGTGCTATAGGATTGTTTTATTTACTTGTTTATTTTAAATATGCTTTCCTATTATGCCTTGGTTTGTTTATGCATGGTTGCGAAAAGAGTGGCAAGGGTTTGGGACGTTGTGAATGCACCCAATTTTTACAATGCACTATGCACATTTATTTTTTACACAGCCTACCCTTAACCTATAGGAAGTTGAACCCGAATGTGTGTAGCTTGGTGCAACGAGGTCGATACTTCGGAAAGCGAAAGTGAAAACATTCACCTTAGAACTTTGAGCTAATGATGTGATGATAATGTGGATCTGGGATTCTGGTCATCACTAGGCTTGAGTGCTAAGTTGTCATTAAGCCAAAACCCAAAACCCCTACGCTTGAAGGTGGAGTTACACGTTTTTGGCTAAAGTACACAATTACGTGGGAATATGGGTTTGTATGATTGTGGGAAGGCCGTGTGCATGGCTTACAAACCAGGGCATAATGCGGATGCCATATTGAAGGTAAACAAAGTAACAAGGTAATCCTATTGTTTGCATTATTTTCATGTCATAGGGGTGTCATGGTGCCCATTGGTTCGGGATAAAATTGGTCCCAAAATATGCATGTTTTTTAAAATTGGTGCAGCCCATAGGAAGAGTTTCCAACTCTGTTTAGAATCAATCCTACACAATGTTCATGCAAGAGTCAACAAAAGGGGTACCAAATTCTTGAGTATGGTGTCAATTTGGAGGGTACATGTGCCTTCCTAAACATGTGTTTTAGCAAAAAGGTCAAAGTCCACTTTGGGACAGTTCAGAAGCTCTGCAATGGGTGAACCGTATGTTTGGATGAGCAATCAAAGTGATCAAACCATGAAAAAACTGAGAAAACATAAAAGAGCTCCGTAAAACCGTGTTTAATACACGGGTTGGGCTCGTCCGTATTAGTTATACGGGCGGCGCTCGCCCGTGAATTTCATACGGTCACGGCTCGCTCGTAATTTGAATACGGGCAGGGCTAGACCGTACTGTATATACAGTTTTCTCGGAAAATTAAATTTTAATTAGTTTTTCCCACTAAATCTTATTCCTTTAACCTTTAAATAATGATAAAGGGAAATGAGTTTGAATAAAATGCTTCAAAAAAAATAAATAAAAAAAAGAAAATAATTGAATAAAAAAATGTGAGAGAAAGGTTCCTTGGGCTTCTGAAAGCCTTTGAATTTCAGACTTTTTCAAAACTCCTGGGCCTCTGAAAGCCTTTGAATTTCAGATTTTTTAAAAAACCTTGGGCCTCTGAAAGCCTTTGAATTTCAGACTTTTTCTCAAAAACTCCTGGGCCTCTGAAAGCCTTTGAATTTCAGATTTTTAAAAAACCTTGGGCCTTTGAAAGCCTTTGAATTCAGACTTTTTCTCAAAAACTCCTTGGGCCTCTGAAAGCCTTTGAATTTCAGACTTTTCTCAAAACTCCTTGGGCCTCTGAAAGCCTTTGAATTTCAGACTTTTTCAAAAATCCCCGGGCCTCTGAGCCTTTGAATTTCAGACTTTTTCAAAAATCCCCGGGCCTCTGAAAGCCTTTGAATTTCAGACCTTTTTCAAAAATCCCTGGGCCTCTGAAAGCCTTTGAATTTCAGATCTTTTTCCTTAGGCTTCTGAAAGCCTTTGAATTTTAGATCTTTTTCTTTTGGGCCTCTGAAAGCCTTTGAATTTCAGATCTTTCTCCTTTTTGGGCCGTCTATAAGCCTCTGAATTATAGATACATAACCTTTTTGGGCCGTCTAAAAGCCTTTGAATTTTAGACAATCATTTCTTTGGGCCGTCTATAAGCCTCTGAATTATAGACATATATCCTATGGGCCGTCTAAAAGCCTCTGAATTTTAGACAACCTTTGCTTGGGCCGTCTAAAAGCCTCTGAATTTTAGACACAACCTTTTGGGCCATCTAAAGGCCTCTGAATTTTAGACAATCATTTCTTTGGGCCGTCTAAAAGCCTCTAAATTTTAGACAAATCATTTCTTTGGGCCGTTTAAAAGCCTCTGAATTTTAGACAATCACCTTTTTGGGCCGTCTGAAAGCCTCTGAATTTTATACAAATCATTTCTTTGGGCTGTCTATAAGCCTCTGAATTTTAGACAATCATTTCTTTGGGCCATCTAAAAGCCTCTGAATTTTAGACAAATCATTTTTTTGGGCCGTCTATAAGCCTATGAATTATAGACACATATCCTTTCGGCCGTCTAAAAGCCTCTGAATTTTAGACAAATCATTTTTTTGGCCGTCTATAAGCCTCTGAATTATAGACACATAATCTTTGGGCCGTCTAAAAGCCTCTGAATTTTAGACACAACCTTTTGGGCCGTCTAAAAGCCTCTGAATTTTAGACAAATCATTTCTTTGGGTTGTCTATAGGCCTCTGAATTATAGACAATCATATCCTTTGGGCCTTTAAAAGCCTCTGAATTTTAGACAAATCATTTCTTTGGGCCGTCTAAAAGCCTCTGAATTTTAGACAAATCATTTTTTGGGCTGTCTATAAGCCTCTGAATTTTAGACACATATCCTTTGGGCTGTCTATAAGCCTCTGAATTATAGATACATATTCTTTGGGCCGTCTATAAGCCTCTGAATTATAGACACATATCCTTTGGGTCTCTGAAAGCCTTTGAATTTCAGACCTTTTTCAAAAATACCCCTAGGCCTCTGAAAGCCTTTGAATTTCAGATCTTTTCCAAAAATATCCCTGGGCCTCTGAAAGCCTTTGAATTTCAGATCTTTTTCTCTTTTTGTGGGACCTGTTGGAAGCCCTAGAATATTCCAACAATTCAAAAAAAAAAAAAAAGAAGAAGCAAATAAAGAAAAAAATCCAAACTCGTGTTCACCCAGCTTGCACATAGGCATTCATAGGCATGTGAATGAGATTAAATGGGCACTGATATTTTCCCTTTATTTTTGCCAGGTACCAAGTACACTTGCAACCATAGCTCCTATAACCAGATCAAGAGCTCGCGCCATGAATCCCATTGAGACTGAAGCTGATGCTCCTCACCCAGATTTAGCCCTGCTTCAGGAGCAGGTGGCAGGACTAGCCCGAATGCTAGAGAACATACTATCAGTGCAGGCCGAACAAGTCCAAGCCCAGAACCAAGCCTCCACTTCCAACCAAGCACCTCCACCTCAAATCAATATTCCACCTCCGGTTCAACCTATTCCTGAACCCACCCCGGAACCTATACTGATCATGGGGGGAGACGGTTGAGTTTGAGAAAGAGAAGGAAAAAGAGAGAATGAGGGATGAGATGGAAAAGAAGTTCATGCATAGGCTGGAGATTATTCAGGACGAGCTAAGGGAAGTGAAGGGAGTTAAATCATTTGGAGGCACGAATTTTGAAGCTCTGTGCCTATACCCCGATGTATGTTTACCGGCCAAGTTTAAATGCCCAGACTTCGATAAATATGATGGCACTGGCTGCCCAATGAGCCATTTGAAGTTATACTGCGGGGCTTTATGCCAATTTGGCCGGGATGACGGCATACTAATTCAGCTCTTCCAGAGGAGTTTAACTGGAACTGCTTTGAGGTGGTTTGCCACATTAGACCATGGAAAGATCAGAAGGTGGAAGTGTAGACACCCCAAATTGCACTGCCAAATGAGAAAATAATAAAAACATGTAATTAGAGCTTAAAACAGGTCAAAAAGGCCTAAAAATAGAATGAACAGGCTTTGCCCGTATTAGCTTCACGGGCCCATTGCGCCCGCAAATTATCTACGGACAGGCGCGTCCGTAGTATCTATACGGTCCCCATTGGACCGTAGTGTATTTACGGGCATTAAAGACACGTGCAAGTTTTGTCCTCCTCTCGATTTCCGAGCTTTATTTGAAGTCCAATATATCTTTAAACGAGCGGATTATGTCTTTTATTCGCTGAAGTCACCTTGGATGGCTATGGATGGGCATCATCTCTGTATTTCACTCTATCCTGAGAATTAGGATATATCCTTCTGGACCAGCCTTGCCCCTGGGTGTGTCTATAAATAGAGGCTCTCTCCTCTAGCTAAGGGCCACGAAATTTTGAAGCCAAGGAATTCTAAGAAGCTCCAAGAGAAGAATCCCTGCTGCTCTGCCTGCTCAATCCAGGTAAGTCCCCTATCCCTTTTTATTTTCTGTCTTCAATTCTAGAAGTAATAGGATCATCTCTATTGCTGTAGAATAAGGCCATATTTATTTTGTATTCCTAAACTTGTCTCTAAGTACCTCAAGGGTCTCTCTAGCCGTAAAACGTGAAGAGAGAACTAGGGGAAAGGGGAACAGGTGGATCCTTAGAATAGAACCCCATATCTGTTTTTTTTCTTTTTTTATAGAATAAGGCCTGTGATTGTGTTTGTGTAACCAAACCTATCTCTAAGTACCTCAAGAGTCTCTCTAGCCGTAAAACGTGAAGAGAGAACTAGGGGAAAGGGGGAACAGGTGGATTCGTAGGGTAGACCCCCATGTGCTCTAATTTGTGAGATATGGCTGTTTTGAATATCCTGATCATGTTTTAATGCTTTTTATGATATATCTGAATGAATAACATGAATCCATGATGTTTATAGCATGAGATCCCCTATTTTTGCCAAAATTTGGATTTTTGCCACTTTTGCACCTACAGCACTGTTTTCGTGATTTTTGTGATTTTAGGCTAAGATCCTGGATTTATCATGATCAATATGATAGATCTGAATCCAAAAGCCTGAAAATAAATTCTAGGGTTTCATGAGATGATTTTTAAATTGTTTTTCATTATTGAGAGAAGACCCTACGGTCTAAGTTCTCCCCTTTTGATGTTTTTCATCAACGTGGGTATTTTTGGTCTTTATTTTCTGATTTAATGTGAAATTTGGGCTTTATCTATGTCCTGGACTATTCAAGTTCAATTTTGAAATATTTTATAAAAATCATATTTTTCTAGATTTCTAGAATTTTGACTTGGAGCCAGATTTTTGGATTTTTCACTTTAAATTGATTTTATCTCAATTTTTGTTTTGATCATGAAACCCTAGGAATGGTATGATCATATTTTAAAGTTCTGGATCAATCAGAATATTCATATGAAAAAGCCATACAATTTTGCCTCTTTTTTTGTGATTTTCATGATTTTTATAGCAAGCTTTTTCTTTATTTTAAACATGAACAAATACCTGGCAACCACCTTGTGTGGATGAATAGGGGTGCCTAACACCTTCCCCTGTTCATAACCTAATCCCCTTACCTATCTCTGGTTGTTTTTTTAGGAGGGTTATTTTTACCCTAAAATTTCCTTTTGTGCTTATTTAATATTTTGGTGTCCATTCACACCTAAATTGAATGGTGGCGACTCTTTGTTTTATATAATCCCGTGTGATGATTGAGGAAATCATTAAGTTGATTTTTTCCCATGTCTCACAGGAAGGATTTAGCATATTCCTTTTTGGCACAATACAGGTTCAACTCTGAGATTATACCAGATAGGTACGACATGATGAGGATGACAAAGAGAAATGATGAGACCATAAGGCAATATGCTAAAAGGTGGAGGGAGTTGGCAGCACAAGTCAAGCCACCCGTGGGAGAACCAGAAATGATTTCAACCTTCATCAGCACACTGGGTCAACCATTCTACAGCCACCTAGTGGGTCAAACTACCACCAACTTTGCTGCCCTAGTGCAAGTGGCAGACAGAATTGAAGATGGGATCAAGTATGGGAAAATAGCTGATTACTCTGCAGTGTTGAACCAGGAAGCTTCCACTACTTTCTCTACACAGAAAAAGGAGAATGGTAATGGAAGAATAAAGAATGAAGAATGGAGAGAAGGAGAAGTGAATATGATACAACTTCCAAGGGAACCCTTTCAAATCAATGTCCATCCACCTCCTAACAAGCCAACCCATCAAGTTCCTTTGCTGCCTATCCAAATTAATGTCTCTTCTGCACAGCCTGTGAAGGAGGAAACAGAAGTAAGGAGGAGAAGGGAATTTTCTAAACTGCCTATGAGACCATCTGAGCTTTTGCCTACTTTACTTCAAAAGGGTTATGTGACTTTGAGGTTGCCAAATCCTCATGCAAACAAGGGGAAGAATTATGATTCATCTGCAATCTGTGATTATCATATGAGCACTCCAGGGCATACCACAGATCATTGCTTGGCCCTAAAGCATGCAATCCAGGATTTGTTGGATAATAACTCCTTATCATTCAATTCAGTCACTCCCATCCCACCTACCGATAACAATGGGACAGGCAACTCAAATGCAATAGGGGCAATTTTCTCTGGAGAAAGAAGATTTGACCCTTCTCAACTTATCGCTCCTATTGGTCCAACAGTCAGGGTTTGTCTTGAAAGAAATGCTCTTGGTTATGAGCAGGAAGGCTTGCCTTACTCAGCAGGAGAAAGAAATTATCAAAAAAAGGGAGAAAAGTCAACTTTTGCCTTTGAGAACAGGGGCAGTTTTCGAACTCCCATGTTCTCTGAAAAGAAACCTGCATAAGAAGAATGCACATTTCCTGAGGATCCTAAGGAGCCTTGTTCTCAGGAAGTGATTTCAATAAAGGCTCTTCAAAAAAAAAAAAAAGATTTTTCCCTTAAACATTTTTCTAGAAAAAAAAAAAAGTTTTCAGTAAGGTCCTTTTACTTATGAATCATATCTCTTATTGAATTTCATTGAGTTGAATATGACTTTGACATTGGGCTCAATTTTGAGACCAAAATCGAAGAAAAAGACATTTTATATGAAAATTCAAATCTTTTTAAGTGTCATCAGAAGAATATTCTGCAAAATTATGAAGTGACCAATTTTATGGCCTTTGGAACCAAAGATGACCCACAGTCTTCAACAGAAAAGATAGAAGAAGATTTGAAGTTTCTCCATTATAATACAAAAAGGATCGCACCACTTGCTGATGCGTTCAAAGGAAAGTTGATAATATTGGGGCTTTGCACTTGAAAATATGGGAGAATCTGACATTTTCGTAGGAAATAGAATTGTGCATCATTTGATGGAAAGAATCCAAATTCAAAAGATTGATCAAAATGTGAAGAACTTGTTCATAACAGAGGTTCTATTTGAAGATGCTTAAAAAAAAAAAAAGGAAGAAAAAATCCTGAGCCAGTCATGTAGTGCAACTCTACCAAGTCTGAAAATTCAAACTTTTCTTAAAATGATAAGAGGCCTTTCTTTCTTATATCCCCAAAATTTTTGAAATCCCTAGTTAGACCCTTTGAGCTTGATATATTTTTCCAAGTAACCTAAACTGAGAATTGTAACCCGACACTGGGGCAAATTTATTAAGGCATGAAGGGACAATTGTTGAAGTTCAAAAGGGATTTTGAATATGTTTTCAGAAAATGGGGCAAAGAAATGAAACAAAAAAAAAAAGAAAAAGAAAGAAAAAAAAGATAATCAAATGCTATTTGGAGAATGTCTTCAAAATTATGAAGAAAAGAATGGAAAAAAAGAAGTTCAATACTGGAGAATAAGTTTCAAATGAAGAAATAAAATTGAGGGAAGAACTTCATTACTGGGAGCAATTTTGTATTCATTCCAAGGGAAGAAATGCCTTAAAAATTACAATTTCAGTTAACCCATTTGATCATATGGTATTTGAGCCTTTTATTCCTTTTCTTTCTAAACTAACACCAAGCCTTCGTTTCGTCCCATTCATAAGTCCTCTTTGATTAAGAAATTTTGAATTAAGGTAGCTTGGACTACATAGTTGCTGGTGATGAAGAAAAAAAAGAAAAAAGAAGAAAAAAAAAAGAAAAAGGAAAAAAAGGAGAAAATGTAGTGAAAACCCGGAAGGGCACTACATGGCAAATAATCAGCTATCTACAAGAAGAAAATTGTTAGAGAGGAAAGTCCAGAATTGGCATAGATCTAGGTGAAGTCCTCATGTTGGTGGTTATTGAGGAAAATTCTCTTTTCAAGATTGAAGCAACATAATCAGAACTATGATATGAATCATCTGTGAACAAGTTGATGGCCGTCAAAATTGCCATTAGGAAATTATTGTTGAAGTTGAAGTCATAAATTCTCATATCATGGATACAATGGAGAAACAATTGCTTTTAAACTGAATGAAGGAAAATGTCTTTCTAGACTGGGGCAAAATAGTCAGATTGAAAGAGTCGTCATATCTGGAGCATCAATTGACAAGCCGATGGTCATGGGAATGATTCTAAAGGTTCCAAAGGCTTATTTTGGTCTTTCTTCATTTTAATTCTTTTGGACTATATGCTAATAAGTGATTGGATCAATTTTCAAAAAAAATCAAAACACAAAAAAAGGCAAAAACTATATTTTTGGCCTATGATAAGAATCTATATCTTTTCATAAAACATTGGTTTTGCAATAATTAGAGAATTCTGAGGCCACTAGTATAAAACATATTTTCTTATATTTGCATTTGAATTTGCATTCTTCTATTAGGGTTTCTTTTTGGCAAAGGTTAAAAAAAAAAAGAAAAGAAAAAAAAGTGAAAAAAAGAAAAAAGAAGAAAAAAAAAAAAGAGAAAAAGGAAAAAAGATGATCATCTCTACTGAGGGGCAAATACTTCTTCAAACAATCAAAACCGGGGCATGCTCAATGTCTTTCCTTCTAGGTTTTCATTGGAATGAATTACAACATTTGGAAGAAGCAGTCAAGCTTTAGTCTTCGAATTTGAAAGAAAAAAAAAAGGGCTTCGAAGCAATGGCATGTTTTCTTCGTTAGACAAGGGTTCCCAATTCTTCAATCATGAAGAAGGATTTTACTGGGGCAGCAAGAAGGCATGAAAGACAGATCATGGGTTCTAAAGGCATGAGGTTAGATCAACAGATCATGATCCATCAATCAAGATGAGGGCATTTACTTGGGCAATTAAAAAGCATGAAGATAGGTTATGGGCAGTAAGGGCACATACACCATTATTGAAAGAGAAAGAAGATAAAGAAGCAAAAGCAAGCTGCAAAACATTCAAGCACAGGTTCGGGCATCAAATGGCACCCAGGTATATCAATTAAGAAAATCAATCAGGAAAATTCAAAAAGTGAAAAACATCAAAATCAATTGAATTTGCAGTGGTCAATTTTAAATCCACATTCTTTTCAAAATTTGCTTGTCTCAGATTTCTTTTCATAGCCACGAGAGCTCTAAGAAATCTGAGATAAGGAAGAGACGCCACCCCATCAGACTTCAAGCAGGGGTTTCATTGGCTATCTTCGAATCCATGTTTTTATCATTTTTTTGTTTGACCAAAGCAAGTTCAATTAATGAGATGTTTTTCAAATGTGAGTTGTGTCTGTTCTTTACTGTTCATTGTGCTACAACTGCAGGCCACCTAGAAAAATTGTCTTTTTCATCATTTTCTCCACACTTTTCAGGAGATTAATGTTTATATTAGTTGTAAGTTGCAAGGATTGCCATCTTACCCACTTTTGTTTAAAAATTTTGTCTCAAATCTCACTTCATAGCCACGAGTGCTCAGTGAGAGGAGAGAGGAGGATTTGGCCCTTAAGCTGAGGGACTTTTAGCAAATCTTCCACAATAAATCCTTTTTCATCCATTTAATCCTTGCAAAATGATATTAGTTATACAAAGATCTCAAAAAGTGCAATTGGTGGGTCTTTTTACTCTCTGCTGGTAATTGGTTCCAATCACCAGCAAAGAGGGGGCAGCTGTAGACACCCCAAATTGCACTAAAAAATGAGAAAATAATTGAAAATATTAATTAGGATTTGAAACAGGTCAAAAAACTGTAAAATCTGGCCATATTGGTCATGACCGTATTTTGTTTACGGACTGGTCATACCTGCAGTTGATATACGGTCACGGCGTGCCCGTATTAATAATACGGGCAGGGCGCTACCGTAATATATATACGGGCACGAGGGTCTTTGTGCGAATTTTACCTTTTTTATTTTTGAGCCTTATCTGCACCCAAATATCTCTCTTGGATAAGCGAATTCTCTTATTTATCTGTTCGAATTATCTCATTTATCCTTGTGTATAAAGGATTGGCATGATCTTGTGTTTAACTCAAACTGAAACTCTATCTTGCCAAACCTTGGACCAACTATACCCCTGTGTTTGCCTATAAATAGAGGGCCTTTCCTCAAGCAAAAGACCACGAAATTTTGAAGACTCAAGAGCTCCAAGAGAAGAAGAGGAACCCCTGCTGCTTTGCCTGCTCATTCCAGGTAAGTCCCCTATCCCTTTTTATTTTCTGTCTTCAATTCTAGATGTAATAGGATCATCTCTATTGCTGTAGAATAAGGCCATATCTGTTTTTGTATTCCTAAAATTGTCTCTAAGTATCTCAAGAGTCTCTCTAGCCGTAAAACGTGAAGAGAGAACTAGGGGAAAGGGGAATAGATGGATCCCTAGAATAGAACCCCATATCTGTTTTTTTTATTTTTTCATAGAATAAGGCCTGTGATTGTATTTGTGTAACCAAACCTATCTCCAAGTACCTCAAGAGTCTCTCTAGCCGTAAAACGTGAAGAGAGAACTAGGGGAAAAGAGAACAGGTGGATCCGTAAGGTAGACCCCCATGTGCTCTAATCTGTGAGATGTGGCTGTTTTAAATATCCTGATCATGTTTTAATGCTTTTTATGATATATCTGAATGAATAACATGAATCTATGATGTTTATAGCATGAGATCCCCACTTCTCCTAAAATTTGGATTTTTGCCACTTTTTGCACCTACAGCACTGTTTTCGTGATTTTTGTGGTTTTAGGCTAAGATCTTGGATTTATCATGATCAATATGATAGATCTGAATCCAGAAGCCTGAAAATAAATTCTAGGGTTTCATGATGTGGTTTTTAAATCGTTTTTCATTATTGAGAGAAGACCCTACGGTCTAAATTCTCCCATTTTGGTGTTTTTCATCAATGTGGGTATTTTCGGTTTTGATTTTCAGATTTAATGTGAAATTTGGACTTTATCTATGTCCTGGACTATTCAAGTTCAATTTTGAAATATTTTATAAAAATCATATTTTTCTAGATTTCTAGAATTTTGACTTGAAGCCAGATTTTTGGATTTTTCACTTTAAATTGATTTTATTTGATTTTATCTCAATTTTATTTTTATCATGAAACCCTAGGAATGGTATGATCATATTTGAAAGTTCTGGATCAATCAGACTATTCATATGAAAAAACCATACAATTTTGTTTTTTTGTGATTTTTCCTGATTTTCATAGCAAGCTTTTTCCTTTATTTTAACATGAACAATGCCTGGCAACCACCTTGTGTGGATGAATAGGAGTGCCTAACACCTTCCCCTGTTCATAACCTAATCCCCTTACCCATCTCTGGTTGTTTTTTCTAGGAGGGTTATTTTTACCCTAAAATTGCCTTTTGTGCTTATTTGATATTTTGGTGTCCATTCACACCTAAATTGAATGGTGGCGACTCTTTGTTCAATATAATCCCGTGTGATGATTAGGAAATCATTAAATTGATTTTTCCATGTCTCACACTAACATATTTATTTATTTTTCTTAATTATTTTTTAGATCATATGCTTAAACATTTGTCATTTTGATAACACCTCTCCTTGCCTCCAAATCCTTGGAAATAAAAGTAAAAAAAATATGGAAAATAAAGTGTAATTTTTAATGACCAAATATGATTGTGTTTTTTAACCCATACTTTGTGTAAATAAATTATGATAAGAAAAAAAGGAAAAAACATAAGAAAACAATAAAAAAATAAAAGATTAAATGATGTGGCTAGGTTAAATAAAAAATAATAATAAATAAATAAATAAAAATTTTTTTAAATAACCAAGTACATTGCCCCATGTTGAAATATTTGATTTAGATTTCTTTATTTTGGATTTTTTATATATGTATTATATTTTGTGTAGGATGTAGCATAGCAATCTCCATTCGTCCGATGTTTGTACATATATGATCACAAAACAAATAAATAAAAAATATATAAAAGATAAAAGATAAAAAATTATATAATAGTAAATCAGCCCAAATATTATCCAACAAATTTAAGGGAACCCGCTTCGGTGGGGCAACCCAGGGTGTTCAAGGACTTCCCTAGGTTGTAATCGGGTCACTTATTCGGAATCACTGGTGCAGACCGAAAATCAACAAGGTGTCTACCTGCACCATTTCAGGTAGTGGTGACTCCATAATACATGTAACACGCTTTTACCGTGTGCACAGCTTGGTGACTCCACTGGGGATTGAACCCAGAATCTCTGGTTTGATCGAACCCAAAATCACTGGGGGCTAACCTAACCCAGTTTGATTAGTTGGATTATAATGGGTTTATTCTTTGCACATGTGCACACACTTGCACATGTATGCACACTCTTTTTGTACATATGCACACACTTGCACTAATTGGTCAAGGAAGCTTTGCCGCCTTACTTAGTAAGTGTTGAATATACGCAAAAACATATTCTGGAGAGTTCTGTCATAAAGGACGAGATAATTGCCTAAGGAAATTGGGTTTTAAGTGGGACCACTGTGACCCCTCCAATTACCTTGGAACTCTCCCGAAACATTGTTTTGTGTACTAATTCATCACTTTACTATATGAAGCAGTGAAAATTCCTTCCCATGCACACATGTGCACTCACGCACACTGTGGTTTGTTTACATGCTTTGATATAAATTGTGTGGGGTGACACGAGCGAGGGAGCCCGCGTTGGTGATCCGATTGAATGATTACCAAAACCTAGATCTCTCTAGCAGCCACCCTTCTTTATCGTATAAACAAATTTTGGGATGGTATTAGCCTCACATGCCCGTGGCTTGTCGGGGAAAGCGAGGTAAAACATCCCCCTAGGTTTCTGGATTCCTATAACGCCATTGGTTTCTTGCCGTGGTATGCGAGGGTCTAGTACTTGGCTCAGACCCTTGTAGCCATTTGTCTCGGGTTGGGTACCATTTCCCACCTAATGTTTTGATACACCCTACTATGTGAATGTGAATGTAAATGATGAATGAAGAGGAGTTGAAATAGGTCTAAAACCCAAGCGTCCATCACGAGCAGCAACCTTTGCCTCCTTTTGTATCAAATTGAGTGGACCCTAGATTTCGGGCTACCTCAGCCCTAAATTAGGGAGCTTACCTAAACTTTGATCAGGGGCACCACCCAAGATCCATGCATGGAGTCATGAGAGCCGTGGGCCTTGACCCATTGAGTCCGTAGGAAGTTACTTGAGTCTAGATCAGTCTTTAAGCTGATGAAAGCAGGCCAAATTAGAACAAAGAAATTTGAACCCTAGAATTAGGCCTTTTCAACTTACCTTTTTTGAATCAAATGTATCCTTTCTTAGAGTTCTTAAGAACCCTAAGATTGCATTCTATTTCAACTTTTTGAACATCATGTAATTTTCGCCCTAGTTGGCAAGTTGTAAGTTTTACATCAGCAGATAAAAGAGCAAAGGAAAGGATAACACTGGTCAGGACTTGGGTGTGCTTAATTACACAAGTATGTCTAGGAGTCGTGCTTTGACAGGCACCAACCCTTAGGATCACACACTTTGTGTGCATGGTTTCTTTTCTTGTTTAGAGGCATGAAATATGGTGATGTCCTGTTTTTTTTCTTTACTTGCTTTGATTTTTACTATTCGTCACACTAATAGAAAGCTTTCACATTGAAATCCAAAATGACTTAGAACACTAATTGGATAGTACAGTACATGGCCTCGTCTTCATCTTCTGAGAAAACCAAGTTCCCTAGGATAGAGAAGTGTGCCTGGGATACTCCTTGGATCCGATCTTGGACTCGACAGCTCCAAGGGGATGAGCAAATTAAGTGGGAGGCACAATACCACATGGGGCAAACCTTGTCCCTATTGAATGTACCAATCAACTGGAACATGATTCAGTCATCCTTGTTATTCTGGGATCCTCAATTTTCAGTATTCCGATTTGGGACTATAGAGTTGACACCCACGATTGAGGAGTTAGACTTACTCCTCAGGTTTTGTGATCATGGAGAACCCGCTAGGCCAAACCTCAAAGATAGTTACAAGAATGAAGCTTGTACTTTCTTTGGCCTCTCGAGGGAAGAATTCCAAACTTTAGGAGGTGACAAATCATTCACGAGGGTCTCCAAGAACTTCCTCGTAGAAAAGATAAGGAACAAAAAGAAGGAAAAACCCCGTGTTTGGTTGGACACCTTCACCCTTGTGGTTCTGTCACAAATCTTTTTTCCAACTATGGGAGACACCATTATTTTGGCCCTCATAAAAATTGTGGATCAACTCTCGATTGGATATCGAATCATGCCACTAATACTTGCTCAATTGTATCATGCCCTAACCTTGTCCAAGAATGGAACCAGAAGGTTTCAAGGGTGTGCTCCCATTCTTCATATTTGGCTGCAAGACCATCTGATGGTGGCAGAGCTCATCAGTGAGAGATATGGGCTAGTCCATGACAACATCACATGCATGGCCCGAAGAGAGATACTGTAACGCCCCGAAACTAGGTTACGTAAAATAAACCGTAACTCGATTCCAAGGAGTTAGATTTTCACACAGGATCGCTATCAGAGTGAAAATCTAACTCCTTGGAATCGAGTTATGGTTTATTTCACGTAACCTGGTTTCGGGGCGTTACAGATGGTATCAGAGACAGGGTTACGTAAAATAACCGTAACTCATACCCGAAGGTTAATTAAAATTCCACAAGATCAACATAGTAAGGGAAAACATGAAATAAAATAACATAAAGATTCCATTGCATAATATCAAGGTTCACTAGTTTCCCAATCACTATCCAAAAGTAATACAAGGTTTATAATAAAACTCACTAAAGTAAGTAAAACCAACAACTAAGATCTACTCAATAAAATAATCCTCCTCACGATACTCCGGATAGTCCATCGGAATATCAACCCCCACAGTATCGTCCTCACCGAAATCTGAAAACAAAACAAAACAGTGAGATACGACTATCTCAGCAAGTAGCAATGCATGCACAAAAATACAGTTATAACAGTTCTAAAACATGCACAAGTTATAATCAATTAAGTTATTATTAACCTCGGTTAATCCAACTAATCTCAGAAATACCTCGTCAATTACAAATTCAAAAAAAGACATTATATATTGGGACTCGTGAAGTTTGTCTACTTTGTGTGGCTAGGCACTAGAGTTCCAGACAATCTAGTCTAACACTGCAACAGCTCGAACATCCAATATCGTCGCCCTCGTGGCAGAAATACTCAAGTGACTTCACCATCATGGTGGAAACAGAGTTGTTGCAGTGCTTCCCTCATGGAAGGCCTCTCCATCATGGAGGAAACGCATGAAGGAACTCTAGACTTAGAGTCAAACAAAACATACAAATTCCACCTACAACTAGACTGTGGATCCACACTAAGTCTCGCCCTAGTATGTCGGGAAAATTTCTCATATACAGTGCAAACTTAGCATGAAACCATTCTTATAGTAAGTGTAACCAATTTAGAGTTAAGAATACCAAATTCAGTTTCAACTAAACAATAAAACCATCCAACAGTAGAATATTCATCATTTCGCACAACCGATAAAAGAAGCTATACCATTTCTTGAAAGTGATAACCATCAATATAGTAAAAAAAAACATATACAAATGCTTTCAAATTATAACAACATTTCAGATAATCACAAGGAGATAGAGAAAACAAGTGTTTCAATTAGAGTTCAAAAATCAGTCCAAAAGACCATTCGGATAACCACTTTGAATCACTAGGTTTTCATTTGTCAACCTCCTTCTCATGTGGCTTAGATATAATAACATGATTCCCTACTTTTTGTTGTCAAATTTTTATCTCACATGAGTTAATAACATTTCTGGAATTCTCCATTTAATCTCTGATTAACTTAGATATAATTAAAAAAGAAAGAATAAGCTTAGAATAGTCTTCAAAATTCTGCTGCAGAAAAATTACAGCATACATGCTTGTATTTAGAACACCAAATCCTTCTAATCAAGTTCAATCACTTATTTCCCATAGGGTTCTAATAATACTTGGTTGCTATTTAAAGTTCAACTAACTTATTTGAGTAGGTTTAGCAAGTTAATGTGCAATGAAAACAGTGCCACAATTCCCAAAAGACCATTCCTCCTAGATTAGAAAGAAAAATCTATTAATACTTTACTAATTAGGTCTAATACCCCCCTGTGCTTTAATCCTTGTTGATAATGCAGATTTCTACAGATTACTATCAATACGAGAAACCTTGTTTAATTCTTGAATAACTCAAGTGATACAACTCAAAGAAAAGACACAAGATAAACTCAAAAGAAACTCCACTAATGTGCTGCAGAAACTTACTATATGCTTTGGTATTTTGACTCCCAACATAGTTCATAATTCAAAATTAATAATCCAATCTTTATAATAATCTAATCACCTTACATGTTACTTTGATCTTCAATAATCTTGTTTTAACAGATTTAAGAATGCTTAAAATATCATTACACTCAATTTCCAAAACAGCCGCAGGTTTCCTAAAAAAATTTGCTTGGACGCTAACCTGAAACATCTGAGGTTGGCGCTAGATGCATTTTCCCTTTACTGTGATTTTGATCTTCTATAAGTTCATTAGAACAAGATTAATAAGCTGGAACCAGGTTTCACTCAAAACACCAAATAGCCGTAAGTTTTCCTCAAACTTCTGCATTGGGCGCTAACTTAAACCTGCTGACAAACGTATTTTCTTAAGGACTGAATCACATTACTTTCAATCTCCAAACAGTTGCAGGTTTTTCTTTCAATTTTTGGCTTGGGCTCTCACCGGCACATCTGGCACTAACCTAGTGAGGTTGGTGCCAGGTCCAAGCACTAGACAGCAGTGTTATTTTGGGTCTAGTGCTAACCTCTTTGAGGTTGGCGCCAGGTCCATTAGGTTGGCACCAGGTTCACTTCTTGAGCCATTTACAGAAAATGAAAAACCTCAATGACATATCTCCATTCAAACCATTTCTAACAGTTTACAAATCATCCAAATAATGCGATTATACCAATTCAAATTTAATCTACACAAGATTAATAACTTCCATAGATCAACGCCCATTTCATAATTTTCTCACTTAACATGCTTCCAACTTGCGACAATTCAGAATTCTCAATTTCTGAACTAAATTAAGACAACCAAATCACTTCTAACATGCTGAAGATCAACCCAATAATACAATCTCATCATTTCCGATTTAATCTAATTAAGCAAAAGAATGACTCATGGATCAAACGTCCACTTATGAACAGAAAATGACAATTTCGTTTAATTCAATCTAAATCTTTAGATGATCACAAACCACACGAAAATCATGCTAATTTGGAAGGTGCTACTTGCCTCTTTGATGTTGAAGCTCAACTCCACAGATTACTCGATCAGAAAACTTGGCAGCTCTCTTAAATTTTCCGACGATTGAAATCTGATCTGAACTTGGATGTTTCCTACTCCAACAACAATGGATAACTTCCTCTTTCTTCTCCAACAGCAATGGATGACTTCTTCTTTCTTCTCCAACAAATCTCTCCACTCTTTCTCAACTTTTAGATCTAAGTTACATTTGTTTGGACTTCTCTGACGTTGTAACAGTTGGAAACGCCTAAAGAAAGAAACTGTTGGTACGTTTGACCAACAATTTCCTTACGTTACAAAAGCTTTTGATTTTCTCTTTTGATCATGTGTAGTGCTCCACCACCATCTCATCTACACCATCCGTCCATCATTGTTTGATCAATATGTTATCCACTCAACACAAGGTTGACCCTACTACAGTTTATTTAAAAACATATTCTAAGCAATATTTATTTACAATAAACTATAATCTTACTTACCCGAAATATACATAAACCTACTTTTATGAAATTCCCATATTACCCTTGATTAGCCTCCACCTGAAAATTCAACATATAATGAAATGTTTTACTAATTATTTTCCAAATGGAAATACCACAATTCGGGGTTTTACATCCTCCCCCCCTACAAATAAATTTCATCCTCGAAATTTTACCTCAAGGTGAAATAAACAATTCCGGGTATTTTCTTTGCATTTCATCCTCTCGCTCCCATGTAGCTTCTTCAGTTGTGTGGTTCTGCCATAAAACTTTCACCAAAGGTATAACCTTAGTTCGCAAGACTTGATCACGCCGATCTAATATTTGAACCAGTCTCTCCTCATAAGATAAATCCTCTCGAATAGTCAATGGCTCATAACTGATTACGTGGCTTGGATCTGGAATGTATCGCCTCAGCATAGATATGTGAAACACATCATGCAATCTTGACAAATGTGCTGGCAAGGCTAACTGATACGCCACTGGATTAACTTCTTTTACAATTTCAAATGGTCCAATATACCTTGGAGACAATTTCCCCTTCTTCCCAAATCTCATAATACCCTTAGATGGTGAAATCTTCAAGAAAACACTGTCTCCCACTTCAAATTTCAGCTCTCGCTGTCTATTATCTTCATAGCTCTTTTGACGGCTTTGTGCCGCCAACAATCGCTACTTAATCAACTTCAAGTTCTCAACACTGTCCTGCACAATCGGAGGACCCAAAAACTGCCTCTCACCAACCTCCTCCCAGCAAACTGGTGATCTACAAGCACGGCCATACAAAGCCTCAAATGGTGCCATCTGTATATTGGCCTGGTAGCTGTTATTATACGCAAACTCTACCAAGTGCAGATGACTGCTCCAACTACCACCCCAATCCAACACACAACACCGAAGCATATCCTCCAATGTCTGGATAGTCCTCTCTGACTGACCGTCAGTTTGTGGGTGATAACTGGTGCTGAAACTTAGTTTAGTACCCATGGCATCTTGAAAGCTCTTCCAAAACTGGGATGTAAACCGAGTATCCCTATCTGATACAATGGAGACTGGAACTCCACGTAGGCGAACTATCTCTCGGATATACATCTCCACCAAAGAATCCAAAGTCTGGGTAGTGCGAATAGGAAGGAAATGGGCTGATTTGGTCAACCGGTCTACAATTACCCATATAGCATCCTGCCTCTTTGTAGTGATTGGCAACCCAGATATGAAATCCATAGTGATGTGTTCCCATTTCCACTCAGGAACAGGAAATGGTTGTAATAACCTTGGAGGTCTACGGTGTTCTGCCTTAACCTTCTGACAGACTAGGCATTTGGACACATACTCAGCTATATCTTTCTTCATCCCAGACCACCAATAAACAATCTTAAGATTCTTATACATTTTAGTGCTACCAGGATGAACTGCATATCTGGACCTGTGACCGTCCTCCAGAATCACTCTATGAATCTCTGCATCATCTGGTACACAGATCCTGCCTCTAGATCTCAACATGCCATCATGGAACTCATAATCACTGGTACAATCATCACCTTTCTCTACCAAGTCCTTAATGTGCTACAACCCTGAGTCAGATATTTGCCCCTCTATAATGCGCTGAATCAAATCTGGCTCAGCATGAACTCTGGCTACAATCCTGTCATTCCCCTGAGGAATAAACTCGCATGGCCAATCCTTAATAGTGTCAACCAAACTACACTGACTGACCATGAAAGAAGCCAAGGTAGCTATCTAATCCTCTGTACCTCCCCTACGGCTCAAGGCATCAGCAACCACATTTGCCTTGCCCGGATGGTACTGCAGTGAAAAATCATAATCTTTAAGAAGATCCATCCACCTTCTCTGCCTCATGTTAAGATCCCTCTGTGAGAAAATATATCTCAAACTCTTGTGATTAGAGTAGATCTCGAAATGCGCCCCATATAAATAATGCTGCCAAATCTTAAGTTCGAACACTATGGCAGCTAACTCCAAGTCATGTGTGGGGTAGTTCCTCTCATGAGAACGTAACAAACGTGATGCAAACGCCACCACTCTCCTTTGCTGCATTAGCACACAGCCTAAACCAACTCTGGATGCATCACAATATACTAAAAACCCTTCATTAATGGATATATAAAAGGAAATATTAATTCAATAAATTGAATACAATCTGGAATAATTGAAACCTTAAATTAGCAGGAAATGTCAAAAAAGTTCAAGTGATATTCGAAATAACGATTAAAGTTTTATAAAACTTTACGTCAAAATTTTGGAAATTTCGGGTCCGTACATCCTATGGAATGTCAATTGTGGCAAGAGTAGAATTGTTCGGTTTCTATATGTTTGATTATATACGTATATTTGAGAATGGATGTAAAATTAATTATAGTTATTGGACGCTATTTGTGCTTGTTGAGCCAGTTGGATGCTATTTGTGCTTGTTGAGCCAGTTGCATTGGGTCATACCAAGGTGTGGTGAAGTAGGGTACCATGTGGAACTACATCGGAGTGTGGAATTCTATGCAATTATGGGGTATGTAGTAGGTCGAATAGGTGTGTAATTATGTATTGTGAATTTGTTATTTTGAGGCAAGTTAAGTTAGAAGAAATTTGGGATTTTCTTCTCAAGATTGCATATAAGCGGACGCGTTTATATGTACAGACTGAGGATAGGAAATTTATGGATTTCTTCTACAGTATTCTCGAAGTTAAATCATATTTTAAGAAATAGAAAATAAATGAAGAATATGAAATATTTTTATTTTGTTCGGAATTGTAGAAGGAAGATTATTGATTCAAATTTCAAGGACGAAATTTATTTGTAGGGGGAAAGGATGTAAAACCCCGAATTTTTGGTATTTATTTTTAAGGAAATAATTAATAAATTATTTATTTATTTAGTGGTTTTTCAGGTGAAGACTATTCAAGGGCAATTTGGGAATTTTATAATTTCGAATTTACGTAAAATTAAGGGTAAGTATGATAATATTATAGATTTTAGTGAAGAAATATTATTTAGAAACTTTATTTGAATTGTGTAAAGTGGTGTTGATCTTTTGTTAGGTAGCTCATTAATTAAGTAAGAGTTGATAGGATGTTGGTGTAGGGTTTCGGTGGTGGAACACTGTAGTGAATTATGAAGAAGGTGAAATGTTTTGTGAACGTAAGAATAAAGGTCTATCCGAACGTTAGGAACAGTTACGACTGTTCAGTTTCGGAGAAACTTAAACAGCAGAACTTTAGATGTAAATCTGGGTGTTGGATCATGAGGGGAGTGAAGGTAGTAAGTTGGAGAAAAAGAAGAGATTACTATCTATTGAACAGGACATCTGTTTCTGGTAGCTTTTCATTCTCGTCTGAGTGTGTCGAAGGAGTTTTGGGTTGATGAAAAATCTGATCAAAAGTTGTTCTTTGTTGAATTTGGATTAGCAACAAATAGGCAAGTAGTATCTTCATCTGTCTTGTTTTATTTACGTGTTCTATCTTCTACTAGAAGTTTTCTGGGTTAAGAATAAACATCGTGTTATGTTTATGTTTTGGATCGTAAAAGTTCTAGATCTTTCAAGTTTGGTTGGATTGATTTCAGGAGTGCTTATAAATATTATTCGGATGTTTATGAAGGTATTAGATGAGATTTGAATGGAGATATAAGGTTCTGTCATGGAAGATTTATCATTTTTTTCGTAAATGGTTCAAGTTGTGAACCTGGTGCCAACCTAATGGACCTAGCGCCAACCTCAAAGAGGTTAGCACCAGACCTGGAATTTGCCCAGCGCTAAGTGCAAAGAGCTGGAGCCAACCTCACCAGGTTAGCCCCAGATGATGTTGGTTAGCGCCAAACTAAGTTTTATATGCAGGTTTGCGGCTGTTGTGATTTTCTGGTTGGAATTGATTTTAACACCTGCATCAAGTCTAAAGGAGTGGATTAAAGTATTGTAATACATTGTTAATCATAGGATTAAATTGGAGGGAGGAAATTAAATTCTCAACAGAGAATAAATCAGAGTTTTTGGAAGTCTTGGGGGATAATGTTATTGGTAAGCATGTAAAAAGGGTTCGGGAAAATACTATTTGTAGAGACTTAAGATGTTTCTGAATTTTATTGTTATTAGCATATAGTCATCTATAGTGATTATCATGTATAGTAAGATTCTAGGCATAATTTGTAACGCCCCGAACCCGGGTCAGTGCAAACCGGCACCCAACCCGAACCCGGTTCGCTACTGTAACAAACCGAATTTAGTTCAACAACCAAATCCGAGGTGTTACTGGCCCATATCAAATACAACATCAATAACATACCAGACCAAAGAATTAAAATCCATCTCTTTATTATACTATCAGAGTTGCGGAAACAAGTATGTGCGGAAGTGTAGCTCAAATCCTCAACTAAACATAAAGCTTGACCATCAGTCAGTAATATCAAAGTCTGGTAAAATAAACTGGGTACTATCTCTCTCATCTCTCAATACATCAACCCAATGAATAACATTAGTCCAAATCAAAGTACTAGGTCTATAGCATTAATCCACCTCAGACAAGATCTGGATAATAGTAATCCTTCGGTGAATACTCAGCTATCTCTCCCTGGAAGTCTAAGAGATCCCCCTCTCGCGTATCAGCTGAAAAAATGGAATAAAAGTAGGGTGAGATACGAATATCCCAGTAGGTAACACATGCATGATTAAACAGTTAATATAAGTAAAGTAACAGTTCATGTACGATTAAGCAACATCGACTAATCAGGCTCGCATAATCATTGATATCATTCGTGAACACAAAACAGTTTGATAAACATTTCTAGAATGAATTTTAGCAATTTTTAATATAAGAATCCAATAGTCAAATCAGTAACATAATTCACACATTGCCAGGATGTACTAAACAGTCACATCCGATCAATATCTCAATCACATGCCTCCCGCATGTATACAATAATAATACCAAGTGTTATGATTTCAGTGTCATTGTAGGACTCACAAAGATAGATAAACCTTGTGAGATGATTCTCAACCAATTGCTATACCACCGTGCGACTTAGGAGCAATGCTACTAATGATACTCAAGTCCCATGCAGCGCAGCTTAGACAAGAGCCGTAGTCACTGACTTATTGCACACGTACCCATCAGAGTTGGCATGTACCACCAGCATGCAGCACCAGAATCAATACATGGAGATGGTCGCTTATCCACATGTACAGGGAATCACCAGTGGCTCATCGGGGTGTCCCTCCAGACATAGGACCTTCCCAGACAAACTAACTTGCAAAGGAAGCGCGTCGCATATAGGAGTAACTCAACCCAAATGACATATCCCTCAGCTGTCTAGCCACGACTATGGATCCATAACCAGCTATGCCCACTAGACTCCAAAATTCCCTAAAGTATCATATTTCTATAAGGTTTGGTGCCTCGCAGCATATAATGGTTATATCTGTACATTTACTTCATTATTCGTTCATCTGAATTCTGAATTCTATTTATAATGTATTCTGATTTGTAATGCCATTTAGAGGTGTTTTGATAATCAAAGTGTAGTTAGGCTTTTCCAAAATCACATTTCTCAATTACCTTTGAAACTTGGCAACTAATGTCCTAAATATCTCCCTAATTTATTTTTCTGTAAAACAGGGATTTAGATAGTTTATTTTGGTCTTAAAATACCTTAATTAATCATTAAAATTGTCTAAAAATAGTTTAGAGTTGAATTAGGTTCGAAATTATGAAAATCTGGAATTTTTGCTTAGAGCGCCTAGGATCGCCCTGGCGGTCCCTAGTCAGCGGTAGTTCAATTTCGAGCGCCTACGATCCGTCGTCTCGCGGTCTCCGACGTCCTAAATTTTTATAACTAGCGCCGATGATCACCGAGTACAGTCGAGGTCGGCGATCATACAAAATCGAGCAGAAACAGTTCTAAATCATGATTTTTCTCGTCTAAACTCATTCTAATGTATTTATAACATGCTTATCTAACTAAATACACCATCACATATACTAGAAACATGCGTTTGCGATTAAACAAAGGAAAATCCAATTTCTGAAAACAAAACAATGTCACCTACCTCTTATACGTGCGTTCCTCTTCTTCTCTTCTGAACAGCAACCCTCCAATATCTCTACAGTTGCAAAGGAACACCCAGAGCAAGGTAAATCCTGGTCTTCCTCCCTTCTTCTTCTTCTTCTCTTCTCGGTCGCTCAAAGGTTCGTCGCTTGCGGCTGAATAATACGAGCGACAATACAAGGTATATGGTTTAGGTTATTTTATACCTATATATACTTCCTGATCCCATGTATCTCCCATGCAAACTCTCCTATACACTCTGCCCAATTAGAATGCATACCTCAATATCTCATGATCGGACGGTCAGATCTGCGTCTAATTTTGGATCTCCGCTAAATTGATCACCCCCTACAATAATAAAATATTTCCATCAATCCTAACTCTCAATAATATTATTTACTAATTTAATTTATTATTTAAGAAAAATTCGGGGTTTTACATCCTCCCCTCCTAAAAGAAAATTTTCGTCCTCGAAATTTACCTTGTGGTTCTGGAAATAGGTCGGGATACTTTCTCTGCATTTCCGATTCCAATTCCCAAGTAGCTTCCTCAGTTGTGTGATTCTGCCAAAGTACTTTCACAAGTGGAATCACCTTAGTACGAAGAACCTGTTCCTTCCTGTCCAAAATCTGAACTGGATGCTCCTCGTAAGTCAAGTCCCCTCGCACTACTATCGGCTCATGCTGAATGATATGAGTAGGGTCATGCACGTACTTCCTCAACATAGAAACATGGAATACGTCATGAACTCCTTCCAGCTGTGTAGGTAAAGCCAATATGTATGCTAATGGTCCCACTGTACCCTTAATCTCAAACGGACCTATATATCTTGGAGCCAACTTGCCTTTCTTTCCAAATCTCTTGATTCCATGAGATGGTGATATCTTCAGGAATACCCAATCACCAATTTCAAAATGCAAGTCTCTTCTTCTGGTATCTGCATAGCTCTTCTGACGACTCTAGGCTGTAAGCATGTTTTGCCTAATCTGATTCACCTTCTCAATGCTATCCTGTACAATCTGCGGCCCAATAAGTTGTCTTTCTCCAACTTCCACCCAGCACACTGGGGATCTACACGGTCTGCCATAAGGTGCCTCAAATGGTGCCATCTGAATACTCGCCTGATAGCTGTTATTATAGGCAAACTCCACCAATGGTAGATGCTGATTCCAACTGCCTCCCCAATCCATAACACAACATCTCGGCATATCCTCCAACGTCTGAATGGTACACTCAGACTGTCCATCTGTCTGAGGATGATAGCTAGTGCTGAAATTAAGCTTAGTTCCTAAAGCTGCCTGAAATGCAAGCCAAAAGCGTGCTGTGAATCGTGCATCTCTGTCAGACACTATAGAAACTGGCACTCCATGAAGTCTCACTATCTCCCTGACATATAACTCACCTAAGGACTTCAACGGCTGTGTAGTGCTCATAGGCAAGAAATGTGCAGACTTAGTCAGTCTATCCACGATAACCCATATAGCATCTTCTTTCTTTGCTGTCAATGGTAACCCAGATACAAAATCCATAGTCACATGCTCCCACTTCCACTCTGGAATAGGAAGTGACTGAAGTAAACCAGGTGGTTTCCGATGTTCAGTCTTCACTTGCTGGCATATCAAACACTTTGCCACATACTCTGCAATCTCTCTCTTCATTCCTGACCACCAATAAATTTCTTTCAAGTTTTTGTACATCTTTGTACTTCCTAGATGAACTGCATACCTCGATCTATGTCCCTCTGATAATACCTTCTCCTTAATCTCCTCATCAGCTGGAACACAAATACGACCTCTATATCTCAATAGCCCATCTCTATCTGAAAAGTCTATAGCTGCCTCAGATCCTCTACTCCTCATCTCCTTAGTCTGAATCAACTGTGGGTCAATCAGTTGTTTCTCCCGAATCAACTGAACCAAATCTGGTTCAATCTGAACACGAGCAACTCGGATCACTCCATCCTGTGGCATGCTAAACTCTCCCTGCCAATCTCTGACTGAATCAATCAATCTACACTGGCTCATCATGAAAGCTGCTAAAATAGCTACCTGATCATCAACTGAACTTTTTCTACTCAAAGCATCCGCCACTATGTTTGCTTTACCAAGGTGGTATTGCAAAGTGAACTTGAAATCCTTTAGCAGATCCATCCACCTTCGCTGCCTCATATTCAAGTCTCTCTGTGAAAACAGATATCTCAAACTCTACCCCATAAAAGTAATGCCTCCATAGCTTCAATGCAAAGACTATGGCTGCTAGCTCTAGATCGTGGGTAGGGTAGTTCTTCTCATGCGGCCTCAACAACCTTGAAGCATACGCTATAACTCAGCCCTGCTGCATCAATACACATCCCAAGCCTATCCTAGAAGCATCACAATATACTGCAAATGCCTCATCCATGGATGGCACAATCAACACTGGTGCAGTAGTCAATCTCTGCTTCAATTCCTGGAAACTCTGCTCACATTTTTCATCCCATTGGAACTTCACTGCCTTCTTGGTTAGATTAGACAAAGGTGCAGCTATACGTGAAAATCCTGCGATGAATCTCCTATAGTAACCTGCCATACCAAGGAAACTCCTGACCTCTGTCACTGTAGTAAGTCTAGGCCATTCTGCCACTGCCTTAACCTTCTCAGGGTCCACAGATATACCCTCTCTTGAGATAACATGACCTAAGAAAGAAATTTGCCTTAGCCAAAACTGACACTTGATAAATTTCCCATACAATCCGTGGTTTCTCAAAGTGTGCAATACTACCTTCAAATGCCCTACATGTGCTTCTCGGGTCTTAGAATATACTAGGATGTCATCAATGAACACCACTACAAAACTGTCCAAGTATGCATGAAAAATCCTGTTCATGAGGTCTATGAAAACAGCTGGGGCATTGGTCAACCCAAAAGGCATAACCAAGAACTCAAAATGCCCATAGCGTGTACGAAAAGTTGTCTTCTCTCTGTCCTCTTCTGCCACTCTCAACTGATGATATCTTGACCTCAAGTCTATCTTGGAGAACCAAGATGCCCCTCCTAACTGGTCAAACAGGTCATCAATCCTAGGCAACGGATACTTGTTCTTCACTGTTACTTGATTCAGTTGCCTATAATCAATACACATCCTCATGCTCCCATCCTTCTTCTGTACAAATAAAACTGGAGCGCCCCACGGAGACATACTCGGTTTGATGAAACCTTTTTCTTGGAGCTCATCTAACTGCTTCTTAAGTTCCTCCTGTTCTGGTTTCGCAAGCCTATAGGGTGGTTTTGAAATTGGAGCCATACCAGGCATCAACTGTATCCTGAACTCTACTCCTCTAGCAGGTGGTAATCCAGGTAAATCCTCTGGAAACACATCCGCAAACACCTGTACAACAGGTACATCAGAGATGACAAGGGTGTCACTCCTAAGCTCCTCTGCTATCATAGATGCTACCAGACCAATCCGCGACTTCAACCCCTCACATTTGAAACAATGAGTGGTTTGATCTGGCCCTTTAACTATCACCGTACCCGCATAACAATCCAATGTCACATGGTGTCTACATAGCCAATCCATCCCCAATATCACATCAAAACCTCCAATGCCTAAGGCAATCAAATCACCAGACAACTCCAATCTACCCAATCTAATCATACAGTCTCTATACATATGCTCCACTCGGGTAGACTCTCCCAAAGGTGTGTGCACAGACAATGTAGTATCCAACTCAGTGGGTGACAAACGAATCCATTGTGCACAAGCAGGTGATATAAATGAATGGGAAGCACCAGAATCAAACAGAACACATGCTGATCTACCATAGATGAAAAGAATACCTCCAATCAACTCAGGTGCCTCGGGATCACCCTTAATATCCTCCATACGATCGGGCTCACACTCCTCATGTGCATCCACTGCATATACCCTCGCCGGCTGCGGCTGCTGAGCAGGTACTGCCTGCCTCTGGCCTCCTCTCTGAACTGGTCCTCTGCCCTGGGGCTTCTGCCCAACCGGTGCTCTCTGAGCTGGTTGCTGAAACTGTGGCCTCTGTGGAAAAGCATGCGCGGTCTCTGGCTGTGGTAATGCCGGTCGTGGCACTGCTAACGGCTGATAACTAGAAGGGAACCGACAATCCGTGATCCTGTGACCTGCCCTCCGGCATCTGTAGCAGGTGCCCGGCGCTGCAACACATGGTCCAATTACATGGTATCTGCCACAACTGACACATGCCTTCGGAGCTGACCTATACTGTCCTCCTGCAGGCTCCGCCCTAGCCCAGTCTCTGGGTCTCTTGTTCCCACTAAGGAAACCTCTCTGATCTGCCGGCCTCATAGGCAGCCTAGCTCTGCTCTGGCTCGCTCTAGCCTCCAAGTCACTCTCAGCTCTAGTGGCTCTACGTACCACGTCCTTCAGTTCGGTGCACAGAAGTACTGTCAGCATACTCCTAATCTTAGGCTTCAGACCCCACTCAAAATGTGAAGTCAGCCTCCTCTCATCCTGTGTCATGTGAGGTGCAAATCGGGACAAGGCTGCAAATCTAGCCTCGTACTGAGCCACTGTCTGGCCTCCCTGAGTAATCTCCATAAATTCCCACTCCTTCTTGAGCCGGACTTCCTCAGAAAAGTACTGGTCATAGAAGACCTCTCGGAATCTGTCCCATGTCATGTACGTAGCCTGTGGATCCTGCCTCTTCCTGGCTGTCCACCAGTGCACTGCCTCTCCCTCAAACAAGAAAGCTGCCAAGCGCACTCTCCGGTCCACAGGGCATCCCATAGCCTCAAAAATCCACTCGACTCGCATCAGCCATTTCTCAGCCTCCATAGGATCTGGTCGTCCACTGAAGATAGGTGGATCCAATTTCCTGAACTGCTCGAGATCCTTGGCCGTATGTATGGCCCTCTCATGTACAGGCTCCTCTCCATGACCATTGCCACCATTTCCGCCATTGCCATGCTGGCTCAGTCTCTCCTCTCTCTCCTTGGCAAGAAGCTCTGTCAAGCTGCTAACAACAGTCCATATATCACCCCCTGGAGGTGGTGGAGGTAGTGGAACATCCTACTGCTCCTCCTCTATAGGATCAACTCTAGCACGTCTTCCCTTGCCAGCCATCTGCAAAATACTATTTCACTTGTTAGAATCCAATAATTCTAGGGGTTCTATCTAGCGTACTCACAATCCCATTCCCCTAAAGTTGGCTAATTCTAAGGTTAGGACCATTTCTCTGATACCATCTCTGTAACGCCCCGAACCCAGGTCAGTGCAAACCGGCACCCAACCCGAACCCGGTTCGCTACTGTAACAAACCGAATTTAGTTCAACAACCAAATCCGAGGTGTTACTAGCCCATATCAAATACAACATCAATAACATACCAGACCAAAGAATTAAAATCCATTCCCTTTATTATACTATCAGAGTTGCGGAAACAAGTATGTGCGGAAGTATAGCTCAAATCCTCAACTAAACATAAAGCTTGACCATCAGTCAGTAATATCAAAGTCTGGTAAAATAAACTGGGTACTATCTCTCTCATCTCTCAATACATCAACCCAATGAATAACATTAGTCTAAATCAAAGTACTAGGTCTATAGCATTAATCCACCTTAGACAAGATCTGGATAATAGTAATCCTTCGGTGAATACTCAGCTATCTCTCCCTGGAAGTCTAAGAGATCCCCCTCTCGCGTATCAGCTGAAAAAATGGAATAAAAGTAGGGTGAGATACGAATATCCCAGTAGGTAACACATGCATGATTAAACAGTTAATATAAGTAAAGTAACAGTTCATGCACGATTAAGCAACATCGACTAATCAGGCTCGCATAATCATTGATATCATTCGTGAACACAAAACAGTTTGATATAAGAATCCAATAGTCAAATCAGTAACATAATTCACACATTGCTAGGATGTACTAAACAGTCACATCCGATCAATATCTCAATCACATGCCTCCCGCATGTATACAATAATAATACCAAGTGTTATGATTTCAGTGTCATTGTAGGACTCACAAAGATAGGTAAACCTTGTGAGATGATTCTCAACCAATTGCTATACCACCGTGCGACTTAGGAGCAATGCTACTAATGATACTCAAGTCCCATGCAGCGCAGCTTAGACAAGAGCCGTAGTCACTGACTTATTGCACACGTACCCATCAGAGTTGGCATGTACCACCAGCATGCAGCACCAGAATCAATACATGGAGATGGTCGCTTATCCACATGTACAGGGAATCACCAGTGGCTCATCGGGGTGTCCCTCCAGACATAGGACCTTCCCAGACAAACTAACTTGCAAAGGAAGCGCGTCGCATATAGGAGTAACTCAACCCAAATGACATATCCCTCAGCTGTCTAGCCACGACTATGGATCCATAACCAGCTATGCCCACTAGACTCCAAAATTCCCTAAAGTATCATATTTCTATAAGGTTTGGTGCCTCGCAGCATATAATGGTTATATCTGTACATTTACTTCATTATTCGTTCATCTGAATTCTGAATTCTCTTTATAATGTATTCTGATTTGTAATGCCATTTAGAGGTGTTTTGATAATCAAAGTGTAGTTAGGCTTTTCCAAAATCACATTTCTCAATTACCTTTGAAACTTGGCAACTAATGTCCTAAATATCTCCCTAATTTATTTTTCTGTAAAACAGGGATTTAGATAGTTTATTTTGGTCTTAAAATACCTTAATTAATCATTAAAATTGTCTAAAAATAGTTTAGAGTTGAATTAGGTTCGAAATTATGAAAATCTGGAATTTTTGCTTAGAGCGCCTAGGATCGCCCTGGCGGTCCCTAGTCAGCGGTAGTTCAATTTCGAGCGCCTACGGTCCGTCGTCTCGCGGTCTCCGACGTCCTAAATTTTTATAACTAGCGCCGATGATCACCGAGTACAGTCGAGGTCGGCGGTCATACAAAATCGAGCAGAAACAGTTCTAAATCATGATTTTTCTCGTCTAAACTCATTCTAATGTATTTATAACATGCTTATCTAACTAAATACACCATCACATATACTAGAAACATGCGTTTGCGATTAAACAAAGGAAAATCCAATTTCTGAAAACAAAACGATGTCACCTGCCTCTTATACGTGCGTTCCTCTTCTTCTCTTCTGAACAACAACCCTCCAATCTCTCTACAGTTGCAAAGCAACACTCAGAGCAAGGTAAGTCCTGGTCTTCCTCCCTTCTTCTTCTTCTTCTTCTCTTCTCGGTCGCTCAAAGGTTCATCGCTTGCGGCTGAATAATACGAGCGACAATACAAGGTATATGGTTTAGGTTATTTTATACCTATATATACTTCCTGATCCCATGTATCTCCCATGCAAACTCTCCTATACACTCTGCCCAATTAGAATGCATACCTCAATATCTCATGATCGGACGGTCAGATCTGCGTCTAATTCTGGATCTCCGCTAAATTGATCACCCCCTACAATAATAAAATATTTCCATCAATCCTAACTCTCAATAATATTATTTACGAATTTAATTTATTATTTAAGGAAAATTCGGGGTTTTACATAATTGATCTTAGAATTAAATTGGTTAAGTGTTGGAAAAATTGGAGTTCTAACCTAAGGGTGTAGTCATTGGAATTTTGGGATATGAAATAATCTTTATTTGTTTTGCTTAACATGTAATTATAAATCTAATCTGTTTTTGATTATGGAATAACCAGGTGTTTATTTGTTTTTGGTTTGATGACATGGTGAATATTCCTAAATTAGGTATCAAATGCTGTATTTTTCTGTTGGAAGGTTTTAGTGAGTAAATGAAACTGAATTTGATATTGTTCACGATAAATGTTTTCTTTTACTACAAGCATGATGTATGTTACATTGCATTGTATATAAGAAATTTTCCTGACTTAATAGGGCGAGACTTAGTGTGGATCCACAGTCTAGTTGTAGGTGGAATTTGTATGTTTTGTTTGGAGTTCCTTCATGCGTTTCCTCCATGATGGAGAGGCCTTCCATGAGGGAAGCGCTGCAGCAACTCCGTTTCCACCATGATGGTGAGGTCACTTGAGTATTTCCGCCATGAGGGCGACGATATTGGATGTTCGAGCTGTTGCAGTGTTAGACTGGATTGTCTGGAACTCTAGTGCTTAGCCACACAAAATAGACAAACTTCACGAGTCCCAATATATAATGTTTTTTTCGAATTTGTAATTGACGATGTATTTCCGAGATTAGTCGGATTAACCGAGGTTAATCATAACTTAATTGATTATAACTTGTGCATGTTTTAGAACTGTTATAACTGTATATTTGTGCATGCATTGCTACTTGCTAAGATAGTCGTATCTCACTTTTTGTTTTGATTTCAGATATATGAGAGGACGATACAGGGGGTATATGCTTGTTTCAGGTGAGCTGGGGAAACCTTTTTAGTTGACTCTGATTAGATTATTGTTTACTTTCATGTTGTCTTTCACTCTGATAGCGATCCTGTGTGAAAATCTAACTCCTTGGAATCGAGTTACGGTTTATTTCATGTAACTTGGTTTCGGGGCATTACAGATACATCCAAACTTACCGACTCGAGAGGAGTGGCTGAGCTACTTTCTCCACCTAGATGAGGATGTTCATATTAGGTGATGGGGAACCTTCCATTTCACTTATACCCCCATTTTAGCCTTCAGAGCCAGGAGATGCCTAGCCCTAAGTGGTCTCATACATGCTGTACCATACTATCCAATAAGAGTTTTGAGACAGTTTGGGAAACCATAGGGAATCCCCCTTGAGGATGATGCGACTAATCTGACAGGCCCACTCTCGAAGGAGTTGAGGCAACAGTTACTAATAGAGTGGAAGACTATGCGCAAGCACAAGCATGATATATTCTCGAAACATCATATTCGAGATATAAGCAGAAAATGGCTAAGGATTTTGGCCATGACGGCGTCCCAGCTCTCCAGACTGACATACCCGAGGACATTCCAGTTCGGCCCCTTATATCTAGAGAGATACGGTGGCCGAACTGTAGGAGGCACACTCTCGTATCCATTCAGCCTACATTGAATCGGAGCGGGAGAGTAGACAGGCCAATGAGGCCCTCCAGCAGCAGTTTAGTGGTGTGCGCAAGCACGTAGATGAGCACAGGTGTTTGCGGAATAAACTTCTGTGCGCCCTTAGGAGACAAGATGTGTCCTCCTCTTATGATGACCCACCTAGTTAGACATTGGCTAGGGTGCTTTCATTTTTGGACCTAACTTTGATGTATTTTGAGTCATGTTGGGCTTTTTGTGATATAATTTAAGCATGTATTTCAGTTTAATGCTTTAATTTTAATTTAATTTTGAATGAACATGAAGAAAATAGAAAATTAGTTTGCAGATGCTTGTAGTAAAGTTAATATTGCCTTTTGGTCCTAAGGGACTCTCTCTTTCCAGTTATACAAAACTGTGATCTTTGGTCATATTAGACCCCTTCCTTCAAATCCTACTCTTTAATTATTCTAATATTAATACCTATAAGCGTTTCTTAAAACGCTCATGGATTGAACTTGGATCACACTCGAATGCATCTTATTCACAAGATCACTCGATTTTTGCCCTGGATTGGTGGCGTTTGAAGATGGCCCCGTCAAGACCAACCCTTAAGATGAGCCTGGAGGCGATTATTTTTAGCCCTTCCCCTGCGGAGCCATAAGTCCAAAAATTGTGGTGCCTGGTGACCGATTCTTAAATCGGAGACCAACTGGGTGAACTTGGGTATTTTCTTTTTAGCTTACCCCCTGCGGAGACATAAGTCCAAAAATTGTGGTGCCTGGTGACCGATTCTTAAATCAGAGACCAACTGGGTGAACTCGATGGCTATTTTTAGCCCTTCCCCTACGGAGACTCGACTTGAGTCCAAAAATTGTGGCGCCTGGCGACCGATTCTTAAATTGGAGACAAGTTGGGTGAGCCCGGGTGTTGTTTTTTTAGCTAACCCCCTGCGGAGACATAATTCCAACCCCATGATACTGAGTTCAATTCATTATAAACTAGCTCCGGTTCATTAGGGCATGAACCAAGAGGTTCTCTTTCCTTGTCGCAAGCAACTAAAATAGATCAAATTCTTTAGGTTCTCTTTCCTTGCTAACTTGACGTAGCTAAAATAGATCAATACCTTGGGTTCTCTTTCCCAGTTGTCCACAAACGACTAAAATAGAACACTAGACATTGGGTTCTCTCTCCCAGTTGCCTTTGTGCAACTAAAATAGATCAATACCTTGGGTTCTCTTTCCCAGTTATCCACAGACGACTAAAACAGACCAGTAGACATAGGGTTCTCTCTCCCAGTTGTCTTTGCACAGTTAAAACAATTCATTCCTTCGGGTTTTCTCTCCCAGTTACTTTTGTGTAACTAAAAATGATACATTTTCATAAATTTCTCCTTAAGTTGCTTCCACACAGCTAAATCAAATCACAAATTTGATCTAGATTGACCATGGCAAAGAAAAAAAAATTTTAAGAATCTACAAATAGGTTCTTAAAGCAAAAAAAAAAAAAATATTTATATATGATTAATTGCCAAAGAAATGCACTAACTTTTGCAAAATGATCAACAGGTATCCAAAATTGTCCCAGAGTAAGGAAAACATGAATTAAATAAAGCTATGTAACAGAGTGTGCTAAAATAATCCCAAAGTAAAACTCACATGACCCAATTTCACTACCCGCAATTACCGGCTCTCCATACGTATCTGAAAAACAAACAGAAATAAAGGAGTAAGATACGAATATCTCAGCGAGTAGCACATGCATGCAGCAATACACATCTTCTAGTTGTAAATTTATGATCGAATAATCACACGAGAAAACAAGAATAACCCGGTGAAATCTGCGTAAACCCTTTTAAAATTTGTTTGACCCAAGGGTCCAGGAAACAATTTAAACTATACGAAATTAACATCGATAATTCCTTCGTGAACAAAACTCCGATCAGTTCCAGAAACTATATCATTATAACCATGCTCCAAGAAGGACAAATTCCACTATTTATTCCATAGTATCTAAAACAGACAAATGAATAATAAATCCACATGGTCAATGTCATACAAATATTTGATTGGTTAATCAACATGCCAGAGCGACCTCCACACCTCCATGTACACAGTTCCGGCCTACTCAGGGTTTCGGATACTCTGAAATGACGGCCTACTCAGGGTTTCGTCATCCAATGCCGGCCTACTCAGGGTTTCGACATTGACAACCAGGCCTACTCAGGGTTTCTGGCTGCTCTACACCAGTCGTGGCAACACTCCATGGCCATGCCATTACTCCAATAAAATAAAAGCATCCCATTACTAAGCTTAGACTCTGGATCCAGGACAAGCTAAACCAAAACAGTAAAACATCGTATAATCTCAATTCCAACATCAAAGTAAAACCATTCATTCCACATTATGTATATCTCATCACAGTTCATCACCTGTCCCTCTGGACCAAGCAGTATCTCAATACTTTCAGCATTTTCTCATTTCCGCAACCCATGCCATTTGAATACAAAACACAGTTATTCATACCAAGACAATACATTTAGAATTTTCCAAACAAGTGAAACCAGAAGTCAATAATTTCTCAATCAAAACTGTGTATAAATTCAAAGATAAAAAAAATTAGGAACTCCTATTGTTTTGGTATCCAGCACAACACATACAATTAACCTAAGCTCAACCTTAGAAACCTTTAAGAATTTGCCACTAGAATTTCCTCTAGGAATTTAATAAGTAGTGCAGGTTCTAAGGTTCCCAAACAAGTGATTGGTTAAGTGGTATAATCCTCAAGTCATCAAAATACTCTTGGTTCAGTCGAAAATCAAATTCGGCAAGTATAATTGGGTATGCGCTCACTTCCTGAAGTGAGCGCCAGGTGAGCGCTAGTCGGCGGATAGGAAACAGGCTAAAATCGACTATGCGCTCACTCGACGCTAGGTGAGCGCGAGCTGAGCGAGAGATGGGTGCGAGATGGGCGCCGGCTTCGCGCGAGATTCGCGCATGCTTTTTAAGTGAGCGCGAGTTGAGTGCCAAGTGGGCGCCAGCTCGGCGGATGGTATATTTTTAAAGGGCGCCTATTTCCTAAGTGAGCGCGAGTGGGCGCCAACTCGGCGGATACCCACTGCGATTTTCGGGTCTCTGTTATTTCGAGATCTCTATGTCTGGCCGATTTGTTTCGGTCTGTAATTGTTCCAATACACTCCCGATGTTCCAGAATACTTCCCAACCAGTTTTGGATTTAATCTAAACACATTTAATTTCAAGTTGAATTTCAATCTCATGTTCGGACTCATGGTATTCCAGAAAACCCAGAAACTCACAATACAACCATGCAATTCAAAATACATCACGAATAAACTAAAACCTCAGTTGTAAATCAGTGCTACTCACCTAGTATTGAAGACCTTCTTCAAGCTTCCGGCCATCCTTGGTGGATTTCATCTTGAGACGTAAGCTGCTTGGCCGCCGCCTTAATTTTTCTCCAGAGCAGCAACCTTTCCACAAATCCTCGAAAATTTTATATCAGTTACCTATTTATAGACACCGTGAGGGTTTAACCTAATTCACCCTTAACCCTAGGAATTCCCCTTTCTACCCCTAATTAATGTAGGGCTTTCCCGGGTTTTAACTATTGACCAATTTCCATTTATTTCCGATTCGAATATGACTTACATATTATTATTTCACCTCATTCTCTTTAAAAACTAATGACCACCAATTTCTTGTAAAAACAAATTTGATTTAACCTGTCTATAAATCCATATGTTCATACTTTTGCATATATTTTTATTTTATTATTATTATTATTTATTTTATTTTTTTTTATTTTTTTTTCTACTCAAAACTGGGGTTTTACAGCGCGCACGTCGCAACACCGCACGAGCGAGGCGCGCGGGGAGCACGCGTGCCTCCTAAAGGGTATGACGGGAAAATGGAGTCGCCACTGCCTGATGGGGTGCAGGCAGACACCTGGGTGCCTATGTTTGTCTATTAAGGCTTGGTCTGCAGCTATAGATTCTCAACAAGTTCTCAGTTACGGTTCGGGGAAGTCCGTAGACACCTCGGTCCGCCTCGTCAAATGACGGGTCCCATAGGTTTTCCTGGTTTGAGTCAACTTTAGTATCTCACTCACCCGGTTCCTAATCCAGCATTGAATTTGGTTAAGTCTGGCAGGGCCACTTGAGCGGTGTGGGTCCCTTTACTTGATTTTATCTTCTTAGCTTAGAATGAGATGAGTCTGATTGGGTGGGCCCCGTCTGAGGGCCCATAAAGCCAGGGTGGGCCCATGCAGGTCCACAGTCTCAAAATGGATTTCGGTTGACCCTGAAAACCCCATAGGTCAGGTCATGTGCATTCGAGTCGGATTGAGTCCAACCGGGTCCCAAAATGGATTTTTTAACTCAAGGCACAACCGCAGATCAAGTGCTGTTTCGCCCAAACCGCTCTGAGTATGCGGTTCAGGCCCGAAAATCCAAAAAAGGCCAAAATGGCCTCGAGATTCAGCTCGGCTTCTTTCCAGGGTGTTCCAACAGTCATGTAGGCCCCTGTGTGGACCCACGGTGGTTCAGAGAGGGGAAGCACCCCATTTGGTCTCTTTCTGATATTTTACAGCAAAGAGGAAGGAGGGGAGAGGCATGGGATGCAGCCTCCTCCCACTTGAGCCACATGCAGCAATTAAGCAGAGGCCACGAGGTCCCTATGATGGTCTTTAACACACTCAGAACAATAGCCGAACAAAACCAAAGAAAGTCGCAATATGACAAGATATAGTGCATGCCTTGGTTCAAAGTAACTACCAGATGAATCTCCACACACCATGCACATGTACAAGGGTATTTAAGTTGCTGGGACAGCAGCTGTATAAGGGGGAAGGGGACTCAACAGTGGGGTTCCCAGTGGGAGGACTGCTGTTGTCTCCAATAGCAGCCCCTATGGGTCATTCAAAAGGGATCATGGGTGGTAAGGGAGCATGTTAACACCAAGAAAACACTAGGCTAACACAGGAAAAGGGAAGCATGGCTATGGGGTTATAGGTACACATGTATTAATAGGAAGCTACACACATACATGCTCATATTAGTATGCTTTAAATCATGCAACATGAAGGGCACTCAAACATCAAAACAGCAACCATATGCATACAAAAGTAGCACAGAGATGGCATAGCATGCATCACTTGTAACTTCCAGCAAGATCTAAGCCCAAGCTTCATGCTCAAAACAAAACCATTTAGAGAAAGGAAAGAGAAGGGGGTTTACATGGGGGTACATTGGAAGAGCTACTATTAGGGAACAGGCTCCCTTATGAGATAAAGCAAAGCATATGAATTGGACCTGCATACCAGCAGCCGAACACCCATAAAAAGGCATGTGAAGCCCTTCCTCACTCTCCTATGGGATCAAACGTATGGTCCCCCCGTCACCATGGGGGACTCACTTATCTTAATGAGATCACAAACAAGAAAAGGGAGAGAGCCAAAGAGGATATATGCATGCTATGAATACTAGACAAGCTAATGAACGTCAAATCAGCTCATTTCAACATATATTAAACAAGGTGTAATGGAGAACCTTACCTAGGGTTTAGAAACCCTGGAGAAATGTATTTGAGCCTCCTTGAGGCAAGTGAAGTGGCTGGAGCACCTTCTTCGGCCACCAACAGCAAGTATTCTTCCTTCTTCAAGCTTCCAAGTGAGGGAGATGGAGAAGGGAGAAAGGATGGATGGTTTTAATGGTGTTTGAGTGGCTATGGAGGCAAAGGAGGGTGATCTCGCACCAGGACCATTGGGGGAGAAGCAGTGGAAATGAGCAAAGAATGACCAAACCCTGTCTACTATTCGGATTTGTTATTTATAGAACACAGGGGCAAAACTACACACACAGTGCAGTTTAGTCAAAACTGCACAGTATGTGCGGTTTTGTCTGAACCGCATGCTATGTGCGGTTTGGCCACGTCTTTTCAGCAATGATTAGGGGACAAACTCGCACAGGCACAGTCTGACGAAAAGTGAACCACACTGTAAGTGTGGTTGCTTTTCATCCACCGCTTGCGCCTATTGGCTCGCACGAACGGTGGCCGAAAAAATCAACCGCACATCATATGAGGTTGCTTCGCAACCGCATTTTTCTCCCCCCATTATGGTTGAGTTGACGGCTGAGGTGACTCAGCCGCCCACTCAGGCAAATACAGCTTCTCCAATTATGTATTTTTTATTCAACTTGATTAACTTAATTAAGACGTTTTAAACTTTGACTAATTTGCCCCTGAGACTGTTTTGCTTATATCTTCTCCATCCGGGCCCCGATTCCTGAAAACTTAATTGCGTTGGAACTGTGTTAGGATTCTCTACTCATTGGGATGAAGCAAGGTGGTCAATTATCACTTGCTCAAAAAGTCAACTTTTATCCCCTCAGGGTTTGACTTTTCAGCTAGGGTTTTCATTTTCAGCATTTCCGGGGGGTGCAAAAATGAGGTGCTTACAACTTCCCTACACACCAGATGAGTTACTACCCACACTACTGAAAGGAGGGTATTTGCGAATCAAGCTGCCAAATCCTAGAACATTCATTGGTAAGAATTACAATCCTAACAAGAGATGTGAGTACCATTCAGGAGCACCAGGACATGACACCAACCGATGTTGGGATCTAAGACATAATATCCAAGACTTGATTGATCAAAAATGCCTTACAGTCGATCCTCCGGCACCGCCTCCAGTAACTCCAGCCATTGGTGTTGCAACCAACCCTTTGCCTAGTCATTCTCAAGCATCTACCAATAAGACCATCAATCATATAAGCGCCAGCTGCAACACAATGCAGTTTGATCCATCAATTTTGATTGGACATCCAGGACAGATAGTGAGGGTTCACCTCCAAGCAGAAATTGAATGGCAAGAAGTAAATGTCATCGGAGGAGAAGATAGAACAGAATTCCCTTCACATTTACCCCGGGTGCACCTATACTCCAATTCAGAATCTGAGTATCTTCTCCCATCACCCACTAATGATCCCACACCATCTAGCTATATCACTCAACCAGCTTATATCCCTACCAGAGCACCACTGATCAACCTCTTCTCTCTTAGGAACTCAGTAATACCTAACCCTACCATCATCCCAGTTGAACCAGAAAGCCTGAATCTTTCCCAACTCACCTTAGACCCCCCATCATACCACAACGCTCCACTTGTCTATACCATTGATCCCGTTTTTTATGAACTTCCTCGCCTTTTTACTGAAACTGAAGTCAACCGGATCACCCGATCTGGTCGATATGTGAACATAGACCCTACACCTGCACCCGAGGAAGAGACAAAAAGGAGAAAAGAAAGATGGAGAAAGGGAAGGAAGTGGTAGTAGAGCAGTCATTTACCCAAAAGAGAAAGGGACAAGAATCTGATGATGAGATCATGGAATTGTATAACAGCATACATGTGCCTGACTATGGCATTGTTCAACAGTTGAACAAGGTCCCTGCACAGATCTCTATCATGCGACTACTCATGGACTCCCCGAAGTACAAGGATGTTTTAATGAAAGTCTTATCTGATGCCCATGTTTCGGAAACAACTGCACCTGAACAGTTGAAAGCTATAGTCTCTCAGATAATGGCGCCAAATGCTATCTCCTTCTTAGATGATGATTTGCCTCCTGATGGCCCTGATCACATTGAACCTCTTTACATCATGGTCAAATGCAATAACAAGGTAGTGAAAAGAGCAATGATTGACAATGGCTTTGCTTTGAACATCTGCCCAATGAGGACTTTTTATGGATTGCAACTTGACCCTTCCTTGATCAAGCCTAGTACACATAATGTCAAAGGTTTTGATAATGCCAAAAGATATTCTGTTGGAGAGATTGTTATGACGATCATCATAGCAGAGAAGCCGTTTAACCTAGCCTTTGAACTGATGGATCTGAATTCCACTTTCAAATTGTTGATTGGCCGGCCTTGGCTTCATCATGCTGGGGCAGTACCCTCCACCCTTCATAGAATGATTAGGTTCATTTCTGGCAATGAGTTGATCACGGTACATGTTGAGGACCACAGGGAATTCGAAAGACTAGGTGTTCCCTATGTTGATTATGAGTTGCCAACATCCTTGGCATTCCATGCTATTGAACTAGTCAATGTGATTAATATCCCAGCATATGAAAGGGGAAGAGAATTCAAGAGAAGGAAAAGAGAATGCATGTTCGGAATTGCTGAATGTGCCGACTGGGGACTCCGTGCAGGAGAAGGTCTAGGCCGTTACAAGCAAGTAATGAAGAAGGCATTGAAGTGGTAGAAAACATCACTGGATTTGGAGATGGTTACACCCCAGGATAACATGACTGCGCAAAACTTTTTAGGCATCAGTTAGAGCTGAGGAGGGCAAAGGCGGAAGGCAGAGAACCAGAATGGCCTATTTACTTCTATGAAGAGCTGTACAGAACATTTACTAATGATCGTTGTGCGCACCTGACTTCGGTGGTCGCACTGGGTAAAAAATGGGAATTGGAGTCGCCACCGCCTGATGGGGTACAGGCGGACACCTGGGTGCCTAGATTTTCTATTAGACTGGTTTGCGGCTTAGAGATTCTAAGTAAGTTCTCGGTTACGGCCCGGGGAAGTCCGTAGACACCCCGGTCCGCCCCGTCGAGTGACTGGTCCCATAGGTTTCCCTGGTTTGAGTCAACTTTGGTCTCTCACTCACCCAATTCCTATTCCAACATGCACACTTGTTTAAGTCTGGCGGGACCGCCAAAGTGGTGTGGGTCCCTTTACTTGGTTTGTAAGTGTGAAAACTCACACTCCTTTTATGGCAAATGTTTGACAAATTATCTCTTCTAATAAATCTTCAAGATGTGCAAATTAAATAATGAAAATTCAGTGAATTTAGTAAAGAAGAAGAAGACGATGCTGCCACACAGCTACCACGCCGCTGGTAGCTCAAGGAAATGGAAGATTTTCTAAATAGAGCATTTTCTTGTAAAGGCACTTGCGAAGATCAACGCCGCTGCCACTCCACTGGCAGCGCATAAGTGAATCAGTGCTTTGAAAGAATGGTACGTGCACTAGCGTCGTAAGGCGACGCCGACACGCCGCTGGTAGCGCTGAGCGAGATTGAAGATTATATGATCAACCGTGCACATGCCGTGTTCTCTCCCGCTAGCAGCTCGCTGGTAGCGCGCCCTTAACTGATTCAACTTGTTCTGAGCGGGACTTGAGTTCGCTTCCAGCCGTCTACCCCGATCGCTTCACGACGCCACCAGCGCTCGACACGATCTGTGTTTTCTTCTTTAAATAGACGTGCTGTAATTTTTAGAATAGACTTTTTACTTTGGATCATTTTGATTTCGGATCTTGAGGTGTTTGAGATTCGATCAAATCTTCTTTAGAGAGTCGGCGATCGAGTGAGGGGGAGATCTGAGATAGATCACCTGGAATTGAAGGTAGAGGATTCATCTTCAATTCGGAACTTCATCTGATCGTGTGATCGCCTGGACTGGTGATCAGTTTTGATTGATGCGTAGGTGGATTCCTACTGCATTGGATCGTCTCAGTGGATTCTGAGGTGATTGTTGCGATCTGGATTGATCGTGTTCTGCAGCTTGTGGATTCAAGCTGTGTTGCAGTTCGTGGATTCGAACTGTGGATCACTGGTGAGTGATTGTTTGCGATCTGGACTGATCGTGTTCTGCAGCTTGTGGATTCAAGCTGTGTTGCAGTTCGTGGATTCGAACTGTGGATTGCTGTTGAGTAAGTTCAATTGTAAAGGTTAAGTGTGTACTCCTTTGTAATTGTTTTTTCATTCAATAGTGGATTTTCGAAGGGTTAGTCGCCTCATATAGACTCGAGGTTTTTCCTGGATCTGGATCCAGGTTTCCTCGTATAATTCTCTGTGTATTGTTTCCGCATTGTTAAAATTCTGAATTGTTGTAGATCGTGGACTTATAGAGTAGTCCTCTACTCTTTCATAGTTTTATCTTTTTTAGTTAGAATGATCTGGGTCTGGTGGGGTGGGCCCCATTGGAAGGCCCACGGTATCCCTTGGTGGGCCAAGTGTGGCCCACATGTTCCTTGATGGGCCAATTGTGGCCCTTTGGACTTTGGTTCAATTTGAATTGATTTTATTTTGAAGTTCAAGTTGGGTTATTAAGTTATTTCCATGCAAGATGGGCCGGATTGCTTTGCGGGCCCGTGAGTGGGCCACACAATGGTAGCCAAGTGATTCATTGAGTTTATCTTGCTTAGGTTTCCAAAATGGGCCAGGCCTTGGGCTTGGGGGCCCTTTACCTGGGCTTGGGTTTGAAGGCCCAAGACTTCCTTGGTTAGGGTTTTAAAACCCTATCCTGGTCTGGTTCAATGGGCATGTTGGGCCCGACAGGCCCGGCCCGTGGTCTTGGCCAAACCACAACCTAATTTAAGCATGCATGCCCCACATAGGGCTTGGGTGGGCCTCAAGTGGTCTGGCCTGCCCAGTTCCTTTGATTATCTTATTTTAGTGCAATTCAATGGTTCAGGTTGGGGTGGGCCCCGTTGGAAGGCTCATTGGAAATCAAGTCAGACCGGGTGGTCTGGGTCCCATGTTGGGTTCTCGGGTGACCCGGAAACCCTATTGGCATGTTTAGTTTGGTTTGAGAATGTCACCCCACTGTCAACAAAGATTACAGAATATGCAGAAGTCATGAAATACCCAAAATATACGAAAATCACATACACTGGGTCCAAGGGGTAGTTTCGGAATTTTAAAAATATAGGCAATTCGGCCTTAAAAGGGTATGCACCGACCTCTGGGCGCTAGGCGTGAGGTTAGCGCAAAGTGGGTGGACCGAAAATAGCGAAAAAGCACCCGCGGGCAAGGTGGGCGCGAGGTGAGCGCACCCAAAAGGAAGTGGGCGCAAGGTGAGCGCACCCAAAAAAAAAGAAGTAGGCACGAGGTGAGCGCACCCAAAAATGAAGTGGGCGCGAGGTGAGCGCACCCAAAAATGAAGTGGGCGCGAGCTGAGCGCACCCAAAAATAAGTGAGCGCGAGCTGAGCGCGACCTGAAAATAAGTGAGCGCGACCTGAAAATAAGTGAGCGCGAGCTGAGAGCACCCAAAAGTAAGTGAGCGCGAGTTGAGCGCGAGCTGAGCGCACCCAAAAATAAGTGAGTGCGAGCTAAGCACGAGCTGAGCGCATCCAAAAAAGGAAGTGGGCGCGAGCTCAGCGCACCCAAAAAGGAAGTGGGCGCGAGCTCAGCGCATACCTTGATTTTCTGTTTTTTCTTTCAAACTCCATTTTTAACTGGTTTTTAAGCTCTGCAACTAATTTCTGGGGATCCTTAGACCCCCCGAAGACCTCTACACACAATTTGAAATTAATCTAACCTAACATATCCTCACCACTCATCACTCAAATCTCTCTGCAAACCTACAAATCCGAAACAAAACATTAACAGAACATACAAAGAAGGGAACTGGGGGCTTGATCGGGGTACATGAGATCAGAGGAGGTGATCATGGGAACAGACTCCCACCTTCGAATCAAACAAGCAAGAACAAAAAATAACATGCTAAAAAGGGAAACATGCTCGATTTATACGTGTTAAAACAATAACAGAGAGAGAGTTCACCTTGGTTCCAAACCTTTGTAGAGCAGGCCGGAGGGTTCCCTGGAGCTCACGAGTTGCTGCCGGAGCCTCCTTCTTCTCACACCAACAGCACGACCTCCTTCGGGTTCGTCGAGGAAGGAGAGGAAGGGAGAGGCCAAGTTGAGAGGAAGGGAGAGGCCAAGTGTGTCTGGTTTTTTTTTTCTTTCGGGAAGATGGTGGTCAAGACCACCTTAAAAATGCCGAACTTAAAAATCCCAATCGAAAAAAAAAATCTTGAACCCAGAAAAACAATACCGAACCTTTGAATGCCTCGGGCCAAAAAAAATGTCCAACCCCGAAAATGAAGGCTGCTGTGGCTTTTATAGAAGAAGAAAGGGGTATCCGCCGACCTTGGCGCCCAGCTCACGCCCACTTGCTGTCGCTCGGCCCGGGCGACAAAATCATTGCAAAACATTTAATGCGGTCGCGGTTTTGCTTAAGAATCCGAAAATTAAGATATAGTCCCTGGGATATTTAGGTTTAATATTATTTTATTCAGATATTTTCAGATTGGTCCCTGGGATATTTTGAATGTTTGGATATTTACGGATTTGATCCCTGAGATATTTTCCCTCGCAACTAGCCACGTGTGCAGCTTTTCGCCACGTGAGCAATTTGCCGGTTTTGCTGCTCGAGAATTTTGTCAGCTCATATTTTCTCCATCCGAACTCCGATCTGGGCAAACTCAGTTGCGTTAGAATTGTATTGGAGCCCTCTATCCCATGATCTAGGTGTAGGCTTCTGGATCGGATTTTAGCAGAAAGTCAACTTTTGGGTCCGCCCAAGTTTGACCGCCCGCAGAACCTTCATCCGGACTCCGATTACTGCAAACTCAGTTGCGTTGGAACCATGTCGAGATTTTCTATCCAATGATGTAGGGGTAAGCATCTGGGTCGGATTTTAGCAGAAAGTCAACTTTTGGCTCCGCTCAAGTTTGACTGCCCGCAGAACCCTCATCCGGCCTCCGATTCCTGCAAACTCAGTTGCGTTGGAACCGTGTCGAGATTCTTTATCCAATGGTATAGGGGTAGGCCTCTGGATCGGATTTTAGCAGAAAGTCAACTTTTGGCTCTGCTCAAGTTTGACCGCCCGCAGAACCTTCATCCGGACTCCGATTCCTGCAAACTCAGTTGCGTTGGAACCGTGTCGGGATTCTCTATCCAATGGTATAAAGTAAGGTGGTCAAATTTTACTTGATCGAAAAGTAAACTTTTGACCCCTCAGGGTTTAAATTTTTGTCCAGGGTTTGTATTTCTGGTTTTTCTAGGGAGCGCAAAAATGAGGTGCTTACAACCGTCTAAAGGCATTGTGGTCCCTTGAGAATGTAGTTGCCCAAGGATGGGGTGATGATTTTCCACCTTCCCAGAGGAAAGATGAAGATAATCTGGAAGGAATAGCGCAGATGTTTTGGAATGAACCACCTATCATGAATATGCCAATTGCTGAATCCCTCGCCATGAACTTGCAGGACCCATTTGTTGACTAATCCTCTTCAGACTTGATCAAGCTGCCAGAGCTAGGCCCAAAAGAAACATCTGATGATGCTTTTCAACTGCTTGCTATGCCATTTGAAGCTGAAGAGCCACCCACTTTTCCTGCCATAGGTTTGGACACTTTGTTCACTAATGAGAGTGATCCTGAAATGCACATCTTCATGGTTGAGAAGAATCAAGAGAAAAAGAATGATGCAACAGTTGAGGAAGAAGCTTCAACACCAATCAAGAATTGGAGCTCCATGCCTTTTGCAGTCAGTCGGGCTGACCTTTTTAAGGGAGTTTTTGCTACTTCTTCTGACATTTCTGTTGTAACTGAATCTGAATTATTCAATGAGTAACTGACTGAGTTCTACTACTTGCATGTGTCTAATAGTAATAAAGCAAAAATAAAAAAATCTGAATTGCGTAATCCTAGTATCAATCCCGATGTAAACCCAGGCAAGCCGGAACTCGAGATAGATAATGAGACAAAAATAAGAAGAAACAACAAGCCTTGGCTTTGAAAAGCCAATTGAGCAGAGGAACATGAGCAAGTACTTAGTGCCGAGCATGAAAAAGACCTCAATAGTTCAGATTGGAGCATAAGCCCACTGCAGAATAATGATTTAGACGTCATCTCTGATATAGACCAAGATAGGTCTTTGGAATGTGAGGACGATGATGAACCATTGTAGATCCCACCTGAAATCCAATCTGCTTTGGAAAGACATGAAAAAGGGTCTCCAGGCCAACATTGAGGAAACGGAACTCATTGACATAGGTGAACCAACACAACCCAAGATAGTTCAAATCGGTAAAAAGCTGTCTCAAACATTGAAGTTGCAAATAACTAAATTTTTAAAATCATATTCTGACGTGTTTGCTTGGTCGTACGAGGATATGCCCGGGTTAGATACGGACTTGGTTGTACATTGGTTACCCACAAAGTCTAAGGCCATTCCAGTGAAACAAAAACTCAGACGCATGAAGCCAGAATGGACTCTGAAGATCAAAGAAGAGGTTACCAAACAGTTGAATGCAGGGTTCTTGCAAGTAACGGAATATCCTGAATGGTTAGCTAACATTGTGCCAGTACCAAAGAAAGATGGAAAGGTCAGAATGTGTGTTGTCTATAGAGATTTGAACAAGGCAAGCCCAAAGGATGACTTCCCATTGCCCCATATCGATGTTTTAGTGGATAACACTACAACACATTCAATGTTCTCGTTTATGGATGGATTTTCTGGTTACAACCAGATAAGGATAGCACTAGAAGATATGGAAAAGACATCTTTCATCACACATTGGGGTACGTATTGCTACCAAGTGATGCCATACGGACTGAAGAATGCAGGTGCAACCTATCAAAGGGCAATGACTCTGTTATTTCACGACATGATACACAAAGAAATGGAGGCGTATGTAACGCCCCAAACCCGGGTCAGTACAAATCGGCACCCAACCCGAACCCGGTTCGCTACTGTAACAACCCGAATTCAGTTCATCAACCAAATCCGAGATGTTACTGGCCCATATCAATAAATCATCAAGAACATACTAGACTAAAGAAATAAGTAATCCATTCATTAATTAACTATCAGAGTGCGGAAGTATAGTCTAAAAATCCTCAAGAAACGAATATAGTTAACCATCAAAACCAATATTAAAGTCTGGTAAAGTAAAAGGGTCACTACTCTCTCATCTCTCTAATACATCAAACCAAAATAAATAATAATCTGATCAAAATATCTAAGTCTATATCAATCCACAACCTCAGACAAAATTCGGATAATAGTACTCCTGCGGCGAATAATCAGCTAGCTCTCCCTGCAAATCACTACTATGATCCCCCGCTCGTGTATCTGCTGAAAATTGAAATAAAGGTAGGGTGAGATACGAATATCCCAGTAGGTGACACATGCATGTTTAAACAGTTCATATAAATAAAATAACAGTTCATGCACGATTAAGCAATCTCGACTAAACAGGCTCGTATAATCATTCGTAACGATCAGGAATACAAAACAATATAATAAACAGTTCTAAATATAAGTTTCAACAAGTTCTATAATAGGAATCCAATATCAGAAATCAATAGCATAATACATACGTTACTAGGATGCACTAAACAGTCACATCCAACTAATATATCAATTACATGCCTTCAGCATGTATGCAACAGAAACAACAAGTGTTTGTGATTTTAGTGTCATTGTAGGACTCACAAAGATAGATAAACCTTTTGAGATGACTCTCGACCAATCACTATGTTAGCACCTGATTTTTGCACCCCCGAAATAAAGAAAAATGAAAAGTCAAACCCTAAGGGGTCAAAAAGTTGACCTTTTAATTCAAGTAAATTTGGCCATCAAACTTCATCTCATTGAAAAGAGCATTTCGACACGGTTCCAACGCAACTGAATTTGCTGGAATCGGAGTCCAGATGAGAAAATTATGAGTTGGTCAAACTTTTGGGGAGCAAAAAGTTGAATTTTTGCTCGACCCCAATTCAGCTGCAAAACTTGATCCCAAAGGATAGGTGGTTCTGAGCCGGTTCTAACGACATTAAGTTTGCTGAAATCGGACACCGGATGAAGAAGTTATGAGCAGTTGAAGTGTCAGAAAAACTGCCCGTGTGGCAAAAAGGTAGCAAAAATGGAATAAACCAATAAAATAAATAAGATAAATGTGTTTAATAATATTTTAATAAAAGGAATCTCGCTTTTCAATAAAATAATCAAAGAAATCGGATGAAATCTTGCAAAAAACCAAATTGAATAAAGGTTTGAAATCCAAACATTTTAAAAACGTGCTGGACCGTATTTCAATTACGGGCAGGGCATGCCCGTATTTCAAATACAAACAAGCTTCTGGAAGAAGACATGCGTCGCTGTACGGCGGGACACCCGTCCCGTACGGCCGATTTTGCGAGATTTGCAAATGTGCGTTTTTCGCCCGTATTTGAATTACGGGCAAGGCACGCCCGTACTTGAAGTACGGGCAAGGGACACCCGTACTTCAAATACGGGCACGCCCCTTTTTGCCTATAAATAGTGAGGCCACCCCCTCATTTCAACAAGCCGACTCCCAGGGCCTCCACCCCCTTTCTTCCTTGCTGTTACCACGCCCAACCCCTGTCCAAGTGCCGCCACCCCAATCCCAAACACTAAAATACCCAAAATGCCCTTGTAGGCCTAAAACTCTTCATTCCTTGCCTCCATGCATGAGTTACCCTCCCCACCTCTTTCCATTTCATCCTAATAAAATTTGAAGGACTCGGAAGCGCTGCCGGAGTCATCGGAGGACCCAAACATCAACAAACCAAGGAGTCAAAAGTGTGGTAATGTCTCTAATCATCTCTTTCTTTTAATATGCATGTAAATTTCTTCATTAAAGCAACTTTGGATTCCTTTTATTTTATCACCAGATTACTAATCAGTTTGTTTGGTTTTGGTGAAATACTCCCACGCAAATGAGCAACACTCTATGAAGTACCTAAAAAATGGACTCATAAAACAAACAAAAAGAAGAAAATTGACATATCTTGCTTAATTGATTACATTTATAAATAGAAGAGGGGATTGTCCTCTTAAGCTCCTTCGATGTAATCCCATCCCCCCATTCCTTTCTCTTTTGGAGCAACAAGAAAGTGGCTTGGCAAAAATAAGAAAAAAGAAGACTTGAAGAGGCAAATGAAGTGAATATGCTGTGACAAAAGGCACTAGATCCATCACAAAGGTTGCCGGAACACCTAAGAAAGTCGCCGGAGCAATCCCAAGCAGAATCGGCGGCCAAAATGCAAAATTAGTGGCGTCCGTAAACTCAGAGCCGTTTGGGCATGCCCGTGTTTGCTTCACGGGCAAGCCAAACCAGATTTCATTCACGGGCAAAGCAAGCCCGTATGGGCCAATGTGAATATAATTTAAAAGACTAATTTTTCGGCCCGGCTGGATCCATTCCGACCCGAACCGGCCTGAACCAATTCCTTAAACAGTTTGGGCTATCTTAAGCCCATCTTTGGACCGTGGGCCCACCAAGACCCCCTTTTGGCCCACATGAGTGGTCCACTTTTGACTGGTCTGTACCGGGCCTGTATTCAATAAACAGGCCCAGGCCCCTTGACCCTTGGCTCTTGGGCCAAATCCAAGCCCACTAAGCCCATTGCATGTGTAAATAGTTTAAATAAATAACCAAATGGGTTACCCAATAACCCAACTGGGCCCCAAGCCCAACCATGGCAACCCACGGGTCTTCCAATGGGACCCGGGTCTGACCCGCTCCACTAAGTAAAAAAGATAAAATCAAAATAAAAGGGACCCGCACCTTCAGAGGGCCCCGCTAGACCCAATAAACAGCATGCTGGTCTAGGAAGGGTGAACTTGACTCAAAAACCAGGGAGACCAGAGGGACCCGTCAGACTGACGGGGCAGACCGGGGTGTCTTTAGGGCTTCCCCGAACCGTAACCGAGGACTTAGCTAGAACTCTGAAAAGCCGCAGACCAGACTTAGACCCGATTAGGGCAAAACCGTGTCTGCCTGCACTCTCAGGCAGTGGCGACTCCGAATGTCCCGAGGCACGCACTGAAGGTGCGCCCGGTGTGCGATCTAGGATCCAGGTTTTAGGTGCGCACAGCTTGGCGACTCTGTCGGGGATTCCTCAACCTAGTCGGACCCTGGTTATCAAATGAGTCAATTAGGTGGATATAAGCAGATTTAGGAGGTACTTCTTGTCCAAACTTAGTGGTTTGCGGAACTTATGTGATTACATGGTATTGGGGGATCCTGTCATAAGGACGAGATAATTGCCTAAGGAAAGTGGAATTTAAGCGGTTCCCTGTGACCCTCCACTTACCTGGGGATCCACCCAAACATTGTATTGCATACTGTTCTCTATTCTAACTATAAAAGCGACATTAAGGAACCCTTAATCAGCCCATTATTCGAGAATCACCCGAGCAGACACAGCACTTGGCTCCACTGCACATACAAGCACCTCACTACACCGTGAATGAATTTTTTAACTGCGTGGGGTAACATGCACGAGGGAGTCTGCATGGATGATCTGAAATGGATGTCTGCACCATGTGAATGCTCTTCTTAACCAAAACCTAGATCTCTCTAGCAGCCACCCTTCTTCAATCGAGAAACTTACTTTTGGGATGGTATTAGCTCTACGCTCCCGTGGCTTGCCGGGGAAATCAGGGTAAACCCATCTCCCCAGGTTTCTGGATTCTTCAAGCGCCATTGGTTTCTTGCCATGGTACGCGAAGGGTCTAGTACTTGGCTCAGACCCTTGAAGGCAGGTGCCTTGGGCTAGGTATCCTTCCCCACCTATTACTTCTGATAAACCCTGATATGAGCATGAACACGAATGAACAAATAGGGGTAAAATCAATCTGGGGCATTAACCCCCACCTTTGTTGGTCTTAACCCTAATTTAAGGAAATTAACTCAATTTAATCCTCGCATTCGAGTCGGTCTTGGTTCAGTTGAAAGCCGGCCAGATCAGACAAAAATGGGTCAGAACAGAGGCAGAAAAACCCTAGAGATAGGATTTCAGCCCACCTGCCGAATGGCAAATTTGTACCCTCCTTTTGGGTTCTCAACAACCCTAAAGGTGATTCTCTTTCCAGATTTATTTTTGTAAATTCCGCCCTCGAAGGCAATTTGTAAATATTGTTTTCAGTCCGACACTAGGGACAGATGAAAGAGCAAATGAAAGAGCAAATGAAAGAACAGATGAAAGAAAAGGCCGGCTAAGACCAGAATGCGTTTTCCAAACATTTAAAGGACATAACCCTTAAAACCCCATAACTTGAGTGCTTGGATAACTGCTTAGGCATTGATTTAATTTTTTCATACCTTGTTGCATGCCTTAGACTAATTTAGAGTTTTTGGTGGAAAACCCTAAATTGACTTGGAATTTCAATCGGATAGTCGGCATGGCATCTTCATCCTCGACTGAGAGAGTTCGCTTCCCTAGGATAGAGAAGTGTGCCTTTGATACCCCTTGGATCCGTTCTTGGACAAGGCAGTTACAAGGAGATGAGCAAATTCATTGGGAACAGAAATACCACATGGGACAAACTCTGTCCCTGTTAAATGTGCCCATTAATTGGGACATGATTCAGGCAGCCCTGCCTTTCTAGGATCCCCAGCTTTCACTCTTTAGGTTTGGAACTAATGAGTTGACTCCCACAATTGAGGAACTTGAACTATTCCTTCGATTCCGTGACCATGGAGAACCAGCCAGGCCAAACCTCAAAGATAGTTACAAGAATGAAGCTTGTACTTTCTTTGGCCTACCCAGAGGAGAATTCCAGACTTTAGGAGGTGACCAAGCATTCACGCGGGTCTCCAAAACCTTCCTTGCTGAAAAGATAAGGGACAAAAAGCAGGAAAGACCCCGTGTTTGGTGGGACACCTTCACCCTCGTGGTTCTGTCACAGCTCTTCTTTCCTACTGGGGGAGACACCATTAATTTGGCCCTCATGGAAATTGTAGACCAACTCCAAGTGAAATTCCGAATTGCACCACTGATTCTTGCTCAACTATACCATGCCTTGACCATGACCAAGAACCGAACTAGGAGGTTTCAGGGATGCGCTCCTCTCCTACACATTTGGCTTCAAGATCACCTGATGGTTGCTAAACCTGTCAGCCCACGTTATGGGTACGTCCGTGACAATGTCACATTGATGGCCTGAAGAGAGATTAGACCAGACTTACCTTCCAGAGAGGACTGGTTTGACCACTTTCTCCAATTGAAAGGAGAAACTGATGTAAGATGGGGAGGCACATTTGACCAGACATATACCCCTGTCATAGCTTTCAGGAAAAGACATTGCCTAGCCTTAATAGGCTTGACACATGCTATGCCATACTATCCGGTTCGAATTCTGAGAGAGTTTGGGAAGTCTCAGGGAATACCGATCAAGGATGAGGCGGAAGGACTAACTGGCCCACTTACATGGGAATTGAAGAAAAAATTGGTGAAGGAATGGCAACACGTGCACATACTCCAAGAGGACATTTTCACTGCATCCGACGTTCGTAATTACGAACAATGGATTGCTCGAGAAACCGGCCTAGACAGCCCACCTTCTCTCCATATCGTCACCTCTGACGATATCCCAGTTCCGCCCCCTAACACATACAGGGATAGGGTGGCCGAACTGCGGGAATCTCATTCTCGGATCCACCGCGCATACGTGGATTCCGAGCATAAAAACAAGCAGGCCAATGAGGCCCTTCAGCAGCAGCTTGACACCATGCGCAGACGCGCAAAAGAGGACCGACGTCTGCGGAATAAACTTCTGCGTGCCTTGAAAAGGCGAGACGTGTCCTCTCATTATGATGATGACCAATCTAGCTAGACTCTGGGTTTGTTTGTTTTTTTTGATCATGTAATTGCTTGTTCTAAATTTTGGCATTGTACTTCTTTTTTCCATAAAGTGTTTTGTGTTAAATAAAGTCAATTAAGACATCCCCGAATTCCTTTTTCAAACAATCTGGTCCCAATCCATCAACTTCAAAAACTTTCAGGCGATCTGAGTAAAGAACTCGCCAAATTTTTTAATCTTTGAATCCATGGGTTCTGAATAAAGAACACCCAATTCCTACCCAACTTTCAAATCTTCAGAGATTGTCAATTCTGAACTTAAATCTTTAAGGGTTCTGAATAAAGAACACCCAATTTTCAAATCTTCAGTCTTTAAGGGTTCAGAATAAAGAACACCCAATTCAAAATTTTCAGGCGATCTGAGTAAAGAACTCGCCAAATTGTTTAAATCTTTAAAGCAAATGGTTCTAAATAAAGAACACCCCATTTTTGCAATTAACTCTAAAATTTTCAGGCGATCTGAGTAAAGAACTCGCCAAATTGTTTAAATCTTAAATCTTTAAGGGTTCTGAATAAAGAACACCCCATCCTTATCAACTCTCAAACTTTCAAGTGTCAAGCTTAAGTCTTAAAACCCCAGGGTTTTGAATAAAGAACACCCAATCCCTTGAGCTCACATCACACCCGTCTGATTTAAAAGATCATACGGTCGGCCTATGGGGCACTAATGCCACTGGTAATTAAACTAGAAAATTGGCAGAGGATCGTCCTGGTATAGCATACCCCGTTGAAGAGCGCCAAAGTTAAAGGTAATTAAGCCAACGACTAGCTAAGGCACGCTCGGGTATCCCTAGCCGAACTCTTAGGGCACTGAAGCCACTGGTGTTTAAACCAGAAAATTGGTGGAATATCGTCCTGGTATAGCATACCCCGTTGTATGGCACCAAGGTCAAACAATTAAGCTAACGACTAAGGTACGCTCGGGTATCCCTAGCCGAACTCTTGGGGCACTAAAGCCACTGGTGTTTAAACCAGAAAATTGGTGGAAGATCGTCCTGGCATAGCTTTCCCCGTTGTGAGGCGTCAAAGTCAATGGTGATTAAACCAACGACTAGCTAAGACACGCCCAAGAATTACTAGCCGAAGTTAGGTGCTAAAACCATCAGAGATTAAACTGAAAATTGGTTGAGGTACACCTGGATGTTGCTGTTTAGCTCATCCCCTACGGAGACTTAACATAGTCCAACTTCGTGATACTGAGCTCAAATCAACCTTTTAAATTCCGGGTTCTCTTTCCCAACCGTTTGGTTAAAATAGATCAGCTTAGGGTTCTCTCTCCCAGCCGTTTGGCTAAAACAGACCAGTCTAAACCGGGTTCTCTCTCCCAGCCGTTTGGCTAAAACAGACCAGCCTAAACCGGGTTCTCTCCCCCAACCGTTTGGTTAAAACAGATCAGCTTAGGGTTCTCTCTCCCAGCCGTTTGGCTAAAACAGACCAGTCTAAACCGGGTTCTCTCTCCCAGCCGTTTGGCTAAAACAGACCAGTCTAAACCGGGTTCTCTCTCTCAGCCGTTTGGATAAAACAGACCAGTCTAAACCGGGTTCTCTCTTCCAGCCGTTTGGCTAAAACAGACCAGTCTAAATTGGGTTCTCTTTCCCAACCGTTTGGTTAAAACAGATCAGCTTAGGGTTCCCTTTCCCAGCCGTTTGGCTAAAACAGACCAGTCTAAACCGGATTCTCTCTCCCAGCCGTTCGGCTAAAATAGATCAAGCTTAAGAGTCCCTATCATTTTCAAAATAATCCAAATAAATTAATCTTTGATCTTTTTTTTACAGTTAGAATACATCAATAATCATGTATTATGCCTTTAATATAAGTTGCACTAATATCCGCTGGTTGCCCTTCCCAGGTACCAAAATTCCTTCTCGAAGCCCTTACCTATTAAGATCCAGAAGAAGACTTGAGATGGAGCAGCCAAGAGAACAGACATCGTCAGGACAAGACCAGGCAGAGTCCAGCCAGACACAGACAGTGACTGATCTACAACAGAGGATTGACAGTATGGGGACTATTATTCAAGAGTTAATGGCAGAATTAAGAGAATTCAGGATGGCTCCCCCTGCTACACTAGTGACCTTGCAGCAACCAATTGCTCCACCACAGGCGGATGCTCCATCACCATACCCTGCATACCCAGCTCCGTTGGTACCACCTCCACCTCCTCAAGCCGTGCCTCTTCCACAAATTATTGCACCTGCCCAACTGGGGCAAGAAGAGGAAGATTGGTATAGAACACAGCAGGCCCAGTTTGATGAAAAGATGGCAGCCACTAAGGCAGAGGTAGATGCTTTGCGTGAAGAACTGAAAAGCCTACGACCCAATGCGGTCCCCATGAAGGCTACTTTAGACAGCCTCTGCTTCTTCTCTGATGTTCAACTTCCACCAAAATTTAAGTGCCCTGACTTGCATCAATTTGACGACACTGGGTGTCCGTTAAACCATCTAAGGTCATACTCTGGAGATATGTGTCAGTATGCCAAAGATGAAAAAATTATGATACAGTTCTTTCAGAGGTCGCTGACAGGAGCAGCATACAATTGGTTTTTGGGTTTGGATAAGACTAAGATCAAGAGTTGGAATGATTTAGCTGCCAAGTTCATCCAGCAATACCGATTGAACAGTCAGATAGTTCAGACCAGGGCAGAGTTACAAAGGCTCTCTAAGAAGAATCAAGAGTCAGTACGAGAATATGCCAAGAGATGGAAAGAATTGGCGACCCTAGTCCAACCCCCACTACTTGAACAGGAGATGAACTCCTTGTTCATTGCATCACTTGGACAGCCATTCTTTTCCCTGCTACTGGGGCAAAGTACTTCTAACTTCAATGACTTGATTCTAACGGCAGACAGAATTGAAGATGCAGTCAGGGCTGGTAAGATAGATGGAAGTGGCCAGGGCCCTACACAGAGAAGGGCAGCGGCAGGACAGAATAGTAGAAGCCAGGGGCAAGAGCCCAGAAGGCAGGAAGCCCAGGCTGTTAATTATGTACAGCCAACACAACCATATCACATTGCCCAGAGGAATGAAAGTCAGGGGCAACCTCTGAGAAGGACGAGAGAGGAAGTAGAGGCAAGGATGAAGAAGGTGTTTACCCCGCTGCCTTATGCACCTGCAGAATTGTTTTCTACACTGCTGAAGAAGGGGTACCTTCAAATCAAGCCTCCCAACCCCAGAATGATCAACTCACGAAATTATAATGCAGCAGAGGGATGCGAGTATCATTCTGGAGCTCCCGGTCATTCAACAAATCGATGCTGGGACTTGAGGCATGACATACAGGATCTGATAGACAGTAAGAAGATCTCTGTAGATCCCCCAGCACCAACATCACCTACTCCTCCTACTGGAACAGTCACTAACCCTCTCCCAGACCATAATAAGGCTTCTGGCAGCAGAACAGTACATTAGGTTACCAGTAATCAAGGCAGTGAACTACAGATTGACCCGTCCTTACTGATTGGACGGCCAGGGCAAGTTGTCAGGATTCATCTCCAAGAAGGGGCAATCTATCAACAAATACATATCATTAATGAAGAAGAAAATGAAGAAACCTTCATGGGGTTCCCTCTGGTGCATTTCAACTTTCCCGAACCAGAGCCTTTCTATCCTCCACCTGTCCCAAACTCACCCCCATTGAACATCTTCGACATGATGAACCCATTCAATGAGCCTGTGGACTTCCTACTGGAACCACCCACCCTCAACTTACACCAACTTCACCTTGACCCAACCTACTCCGCTGTGCCTCCACCTTACCAATTCCTACCCATGTACCATGATTCTACCATCACTTCCACTAAAAGAGAAGTCGATCAGATCACCCGTTCTGGTCAATATATAAACTCTAACCCTCCACCTGCACCAGAGGGAGAGACTAGTGAAGAAAGAACAAAAAAAGGAAAAGGGAAGGATGTGGCTACTGAATTGCCACAGACCCACAAAAAGAAAGGGAAGGCCCCGGAAGAAGAGATTGAAAAACTCCACTATAGTGCCTTCACTCCGGAGTATGATCTAGTGCAGCAGTTGAATAAGACACCAGCTCAGATATCCATTATGCATCTCTTGTTGGATTCAGACAAACATAAAGACGTACTTATGAAAATACTAGGTGATACTCATGTGCCTGATGACATCAGCCCTGAGCAGCTGGAGACAGTAATGTCTATAATTGCTACGCCAGAAGCAATCTCCTTTTCCTCAGCAGACTTGCCCCCTGAAGGTCATAATCACACAGAGCCTCTGTTTATCACTGTAAGATGCTCCGACTTAATAGTGAGACGGGTCATGATCGATAACGGGTCAGCTCTGAATATCTGCCCAGTCAGGACCTTCCACAGTTTGCAGCTGAACGCTGATTTGATCAAGCCTAGCTCCAATAATGTCCCCGGGTTTGACAATGCCAAGAAGGATTCCCTTGGGGAAGTTACTCTGGAAGTTACAATTGCTGAAAGGGCCTTCTTCATCACCTTTGAGTTGATGGACATCAATGCCTCCTTTAATTTGCTGATTGGAAGACCTTGGCTACATCAAGCAGGGGCAGTCCCGTCCACCTTACATCGAATGATCCGATTTATCTCGGGAAATCAATTGATCACGGTGCATGCAGAAAATCACAGAGAATTTGAACAAGGAGGGGTACCTATGATTGATTATGAGCTGCCTACTTCCCTGAACTTTCAAGCCATTGAAATGGTACAGGTAAACCGCATCCCTACTCCTCTGCAATCAGACTTGTCCCACAGAAGGAAAAGGAAGAGCATGTTCGGTGCTGCTGAATGTGCCGACTGGGGCCTCTGAGTAGGAGATGGTTTGGGCAAATACAAGCAAGGCATCAAGTCTGCAATCCAGCCATATGACAAATCTGTGGGCTTTGGATTGGGGTTTGTTCCTGAACTTGAAGACTATGCCAGGCTATTTGGCATGAAAGCTGAACGGAAGAGGGCACGAGCAGAAGGAAGGGACCCACATTGGCCCATCTGTGTACATGGCCAGTTATACCATCACTTTACCAATATGGAGAGGGAAGCTACACAAGCCATTCAGAACATAGTCCCCCAGGGATGGGGCGATGAATTCAATGATCCAGCGGAGCAAGCGGAAGCTAATTATCTGCAAAGGTTATGGGACGAACCTCCCTTGCCCCAGGAAACAGTCACAGAAGAGAACTCAGAGGCTCTCAGTGGGTTGATGGAAGAACTGTCTGCTCTATTCTCTTGGCAGTCAGTTGACACCGAAAAGCCAGCTATCCCAGAAGAAGCGTTTACCTACCCATCAGATGATGTCGAGGCACCGCCAACTGAGGCTGAAGAAGAAGAGCCAGCTCAGTACATCTACATGATGGAAAGCCAAGACAGTTCAGGAGGACCCACTCCAAGGCAAAGGTCTCCCCCACCTCCCATCTGCATTATACACCCAAGTACCAGGGATGGTCTGGGTCAGATGTTCCAGAATATGCCCCAAGTGCTGGGACTGCCTACTAAGCTGGCTTATCATGAAACTTATGGTAACTGGGCCCCTGATGAACATTCTTCAAGCAGGAGGGATGAATCATCAGTAAAATCTGTAACCAAGGCATTGCCTAAGGTGGAACCACCCAACGAAGTCACTGTTTGGGTACCGAGGATTGTCATCCGCCGCAGGGTATGGATTAGTGTATCATCAGAAGATTCAAGTCAGAATCAACCAAAGAAGGGCACAGCTGATGACTCCATCTGCATCTCTTCTGACAGCAGCATCAGCATGATACAAATCGGGAAGGTGAATGCGGTGACCGCTGTAACCAAGGAAAAGCACGCATTGCAGAACTGGAGTTCGACACTGTAAGCACCTCATTTTTGCGCTCCTCGAAAAACCAAAAATGCAAACCCTGGACAGAAAGTCAAACCCTAAGGGGTGAAAAGTTGACTTTTTATCAATTGAAAATTGGCCACATCGCTTTATGCCATTGGATAGAGAACCTCGACACGGTTCCAACGCAACTGAATTTGCAGGAATCGGGGTCCGGATGAAGGTTCTGCGGGCGGTTAAACTTTAGCGGAGCCAAAAGTTGACTTTCTGCTAAGATCTGATCCAAAGGCCTACCCCTAGGTCATTGGATAGAGAATCTCGACACGGTTCCAACGCAACTGAGTTTGTAGGAATCGGGGTCCGGATGAAGGTTCTGCGGGCAGTCAAACTTGAGCAGAGCCAAAAGTTGACTTTCTGCTAAAATCCGATCCAGAGGCCTACCCCTAGGTCATTGGATAGAGAATCTCGACGCGGTTCCAACGCAACTGGGTTTTCAGGAATCGGGGTCCGGATGAAGGTTCTGCGGGCGGTCAAACTTGAGCAGAGCCAAAAGTTGAATTTCTGCTAAAATCCGATCCAGAGGCCTACCCCTAGGTCATGGGATGGAGGGCTCCGATACGATTCTAATGAAACTAAGTTTTCCCAGATCGGAGTCCGGATTAAGAAAATATGAGCTGATGAAGTTTCCGAGCAGCAAAACCGGCAATCTGCGCACGTGGCAAAAAGCTGCACACATGGCGAGTTGCGCAGGAAAATATCTCGGGGATCAAATCCGTAAATATCCGAACATTCGAAATATCCTAGGGACTAAATCTGTAAAAATCTGAGAATATCGGATTTTACCAAAAATTGTCAGGGACTAAATCTGAATTTTTTATATTTTTCGACCGGCGAGTGGCGGCATTAAATGATTTCTCATCATTATGCCGCTCGCGCGGATGTGGCAGCAGGGTATGCGCTCAGCTCAAGCTGAGCGGATACCCTTTTTTAAGTGAGCGGCCCTTTTTTTTTTTAAGTGGGCGGGTCCTCTTTTTTTTCCTTGGTCTATATAAACCGCGCAAAATCTCGCGCAAAGGGTTGAAAAAAATTTTGGTTAGAAGTTTTTTTCTGGTTTGGGAATTTTGGTTAGCTCCAGGTGCTGTGCCCAAGCCCCTTCCCCACCTGAACCCTACCTGTCTCAGTGGCTTCGGCCTCCCCAAGCCCCCCACCTTGATCCAAACCCCCCCTATCCTTGCTTCTTCCTCGTCCCTGCACAACCAAACGAAGGCCGGTTGCTATTGGAGGTGCAAGAGAGGAGAGTTCTAGCGCTCGTGCCACCTCAAGGAGAAGCCGCCGCTTTGCACCAGAACGTAGGAACTCCAGGTAATGTTTCGCACTTGTTTACATATATAAAAATGGGAGTCGTATGCATGTCATCGCATCTGTTGTGTTTCCTTCCCTTGCTACGCATTCTGTTGCTCCCCCATTTTGGGTGACATGGAGGTCTCCAGGGTAAGGGAGACCTCATGCATGACCCCGTGAAGAAGAAAAGGGTTTTGTTGCTCCTCCGAGTGCTCATGAGGTGCCCGGCACTCCTGTAAAGAACCAGCTCCTCATTTAACTCATCTGATGTATCCCTGTAAACCCCCCTCCTCTCTCCCTTCTTCGGATGTTAGTGTGCCTGCTCGGAGGTCCAGTCGGGGGAGGAAAGTGCATGTAATGTCTGCATGTTGTTTTTTTGTTGTTTTTTTTTTACATTGCTGGGCTTGCTAACATGCTACTTGCTGCTTGCGCACCCTTGAGCATGCTCCCATCACCCCCCCCCCCCTTTTTTAAGCTGTTAATGCATCTGTACCTGTTTGTTTTTTATCGGGTTTGTTTTTTTTCTTTTTTAAGAGATTTTGGGTTGTGGGATGATGCATGAAGCATGTTTAGATTAATTTTAATACAAGTTTAAGTGCCTTCTGGGGAGTGGTCGAAGCTCGGGGAAGTGTTCTGGGCATATTATTCGTGAAGTATTTTGAATGCATGGTTGTATTGTGAGTTTTCTGGGTTTTCAAAACTTGAGATAAAATGTGTTTAGATTAAATCCAAAGCTAGTTGGGAAGTGCCCTAGGCACATTAGGAGAATAGTGGAACAATTACAGGCTGAAAAAAATCGGCCAGAGATGGATATCTCGAAGAAACAGAGAGTTAAAAATCGCAGTGAGTCGCCGCCCACTTGGTGCTCACTTGCGCTCACTTAGGAAGTAGGTGCCCCTTTATTTCACTACCCGCCGAGCTGGCGCCCACTTGGCGCTCAGCTCGCGCTCACTTAAAACCAAGTGTAATTCTGGCGCCCATCTCGCGCTCAGCTCGCGCTCACCTCCCGCCCAGCTCGCGCTCACTTAGTATTGAGTGAGCGCCAGGTCCAAAATTTTGCCTGGTTCTTAGCGCCTACTGACGCTCACTTCAGGAAGTGAGCGCATACCCCTAAAACATGCCAAATTGCTAGATTTTTGAAAATTTCCAAAAATACCCTTTACTGTACCGCGGCACCCCCACCCCCTTTGTTCGCTGCGCATCCAACTAATTCCTTGGTGCGGGGAGGTACCCCACCCCGTGGGCTCCACTTCGCTTCGCCCATAGGGCCCCCGGGTACCTCCCCTTGGACCCAGCACAATGAGCCAGTTTTTTTCTATGATTATTGCTAAATGTGAATGCTATTTCCGAACCAAACCGGATAAACCAATAGGGTTTCTAGGTCACCCGGAAACCCAATGTGGGACTTGGACCCCCGGTCCAGCTTGATTTCCAGTGGGCCTTCCAACGGGGCCCACCCCGCCCAATAAACATGTATGCATGCAACTTAATCAAGATAAGCAAAATTAACCGATTAAACCGGGTGGGCCAAACCTAAGGCGGTCCACCCGAACCGAACTTGTGCAATTGATGTATGAAATGCGTGGTTTGGCCGAGACCAAGGGCCACGGGCCTGCCAAAGCCCACCAACCGAACCAAGGAAGGGTGCAAACCCTAACTTGGGCTTACCAGCCCAGATTTGGACTGCGGGCCCCAAGCCCAGCGTCCAACTCACTTTGGCAAAATTAAAAAGATAAATCCAATAAAAATACTTGGCCACCATGTGGGCCCACCTCAGGGGCCCACAAAACCAGTCCGGCCCACCCTTTCATGGAAAACACTTAAACCTTAAATCTGAACCTAAAGTAAAATCAAAACACTTAACCAAAGCCCAAAGGACCTTCTAGGATAGGCCGAGGCCCACAAGGGCACACGGGCTTGACTAAGCCCACCAAGGACACCGTGGGCCTTCCAACAGGGCACACCCAACCAGACTCAGATCACCTAATTAATCAAGATAAAAGCAATTAAAGGGACCCACACCACTCAGGTGGTCCCGCCAGACCTAACCAAACTGCATATCGGATTAGGAATTGGGTGAGACCAATGTAAGCTGACTCAAACCAGGGAACCCACAGGACCCGTCATCCGACGGGGTGGACCGGGGTGTCTACGGACTTCCCCGGACCGCAACCGAGACCCTACTTAGAATCTCAAAGCCGCATACCAAAAGCCCTAATAGACAAGATTAGGCACCCAGGTGTCCGCCTGCACCCCATCAGGCGGTGGCGACTCCGAATTACCCCGTGCCGCGTTTCCAACACGCGCACAGACGCCACTTGCCACTCGCAAAGCCGAACTACTACAGGGAGTTTCTTCCACTTCTGAAATTCCCCCTGTAGATATTGCTGCACTTTTTTATAAATGCGTGAAGTCTTTTGATTATTTTTCTGCTTCTGTGAATAATTCTGCAAATAAGCAAACCCAAAATCGCAACCTTAGTATCAATCTCGACGCACACCCAAAAAATTCGGAGCACGAGATAGATAATCAGGCTGCCACAATCAAACAAAAACAAAAAGGTCAAAAAGAAATCCATAGTGTCGAACAAGAATCAGATAGCAACACTCACACATCACAACCCGATGATTCAGAAATTATTCCCAGTGATTCTTTTGAACTTGAGGATAATGATGAACCATGGGAGACCCCACCTGAAATCCAATTTGCCTTGGACAGACATGAAAAAGGTCTCCAGGCTAATATTGAGGAAACGGAACCTATCAACATAGGTGAAACAGCACAACCAAAGTGTGCGCGCATTGGGAACGCGGCACGGGAAAATTGGGAGTCGCCACCGCCTGATGGGGTGCAGGCAGACACCTGGGTGCCTATCTTGTCTATTTAAGGCTTTTGGTCTGCTGCTTTGAGATTCTAAGTCTGTTCTCGGTTGTGGTCTGGGGAAGTCCGTAGACACCCCAGTCCACCCCGTTGGATGACGGGTCCCGTGGGTTCCCTGGTTTGAGTCAGCTTTCTAGTTGGTTTTCACCCAATTCCTAATCCAGCATGCTATTTAGTTAAGTCTTGGCGGGACCACTTGAGTGGTGTGGGTCCCTTTAGTTGATTTTATCTTGTTTTATTTAAGTTGTCTGAGTCTGAGTGGGCGGGCCCCGTTGGCAGACCCACGGTGTCCTTGGTGGGCTTGGTTAAGCCCACATGCCTCTGGTGGGCCTCCATCTAAGCCTGGAAGGCCCTTTGGGCTTAGGTGTAGTGAATGGATTTTACTTAATTTATTCAAGTTGGAGGCTTAGTGATTTTCATGCAATGGGTTTGCCTTAGTTTACGGGCCCCTGGGTGGGCCCCCATGATGGACGCCAAAGTGTTTTCCATTTATCTTTGTTTAAATTTCCCAATATGTTTTGGACATTGGGCTTGGGGCCCGTAGTCCAATTCCGGGCTTGAAAGCCCGAATCCCATGAAGTTAGGGTTTAAACCCACCCTTGGTTTGGTTCGTGGGCTTTGGCGGGCCCGATAGGCCCTTGCCCTTGGTCTCGGCCAAACCACGCAATTTAAGCATCAATCCACAAAGACAAGGTCGGATGGGCCGCATTGGGTTTGGCCCATCCGATTTGGTTAGTTAGTTCCACTTAATATTGCTTAGTTGCATGCTTTCGGGTTTATCGGACTTTGGTGGGCCCCGTTGGAAGGCCCACAAATGTTTCCAATTGGACCGGTGGTCCAGGTCCCAAGTTGGGTTTCCGGGTCACCCGGAAACCCTATTGGTTTGCTTGGTTTGGTAAAAATCATCACAAAATCCGGCCAAGAACACATAATCATGAAAATTGCATTTTTTATCATGTATCCGGCCTTAGTTGCCGGGTACACACAGCCCGTAGGTGATCCGGCCTGAGTTGCCGGATCACCTTAAAAATGCCTTTTTTTGGGTTTAGGCCATTGGGGTTGTTTCAAAGGGGTTCCTAGGGGTTTTTACATGTCATGTGGGCCCTTAGGCAGGCCCAAATTGGTTCAGATTTGGGAAGGCATCCCGTTTGGTTTCCTTTAGGATTTCTCCAGCAAAGGCAAGGGTGTAGGCAATGGTGCTTGGAGGTGCTGTGGTGAGGGTGTGCCAAAGGGCTAAGCTTAGACATGCAAAATAGGTGGTTCACTTGGCAAGGACAGCTGCTGGTACGGGGTGCTTAAGCATGACCAAAATCAGTAGACCTATAGGGGGAGAGGGGGCAAGTATGCCCATGGGGGGGTCCCTCCACTTATGGTGCTCGCCTTGGGGCTTGGTACACAGCTAAACAAGGAACAATGGGGGGCTGCTGCCGCCGCCAGCAGCAGCCCCAAAAGGGCCTTACATATTTATCAAATTGCCATGGGAGAAAACAATTAAAAGGACATGTTGCATGTCCATGGGAAGCAAACACAACACACTACAAACAAGAGGACAGCAATTGTTAAACTGAGTTTTGGTTAGGCTTAACCAACTACTAAGGAATGGGGGTGCTGCTACTGTCTCCAGCAGCAGCCCAGGTTTGCCACCTTAGGTTACCGAGGGGAAGGGGAGCATGCCTTAACACATATTGAAACAGCAGTTTCATGGGGGGAGGTTACATGCTCGTGTGTACGTATAAAAAATACAGCAGATAGTAAAGGAGATTGAGAAATAATGGAGGCATGCTTAGACATGTAAAAAAAAAAACCATATGTTATGTGAAAAGGAAACCCAAGGCTTGCTATAGACCAAGGGGACAGCAACCTTAAAACTGGGTTTTGATGGGATTATGATTGCTACCAGGATGGAGGGTGCTGCCGCCGCCTCCGGTGGCAGCTTGTTTAACCAATGACAGTGGGTTAGGGGTGGCGGGAGCATGCTTACACACATATACTCGAAAAACAATATCAAATAACAAAGATAAGGTTGTCGCATCTAACCCATAACATGCATGGTTTAGTAAAAAAACGGCAATTATGCATGAGGTGGAGAGCGTGGTCACGGGGTTTGTATGGTGATGGGGAGGCACATTGGCATGGGTTGGTATGTGGGGGTATGGGGGAGGGTGCTTAGGCACCTTTGGAAGGTTGCTGGGGGGGGGTATGGGACAGCCACCAGCAACCTGGCCTTGCTGCTGTCCCATCCCCCAGGCAGAAACCTTACATGGGTTGCATGTGAGGCTTTGAACAACAAAATTGGGGAGGTTCCTACATGCTTACAAGGGGGATGGGGAGGTATTTAAACATGCTGGTGGGGGAAGACATGGATGTGGGTTGTGGTGCACTCGGAGCTGCCAAAACAGTAGGTGGAAGGGGGAGCAGGAAGCAGGTGGTAGTGCTGCTGCTGTTCCCAGCAGCAGCTCATGCTAGTATCTATAGCAGGCTATGGGGGTGAGGGGGACATGCTTGTATACAATCATCCAAAAAGAAAAGCAAATAATTAACATAGAATCAGTACATGTAATCGGTAACCTGCATGGTTTAGTAAGAAAACAGCATGTAGGCGTAGGATGGTGGTGAAGTGGGTGGCGGTGCTGCTGTTATTCCCAACAGCAGCCCCTGCAAGCACTAAATGGGGGGTTACAAGGTGAGGGGGAGCATGCATTCACGCAAGAAAAAAAAAACAGCAAACTACAAGGGAGAAGGGGGTACATGCATTAGCTAGGGTGACCCTTAGAATGTACCAAGTAAGACAAGTTAGTGAAGTCAAGGAGTAGGCTGCCACCAGAACCAAGAACAGAAAAAAAACAGCAAACGGCATAGGGAGTTATGGCCAGCAAGACACCCCAGGAAAGTCACAAAAAAATTGGGAAAAGATCAATATTAAGAAGGGTAAAGAGGGGGGATAATATGAGGGTACATTAGATGAATAATAAGGAGCATGATCCTCCTTTCCATGCATAGAAACAAAACACTGCTGTAAATCAACAAACCCAGCAACCTCCCAAGGCATTTTGACCCACTTCTACTAGTAGGAAACCTTCTTTCTCCTACGCCAAACCACCGGAGGCCTACCTTTCTTACCTTGGGAAGACCACCACCCATGGAAGGCATGGAGAGGCAATGAACAAGACAAAAAAACACATGCTTGGTGCAAAACGTAATACCACAACAGTAGAAAAGACTTGCATGTTTCAATCAAACCAATATTTGTATATGTTAATGAAAACACCCTTAGGAAACTCACCTTGTGCTTACAAGTGACTTTTGGAGATGTGTTTAGCCTCCTTTGGGCTTGGATGGAGCTGGAGGTTCTGCCTTTGCAGCAGCAGCCCTTGTTCTCCTCCTTGTTGGGGTGTGGGTGAAGAGGAAGAAGGTAGAAGAAGGGTGGGAGTAGCTTGGGGTGGTGTGGGGAGGTAGTGGAGCCAAATGGGGTGCTAGGAGGAAGGGTACGAATGAAGAAGGATGTTTGGAAAAAGCCCAAAGTAGACCAACCATTGGAAAGGGGGCTGCTGCCCCCTTTTATAACCAAAATTAATGCATCCGGCCTTGAAGGCCGGATACAAAACATAATAATTGCCAAAATTTAATTCCGCCGCGAATTTGTCGGGGAATTGGCGCGAATCTCGCCGAGCAAATCTTTATATCCGGCCTTGGAGTCCGGATATGAAGAGGGGCAAGTGTATCCGGCATTAAATGCCGGATACAAATAAAAAAATTACGGATTTGCCCCTCGACTTGACCGATTCGACCGATTTGACACTTTTGAGCAATTACGGATTGGTCCCTGCGAATTTTGGTTTAGTCCCTGAGATTTTTAGCAAATTTTGGGTATTTAAAATTTAGTCCCCGAGATATTTTGCTGCGTTGGTTGCCACGTGTGCAGTTTCTGCGCCACGTGTGCAGTTTTTGGTTTTGCTGCTCGGAAACTTCGACAGCTCATATCTCACTCATCTTAACTCCGATTTGAGCAAACTCAATTGCGTTGAATTCGTATTGGAGCCCTCTATTTAATGACATAGGGCTAAGCATTTGGCAGGGGATTCGAGGAAAAGTCAACTTTTGGCCTTCCCTTAAGTTTGACTGCCCTTAGAACCTTCATTCGGACTCCGATTCCTGCAAACCCAGTTGCGTTGGACTCGTGTCGGGATTCTCTATCCATTGAGATAAAGCAAGGTGGCCAAATTTTATCTGATTAAAAGGTCAACCTTTCACCCCTTAGGGTTTGACTTTTCAGCAGGGTTTTGCATTTTTGGCTTTTGAGGAACGCAAAAATGAGGTGCTTACACAAAGATTCTTCAAGTTGGTAAAAAGCTGACATTATTACAAAAAACACAGATGACTGATTTTCTAAAATCCTACACCAATGTGTTTGCATGGTCATACGAGGATATGCCTGGGTTAGACACAGACTTAGTTGTGCATCGGTTACCTATAAAATCTGAGGCCACACCAGTTAAGCAAAAACTCAGACGCATGAAACCAGAATGGGCCCTAAAGATCAAGGAAGAAGTTGCCAAGCAGTTAAAAGCTGGGTTCTTGAAAGTAACAGATTACCCAGAGTGGTTAGCAAACATCGTGCCAATGCCCAAGAAAGATGGAAGGGTCAGGATGTGTGTTGACTACAGAGATCTGAACAAGGCAAGCCCGAAAGATGACTTCCCGCTGCCACACATTGATATACTGGTTGATAATACTGCAACTCATTCCATGTTCTCCTTTATGGATGGATTCTTTGGGTATAATCAGATACGAATGGCACCTGAAGACATGGAGAAGACTTCCTTCATCACGCACTGGGGCACATACTGCTACAAAGTAATGCCATTTGGGTTGAAGAATGCAGGCGCCACATACCAGCGGGCAATGACTTTGTTATTCCACGACCTGATGCACAAGCAAATGGAAGTATACGTGGATGACATGATTGCAAAGTCAAAAGAAGAGGAAAGTCATTTGGTGAACCTTGGAAAGGTGTTGGACAGACTCAGGGAATGCAAGCTCAGGTTGAACCCGAATAAGTGTGTATTCGGCGTTACCTCAGGGAAGCTGCTCGGATTCATCGTTGGAAAACGAGGAATTGAAGTTGACCCAGTCAAGTAAAATCAATTCTGGAGATGCCTCCCCCATCCACAGAGAAAGAAGTAAGAGGTTTCCTTGGCAGATTACAGTACATTAGTCGGTTCATAGCACAGATGACTCCCGTGTGCGAACCAATATTTAAACTGCTAAAGAAAGATAACCCAGTGGTCTGGAATAAGGATTACCAAGAAGCGTTTGACAAAATCAAGGCCTATTTGATGAGTCCACCGACTTTGGTTCCCCCTGTACCAGGACGACCGCTAATCATGTACTTGTCAGTCACAGAAACAGCCGCAGGATGTGTTTTAGGGCGGCATGATGATACAGGAAGAAAGGAACAAGCAATTTATTATCTGAGCAAGAAGTTTACCAATTATGAAGTAAGATACACATTGCTTGAGAAGACTTGTGGTGCGTTGGTATGGGCAGCTCAGAAGCTCCGGCATTATCTTCTCAGTCATACTGTCCTTTTGATCTCAGATACGGATCCCCTGAAGTACATTTTTGAAAAGCCAATCTCCACTGGAAGGATAGCCAAGTGGCAGGTTATCTTATCTCAGTATGACATTGTCTACACCACAAGAAAGGCAATAAAGGGATATGCAGTGGCAGATCACTTGGCAGAACACCCTGTGCCCGACTATCAACCACTTCTCACCGGACTGCCAGATGATGAAATTATGTGTGCCGAGTCAGTAGAAAAGGAAACCGGATGGCAAATGTTCTTTGATGGGGCCGTCAACATCAATGGGAAAGGGATTGGAGCAGTAATCATTTCCCCAGAAGGAATCCATCATCCAATAGCAGCAAAACTCTTGTTCGATTGTACTAACAACATGGCCGAATACGAAGCATGTGTGTTAGGCTTGCGAGCCGCAATTGAAATGAATATCAAAGAGTTGAAAGTTTATGGTGATTCCTGTCTAATCATCTACCAAGTAATGGGGGATTGGTGGACTAAGGATCCAAAGTTGGTGCCATATCAGGAACTGATTAAGGAATTGGAAGGACAATTCAAAAGCGTGACATTTGATTATATGCCACGAGACAGGAATCAGTTTGCAGATGCCCTGGCAACACTGGCATCTATGGTAACCATCACTGGTGATACTTGGGTACAACCATTGGAGATAGAAGTGCGGCGTTCTCCTGTCTACTGTTTTAATGTTGAGAAGAGCACGCCACAAGGGGAACCCTGGTATACAGACATAATAAGGTACCTAAGAAACAGGACTTTACCAGAGAACGCCACAGCATCTGAGAGGCGTACGATTCAGAAACTGGCAGGACAGTTCTTCCTCAATGGAGGTAAGCTATACAAGAAGTCCTACAATGATTCATTGCTGCTATGTGTAACAGAGGAAGAAGTACAACAGCTGATTGATGAAGTCCATGGGGGACAATGTGGCGCACATATGAACGGGCATATGCTAGCAAGGAAAATCTTGAGAATAGGTTATTATTGGTTGACTATGGAACATGATTGCCATATCCATGTAAGGAAATGCCGGTTATGCCAAGTTTATGCTGACAACATTCATGCACCACCCAACACTTTGTACTCAATGACTTCTCCTTGGCCCTTCGCCGTCTGGGGAATTGATATGATTGGAGAGATCCATCCGAAGGCATCAAATGGGCATCGATTCATCTTGGTTGCAATAGATTATTTTACCAAGTGGGTAGAGGCCGTGTCCTTTGCAGATATCAAAGGGTCCCATGTACTGAAATTCATCAGAAATAATATTGTCTGTCGCTATGGTGTGCCTGAAGCACTCATCACAGACAATGCCAAGAATTTGAATAATAAGGACATGGACAAGATATGTGGTGACTTGAAAATTAGACATCTAAATTCCACAGCATATCGGCCCAAGATGAATGGAGCAGTAGAGGCTGCCAACAAAAATCTGAAGAAGATATTGGAGAAGATGGTAGTCACCTACAAAGACTGGCATGAGAAGCTGCCATATGCTTTGCATGCATACCGAACCTCAATCAGGGTCTCAACCGGAGCAATTCCTTTCTCTCTTGTATATGGAATGGAGGCAGTCCTTCCCGTGGAAGTACAGATCCCTTCACTCAGAATCCTGAAGGAAGCAGAGGTTGATGACATTGAATGGGAAGAATCAAGGTTTGACCAGTTGCAGTTGCTTGATGAGAAAAGAATTAAGGCTTTATACCACGGGCAACTTTATCAGCAGAGAGCAGCTCGGACTTATAACAAGAAAGTAATACCACGACACTTCAAGGTGGGCAACATTGTTATGAAAAAGATATTCCCCCACCAAGAAGACAATAAAGGGAAATTCAAGCCAAACTATGAAGGACCATTCATAGTATACAAAGTTCTGTCCAGAGGAGCACTAATCCTACGGGATGGACGGAACTATCTTTCCTGAACCAATAAATGCAGATGCAGTCAAACTGTATTACCCTTGAGATCATTCCAATTAGGAAATGAAGAGAGGCCGTCCTTCACTCTCCCCCAAGCCTGTAAATCCTCCCAAATACCCAAAAAGTTTTCCCCTAGTTAGACACTTTTGGGCCTGACAATTTCTTTTCTAACCTAGTACAGATGTTCCTTCACATCCAAAAGGGCATTCCTGGCCCCAAAAAAAAAAAGAGCAATTGCGAAGAAAATAAGAAAAAGAAAAAGGCACAATAAAACGGGGAAAATGAGAACCCCACATCAAAATCAGCCAGGATGTAAGCCCCAGCAATAAAAGGAGCACTATGCAAACCCATAAAGTTACAACCTTTTTGAGCCATTTGTCTTTCTTTCAAAACCCCAACCTAGCCTACATTTCGTCCTACCTCGAAGACCTCTCGGATCCTAAAGTGAATGATCTTAAGCAAAACAGCCAAATCCGCATTTTCCAGTAATGACGGAATTGGATTCTCCCTAAAAGGACCAGGCATAGTGAAAACCCAAAAAGGGCGCTATGTGCAAAAAGGGTCAGTCGTGTTCAAAAAAAAAAAAGGAGAGAGAGAAAACTGGTCATGCCTTGATTAGAAAGGGAAATACAGCAAAAACATAAACAGGATGAACAGTGCACTGAGTGGGGACAGCCAAGTGACTTGAAGGGCCCAAGTTGGCAGATTGTATTTGGGTCAACGCTTCACAAAGACCTATGATGACAAGGCTAAAAATACCAAGCACTCTAATCTATGTCTGACTTAAGGATTAACTTTTATGATAATTGCAGGCACAAGCACACACTAACACGTCTGTGTTTTTTCTGTAATTATTCTGCTTAACTACCTTTGAAATTTCCCCAGTTGTGCTGCTAACCCTTGAAGAAGGGTTCATTGCCTTAATTAATAGCCATTTTTGATTGTGATGAGTAAAAGGCTTAGAATAAACCGGCCCTGCATATCCCAAGCAGAACAAGCACTGACATTTTTTTCCTTGTATAGGTTCAAAGAAGGAAGAAAGATGGGAAATAAACATGAGGAGGATACTTTGATCCTTCATTCCCCAGCAGAGGCTTCTTCCTTTTCATCCCCAGCAGGGCTTAGAAGAAAGAAGATCGTCGGGATCCTCGCCAAAAGCAAAGAGAGACATCACAATAATCCCCAGTGAGTCATCTAGACAAATCATACTCCCACCAGATCCCCAGTGGAGTAACTCTTGAACGGAAAAGAAGCTCTAATGCCTCGACAAGAGAAAGAACCTGGCAAGGAGAAGCAACAAGGAAGAGCAATAATGGGCCAATTCGCCCCTTCTTGTAAATTTTGATTCTCACTTTTGTAAATAGTATAGGATAGAATAGGTGTGTGTGGTCTCCGAGATGATGGACAGCAGTGCGAAAGCTTCCTCCCGTCCTCCCATCTGCACTCCCAAACCCATACCTTGGCCTATTTCCAAAACAAAAAAAAATGAAGTCACTAAAAGCTTTAATGGAACAAACAAGAAGAAAAGAACATTGTTAAGTGCCTTGCATCAACGGCGAAACAGGCTGATGAGCTCAGATTTAATCCTATCTTTCTTTTTAAACAAGGAACTAAGGAACAGCCCTATTCAAACCCGAAAGAGGGTATTGGGATTCCAAAGTCAGGAAGTGATACCAGACATCTGACACTTCCCTTTCACTAAAAACAATTCAATGATTGAGCTCGTTGACCATGTCGACAGGAATGCAAGGTGCAAAAATAAGGTTCTTTTTCTTCTTTGCTGTTCGTCCCCTAAGGTGACTCCAGCAAAGAGGGGCAGCTGTTAGCACCTGATTTTTGCACCCTCGAAATAAAGAAAAATGAAAAGTCAAACCCTGAGGAGGTCAAAAAGTTGACCTTTTAATTCAAGTAAATTTGGCCATCAAACTTCATCTCATTGAAAAGAGCATTTCGACACGGTTCCAACGCAACTGAATTTGCTGGAATCGGAGTCCAAATGAGAAAATTATGAGTTGGTCAAACTTTTGGGGAGCGAAAGTTGACTTTTTGCTCGACCCCAATTTAGCTGCCAAACTTGATCCCAAAGGATAGGTGGTTCCGAGCCGGTTCCAACGACACTAAGTTTGCTGAAATCGGACACCGGATGAAGAAGTTATGAGCAGTTGAAGTTTTAGAAAAACTGTCCATGTGGCAAAAAGGCAGCAAAAATGGAATAAACCAATAAAATAAATAAGATAAATGTGTTTAATAATATTTTAATAAAAGGAATCTCGCTTTTCAATAAAATAATCAAAGAAATCGGACGAAATCTTGCAAAAAACCAAATTGAATAAAGGTTTGAAGACCGTATTTCAATTACGGGCAGGGCATGCCCGTATTTCAAATACGGACAAGCTTCTGGAAGAAGACACGCGTCGCTGTACGGCGGGACACGCGTCTTGTACGGATGATTCTGCGAGATTTGCAAATGTACGTTTTTCGCCAGTATTTGAATTACGGGCAAGGCACGCCCGTACTTGAAGTACGGGCAAGGGATACCCGTACTTCAAGTACGGGCACGCCCCTTTTTGCCTATAAATAGAGAGGCCACCCCCTCATTTCAACAAGCCGACTCCCAGGGCCTCCACCCCCTTTCTTCCTTGCTGTTACAACGCCCAACCCTGTCCAAGTGCCGCCACCCCCAATCCCAAACACCAAAATACCCAAAATGCCCTTGTAGGCCTAAAACTCTTCATTCCTTGCCTCCATGCATGAGTTACCCTCCCCACCTCTTTCCATTTCGTCCTAATAAAATTTGAAGGACGCGGAAGCGCTGCCGGAGTCATCGGAGGACCCAAACATCAACAAACCAAGGAGTCAAAAGTGTGGTAATGTCTCTAATCATCTCTTTCTTTTAATATGCATGTAAATTTCCTCATTAAAGCAACTTTGGATTCCTTTTATTTTATCACCAGATTACTAATCCGTTTGTTTGGTTTTGGTGAAATACTCCCACGCAAATGAGCAACACTCTATGAAGTACCTAAAAAATGGACTCATAAAACAAACAAAAAGAAGAAAATTGACATATCTTGCATAATTGATTACATTTATAAATAGAAGAGGGGATTGTCCTCTTAAGCTCCTTCGATGTAATCCCATCCCCCCATTCCTTTCTCTTTTGGAGCAACAAGAAAATGGCTTGGCAAAAATAAGGAAAAAGAAGACTTGAAGAGGCAAATGAAGTGAATATGCTGTGACAAAAGGCACTAGATCCATCACAAAGGTTGCCGGAACACCTGAGAAAGTCGCCGGAGCAATCCCAAGCAGAATCGGCGGCCAAAATGCAAAATTAGTGGCGTCCGTAAACTCAGAGCCGTTTGGGCATGCCCGTGTTTGCTTCACGGGCAAGCCAAACCGGATTTCATTCACGGGCAAAGCAAGTCCGTATACAAATACAGGCCAATGTGAATATAATTTAAAAGACTAATTTTTCGGCTCGGTTGGATCTATTCCGACCCGAACCGACCTGAACCAATTCCTTAAACAGTTTGGGCTATCTTAAGCCCATCTTTGGACCGTGGGCCCAAATGGGCCCACCAAGACCCCCTTTTGGCCCACATGAGTGGTCCACTTTTGACTGGCCTGTACCAGGCCTGTTTTCAATAAACAGGCCCAGGCCCCTTGACCCTTGGCTCATGGGCCAAATCCAAGCCCACTAAGCCCATTGCATGTGTAAATAGTTTAAATAAATAACCAAATGGGTTACCCAATAACCCAACTGGGCCCCAAGCCCAACCATGGCAACCCACGGGTCTTCCAATGGGACCCGGGTCCGACCCGCTCCACTAAGTAAAAAAGATAAAATCAAAATAAAAGGGACCCGCACCTTCAGAGGGCCCCGACAGACCCAATAAACAGCATGCTGGTCTAGGAAGGGTGAACTTGACTCAAAAACCAGGGAGACCCAAGGGACCCGTGAGACTGACGGGGCGGACCGGGGTGTCTTTAGGGCTTCCCCGAACCGTAACCGAGGACTTAGCTAGAACTCTGAAAAGCCACAGACTAGACTTAGACCCGATTAGGGCAAAATCGTGTCTGCCTGCACTCTCAGGTAGTGGCGACTCCGAATGTCCAGAGGCACGCACTGAAGGTGCGCCCGGTGTGCGATCTAGGATCTAGGTTTTAGGTGCGCACACACTATACCACCGTGCAGCTTAGGAGCAATGCTACTAATGATACTCAAGTCCCATGCAACGCAGCTTAAACAAGAGCCGTAGTCACTGACTTATTGCACACGTACCCCTCAGAGTTGGCATGTACCACTAGCATGTAGCCCCAGAATCAATACATGGAGATGGTCGCTTATCCACATGTACAGGGAATCACCAGCGGCTCACCGAGGTGTCCCTCCAGACATAGGACCTTCCCTAACAAACCAACTTGCAAAGGAAGCGCACTCGCACAAGGGAGAAACTCAACCCAAATGAAATATCCCTTAGCTATCTAGCCACAACTATGGATCCATAACCAGCTATGCCCACTAGACTCCAAATATCCCTAAAGTCTAATAATCCTTAGCGGCATATAAAGAGTAAATTTGACATTTCCTTCAATATTCGGGTCAACTGAGTTGAACTTATGATCTGAATTCTCTTTATGTATTTATCTGGTTTATAGTGTAATTTTGAGATGTTTTGGTAATCAAATAATAAGTCAAATCTTCCAAATACTAGATTTCACAGTTTCATACAAAGTTTGGCAACTAGTGTCCTAAATATCTCCCTAATTTATTTTTCTGTAAAACAGGGAATTTGATAAATTTTTTTGCTCTTAAAACATCTTATTCAATGATTAAAATTGACTAAAAATAGTTTGGAATTGAATCAGCGTTTGAAAATACGAATATCTGCAATTTCTGCACAGAGCGCCTAGGATCGCCCCGGCGGTCTAAGGTAAGCGGTAGTTCAATTTAGGTTGCTGACGATAAGTCGTCTCGCGATCTCGAATCTTACACTAGCGCCTAAGAGCGCTGAGGATCGCCGAGCACAGTAAGGTCGGCGGTCCCTTGAAAACGTTTAGGAACAGTTCAAAAATGTGATTTTTCCTATTCTAAGCAATCCCACAATACTTATAACGATTATATCATGCTTTATACATATATCTACATCATAAAAACATGGTTTGAAGATTAAACACACGTAAATACAAAACGAACGATCAAACGGTGTCACCTACCTCTATTTACATTATTTCTCCTTCTCTTCTTGAACAACTACGATCACTATCACCCAGCAATGCTCTGGACGATGAAGATCACAAGACACGAGTCCTCTCTTCCTCCTCCTCCTCCTTCTTCTCTTCCGGTCGCACAATCACTCTCGGTCTCTCTCTTGTGGCTGTTGAATACAAGCAAGTATTCCAAACGTATAAGATTAGGGTATTAAACTAGTATTTATATCCCTTTGATCCCATGTAGCTCACTTACAAGTTTTTGCTATGCACACTGCCCAATCAGAACACAACAAACTTAAAATATGAATCATACCTTGATAACTTATGATCGGACGGTCGGATCTGCGTCCAACTCTGGATCTCCACTATTTATATCATCCCCTACATTAATAAAATATTTCCATCAATTAAAATTCCCAAAGATATTATTTAATAATTTATTATATTATTTAAGGAAAATTCGGGGTTTTACATCCTCTCCTCCTAAGAAAAATTTCGTCATCGAAATTTACCTTGCGATTCTGACAATAGGTGAGAATACTTCCTCTGCATCTCTGACTCCAACTCCCAAGTGGCCTCCTCAACTGTGTGGTTTTGCCAAAGCACTTTCGCAAGTGGAATCACTTTAGTACGAAGAACTTGCTCCTTCCTGTCTAAAATCTCAACTGGATGTTCTTCATATATCAGGTCCCCTCGCACTACCAGTGGTTCATGCTGAATGATATGAGTAGGGTCATGCATGTACTTCCTCAACATAGAGACATGGAATACGTCATGAACTCCTTCCAGCTGTGCAGGCAAAGCCAATTTGTATGCTACTGGTCCCACTATACTCTTAATCTCAAATGGACCTATATATCTTGGAGCCAACTTGCCTTTCTTTCCAAATCTCGTAATCCCACGAGATGGTGATATCTTCAGAAATATAAAATCACCAACCTCGAAATGCAAATCTATCCTTCTGGTATCTGCATAGCTCTTCTGACGAATCTGAGCTGTAAGCATATTCTGCCTAATCTGATTTATCTTCTCAATACTATCCTGTACAATCTACGGCCTAATAAGTTGTCTTTCTCCAACTTCCACCCAGCACACTGGGGATCTACACGCTCTACCATAAAGCGCCTCAAATGGTGCCATCTGAATACTCGCTTGATAGGTATTATTATAGGCAAACTCCACCAATGGTAGGTGCTGATTCCAACTGCCTCCCCAATCCATAACACAACATCTTAGCATATCTTCCAACGTTTGAATGGTACGCTCAGACTGTCCATCTGTCTGAGGATGATAGCTGGTGTTGAAATTAAGCTTAGTGCCTAAGGCTGCCTGAAATGAAAGCTAAAAGTACGACGTGAATTGTGCATCTCTGTCAGGCACTATGGAAACTGGCACTCCATGAAGTCTCACTATCTCCTTGACATATAGCTCAGCTAAAGACTTTAACTGCTGTGTAGTGCTGATAGGCAAGAAATGTGCTGACTTAATCTATCCACAACAACCCAAATTGCATCTTCCTTCCTTGCCATCAATGGTAACCCAAATACAAAATCCATAGTCACATGTTCCCACTTCCATTCTGGAATAGGAAGTGACTGAAGTAAACCAGGTGGCTTCCGTTGTTTAGCCTTCACTTGCTGGCATGTCAAACATTTAGCCACATACTCTGCAATCTCCCTTTTCATTCTTGACCACCAATAGATTGCTTTCAAATTCTTGTACATCTTTGTACTTCCTGGATGAACTGCATACCTCGATCTATGGCCCTCTGTTAATATCTTTTCCTTAATTTCCTCATCAGCTGGAACACAAATACGGCCTCTAAATATCAATAGCCCATTTCTATCTGAAAAATCTGCAGCTGCCTCAGATCCTCCACTCATCATCACCCTGGTCTGAATCAACTGTGGGTCAGTCAACTGTCTCTCCCGAATCAACTGAACCAAATCTGGCTCAATCTAAACACGGGCAACTCTGATCACTCCATCCTGTGGTATGATAAACTCTCCCTGCCAATCTCTGATTGAATCCACCAATCTACACTGGCTCATCATAAAATCTGCTAAAGTGGCTACCTGATCCTCAACTGCACTTTTCTACTCAAAGCATTGGCCACTACGTTTGCTTTACTAGGGTGGTATTGCAATGTAAACTTGAAATCCTAAGCAGATCCATCCACTAACGCTGCCTCATATTCAAGTCTCTCTGTGAAAACAGATATCTCAAGCTCTTATGATCAGAAAATATCTCAAACTCTACCCCATAAAGATAATGTCTCCATAGCTTCAGTGCAAAAACTATGGCTGCTAACTCTAGATCATGAGTAGGGTAGTTCTTCTCATGCGGCCTTAACAATCTCGAAGCATACGCTACAACTCTGCCCTGCTGCATCAGAACACATCCCAAACCAATCCTAGAAGCATCACAATATACTACAAATACCTCATCCATGGATGGCACAACCAAAACTGGGGCAGTAGTCAACCTCTGCTTCAACTCCTGGAAACTCTGCTCACACTTCTCATCCCACTGGAATTTCACTGCCTTCTTGGTTAGGTTAGACAAAGGTGCAGCTATATGAGAAAATCCTGCTATGAATCTCCTATTGTACCCTGCCATACCAAGGAAACTCCTGACCTCTGTCACTGTAGTGAGTTTAGGCCATTCTACCACTGCCTTAACCTTCTCAGGATCCACAGATATACCCTCACCTGAGATAACATGACCTAAGAATGAAATCTGTCTCAGCCGAAATTGACACTTGCTGAATTTCCCATACAGCCCGTGGTCTCTCAAGGTGTGCAATACTGCCTTCAAATGCCCAACATGTGCCTCTTGGGTCTTAGAATATACCAAGATGTCATCAATGAACACTACTACAAAACTGTCAAAGTATGCATGAGAAATCCTGTTCATGAGGTCCATGAAGACAGCTAGGACATTGGTCAGCCCAAAAGGCATAACCAAGAACTCATAATGCCCATAGCGTGTATGGAAAGCCGTCTTCTCAATGTCCTCCTCTGCCACTCTCAATTGATTGTAGCCCGACCTCAAATCTATCTTGGAGAACCAAGATGCACCTCCTAACTGGTCAAATAGGTCATCAATCCTAGGCAACGGATACTTGTTCTTCACTGCCACTTGATTTAGTTGCCTATAATCAATACACATCCTTCTTTTGCACAAACAGAACTGATGCTCCCCATGGCGACACACTCGGTCTAATGAATCCCTTCTCCTGAAGCTCATCTAGCTGCTTCTTCAGTTCCTCTTGTTCTGGTTTCGAAAGCCGATAGGGTGGCTTCGAAACTGGAGCCGTACCAGGCATCAACTGGATCCTGAACTCTACTCCTCTAGCAGGTGGTAATCTAGGTAACTCCTCTGGAAACACATCCACAAACTCCTGAACTATAGGTGTAAGCACCTTATTTTTGCACCCCTGGAAGTGCTGAAAATTAAAACCCTAAACAAAAAGTTAAACCCTAAGGGGTCGAAATTTGACATTTTGATCAAGTAATAATTGGCCACCTTACTTTATCTCAATGGATAGGGAATCCCGACACGAGACCAACGCAACTGAGTTTGCTGGAATCGGAGTCCGGATGAAGGTTCTGCAGGCGGTCAAACTTGAGGGAGAACCGAAAGTTGACTTTTCCTCGAACCCCGTGCCAAGTGATTAGCCCTATGTCATAGGATAGAGGGCTCTGATACGAGTCTAACGCAATTGAGTTTGCTCAAATCGGAGTTCGGATAAAGGAGATATGAGCTGTCAAAGTTCCCGAGCAGCAAAACCGGAAACTGCACACGTGGCGTAGGAACTACCCACGTGGCAGCCAACGCAGCAAAATATCTCAGGGACTAAATCTTAAATATCCAAAATTCGCAGGGGGCAATCCGTAGATATCCAAAGGTGTCAAATCGGTCAAATCGGTCGAATCGGTCAAGTCAAAGGGCAAATCCGTAATTTCTTGATTTGTATCCGGTCAAATATGCCGGATACACATACCCCAGTGTGTATCCGGACTCAAATACCGGATACAGAGAAGCCTCTGTGTAACCGGTCATGAAGACCGGATATGAAGAGCACTTAGTGTATCCGACCTGAGTTGCCGGATACATTAAGTTGCCTATAAAAAGGAAACAGCAGCCTGATTTCCAGGGTTGGCTTCTTTTGGACTGTTTTCCTCCTCTCTTCTCCACTAACCCTTGGCTCGAATCCCCCCTCTCTCACCTCTCTTAGCCTCCATACCAAACAAATACCACCTTAAGCCCTTTTCTACCCTTGGTTTTTCTCCTCCTCCTCTTTCTCATCCAAGGCAAGGAAGGAGATCTTGCTGGTGGTGGTCGAAGGTGTTGCTCCAGCTGCTGCCCAGCCTTAAAGAAGTGTCCCTACACTTCTCTAGAGCCAAAGAACCCCCAGGTGAGGTTCCTTATCATGTCGTATTGCACATATATTTTAATGAGGATTTTCTAAGGATTTTCTAACCTTGTTTCCTTCCCTAGCATAAGCCTGATTCTAATGCCTATTAGCATGGTTTTTTCTTTTGTTTTGGTGGAAACATGGATGTCTCCAAGGGTGAGGGAGACCCCATGCATGATTCCATGGGTGTGTGAGCAATCTCTCCCCATTTCTCATGGCTTTTAGGGGCTGTTGGCCAGCATTCCCATCTCACTGGGTTGAAGAAGGAGCTTTTTCCTTCTTGATTTTCAATCTCTTGTATCCTTTGTGTAACCCCCTCATTCCCTTCTTTAAATAGTTTTACTCGAATGATTTTGCATGTGTGCTAAGCATGAAGGTAGTGATCTAATTCAAGAGCTTAGGCTAGATTATCTAAGTCATGTTATTCATGCATGTTTCTTGGAAAGCATGTTCCCCACACCCCCTTTGCTATATCCCCTAGCTAGTGTAATAAACAGCCTGATGTTATCCCCTCCCTAGCACGTACGCGCATGCATGCCTTCACACACCATTGGAACCATGCATCTCCCCCCTTGCTTTATTGTAAAAATCTCAAAAGAGATGGGAATGAGGTGATTCCTCATCTCCAGAACCACAATGGGCTCGCACAGGAGTCCACATGACCCCTGGAACATCCCAGATGACCCAGAGACCCAAACCCCTTTGAAAAATGCGAAAACAGCTTCTGTAGGTTGATCCGGCAACTTAGGCCGGATCAACAGAAGTCTATGTATAGCCGGCAATAGATGCCGGATACAATAAGCCTTGTGTGTAACCGGCATCTCAGGCCGGCTACACTGCCATACTGCATTCTTGCCATTTTGTGGATCTTGTGTGATTTCTTTGGTTTGTTTGATCATTCTAGATGAACCAGAAGGGTTTCTGGGTCGCCCGGGAACTCAAGAGCGGCCTTGGACCGACCCGGTCCAAATTGATTTCCGGTGGGCCTTCCAACGGGGCCCACCAAGCCCGACAAACCCATTTTTTGTTAAATAAGATAATCAAAAGAATTGAGTGGGCCAGACCCTGTGAGGCCCATCAAAGCCCAACTGGGGCAACATGCATGCTTAGGTCTAGGGTTGGTTTGGCCGAGACCAAGGGCAGGGCCTATCGGGCCCACTAGGCCCATTAACCAACCAAGGTTAGGGTTTCAAAACCCTAACACAGGAAGTCTTGGGCTTTCAAGCCCAAGCCCAGGTAAAGGGCCCCAAACCCAATGCTTGGCCCATTTTGGCAAAAGTTAATCAAGAATAACTCAAACCACTTGGCAACCAATTATGAGGCCCACTCAAGGGCCCACAAACAATCCCGGCCCACTTGTGCATAGAAATCACTTAGATAATCAAACTAGAGTTTAAATAAAATCAAATTCACTTGAATCAAAGCCCAAAGGGCCTCTCAGGCTAGACCGAGGCCCACCAAGGGACACATGGGCCACACTTGGCCCACCAAGGGATCCGTGGGCCTTCCAACGGGGCCCACCCAATCAGACTCACTTCATTCAATAATAAGAAGATAAAATCAAGTAAAGGGACCCACACCACTTTGGCGGTCCCACCAGACTTAACCAAAATTGAATGCTGGATTAGGAATCGGGTGAGTGAGAGACCAGAGTTGACTCAAACCAGGGAAACCTATGGGACCCGTCACTTGACGGGGTGGACTGGGGTGTCTACAGACTTCCCCAGACAGCAACCGAGAGCCTACTTAGAATCTCAAAGCCGCAGACCAAGCCTTAATAGGAGAACTTAGGCACCCAGGTGTCTGCCTGCACCCCATCAGGCAGTGGTGACTCCAAACAAATCCCGAGGCACGCATTGTTTTTCGTGCGCCTCATCGTGCGACCGAAATCGGGTGCGCACAACAGGTACATCAGAGATGACAAGGGTGTCACTCCTAAGCTCTTCTGCTACCACAGATGCTACTAGGCCAATCCGCGATTTCAACCCCTCACATTTGAAATAATGAGTGGTTTGATCTGGCCCTTTAACTATCACAGTCCCCGTATAGCAATCCAAAGTCACATGATGTCTACATAACCAGTCCATCCCCAATATTACATCGAATCCTCCAATATCTAAGGCAATAAAATCACCAGACAACTCTAGTCTCCCCAATGTAACTTCAAAAAAATCCCCAAAGCTCAAAGCTATCAAATCCCTGAACAACTCAAGATGATTAGATTGGGGTTTCATCCTTTAACTTCCAAAACTACTATGTTTTCATTACTTTTCCAACTTCAGATATAGGCATTTAAACCATTAATATCCTATTACCAACCTCAAACATTCATCTTACTGTTTATCTCAGAATCAACTGCTTTTCAAGATCTTTAATTACCTTCTGAATTGCACTTAATAACTTTACTATAATAATGCAATGCTAATAAGATAATTCTACATCACAAATAACAAACTATATCATAATAGCTAATTATATAATAGAAGAATAAGTAACATACCTTCAGCAGTACCGATTGCAACAAAATTCTTAGAATGAACTTTTAACTTAGATTTCCTATTTAAGGGTACTATCTAGCGAACTCACAATCCCATTCCCCTAAGATTGGCTATCTAAGATTAGGACCATTTGCTCTGATACCATCTCTGTAACGCCCTGAACCCGGATCAGTGTAAACCGGCACCCAACTCGAACTCGGTTTGCTACTGTAACAATCCGAATTCAGTTCATCAACCAAATCTGAGATGTTACTGGCCTATATCAATAAATCATCAAGAATATATGAAAGAGTAGAGATCTACTCTATAGGTCCACGATCTACAACAATTAAGAATTTAACAATGCGGAAACATACACACAGAGAATTATACGAGGAAACCTGAATCCAGATCCAGGAAAAACCTCGAGTCTATATGAGGCGATTAACCCTTCGAATTTCCACTATTGAATGAAAAGACAATTACAAAGGAGCACACACTTAACCTTTACAATTGAACTCACTCAACAGCAATCCACAGCTCGAATCCACGAACTGCAACACAGCTTGAATCCACAAGTTGCAAAACACGATCAATCCAGATCGCAAACAATCACTCAACAGTGATCCACAGTTCGAATCCACGAACTGCAACAGAGCTTGAATCCACAAGCTGCAGAACACGATCAATCCAGATCGCAACAATCACCTCAGAGTCCATTGAGACGATCCAATGCAATAGGAATCCACCTATGCATCCAACAAAGTCGATCACCAATCCAGGCGATCACATGATCAGGTGAAGTTCCGAATTGAAGAAGAATCCTCAAACTTCAATTCCAGGTGATCTATCTCAGATCTCCCCCTCACTCGATCACCGACTCTCTAAAGAAGAATTGATCGAATCTCGAACACCTCAAGATCCAAAATCAAATTGATCCAAAGAAAAAGTCCTTTACTAAAAATTACAGCACGTCTATTTAAAGAAGAAAACTAAGATCGCGTCGAGCGCTGGTGGCGTCGTGGGGCGATCAGGGTAGACGGCTGGAAGCGAACTCAAGTCCCACTCAGAACAAGTTGACTCAGTTAAGGGCGCGTTGCCAGCGCGCTACTAGCGGGAGGGAACGCGGCATGTGCACAGCTGATCATTAGAATCTTCAATCTCGCTCTGCGCTACCAGCGGCGTGTCGGCGTTGCCTTACGACGCTAGTGCACGTGCCTTACTTTCAAAGCACTGTTTCACTTATGCACTGCCAGCGGAGTGGCAGCAGCGTTGTTCCTCGTAAGTGCCTTTACAAGAGATGCTTTATTTAGACAATCTTTCATTTCCTAAAGCTACCAGCGGCGTGGTAGCTGTGTGGCAACATCATCTTCTTCTTCTTTACTAAATTCACTGAATTTTCATTATTTATTCTGCACATCTTGAAGATTGTTAGAAGACATAATTTGTCAAACATTTGCCATAAAAGGAGTGTGAGTTTTCACACTTACAATCTCCCCCTTGGCAAATGCCTGACAACAACCTTAAAACAGTGTTTAATATCAAACTCAGTTAATATTGATTTCCATTTAAGAATTTGAAACTACACTGATCTGGGAGACACAATGATTTGGGAGAATCCAGAATTTCATTCATTCAAAAAAATATACATTGTTCCAACATATATACATATATCCAACCAAATACATACAGCCAACCAACAGACAACTTCCCCCACAAACCCACAGAAAACTCCCCCACAAACCAACTTTCAGAAACTACTAAAAACAACATAAAGAAGAAAAAAATAACAACAAGCAGCAAGCAGCAACAACCCAGCAGAATCATCATCCAAAAAACTCCCCCTTTCTGGAAGGAGGTTTTGGTTCCCAAGTCCTTGAGTAATGCTTGTACGCGTCTTGGGACCGAGAGTGCAGCCAACAGAGTTTGTGATCCATCTCCAGCTGAGTTCTTCGAATGCTGCTCAGAAAATGATCAGCTTCGTTTTGCATTCTTTGCTGAGCAGCAACATCCCTTTGAACCTCGCCACAAGCAAAATCAACATCCTTTGCAAGCTTCTCCAGCTTCTCCTGGGTCTCTGATTTGAACATGCTCATCATGAGCATGTGAGCCCTAACCTCAGAATTGAAAGCCTCCTAAGAGGCTTGCATGGAATTCAATTTGTCTAGGATTGCCGTAGCATCAGAACTGGACAAAGAGGAGGGAGAAGAAGAAGGCTCCGAAGAAGAATCCAACCAAAAAGGATTTGCTCGTTTGCTGCGGGTGAGGGTGGAGGCATCAATAGGAGGTTTGGGATGAATGATTAATTCAACAGGATCAGGTAAGATCCCCTGGTGAATGCACATGAAAGAGATGAAAATCCCAAATGGAAGAGTAGCAGTCTTGGATTTTAAATTCCGAGACTGAAGGATTTGATTGAAGATGATTGACGGAAGACAGACACTGTCTCTGTTCCAGATAGCATGAAGAAGTCTAGCTCTAGAGTGAGAAATCTCAGAATGATGATCTGAGGGAACAAGAGAGGCACAGACAAACAGATTCAAGATCCTAAGAAGATCTTGAAGAGAGCCATGAGGCAGATAGTTGGGCTTATTTTTTATGGAGGTGGGAGCACCCTGAACAATCATAGAAGAAATGATTGACTCCATGGGAGGATCAGAGTGAGAATCAAAAAAATCAAAGGAGGGAGAATCAACAAGGGGCAGTTCTAGAAGAGATGAGATCAGCTCTTTCGAAAAGTCGAAAGAGATGCCCCTGACATAGGCTTTGACAAAGCCTTGATTGGCCAGATGAAGATGGTGGAGGTTCGAATAGAATTCTCGAACCAGGTCAGGATATGCAAAACCACTTATCAAAGCAAATTTTTTCCAACCATTGTCCGAAAACAATGAGTAGAGAGGAGATTCAGAAAAAGAATCAAGCTTAATGGCCCTTTCCAAAAGGAGTGGCCTGTGCTTGAAGAACTCATTAAAATCAGATAAACCATTTCCAATGAATGGTTCAGAGGAATGAGAAGGGGAAGGGGGTCTCACCGGTGGAGAAGATACAACCGGTAAGGTTCTTACTAGTGGAGAAGAGGTGGAAGGAGAATCAGTTCTAGACTTCTTCTTGGGAGGCATGATGAAACAAAAACAGAAAAAAAATAGACGAGAGAGAAGAACACAAGCAAAGCTCGACAATGCCCTAATGGCAGAACAAACTTCCAAACCCTAACTAAGAAGAACGAGAGAAGAACACAGAAAGAGGAAGAAAAAAAATGAAGAAGCAAGACGAAGATAGTAAAAAAAATTTTACCTGAATAGTGGAGACGGTGAAGGAAGGTAAGCATGAAGGCACATAATGAGCACGACGCGAGGAGCGAGAAGCACGGTAGACAAGAAAAGAACAAAGGTAAAAAGTGAAACAGATTTTCACTTTTTATAGACAAACAGAACACGCTGCCAATGTGCATCCAGCGACGCCTAACAGGGCAGGTGCCAAAGCATGAAGAAAGGAGAAGGCTACCGGCACGCTTCTAGCGACGTAGAAGGTGCACATGCACAAACAAGAAAAAAAAAACACTCACAAGGAAAAAATTTATAAAAAGAGTTTGAACCATTCTTCATGAAAAACTCATACCTCTAAACACAAAGCTAAGATTTTAACTAAACTAAAAATCATTCAGATAATCAACTTTTATTCAATCTAAAAAGTACTTATCACAAAACTGATCTTGAAGAACCTATCAAGGTTAATTCAGATGTGACACATTTCATATCTATGACCAAAATTTCCTTCATGGTTCCTCATACTATAAATTTTCTTCAAGATATTGAGCACACACGCATATTAATGAAACACTGCTTGTGTAGTGTGTGAAGTATTTTTGACTGTTACACTTTATGCATATGGAAGGCTATTTTAGTGTAATCATACTTGGAAAGTATAGACATACCCCAAACTTCATTTTGGTGGCTTTCGCACATCAGAGATAGGTAGCCTTTTCTGATCTCTTTTTCTTTTCTTTTTGTAGAAGGCATTGACCCTTAAAAAACCTGAGTTTACAGTTCATTCCAAGAATATACCTTCTTTCTCTTTTTCTTTTTGAGATTTACAGTGGCTTTCACTCTAAACTCTATGGCAGCCATTTCCAAAACTTTTCTTTTCATAAAGGTGATAGCCTATAGATCCCAAGCTTCAACACATAATAAACTTCAATACACAAAGGTGTTTAAGACAAAAGTGATAGTTGAGAATACAACATTTCTGTCAATATGCATAGACTCAAGCTTCCTGAAATTAGATTTTAGTATCAAGAACACATAAATTCATTTTGAACAGACATGTAAATCATTTTACATCTAAATTAACTCAAAATAGAACCTGATTTTCAGTTTTGAGAGCATACTCCTAGGGATTTCCTAATAGTTTCAAATCTGTTCTGATCTAAAGGTTTAGTGAAAATATCAGCTAACTGTTTTTCAGTAGATATATATTCAATCATAACAGTTTTGTCTTCAATTAACTCTCTTATAAAGTGATGCCTGATGTCTATATGTTTAGTCCTTGAGTGTTGAACAGGATTTTTGGAAATGTTTATGGCACTTTGATTGTCACAGAAGAGAATCATTTGGTCCTGATCTAAACCATAATCAGATAACATTTGTTTCATCCAAATTAGTTGAGTACAACTGCTTCCTGCAGCAATGTACTCTGCTTCAGCTGTACTCAGTGAAACTGAGTTTTGCTTTTTGCTTAACCAAGCAATGAGGTTATTACCGATATAAAAGCAACCACCAGAGGTGCTTTTTCTATCATTCATACACCCAGCCCAATCAGCATCAGTGTATCCAGTAAGATATGGGTTAGTCTCTTTGGAGAACCAAATTCCCAGATCAACAGTTCCATTAACATACTTTATAATCCTTTTCACAGCATTTAGATGAGATTCTTTAGGATTAGCCTGATATCTTGCACAAACTCCAACACTAAAGCTTATATCAGGTCTACTTGCTGTTAAGTACAGAAGACTTCCAATCATCCCTCTGTACAAGGTAGGGTCTATATCCTTCCCAGATTCATCTTTTCCAAGCTTTAAGCTAGTACTCATAGGAGTCCTAGCATGTTTTGCATGAGTTAAACTAAATCTCTTGACTAGATTTCTAGCATATTTTGCTTAAGAGAAAAAAATCCCTTGTTGAGATTGATAAATCTGAAGTCCTAAGAAAAAATTCAGTTCACCCATCATACTCATCTCAAATTCACTCTTCATTAAGTCTCCAAAAGAGTGAGCATGATTTTCAGAAGTAGATCCAAACACTATGTCATCAACATAGATTTGAGCAATTAAAATATGTTTGGACTCTCTTTGAATAAAGAAAGTTTTATCCACATTTCCTCTCATAAAACCAGATTCAAGTAAAAAAGATGTGAGTCTCTCATACCAAGCTCTAGGAGCTTGTTTGAGTCCATACAAGGCCTTGTTCACTTATAAACATGTTTAGGATGATTTGTGTCCTCAAATCCTTTAGGTTGCTCTACATAGACCTCTTCATTCAGATATCCATTCAAGAATGCACTCTTAACATCCATTTGAAACAGTTTAAACTTCAAATAGCATGCAATAGACAAAAGTAATCTGATTGATTCTAACCTGGCTACAGGAGCAAAGGTTTCATCAAAATCTATTCCTTCTACTTGGGTGTATCCTTGAGCAACAAGCCTAGCTTTATTTCTGGTTACTATCCCATTCTCATCAGATTTGTTCTTAAAAATCCATTTGGTTCCTATCACATTCAGATCAGAGGGTCTTTCAACCAATTCCCATACATTATTTCTAGTAAATTGGTTTAGTTCTTCATGCATAGCATTTAACCAGGATTCATCCAACAAGGCATCTTTATAAGATTTTGGCTCAAATTGAGATAGATAAGAAGAAAATCTTACCTCATTATGTAATTGATGTCTTGTTCTTACACCATCTGAAATATTTCCAACAATTTGCTCAGTTGGGTGATCTTTGAGAGTTTTTGTCAGAGGAACAACTTCATTGCTTGAGGAAGCATCTCTGATTTCATCATCTTCATCTACAACCTGCAAAAGTTCACAGTCAGTTCCTTCATCATCTATTAACACATTAATAGATTCCATTACAACAGATTTTGCAAGTTAAAAACTCTGTATGCTCTACTAGAAGAAGAATATCCTAGAAAGATTCCTTCATCACTTCTAGAATCAAATTTTCCTAGATTTTCTCTGTCCCTTAGGATATAACATTTACTTCCAAAGACTCTAAAATATTTCAAGTTTGGCTGTTTTCCTTTCCAAATTTCATAAGGAGTTTGTTTCCACCCAGATCTGACATATACTCTGTTACTTATATAACAGGCAGTATTTATTGCTTCAGCCCAGAATTTTGTTGACACTTTCTTGGCTATCATCATGGTTCTAGCCATTTCTTGCAAAACTCTGTTTTTCCTTTCCACAACTCCATTTTGCTGTGGAGTTTTAGGAGCAGAAAATTCATGTTTAATTTCTTGTTCTTCACAGAATTTGGAAAACATCTGATTTTCAAATTCTGTCCCATGATCAGATCTTATTCTAACAATCCTCCCTATTTGCAAGTTCTTTTCAACTTGAATTTGATAGCACAATTGTTTAAAGCAATCAAAACATTCAGATTTTTCTCTTAGAAAATTTACCTAGGTGTATCTACTGTAGTCATCTACAGCAACAAAGATATACCTCTTTCCTCCAAGACTTTCAGTCTTTGTAGGTCCCATCAAGTCCATATGAATCAGTTCTAATGGTCTAGAGGTTCCTACAATGTTGGTTTTCTTGTGTGTGGCTTTGATTTGCTTTCCTTGATTGCAAGGACCACACATTCCTTTCTTTTTATTGTTCCCAAACTTGGGAATTCCTCTAACCAGTTCAGATTTAGAGATTTTTGACAAATCTCTATAGTTAATGTGACCAAGTCTTCTATGCCACAAATCAATTTCATTGCATACAGAAGATTTTAAAGATTTTTCATTGTTTCCAATGATTCCATAACAATTGTCATTTGTTCTTACACCTATAAGAATAGTTCTACCAGAATTATCCAAAATTTTACATTCTTTTCTGGTAAAATTTACAAACAATCTTGAATCACATAACTGGCTAATACTGATTAAGTTTGCCTTCAAACCAGATACAAATAAAACATTTTTTAGACAAACTCCATTAGGACCAGTTACTGTTCCTCTACCTTTGACTTGAGAAGTGCTACCATCACCAAATGTTACACTTCCACCAAAATATTCTTCAAAGGAACTAAACATAGACTTATGTCCACACATATGTCTTGAACAACCACTATCCAAGTACCACATGTTGACATCATGAGCTTTCAAAGCTATATGAACCACATTTGCAACTAATGAATCTTTTCTAACCCAAATATGTTTTTCATGAGTTTTCTGAGAAGTCCCTTCATCAACAACTTGAGATTTTGAAGGAAGTTTCTTTGACAGATTTGTAACTTCCTTATTTAATGATTCAGTCAATTTCAACAAGGAATCAAATCTGTTATATAAATCCAAGGACTGACTTTGATTTACTTTCCTCTTACTGTCAAAACCTCCCTTGGGAAAACCATGCAAAACATAACACTTTGGTCTTATATGACCCTTTTTATTGCAATGATGGCACACAGGTATGAATCTATATTCAGAAGACTCAAAATTTCCAGATTTAATAGTCTTTCTAACCTGTACAGATTTAGATTTTTTAGCTTTTGAAGATTTACCTGTTGAGCTTATTTCTCCAGCAGAATTTTTCTGTGAAGATTCCTTATTTTGATTACTTACACTCATTCTCTTTTCAGCAGAATTTGAGCTTTCAGGAACTTCTTTTGATGTTGATTCCTCATCAATTTGATGATTTCCTGCAGAAAAATTTGAAGCATTAGATTGAATTGAATTTGAAACTTTCTCAAGTTCAATAACTTTACCTTGAAGTGCAGAAATCTGAGCTTCCTTTTCTTTTAATTTTTCAGTTTTTTCAGTCAAAGAAGTTACCAGAAAATTTTCTTTGGCATGTCTTTCAAGTAACTTCTTGTTTATTGAATCTATTTCTGCAAGAGCTTTATTTTTCTCTGTTTCTGATTCCTTCAATTTTTTACTCAGTTTCTTGACTTTCTTCTGAGCTCTATTGAATTCCTTATAGAGTTGATTGTAGGCTTCTTGTAATTCTTCTTCATCATCTGATAAAGTCTCTTTATTATCTTCTGCAATGCCAGAGATTGAACTACCAGAAGAAGATGAGTAAAAGGAATTGAAAGCAGTATAATTAGCAGAAATATCCTCATCTGATTGTGAAGAATTATCAGTATTACTGTCATCCCAAGTAACCTGATAATTTGTCTTTTTCTTTTTATCCTTTGAGGGACAATCAGAAGCAACATGTCCAAATCCTCTACATTTATAACACTGAACTTCATCATTCTGAGAAAATTTCTTCTCCTTTCTTAGATCAGAAACTTTCTTATCAGATCTCCTATTAGATCTGTCCATGGATGACTGAGGATTAGAATATCTCTTTTTAAACATTCTCTTAAAATTTTTAGCTAGGAGAACTAATTCATCCATATCTACATCAGAATTATCTGATTCTTCATTATTTATAGATTTTAGAGCTATTCCTTTACTTCTTTTAGGAATATTCAGATCAAGCTCATAAGTCTGTAAAGATCCTATCAGATCTTCAATTCTCATGGTATCTACATCTTTTGCCTCTTGAATGGCAGTAACTTTAGGTCTGAATTTTTCAGGCAAAGATGTCAAGATTTTTCTTACAACCTTAGATGTAGAGATCTTTTCTCCAAGGTTAAAACTCGAATTAACAATATCAGACAGTCTAGCATAAAATTCATCAAAAGATTCATCATCTTTCATGTATAGAGTTTCGAAAGATGTTGTAAGTCTTTGAAGTCTAGACAGCTTGACAGCTGAGGTTCCTTCATGAGTAACCTCAAGAATGTCCCAAGCTTCCTTACCGACTTCACATGAGGAAATTCTCTTGAATTCCTCAACACTTACAGCACAAAATAAGGCATTCATTGCCTTTTTGTTCCATCCACATAGATCTGATTCAGCTTTACTCCACTGATCATGAGGTTTAGGCATCACAACACCTCCTTCTGTTGTGATTTTAGGTGGATGATAACCATTACAAACCGAGAGCCAGACACGCTCATCGATAGATTTCAGGTAAGCTCTCATTCTTGCTTTCCAGTAAGAATAATTGTTACCTTCGAATAATGGAGGTCTAGAGGCAGATCCTCCTTCTTTTCCAAAGTCCATGCTATAGATCTAGATCACACTTTTTATAGCAATTCAAAGTGAATAGGCTCTGATACCAATTGAAAGAGTAGAGATCTACTCTATAGGTCCACGATCTACAACAATGCGGAAACATACACACAGAGAATTATACGAGGAAACCTGAATCCAGATCCAGGAAAAACCTCGAGTCTATATGAGGCGACTAACCCTTCGAATTTCCACTATTGAATGAAAAGACAATTACAAAGGAGCACACACTTAACCTTTACAATTGAACTCACTCAACAGCAATCCACAGCTCGAATCCACGAACTGCAACACAGCTTGAATCCACAAGTTGCAAAACACGATCAATCCAGATCGCAAACAATCACTCAACAGTGATCCACAGTTCGAATCCACGAACTGCAACACAGCTTGAATCCACAAGCTGCAGAACACGATCAATCCAGATCGCAACAATCACCTCAGAGTCCATTGAGACGATCCAATGCAATAGGAATCCACCTATGCATCCAACAAAGTCGATCACCAATCCAGGCGATCACATGATCAGGTGAAGTTCCGAATTGAAGAAGAATCCTCAAACTTCAATTCCAGGTGATATATCTCAGATCTCCCCCTCACTCGATCACCGACTCTCTAAAGAAGAATTGATCGAATCTCGAACACCTCAAGATCCAAAATCAAATTGATCCAAAGAAAAAGTCATTTACTAAAAATTACAGCACGTCTATTTAAAGAAGAAAACTCAGATCGCGTCGAGCGCTGGTGGCATCATGGGGCGATCAGCGTAGATGGCTGGAAGCGAACTCAAGTCCCGCTCAGAACAAGTTGACTCAGTTAAGGGCGCGCTGCCAACGCGCTACTAGCGGGAGGGAACGCGGCATGTGCACAGCTGATCATTAGAATCTTCAATCTCACTCTGCGCTACCAGCGGCGTGTCGGCGTTGCCTTACGACGCTAGTGCACATGACTTACTTTCAAAGCACTGTTTCACTTATGCGCTGCCAGCGGAGTGGAAGCGGCGTTGTTCCTCGTAAGTGCCTTTACAAGAGATGCTTTATTTAGACAATCTTTCATTTCCTTGAGCTACCAGCGGCGTGGTAGCTGTGTGGCAGCATCATCTTCTTCTTCTTCACTAAATTCACTGAATTTTCATTATTTATTCTACACATCTTGAAGATTGTTAGAAGACATAATTTGTCAAACATTTGCCATAAAAGGAGTGTGAGTTTTCACACTTACAATATACTAGACTAAAAATATAAGTAATCCATTCGTTAATTAACTATCAAAGTGCGGAACATGTATGTGCGGAAGTATAGTCTAAAAATCCTCAAGAAACTAATATAGTTAACCATCAAAACCAATATTAAAGTTTGGTAAAGTAAAAGGGTCACTATACTCTCATCTCTCTAATACATCAAACCAAAATGAATAATAATCTGATCAAAATATCTAAGTCTATATCAATCCACAACTTCAGACAAAATCCGGATAATAGTACTCCTCCGGCGAATAATCAGCTAGCTCTCCCTGGAAATCACTACTATGTTCCCCCTCTTGCGTATCCGCTGAAAATTGAAATAAAGGTAGGGTGAGATACGAATATCCCAGTAAGTAACATATGCATGTTTAAACAGTTCATATAAATAAAATAACAGTTCATGCACGATTAAGTAATCTCGACTAAACAGGCTCGTATAATCTTTCGTATCGATCAGGAATACAAAACAGTATAATAAACAGTTCTAAATATAAGTTTCAGCAAGTTCTATAATAGGAATCTAATATCAGAAATCAATAGCATAATCTATATGTTACTAGGATGCACTAAACAGTCACATCCAACAAATACACCAATTACATGCCTCTAGCATTTATGCAATAGTAACAACAAGTGTTTGTGATTTTAGTGTCATTGTAGGACTCACAAAGATAGATAAACCTTTTGAAATGACTCTTGACCAATCACTATACCACCGTGCGGCTTAGGATCAATGCTACTAATGATACTCAAGTCCCATGCAGCGCAGCTTAGACAAGAGCCGTAGTCACTAACTTATTACACATGTACCCATAAGAGTTGGCATGTACCACCAGCATGTAGCACCAGAATCAATACATGGAGATGGTCGCTTATCCACATGTACAGGGAATCACTAGCGGCTCACCGGGGTGTCCCTCCAGACATAGGACCTTCCCTAACAAACCAATTTGCAAAGGAAGCGCGTTCGCACAAGGGAGAAACTCAACCCAAATGAAATATCCCTTAACTATCTAGCCACAACTATGGATCCATAACCAGCTATGCCCACTAGACTCCAAATATCCCTAAATTCTAATAATTCTATAAGGGTTGGTGCGTAGCGGCATATAAAGAGTAAATCTGACATTTCCTTCAATATTCAGGTCAACTGAGTTGAACTTATGATCTGAATTCTCTTTATGTATTTATCTGGTTTATAGTGTAATTTTGAGATGTTCTGGTAATCAAATAATAAGTCAAATCTTCCAAATACTAGATTTCACAGTTTCATACAAAGTTTGGCAACTAGTGTCCTAAATATCTCCCTAATTTATTTTTAGGTAAAACAGGGAATTTAATAAATTTTTTTGGTCTTAAAACATCTTAATCAATGATTAAAATTGACTAAAAATAGTTTGAAATTGAATTAGGGTTTGAAAATACAAAATTCTGCACAGAGCGCCTAGGATCGCCCCGGCGGTCTAAGGTAAGCGGTAGTTCAATTTAGGTCGCCGACGATAAGTCGTCTCGCGATCTCGAATCTTACACTAGCGCCTAAGAGCGCTGAGGATCGCCGAGCATAGTAAGGTCGGCGGTCCCTCGAAACCGTTCAGGAACAGTTCAAAAATGTGATTTTTCCTATTCTAAGCAATCCCACAATACTTATAATGATTATATCATGCTTTATACATATATCTACATCATAAAAACATGGTTTGAAGATTAAACACACGTAAATACAAAACGAACGATCAAACGGTGTCACCTACCTCTGTTTACGTTGTTTCTCCTTCTCTTCTTGAACAACTACGATCACTATCACCCAGCAATGCTCTGGACGATGAAGAGCACAAAACACGAGTCCTCTCTTCCTCCTCCTTCTTCTTCTTCTCTTCCGGTCGCACAGTTGCTCTCGGTCTCTCTCTTGCGGTTGTTGAATACAATCAAGTATTCCAAACGTATAAGATTAGGGTATTAAACTAGTATTTATATCCCTCTGATCCCATGTAGCTCACTTACAAGTTTTTCCTATGCACACTGCCCAATCAGAACACAACAAACTTAAAATATGAATCATACCTTGATAACTTATGATCGGACTGTTGGATTTGCATCCAACTTTGGATCTCCACTATTTATATCATCCCCTACATTAATAAAATATTTCCATAAATTAAAATTTTCAAAGATATTATTTATTAATTTATTATATTATTTAAGGAAAATTCGGGGTTTTACAGTGTATGTGGATGACATGATAGCAAAGTCAAAAGAATCAAAAAATCATCTAGTAAACCTTGGAAAAGTCTTTGACAGGCTCAGAAAGTTGACACTCAGAATTAATCCAAGCAAATGTGTGTTCGGAGTTACATTTGGAAAACTACTCGGTTTTATTGTTGGAAAGCGGGGAATTGAAGTTGACCCTATCAAAGCAAAGACAATTCTAGAAATGCCCCCACCGTCAATAGAGAAGGAAGTAAGAGGGTTTCTTAGTAGTTTGCACTACATTAGTCGATTCATTACACAGATGACTCCCATATGTGAGCCAATATTTAAATTGCTCAGAAAAGATAACCTTGTGGTCTGGAATGAAGATTGCCAAGAGGCTTTTGACAAAATCAAGATGTATCTCATGAATCCGCCGACCCTGGTACCACCGGTGCCTGGATGACCTTTGATCATGTACTTGGCAGTCTCAGAAACAGTGATAGGATGTGTGCTAGGACAACATGATGAAACAAGAAGAAACGAATAAGCAATCTACTACTTGAGTAAGAAATTCACTAATTATGAGTAAAAATACTCAGTGCTTGAAAAAACGTGTTGTGCCTTAGTCTGGGTAGCTCAAAAGCTTCGGCATTACTTGCCCAGTCATACAGTTCTGCTAATATCAAATTTGGATCCATTAAGATATATTTTTGAGAAGCCAATCTCAATTGGAAGGCTATCAAGATGGCAAGTCCTTTTATTTGAGTATGATATTGTCTATACAACAAGGAAAGCGATAAAAGGACAAGCAGTAGCAGATCATTTGGCAGCACATCCTCTCCCAGATTACCAGCCACTTCTGATGCACTTCCCAAATGAGGATGTGATGTGCACAGAGTCAACGGAAGAGACGGATGAAACTAAGTGGAGAATGTTTTTTGATGGAGCGGTAAATGTTAATGGAAAAGGAATCAGGGCAGTGTTAGTCTCCCCAGATGGTGTTCACTACCCAGTAGCAGCAAAACTTTTATTTGACTGCACCAACAATATGGCGGAATACGAAGCATGTGCGTTGGGTTTGCGAGCAGCAATCAAAATGCACATACAAGAGTTGGAGGTATTCGGAGACTCAAGTCTGATCATTTATCAAGTAATGGGAGATTGGGGGACCAGGGATGTAAAACTAGTGCCGTACCAAGAATTGATCAAGGAATTAGAGGAGCAGATTGAGAAAGTGACATTCAATTATATGCCACGAGACAATAATCAGTTCGCTGATGCCTTGGCAACTCTCGCCTCCATGGCAACTATCACAGACAATGCATTTGTGCAACCTCTAGAGATTGAAGTCCGCCATCTACCAGTTTACTATTTTAGCATCGAGAAGAGTAAACCGGAGGATGAGCCGTGGTATGCAGACATCGAGAGGTATCTAAAAGACAAAACTTTGCCAGAAAGTGCCACTGCTACAGAGAAGCGAACAATATAGAGGCTCGCAGGATAGTATTTTCTCAGCGGAAGCAGAGTGTATAAGAAGTCATTCAATGACTTGCTGCTACTGTGTATGAAAGAAGAAGAAGCACAAAACTTGATCAATGAAGTGCACGGAGGTTTGTGCGGTGCATACATGAATGGCCACATGCTTGCAAGAAAGATCCTAAGGATGGGTTACTATTGGATGACTGTGAGACATGGGAAAAAATCAATCTTTATGATTTCCTCAATCATCACACGGGATTAAATTAAACAAAGAGTCGCCACCATTCAATTTAGGTGTGAATGGACACCAAAATATCAAATAAGCACAAAAGTCAATTTTAGGGCAAAATATCCCTCCTAAAAAAAACAACCAGAGATGGGTAAGGGGATTAAGTTATGAACAGGGGAAGGTGTTAGGCACCCCTATTCATCCACATAAAGTGGTTGCCAGGTATTGTTCATGTTTAAAATAAAGGAAAAAGCTTGCTATAAAAATCAGGAAAAATCACAAAAAATAGAGAATTGTATGTTTTTTTCATATGAATAGTCTGATTGATCCAGAACTATCAAACATGATCATACCATTCCTGGGGTTTCATGATCAAAATAAAATTGAGATAAAATCAAATAAAATCAATTTGAAGTGAAAAATCCAAAAATCTGGCTTCAAGTCAAAATTCTAGAAATCTAGAAAAATATGATTTTTATAAAATATTTCAAAATTGAACTTGAATAGTCCAGGACATAGATAAAGCCCAAATTTCACATTAAATTTGAAAATAAAAACCAAAAATACCCATGTTGATGAAAAACACCAAAAGGGGAGAATTGAGACTGTAGGGTCTTCTCTCAATAATGAAAAACAATTTAAAAACCATATCATGAAACCCTAGAATTTATTTTCAGGCTTCTAGATTCAGATCTACCATATTGATCATGATAAATCCAAGATCTTAGCCTAAAATCACGAAAATCACGAAAACAGTGCTGTAGGTGCAAAAGTGGCAAAAATCCAAATTTTATCAAAAAGAGGGGATCTCATGCTATAAACATCATGGATTCATGTTATTCATTCAGATATATCATAAAAAGCATTAAAACATGATCAGAATATTCAAAACAGCCACATCTCACAAATTAGAGCACATGGGGGTCTACCCTACGGATCCACCTGTTCTCTTTTCCCTTAGTTCTCTCTTCACGTTTTACGGCTAGAGAGACTCTTGAGGTACTTGTAGATAGGTTTGGTTACACAAACACAATCAAAGGCTTTATTCTAGAAAAAAGGAAAAAACAGATATGGGGTTCTATTCTAGGGATCCACCTGTTCCCCTTTCCCCTAGTTCTCTCTTCACGTTTTACGGCTAGAGAGACCCTTGAGGTACTTAGAGGCAAGTTTAGGGATACAAAAACAGATATGGCCTTATTCTACTGCAATAGAGATGATCCTATTATTTCTAGAATTGAAGACAGAAAATAAAAAGGGATAGGGGACTTACCTGGATTGAGCAGGCAAAGCAGCAGGGATTCTCTTCTCTTGGAGCTTCTTAGAATTCCTTCACTTCAAAATTTCGTGGCCCTTAGCTAGAGGAGAGACCCTCTATTTATAGGTAAACCCAGGGGTAAGGCTGGTCAAAAGGGATATACCATAATCCCCCAGATTAGGTAAAAAATATAGATAATGCCAATCCATGGCCAACAAGGATAAATAGGATAATTCGGATGAATAAATAAGATAATTCGCTTATCCAAGAGAGATATTTGGGTGCAGATAAGGCTCAAAAATCAAAAAGGTAAAATTTGCACAAAGACCCCCGTGCCCGTATATATATTACGGTCGCGCCCTGCCCGTATTATTAATACGGGCACGCCGTGACCGTATATCAACTGCAGGTATGGTTAGTCCGTAAACAAAATACGGTCATGACCAATTTGGCCAGATTTTACACTTTTTTGACCTGTTTCAAATCCCAATTAATATTTTCAATTATTTTCTCATTTTTAGTGCAATTTGGGGTGTCTACAGCTGCCCCCTCTTTGCTGGTAATTGGAACCAATTACAAGCAGAGAGCAAAAAGACCCACCAATTGCACTTTCTAAGATTTTTGTCTAATCAATTGCACTTTGCAAGGATTAAATGGATGATTTTTGAAAAAAAGAATTGATTGTGGAAGATTTGCTAAGAAGTCCCTCAGCTTAAGGGCCAAATCCTCCTCTCTCCTCTCACTGAGCTCTCGTGGCTATGAAGTGAGATTTGAGACAAAATTTTTAAACAAAAGTGGGTAAGGTGGCAATCCTTGCAACTTACAACTAATATAAACATTAATCTCCTGAAAAGTGTGGAGAAAATGATGAAAAAGACAATTTTTCTTGGTGGCCTGCAGTTGTAGCACAATGAACAGACACAACTCAAAATTACACATTTGAAAAACATCTCATTAATTGAACTTGCTTTGGTCAAACAATGAAATGATAAAAACATGGATTCGAAGATAGCCAATGAAACCCCTGCTTGAAGTCTGATGGAGTGGCGTCTCTTCCTTATCTCAGATTTCTTAGAGCTCTCGTGGCTATGAAAAGAAATCTGAGACAAGCAAATTTTGAAAAGAATGTGGATTTAAAATTGACCACTGCAAACTCAATTGATTTTGATGTTTTTCACTTTTTGAATTTTCCTGATTGATTTTCTTATTTGATATACCTGGGTGCCATTTGATGCCCGAACCTGTGCTAGAATATTCTGCAACTTGCTTTTGCTTCTTTATCTTCTTGCTCTCTCAATAACGATGTATGTGCCATTACTACCCATAACCTGTCTTCATGCTTTTTAATTGCCCAAGTGAATGCCCTCATCTTGATTGATGGATCATGATCTGTTGATCTAATCTCATGCCCTTTACAACCTATGATCTGTCTTTCATGCCTTCTTGCTACCCCAGTAAAATCCTTCTTCATGATTGAAGAATTGGGAACCTTTGTTTAATGAAGAAAACATGCCATTGCTTCGAAGCCCCTTTTTTTTTCTTTCAAATTCGAAGACTAAAGCTTGATTGCTTCTTCTAGATGTTGGAATTCATTCTAATGAAAACCCAGAAGGAAAGACACTGAGCATGCCCCAGTTTTGATTGCTTGAAGAAGTACTTGCCCCTCAGTAGAGATGATCCTCTTTTTTCCCTTTTTTTTTTTTTCTTTTTTTTTCTTTTTCTTTTTTTTTTCTTTTTCTCTTTTTTTTCCTCTCTTTTTTTTTCTTTTTTTTTTTTTTTTTTTTTAACCTTTGCCAAAAAGAAACCCTAATAGAAGAATGCAAATGCAAACATAAGAAAATATGTTTTATACTAGTGGCCTCAGAATTCTCTAATGCTTGAAAAAACAGATGTTTTATGAAAAGATATAGATTCTCATCATAGGCCAAAAATATATTTTTTTTGCTTTTTTGTGTTTTTATATATTTTTTTTTTTGAAAAATGATCTAATCACTTATTAGCATATAGTCCAAAAGAATTAAAATCAAGTTGAATAATGAGAAGATTATTTCAGAAAATGAAGAAAGACCAAAATAAGCCTTCAGAACCTTTAGAATCATTCCCATGACCATCAGATTGTCAATTGATGCTCCAGATATGACAACTCTTTCAATCTGACTATTTTGCCCCAGTCTAGAAAGACATTTTCCTTCATCCAATTGAAGAGCAATTGTTTTTCCATTGTATCCATGATATGAGAATTTATGACTTCAACTTCAGCAATAATTTCCTAATGGCAATTTTGATGGCCATCAACTTGTTCATAGATGATTCATATCATAGTTCTGATTATGTTGCTTCAGTCTTGAAAAGAGAATTTTCCTCAATTACTTGAAGAGTGACTGTATCTTAAAATAACCACCAACATGAGGACTTCATCTGGATTTATGCCAATTTTGGACTTTCCTCTCTGACGATTTCCTTCTTGTAGATAGCTGATTATTTGCCATGTAGCGCCCTCCCGGGTTTTCACTACATTTCCTTCCATTTTTTTTTCCGTTTTCTTTTTCTTTTCTCCTTTTTTTTTTTTTATCCTTCATCACCAGCAACTATATAGTCAAAGCTGCCTTAATTCAAAATTTCTTAATCAAAGAGGACTTATGAATGGGACGAAACGAAGGCTTGGTGTTTGTTTAGAAAGAAAAGGAATAAAAGGCTCAAATACCCTATAATCAAATGGGTTAACTGAAATTGTAATTTTTAAGGCATTTCTTCCCTTGGAATGAATACAAAATTGCCCCAGTAATGAAGTTCTTCTCTCAATTTGATTTCTTCATTTGAAACTTATTCTCTAGTATTGAACTTCTTTTTCCGTTCTTCTCTTCACAATTTTGAAGACATTCTCCAAATATCTCATAGTATTTGATGATCTCTTTTTATTTTTTCTTCCTTTTTCTTTTTCCTTTTTTTTTTCTCATTTCTTTGCCCCTTTTTCTGAAAACATATTCAAAATCCCTTTTGAACTTCAATAATTGTCCCTTCATTCCTTTTTTTTCTATGCCTTAATAAATTTGCCCCAGTGTGGGGTTACAATTCTCAGTTTAGGTTACTTGGAAAAATGTATCAAGCTCAAAGGGTCTAACTAGGGATTTCAAAATTTTGGGGATATAAGAAAGAAAAGCCTCTTATCATTTTAAGAAAAAATTGAATTTTTAGACTTGGTAGAGTTACACTACATGACTGGCTCAGGATTTTTTCTTCTTTTTTTTTTCTTAATCACTTTCTATCAAGATAAAAGCATCTTCAAATAGAACCTCTGTTATGAACAAGTTCTTCACCTTTTGATCAATCTTTTGAATTTGGATTCTTTCAATCAAATGATGCCCAATTCTATTTCCAACGAAAATGTCAAATCTTCTCCCATATTTTCAAGTGCAAAGCTCCAAAATTTCTTCAAACAATATTATCGACTTCCCTTTTGAACGAATCAGCAAGTGGTGCGATCCTTTCTGCATTCTGTAAGCACCTCATTTTTGCGCTCCCAAAAAGCCAGAAAGTGTAAAACCCAGCCAAGAAGTCAAACCCTGAAGGGGTGAAAAGTTGACCTTTAAATCAGATAAAATTTGGCCACCTTGGTCTATCCAGTTGGATAAAGAATCCCGACACGGTTCCAACGCAACTGGGTTTGCAGGAATCAGAGTCCGGATAAAGGTTCTAAGGGCAGTCAAACTTAAGGAAAAGCCAAGAGTTGACTTTTCCTCGATTTCCGTGCCAAATACCTTACTTTAGCCCAATGGATAGAGAATCCCGACACGGCCCCAGCGCAACTGGGTTTGTAGGAATCGGAGTCCGGATAAAGATTCTAAGGGCGGTCAAACTTAAGGAAAAGCCAAAAGTTGACCTTTTCTCGGGATCCGTGCCAAGTGCTTAGCCCCATGTCATTAAATAGAGGGCTCCGATACGAGTTTAACACAATTGAGTTTGCTCAAATCGGAGTTCGGATGAAGGAGATATGATCTGTCAAAGTTTCCGAGCAGCAAAACCAGAAACTGCACACGTGGCGCAAGAACTGCACACGTGGCAGCCAACGCAGCAAAATATCTCAGGAACTAAATCTTAAATATAAAATTTTCGTACGGGCGATCCGTAGATATCAAAAAAGGTCAAATCGGTCGAGTCAGTCGAATCGGTCAAGTCGAGGGGCAAATCCGTAAATTTTCGATTTGTATCCGGTTACCTATACCGGATACACAGCCTCCCCTTCTTATCCGGACTTGAAGACCGGATACATCAAGATATTCGCGCGAGATCCGCGCCGATCGCCCGACAAATTCGCGGCGGCATTTAATTTTCGAATAATTATGTCTCGTATCCGGACTTGAAACCGGATACAAGGGGAAGCTAGGGTATCCGGACGTGAGGTCCGGATACGAAGAGACCTTAGTGTATCCGGCCTGAGTTGCCGGATACATTAAAATTTCTATAAATAGCAAACCAGCAGCTCATTTCCGGGGTTGGGCTTTTCTTGGCTGTCTTGAGCTTCCTCCCTCCACTCTTCTCCCACACGAATCCCCACCTCTTCAACCCCTTTTGGCCCCCATACCATCCCAAGCCCTTCCCCCCTTCTCCTCCTCCTCTCTATCCCTACTAAAAGAAGAAGGACTTGAGTTGCTGTTGGTGTTCCAAGGAGGTCTCCAGGTGCTGCATCACCCCTAAGGCATACCACCTCCTTGCACAAGAGGTCAAGGACCTCAGGTAAGAATCCTCACCATATTGTACTTAACATATATTAAAATTAGATTTTTCCGGCATCTTTTCTCTTGTTTTCCCCTCTTGCTTGGTATGAACACTTGCATGGTGGTGCAACCACGTTCTTTACCACCTTTCTCATAGCATGAATGCATCCATCAGTATGGGGGTCACGTGGGCTGTGTTAAGGAAGCTTGGGAGCCTTGTTTTAGCATGTTTTTAATCTCTCTTAGCTGCTGTCCATAAGCTTACATCAAGTAGCTTCCCAAGGGAGCATGTCCCTTCTTAATATAATCAAATGTACCCCATGATAAGCCCCCCTCCTCTCTCCTTTCTTCGAGATTTTATCTGTTTGAGGTATATAGATTGATTGATATCTTATTGCCGCAGTAAAAGCTTTTGCATGCTCCATGATCCCCTCACCCAACGTGTGGTTTCCTATTGTCCAAGCATGCATTTGATGTTTTTTTTGGATAATACCATGCTAGGTAACTATGGTTGCGCTTCTTTGGCTGGATAATCACTAAGGATCTTTGCATGGTCCATCATTCCCACAAGCATGAACCCCTTCCCCATTGCTATGTACCCCCTTTCCATTGCCAAGAAAAACAGAAGGAGAAGCCATGTGTGGCTTCTCCCAAGTCTGAACCTGCGTGGGCCCTCACGGGGGCCCACAAGATCTTAGAAACCCCCTAGGAACCCCTGGAGGCCATCCCAGCTGCCAAAAATTCGAAAAGGGCCATTTTGGGGTGATCCGGATACTCAGGCCGGATGACCTATGGCCACTGTGTATCCGGATACCTTGGCCGGACCACCTGTAGACCGCGCGTATCCGGCCTGAGTTTCCGGATACGCACAGAAATGTTTTTTTGCAGATTCTGATTACTTGCCGAATTTGGATGTGTAATTCGTCGAAACTAGTGAACCGATAGGGTTTCCGGGACACCCGGAAACCCAGCTAGGGATCCGGACCAACCGGTCCGACCCGGCACACTTGTGGGCCTTCCAACGGGGCCCACCAAGCCCAATGAACCAAATGCATGCTAATTAAACAACCTAAGTAAAATGAACCAATTTAAGCGGACGGGCCAAGCCCAATGCGGCCCGCCCGAACCTTGTGATGTGTATGGATGCATAAAATGCCTGGTTTGGCCGAGACCATGGGCTAGGGCCTGTCGAGCCCACCAAAGCCCGCTAACCGAACCAAGTTAGGGTAAAAAACCCTAGCTTTGAAGCACAGGGCTTTCAAAGCCCGAAATCTGGATCATGGGCCCCAAGCCCAGGGGCCAGCCCACTTTGGCAAGACTAAAATGAGATAACAGAAAATCACTTGGCCACCAGGTGGGCCTGCCTAAGGGGCCCACAAACCAATCCGGCCCACCACCTGCATGAAAATAACTCAATAATCAAACTGGAACCCCCATGTAAAATCAATACATTAACCAAAGCCCCCAGGGCCTCCTAGGATAGGCCGAGGCCCACAAGGGCACACGGGCCAACTCAAGCCCATTCAGGACACCGGTTGGGCCTTCCAACGGGGCCCACCAAATCAGACTCGGAAAACCCTAAAATTAAAGATAAAATCAACTAAAGGGACCTACACCAACTCAGGCGGTCCCGCCAAGACTCAATCAAGTTACATGCTGGATTAGGAATCGGGTGAAGACCAATTAGAAAGCTGACTCAAAGTAGGGAACCCACGGGACCCGTCATCCGACGGGGTGGATTGGGGTGTCTACGGACTTCCCCAGCCCGCAACCGAGAACCGACTTAGAATCTCAAGCCGCAGACCCAAAAGCCCTAAATAAACAAGATTAGGCACCCAGGTGTCCGCCTGCACCTCATCAGGCGGTGGCGACTCCGAATTACCCCGTGCCGCGTTTCCCACGCGCGCACAGCCTGGCGACTCCACTGGGGATTACTCAGCCCAGTAGGACCCTACTTAGGACCGAGTCAGCTCAAGAGGGACTTAGGCGATATTCTAGGAACTTTTGCTACCCCGCTTAGCAAGGTACAGAATACACGTAACTACGTGTTCTGGGGAGTCCTGCCACAAGGACGCGATAATTGCCTAAGGCAAGTGGAATTTAAGAGGTCCCCTGTGACCCTCCACTTACCTGGGGATTCTCCCAGGACATCGTAAAGCGTGCCAATTCTGAACTTTACTATACGAGGCAGTAAGGATTCCTTTATCACCTAAATCCAGACAAAACTCGCCCGTATAGGCACAGCACCCAGCCCAACTGCACACACGGGTACACCACCACACCGTGGATGGATGATGGCATATATGTAAAATTTAATTTCCCGCATTTTGTGTGATAAAACTGCGTGGGGTGACCCGCACGAGGGAGGATGCGTGAATGATCCGACCTTTTGATAGATGAGCGAATCGGATACTGCTACTTCTTTACCAAAACTTAGACCTCTCTAGCAGCCTACCCTTCTTCTTACTATGAACTGATCTTTGGGATGGTATTAGCGCCTACGCTCCCGTGGCTTGCCGGGGAAAGCAGGGTAAATCCATCCCCCCAGTTTTCTGGAGTCCATTAGCACCACTGGTTTCTTGCCGTGGCACGCGAGGATCCAGTACTGGTCCAGACCCTTGTAGGCTTATGTCTCGGGCTGGGTATCCTTCCCCACCTAACGTTTCTGAATGAACCTTGCGTTGAGCATGAGAGGGTGAGTAGGATGTGAATGATGATTAAAATTGAAATAAAATCCAGAGTCCATTTGGGGCAGCAACCCCCGTTCTTCGCATCCAATTGAGTAAACCCTAGATGCTGGGTTACCTCGGCCCTAGCTTAGGAAGCTCACCTAATTCTTGATCAGGGGAACCACCCCCGATCCATGCATGGAGTCCTGTATGCTATGGGTCTTGACCCATTAGAGTCCGCTGGGAGCACTTTAAGTCCAGATTGGTCTTTTAGAGCAGACGAAAGCCGGTCAGATCAGACAAACAGATGAAAGCATGCCAGGTCAGAACATGGGCACTAAACCCTAGATTTAGGATTTTTAGCCTACCCACTTTGAAAGCAATTTGTATCCTCCCTTTTGGCTCCCAACAGCCTTAAGGATGAATTCTTTGCAGCTTTTGTAAATATCTTGTAAAAATTCGCCCTCGATGGCAAGCTGTAATTTCGCTAGGGTCCGACACCGAAAGCAGATGAAAGAACAGATGAAAGATAGAAAGACTGATCGGGACTTGAATATGCTCCTCTACACAAGTATGTCTAGGAGTCACGCCTTCATTGGCGCCAACCCTTAGGACCACACACCATGTGTGCCTGAGTTAAATTCCGCACTGTTTTGTTTTTGCTCATTTTGGTGAAGCATGATAGAACTGCTAGTGGTTATCTCTTTTGCTTAAAATTACGCATGTCTTAGGACTAACTTAGAGTCTTGGTGTGGAACCTTAATTTGACTCGGAATTTTGATCGGATAGTTGGCATGGCATCTTCATCCTCATCTGAGAGAACCCGTTTCCCTAGGATAGAGAAGTGCGCTTGGGATACCCCTTGGATCCGTTCTTGGACAAGGCAGCTCCAAGGGAGTGAGCAGATTGAATGGGAGCACAAATACCACATGGGACAGACTTTGTCCCTGTTAAATGTGCCAATTAACTGGGATATGATCCAAGCAGCCCTGCTTTTCTGGGATCCCCAGCTTTCAGTGTTTCGATTCGGGGTCAATGAGTTGACTCCCACAATTGAGGAACTTGACCTGTTCCTCCGATTTCGTGACTTAGGAGAACCCGCCAGGCCAAGTCTCAAAGAAAGTTACAAGAATGAAGCTTGTGTTTTCTTTGGCCTCTCAAGGGGAGAATTTCAGACCTTAGGAGGTGACAAATCATTTACTCGGGTCTCTAAAACATTCCTAGCTGAGAAAATGAGAAACAAAAAGCAGGAAAGACCCCGGGCTTGGTTTGACACCTTCACCCTTGTGGTTCTGTCACAAATCTTCTTTCCAACTGGGGGAGACACCATTAATTTGGCCCTCATGGAAATTGTGGATCAACTCAGGGCAGGGTACCGAATCATGCCACTGATCCTAGCTCAATTGTTCCATTCCCTGACTTTGTCCAAAAACGGAACTCGGAGGTTTCAAGGGTGCGCCCCCCTCCTCCACCTTTGGCTGCAAGATCACCTGATGGTGTCATCACCTGTCAGTGCATATTACAAGGCAACCGGGGACAACATCCATTGGTTGGCTCAAAGAGAGATCAAACCAGACCTACCCGCCCGTGAGGATTGGTTTAACCACTTTCTCCACCTGAAGGGAGAAACAGACATTAGATGGTGGGGTACCTACAACATCCCCTACACCCCCATCATAGCTTTCAAGAAAAGAGAGGGACTTGCCTTGATAGGCCTTACCCATGCCGTGCCATACTATCCGATTCGAGTTCTGAGACAGTTTGGGAAACCGCAGGGAATCCCGATCAAGGACGACTTGGGCAATTTGATTGGTCCACTCACCAAGGGACTAAGGACCCAACTGCTGGTGGAATGGAAGACAATGTGTGTATATCGAGAAGACGTCTTCATCGAATCACGTTTTCGAGACTACGAGCAGTGGATAGCTCGGGAGTTCGGCCACGACGGCCCCCCACCTCTCCAGCCTATCGCTTCAAGCGACATTCCAGTTCCGCCCCCTAACACATATAGGGACAGGGTGGCCGAACTGCAAGAGACTCACTCCCGTATCCATTCAGCTTATGTGGATTCGGAACGGGAGAGTAGGCAGGCCAATACGGCCTTGCAACATGAAATGGAATTAGTGCGCAAGCGCGCTGAGGAGGACCGACGTCTGCGGAACAAGCTTCTGCGAGCCTTGAGGAGGCAGGACGTGTCCTCCCACTATGATGATGACCAACCTAGCTAGACTTTGGCTTTGTTGTATTTTGCCATAAATGATGATATACTTTGTGCCATGACGGCGCCTTTTGATTAAAGCATGAATTTATTTCCACTTTGCTACATATTGTGCAAACTTAATAAGAACAAGAGATAAAATAATTCCCTCCAATAGGGCAAATCGGTCTCCGACAGACCACCTCTCTCCAGATAATTGCAACGTGCTTGGTCGCTGCGACCACCTAATTTCCTTTGATTGCATCTCTCTCATTGAGATCGCCAAACCCGGCAAGTGTTTAAAAACACCCGAGACTTTGAGCTCAGATCACACCCGTCTGCATCTTTTCAAGATCATACGGTCAAACCTGTAGGGCACCAAAGCCGCCGACGGATGAGTCGGATATTGGTGGAGGAGCGTCCTGGCATAGCCTACCCCTTTCGGTGACACCAAAGCCGCCGGTGAGTGAATCGGATATTGGCTGCGGAGCGTCCGGGTACTACTAGCCGAATTCTTAGGGCACCAAAGCGGCCGACGGATGAGTCGGATATTGGTGGAGGAGCGTCCTGGCATAGCCTACCCCTTTCAGTGACACCAAAGCCGCCGGTGAGTGAATCGGATATTGGCTGCGGAGCGTCCGGGTACTACTAGCCGAATTCTTAGGGCACCGAAGCCGTCGACGGATGAGTCGGATATTGGTGGAGGAGCGTCCTGGCATAGCCTACCCCTTTTAGTGACACCAAAGCCGCCGGTGAGTGAATCGGATATTGGCTGCGGAGCGTCCGGGTACTACTAGCCGAATCTTTGTATCGCCGAGACCCCCGACGAGTGAGTCAGGATTTGGTTAAGGCAACCCTGAGTGCTGTTCTTCAGTCCCCTTTCTGAGACCTTGATTGGTCCAACCCTGTGATTCTGAGCTCAAACAAAACCCCTTAAATTGAAGGTTCTCTTTCCTTGCCTAAGCAGCTAAAATAGATTAGTTCAACCGGGTTCTCTTTCCCAGTCGCTTCCAAGCGACTAAAATAGATCAGCTTTCAGAAAATAGGGTTCTCTTTCCCAGTCGCTTCCGAGCGACTAAAATAGATCAGCTTTCGAAAAAAATAGGGTTCTCTTTCCCAGTCGCTTATGAGCGGATGAAATAGATCAGCTTTCGAAAAAAAGTAGGGTTCTCTCTCCCAGTTACCTGCAGGTAGCTAAAATAGATTCGATCATTAGGGTTCTCTTCCCCGGTCGTCTTAGGATAGCCAAAATAGATCAGTCTTCTAAATTCCTTAAGGTTCTCTTTCCTTGTCACCTACGGGTAACTAAAATAGATCATTTGATTCGAAACCAGGTTCTCTTCCCTTGTTGCCTTAGGGTAGCTAAAATAGACCAGTTAGTCAAATCATATCATAAAACAAAAAATAAATAAATAAATGAATAAATTCAATCAGATAAAATTGTGTAATCAATTTGTGTAATATTGCACTAATGCCTGCGAATTGTCCCATCAGGTACCAAAAATTGCTTTCAGAAGTCCGTACCTGTTAAGATCGAGGAGAAGACTCGACATGGAACAACAAGGAGAGCAGACGCCACCAGGGCAACACCCGGCAGAGTCCAGTCATGCCCAAGTGGTCAATGAGATGCAGCAAAGGATGGACAGTATGGGTTCCATCATCCAGGAACTGATGACAGAACTGAGGGAATTGAGGCAGGCCCCACCGGCAGCACCAGTTGCCCAGCAGCTGCAGCCACCGTTCCCACCACAGGCAGAAGTGGCGCCACCGCCGCGTCCAGCGAACCCCCCTCCCCTAGCACCGCCACCACCACCACCACAGGCAGCGCCATTTCATGTGGCACAACAAGAGCAATTTCTGCCTATCCATCTGGGACAAGGTGATGAGGACTGGTACAGAACTCAGGAGGTACAGTTTGAGGAGAAGCTGACAGCCGTAAGGGAAGAGAACAGAACGGAAATGGCTGCCCTGAAGGAGCAGCTCAAACAACTCCAACCTAGCACAGTGCAGAACGAGGCTACTCTGGAAAGCCTCTGTTTCTTTTCAGATATCCAACTCCCGGCTAAGTTCAAATGCCCTGAGTTGCACCAGTTCGACGGCACCGGGTGCCCCCTGAACCATCTGAGGTCCTATTCTGGCGACATGTGCCAGTATGCCAAGGAAGAGCGGATTATGGTGCAGTTCTTCCAGAAGTCACTAGCCGGGGCCGCTTACTCTTGGTTCCTGAGTCTAGACAAGGCTAAGATCAAGACATGGAATGACCTGGCAGCAGTCTTCATCCAGCAGTACCGCCTGAACAGTCAGATAGTACAGACGAGGGCAGAATTGCAGAGGCTGGCAAAGAAGAGCCAAGAGTCAGTAAGAGAATACGCCAAGCGCTGGAAGGAATTGGCAGCATTAGTACAGCCGCCGTTGCTAGAACAAGAGATGACGTCGCTGTTTATTGCGTCATTGGGCCAGCCTTTCTTCACTCTGCTGCTGGGACAGAGTACATCGAACTTCAATGACCTGATCTTGACTGCGGATCGGATTGAAGACGCAGTAAGGGCCGGAAAGATAGATGGCAGTGGGCAGAGTGCCGCGCCGAGGAGGCCAGTAACAGGACAGGCCAGCAGAAACCAAGGGCCGGAGCCCAGGACGCAGGAACAGCAGGCAGTGAATTACGTGCACCCTGTACAACCCCATCATTTCTCTCAAAGACCAGAAGCAGTGGCACCCCAAGGAACCGGACAAGCTGCTTACCAAGGGGTAAGAAGAACAAGGGAAGAGATGGAGGCCAGAATGAAGCGGGTTTTCACTCCACTCCCGTACGCGCCGGCAGAGTTGCTGCCTACTTTGCTAAAGAAGGGGTACGTGCAAGTCAAACCCCCGAACCCTCGTTTGGTCAACGCCAGAAGCTATAACGCTGCAGAGCGGTGCGAGTACCACTCTGGTGCCCCAGGGCACCACACCAATCGGTGCTGGGATTTGAGGCACGATATCCAAGACCTGATTGATAGTAAGCGCATCACGGTCGACCCTCCAGCACCACCGGCCCAGACTCCAGCAGCTGGCGTAACCACCAATCCACTCCCAGATCACTCAAAAGCCTCCACTAGTAGAACGGCAAATCAGGTGAGCAGCGATCAGGGCACCAGGCAGTTCGACCCTTCTACACTTATTGGCCAACCAGGGCAGACAGTGAGGGTGCAGCTTCGAGCAGGAACCCCCTCGGCAGCAAGGGTAGCTAATGAGAATACAGAGGCCCATGTCTGCACGATTGAGGATGAACCTCAGAGCAGTGAAGAGGTCTCAGGGCCATGGAACCCGGTACAGTGCGGATGGATCAGTGACTCATCCCCTCCACGTAGGGAAGGAATCGGCAGTTCTGAGGGACCCTGGTTCCGAAATGGGCCGCCGGACACGGACGCGTCAGTGGGCAGTTCAAAGGTACTCCCGCAGATGTCTACCGGATGGCCACCTGAATATATGTCTGCAACTTCAGAGCCGGACCTACAATCCCTCTCCGATCTCCTATCAGCGGAGCCAAGTTCAGAATCCTCTTCCCACGGCACGTCAGAGTGGTTCGTCCCCCCTTATGCCACGGAAGAAGAGGAACCGCCATCCACTCCTGAACCTGCAACCCTGCTTGATCCATATGAGAGTTCAGATGAGTCCCCTGATACGGACTCAGAGGACACGTCGGCAGAGGAAAGCAGGGCAGTGAACGTCGTTGAAGGAGATGGCAGTGACTTCCCCACGGATCTCCCTCTGGTGCATTTTCACCCACACACAGACCAAGAGTTTTTCTACCCCACCCCTTTCGCCAACCCCTCCGCCCTTAACATCCATGACATCATGGACTCACCTCCACAAGACCCTTTCTCCCTTTCATTTGAACCACCCACCCTAAACCTTTCACAACTCAACCTGGAACCACCCTCATACAACAGGGTATCCCCACCCTACCCCACTACATCTTTCCGCCTTCAAGCCACCTCTGCAACCACCATTGAAGCAGAAATCGATCGGATCACCCGATCCGGTCGATACATAAACACCGACCCCCCACCCGCACCAGAGGAGGGAGCAGAAGCAGAAGCGAAAAGGAAAGAAAAAGGGAAGGACGTGGTCACAGAATTGCCACCGACCCTCAAAAGAAAGGGAAGGGCCACAGAAGAGGAAGTCACAGATTTGCACCATAGTGTGTTCACCCCAGAGTGCGACCTCCTCCGGCAGTTGAACAAGGTGCCCGCCCAAATCTCCATAATGCGACTTCTGATTGACTCAGAGAAGCACCGGACAATACTGATGAAGGTCCTAGGGGATGCACACGTACCTGCAAGCATTGACCCGGAACAGCTAGGGGCAGTGGTGTCAGTAATCATGACACCCCAGGCCATCTCCTTCTCTGCAGCAGATTTGCCCCCAGAGGGTTGTGACCACGCTGAGCCGCTTTACATAACAGTGAAGTGCGTCGATCTCATCGTGAAACGAGCCATGATTGACAACGGGTCAGCACTGAACATATGCCCGATGAGGACATTTCATAGTCTGCAGTTGAGCCCTACCATGATCAAACCAAGTGGGCACAATGTCAGAGGCTTTGACAACGCCCGAAGGGACTCGCTGGGAGAGGTCACGTTGGTAATCATGATCGCAGATAGGCCATTCACCGTGGAGTTCGAACTCATGGACATCAACGCCTCATTCAACTTGCTGATCGGGAGGCCTTGGCTGCATCAGGCAGGAGCAGTATCTTCCACACTGCACAGAATGGTCCGGTTCGTGTCAGGCAACGAACTTATAACAGTACATGCCGAGGATCACCGAGAGTTCGAAAGGGTCGGAGTACCCTATGTGGACTATGAGTTGCCCACCACACTCAATTTCCAAGCAGTGGAGATGGTGCAGGTGAACCGTATCCCTGAAACTGAGAGGGGGCGACGACTCTCGAAAAAGAGGAGAAAGTACATGTTCAGCGCTGCTGACTGCGCGGACTGGGGCCTCAGGGCCGGTGATGGATTAGGCAAGTATAAGCAAGGAATTAAGGCAGCCATCCGACCTCATGAGCAGACTACTGGTTTCGGACTGGGGTTCAGACCGCAGCCAGAAGACTACTCCCGACTCCATGGGAACCGTGCAGAGAGGAAAAGGGCCAGAACTGAAGGAAGAGACCCCCACTGGCCCATATGCACACACGGGAACTTGTACCACCGCTTCTCTAACATGGAGCATGAAGCGGCTCAGGCTATCGAGAATATAGTCCCCCAAGGGTGGGGAGATGAGTTTCTGGACACCCCTGCTGCAGAAGAAGACTACCTGCAAGGCCTAGCTCAGATGCTCTGGGAAGAGCCACCACCTATGGAAATGATTGGGGATATAATGGAAGTAGACCCGTTGGTTCCTAAGGGGTCACCAGAGGGCCTGCCAGCACTGGTCGCCCTAGACTCAGTCGACGAAGTCACCATGGCCTTCGCCCCACCAGATGAGCAGTTCGTCCCTGACGGGATCCCGGTCGACTCTGCAATTGTAATGGAAGCACCGTCACCTGCTCCCATTGAAGAATCCAAAGAAGAAGGTCCGGTCATGTATGTCTGCATGATGGAAGGGCGAGACAGCTCAGGAGCGCCAACCCGCAGGTCGAGGTCGCCTCCTCCACGCCCCTATATCCCGCACCCTGGAACTCGCGATGGTTTGAACCGCATGTTCCGTAGCATGCCCCAAGTGCTAGGGCCAGTACCGGAAGAGGTGTACCATGCAGCTTACGGCAAATGGGCACCACCAGCTTACTCTTCTACGGTGCCAGGGATACCAACTGGAATACCCATAATGTTTGCACCCCCCAGAGTTGACCCAGCCAACGAAGTCACCATTGCATACGCGCCACCCGAGGACGAGATACCATGGGCAATCTCCCTTAGTGGATCATGGGTAAGGGTATCGTCAGAGTCTGGCCCCCGATCAGAGAGAAGCCAGAACAAACCGGCAGGAGGCGCAGCACAGGATCCTATCTACATCTCTTCTGACGAGAGCGCCAACATGGTACTAGCTGGAGAACCAGAGAAGACGATTGCTATCAACAAGGAAGCCGAGGCATCACTGAAGAACTGGAGCGCCACGCCTTTTGCAATCAGCAAAGCTGCTATCCCAAAGGGGGTTTCTGTCACCTCTGAGATTTCTGTTGTAGCTACTGCTGAAATTTTTAATGAATATCTCAATGCTTCCTACTACTTGCATCTGTTTGAAAAAGAAAATAACAAAAATAAGCAACTTGAGCATCGCAATCTTAGTGTCAATCCCGACGCACACCTGGAAGATCTGGGGCACGGGATTGGTAATAAGATTGCCATACTTGAACAAAAAGAACAAGAGGAAATGGAAAAGCCAGTCCAGATGGCAATAATAAATGAAATGCATGAGCCAGTGCCCAATCCTGAAAACGAGCAAGAACTCGAAATGTCAGATTGGGGCACTCGCCCATCGCAGCAAGAAGATTCAAACATCGTCCCCTGTGAGCTTTTCGAGCATGAGGACGACGATGAATCATGGGAGACCCCGCTTGAAATCCAACTCGCATTGGAAAGGCACGAAAAGGGTCTCCAGGCTAACATTGAGGAAACAGAGTCAATTGACATAGGTGAAATAGCACAACCAAGGATCCTCCAAATTGGTAAAAAGCTGTCACCATTATTGAGAAAACAGATGTTTGATTTTCTTAAATCTTATTCTGACGTGTTTGCATGGTCATACGAGGATATGCCCGGGTTAGACACGGACTTGGTTGTGCATCGGTTACCAACAAAGTCTGAGGCTGTACCTGTCAAACAGAAGCTCAGGCGTACGAAGCCGGAGTGGGCCCTGAAGATCAAGGAAGAGGTCACCAAGCAGTTGGAGGCCGGATTCTTGCAAGTAACTCACTATCCAGAGTGGTTGGCCAACATCGTGCCGGTTCCCAAGAAAGACGGGAAAGTCAGGATGTGTGTTGACTATAGAGACCTGAATAGAGCAAGTCCGAAGGACGACTTCCCATTGCCGCACATTGATGTACTGGTTGACAATACTGCAACACACTCGATGTTCTCCTTCATGGACGGCTTCTCTGGTTACAACCAGATAAGAATGGCACCCGAGGATATGGAGAAAACATCCTTTATCACGCACTGGGGCACTTACTGTTACCGCGTGATGCCGTTCGGACTGAAAAATGCGGGTGCTACATATCAGCGTGCGATGACTCTGTTATTCCATGACATGATACACAAGGAAATGGAGGTGTATGTGGATGACATGATAGCGAAGTCTAAGGAAGAAGAAGACCACTTGGTGAACCTTGGAAAGATGTTCGACAGACTCAGAGAGCACAAACTTCGGCTCAACCCAAACAAATGTGTGTTTGGAGTGACTTCAGGAAAGCTGCTCGGCTTCATAGTGGGCAAGCGAGGCATTGAGGTCGATCCTCTCAAAGCAAAGGCAATTCTGGAGATGCCTCCTCCATCGACAGAAAAGGAAGTGAGAGGATTCCTGGGCAGATTGCAGTATATCAGTAGGTTCATTGCGCAGATGACTCCTGTGTGTGAGCCTATATTCAAGTTGCTAAAGAAAGACAACCCTGTGGTTTGGAATGACGACTGTCAAGTAGCGTTTGATAAGATCAAGGCCTACCTGATGAGTCCGCCAACATTGGTCCCACCTGTCCCAGGACGGCCCTTGATTATGTATCTGACAGTCTCTGAGACGGCTGTAGGATGTGTGTTAGGACAACACGATGAGAAAGGACGGAAAGAACAAGCAATCTACTACCTAAGTAAGAAATTTACCAACATCGAAGTCAGATACACAGTGCTTGAAAAGACGTGTTGTGCCCTAGTCTGGGCAGCTCAGAAGCTCCGACACTATTTGCTTAGTCACACAGTCCTACTAATCTCCAATCTGGATCCATTAAAGTACATCTTTGAGAAGCCGATCTCCACTGGTAGGGTTGCTAGATGGCAAGTCCTTTTATCGGAGTATGACCTTGTCTACACAACTAGGAAGGCAATAAAAGGGCAAGCTGTGGCGGATCACTTGGCAGAACATCCGCTACCTGACTACCAACCGCTTCTGACTCACTTCCCAGACGAAGATGTGATGTGTACAGAATCTGCAGATGATACAGAAAAAACCAAGTGGCAGATGTTCTTTGACGGGGCAGTGAATGTGAATGGAAAAGGGATCGGAGCAGTACTAATCTCCCCAGACGGTGTCCATCACCCGATAGCAGCGAAACTTCTGTTTGATTGCACTAGCAACATGGCCGAATATGAAGCATGTGTGTTAGGCCTGCGAGCGGCAATTGAGATGCATATACAAGAGCTGAAAGTGTTCGGTGACTCAAGTCTTATTATCTATCAAGTGATAGGAGACTGGAAGACCAGAGATGTGAAGTTAGTACCATACCAAGAGCTGGTCAAGGAATTAGAAGAAGAATTCGAGAGCGTGACATTCGACTACATGCCACGAGACGGGAATCGGTTTGCGGATGCACTAGCTACGCTGGCATCAATGGCCACCATCACGAATGATGCTTGGGTGCAACCATTGGAGATAGAAATTCGACGCTACCCTGTTTACTGCTTCAGTATCGAGAAAAGCACACCCAAAGAAGAGCCTTGGTACGCGGACATTGAGAGATACATAAGAAACAGAATCCTGCCAGAAGGTGCCTCAGCTGCAGAGAAGCGAACTATACAGAGGTTGGCAGGGCAATACTTCTACAGTGGAGGTAGGCTGTACAAGAAATCGTACAATGATTCCCTACTGCTATGTGTCAGGGAAGCCGAGGCGCAGAAATTAATCGAGGAAGTCCATGGAGGGTTGTGCGGCGCACACATGAATGGGCACATGCTAGCAAGGAAGATTCTAAGGATGGGCTATTATTGGATGACCATGGAAGCAGACTGCTACGCTCATGTCAGAAAATGCCAGTTATGCCAGATTTATGCCGACAATATCCATGCGCCGCCAAATGCGCTGTACTCCATGACATCACCTTGGCCGTTCGCCATCTGGGGAATTGACATGATAGGCCAAGTTCATCCAATGGCTTCAAACGGGCATCGGTTCATCTTAGTGGCAATTGACTATTTTACCAAGTGGGTAGAGGCCATGTCCTTCGTAAATGTGAAGAAATCTCATGTGCTCAAGTTTATTAGAAACAATATAGTCTGTCGCTACGGAGTTCCAGAAGCGATCATCACTGACAATGCAAAGAATCTGAATAATAAGGACATGGAAAAGATGTGCGAAGATCTGAAGATCAGACATCTGAACTCCACGGCATACCGGCCCAAGATGAATGGAGCGGTAGAGGCTGCCAACAAGAATCTGAAGAAGATACTCGAGAAAATGGTGGTCACCTACAGAGACTGGCATGAGAAGCTGCCGTATGCACTGCACGCCTATCGGACGTCGATTAGGACATCGACCGGGGCAACCCCGTTCTCCTTGGTATATGGAATGGAAGCAGTCCTCCCCGTGGAAGCACAGATTCCGTCACTCAGAATTCTGAAGGAAGCTGAAATCAGTGATGTCGAATGGGAAGAATCCAGATTTGACCAGTTGCAGTTATTGGATGAAAAGAGGATTAAGGCTTTGTGCCATGGCCAGCTCTATCAACAGAGAGTGGCGCGAGCCTACAATAAGAAAGTAAAGCCACGACAGTTCAAAGTGGGAGATCTGGTACTGAAGAGAATCTTTCCTCATCAAGAGGACAATAGAGGGAAATTCAAGCCGAACTACGAAGGGCCATTCGTAGTCCACAAGGTTCTGTCCCGAGGAGCCCTTATCCTGCAAGAAATGGACGGGACAATTTTTCCGGAGCCGATAAATGCAGACGCAGTCAAACTGTACTATGCTTAAGATCATTCTGATTGGGAAATGAAGAGAGGCCATCCTTAACTCTCCTTTAAACTGTAAATCCTTTCAAATACCTTAAATTCTCCCCTAGTTAGACAATTTTGAGCCTTAAAATTCTTTCAACCCAGTGCAAGTGTTCTACACATCAGAGGGGCATTCCTGGCAAAGCAAAAAGAAACAGGGCAGTCTTGCCTAGAAAAAAACCTCAAAAAGAAGAGAAAATGCAATGGAAAAAGAAAGAAAAGAGAAAGAAACACAGAAAATGGGGAAATATTTGCCCCGCCAAAAATATAGAGATACAAATAAGGCAGGATGTAAGTCCCACCAATAATAAAAGTAGCACACTTTGCAAACCCAAACAATTAAGCTTTTTGAGCCATCTATCCCTTCTTTCATAACCGAGACCCGGCCTACGTTTCGTCCTATCTCTAAGACCTCTCGGATCTTGAAAGGAATGATCAAGGCAAACAGTTAGGTCTGCGTTCATCAGCAATGACGGAATTCAGAGTTTCCTAAAAAGGCTGGACACGGCGAAAACCCGAAAAAAGGGCGTTGTGTGGTTAGTCAATCAAAAAAAAAAAAAAAAAAAAAAAAAAAAAAGAGAGAGAAGAAGAGAGAAGAACTGGTCGCATCTGGATTAAGCAGAGCGAGATACAGACAAGAGCAGTGACAGTGGCAGACAGTAAACTGAGGAAATTGCACAAGATCTGAGGGGTCCGAACCGGCAGGTTGCGCCCGAGTTAACGACTTCACAGTGGCCCGTGATGACGATGCTTCTGAAAATACCAAGCGCTCCAAGTCCCTTCTGACCTTGGGAAATTTCGTTGATATTGCATACACAGGCACACACTGACACACCTGTTTTCTCTATAATTATTCTGCTTAACTGTTTTGAGCTCCATGTTGGGCCACTAACCTGAGTTGATAATCTCTTAACCTTGGCAAGGGCCGCTGCTGGCTGCAATGGGCAAAAGGCTCAGAGCAAAAAGAGAATAAGAGAAATGTTTTGCACTCCCCAACTATTCCATGGCTAACATGTCGTCTTTGCCTGCCTTCACAGGTGCGCCGAAAGTGAGATGACGGACGTCGTCTCCAAAATCCCCAGTGGAAGACCTTCAGCAAACAAAGAACGACATCCTTGCATCCCCAGTTGAGTCCTCCCAAGCAGTAAGATACTTGATGATGTGAACTTCTCAAGCCTTGCCCGGTTTGAAGAGGCCGGCTTTGCGAAGAAGAGCGGAAAGAAGACAAGCCAGCTCGTATCAATCCCTGGTGGAACCTCTCGCACTCGACAAAAGCTTGAACGAACACGAAGAATTCGCACCCAAGCAGAGGGAGAAGGCCGTATAAAGGAAAATGGCAGAGTGAGGAATCCCCGCTTATCCCCAGTGGAGCATCCTTCCCAGGGGGCTGGAGATTGGGAAGGAGTCCTTTCCTCATTGCCTCTCCTTTTGATTCAATCCTTGTCATTGGCGAGCGTGGGAGCCTCTTTAAGAGAACAAGCCAGAGCTACCAAAGAAGGGACAAGAAGACATGAAGAAGAAGAAGCATAAATGAAGATATCACCGGGCAAGATGGCCCCTTTTGTAATTTTGATTTCATACTTTTGTAAATAGATTAGAGCAGGTGTGTGGGCCCCTCTGAGGCACTGGACAGCGCTGGGAGCACCTCTTCACCAACAGCCGCTCCTCCTCCACTCTCCCTTCCTCTTTTCCCCACTCGGTCCGCATCCTAACCCAACCCTTGACCGTCAAGAGAAAGGTAAGCTTCGGGTAAAAGACATAAAATGGATCAAAAGTCAAAAATCACCTAAAGGCTTTAATGGAACAAACAAGAAGAAAGAATATTGTCCAGTATCTGGCATCAACGCCGAAACAGGTTGGCGAGCTCAAGTCCAATCTCATCTCTTTCAAACTTAAATCAAAGGCTGAAGAGTTGCCCTTCAGAAACCCGAAAGCAAAGGGTAAGGAAACTCTGAAGCCAGGAGGTGACGCCACATGATTTGGCCGCTTCCCTCTCCAAGTGAAAATTTCAAAGGACTTAGCTCGTCAACCATGTCGATGGAAATGCCAGGCGCAAAAACGAGATTCTTTTTCTCTTTGCCGTTCATCCGCAAGGTGACTCCGGCAAAGAGGGGCAGCTGTAAGCACCTCATTTTTGCGCTCCCAAAAAGCCAGAAAGTGTAAAACCCAGCCAAGAAGTCAAACCCTGAAGGGGTGAAAAGTTGACCTTTAAATCAGATAAAATTTGGCCACCTTGGTCTATCCAGTTGGATAAAGAATCCCGACACGGTTCCAACGCAACTGGGTTTGCAGGAATCAGAGTCCGGATAAAGGTTCTAAGGGCAGTCAAACTTAAGGAAAAGCCAAGAGTTGACTTTTCCTCGATTTCCGTGCCAAATACCTTACTTTAGCCCAATGGATAGAGAATCCCGACACGGCCCCAGCGCAACTGGGTTTGTAGGAATCGGAGTCCGGATAAAGATTCTAAGGGCGGTCAAACTTAAGGAAAAGCCAAAAGTTGACCTTTTCTCGGGATCCGTGCCAAGTGCTTAGCCCCATGTCATTAAATAGAGGGCTCCGATACGAGTTTAACACAATTGAGTTTGCTCAAATCGGAGTTCGGATGAAGGAGATATGATCTGTCAAAGTTTCCGAGCAGCAAAACCAGAAACTGCACACGTGGCGCAAGAACTGCACACGTGGCAGCCAACGCAGCAAAATATCTCAGGAACTAAATCTTAAATATAAAATTTTCGTACGGGCGATCCGTAGATATCAAAAAAGGTCAAATCGGTCGAGTCAGTCGAATCGGTCAAGTCGAGGGGCAAATCCGTAAATTTTCGATTTGTATCCGGTTACCTATACCGGATACACAGCCTCCCCTTCTTATCCGGACTTGAAGACCGGATACATCAAGATATTCGCGCGAGATCCGCGCCGATCGCCCGACAAATTCGCGGCGGCATTTAATTTTCGAATAATTATGTCTCGTATCCGGACTTGAAACCGGATACAAGGGGAAGCTAGGGTATCCGGACGTGAGGTCCGGATACGAAGAGACCTTAGTGTATCCGGCCTGAGTTGCCGGATACATTAAAATTTCTATAAATAGCAAACCAGCAGCTCATTTCCGGGGTTGGGCTTTTCTTGGCTGTCTTGAGCTTCCTCCCTCCACTCTTCTCCCACACGAATCCCCACCTCTTCAACCCCTTTTGGCCCCCATACCATCCCAAGCCCTTCCCCCCTTCTCCTCCTCCTCTCTATCCCTACTAAAAGAAGAAGGACTTGAGTTGCTGTTGGTGTTCCAAGGAGGTCTCCAGGTGCTGCATCACCCCTAAGGCATACCACCTCCTTGCACAAGAGGTCAAGGACCTCAGGTAAGAATCCTCACCATATTGTACTTAACATATATTAAAATTAGATTTTTCCGGCATCTTTTCTCTTGTTTTCCCCTCTTGCTTGGTATGAACACTTGCATGGTGGTGCAACCACGTTCTTTACCACCTTTCTCATAGCATGAATGCATCCATCAGTATGGGGGTCACGTGGGCTGTGTTAAGGAAGCTTGGGAGCCTTGTTTTAGCATGTTTTTAATCTCTCTTAGCTGCTGTCCATAAGCTTACATCAAGTAGCTTCCCAAGGGAGCATGTCCCTTCTTAATATAATCAAATGTACCCCATGATAAGCCCCCCTCCTCTCTCCTTTCTTCGAGATTTTATCTGTTTGAGGTATATAGATTGATTGATATCTTATTGCCGCAGTAAAAGCTTTTGCATGCTCCATGATCCCCTCACCCAACGTGTGGTTTCCTATTGTCCAAGCATGCATTTGATGTTTTTTTTGGATAATACCATGCTAGGTAACTATGGTTGCGCTTCTTTGGCTGGATAATCACTAAGGATCTTTGCATGGTCCATCATTCCCACAAGCATGAACCCCTTCCCCATTGCTATGTACCCCCTTTCCATTGCCAAGAAAAACAGAAGGAGAAGCCATGTGTGGCTTCTCCCAAGTCTGAACCTGCGTGGGCCCTCACGGGGGCCCACAAGATCTTAGAAACCCCCTAGGAACCCCTGGAGGCCATCCCAGCTGCCAAAAATTCGAAAAGGGCCATTTTGGGGTGATCCGGATACTCAGGCCGGATGACCTATGGCCACTGTGTATCCGGATACCTTGGCCGGACCACCTGTAGACCGCGCGTATCCGGCCTGAGTTTCCGGATACGCACAGAAATGTTTTTTTGCAGATTCTGATTACTTGCCGAATTTGGATGTGTAATTCGTCGAAACTAGTGAACCGATAGGGTTTCCGGGACACCCGGAAACCCAGCTAGGGATCCGGACCAACCGGTCCGACCCGGCACACTTGTGGGCCTTCCAACGGGGCCCACCAAGCCCAATGAACCAAATGCATGCTAATTAAACAACCTAAGTAAAATGAACCAATTTAAGCGGACGGGCCAAGCCCAATGCGGCCCGCCCGAACCTTGTGATGTGTATGGATGCATAAAATGCCTGGTTTGGCCGAGACCATGGGCTAGGGCCTGTCGAGCCCACCAAAGCCCGCTAACCGAACCAAGTTAGGGTAAAAAACCCTAGCTTTGAAGCACAGGGCTTTCAAAGCCCGAAATCTGGATCATGGGCCCCAAGCCCAGGGGCCAGCCCACTTTGGCAAGACTAAAATGAGATAACAGAAAATCACTTGGCCACCAGGTGGGCCTGCCTAAGGGGCCCACAAACCAATCCGGCCCACCACCTGCATGAAAATAACTCAATAATCAAACTGGAACCCCCATGTAAAATCAATACATTAACCAAAGCCCCCAGGGCCTCCTAGGATAGGCCGAGGCCCACAAGGGCACACGGGCCAACTCAAGCCCATTCAGGACACCGGTTGGGCCTTCCAACGGGGCCCACCAAATCAGACTCGGAAAACCCTAAAATTAAAGATAAAATCAACTAAAGGGACCTACACCAACTCAGGCGGTCCCGCCAAGACTCAATCAAGTTACATGCTGGATTAGGAATCGGGTGAAGACCAATTAGAAAGCTGACTCAAAGTAGGGAACCCACGGGACCCGTCATCCGACGGGGTGGATTGGGGTGTCTACGGACTTCCCCAGCCCGCAACCGAGAACCGACTTAGAATCTCAAGCCGCAGACCCAAAAGCCCTAAATAAACAAGATTAGGCACCCAGGTGTCCGCCTGCACCTCATCAGGCGGTGGCGACTCCGAATTACCCCGTGCCGCGTTTCCCACGCGCGCACACATTCTAATGAAAAAACTTCAAATCTTCTTCTATCTTTTCTGTTGAAGACTGTGGGTCATCTTTAGTTCCAAAAGGCCATAAAATTGGTCACTTCATAATTTTGCAAAATATTCTTCTCATGACATTTAAAAGATTTGAATTTTTGTATAAAATGTCTTTTTCTTCGATTTTGGTCTCAAAATTGAGCCCAATGTCGAAGTCATATTCAACTCAATGAAATTCAATAAGAGATATGATTCATAAGTAAAAGGACCTTGCTGAAAACTTTTTTTTTTCTTTTCTAGAAAAAATGTTAAAGGGAAAAATCTTTTTTTTTTTAAGAGCCTTTATTAAAATCACTTCCTGAGAACAAAGGCTCCTTAGGATCCTCAGGAAATGTGCATTCTTCTTATGGGAGTTTCTTTTCAAAGAACATGGGAGTTCGAAAACTGCCCCTGTTCTCAAAGGCAAAAGTTGACTTTTCTCCATTTTTCTGATAATTTCTTTCTCCTGCTGAGTAAGGCAAGCCTTCCTGCTCATAACCAGGAGCATTTCTTTCAAGATAAACCATGACTGTTGGACCAATAGGAACGATAAGCTGAGAAGGGTCAAATCTTCTTTCTCCAGAGAAAATTGCCCCTATTGCATTTGAGCTGCCTGCCCCATTGTTATCGGTAGGTAGGATGGGAGTGGCTGAATTGAATGATAAAGAGTTATTATCCAGCAAATCCTGGATTGCATGCTTTAGGGCAAGCAACGATCTGTGGTATGCCCTGGAGTGCTCATATGATAATCACAGATTGCAGATGAATCATAACCCTTCCCTTTGCTTGCATGAGGATTTGGCAACTTCAAAGTCACGTAACCCTTCTGAAGTAAGGTAGGCAAAAGTTCAGATGGTCTCATAGGCAGTTTAGAAAATTCCCTTCTCTTCCTTACTTCTGTTTCCTCCTTCACAGGCTGTACAGAAGGGACATTAATTTGAATAGGCAGCAAAGGAAATTGATGGGTTGGCTTGATAGGAGGTGGATGGACATTGATTTGAAAGGGTTCCTTGGGAAGTTGTACCATATTCACTTCTCCTTCTCTCCTTTCTTCATTCTTTATTCTTCCATTACCATTCTCCTTTTTCTGTGTAGAGAAAGTAGTGGAAGCTTCCTGGTTCAACACTGCAGAGTAATCAGCTATTTTCCCAGACTTGATCCCATCTTCAATTCTGTCTGCCACTTGCACTAGGGCAGCAAAGTTGGTGGTAGTTTGACCCACCAAGTGACTGTAAAAGGGTTGCCCCAATGTCATGATGAAAGTTGAAATCATTTCTGGTTCTCCCACGGGTGGCTTGACTTGTGCAGCCAACTCCCTCCACCTTTTAGCATATTGCCTTATGGTCTCATCATTTCTCTTTGTCATCCTCATCATGTCATACCTATCTGGTATAATCTCAGAGTTGAACCTGTATTGTGCCAAAAAGGAATCTGCTAAATCCTTCCACCTTCTTATTTTCCCATGATCCAAAGTGGCAAACCACCTCAAAGCAGCTCCAGTTAAACTCCTCTGGAAGAGCTGAATTAGTATGCCGTCATCCCGACCAAACTGGCATAAAGCCCCTCAGTATAACTTCAAATGGCTCATTGGGCAGCCAGTGCCATCATATTTATCAAAATCTGGGCATTTAAACTTGGCCGGTAGACATACATCGGGGTATAGGCACAGATCTTCAAAATTAGTGCCCCCAAAGTTACGTATCCCTTTCACCTCCCTCATTTCATCCTGGATCATCTCCAGCCTGTGTATAAATTTTCTTTCTATTTCATCCCTCATCTTTTCTTTTTCATTCTCTTTCTCAGACTCAACCATCTCCTCCCTAATCAGTATAGGTTCAGGGGTAGGTTCAGAAATGGGTTCAGGAATAGGTTGAACCAGAGGTGGGATATTGATTGGCGGTGGAGGTGCTAGGTTCTGGGCTTGAACTTGTTGGGCCTGCACCGATAGTATGTTCTCTAGCATTCAGGCTAGTCCTGCCACTTGCTCCTGAAGCAGGACAAGATCTGGGTGAGGAGCATCAGCTTCAGTCTCAATGGGATTCATGGTGTGAGCTCTTGTTCTGGTTACAGGAGTTATGATTGCAAGTGTACTTGGTACCTGGTGAAAATATAAAGGAAAAATATCAGTGCCAATTTAATCTCATTCACATGTCTAGGTATGCCTATGTGCGAGCTGGGTGAACACGAGTTTGGATTTTTTTTTTCTTTATTTGCTTCTTTTTTTTTTTTTTTTTTATTTTGAATTGAATTGTTAGAATATTCTAGGGCTTCCAACAGGTCCCACAAAAGAGAGAAAGGTCTGAAATTCAAAGGCTTTCAGAGGCCCGGGGGGTTTTTTTGAAAAAGGTCTGAAATTCAAAGGCTTTCAGAGGCCCAGGGATATTTTTGGAAAAGGTCTGAAATTCAGAGGCTTTCAGAGGCCCGGGGATTTTTGATAAAAGTCTGAAATTCAAAGGTTTTCAGAGGCCCAGGGTTTTTTTTTTTTTTTTTTAAAAGTCTGAAATTCAAAGGCTTTCAGAGGCCCAAAAGTTCTGAAATTCAAAGGCTTTCAGAGGCCCAAAAGAAAAAGGTCTGAAATTCAAAGGCTTTCAGAGGCCCAAAAGTTCTGAAATTCAAAGGCTTTCAGAGGCCCAAAAGAAAAAGGACTGAAATTCAAAGGCTTTCAGAGGCCTAAAAGTTCTGAAATTCAAAGGCTTTCAGAGGCCCAAAAGAAAAAGGTCTGAAATTCAGAGGCTTTCAGAGGCCCAAAAGTTCTGAAATTCAAAGGCTTTCAGAGGCCCAAAAGAAAAAGGTCTGAAATTCAGAGGCTTTCAGAGGCCCAAAAGTTCTGAAATTCAAAGGCTTTCAGAGGCCCAAAAGAAAAAGGTCTGAAATTCAAAGGCTTTCAGAGGCCCAAAAGTTCTGAAATTCAAAGGCTTTCAGAGGCCCAAAAGGAAAAGGTCTGAAATTCAAAGGCTTTCAGAGGCCCAAAAGTTCTGAAATTCAAAGGCTTTCAGAGGCCCAAAAGGAAAAGGTCTGAAATTCAAAGGCTTTCAGAGGCCCAAAAGTTCTGAAATTCAAAGGCTTTCAGAGGCCCAAAAGGAAAAGGTCTGAAATTCAAAGGCTTTCAGAGGCCCAGGGTTTTTTTTGAGAAAAAGTCTGAAATTCAAAGGCTTTCAGAGGCCCAGGAAAAGTCTGAAATTCAAAGGCTTTCAGAGGCCCAGGATTTTTTTGAGAAAAAGTCTGAAATTCAAAGGCTTTCAGAGGCCCAGGATTTTTTGAGAAAACGTCTGAAATTCAAAGGCTTTCAGAGGCCCAAGAGTTTTGAAAAAGTCTGAAATTCAAAGGCTTTCAGAAGCCCAAGGAACCTTTCTCTATTTTTTTTCTTTTTAATTATTTTGTTTGTTTTTTTGTTTTTTTTTTTTTTTGTTTTTTTTTTTTGTTTTTTTTTTTTTGTTTTTTTTTTTTTGAAGCATTTTATTCAAACTTGTTTCCCTTTATCATTATTTAAAGGTTAAAGGAAGATTTTAGTGGAAAAAAATTGATTAAAGTTGAATATTCCGAGAAAACCGTATACACAGTAAGGTCCAGCGGCGCCCGTATTCAAATTACGAACCAGCAATGACCGTATGCAATTCACGGGCGAGCCTAGCCCGTATAACCAATACGGGCAAGCCCAGCCCGTGTACTAAATGCGGTTTTACGGAACCCTGTTATGTTTTTCCAGTTTTTACATGGTTTGATCACTTTTATTGTTCATCCAAACGTACGGTTCACCCATTGCAGAGCTTCTAAACTGTCCCAAAGTGGACTTTGGCCTTTTTGCTAAAACACATGCTTGGGAGGGCACATGTACCCTCCAAATTGACATCATACTCTAGAATTTGATACCCTTTTGTTGCCTCTTGTACGAACATTGGGTAGGATTGATTCTAAACAGAGTTAGAAACTCTTCCTATGGGCTGCACCAATTTTAAAAACATGTAAATTTCGAGACCAATTTTATCCCGAACCAATGGGTACCATGACACCCCTATGGCATGAAAATAATGCAAAACAATAGGATTACCTTGTTACATTGTTTACCTTGAATATGGCATCCGCATTATGCCCTGGTTTGTAAGCCATGCACACGGCCTTCCCACAATCATACAAACCCATATTCCCACGGAATTGTGTACTTTAGTCAAAAACGTGTAACTCCACCTTCAAGCGTAGGGGTTTTGGGTTTTGGCTTAATGGCAACTTAGCACTCAAGCCTAGTGATGACCAGAATCCCAGATCCACATTATCATCACATCATTAGCTCAAAGTTCTAAGGTGAATGTTTTCACTTTCGCTTTCCGAAGTATCGACCTCGTTGCGCCAAGCTACACACATTCGGGTTCAACTTCCTATAGGTTAAAGGTAGGCTGTGTAAAAGATAAATGTGCACTGTGCATTGTAAAAATAGGTCACATTCACAACGTCCCAAACCCTTGCCACTCTTTTCGCAGCCATGCATAAACAAACCAAGGCATAATAGGAAAGCATATTTAAAATAAACAAGTAAATAAAGCAATCCTATAGCACCCAAAACATGCTCATAAAAAAAAATCATCTAATCATGCAAACATATGATCATGTTATACACCCAAAATCATCATGGAGATCATGCTGAAATTTAAACATGCTATCCTAAAAAATATAGTAAGAAATAAGCATATTTCAGCAAAACGGACCTCCCCTACGCATGTTTGTAGAAACAATCCTATAAATCAAAATTAAGCATGTTTCTACCCCCATGAATTCTTAAGCAATAATTCAGATTTAAAACATATTCAACATGCTTAAGAACACAAAATAGCAAGCATAAAAAAATCAAAAACATGAACAAACACCAAAAGGCTGAAATCCACAAGTCCCCAGCAGAGTCGCCAGTTGTGAGACATGGGAAAAAATCAATCTTTATGATTTCCTCAATCATCACACGGGATTAAATTAAACAAAGAGTCGCCACCATTCAATTTAGGTGTTAATGGACACCAAAATATCAAATAAGCACAAAAGGCAATTTTAGGGCAAAATATCCCTCCTAAAAAAAACAACCAGAGATGGGTAAGGGGATTAAGTTATGAACAGGGGAAGGTGTTAGGCACCCCTATTCATCCACATAAAGTGGTTGCCAGGTATTGTTCATGTTTAAAATAAAGGAAAAAGCTTGCTATAAAAATCAGGAAAAATCACAAAAAATAGAGAATTGTATGTTTTTTTCATATGAATAGTCTGATTGATCCAGAACTATCAAACATGATCATACCATTCCTGGGGTTTCATGATCAAAATAAAATTGAGATAAAATCAAATAAAATCAATTTGAAGTGAAAAATCCAAAAATCTGGCTTCAAGTCAAAATTCTAGAAATCTAGAAAAATATGATTTTTATAAAATATTTCAAAATTGAACTTGAATAGTCCAGGACATAGATAAAGCCCAAATTTCACATTAAATTTGAAAATAAAAACCAAAAATACCCATGTTGATGAAAAACACCAAAAGGGGAGAATTGAGACCGTAGGGTCTTCTCTCAATAATGAAAAACAATTTAAAAACCATATCATGAAACCCTAGAATTTATTTTCAGGCTTCTAGATTCAGATCTACCATATTGATCATGATAAATCCAAGATCTTAGCCTAAAATCACGAAAATCACGAAAACAGTGCTGTAGGTGCAAAAGTGGCAAAAATCCAAATTTTATCAAAAAGAGGGGATCTCATGCTATAAACATCATGGATTCATGTTATTCATTCAGATATATCATAAAAAGCATTAAAACATGATCAGAATATTCAAAACAGCCACATCTCACAAATTAGAGCACATGGGGGTCTACCCTACGGATCCACCTGTTCTCTTTTCCCTTAGTTCTCTCTTCACGTTTTACGGCTAGAGAGACTCTTGAGGTACTTGTAGATAGGTTTGGTTACACAAACACAATCAAAGGCTTTATTCTAGAAAAAAGGAAAAAACAGATATGGGGTTCTATTCTAGGGATCCACCTGTTCCCCTTTCCCCTAGTTCTCTCTTCACGTTTTACGGCTAGAGAGACCCTTGAGGTACTTAGAGGCAAGTTTAGGGATACAAAAACAGATATGGCCTTATTCTACTGCAATAGAGATGATCCTATTATTTCTAGAATTGAAGACAGAAAATAAAAAGGGATAGGGGACTTACCTGGATTGAGCAGGCAAAGCAGCAGGGATTCTCTTCTCTTGGAGCTTCTTAGAATTCCTTCACTTCAAAATTTCGTGGCCCTTAGCTAGAGGAGAGACCCTCTATTTATAGGTAAACCCAGGGGTAAGGCTGGTCAAAAGGGATATACCATAATCCCCCAGATTAGGTAAAAAATATAGATAATGCCAATCCATGGCCAACAAGGATAAATAGGATAATTCGGATGAATAAATAAGATAATTCGCTTATCCAAGAGAGATATTTGGGTGCAGATAAGGCTCAAAAATCAAAAAGGTAAAATTTGCACAAAGACCCCCGTGCCCGTATATATATTACGGTCGCGCCCTGCCCGTATTATTAATACGGGCACGCCGTGACCGTATATCAACTGCAGGTATGGTTAGTCCGTAAACAAAATACGGTCATGACCAATTTGGCCAGATTTTACACTTTTTTGACCTGTTTCAAATCCCAATTAATATTTTCAATTATTTTCTCATTTTTAGTGCAATTTGGGGTGTCTACAATGACGATGGAAGCAGATTGCTACACCCACGTCAGGAGATGCTACTTGTGCTAGATTTATGTAGACAACATCTATGCACCTCCAAACACACTGTACTCCATGGCGTCACCTTGGCCATTTGCAATATGGGGAATTGATATGATAGGATAGATTCATCCAAAAGCTTCTAATGGACACAGATTCATCTTGGTTGCCATCGATTATTTTATGAAGTGGGTAGAAGCCATGTCTTTTGTGGATGTGAAGAAGTCTCATGTGTTGGAGTTCATCAGAAACAACATCGTTTGTTGTTACAGCGTGCTAGAGGCTATCATCACTGATAATGCAAAGAATTTGAACAATAAAGACATGGACAAGATGTATGAAGATCTAAGGATCAGAAATTTGAATTCTACAGCCTATCGACCTAAGATGAATGGAGTAGAGGCCACTAACAAGAATCTGAAGAAGATACTGGAGAAAATGACAGTTACCTACAGAGATTGTCATGAGAAGTTGCCTTATGCACTGCATGCTTATCGAACATCAATCAGGACTTTAACTGGGGCAACTCCCTTCTCCCTTGTGTATGGAATGGAAGCTGTTCTCCCTGGTGCAGTACAGATTCCTTCGCTCAGGATTCTGAAGGAAGCTGAGATAAATGATATTGAATGGGAACAATCCAGATTTGACCAACTTCAGCTGTTGGATGAGAAAAGGATAAATATGTCATAGCCAACTCTATCAGCAGAGAGTGGCACGAGCCTACAATAAGAAAGTCAAGCCACATCATTTCAAGGTGGGATATCTAGTACTTAAAAGGATCTTTCCCCACCAAGAGAACAATAGAGGAAAATTCAAGCCAAACTACGAAGGACCATTCGTAGTTCATAAGGTTTTGTCTAGGGGAGCATTGATCTTACAAGAGATGGACGGAGGCATTTTTCCTGAGCCAATAAATGCAGATGCAGTCAAGTTGTACTATGCTTGAGATCATTCTACTTGAGAAATGAAGAGAGGCCATCTTTGACCTTTCCTTTAAACAGTAAATCCCTCCAATAAAACCCTAAAATTCTTTCACGTTAGTGAACCCCTTTTGAGCCTTAAATAAAGTTTCTTTCAACCCTGCACATGTGATCTACTCAGTAAACTGGGGCATTTAAAAAACAAGTTAGACCGAGGCAAAATTTGCCTAGCAAAAGCAAAACTGGGGCAAACACGCCTTTTTCAGCCACCTACTTTATTTTCATAACTTGAAACCCTACCTATGTTTCGTCCTATTCTCAAGATCTCCCAGATCCCAAAAAGAATGATTTTGGCGACATTCAGGTATACACTTGTTGGTAATGACGGAACCCATGGCACTCAAAGAAACCGGGCACGTCAAAAAAAAAAGAGCAGAAAGGAATGGAATTCTACTGAAAGAACAGCACAATGAGAACAAAGTAGAGTAGTAAATGAGTTTGACAGGTCCAAAGTAAATTGAATAGAAATTGAAGGGTTAGAACTAGCAGAATGTGTCTGAATCAAAGCTTCACTGGCCTATGATGACAATGATACTGAAAATGCCAAGTATACCAAGTCCCGTTTGACCTTTGGGACCGATCTTTTAAGACTGAAAGCACATGCACACAGACACGTTTGACATGCTTTGTTTACTTCAGCTTCTATTTTTTTTGAACTTATTTTTGAATTGTGCCGTTAGCCTCAGTTGACGGGTTCATAACCCCAATGAAGGCCGCCCACTTCTGCAGTGGACCATGCTAAAAAATAATAATAATAATAAATAAATAAAATAAAATAAAATAATAGAAATATAAATTTTTTTACTTCCTAATAAACAAGGACTAACTGATCTTCTTTTTCTTAAGAGCAAATAGGCAAAAGGAAAGAGAAGCAAACAAGGGGAATCCGCCACAAAGAAGATGAGTACACTCAAAAGGACACACAAGCTTCTCATCCAAGACTCCACCAGAGAATGCCAAAAAGAAAGCAAGAGAGGTGACACCTTCCTCTACAAATCCCCAGTGGAGTTTCCTCATCGAGAGGAAGTGTTACCCAACAGAAGAAGAGTACCAATTGAAGGGAGAGACATTGTCAAAACATGAGAACCTTAGATAGGCGAAAGAATGGCGCCATTCTACATAGAGACACACTGGGCGAAACAGAATGACAGATGAGAAGGCTCTCATAAAATTCCCAGAAGAATTTTCCTTTAAAAGGGAGTCTTACAAACCCTAGTGGAGAATCATCAAGGACAATAAAGCTCAGGCAAGCTCAAGAACAAGAGGAGAAGACGTGATTTGAAGATTTAAAGGGCAGAGAAGGCCCTCATGTAATTTTCATTTTCCCACTTTTGTATTATAGGATTTGAACTAGGATTCGGATTTCCTCGGTGTGCTGGGTAGCAGTGACTCTTAGCCAAATAGAGTTAAGGGGTAGTGCACCTATATGGGGGATAAAGAACTTCAAACTTAAAAAAAAAGTAATAATAATAATAATAAAATAAAATAAAATAAAAATAAAAAAGTAATAAAAATAAAATAAAAAAAGTGAATAAGTCTAAAATAAATAAAAGAAGAAGTCAAAAGTCAATGGAATAAACAAGAAGAAAATAGCATTGTTGAAGCACTTTTGCATCAACGCCGAAACAAGTCGGTGAGTCTAAGTCCAACCCATCACTTTCAACTTAAACTAAAAAAGGGGAACAATTCCAAACGCCCAATGGCAAGGAAATTCCCCAGAACTTGGAAGTGAGCCAAAACAACGTAGAGCTTGCACCGGCACTTCCGCATCTTTGAAAACATTAAAGGACCTGACTCATCGATTATGTCGATAGAAATGCAAGGTGCAAAAATAGGGTTCTTTTTATTCTTTGTCATTCATCACCATGGTGACTCTGACAAAGAGGGGTAGCTGTCAGCACCCCATTTTTGCACCATAGAATTGCCCAAGAAGCATATGTTAAACCAAAATATATGTGGGCACGTAAATCGAGGTTTTTATAGTGGACCCATCTTTTTGAAATAACAAGTTCATAATAAAGAGAATTCCGAGCCGATTCCGATGCACCAAACCGTGCTCAAATCAGATCTCAAACGACTAAGTTATGGATAAAAGAAGTAAAGGGTAGTTTGGGGATTTTTATGAAACCAGAATTGGGTGCCACATGTACGCTATGGTGGCTGCCATGTAACCAATGATAAATTAAAATTTTTGGGGTTCTTTTAGTAAATAATTAAGTTTTCTAATGGGGTTTGTAATGCAAATAAATAAAAAATTTAATAACAAAGTTAATAAAAGTTTTGAGATTAAAAGAAAAGAAAAAATATATAAACAGAGAAATGAGTTGGACAGATTCGTCCAACTCATATTCTATTGAGATATTGAGACTAAGCTTAAAAAATATATATATATATAAGCCTAAAAAATATGGGACAAAATAGATTTTGACCAAACCTAAATGAATGATGGTGTTTAAGAGAGGAGTTAAGAGTTTAGGTGTTTAAGAGAGGAAGAGGAGAAGTTAAGGAAAGAAGAGGTTTAAGAGAGGAAGAGGAGGAGTTAGGAGTTTAGGTGTTTAAGAGGAGAAGTTAAGGAAATGAGAGGTTTAAGAGAGGAAGAGGAGGAGTTAGGAGTTTAGGTGTTTAAGAGGAGAAGTTAAGGAAATGAGAGGTTTAAGAGAGGAAGAGGAGGAGTTAGGAGTTTAGGTGTTTAAGAGGAGAAGTTAAGAAGTTGAAGGGGTGTGAATTCTCTATAAAAAGGCTTGAAGTTGGGAGCAAAAGAGGAGAGGATCAAAAGAAGAGAGTTCTTAAGAAAAGCAAAGAGGGAAGTGAGAAAAAGAGGTAGAAGGAGGTTGTGCAAGAGAAAGGAGGGAACATATGGAGTTGAGCACATAAGTTTCCGGGAAATCAACTCCATACCAGGTTTTTTCATTATTTTGTTTATTGATTCTTTAATCAAATATTTTTTTATGTTGTTAGATTGTCAAATGAAAATAATACAAAGCATGTCACTGTTATGGCCGAATTTCAATTTTTTAGTGTTGTTAAATTTACAAATGAAAGTATACAAAGCATGTCTCTTATTCGGCCGAATCTGTTGAATGAATGGATATGTGGGTTGAATTTTGAGCATTTGATAAACTAGGGTGCCTAATTTGTTATTCTGAAAAGTTAAAGGATTTAAAAGAACTTATCTTATTTCATGTTTTAGTTCTTCTTTAAAACCTTTTTAATAACTCTAGCTTTCATTTGTTATTTCTTTTATTTCTTTCATGTTATTTCTTTAATTTTTTTTTTAATTTCCTTTTAGATAATACGCTTAACTAACATGCTTAATTTTTCTTAATTTCTTAATTATTTTTAGATAATATGCTTAATTAACATACTTAATTATAATAATCAGATTTTTATTCTGTTCTTACTTTTTTAGATAATATGCCAAACTAACATATTTATTTATTTTTCTTAATTATTTTTTAGATCATATGCTTAAACATTTGTCACTTTGATAACACCTCTCCTTGCCTCCAAATCCTTGGAAATAAGAGTAAAAAAAATATGGAAAATAAAGTGTAATTTTCAATGACCAAATATGATTGAGTTTTTTTAACCCATGCTTTGTGTAAATAAATTATCATAAGAAAAAAAAGGAAAAAACATAAGAAAACAATAAAAAAATAAAAGATTAAATGATGTGGCTAGGTTAAATAAAAATAATAATAAATAAATAAATAAAATTTTTTTTTGAAATAACCAAGTACATTGCCTCATGTTGAAATATTTGATTTAGATTTCCTTATTTTGGATTTTTTTATATATGTATTATATTTTGTATAGGATTTAGCATTGCAATCTCCATTACTCCAATGTTTGTACACATGTGATCATAAAAAAAAATTAAAAAATATATAAAAGATAAAAGATAAAAAATTATATAATAGTAAATGAGCCTAAATATTATCCAACTAATTTAAGGGAACCTGCTTCGGTGGGGCAACCCAGGGTGTTCAAGGACTTCCCTGGATTGTAATCGGGTCACTTATTCGGAATCACTGGTGCAGACCGAAAATCAACAAGGTGTCTACCTGCACCATTTCAAGTAGTGGCAACTCCATAATACATGTAACACGCTTTTACCGCACGCCCGAGGTGTGCACAGATATCATGAATCGAGTCTTTTACCAGTATCTGGATAATTTTGTGTTGGTTTTCATTGATGATATTTTGGTATACTCAAAGACTCAGGAGGCGCATGTTGGTCATTTGAGAATAATACTCCATACGTTGAGAGATCATCGGTTATATGCCAAGTTTAATAAATGCCAGTTTTGGCTAAAGCAGATCTCTTTTCTTGGTCACATCATCTCAGGTGAGGGTATCTCAGTGGACCCCGCCAAAGTCCAAGCAGTTTCAGATTGGCCTAGACCTACCACAATGACAAAGATCCGCAGTTTCCTTGGCATGGCTGGTTATTACCGCCGATTCATTGAAGGTTTTTCTAAGATTGCATGACCGTTGTCCAATTTAACCAAGAAAGCAGTTCCATTTAAGTGGGATGACAAGTGTGAGCAGAGTTTTCAACAGTTGAAGCAGAGGCTTACCACGACCCCAGTGTTGATTGTACCATCCATGGATGAGCCTTTCGCTGTCTATTGAGATGCATCCAGGATTGGTTTTTGTTGTGTGCTGATGCAGCAGGGTCGAGTTGTAGCATATTCTTCCCGTTTATTAAAACCTCATGAGAAGAATTACCCCACCCACGACTTGGAGTTGGCAGCCATAGTCTTTTCATTGAAGATATGGAGGCATTACCTATACGAAGTTGAGTTTAAGATTTTCTTAGATCATAAGAGTTTGAGATACGTATTTTCCTAGAAAGATCTCAACATGAGGTAGAGAAGATGGATGGATTTATTGAAGGATTTCAAATTTACACTGCAATACCATCCAGGTAAGGCGAATGTAGTCGCAGATGCCTTGAGCCGTAAAGGCGCTACTGAGGAGACTTCCATTGCTACTTTAGCTACTTTTATGGTTAGTCAGTGCAGCCTTGTAGATGTTATTCGTGATTGGCAAGGAGAGTTCTGTTTACCTCATGATGGAGTTATCCGAGTAGCCAGAGTTCAAGTAGAGCCTGACTTGATTCAGAGGATTAGGGTGAGTCAGTTGACAGATCTGGAGTTGATCACTACCAGGAGATTGTTGAATGAGGCTTTTGAGACCGTCAGAGACTTTACTGACAGGGATGGATTATTGAGATATCAGGGTCGTATTTGCATACTATGTGAAACCCCGTTCCAATATCCCTAGCCTACCCTAATCATTGAGCTTGATGTGTAGGTGAAGCTGGAGTAGCTCAAGCTTAAAGCCAGCTAAAGTGGCTAAGCTCCGGGCTATTAGCAGCCTGAGAAGGTGAGCATCTGTCATTTGGTTACATAGGATTTCTTATGGAAAGAAAATATGCTAAGTGTTGGTGATATGTGCAATATAGGAGGAGAGTGGCAAAACTGTAAATTGGTGGAGGAGTCTTTGCTTAAGTGGAGAAAAACCCAAGAGTATGCCTATATGACCAAAACCCTAGCCTAAAACCCTTTCTTCCTCTCCTCTTCTCCCATTCTCCCATTTCTCTTCATCATCCTTCCCCATTTTCGTCCCCCTTCCATTCTAGACCTATTGGAAGTGTAGCTTGCAAGAAAAAGAAGAAAGAAACCCCGAGGGAAACCATTTTCGTTTGGGTTTGGAGTGTGGAGATTGGTGGAATCGAGCAAAAGAGGAGCAAGGAGCTGTTCGTGAGTTGCAATAGGAGCTAGGAAACTTGCTCAAGTGTTTGCAAGAGGTAAGCAACACCACCCCAACCCTTATTTCATGATTTCGGCCATTTTCGTATGTTTAGACGAATGTTAGGGTTGAGATGTGAAAACGAGTTCTAGGGCCAATAGGAGAGTTTTCTTTGAGGGGTTTTGTAGGTAGTAGGTTCCTACACATGCTAGGAGTGATTTCGAGCCCAAAAACACTTAGAACAAGTCAAATTTGAGAAAAGCCCTAAATCCCCAAAAGTCGGATTTCGCGAGCTGCTGAGATAACCCAGCCGCTCAAGCAGTTGCTCAAGTGGTCATCAGGCAGTAGTGTTGAGTGGCTTTAGATAGAGATTTAACTCATGGCCGCTTGAGCATCGCTCGAGCAACTGTTCTAGCGCCCTGTTTTAACAGAGAACCCGAGAGCTAAATTTTTGGCCGCTCGAAGCCGGTTCGAGCGACCTATTGAGCGCCCCTACTAGAATTTCCAAAATTTACACTTTTAGCCCAGATTGAACCACCCTTTGTTTTTGTCCAAATCCAACCTATGGATAAGTGAGAGTTAGGTGTTTAGAAGGTGTTCCAACTAGAAGTAACTCAAAATTCCAAATAACCAAGATTTTGGGTACGTTTTGCCCAAGAAGGTCTTAGAATGAGTTTTTGTCCCGGATTACTACAGGAATAGAATAATTTGATTCCACCACTTCAAACACCTTCCAATTGACCCTTTGAAGTAGAAAACAAAAGCCAAAACCTTAGTGATGCAAGTATCAAAAAAGTTGAGGCATAGGTTGCCCAAAATGAGTCTTGAAGGGTAGAAATTTTGAAAACCCAACCCTTACCATTGACCATCAATGTAAGTATACCACCATGATCAGATGGGCTTTGGCCTCGTATTTTACATCTAGAGTGAAGGGCATTGGCCCGTACAACAATTGTACCACCTCAAGGGCTTTGGCCCACAATTCGAAACATGAGACAAAAGGGCAGTGGCCCCAGAGACATTGAGTATTTATTGACCAGATGGGCTTCGGCCCCATATTTAACATGAAATATATGAGAGGCAATAACCTAGAAGTTCACGGGTTGTATTTAGGGCATTGGCTATATGTGTTGGCATTCTATATGGGCAGTTCACCTCAATTGGGGGTAATGAACCATTGTTCACCCAAATGTTTTGTAACTAAACTCTTGTGTTTTGTTTCACGTAAAAAATATATATATGATCACACTTTTGGATATGCACATGTATAAACTGTTGCACCTGCACTCGTTATGAAAAAGTTGTAAAATCCTTTATATTTTGTTAATAGTAATGGCGCACTTGCCACGGTTTGGGACGGGTCATGCCTTGGATGGGCAGGTTTGGTTCCAGGTCATGACAATTTTTGGTATCAGAGCATAAATAAGGTCCACAACCTAGAATAGAAGCCTTAGGTTGGTTTATGGAGCGAGTGCACGCTAGTTGGAACCCCTAGGTTGCTTCTAGGGATCCGTCCCTTATTTTTTATTGATTAACTAATACTATTGCTGTATTTGATTGTGTGTGATGAGCCAGATGTATTTGGTTGTGCTAAGGTATTATGAAGCATCGGCCAATGCTGAGTACATACCGAAGTGGCTAACCTTATACAAATGGGATAGCTTATTAGTTAAATCTGCATGAACTGAACCTGTATATATACCTATATATTATTATGAAGAGATTATTGAAGGGATTTTTGTGACGACCTCGACCTTCGTATAGCTGCAAATATAATGAAGGAGGTGGTAGTGGCAAAGTATTTCTTCATATTTCTTCTCCCTCCTATAACCAAGGGAATGCATGTAAACAATTGATTCAAGATTGATTGTTGTAATTGATTGACTGTACTTGTTTAAAAGAGATTGGTTGAACTTGTTTGAAGTGGATTGTAACTGTAAATTTTAGTATTATGGCACCTAGACCCAGAGGCAGAGGCCGTAGAGCGGCTACCACTTATATACCAGAGTATGATCCCGCGGATATTCCGGCGGAGGATCCAGTGATAGACCCAGTGGTTGATCCGGTAGAGGATCCCATGGCAGTTCCGGCTGGAGTTCCGGTTACTGCAGATGTTGTCCCACCTGATGTCCTAGTTGCTAGGGGACAGATAGACCAAATATGGAGAGTGTTGGGTGAGGTATCCACCCTGATCCAGCAGCAAGCTGTTGTGAACCACAATAATGGGTAGAATCCACCCGGTCGTGAGAGAGGCGACCAGATAGCAGACTCTATGAGACAGTTTAGGAGGATGTCTCCTCCTCCCTTTTATGGGCATCCTGACCCCATGGAGGCGGAAAGGTGGTTGGTGAGGATTGAGAAGATCTTCGTAGCCACAAGATGTAGAGATGAGGACAAGGTAGGCTTGGCCACCTATGAGTTACAGGGTGATGCTAACTTCTGGTGGAGGTCAGTGATAGCTGAGATGGGTGTAGATGGAGCCCCACTCACATGGGAAGAGTTTAAGGACCAGTTTTATGACCGCTATTTTCCTGAGGAAGTCCGGATTCAGAAAGAGGCAGAGTTCCTCCATATATCTGAGGGGAGCCGGACAGTGGCTCAGTATGTGGTGAGATTTGTTGAGTTATCGAGGTTCGCCCCACATCTTGTAAGAGGGTAAGAAGACCCGTCATTTTGAGAGAGGTCTCAAACAAGATACTAGAGACCGAGTAGAGGTTTTCTTGAGTTGTAGCTTCTCCGAGTCAATGAGGAGAGCTACTGTGGTTGAGAGGACGCAGTCCAGAGGGACTGAGGAGGCGAGAGCACAGAGGGTGCCACCTAGGCCAGCACAGAGTCAGAGGAGATATTCTGGCCGAGATAGTAGGCAGAGGTATATGCCTGGTGATCAGAGGAGACCCAGTGGAGGGGTCCAGGCAGAGGAGACCCAGTGGTGGGGTCCAGGCTGGCGGAGAGTCTAGCCAAAGAGTTGTTAGTGCTAGTTGCCAGAGATGTGGTAGATTCCACATGCCAAGGCCATGTTTTGCGCTTTTAGGAGCATGCTACCGCTGTGGGCAGCATGGTCATTTGATATACGAGTGCCCACATCCTTCTACCTATCAACCGCTTCAGGGTAGACCTTATCAGTTGACTGAGACACTGTCGACTGCAGCCCCATCTAGGCATCAAAGGGCACATCCATACCGAGGAGTTCGTGGAGGCCCGAGGCAGCAGGGTAGGCCTGCGGGTAGAGGCAGATCACAGCTGGTAGAGCAGAGGTCTCAACTTGCACCACTACAGCCATAGCCTTTACAGTCTAGAGCCTTCGCAGATGCCCCACCCATGCAGTCTAGACCAGACGCACCGAAAGTCGTTGGAGGTACCATCTTTATTTCTGGTAGAACTGCCATGAGTTTGTTTGATTCGAGAGCTACCCATTTGTTTATTACGCCTGATTGTGCATGTAATATTGGGTTAATCCCTTCCCACTTGAATTCTGCATTATCTATTTACACACCGTTGGGTGAGACAAGTACTGTGGAAACCGTTTATAGAGATTGTATGATTAGACTAGGCAAGATGGAGTTGCCTGGAGACTTGATTAGTTTGGACTTTAGTGGATATGACGTGATTTTGGGTATGGACTGGTTGTCAAGACACCATGTGATTATTGACCGTCATAACAAGTCAATCACAGTCAGTAAACCATATAGTCCAATCCACTTTTTTATGAGCCAAGGATTGAACACCCGTATTAGCTTGGTTGCTTCAATTGAAGTGGAACCAGCTAAGGGCAAGGAACTTGTAACGCCCCGAACCCGGGTCTATGCAAAACAAGCACCAAACCCGAATCCGAAGTGATACTGGGCCCAAAGCTACTAATTACCAGACATTTAAATCCAACTAATTAGATTAATTATCAGAGTGCGGAAATTTAAAACATTAATTTCATCAATATACGTGGCTAACTATAACCATTAAACTAACTCATCCATATCAATTCATAAATCTGGTAAATGGGTTTTCTAGCACACTTTCTCTCATATTCAATTAAATCATAAAATATCCATGAAGATACATCTACATCAACCTCTAAAAGAAAGATCTAAATGAAATATTAAAGATCCTCAGCTCAGTAATCTGCAACTCCCCCTCGTGTCAACCCCAAGGACGCTCTCACATGAAACAGTTGAAAAATAAGATAATGAAGTAGGGTGAGATACAACTATCTCAGTAGGTAACACATGCATGCTAGAAACAGTTTATATATAAAAGTAATCATTCATGCACGATAAAATAATCAGGTAGTCACGGTCGATAATAAGAACGATTAATCACCATATGAAACCAAAATCTAATCAGTGTTCGGAATAAAGAGAGTTTATTATGTAACCTTCGTTTCAATTAGAAAGGCAATGTAATATAAATCAAACTCTTCTGAGTCAAATGTAGATCATGTCATTCGTAATTAATAGTAAGTTTCAATCTGATAACAACATTCTCCCATGTAGGATGCAATCACGCAGTAATCACATCTACCCTACATGAGGTCTCTCCCGCAGGAGTCATCATATCTCACCCGCAGGTGGTCACATCTCACCCGCAGGTGGTAATCACATATATCTCCCTTGTGGGATGCAATCACATCGTGATTACATCTCCCCCACAAGAGGTCACATCTCTCCCGCAGGAGGTCACATATCTCCCATGTGGGATGCAATCCAATCAGGATCACATCTCCCCCAACAGGAGGTCTCATCTCACCCGCAGGTGGTCACATATCTCCCTTGTGGGATGCAATCACATCTGATTACATCTCCCCCACAAGAGGTCTCATCTCTCCCGCAGGAGGTCACATATCTCCCCTGTGGGATGCAATCCAATGAGGATCACATCTCCCCCAACAGGAGGTCTCTCCCGCAGGAGTCACATCTCACCCGCAGGTGGTCACATATCTCCCTTGTGGGATGCAATCACATCTGATTACATCTCCCCCACAAGAGGTCTCATCTCTCCCGCAGGAGGTCACATATCTCCCCTGTGGGATGCAATCCAATGAGGATCACATCTCCCCCAACAGGAGGTCTCTCCCGCAGGAGTCACATCTCACCCGCAGGTGGTCACATATCTCCCCTGTGGGATGCAATCCAATCAGGATCACATCTCCCCCAACAGGAGGTCTCTCCCGCAGGAGTCACATCTCACCCGCAGGTGGTCTCATATCTCATCCGCAGATGGTACAATCTCTTATAGCCATCATGGCATTCGGTCCACGGTCCAATTATATTTTCAGAAGGAAATTACCTATATAGAATCCTTGTAACCATTTCAAGTGAATTTGATCCTCTTTAAACCCCAAATTGTACTAAATCATAAAACAAGGTAGTTAAATATCTAATATAAACTTTTTAGTGTAATTGGACTTCAGGGACACCTTAAGAATAATCTTAGAGAAGTGTTACAAGGGGTGGAAATCCAAATATCCTATTTTATAATGATTTGGGACTAAGAATGTCATAAAGTTCTCAAAATACATTTTGGATTAGTGAAATAGTCTTAGGGTCCCTAATAAGGTCACCATACCAAAAATCAATTGATTCTGAAATAAAAAGATTCAGATCCCAAAAATATTCTAAGTCTGGTTAAAATGTTGACCTTGGGTATATAATTTTTCTAGACAAATCTACAAGGAGTTTCGGGCTCAAATTTTGGTTGTAGTCTATTGAAGGGTAAACACATCTCCCAGAATTTTATGGGCTCCGGAATCACTCATCTGGGTATTAAACCCAAACCGGGCTTTTTGATAAAAACCGGGATTTAGGCATGAACTGGAAAGTTGACTTTTTATTGGCTGGGAATTAGACCTTGGAAGTATTTTTATTGGTTCCAAATGGGGGGGGGGGGGGTAAAACCTTATTTACATGTAAAGACTTAAGTAAATGGAGCAATAAATACACAGGACATTTACTTAAATGTCTTTCATGTAATAAGGGTGCTATGCGAGAGGCTTGGGTTGTCTGGGAAAAGGTTGGAGAAGAAAAGGGGATGAAAAACTGTCGAAATTGCATTTTTTTGCTAGAGCGCCTAGGATCACTCAGGTTCGCCTAGGCGGTCAAAGGTCGGCGGTAGTACAAAATAGGTCGCCCGCAGTCCGTCTTCAAGCGATATTCGGCGGTCTCAAATTTTACACTAGCGCCGAGGATCGCTGAGGATCGCCGAGCGCAGAGAGGTAGGCGGTCTCCCAAAAACGAACATACAATGTTTAGAAATTTGATTTTTCATGTCCAGGATGATTCTAACATAATTATATGAATGATATCAAGCTAAATACATGTATATATAACATTAAAACATGCAATACGATCGATCAACCTCCAGAACACAAAACGAAACGAAAATCGGTGCTACCTACCTCTTGAACGTGCGTTCTCCTCTTCCTTCTCTAAACAGAAACACTCAGACTCAAAAGCACTCCTTTGGGATGAAATAGAACCAGAGCAACCTCCTCCTCCTCCTTCTGCTTTGGTCGCTCTTACCGTCGCTCTCCGTCGTGCGGCTAACAAATACGAGCAAGTCTTCCCAACCTGTTCGTTTAGGTCATTTTAGTGTATTTATATACCTACGATTCCATGCAACGCATGTGTATCAAACTCCACACATTGCCCAATCAAAATACTTTAGCTTTAAAATATTAATCTTACCGCGATAACTCACGATCAGACGCTCCGATCCGCGCCAAACTCCTGATCTTCACTAATAATGATATTCTCTACAATAATAAATTATTTCCATCCATAATAATCCTAAAGAATATTAATTGTTATTTTATTTTAATATTTGGGAAAATTCGGGGTTTTACAAAACTGAGTATTGAGGAAGTACCAGTAGTCTGGGAGTTTTCGGATGTATTCCTAGATGATTTACCAGGATTACCACCCCAGAGGGAGTTGGAATTCAAGATTCAACTTATGCTTGGTACAAGAAGGTTCAGCAAGAAAGGAAAGCTTTCCCCCAGATTTGTAGGACCTTTTGAGATTATTGGTGCGGTAGGACCAGTGGCATACCGCTTAGCATTACCATCATCACTTGGAGCAGTTCACGACGTGTTCCATGTTTCAATGCTAAGGTGATATGTGCATGACCCTAGTCATATCATTAACCACGAGCCTTTGGTCATACGTGAGGATTTGACTTATGAAGAGCATCCGGTGCAGATATTAGACAGACGTGAGCAGATCCTTCGTACAAGGGTGATTCCACTTGTTAAAATGCTGTGATAGAGTCATACAATGGAAGAAGCCACTTGGGATTTGGAATCTGAAATGAGGAAGAAGTACCCGTCCTTATTTGAGGAATCTAGAGGTAAAATTTCAAGGACGAAATTTATTTGTAGGGGGGGAGAATGTAAATTCCCAGATTTTAGAAGTAAACAAATCAATAGACTAATTGGTTAATAATATGTAGGAGATGAGATTTTGGTTCAACCAGGAGGAGTTCAAGATGAACCGGAGATGATAGGAGAGCCTATATAAGGTGAGTTCATGATTATGGACTAGGTATTATTTTAATATAATAATTATTTGTGCTATGGTTTATATTAGTAAGAACTAATTAAAAATAAAATAAAAGATAAACCATAGGGGGAGTGGTCGAACCCAAGGAGAGTGGGTTGACCTGGAATTAGTTGGTTTAAGGATTAAAGGTTTGTTTGTAATTGGTTTAAGGAAGGAGGGTATTATAGTAAAATACCTTAAATAATAAATAAACCTAGTAGTGCATGGAGTTATTCACGTGGAGTTTAAAAACTCAAAATAGAAGAATAGCCGCACGTCCTTGCTTGCTTCCTCTATTCTTCTCCTAGTTTCCTTGTGGCTAAACCAAACCCTAAAACCACCTGTTGGAGCCATCGTAGAGAAGGAAGAAGGAGCAGTTTCGTGCACAAAAACTTAGGTAAGAGCCAAATAGAAATAAGTTTCTGTTCTGGAGATTTGAGCATGCTTAAGAGTCTTAAAAATGTGATTTTTGAACCAGACGAGATCAAGGCCTTCTGAGATCTGTTGGAGAGTATTTGGGGTGATATCTTAGAGCTTTAGAGAAGGTTTAAGTCCTAAAACCAGGTAAGTAGTCCCTTGACGCTTGCATAAAATACAAATTCGTGTTTAGACGATATACATGGTTTTTCAGTGATTTGATGTTTTGTTTTTGTTATTTATGATGTTTTAATTGTTGGGAATTGTTCTAGCATGTTTATAAAGTGTTTTAGAATGATTTAAAATGGTTTTGATGCATTGAATATTGCGTTGTGGAATTTTTGTTGAATTTCACAAAGTTACGGATTTTGCACGTATCGGGCCACCTGAGCAGTCGCTCGAGTGACCTCCCCTGAAACAACCTATTTTGTAAGGCCGATCGAGCGCCCTTGGCCGCTCGAGCGACCAGTCTATCAGATTTTGGAAATTGATTTCTTAACCTAGTTTTTCACCATGAAAGTGTTTTTATCCAAATTTAACCTATGTACCATCAAGATTGGGGTATTTGGGAATTGTTTCAATTGGCAGATGTTTAAAATTCAATTTTATAAAGATTTTGGGTAGATGTTTCTAAAGAGGCACTTTTATTTGATTCCATTGTTCCAAAAGATTTTACTTTTAACCAAGGTTGGTTCTGTGAGGTCATACACCTGTATTTGGGTGATATGAAGGTATTTTGTGCATTGATTGAGTCGATACACATTCGGGACATATTGGCCCGTTGAAACCTAGAGTTTTGGACATATGACTTGGTGCATTCTGTTTTGGTTTTGGGTCACTGGTGTGACAAGGCTGGTGCCTGATTTATTGTTTCCCGCATGGGGGGATTTGGTGATACAGATATGGTTCTATATTTGATGGGTGTTAGTGAGAAGTATGTCCATTACCCTGGTTGGTTTTTCTTACTATTAAGTGGGCTTAGTAGTTATATGGATCCATAGAATAGCTAGTAAGTAAAATGTGTATTAGAGGGGTTTGAATTCTGTGTCTGAGGGATTCCATTATCTCAAGGATGGTACCGCTCCTGGATTGATTGGTCGCTACGTTAACCATTCTTGGATTGGTTGGGCCGTACATGCTAACTCATGGTTGGGTTATTCCATTGGTGTTGAATAGCCAGACTACAGGACAGTTGGTCCATCGTAATTCGTTTAGGTAGCATATTGGCATATGTCTACTCTCTTTTTCTGGTATACTATTTCATGAGTCCCATGAGGTGGACAAATTGTATTTCATTGTTGTCTTGAATCTTATTGTGATTATTAGGATTAAGCGTTGCATATTTTATTGTGGTCAACTATTTGCATGACTGCTTACTGAGATGTTGTTTCTCACATTATTGTTTTATCAGTTTTGTTTTCAAATATTCCTGGAGAGAGTGTTGTTGGGGTAGAGACTCCGGGGGATTACTGTGATTACCAGGAAGAAGACTATTTCATTCCTGTGTAGGTCCAGGAGGACATGGAGAGATATTTAGATTTATTTTCTTAGGAATTAACTTTAGTATTTTATTTGAGAATTTTGATGTTATTTGAAGGATTATTGGTATCTTTATTCCACACCCTTGGTGGATGTTATTTATGTTATTTAGTTGAACCCTTTCCAGACTTTATAGATGAAATATAAATGGATTATTTGGTGGTTTAATTCCGCGCTTTCTGAAAGATGTTTTTATTTTTGCACTCTGATATAATAAATGAAATTGTTTAAGTCTAGAATATTTGTTTTGGGCCATTTTCCCTAACGAACTAGATTTGGGTTTATGTGTTTAAATAAACTTGGATCCGAGGCGTTACAAAGATGGTATCAGAGCCTGCCCCGACCGGAAAGTGTAGGGGTTTGGCTCAACGCGAGGACGCATTGTCCCATGGAGGGGAGTATGTGATATCTTGGCTGTCTGAATGGGCGGGTGAATGGGTAATCTCACTAGGCGAGCTACCAGGCGAGGATGTGCATATGGTTGGGATCCCGCAACGCTCGGAGATGCTATAAGTAGTCTTGTGATCCCTTACAAAACAAGAGGCCTTTTAAGACATAACATGGGACTAAATCCCCTTGGAATCCTCAAGTTAAGCGTGTTCAAGTGAGACCAGTGCTAGGATGGGTGACCACTGGGAAGTTTTCTTGTGTTATCCCTTGAGAACAAATCCGTGAGGGCCCATTGAGCCCAGAGCGGACAATATCTTGCTAGGTATGGGTTTGGGGCGCTACATGGCTACTTGCTGAGATTTTATATCTCAAATCGTTTTATTGGTTTTGTTTTAAGATCCTCTTGGTGAGAATGTATCAGTTGGGTTAGAGCCGTTGGGTTGTTTCATTTGGGTGTCAAAGATAAGACTACTTTGTTATGTAAGATTTAGGTTTTGCATTGAAGAAGTATTATGGATTTGATTTATTAGTTGGAATTGCAAACTTGTAGATGACATTTGTTACTAGAATTTCAGTTTTAAGGATGATGTTATTAAATTATATTTTCTTGTTCTATTTATACTTTAATTAAAATTTAGATTGATAGCTGTGAGACATGGGAAAAAATCACCGGAGTGATCATCCCTCCGTCAACACACGGGCTCAACGCAAAAATTGGGAGAGTCGCCACCATTCATCATTTTGGGGTGAGAATGGACACCAAAGAGTTCAAAATATGCAAAAATAGCCAAAAGACAAATTCTAGGATAAAAATAACCCTACTTGAAAATCAAGTCCAGAGATGGGTAAGGGGATTAGATTATGAACGGGGGAAGGTGTTAGGCACCCCCATTCATCCACACGAAGTGGTTGCCAAGTGTATGTTCATGCTGAAAAGAAAATAAGAAGCTTGCTAAAAATCATGGAAAAGCCTTGAAAAAGGAACAATGTATGATATTTCCACATGAAGATCTAAATGGATTTTAGATCATCTCTTATGTCAATATCACTTCTGGAATATCTCAAAAGATGGAAATCAAAGCAAAAGTGGCAAAAACCAAGTTGAGGCAAATCCGGGAATTTTGGTAAAAAGTAAGATCCTTTGTCTTGAAATCATTCAAATCCAATTCTGAATTGAACCAAACCAAATCCATTTGAAAGATTAGGGTAAATAAGAGTCTTATGCAAAATTTCACTTCATTCCGATGAAAATCCTAGGAGTTATGCTCCTTTGAAACTGCTGCTGGGGATTTTTAAAAGTGGTAAGTGGGCAACTTTGGAAAATTGTCTAGAAAAATCCCCTATACAAAAGTCCACGAAATTTGGTGTGATTGAAGTTTGTATGGCCATCTTTCCATAGAAACTAGCCTCATACAAAAATCCCTTCGGATGTGCCTTGGGTGGTCTCCCGAACAGGCCCCGAAGATCACAGATTTACTCAGAAAAATGCAAATGAGCAGTTCTGAGTAAATCGGCTACCAATAATTCAAATGGAATTCAAAAATTATGAAACCAACTGGATTTGAAAATAGACTCATAAAGGAGTACTCAGAAACAAAAATCACTCGAATCGGACTTAAAACGAACACATGGCGGTCCGTCGAAGTGACAAGTTCTGTACTTGGACCTGAACTGTCCACTCAACTTCGACAGAGAGGTGTAAAAAATCGGCTAGATAGAAAATCATGAAATTTGGTGGACATAAACTAGACAGCCTCACCTTTCCCATGGTTCTAGAATCGCCCCAAAATTCATCCGGATGATGAAGTTACGGACGTCCGAAGTAGGGGTACAGGTGCTGTCAAGCTAAGCCACTTTTGAAGAAAATCAAATCCGAAAATTGACAAAGTGTGTGAGATTCGTGTGATATGAATCCAAAACCTTTGAAAAACATTTAAAATCACTCCAGAATTGATTTAGGCCATTTATTTGAGATTTATCACAATAAATGCAATAAACCCCAAATATGAGCCTATCCCGCCAAAATAGTGATATGTATGTGCAAGTGTAAAAACCCAAACAAGATCAATACAACATGCATATAGATTCAACAAAATAGGTTCTAGCATAGCCTAGGGTTCCGTTCCATTATCGTTTCCCTCTGTTCTCTTTAAGATAATCAAGGGTACTTTGAATATGGAACGGTTTACAATCAATCAAAAAGGCCTTATGCTACATAGGTTCTAGCACTAGGGTCAATCCCCAGTCTCGTTTCTCCTAGATCCGCCTTCACGTTTTACGGCTAGGGGAGTCTTGAGATACTTTGAGCCGGGGAAGGATTTCCACACATACAAACAAGGCTTTACACTACAGAAAGGTAGAAGAAGAGATCTAGATCTAGGAATGTAAAGACAGAAAATAAAAAGAAAAGTTGAGGCTTACCTGAGTGCTGGAGGCGATTCCACAGCGATTTTCTTCTTCTCTTGGAGTTCTTTTTTGCGAGAATTCAAAACAAGAGTTGTGTGTCATTTGCTCAAGGAGGAGGCTCCTATTTATAGGCAAGGGCTAAGGTCATTGGTAGACACAAATTAATGTCTAGAACCCCTCCAACCTAAACCCTAAGGTTATTTCCGCGATTTCCCCTCATTTAATGAGGGACATGATGGTAAAAGTGAAAAGCTCTCGGAAAACCCTAATTTTGAGCAAACTTAAGGTATCCGGTATATCAGACCGGATAACAAAGGGCATTAAGGTATCCGGTACATGGTACCAGATACGCTAAAGCCCACAAGTATCCGGTATGAGTATCCGGATACGGGAAAGGGTACTTGTATCCGGATACTCAATCCGGATACAGGTAAAAGTATATTTTCTTCAAATTCTGTGCTGGCTTTCCAGGAGATAATGATTTTTGATGATTGTTTGTGCAATTTTGGGTGTCTACAACTGCCCCTCTTTGTGGGAGCTGCGAAGCAGTGAGCTGCAAAGAGTAGACAAACCCAAATTGCATTCCCTTGAGCATGATTTGCTCGGTTCAATTCAATTTTTGTAGAAAACAATTTTTGAGTGGAGATTTGCCAAAAAGCCCTCACTTTAAGGGGGCATCTCTCCAAGAGTTCTTAAATTCCACTGAGCCCTTTGTGGCTGTGAAGTGGATTTTAAGCCCAAAAATAGGGTTTTGAAAAACTGATTTTTTATCAAACCAAGTTGAAAATTGAGTGCATATCATCCTTTTGACCAGGCACATTTCCCAAAGTTGTCCCGAATTCCACAGAGCTCTCGTGGCTGTGGGGTGGATTTCAAGACAAAAATAGGATTTTGAGAAAATAGAAATTGTAGCACAATTTTGCTCTTTCCTTTTCCTTCTTTTTTTTTCTTTTCTTCTTTTTTTTTTCTTTTCTTTTTTTCTTTTTCTTTTTTTTTCTTTTTTTCTCTTTTTTCCTTTTCTTTTTCTTTTTTCTTTTCATTATTCTTTCTTGTTTTTTTTTTTCCATTTTTTCTATTTTTTCTGCTTTTTTCTATTTTTTTCTTTTTTTCTTTAGTATCCGGTAAGTGTATTCGGATAATACAGGGTCTGCGGGTATCCGGCCTGAGTATCCGGATCCCGCATGTTTACTTAAGTCGCGCGCGACCGCGACCTTTCATTCCTTTTCTTCTTGCTCCGATTACCCAGACCGGCCATCTCCTTCTTCTTCTTCACCCGACGACTCGTCCTGCTTCTCCGGCGATCTCCAGCAACTCCGGCGATACCTATTGCTGCCGGCGACGACCTGCAACTCCGGCGACTTCCCTTGTTCGATCATTCCAAGCAGCAGTCGAGCCCTAGCTCGCGATTTTCTCACTGTTCATCGACTATTCTCGGATTCCGGTGGTTCCTTCTTCTCTCCCACAACCAATCCGACTTCTCTACCTGCATTCAGGTTTTTCTTTCTTCTTATTGCAAATCAAACAATGACTTTAGCTTGGCATTCCTCAATTGACATGCTCTTTGTTTAGCTTAGCACCGAATTGCCACTTGCATTTTTTTTTTTCATTTTGTGAATTACTGTTTGATTGTTCTTGATTGCTCCCTTCTCCACTGTTCTCCACAAGTGCATAGGATTGGAGTTTGTATTTTATGTAAAATCTTTGCATGCTGACCGATCTTGTTCATAAGCTTTTGGTACTGTTGGAAATTTCAGACTTGATGCCATGCCACATTTTCTCTGTCATTTATGATTCCTGATGACCATGGTCTGTTGCCTTAGACTTCGGAATTGTTTGCCAGTGACATGATTTGTTCTTGACTGCTCTTTGATGTTTTTCTGAATTGCTGACATTGTACTGCCATTGGCTCTTTTCGGACTTGATGGCCAATTCTTGATCATGTGGTATTTCTTTTCTTGCAACTGATTTTTTCTTGGTAATCCTTGATGATTCTTGAGACTAGCTTGTCTGGAGAGCCACTTATTATAATCTGTCTCAAATTTTTCCAGAAACACTTGAACTGCAACAGACCACAAAATTAAGTTAGAATTCTTGACAATAGCTTTGAAGAGACCAAGGTCCTATTAAACACGAATTGAATCTGGACCCAAAAGCCAAGTATTATTCCTAACAAATGTGCAATGAATCTAGATCAAAACCAAGTAGAGTTCCTGATAAATTTAAACTGCATTTAGATTCAAAGCAAAGTAGGACTGGTTCTCATAGGACACTTCCTGTTGTATGTAGATGGCTAGGAGTCGCTCTCGTGTGCGTGAGGAGGTTGACCCGGCCGACCGGCCTTCTTCTTCTCGAGATCGGATTGAGACTAGTTCTAGTGCCACCCTGTCCGAGCCATTAGGCGATTCTCGAGAGAGCTCTGCTGAGGTAGGCTTTCAAAAATTTTCCTTTCTTTCTTTCTTCTATTCTCCTTTCCCACACAACCTTCACACCTTTCTCTTGAATTTTAGCCCGTGGTTGCACCGGCTCGGGGTCGAGGCAGAGGCAGAGGCAGAGTTCAGGATCAGGCCCCTGAGGGCGAGAGAGGCTGTGGTAGAGGCCGAGGCAGAGCCAGAGATACGGCTCCGGAGGGGGTTGCTGTAGCTCTGGCAGGGGTCTCTGAGGAGTTGAGGGCTTCTATGCATGATACAGAGCTCCTCCATGGCTTGGATAGCCACCCCTCTATGTGCATCAGGGCCGATGTGCCGCTTCCCTACTACTCTTCCCACTTGCGCGGCAGCTGGGGGAGATTCAGCGAGTTGGCACGGTCACTTTCTCCGGCACTTAGGCGGGAGTTTGGGAGGTGCCACCTGGATCACTTCCTCAGTATTCCATCGTTCAGAGCCGACCGTCCGCTTACTTTTGCCATGATGGAGAGATATTTCCCCGAGACGCAGTCATTTCATTTGCCGGACGTGGAGCTGGGGATCCGCCCCTCCGATTTTGTGATGATTACCGGTATTCCGTTGACGGGGCGGACCATCATCTTGGAGCGGCCTTCTGCGGAGGATATTGGCCTCCTTCTGGGGTATCAGGCCTTGCCACTTACTGCTTGGGATGGGCGGAGTGGCCGGCTCTCCATTAGCTGGCTGCGGGAGAGTCTGGCTCGACATTTTGAGAGGAGGCACGAGACCGTTTCTGGGGAGGATGCAGCCTTTGCGCCGATCTTCTGACATGTATTCCTGCTGATGTTGGGGAGCTGCTTCTTCCCGGAGGATACGACTGGTGTCAGTCCGCTCTTTTTGGATGCCTTGAGAGATTTCCATCAGACCCGCCAGCTAGCATGGGGTCGGCTGATCTATGGGACCATCTTGGCCGGGCTGTGCCGAGCGGTTCGAGGCTTAGCATCTCCGAGAGGTGATGGAGTCAGCAGCCGGTTCTTCTGGCAGATTCTACAGGTATTGCATTCATCTGTCTGGTTTAATTCCTTCGGCTATTTCTTTTCTTGACTGATTTTTCTTTTGCTAGGTGTTCATGTACACCTATATGACCTTCTTCCGACCCTCCCCGGTACCTGAGGTTGCGGATTTCCCTGTGGCCCTGCGATGGTCGGCCCAGGTCCGAGATGCCGATAGGAGCCAGCCTCGCACTGCCCGGGTGCACTTGGACCGTGCCCGCCGACCTGATGTAAACCCTTTATCCTTTTTCCTTTTTATTTCTTTTCCTGTATCTTGACTGTACCTGATTATTTTTCCTTTTTTGCAGCTCCTCCTGTCCCGATTTGATGACGTGGACGTTGGAGTGGCCCGTGAGATGGCGGTACAGGACGCCTTCGATAGAGATCGACGACGTCAGCCCTACCAGTGCTTCCTTGGGAGGCTTGGTAGGGTGATGTACTTGGGAGAGCGCCTGTACTTCCAGCACACTGGCGCACTTCGCATCCCCGTCCCTCCTCCTCCTGTGGGTCCTGACACACTCCTCCCGGGCTTTGACGTGGATCAGTTCGATCATTTTCTGGATGCGGAGGGGCTCACAGTAGCCGGAGATTACGACGAGTGGTTCCAGAGGGTATCTATTGGATGCTTGATGGATCGACCCACTCGTGCCGGGGTGACTGAGATCGGCGGGATTCGTATCCGGATCCATGAGGACACTGTAAGTCTTGCACTCTTCCTGTTTTTATCTGCCTTTCTGTATGCATTTCTGATCCTCTTCGGTTTTTGTTGACAGGTACACGAGCTGAACACCATCAGGGACCGGTTCGAGAGCCAGCGGGCTGCGATCGATGATATGATCGCGGAGCACGATGCGGTCGTGGCCCAGCGGGATGCCCGGATCAGGGAGCTGGAGGCCTTAGTTGCTGAGCTCCAGGCTAGACAGGTATCTGGTCTTCTTATATTTTCTTTTCTTTCATTTTCCTGTTTCTGCTATTCTGATATGCTTGTTTGACTTGTGCAGGGCCCGGTCCATGATCAGGATGCCTTCTTTGAGCATGATTTCCTGATTCCTGACCCATCTCCGGCTCGGGCTGCTGATCCCGAGGATGCCCCAGCGGCTGGTCTTGACGAGCCGGATCCTCCTGCTCCTTCTGCAGACATTCCTGGTATGATCTTCTTTTAATTCTCCTCTTTTATTCTTCCTTATATTTGAGTCTTCTGATTTTTCTCTTTTCTGTGGACTCAGCTACTTCTGATCCCGGCCCCTCTGCTGCTGATGCTGGGCCTTCTGGAGCTGCGGGAGCAGAGGATGCTTTGGATGAGGGCCCAGTTGGGCCGGTTGCTGCTGAGCCCGAGGCTTCTTCCCCAGATTCTACTCCTACTCCTCCCCCAGATCTCGAGGATTATTGCTTGGAGTATCATCTTCAGCAGGTGGTAGGTCGGCATCCTCGCCATGCAGCCGAGCGGATCCTTGCCTACTCTAGAGGTCGAGGACTTTGGGGGCGAGACCGTAGAGGTGGACGCGGCCGAGGACGCGGGGGATGATCCTGCATAGGAGTAGATTAGGATTTTTTCATTTTTATATCATCATCCCTGTACAAAACTTCCAGATATATATGAAAAAAACTTTTTATTCATTCTATCATGTCTTGCACATCTTTTGTTCTCAATTTTATGCAATTATGACATGTAAGCAGGTAAAACAGGTAAAAAAATTCGGATTTTTCATCCTTAGCTCTTTTTTTGCATTTTTTTCTCGGTATCCGGTCTGACATACCGGATACATTGACTGGTCTTTGTATCCGGTATGTCATACCGGATATTCATGGAAGCCTCTGTATCCGGTATACTTATCCGGATCTTACTAAAGCCTTTGTATCCGGTCTGAGTTACCGGATACGTTAAAAGATGCTATAAATGCAACCAGTCTCGGGATTTGAGCATTTTTTACGAGTTTTTGAGTTTAGAAAACCCCTTTTTCGCCTTTTTCTTCCTCCTCTTGAGTTCTAGCTTGCTCCCGTCAAATCCAATGGAATCCGGATCATCTTCTGCCCCGTTATTGTCTGTCCACACTGCCTCCCCTGCAAAACAGCCTTTTAGATCAAAACCCCCAAATCTCACTAGGTACAACCCTGTGGATTCCTTTTACACAAGGTGGGTTAACTCTATGACCCTAGATGAGGAGAGGAGATGGGGTACTACCAACCTAGGCCATACCCTGCTCATTCCCAAGGTTCCCTTCAAGTGGGAGATTATAGAGGCCATGATTGGTCATTGGGTTCCTGATCTCAACTTGTTCCGTTTTGGGACCCATGAGATGACCCCAACCATTGAGGAGGTGGAAACCATCCTGGGCCTGAGGTTTGATGAGAAGGTGGTGAATCCACCTCTTAGACCCAGTTACAAGAAGGAAGCTTCTACTTTTTTGGGCATAGGGAAGAAGGACTTGGGGGATTCTGACACCCTTTTGACCCTATCTAAGGCTTTTTTGACTGAGAAGCTTTTAAGGGGAGAAGATAAGGAGGCCCGGTTCAATGCCCTGACTTTGATTGTGGTCAACCAGTTGCTTTTCCCACGGGAGGATGACGAGGTGGACTTGGCCTTGATTTCCGTGATATGCCAGGTTAGGGAGCGGGAGAGGTTGGCCCCTATGATTTTAGCTGGGATATATCAGGCCTTAACCGACTGCTACAATAGGAAGTCGAAACGCTTCCTAGCATGTGCCCAGATCCTACAGGTAAAAAGTTTTTTTTTCTTTTTTTCTTGCTTTTTGCCTTTCTTTTTTTTTTTTTTTTTTATACAATGTGCTGACACCTCTCTCTTTCTTTGCAGCTTTGGCTACTTGATCATTTGAGCCAGATTGAAGAGATCAATCGACACTTCTTCCCGAGTCTGAAAGTCCCTCTCTTGATGAGCAATAGGGGGTGCCCCGATATTCCAGGGGGCAAACAGGGCTGGTTCACTTTCTTGGGCTCGCTTCAGGATGACCAGGTCAGATGGCCTGGTACTTATCAGCCTAATGCGGAGACAGTGATTAGCTTCCGAGACCGCAACTTTTTGATTCTGGCGGGCCTGAAGCATGCAGTGCTGTATCTTCCTCTGCGGGTCCTTCTTCAGTTCCGAGCGACCCAGGGGATTATCATCCCATGTGGATATGAGGATTGTCTTGGGCCCCTTTCTATGAAGCTGAATGCCTGGCTGATGAAGGAGTGGTCCTATGTCCGCTTCATGCATGGTCCAGTCTTCTCAGAAGCCCATGTGAAGGATTATCTCTTCTGGATCAAGGAACAAATACAGACTCAGGCCCCAGTACCCGAAGATTCTCCTGTAGTCTTGGCTCCCACCTATGAGGACATTCTAGAGTCTGAGCGGGCTTCTCATAAGCGGCTTCAGCAAATATGGGTGCGGGAGGCCCAGGAGCTCAGGATACAGGGTGCTTATCTGGAGAGGTAGCTTGAGGAGCAGATCTCACGCCGTACTGCCGTGGAAGAGAAGCTGGAGGAGCAGAGGCAGGCCCGTCGCTTTGAGGTCCGTATGATCCGGCAGAAGTACCAGGATACTTTGGCCAGCCTTAGGAGTATGCGGATCAGGCAGGCCCTTTCAGATGAGGTCATTTCCTTCCTGAGTGATCCCGCTGCAGAGGGGGCTTCAGGAGTCATTGCAGCTCAGGCAGCTCGGATTCGGGAGCTTGAGGAGCGGCTAGGAGATAGGGGTTAGCTTTATTTCCTGCACATTTTTCATACCTTTGTACAAAACTGAACTCCAATAGTGGAAATACAAAGGTTTTAATTCAAAATAAAGTTTTTATATTATTGGCCTCAGAATGCTCAGATGCTTGTAAAAACAAAGGTTTTATGAAAAGTATTTGATTTCTCATCACTGGCCAAAGTATAATTTTTCCTTTTTATATTTTTTTTTGTATTTTTGAAATTTGGTCCATGCACTTAATCACCTATAATTAAAGGAATTAGAACCAGGTTAAATAATGAAAAGGGTAGTCCAGAAAATACTGAGGGATCAGAACCGTCCATCTTAGGACCTTTAGAGTCATCCCCAAACTGCCAAAACTGCCCCATTCTGCTCATGCCGATTTTGCTTCAATCTCCGATTTCCATGATCAACTCAACCTCTGATTTTCTTTCATTTTTCTTATTATTTTTTTCTTTTTGCCTTTTTGCCAATATTGCCCCTAGCGCCAGTTACGGTTTTCACTAGGGCCGGCTTCTGAATTTCGTCATCACCCATCTTACTCTGATATTTGAATGAACAAACTAAGATCACCGAGGGCTTATCAATAGGACGAAATAAAGGCTAGGCTCAGTTTATGAAAGAAAGGGTATTAAAGGCCCAAAAATTTTCAAGTGTGGAAATAGGTCAACCGGACTTACAGTCATGATGAATTTAACCCTTTTCCCCCAAATTGCATTTTTTGCATTTTTTTCACACTTGGCTTTCATTTGCCATTTCCATTGCTTTTCCTCTCTTTTTTCTTTTTCTTTCCTCACTTTTGCCCCAATTGATTTTGCCCCAATTTGACTGTAAATCCGGTTTAGGTTGATCAAAGAAACGAACCGGCTCAACTTGGCTAGACTATGGATTAAAACTTTTGAAGGAAATAAAGAAAAATGGCCTCGGATCATTTCCTAGAAATATTCACTCAAGGAAAATACCTTTTTACCGCATCAGAGTTAATGGGCTCAGGAAAATCTGACCCATCCATTTCTGCTAAGATGAGTGCTCCCCCTGATAGGACTTTCTTGACGACATATGGGCCTTCCCAATTGGGCTTGAACTTACCACGAGGATCTTCCAAAAATGGTAAGATTTTCTTTAGCACCAAGTTTCCTTCTTGGAAAGTTCTGGGCCTCACCTTCTTATTGTAAGCCCGGGCCATTCTCTTCTGGTACAATTGTCCATGGCAAAGCGCTTTCAACCGTTTTTCTTCTATCAGGTTAAGTTGATCATGTCTTGATTGGATCCATTCGGCTTCTTCTAGTTCTGCTTCCATGAGCACTCTGAGTGACGGGATTTCTACTTCCACGGGCAAGACTGCTTCCATCCCATAGACTAGGGAGTACGGGGTTGCCCCAGTTGAAGTTCGGATCGAGGTTCTGTAGGCATGTAGAGCAAGTGGCAGCATTTCATGCCAATCTTTGTAGCTCACTACCATCTTCTGGATGATTTTCTTTATGTTCTTGTTTGCTGCTTCCACTGCCCCATTCATCTTAGGCCTGTACGGAGCTGACTTGTGGTGGGTGATCTGAAACTGCTCACACATTTTTTTCATGTCCTTGTTCTTAATATTTGAAGCATTGTCTGATACTATGGCATTTGGCAGTCCATAGCGACAAATGATATTGTGCTTCAAAAATTTAATAACATGGTTGCTTGTGATGTTCGCATATGAAGCTGCTTCCACCCACTTAGTGAAATAGTCAATCGCCACTAGGATGAATCTATGTCCGTTCGATGCTTTAGGGGAGATCATGCCGATGACATCTATGCCCCACATAGAGAAGGGCCAGGGTGATGTCATGTTGTGCAGCTCACCTGGGGGTGCATGCTTATTATCTGCATAGATTTGGCATTGATGGCACCTCCTGACATGTATACAGCAATCGTGCTCCATGGTCGTCCAGTAGTATCCTAGCCTCAGGATCTTCTTAGCCAGCATGTGCCCACTCATATGGGGCCCACAGACTCCTCCATGTACAGTCTCAATCAGCCTTTCCGATTCAGCCTTGGCAACACATCTTAGCAGAATGTCGTTATGCGACCTCTTGTACACATGTCCACCACTTAGTAGAAATTGACCAGCCAATCTCTGTATTGTCCTCTTCTCAGTAGCAGTGGCATTTCTGGCAGACTCCGATTATTCAAGAAGTTCTTGATATCCTGAAACCATGGTGCTTCTTCTTCTGGTGCTCCCTCTAGAACGAGACAGTAAGCCGGTTCATCTCTAACCTCAATTTCCAGCGGTCTGATGTCTACTCCTTCTGGTATGCTGACCATTGAAGCCAAGGTTGCTAGAGCATCTGCAAACTGATTCTTGGCCCTTGGCATATAGTTGAAGGAAATTCGAGTGAAATTTGTGCTTATTTCTTCCAAATACTGGTGATAGGGGATCAATTTGTGATCCTTGGTTTTCCACTCACCAGTTGTTTGGAAGATGATAAGACTCGAATCCCCGTATACGTCAAGTTCCTCTACTCCATGATCCATGGCTGCTTGCAATCCAATTATGTATGCTTCATATTCTGCTATGTTATTAGTGCACTGGAATCTCAGTTTTACTGCAATTGGGATATGTGAACCATCTGGTTTAACCAAGACTGCCCCTATTCCGTTCCCATTCATGTTGGCGGCCCCATCAAAGAACATCTGCCAAGAACTCTCACTGTCCTCCTCTTCAGTGTACAGAATTGCCTCATCTGGGAAGTTGGTCTTCAAGGGTTGATATTCTGGCAGAGGATGTGCAGCCAGGTGATCAGCTATGGCTTGACCCTTGATCGCCTTCTGGGTGATGTATGTGAGGTCAAACTCGGACAGTAGCAGTTGCCACTTTGCCGTCCTGCCAGTCAGTGCCGGTTTCTCAAATAAATATTTCAGCGGGTCCATCCGGGATATCAATAGTGTGGAGTGACTAAGGAAGTAATGCCTTAGCCTCTGAGTGGCCCACACTAGAGCACAACAAGTCTTCTCCAATGATGAGTATTTAGCTTCATATTCTGTGAATTTTTTACTCAGATAGTAAATTGCCCTTTCTTTTCTACCAGTCTCATCATGTTGCCCCAAGACACATCCCATCGACGTTTCCAACACTGACAAGTACAGGATCAGTGGTCTTCCTGGAGTTGGTGGCACTAGCACAGGTGGGTTCAGCAAATACCTCTTTATTGTATCAAACGCCTGCTGGCAATCCTCATTCCAGACCTTCGGGTTATCTTTCCTCAAAAGTTTGAAAATTGGTTCACAGATAGCAGTGAGCTGTGCTATGAACCGGCTTATGTATTGAATCCTTCCAAGAAAACCCCTGACCTCCTTCTCAGTTCTGGGTGCTGGCATTTCAATTATGGCCTTGGCTTTTGCCGGGTCAATTTCGATTCCTCTTCGGCTCACTATAAACCCCAGTAACTTCCCTGATGTAGCCCCAAAGACGCATTTAGCCGGGTTAAGCCGTAGACTGTACTTCCTGAGCCGATCAAACACTTTCTTCAGATTGATCAAGTGGTCCTCCTCTTTGCATGATTTGGCAATCATATCGTCCACGTAGACTTCCATCTCTTTGTGGATCATGTCATGAAATAGTGCAGTCATGGCCCGCTGGTATGTTGCCCCAGCGTTCTTAAGCCCAAATGGCATGACTGTGTAGTGGAATGTGCCCCAAGGTGTGATAAATGCTGTTTTCTCTTGATCCTCCTTAGCCATCTTGATCTGATTATATCCCGAGAACCCATCCATGAAAGAAAACAGGCTATGTACCGCAGTATTATCGACCAGAATGTCGATGTGTGGAAGCGGAAAATCGTCCTTTGGGCTCGCCCTGTTCAAGTCTCTATAATCCACGCACATTCGGACTTTCCGTCCTTCTTTGGTACCGGTACTATGTTTGCGAGCCACTCAGGGTACGTAGAGACTGCCAAAAATCCAGCTTGGAACTGTTTGACCACTTCGTCCTTGACCTTCAGAGTCCATTCCGGTTTCAATCTTCTCAGCTTCTGCTTAATCGGCTTAACCCCTGGCAAAATTGGCAACTTATGCACCACCATGTCCGTGTCCAACCCCGGCATGTCCCGATACGACCAAGCAAACACATCCTTGTAATCTGCCAAGAACTGTGACATTTCATTTTTCTGCACATCAGACAAGCATGACCCGATTTTCACAATTTTTGGGTCATCTTTGGTCCCAAGGTTTATGGATATGGTCTCCTCAATATTAGGTTGGACCCCCTTTTCATGACGTTCCAATTGGTATTCAATTTCTTTTGGAACGTCTTTTTCTTCGACCTCGGTCTCTTCTTCGACCCCCATGAGATCAAAGTCGAGCTCAAGGTCGAAGTCATATTCAACCTGGTCCAATTCGGTCTGATTATATGGTTCATAAGTGGTTTGGACCTTTTTGAAAAAATTAAATTTTCTAGAAAAAATAGAAAAATCTTTTTGGGTTTTTTGTGGGCCTTCTAAACATAATTCCCCTGAAGACGAAGGCCCATTAGAACCTTTAGGGAAATGGCACTCCACTATTGGAGTTTTTTTTTGGAAGCCGCGTTAGTTTGCCGAACAAACGCTGCTTCAAAGGTAAGGGGAGTTTCCTCCCAATTGTTTAATACAAAATTTTGGGGAGCAGGGGAAATAGGGAAAGCCCGCTCCTCAAGCCCAACATCCGATGCCATCATCACCGGGTGGATACTGCCCTTTTCTGCTGCGGGGCCCAGTTCAGAAATGACCTTGTCTGGAACCTTTACTGCGGCCCAGTCAATAAATGGCAGTTCCATGTCTGCCCCTGTCTTTTCGCCTTCAGTCACGGCGAAGAATGCACCAACATCCTCAGAAAAGTCCACCTGCTGCTCGGGCTGTGGTCCAGGCCCATCCACTGCTCCCAGTATTGGAGATGGGTTATAGGGTTGTAGGGCCGAAACAGAAGGCTTTTGAAATGGGTTGACATTGTAGTAGGGAGGTTTTGATTGGTCCATAGGAGGAGAAATTTGGATTATATAAGCGGGTTTTGGAAAGTTCACCCTCAGATGTGGGAGTTTTCCTTTGCTTCTGCTCTCCCCTTCTTCATGTTTCATTCTTCTCCAGCCTCTGGGCTTGAAGCCCAACCCTACTTTGGGGATCAGTTTCTTAGCCGTGATTGGCTCAACCATCCCCTGCAAATTGATTCCCAGGCCTTTCCCTGGGTGAAAGTGGTATTTTTCCATCACTTTCTTGATCATCCTTTCTGCAGTGGTCCCCTTTTCTTTCTTTTTCTCACACCCCCCAGGTATGTAATTTACCGCCTCAAATTGAAACGAGTGGAATGCAATCTTGTCAACAGTCAAGTCCACATTGATTAGGGGTACATCAGGTGACACAATGGGTGGCACCAAGTTTTCGGCTAGGACTGTTATCACCCTTTGCCCTCTTACATATTTCACCCTTTGGTGGAGCGTGGATGGTATTGCCCTAGCCGAATGTATCCACGGCCTTCCTAGGAGCAGATTGAAGGCTGCAGGTATATCCATCACTTCAAATGTGATGTTAAAGATATTCGGTCCAATTGTGACCGGCAGTTCAATCTCCCCTAGGGAGTGGGTCTTGGAGCTATCGAAAGCTCTCACTATCCGCCCATTCCGTTTGATCTTTGACTGGTCCAGACCCAGCTTGGTAAAAGTGATTAACGGGCAAACGTTTAACGCTGACCCGTTGTCAATTAAAACCCGTGCAACCATGCAGCCCTTACAAAGCACAGTGATGTGCAAAGGGTCCACATGATAACACCCACCTGGGCTGATCTCACCTTCTGAGAAACTTATCACATTATGTGACAAGATTTGACCAACCATTTTACCAAGCTGGTCTGGATCAATGGTCTGGGATACGTGTGCACTCTGTAGCACCCTTAACAATGCATCCCTATGCTTTTCAGAATTCAGCAAAAGGCCCAGTATTGAAATCTGGGCCGGGACCTTGTTTAGCTGATCCACAAGATTAAATTCACTCTTTTTTATTATTTTTATGAGGTCCGATGCCTCATTTTCTGCACCCTGGGGGGTGTCTTCTCCCACTTTATTTTTTCCTTTCTGTTTTCTTTTTTCTTCATTTTCTTTTTTCTCTTTCTCTGCTTCTGTCTCTTTTTCTTTCTCTTCGCCCCCTGCATATCTCCCTGACCTCGTCATGAGGTTCACCTCCTCCTGGTTCGGGTTTCTAACCGCTGGAACCGTAGCCGTGATTCCCTCGCTGTAGTTCCATGGTACAGCGGCCTCTGAATAGGCTAATTTAGGGATGTCAACCACTAGTGGCTGGAGTTTGGACCGGGATGTATGAGCCGGTTTAGGGATAGTCTGGGCTGGTTGCACATTTACAACCAGGGGTTGAAGTTTGGATTTGGTGGGGACAGAAGAAGTGATGGAAGCAGTGGTGGGGTCAAGATTGATGACCAGTGGAGTCTTAGACGGCTTGGATGGAGAACAAGTGGGTGGACTGCAATTGAAGACCAATGGGGGCCTTGCAGTATTTATCTGGGTCATAAGAGATGAGACCCGGTTCAAAGAGGAACTTATGTCCTCAGCAGCTGTATTATTTTTTTGGGAGACCATGTTGATCTCCTCCTCTTCCTCTTCTTGGAAGAAACGGACCTGGACAGTGGTCCCTACTGGTGCTATAAGCTGTGATGGGTCAAAGGCCCTTCTGGTGGTGGATATGGCAGTGATGGAGTTGGATGGGCCTGCCCCGTTGTGGTAAGGCAGAGGATTCTGCCCAATATCATTCCCGGACGGGGCCGGTGCAGCAGTGTTGAACACCAAGGCCTTCTGGTCCAACAGGTCCTGGACCGCATGCTTCAATACCCAGCAGGTATCTGTAGAGTGTCCCGGTGCACCCATGTGGAAGTCACAGGTGACCGATGTGTCAAAATTTCTTCCCCTGGTGGCATTCGGGTTAGGCTCCTTCAGAGTCAAGTATTCCCCTTTCAGCAGGGTTGGCAGTAGTTGGGAAAGAGATATTGGTAGAGGGGTGAAAACCCGGTTCTTTCTTGCTGCGAACCAGGCATCCCGCTCCTCCTTAGAAAAAGTCCTCCTTGTGTTAGCTGGCACAGAGGGAGGGAAGTTGACATTCAGCGGGGTCTGGTACGACTGCTGGGCCTGCTGGGCCTGTTGGGGTGCCGAGATGTTCACGTGCAGTGGCTTCTTGGCTGGAGGAGCCTGGACCAGGTTCACCTCCCCTTCTTTTCGGGCCCCCGTCTTTTTAAACCCGGCCCCTTTCTTCTGGGCCATGGAGGCAGAGGAATCAGACTGCCCAGTCAGAGTAGAGTAGTCTATCAGCCTTCCTGACCTGACCCCTTCCTCGATCCGGTCCGCCACCTGCACTAGGGCTGCAAAGTTGGTGGTTATCTGACCCACCAGATGGTTGTAAAAGGGCTGCCCCAGTGTGCCCATAAAGGTGGAGATCATCTCCGGCTCCTGCATAGGTGGCCTGACCTGGGAGGCGGCCTCTCTCCATCTCTTGGCGTACTGCCGTACCGGTTCATCCTTCCCCTTGGTCATCCTCATCATGTCGTACCGGTCCGGCACGATCTCAGAATTGAACTTATATTGGTCCAAGAAAGCGTCTGCTAGGTCCTTCCACCTCCTGATCCTTCCATGGTCCACTGTAGCGAACCACCGAAGGGCTGACCCGGTCAGACTCCTCTGGAAGAGCTGGATCAGTATTCCATCGTCCCGGCCAAACTGGCACAGGGCCCCGCAGTATAGTTTCAGATGGCTTAATGGGCAGCCCGTGCCATCAAACTTGTCGAAATCTGGGCACCTGAACTTAGCCGGTAGACAGACGTCCGGGTACATGCACAGATCCTCGAAGGTGGTGCCTGCATGGCTGCCTCCCCCTTCACCTCTTTCAGCTCTGCCTGGATCCTCTCTATCTTCAGCAGCATTTTCTTTTCCATCTCATCTCGGGCCTTTTCTTTCTCCAGCTCTTTCTCAGACTCCGCCATATTTTCCCTGATCAGAATGGGTTCAGGGCCTGGTTCAGAAATGGGCTCAGGCATGGGCTGAACCGGAGGCGGAATGTAGGCCTGAGGTGGTGGTGCCTGATGGGAAGTAGATGCCTGGTTCGGGGCTTGGGCCTGTTGGGCCTGAGCCGCCAGTAGGTCCCCCAGCATTTTGGCCAGACCGGCCACTTGCTCCTGCAGCTGAGTAAAGTCCTGAGCGGGGACGGTAGCTTGGGCTTGGTTCTCTTCAGTATTCATGGCTCTTGCTTTGGATCTGGTCACGGGAGCAATGACTGCAAATAAGTGCACCTGGGTTGAATGTACCTGAGGAAAAAAAATGAATAGAACATGTTAGCTTCCACTTAACTTGAGTCACACCCCTATATATGTAAACCAGTAGGTTAGGTGAACACCAGCCAGAAAAAATTTTTTGTTTTTGTTTTTGTTTTTTTTTTTTGTTTTGAGTTGGAATATTCTAGGGCTTCCAAGGGTCCCAATTTTTTTTTTTTTTTTGATTTGATCAACCAAGGTTTTCATGGAATATTCTAGGGCTTCCAAGGGTCCCAATTTTTTTGATTTGATTGATAAAAATAACCAACCAAGGTTTTCATTTTTTTTTTTGATTTGATTGATAAAAATAACCAACCAAAGGTATCTTGGAATATTCTATCCAAGTATCCCACAAATGTTTTGATTTGATTGATAAAAATAACCAACCAAAGGTGTCTTGGACTACTCTATCCAAGTATCCCACAAATGTTTTGATTTGATTGATAAAAATAACCAACCAAAGGTGTCTTGGACTACTCTATCCAAGTATCCCACAAATGTTTTGATCTGATTGATAAAAATAACCAATCAAAGGTGTCTTGGAATATTCTAGGGCTTCCAAGTATCCCACAAATGTTTTGATTTGATTGATAAAAATAACCAACCAAAGGTGTCTTGGACTACTCTATCCAAGTATCCCACAAATGTTTTGATTTGATTGATAAAAAATAACCAATCAAAGGTGTCTTGGACTACTCTATCCAAGTATCCCACAAATGTTTTGATCTGATTGATAAAAATAACCAATCAAAGGTGTCTTGGAATATTCTAGGGCTTCCAAGTATCCCACAAATGTTTTGATTTGATTGATAAAAATAACCAACCAAAGGTGTCTTGGACTACTCTATCCAAGTATCCCACAAATGTTTTGATTTGATTGATAAAAAATAACCAATCAAAGGTGTCTTGGACTACTCTATCCAAGTATCCCACAAATGTTTTGATCTGATTGATAAAAATAACCAATCAAAGGTGTCTTGGAATATTCTAGGGCTTCCAAGTATCCCACAAATGTTTTGATTTGATTGATAAAACTAACGAACCAAAGGTGTCTTGGACTACTCTATCCAAGTATCCCACAAATGTTTTGATTTGATTGATAAAAAAAACCAACCAAAGGTGTCTTGGACTACTCTATCCAAGTATCCCACAAATGTTTTGATCTGATTGATAAAAATAACCAACCAAGGTTTTCATTTTTTTTTTTTAATTTGATTGATAAAAATAACCAACCAAGGTTTTCATGGAATATTCTAGGGCTTCCAAGTGTCCCACTTTTTTTGATTTGATTGATAAAAATAACCAACCGAGGTTTTCATTTTTTTTTTTTGATTTGATTGATAAAAATAACCAACCAAGGTTTTCATGGAATATTCTAGGGCTTCCAAGTGTCCCACTTTTTTTTGATTTGATTGATAAAAATAACCAACCAAAGGTTTTTTTTCTTCTTCAAATTTGCTGAATTTTCTCAGTTTTCAAGTTCCAGAGTTTGATTGACACATGTTTGAGTTGAGTTGGTGTCAAAAAAATATGACACCTTGGTTTCCTCTTTGATTTTCAAACTTAGGTTAAATCCTGAAAGAATATTTTATTTTATTCTTTTTTGTTTTTCTTTTTTTTTCTTTTTTTTGTATTTTTGGGAACATTTCTTATGTTCTTTTCGGGGTGCCTAAGGATTATCCACAGTGTTTTAGGCATTTTATTCTGAAAACTTGGGCTGAAAAGCCAATTTGTGCATTTTTGAACGTATCCGGTATAACATTCCGGATAATAATATGCCTTATTGTATCCGGTTACCATAACCGGATTCACGCATATGCCTTTTTATCCGGAAATACATACCGGATATGAACAGGGTTGTTATTAACCGGCCTGAGTTGCCGGTTATTGCCGAAATGGCCCTTTTTGACTCATTTTTTCACCAGATTTGATTTTTTTTTCATTCCCAATTGATGTTCACCTTAATTTGACCTTCAAAACTTGCCCCGAATTGGGCTTGGACATTATATTTGCAAAATCCCCAAATTAATGAAAAGAACATGGTTTTACCTTGCCACCTTGTATTACCTTCATTCAATATGGTATTCACATTATACCTTGGCCTGTAAAACATGCAAACGGCCTTCCCACATTTACACCCAATTCCCCAAACGCAATTGTGTGCTTTTAGCTGACAACGTGTTTCTCCACCTTCAAGCGTATGGTTTTTTGGGTTTTGGCTTAATTGGCAACTTAGAACTCAAGTCTAGTGATGCCCGGAATCGAATCACAGATCCCATTGTCATCACATCATTGACTCAAATTCTAAGGTAAATGTTTTCACTTTCGCTTTCCGAAGTCACGACCTCGGTGCGCCAAGCTACACACATTCATGGTTCCACTTCCTAATAGGTAAAGGGTAGGCTGTGCAAATTGTTTCAAGTGCTCAAGTGCAATTTTAAAATTGTGGTAACATTCATAACGTCCCAGCCCCTTGCCACTCTTTTTCGTAGCCATGCATTCAATTTCAAGCCGAGGCATATATGACAAAATAATGAAGCTACATACAAGAAAGCAAGCACCAAATATGCACAAAAATATTACATGCCCAAAAAGTGGTATACAAAACATGTTATTTGTGCAAACAACAATCAACTCATGTAAGCATGCTTGAAACCCAAAAGCATTCCTAGAATTCCAGATTTCATGCTTTTTTTTCATGCTCAAAGTGTACCATTTCTACCCAACTTGAAGCCTAAAATTTTAGCACTTACTTGGCATGATACAAGAAAGGTTTTGATGGTAAAAACATGCTTGAAAACCCCCAAAATATACACTAAAATTCCCAGATTTTGTATTCTTCATCTTTAGTGCACAACATGCTTCATTCATGCCCAAATCAAAGCCTAGGAATTCAATCACTAAAATATGGCATAAGAAAGGTTTAAATTGGGGAAAACATGCTTGGAACTCTCAACATATATCCATTGAGTTTACTGAATTCATGCACTTCATTTTCATGCTCAAAACATGGCACTAAAAACCTCCCAAGACAAGGCAAACAAAAACAAGTAGGCATGCACAACAAGGTAAGGCCCTAAACATGATCCTAAGCATATCCAACCATACACACATGCCTTTATCAATGTAAAACTTAAAAGCATCTCAATCAGATTTAGAATACACCAATATACACCAATAAAGTAAACAAAATAGCAAGCATTCAAAAGTGATGAAAAAGCATGAATATACACAAAATGGCTTAAATCCACAAGTCCCCAGCAGAGTCGCCAGTTGTGAGACATGGGAAAAAATCACCGGAGTGATCATCCCTCCGTCAACACACGGGCTCAACGCAAAAATTGGGAGAGTCGCCACCATTCATCATTTCGGGGTGAGAATGGACACCAAAGAGTTCAAAATATGCAAAAATAGCCAAAAGACAAATTCTAGGATAAAAATAACCCTACTTGAAAATCAAGTCCAGAGATGGGTAAGGGGATTAGATTATGAACGGGGGAAGGTGTTAGGCACCCCCATTCATCCACACGAAGTGGTTGCCAAGTGTATGTTCATGTTGAAAAGAAAATAAGAAGCTTGCTAAAAATCATGGAAAAGCCTTGAAAAAGGAACAATGTATGATATTTCCACATGAAGATCTAAATGGATTTTAGATCATCTCTTATGTCAATATCACTTCTGGAATATCTCAAAAGATGGAAATCAAAGCAAAAGTGGCAAAAACCAAGTTGAGGCAAATCCGGGAATTTTGGTAAAAAGTAAGATCCTTTGTCTTGAAATCATTCAAATCCAATTCTGAATTGAACCAAACCAAATCCATTTGAAAGATTAGGGTAAATAAGAGTCTTATGCAAAATTTCACTTCATTCCGATGAAAATCCTAGGAGTTATGCTCCTTTGAAACTGCTGCTGGGGATTTTTAAAAGTGGTAAGTGGGCAACTTTGGAAAATTGTCTAGAAAAATCCCCTATACAAAAGTCCACGAAATTTGGTGTGATTGAAGTTTGTATGGCCATCTTTCCATAGAAACTAGCCTCATACAAAAATCCCTTCGGATGTGCCTTGGGTGGTCTCCCGAACAGGCCCCGAAGATCACAGATTTACCCAGAAAAATGCAAATGAGCAGTTCTGAGTAAATCGCCTACCAATAATTCAAATGGAATTCAAAAATTATGAAACCAACTGGATTTGAAAATAGACTCATAAAGGAGTACTCAGAAACAAAAATCACTCGAATCGAACTTAAAACGAACACATGGCGGTCCGTCGAAGTGACAAGTTCTGTACTTGGACCTGAACTGTCCACTCAACTTCGACAGAGAGGTGTCAAAAATCGGCTAGATAGAAAATCATGAACTTTGGTGGACATAAACTAGACAGCCTCACCTTTCCCATGGTTCTGGAATCGCCCCAAAATTCATCCGGATGATGAAGTTACAGACGTCCGAAGTAGGGGTACAGGTGCTGTCAAGCTAAGCCACTTTTGAAGAAAATCAAATCCGAAAATTGACAAAGTGTGTGAGATTCGTGTGATATGAATCCAAAACCTTTGAAAAACATTTAAAATCACTCCAGAATTGATTTAGGCCATTTATTTGAGATTTATCACAATAAATGCAATAAAACCCAAATATGAGCCTATCCCGCCAAAATAGTGATATGTATGTGCAAGTGTAAAAACCCAAACAAGATCAATACAACATGCATATAGATTCAACAAAATAGGTTCTAGCATAGCCTAGGGTTCCGTTCCATTATCGTTTCCCTCTGTTCTCTTTAAGATAATCAAGGGTACTTTGAATATGGAACGGTTTACAATCAATCAAAAAGGCCTTATGCTACATAGGTTCTAGCACTAGGGTCAATCCCCAGTCTCGTTTCTCCTAGATCCGCCTTCACGTTTTACGGCTAGGGGAGTCTTGAGATACTTTGAGCCGGGGAAGGATTTCCACACATACAAACAAGGCTTTACACTACAGAAAGGTAGAAGAAGAGATCTAGATCTAGGAATGTAAAGACAGAAAATAAAAAGAAAAGTTGAGGCTTACCTGAGTGCTGGAGGCGATTCCACAGCGATTTTCTTCTTCTCTTGGAGTTCTTCTTTGCGAGAATTCAAAACAAGAGTTGTGTGTCATTTGCTCAAGGAGGAGGCTCCTATTTATAGGCAAGGGCTAAGGTCATTGGTAGACACAAATTAATGTCTAGAACCCCTCCAACCTAAACCCTAAGGTTATTTCCGCGATTTCCCCTCATTTAATGAGGGACATGATGGTAAAAGTGAAAAGCTCTCGGAAAACCCTAATTTTGAGCAAACTTAAGGTATCCGGTATATCAGACCGGATAACAAAGGGCATTAAGGTATCCGGTACATGGTACCGGATACGCTAAAGCCCACAAGTATCCGGTATGAGTATCCGGATACGGGAAAGGGTACTTGTATCCGGATACTCAATCCGGATACAGGTAAAAGTATATTTTCTTCAAATTCTGTGCTGGCTTTCCAGGAGATAATGATTTTTGATGATTGTTTGTGCAATTTGGGGTGTCTACAATAGCGCACTTTGTTTTATCCTCTATCTTTTACACCTTGTTCTTAATTGTTTTGTAATCATTCAAGTAATGCCCTGATCCGTGAAAAAAAAACAACACCTGAATCTAGGGCATTACAGCCGAGCACCTGGCTGGGACAACATACCTAAAGTACTCTCCGTGACCATGTCCAAAACCCTAAATTACCTTATAAATCAAAACTTACACGACATACCGGAAAGTAATAAAACCCTGCCTTTAGGAAAGGAAAACCAAAATCTATGAGCCAAATTTCACAACTTTTCGCGTACTTACATATGTTCATGGTTTCAAATTGCGAGTTTACTCCAAAAAAAACGTTTTTAAACTAAATCAATAACATGAAAACAACAATCTGCAAAACAAGAAAGAAAACTCAATTAAAATCATCTGATTCTTCGACGTTAGAAAAAAAATCATAAAACTTGCAGAACAATACAACAGTTTGGGATCCTTCAAATTTAGAGACGAATATGAACATTGAACGCCTTGAACATGAATATGAACATTGAACAGCTTGAAATCCGATCTACATTCTAAAAAGAACCTTACGTTTAAGCCATTAAAGGCTTGCAAATCATCTTGGAAAGCATAATCTTAAAACTTAAAACCAAGGACGAAGAAGAGATCGTGAGATTCAGAGATTTTCGAAACTGTAAGGGACACAGACAAAGACAAATAGAGATGCCTGAATGATGCATCGTGTATACAATAAGCACATGCAACAGAGGATTCTAAAACGTCCGATATAATTTCAACAAAAATGAGAGCCTACCTGAAGTTCTTGAACGTTGGCGACGAAACGATCAGCAGCGAAATGACTCTGGTGGCAGTCGCAAGGTTGAAGATGGTAAAAATGTTAGGTTAAGAGTCATAAAGGGTTAAAAAAGGGGGTGAAGATCGAACTCAAGCCTGGGTTTTAAAAAAAAAAATGGACCATTTGATTCATTTGTGGGCGGTTTATATGAACCACAATTTTGAATATAAAACTATATATGGAGCGCATATGGGGGGCAAAATTGACACTTTAAGCCTTTTGACTTCTGAAATATGCCATCTAGTCTTTTTCTTCGGAAAAAATAGTATAAAGTATTTAGTAGTTAGAATAATATTTTGTGGAATAAAGTTTTAAAATCAAGGTTGTTCCGTAATTTTCCTTAAAAAGTAACACTAAAAACCATTTTTAAAAACCATTTTTCATATGAGAAAATACCAAGGAGAGACGTAGCATCTCTGAAATGACACATGTAAGCGTTTACGAAGAGCAAAACCACGTGTCTGCTGTTTCATCAACATATATACGAAGGCTTCCAAAAGGCCACGGTAACACTGATCTTGAGCTAAACTGGAAGAAAAGATTTAAGTAAAGAAGATGGCGAAGACCAAGGACGACGTGAAGTACGGAACGGCTCAGGCGAAGCTGTCGGATGATGAAAGCTTAAGGGTGAGATACAAGTCTGGCACTCCTATCGAAGGTGGCAAAATTGCAGAGTCCGAACGAGTCGATCTCTTCTCCAGTGCTCGCCGCGTCTCTGAATCCAGTCCCCATGGTGACCCTGCAGGTCGGAATTCTGCCGATCAAGCACAGATTCATAGGAATGAAAAAGACGGAGACGAGTGAAGAAAAGGTCCCTTTGCTTTGTTGTAGTACTACTGGTTTTGGTTTTCTTATGCTGTATTTTACGCTTCAGTTGTTTTTACGAACTATCAACGGATGGAACTCTAGTTATATAGATTTTGGGCTTTGGAGCTCAGGGTTCAGATAGTCACAATTAGTCATGGAATAAAACCTGCACAGGTAGAATCAATTTCTAAGCCTTCCATATTTATACGTTTTGTTATTTTGCTTTGATATATTTATCGTTCCTGCGGACAATAATCTCATAACCAAGAGGCTGTTTGTGAAGCTTTTTTAACGATTTTAAAACCAAGAAGGTTTGATTTTTTTTTTCTTTTAAACAAAGTGAAGAAAGATCAGTAAAAATGTATTTAGTAATGGTAGTGGTAATGTTAGTTATTATTGCGGTAGTAGCAGTATAGTGGTATTAATGATCATAATAATTGCGGTAGTGGTGGTATGATGATGTAGGTATAGTGATGGTAGTAGTAATGGTGGTGATGGTTGTGGTAGTGTGGCTTTGGGGTTGAGTGATGGTGGTGGTGGTCATAATAGTGGTATAATTATAGTGGTGGTGATATAATAATAGTGCAATGGTTGCCGCCATGGGTGGATCAAGGAGGGCTCATATTTTTTTTCCAAAAAGTAAATTTAATATTATTTCTTAAATATTATTGAAAAAGGACAAAATTTAAAGCCCGCCCCCCCCCCCCCCCCCCCCCCCCACACACACACAAAAACAAAAGTAATTAAAAATAATTGATTTGCAAGGTCATTTTCCAAAAAAATAAAAAATTAAACACTTTTACTAAGCTATGTGGGGTATGAGAGTAGCATATTTGGACACGAGCACATTTTACGTGGGATACGAACGCATTTTACGTGGAATACGAGCGCATCCCACTTGTGACACGAGTGCATCATATGCTCATATCTTACATATAATGTGTTCATGCATGTCTCAAGTAGGCTGTTCTTGTGTCTCATGTAGCTACAGTAAAGTTATCTTATAGTTCAATTTTTTTTTTTAAAAAATGATCCTTTTTTAGAAAGAAGTTTTTTTATGGACTATTTTTATATTTTTATATATGCCCGCCAAAAGTGGCCTTTTCTCATAATTCTCCCAATTTTTTTCCCACAAGTAAATTTTCTAAAACATTTGAATATTAATGTATTTGAATTTATTTTGACTTATTATTTGCCCCTCGTATGCTAATTTTCTGGCTCCACCCCTTGTTGTGATGGTGATAGTGATAGTGTATTGGTAGCCATGGTGGTGAGGGTGGTTGCATAATGGTGTAGTGGTGGTGATGATGATGGCGTAGTGGTGGTAATAGTGGCCGTGATAGTAGTGGTGTGGTGCTAGTAATTGTGGTGGTGATACTATATAATGGTGATGAAAATAGTACAATGATTCAAATGAATGTGCCAATGACTAATTATCTGAGGTATGATTTATAGATACCAATAAAATATATCGTACGTAACTGCACTTTCATTTCACTACCCAAAAAAACTTCACTTTCATTTAATTGTTTGCCATCAAGGGCTCTACCTATTTGAGTGTTAAAATTTCTTGGGTTTGAGATAAAAAAAGAAGATATTACTGGCTATGTGGGACCCTATATGTTAAAAGACCTTTAAGACTCGTGATGTATACATCGGTTTCAAAATAACCTAATCCCTACTGCTAGGTGAAATTGGTATCAAAGCAGGTTTGAATCTAGTAGTTCTGCCTAATAATGGAGGAGGATATGCACCCTATTGGGGGATCCATCCTACATTACCACAAGTGATCAAGCTATATTAATTAGCCACATATGCAAGGACGTATAAGTAGGGGTGCTTATCGGGCCGGCCCAGCATGGCACGGACACGTTTAGCCCGTGCCTAGTAGATCATGAATCGAGCACAACATAGCCTGATTGGGAGACGGGCCGTGCCGTGCCTAGCCCATCACCCAATACCCCAAGCACGGCCCAGCCCATGGCACAACTAAGGCTGGGTCGTGCTGTGCCGGGCTGGGCCTAGTGGGCTAGCGGGCCACCTACAGACCGCATAATAAATTTATTAAAAAATTCAGAAAAATATAAAAAAAAGGAAAATAAATAAATAAATAATACCAAAAATTCTAAAAAATATATTTATTATTCACACACATTTCTTACATATATTAGGATACAATTTTCTCCAAAATTGTAAAAAAAAAGGTTAAGAAACACACAAAAAGGAAAAAAAAAATCCCTCTTCTTAATGCAGGCCCACGAGCCAGCACTGTATGGTACACTTAAAGCATGCCGTGCCAACAGCCCGCCGAGCCATCGTGCCTGGCAGGCTATGCCTTGACGAGCCCAGTGCCCGGTAACCTAAGCACGTTACAGTCTGCTAATAGGTGCTGGGCCGTGCCGAGTATGGGCATGCTTTAAGCGTGCCAGGCCATGCCGTGCCAGTGCCAGCTTGGCCCGATAAGCACCCCTATCTATAAGAGTGGGAGCTTAGTATATTTGAGTGTGATATAAGGAGTGTGATTGGTGGGACGTGGGGAGCAGAGCATCATAGGTAATCCCACATTAATATCAATAAAATCTCCTCGGAAATGTCAACGTATCAATTGTATATATTTGAAAAGATTCAATGATGAGCTAGGCAAGAGGTAAATAAGAAGAAATCAATCATCTATGTCAACACAAATTTACCTAGGAAAAATTAAAGTTGGGGACCTACCTTGGAAGTATTCACAAAATATTTGGATTTCTCTATATATTTTATCAAGTAGATGAACTAGAAAAGATTGTATCGAGCTTACATCTCAAAGTCTAAATTATATGGCTGCAGGTTGAAAGGATAACATCCTAATACAAATTGGTCTTTTGACACTAATTAACGTTGTGTTAGCAAGCCAACCGGTCAACTTCGTCTCATTTTATATAGGGATGGCAACAGTTCAATTAAAACCAGCAAACCGATCAAAACCAAACCTATTAGGGTTGGTTTTGGGTCTTCAATAATTGGTCTCGGTTCGGTTTTAGTTTTTAACTGAAAAACCGATGCAGTTTTAATTCGGTTACAGTTTTAAGGTGAAACTGAACTGACTACATGTAATATGCATAAGCTTTGAGTTGCACAATTGCACAACCCCTTAGCCAGTTAGTCCATTAAGGATTTATTAAAGATTTTAGAGATGGAATAGAACGATGTATTAGAGAAGAGGAGGCTCACAAGCTTTTAAAGTCTTCTATCTAGAGAAAAGGAGGCTGGCAAGCTTTAATAGATTTTTTCATTAATTAGCACATCCCTATGCAGACATAGTAGAATAATAAAAATTTAATCTATCTGAACTTCCGAAAAGGTGAAACGGTTCGGTTCGGTTATGATTTCAAGAATATGAAAGTCAAGTGATTTTTGTTTTAAATTAGTAAAAAGTAACGATTATGGTTCGGTGATGGTTTTCATGGTAAACTAGTGAGAGCGTTTCGTCTAAAGCGATTCCGCGATACCATCTGTAAAGCGTGAATCGATTTCAGCCACGTATAGGTTAACACAAATGTCAACGAAAAAGGGCGTTAACGCCCGTTTATATTTTTTTTATTAATTTCTCATGTTCTCTGCCTGACGACTTCAGCCTGCCATCATTAGCATTTCTTTATTTCTATTTAACAGAGGCGGAAAAACCCATCGGCTTCAAGCCTTCAACTGTTGCACGGTAGATCATCACTACCAAAACAAAAAAAAAAACTGTTGCACGGTAGACGCTCATCTCGTTCTTGGAAGATGACACGGAGAAGGCCAAACTTGTTACAATGGAAGCATTAGCGTGGCGGATGACCAGCCTACCATTACTATCATTAAGAAACAATTCTAATTCTTGACCCACAGTATTGGAAGCCCAGTAATCATCTATCGACACATTTGGTTTGTTTACAAGGTAGAGGACAAGGTTGCCATCAATTTGCATCAAGAGGCGACACAGTCCAGTTGAGGAATTGGTTTCCGATAGATTAGAAACCAATCCATGGCTCGGCAGCAGAGTCTGACCGCCCAGGATGGTATCAATTGGATAATCAAACCTTCTTCAGATGATATTATGGCCATCGTCGTAGAGCACAAGATTTCCTGGTTGTTGCAGAAGGAGATGAATACTTGGTTGGGACGAAACGAAAGGGTCTTTTTTTTTATATTTTCTAGAACTACACAGATCTCAAAAAATTTAATGATACCCTGATCTCGTCAGGCACCGTCAAGGAAACAATAAAAAATAATTTAAACAGAAACGGCGTTAACTCCCGCTCCCGTCAAAAGATAAGGTTGATTTGCAATCGGCTTTGGCATTACGGATGGTATCACCCAACCGCTTTAGACGAAACGCTCTCTAAACTAGTTGGTTCGGTCGCCATCCCTAATTTTATGTATTAATTACCATCAAGGCATTTTTTAGAAGCTCGATTAAGGTGCATGCACGTTGCCGGAGTCATATTTTCTTACCATGTCCTTTCGCTAGAGCCAAATGGCTGGTAAGTAACGGTGGGATAATTCATGATTTAGGCCCAATTAATTCTTTAATTTCTTTCATTGATTTGAACTTGCTTAACAAGGGTATAAACAATGATTGGAAGGAAGGGTCCGAACACAACTCATGCTTACCAAATGTTGTCATGGAATTGCACACCTAATGGACGACAGAAATTGAAAGCAAAAATTATACTCCTACAATTAAGAGGATTAGAAATTTAAAATTCATAAAATGGAAACCCCAGGTGGTGAATGCATCGACGAAGACAAAGTTGCTCGTAGTAATCTAGATGCAGCCACTGCCTGTGGATTGTGTAAGAACGCAAGTGAGATAGAGTTATCAATATCGGGTTCAGTCTTGCAATATATATAATAGGGGATAACCTCTGGTACCATGGCAGAAGAGCTTCAGGTTTATTGAAAGGAATAAAAATCATTGATGGTGATGGACATTCAGCAGTGGTCCTAGACCTCATCTAATATCCTCAACCCACCCCACCATGATGGCATAATTTTTTAACGAAAGGGGTTTTTCTTTTTTTTCCTAGTATGGTAAAAAGGGAGTAAAGAGGCTAGCAGCCCCTGGTGTAACTATATTGGCTTCCTCTCCGCTGCGGAATGTTCAGATTGAGCCATAGCTACCACACATATCTGCCTTAGGCAGGGCATATGGACCGTCACCACAGCACCACGAAAGTGCAACGAATCATGCAGACAGAATTGGTTTCAATCCTTAAGACTAACCCGTGCATGCGAGGGAGAATTTGATCGTAGGACCTCCACCTCCAAACCACTTGGGAGTAACCCACAGGACCATTGGGCCACCACTTCTGTGGTCGAACAACAGGTTCTGGGTTGGATGTGTCTCCCTTAATTGGTGTGGAAGGAGATCACATTACAATAGATATGAACCCTGTACCTAACTTACATTTGGACCATAACCGATGTGGAAATTAAGCACCGTATTCCATGAACAACATGCTCAAGTATTCGCGGGTACTATAAATGAAAAACCCATGGAACTGAGCTAGTAATTAAGGGATGGTGCACCTCCATGATAACCATTATTCACTCTCCAACAAGGACTTCCGATTTGCTGTCTGGAGGCAATTCAGAAGCCCTTGAGGGAGAGTGAGCAATGAATGCCATGATGTGGTTAACTTCATGCCATCTCTTGAGTCCTAATCAGTACTGCCACAGCCTCTCCATAGGTGATGCCAGAAGTCCTTGAGGGAGAGTGAGCAACGGCTGCCTTGCTCCTAGATCACCAAATCCCGGGAAGCAAGGTTCGGCTTGTTCGCTCTCCCTTTTGGGCTTCCTTTGATCTTTCATGCTCACCACAATGGCCTGCCCCTTGCATGTGCCAGAGATGGAGAGCTCAGAAAGGAAGCCCTTGAGGGAGAGTGAACAAACCATGCCTTGAAGATCCACATGTAACGACTCCCTGTTCGTCTGGTTCAATAAAGGAGGACTAGAGGCCATTTATAGGCCACAGAATGTAACAAAATGTGGGAGAAAATAAAGATCAGTTGGTGGGGTTTCCATATCTTTGGCACCTAGTATTAGTGGTAGTTTTCGTACAAACAGATCCTTTTGATTCCCAAAAACCACTATGTCAAATAAACATGAGTTGGCTCTTGAGAGCCATGGCAAGACGATTATTCTCTTACAAGTACGAATAAAGCAGCTTTAAGCATCTCAACCATATCGAAATCCCCATTAAGTACTCTAATGCAGAGAAAGTCCCTCGTGTATTTCAACATATCGGGTCAGTCTTGACATTCCACATCGTCCCTTTCTAGGTGTCAACCCTCCACTTCCATATCTTATGGCATATGAATTGATGCAAATTGTAATATGGAATCTCTTGATCTGATCTCGCAACAGAACTAAACCTCAAGCCATGCCACGTCCGAAGAAGTGTGAAATGTTTCTCCTTCACGTTTCACACTTTTACTCCTTCCTGTTGAGAATCATGCAATCAAATAGTAAAAGAACAGGGGGAGAAGAAGAACACAGATTTAAGCCATCGTTTCCAACAATCTCCACCTTGGTGAATATTCCCTCAGAAGAATGGAACAACAGCAAAACACTCTACCTGGAACAAATGGGTTGAGGGTTCCTTGTCTCTAACACCTAGAGACATTAATTAAGTCCAAGCAATGCTTGAACTTATCTGTGGGAACAGACTTTGTCAACATATCTGCTGCATTCTCCAAAGTATGCACTTTCTGAAATACCAATTCACCTGAAGAGACCAACTCTCTAATCTTGTGGAACTTCACATCTATGTGCTTAGTTCTAGCATCGTACACCTAGTTCTTTGTCAAATATATAGCACTTTGGCTATCACAATGCAACTGAACTCCACCTTGTTGAACCCCCAATTCTTTGACTAGTCATGCAACCCACAATGCTTCCTTAGCAGCCTCAGTAGCTGCTATGTATTCTGCTTCAGTAGTAGATAGTGCAACTATGGATTGTATAATAGACCTCCAACTAATAGGTCTTCCTGCAAGAGTGAACACATAGCCAGTAGTAGACCTTCTGTTATCTAAATCCCCTGCATAGTCTGCATCCACATGCCCCACAACTGAAAACTCATCCTACTACTGTCTACCAAACATGATACCCTAATCTGTAGTACCCTTCAAATATCTGAAGATCCATTTGACTGCTTCCCAATGCTGCATTCCTATATTTGCCATATACTTGCTTACCACACTAAGTACATGTGCTAGGTCTGGCCTAGTGCAAACCATGGCGTACATCAAACACCCCACTGCGCTAGCATATGATATATTTGACATATCTTCAATTTCTTCCTGTGTCTTTGGACACTGACTGGTAGACAATCTGAAATGATTCGCCAATGGTGTGCTCACTGGTTTAGCACAACCCATATTGAAATTTTCCAACACCTTTTTGACATAGCTATTTTGAGATAGCCATAACCTCCTCGTGTTCTTGTCCTTGTGAATCTCCATCCCAAGAATCTTCTTGGCAGCACCTAAATCTTTCATATCAAACTCTTTCCTCAACAAGACTTTCAACTTGTTGACTTCAACCATTTTCTTAGCAGCAATATACATATCAGCAACATAAAGTAACAGAAAAATAAATGAATCATCATCAAGACATCTCACATAAACGCAACAATCATACTCACATCTCATGTAGCCAATCTGAATCATGTAGGAGTTAAACCTCTTGTACCACCATTGCCTTGGAGACTGCTTCAACCTATAAAGAGACTTTTCAGTTTACAAACCAAGTGCTCCTGCCCAGGTTGAGAGAACCCCTCTGGCTGTTCCATGTAAATCTGCTCCTCCAAATTAGCATGAAGGAAAGCAGTCTTTACATCCATCTGCTCTAACTCCATGTCAAAGTGTGCTACAAGACCCAAAACACATCTGATAGAAGTGTGTCTAACCACTGGGGAAAAAATCTCATCATAATCTATCCCTTTTTTTTCTGTGAATACCCCTTTGCTACTAATCTCGCCTTGAACTTGTCTCCTTCCTTTTCTGATACTCCTTCTTTCCTTTTGAACACCCATTTGCATCCAATAGCCCGCTTCCCCTTTGGAAGCTCCACCATCTCCCAAGTTTGGTTCTTATGTAGAGACTCAATCTCCTCCACCATAGCTTCCATCCATTTACTTTTCTCCTGGCTTTCTACAGCCTCTTGAAAAGTAACAGGATCCCCACTACTAGTAATTAATGTATAAGAAACTAAATCTTCAAAGCCATACCTGGTTGGTGGCTTAATGATGCATTTGGGTCTGATTGTGGCAACGCTGTGGTGCTCCTGAACCCCTAAACTGGAACCAGAACTCTGATCACTGTTCTTGGCAAGACTCTCTAGTTCCACCTGCACCACTTGCTGGTTGCTGCTACTATTTTCTGGCACCTGCACCCTATCTTCCTGGGTACTCTTCATCATGGACTTCTCATCAAATATAACATCTCTGCTCATCACCACCTTCTTTGCAATAGGATCCCAAAGCTTGCAACCTTTAACCCCCTTCTCATACTCGAGAAGAATGCACTGTTTTGACCTTGGGTCAAGCTTTGATCTCTCATCACTAGAAACATGCATATAAGCAGGACACCCAAACACCTCAAGCTAGAGAAATCAACTTCGTTACCTGTCCATACCTCTTCTGCAATTCTCCCATCTAATGATGTCCTTGGTGATCTGTTAATCAATAAACAAGCCATACTCACTGCATCTACCCAGAAGCTCTTTGGAAGTCCAGCATTCAACCTGAGACACCGTGAATTTTCTGTGATAGACCTGTTCCTCCTTTCCGTCATACCATTCTGTTGTGGTGTTTTACGTACTGTAAAGTGCCTCTTAATTCCATGCTGCTCACAAAACTCCATGAACTTCAAATCCTTGTACTCAGTTCCATTATGTGTCCTGAGACATTTAATCTTCCTTCCAGTCTGGTTTTCTACCTCAGCTTTCCACAACTTGAACTTCTCAAAAGTTTCTGATTTATGCCGCAAGAAGTATATCCAAACCTTTCTGGAGTAGTCGTCTATGAAGGTCACAAAGTAAACATATCCAGCTCGTGATGCTTCCTTCACTAGTCCCCAAACATCTGAATGAAGATAATCTAAAATTCCTTCTGTCTTGTGTGTGGCTGGCTTGAATTGCACCTTATGTTGTTTCCCAAGAACACAGAACTTGCAAAAATCAAGCCTGCATGATTTAGCACCCTTCAGTAGATTTCTTCTGTAAAACCCTGGATTTTCCTAAAATAAAGTAAATTAAATAAGCCTAAATATTGAGAAGTTAAGATTTAATTTAGGTATTAGAGGAATAATATTATAATCCAAAAAGATATTAGTAACTAAATAAATAAACAATAATTTTGAGTAATTAGGAATTTAAATAGTAGTTTCATTTAAATAGGAAAGAGAAGGGTTGATTTAGATAATTTGGGAGAGTAAATTAAATATAAAAGATTGGAGAAGATAGGTATTAATCCAAGTGCATTATATGGTTAAAATTGATGTGAGGAATAAAGAGGAGAATTTTGGAAAAAGATCCAAAGATTAAATATGGAATTACAAGGAAAGGGTATTTTGGTCATTTTCCAATTAGCCAAATTAATATATTGAGTAATTAAATAATTTTTAGACTTGAAATATTTAACTAGACTTAATTTGGGTTAAGTTTGAATTTAAATAGCAAATTATGGCTTAAAAGAAGGAAAAAGGGTATATTGGTGATTATGGTTGATAAGGAGCCTTAAATTTGAGGATAAGATGAGCTTTAGGGTATTTTAGTAATATTTTAAAATAAGAAATTAAATTAGCACGAAAATAAATTAAAATAAATCCTTCTTTTATATGAGATACTTAAAAGAGGAATTAGAATGAGGGTTAAGATAAGGAAGTTTCCAATTAAAAGTGGGAATCCTATTTAGAAGGTCTCCTAAAAATAAGGAGGAAAGAGAGGGAAATTCATGCTAGGGCTTGGAGAAAAATAAGGGGAAGAAGAGAATGAGAGAAAAGAGAGGAGAGAAAAGAAAAGGGAAGTGTTGCAGAGGTCCGACCAGCATACTTTGAACGACGATCCCCAGAGATCCAGTCGTTAGATCGTCATGAAATTTGGAGGTTATGACCTATATATGAGCTACTTTAATCTGAACGGTGGAGATTGGATTTGAATGAGTCTAAGGTGGTGCTAACTAACCCAGAAATTGGTAGAAAATCAGATTTAGAAAGAAAAAGGAGTTGCAGATATGGCCGACTAGCCAACTTTGAACGACGAGATAGGAAGATCCAACCGTTGGAATGGGCTGACATTTTAGAGTGTTGTTCTACTCATAGAGGACTTCAAACGGAACGGTGGAGATTTGAATTGAAGAAGTCTAGAGGGGTAATATCGAGATCATAAAATGGGCACAGAAGGAGTTTTCAACAAATCTGGGTTCATCAAAAAGGCAAGTAGCAAACACTTGAAACTGGAGGAACTGCATGTTTTCTTGTGATTTTGATGTTTGATCGTATTGGTTTTAAGTTGGATTTCATTGGAAAAGTCAAATGATTATAAAGTTTTGATTTGGTGATTTAAATCTCTCTTTAAGAATCAAGAAAAGTGTTGCTCATGGGTGGTTTAATTTAGGAAGAAATCTTAGATAAATTTTAATCACCAAGATTTGATTAGGATTGTCTTAGAAGTAATTTGGAATTAAATTTAGACGTTTAGAAACAATTTAAAACCATAGGAATTTGAGAAGTTTCGGAAATTATGAAAGACCCAGAAAAACTGAGTTTTGGGCAGAGCTCTAGAACAATCGCTCGAGTGCCCTATCTGTATACCTTAAACCAGAAAATGAAAACAAGTCGCTTGATACACCGTTCGAGTGCAACCATGGGCAACCTGCCTGTGCATCTAAAACAGAACTTGAAATTATAGTCGCCAGAACAGTCGCTCGAGCGCCTTTTCGAGCAACCTATGTAAGAAATTCCAGATTTTGGGATTTGTGCCCAGATTTAATTTTTAATGATTTTTCTGTAAATCCTAAAGTTGTAACACCTGTAACTAGGCTAATTTGAGATGTGGGAAGTGGCAGAATTAAATTTGAATTAAAGAATAGTAATTTGGGACGATGATTGTAAATATGAAACTTTTGGAGATGTTTTAAGTAAAAAGAGGCCCCAACCTATTTAGATTTGATTTTGGGTAACCTAACCTATTCTTAAACTTCAATATAGACCTAAGATACATTCTGAAAGTACTAAATAACAGAGTTAATATGTACCTTGAGTTCTAAATGAGGGAAAGTGGGATGTTTATAGATAATAGAAATAGAGAAATTTTAATCAAGAGTTAGGAACATTGTTAATGTCTTGAATTATTGCCTTTTAAACAAAACTTAAATTTGGGAGTTCCTGCACTTGTATTTGAACTATCTGAGCATGCTTTGAGCTCCAAATGATTTATGTATATACTTGGATTATTTTGCCATTGAAACCTGGAGTTTGGACATATGACTTGGTACATCTTGTATTGGTTTTTGGGTCACTGGTGTGACAAGGCTGGTGCCTGATTTATTGTTTCCGCATGGACGGATTTGGTTATACAGATAAGGTTCTGTATTTGGTGGGTGTTATTGAGAAGTATGTCCATTCCCTGGTTTGGTTTTCCACAATCGTATGGGTTTCGCAATTACATTATTAATTGATATGTTATTAAGTTATTATGAGTTTTTGGTTGTGAGTTGTGTCTAGCAGGTTTAGCTCTTACATGGATCCATTAGAGTAGCTAGTAAATGAAATTGTTTCCTAGAGGGGGTTTGAATTCTGTGTCATAGGCATTCTATCATCTCGAGGATGGTACCACTCCTGGATTGGTCGGTTGCTACGTTACTGTGAGACATGGGAAAAATCAATTCAATGACTTCCTGATCATCACACGGGATTGGTAAAAAAACAAAGAGTTGCCACCATTCTGTTTAGGTGTGAATGGACACCAAAATATCAAATAATTACAAAAGGCAAATTTAGGATAAAAATAACCCTATTAAAAAAACAACCAGAGATGGGTAAGGGGATTAGGTTATGAACAGGGGAAGGTATTAGGCAGTCCTATTCATCCACACAAGGTGGTTGCCAGGTATTGTTCATGTTAAAATAAAGGAAAAAGGGCTTGCTCCAAAAATCATGAAAAATCACAAAAAGACAAAATTGTATGGTTTTTTTTCATACAAATAGCCTGATTGATCCAGAACTTTCAAATATGATCATACCATTCCTAGGGTTTCATGATTAAAATAAAATTGAGATAAAATCAAATAAAACCAATGTAAAGTGAAAACTTCAAAATCTAGCTTCAAATTAAATTCTGGAAATCTGGAAAAATATGATTTTTATAAAATATTGCAGAATTGAACTTGAATAGTCCATGACATAGGTATAGCCCAAATTTCACATTAAATCAAGAAATCAAAACCAAAAATACCTACGTTGATGAAGAATCATCAAAAGGGGAGAACTTAGACCGTAGGGTCTTCTCTCAAAAGTGAAAAACAACTCAAAAACCACATCATGAAACCCTAGAAGTTATTTTCAGGCTTCTGAATTCAGATCTACCATACTGATCATGATAGATCCAGGATCTTAGCCTAATATCACAAAAATCACGAAAACAGTGTTGTAGGTGCAAAAGTGGTGAAAATCTCAATTTTATGAGAAAAAGAGAATTTCATGCTATAAACATCATGGATTCAGATGATTCATTCAGATTCAACATAAAAACCATTAAAACATGAACATGATATTCAAAACAGCCACATCTCACAGATTAGAGCACATGGGGGTCTACCCCACGGATCTACCTGTTCTCTTTTCCCCTAGCTCTCTCTTCATGTTTTACGGCTAGAGAGGATTCTTGAGGTACTTGGAGATAGGTTTGGTGATACAAACACAATCAAAGGCCTTATTCTATGAAAAAAGAGAAAAACAGATATGGGGTTCTATTCTAGGGATCCACCTGTTCCCCTTTCCCCTAGCTCTCTCTTCACGTTTTACGGCTAGAGAGACTCTTGAGGTACTTAGAGACAAGTTTAGGAATACAGAATAAAAGATGGTCTTATTCTACAGCAATGGAGAAGGTCCTATTACTTCTAGAATTGAAGACAGAAAATAAAATGGAAAAAATACTTACTTGGATTGAGCAAGCAAAGCAGCAGGGACTCCTCTCTTCTCTTAGAGCTCCTTGGACTTCAAAATTTCGTGGCCTTTTGCTTGAGGAGAGGCCCTCTATTTATAAGCAAACTCAGGGGCATGGTTGGTCCAGGGTTTGGCAAGATAGAGTTTCAGATTGAATTAAACACAAGGATAATGCCCATCCATGGCCAACAAGGATATTTCGAACTAATAAAAGAGATAATTCGCTCATTTAAAGATATATTAGAATGAAGATAAGGCTCAGAAATTGAGAAAGGATAAAATTCGCATAAATCTATTGCGCCCGTAAATGTATTACGGGCAAGTGGTGTCCATATTTGTATTACGGGCGCTGCGTGCCCGTATACAAAATTTGGGCACGCTCAACCCGTAGATACAATACGGGCAAGGCTTAAATTATTGAATTTTATGCATTTTTTGCCTGTTTTAAATCCCCATTATATGTTTCCATTATTTTCTCATTTTGTAGTGCAATTTGGGGTGTCTACAACTGCCCCCTCTTTGCTGGTAATTGGAACCAATTACTAGTAGAGAGCAAAAAGACCCACCAATTGCACTTTTTGAGATTTTTGTCTAACTAATTGCATTTTGCAAGGATTAAATGGATGATTTTGGAAAAAGAATTTATTGTGGAAGATTTGCTGAAAAGTCCCTAATCTTAAGGGGCAAATCCTCCTCTCTAGTCTCACTGAGTACTCGTGGCTATGAAGTGAGATTTGAGACAAAATTTTAAACAAAAGTGGATAAGGTGGCAATCCTTGCAACTTACAACTAATATAAACATTAATCTCCTGAAAAGTGTGGAGAAAATAATGAAAAAAACAATTTTCTGCTTCGCCCGTATTTGCATTGCGGGCAGATGATGCCCGTAAATTGTATACAGGCGAAGTGGACCGTGTTACCTTTACGGGTGCCTGCTGCCCGTATTACTTTTACGGATTTTGGCTTTCTTCTTAATCGCGGCTGCGAACTCATTTCTCACTTCTGCTCGCACTTCAGCCCTAATTCCTCTGCGCCCGTATATTCTTCTCCGGTCTTCTACTTCTTCTTTCAATCTCCGACGACTCGCACCTGTCTTCCGGCGGCGACTTCGTCTTCTCCGGCGATTCTCACATTCTCCGGCGACGACTTGCTCATTCGGCCTTGTCATCTCTTGTCGACTATCGGCTTCTCCTTGCGACAGTGGCCTTGCCGAGACCGTTGCCTTGATCATACCAATGTATCTCTTCACTTCCTTTTGCTCCAAGCATCCCTCAAACATCTCCTGTGAGTGAGCTCGAAGCTTCCATTTCTATTTTACAAACCTCTCATTCGACCCACACAGGTATGCCGAACAGTAGCTAGCATTGGTCTGTTTATGGTTAATTTTTGAATGGTAGAAATCCCCAAATGCTTTGCACTTTCATTGAGCTGCCAATTCTGATTTTTAAGAACTAAATTGCTTCATGCATAGGATATTCCATGTTTTCTATTTTGCTTGCCATTTCTATGACTTTAGGAACTTATTTTTTTGAGTGGCCGAAATCCTCTTTGTTCTGCAATTTCTTGTTTCTTTGCTTGTCTCTTATTTGGACTTCTATTTCCATACTCAAGTAGTAATCCGAACCATGCTGCTATTTAGGAAATTCTCTGCCTTCATTGAGTTACCGAATCATGCTTGCACTTCTTCTGCTTGTTTTGCTCATTTTCTGATGCTCATTGCTTGCATTATTTTGACTCTTGCTTCTGCCAGTTTTAATCCGAAAATGTGCATGAACCATGCTTTGCCTGTTTTGACTTGTTCTTGGATGACCCAATTTCACTTAGCTTGCTATCTGCACCTTAACTTGAGTTGGACACTTGTATAGCCTGGTATGGACTGATCCCTGATCCATGGGATTAGAACATCCTATCCAAATGTTCCGATGTGATCATAACATATCTCTGAATTTTCACCTGAACAAGCCCAGATTTGTTAGGCATTTTCCCTATTACCACAATAGACTTGAACTCCTGTTCACAACTTCGTGTTAGTTTGAACATGCCTTGACTGTCCTAAAACCCAACAAAAAGAGATGAATAAGCATAAGCAACTGAAAAAATAAGCCATTAGAAGATAATTGAGCTTAAAAATTTTCTTGAGATCAAAAGGATAATCTTCTTTAATTGACTCCTGATTTGGTCAGGAACTTCTGAAATATTTTTTCCACTTTCCATTTTTTTTTCCTGAAAATCAATTAAACTTGGTTAAAATGAAAATCAAGCAAAAAATTTTTTAACAAGAATAATTAAACATTTCCCTGATTTGAACAGCAGATGGCCTGCATTCGATCTGCTTCTAGGGATCCTGCAGATGAGCCTTCTTCCTCGAGGGTTCGGCGAGATCATGCTGATGTGGCCTCATCTTTGAGGGCTGAGAGGGATTCTGATTCAGACATCCCTGATCTTCCTTCTGGGGATTCGCGTAAGGTGACCCCAGAGGTATATTCTAACCCTTCTGAATTCAAATTTCCTTCACCAAATTCACCACCCTGATTCTTTCTTCTTTCCGATTATTTCCTTAGCCGGCAGTGGAGGGTTCGGGCAGAGATAGAGGCCGTAGAGGGCACCGCAGCAGAGGCAGAGATGGAGGCCATGATGAGGGCCGTAGAGGAGGCCACAGAGGAGGCCGTGGCAGAGATGAGGTTAGGACCCGGGTTGAGGTCCTTGAGGAGGTTGCTGCCCAGATTAGGGATACTAATCTTTTGCATGGCTTGAAGACTCATCCCTCAGCGTGTATTAGGGCAGATATCCCTTTGGAGTATCCCATGTCTCATTATCAAGGGAGCTGGGCCAGCTTTATTAGATTTCTTCGAGATTGCAGTTCAGCCTTCCGCCGGGAGTTAGGCTTGTATGGTTTTGGCCTATTCATCACCATTCCAGATGTGCGCCTGGATAGAGACCTTATTGCTGCACTGCTTGAGAGGTTCTTCCCAGAGACACTGAGCTTCCACTTTCCAGATGTTGAGATTGGGATCCGGCCGTCTGACTCCACGCTTATCACCGGGATTAGGATGACCGGTGATATTATTCCCGAGATGGTGATGTTGAATGCCGAGGAGATCGCCTCTTATCTTGGCTATATTGTGCTGCCTCCGGAGGCCTGAGATAGAGGGAGAGCGAGATTGTCTCTGACTTGGTTGAGAGAGACATTCCGGAGGAGGCAGCTCGGCCAGCTTGCCGCCAATGATCCAGCTTTCCCATTCGCTTTCCGTTTTATCTTCTTGTATATGATGGGCTCTTGCTTCTTCCCAGAGGACACAACTTCTGTCAGTCCTCATTTTTTTGAGTTTATTAGGAGACTTGTAACGAGCGAGGAGGTATGCATGGGGCCCGCTCATTTTTGGCACTATTCTGGCCGGCCTGCGCCAATTAGTTAGCGGCCTCTCTACTTCCAGAGGAGCTGGAGTTGGGTGCAGATTCTTTTGGCCTTTCCTGCAGGTGAAATACCTATTTCTCTTATCTTTCTCTCTCTTTCTATTCTTCTGACCTTTTTTCTTCTTTTTGCAGTTTTTTGCTAGGGTTTATATTCCCTATTTCCGCCTTACCTCTACGATGCCAGAGGAGACATATCCCATGGCTCGTAGATGGTGTCATGTGGAGCACGACTCTGAAAAGAGTCGTCCTAGGTCTGCCTGGGCCCACCTGGACAGGCTATATCGGTATGAGGTAATCTTCTTTAATTCTTCCTCCCTCCTCTTTTTTCCTTCCTGAACCATATGTCTAATATCCTTCTTTCTGTTTTTCAGCTGTTCATCCCCCGGATGGAGGACATTCATGAGGTGCTGGCCCTGCATGCGGCTAGAGATGATGCTTTTGCCCCTGACCAGAGACGTCAGCGATACCAGTTTTTTATTGGTCAAATGGGCAGCATCTGGTATTGCGGCGAGCGCTTCTTTTACCAGCATATTGGAGAGCCTCGGATTCCTGCCATCCCTCCAGATACTACTCCTTTTTCTCCTATGCCTGTTGATCCTGCCCAGTTCCTAGATTGGATTGAGGCAGAGACTTTGTTGGAGGAGGGTGACTATGATGCCTGGTTCAGGCGGGCTTCAGTTGGGTGCCTTATGCCACCTATGCCTGTCCTTGGCGGAGTCACGGAGATAGGAGGGGTAGTGATTAGGGCCTACGATATGACGGTATGCCTTCTCCTTTTTTGATCTTCTATTCTTATATTCTATTTGACTTGGCATTTTCTAACACCTTCTTATCTATTTCAGGAGGCTCAGTTGGCAGAGATCCGGTCCCGGTATGCTGATATAGAGCGCCAGCGAGATGCTGCTATTGCCGAGCGGGACGCACTCTTCATTACTATTTCAGATCTCCGGGGACAGCTTGCTAGGGCACAGGGCCAGGCGGACCCTTCTGGTGCACAGGACCAGGCGGGTCCATTTCATACCCAGGTTAATTCTTTCACTTCTTTCCATTCCTACTCTTATATCTGTTTATCCTGTTCTGACTAAAATTCCCTTTCTTATTTTCAGGATGACACAGCCGGCCCTTCTTCACCTGCTCCATCTGTGCCTATGCATCTTCGTGGCGAGGTTTTCTCTGTGCCTATGCATCTTCCTGATGCGTCTGCTGCTATGGATATGGAGTCGACCAGGGATGCCGCTATGGTGGAGCCTATCGCGGAGGCCGTGTTGATAGAGGAGGCTGCTGTGACCGAGGAGGTGCCTGAGGTAGAGACTGCTATTACTGAGGCTGTGATAGACCCTCCACCTGTGATCGATGTTCCAGAGGCGTCGACTCCAGCTTTTGAGCCCGCTATTAGTGTTGATCCTGCGGTTGAGCTCGTTCCTGCAGATCCTGATCTTGAGCCTGCTAGAGACGTAGATCTCCCGGGGTCTGCCCCTGCTTCTTCAGTTGACTCAAGGTATGTTTCTTCTATGCACTTGACTTCTAATCTTGTATTTGTATGACATTCAATCTATTTTGGGCTGCAGGATGGAGCGTATCTCCGCTCGCGATAAAGTGCCAATAGTCTTTGGGCGTCGACGATCTCGAGGCAGAGGACGTGGCAGAGCAGATAGACCTGTAGAGGTACAGTAGATTAGGATTCTTCATGTACATTTGTATTTGACAAACTGATGTATACCTTCATATATATAAAAGAAATATGATTCATTTTTCTTCATTTATGTTCCTTCTCTTTTATTTCTAGCTTTTCTTGCATGATACATGTTTAAGCAGGGAATGTGAAACTTGGGAAAGCATTAAAATTGAAATTTCCCATTTTTTTACATTTTTCCGAAGCAACCGTATTTATGTTATGAGCAGGCCGTGCCCGTAATGTTAATACGGGCGCACTCTGCCCGTAAATTTTTTACGGTTACAATGTGTCTACATTCTCTATAGGGGCGCGCCATGCTCGTATTATAAATATGGATTTTACTGCTGTGCGCACCTAAATCTACCCTAGATCGCACACCGGGCGCACGTTTTGCAGTTCATGCATGCCTCGGGAATTTCGGAGTCACCACTACCTGAGATGTGCAGGCAGACACGGGTTTGCCCTATCCGGGTCTAAGTCTGGTCTGCGGCTTTTCTAGAGTTCTAGCTAAGTCCTCGGTTACGGCCGGGGAAGTCCTAAAGACACCCCGGTCCGCCCCGCCGGTCTGACGGGTCCCTCGGGTCTCCCTGATTTTTGAGTCAAGTTCACCCTTTCCTAGGCCATCATTCTACCTTATTTGGTCATGCGGGGCCCTCTTAAGGTGTGGGTCCCTTTTATTTGATTTTATCTTTTTATTTATGTGATGTGGGTCGGATTCGGGTCCCGTTGGAAGACCCGTGGGTGGCCAAGGTTGGGCCTGGGGCCCAGTAGGGTTATTGGGTAACCCTATTTTGGTTATTTACTTAGCTTATTTATTTACATTTTTATTTGGGCTTGATGGGCTTGGATTTGGCCCTTTAGCCTAGGATCAAGTGGCCTTGGGCCCGTTTTATTGAAAACGGGCCTGGTTTGGGCCGGTCCAAGGTGAGCCCCACAAGTGGGCCCATGGGAATCTTGGTGGGCCCGTCTAGGCCCATGGTCCAAAAGTGGACTTAAAACAGTCCAAATTACTTAAGAGGCTGGTCTAGGCCGGTTCGGGTCGGGTTTGGATCCAACCGGGTCAAAAAAGTTACTTTTTATGTTTTTTATGAACTGACCGCACTTACTATGCGGTTTAGTCTGAACCGCAGATGCACTGCGGTTTAGGCCATACCACAATTGTGCTGACCGCTCTGAGTATGCGGTTTTTGCCTGTTTTCACCATTATGCTCCGATTTTGGTTGGGGTCATTCCAGCCAATCTCCTGGGGTCTTCAGTGACGTCCGTCGGGATTCCAGCGTCTCCATTGTTCTGCATTTCCTTCATTTGGCTTAAAAAGCCATTATCTCCCTTTCTTCAATGTCCTTTGGAGATGCAAGCTTCATTTTTAGTCATTCATAGCCATCATTGAGTGAGGAAGAAGGGAATTTACAGGGATGAAATAGATCTTTAAGAGGGGGGAAACCATTTTTAAAAAAAAAAACAAAGTAAGTTAGTTAGATTGACTCAATTGAAGTATCCATGTTAACTCATGAATACTTTCTTTCTTTTCATGAAAATGGCCACCCTTACTTTAGCCTCCCATGGCATTCAACAAGGAACAAACGGGTTAGAAATGATAAGGGAAAAGCAAAATATAGAAAAGAAATATGGAGAGACATTGAAGATAATCATATTCTACTTATGTCAATTACAAAGCTATAGAAATACTTACAATGTTAACACTTGCTTGTTTTTGGTATTTTGTGATTCTTCGAAAATTTCGGCAGCGCTTCCGCGCTATATGGGATTCTCCAAAATGAACTTGAAAAGGGGCTCACTAGGTCTTTATACTAAAAGGGTGAAAAAGAAAATTTAGGCAGGGTTTAGAGGTAAAATGGACATTTTGGCAAAGTGGAGGCAGGGTTTGGACATGGAAAAGTTAGGAAAGGGGAGATAGACAAAACTAAAGGAGGCCAGCCTCTCTAGGAGGGAGAGAAAAGGGAGGGGGTGAAGTGAGAGAGAGCTAAAGGGGAGAAAGGGAGAGGTTTTGTTGATCGAATGAATGGGGTGGCCCCCCTTTTATAGTTGGAAAAATGACCTTTTTTTGAATTTTAATCATCTTTTTTAATTGAATTTTAATTTCATATTTGACATAACTAAAGCTTAAATATTTTTAATTCTTATCCTTCCACCTCACCCTTATCATACGTATGTGGTTAATAATTTTTGTTCAATCTTTATTTATTTTAATTAAAAGATTCTTTAGGTTTTAATATTATTTTATCCTTAAGATTAGTTTGTTAGAAGACACACGTCTTTTGTATTTTTCTTTTTATTTTTGATTTAATTTAATTGTTAGATATTTACGAAATATTATTATTTTATTCTTAGATTTTTATTTTTTGCCCTTTCTTCAATCTTGCCACATATGCAGATTTTCCGAAATTTTTGACTGCTCATAACTTTCTCATTTTATATCCGATTTCAACAAACTTAGTGGCGTTGGAATCAGGTTGAGATTCCATATCCATTAAGCTAAAGTTTGGCAGCAAATTCGAGCTTTTTAGCAGAAGTGGGAATTCGCGTCCCGGAGCCAATTTTGCTCATATCTCCTTATTCGGGACTCCGATTCCAGCAAACTCAGTTGCGTTGGAGTCGTGTCGACGCGCTTTTTCTACTGTATCCAATTGAGAAGCTAATTTGGAGTTTTGCAAAAAGCCGATTTCTGCTATTTCCAGATTTGACCAGTCCATAACTTCTTTATCCGGACTCCGATTTGAGCAAACTCAGTTGCGTCAGAATCGTATCGAAGTCCTCTTTCCAATGGTATAAAGTTTGGTGGTCAATTTGTACCCGATCAAAAAGTCAAAATTTTGACCCCCTCAGGTTTGACTTTTGACTTTTAATTTTCTTTATTTCAGGAGTGCAAAAATCAGGTGTCTACAACTGCCTTTTCGAATTTTCTATATAAACTCATGGGGAACATCACTGTGACGTTTTTAGAAGTTTGAAAACTCCCTGAGCCTTCCGTTTTCTGCCTTCCTTGGCTTCTTTGGTGCTACCATGGCTTCCCTCGCCCCTTTCTCTTCTGTCGATGAATCTCCTCCTGCAAGACAACCTGTTAGATCAAAACCTCTTAATCTCACCAAGTACAATGTTGTGGATTCCTTCTATGATAGGTGGGTTAACTCTATGACCCTTGATGAGGAAATCCGTTGGGATTCCATCCACTTAGGCCACATCCTACATATCCCTAAAATTCCCTTTAAATGGGAAATTATTGAAGCTTTGATTGGACACTGGGTTCCTGAATTAAATCTCATCTGCTTTGATGACAAAGAGATGACTCCTACCATAGAAGAAATTGAAATCATCCTTGGCCTAAGATTTTCTGAAAAAGTTGTGAACCCACCCATAAAGCCTAGCTACAAAAAGGAGGCTTCCACCTTCTTGGGTATAGGGAAGAAAGACTTAGGAAATTCTGACACACTACTGACCTTGTCCAAGACCTTTTTGACTGAAAAACTTCTAAGGAGTGAGGACAAGGATGCCAGGTTTAATGCTTTGACTTTGATAGTGGTCAATCAGTTGCTTTTTCCCCGGGGTGATGACCAAGTTGACTTGGCTCTCATCTCAGTTGTCTGCTAGGTTAGGAAACGTGAGAGATTGGCCCCTATGATCTTGGCAAAGATATACCAGGCCCTGACTGACTGCTATTTCAGAAAGAAGAAACGCTTCCTTGCTTGCGCCCCTATCCTATAGGTAAAAGAGAAATAAATATATTATTTTTTTTTCTTTCTTTTTTTTTTTCTTTTCTTCTTTCCTCTTTTTCTTTTTTTTTTCTTTTGAAATAAATTGAACTTCTCCCCTTTTCTGCAGCTTTGGTTGCTTGACCACCTGAATCAGGTTGAAGAGATAACTCGCCGCTTCTTTCCAAGATTGAAAGTTCCTGTTTTGATGAGCAATAGGGGGTGTCCTAACATCCAAGGCGGCAAGCAGGAATGGTTCAATTTCTTGGGTACTCTCCAGGATGATCAAGTGAGATGGCCTGGCACTTATCAACCCAATCCAGAGACAGTGATCAGCTTCAGAGATAGGAACTGTCTGATCCTAGCAGGCTTGAAATCTGCTGGTCTCTATCTTCCTTTGAGGGTTCTTCGGCAGTTTGGAGTGACCCAGGGGATTATGATCCCAACTGGATATGAGAACTTCTTAGTGCCACTTACACCAGCCACCATGGGGCTAAATGCTCAATTAATGAATGAGTGGTCCTATGTTCGCTTTCTGCGGGGTCCAGTCTTTTCTAAGTCCCATGTGAAGGACTATCATTTCTGGATCAAAGAGCAGGTGTAGAGTCATGCCCCAGTACCAGAGGATCCTCCTGCAGTTCTTCCCCCTACTTATGAGGACATTCTAGAATCTGAAAGGGCGACCCACAAGCGGCTTCAACAAATTTGGGTACGAGAAGCACAAGAGCTCAGGATAAAGGGTATTGATCTGGAGAGGCAACTTGAAGAGCAGAGGTCTTGTCACGTTGCCATGGAGAAGAAACTTGAAGAACAAAGGCAGGCTCGTCACTTTGAAGTCCGAGCGATGCGGAAGAAATATCAGGATTCCTTGGCTAACCTTAGGGCGTTGAAGATCAAGCAATCACTTTCAGATGAGATCATCTCTTTTTATAGCGACCCCGATGCAGAGGGAGCTTCTGGAATCATTGCAACTCAGGTAGCTAGGATTAGGGAGCTTGAGGAGTAGTTAGGGAATAGGGATTAGATCCTCTTTTTTCTTTTTTTTTCTTTTTTTTCATACTTTTATACAAAAGCAAACTCCAATAGTGGAAAGACAATAGATTTAATTCAAAAATAGGTTTTATATTATTGGCCTTAGAATTCTCAGATGCTTGTAAAAACAGAAGTTTTATGAAAAGTATTTGATTTCTCATCACTGGCCAAAGTATAGTTTTTGTTTATTTTATTTTATTTTTTATTGAAAGCTGATCCAAAACACTTAATCACATATAATCAAAGGAATTAAAATCAGGTTGAATAATGAAAAGGGTAGTCCAAGCAATAGGGAGAGACCAAATCTGTCTATCCTGTGACCTTTAGAATCATCCCCAAATGGCTTTTTATTCATGACTGATCCTACTAATATGCTCAGTTTCCGGTGCTCATGCTGACTTCAAATTCGGACCACATGATCAACTCAACCCTTTATTCTTCTTTCTTTTCTTTTTGCTGATATTGCCCCTAGCTCCAATTACGGTTTTCACTAAGGCCGGCTTCTGCATTCTGTCATCACCAATCTTACTCTGAAAGTTGAATGAACATACTAAAATCATCGAGGACTTAAGAATAGGACGAAACAAAGGCTAAGCTCGGTTTATGAAAGAAAAGGTATTAAAGGCTCAAAATTTTCTAAGTGTGAATAGGTCAATCGGACTTACAGTCATGATGAACTTGACCCCATTCCCTTTTTTTTGTATTTGGCTTTCATTTGCCACTATTTTTCTTCTTTTTTTTTCTCTTTTTGTCCCTATTGGCTTTGTCCCTATTGGCCTTGCCCCAGCATAAGACTGTAAGTCCAGTTTAGGTTTATCAAAGACGACGAACAGGCTCAAATTGGCTTGACTAGGGATGAAAATTTTGGGAAATATAGAAATATGGCCTCAGATAATTTCCTAGTAATATTCATTCAAGGAAAATATCTCTTTACTGCATCAGAGTTAATTGGCTCAGGAAAATCTTTCTCATCCATTTCTGTTAAGATGAGAGCACCCCTTGACAGGACCTTTTTGACAACATAAGGCCCTTCCCAATTTGGTTTGAATTTTCCACGACGGTCTTCCAAAAAGGGTAAAATTTTCTTCAATACTAAATTTCCTTCTTGGAAAGTTCTGGGCTTCACCTTCTTATTGTAAGCCCTGGCCATTCTCTTCTGATACAATTGGCCATGACAAAGCGCTTTCAAACGCTTTTCCTCTATCAAATTGAGTTGATCATGTCTTGACTGTATCCATTCCGCTTCTTCTAATTTAGCTTCCATTAGCACTCTTAATGAAGGTATTTCCACTTCCATTGGTAAAACCGCTTCCATCCCATAGACCAAGGAGTACGGGGTTGCCCCTGTAGAAGTCCGAATCGAGGTTCTGTAGGTGTGTAGCGCAAGTGGTAGCAGTTCATGCCAATCTTTGAAACTTACTACCATCTTCTGAATGATCTTCTTTATGTTCTTATTCGCTGCTTCTACTGCCCCATTCATCTTTGGTCTGTACAGAGCTGACTTGTGGTGGGTGATCTGAAATTGTTCACACATTTTCTTCATATCTTTGTTCTTAATATTTGAAGCATTTTTTGATACTATGGCACTTGGCAAACCATAGCGACAAATAATGTTGTGCTTCAAAACTTAAGAACGTGGCTACTTGTGATGTTTGCATACGAAGCTGCTTCTACCCACTTGGTGAAATAGTCTATTGCTACAAGTATAAACCTGTGTCCATTCGATGCCTTTGGAGAGATCATTCCAATGACGTCTATACCCCACATGGAGAAGGGCCATGGAGATGTCATGTTGTGCAACTCACTTGGGGGCGCATTCTTATTATCAGCATACACTTGGCATAAATGACACCTTTTGACATATATATAGCAATCGTGCTCCATCGTCGACCAGTAATATTCCAATCGCAGAATCTTCTTGGCAAGCATGTGCCCATTCATATGGGGTCCACAAACTCCTTCATGTACAGTTTCAACTAACCTTTATGACTCGGTCTTGGCAACACATCTGAGCAGGATATCATTGTGTGATCTTTTGTACAACTACCCACCACTTAGTAAAAACTGACCTGCCAACCTCTGTATTGTCCTTTTTCTCAATAGAAGTAACGTTTTCTGGCAGACTCCGATAATTTAGGAAGTTCTTAATATCTTGCAACCATGGTAATTCTTCTTCTAGGGTTTCTTCTAGAACAAGGCAATAAGCTGGTTCATCTTTGACTTCAATTTCCAGTGGTCTAATATCAACACCTTCTGGCATACTGACCATTGAAGCCAATGTTGCTAGAGCATCCGCAAACTGATTTTTGGCCCTTGGCATATAATTGAAGGAAATTAGAGTGAATTTGGTGCTTACTTCTTCTAAATACTGGTGATAGGGGATCAATTTGTGATCCTTTGTTTTCCATTCACCAGTTGTTTGGAAGATGATAAGACTCGAATCTTCATATACGTCAAGTTCCTCTACTTCATGGTCTAAGGCTGCTTGTAACCCAATTATGCATGCTTCATACTCTGCAATATTGTTTGTACACTGGAACCTCAGTTTCACTGCGATTGGGATGTGTGCCCCATCTGGCTTGATCAAAACTGCCCCTATTCCATTTCCGTTCATGTTGGCGGCCCCATCAAAGAACATTTGCCAAGAGCTTTCACCTTCTTCTTCTTCAGTAAACAGGATTGCCTCATCAGGAAAGTTGGTCTTTAAGGGTTGGTATTCTGGTTGAGGGTGTGCAGCTAAGTGATCAGCAATGGCTTGACCCTTAATGGCCTTCTGAGTGATGTATGTAAGATCAAATTCAAAGAGTAACAGCTGCCACTTTGCCGTTCTGCCAGTTAAAGACGATTTTTCAAATAGATACTTCAAAGGGTCCATTCGGAATATCAATAAAGTGGAATGACTAAGGAAATAATGCCTCAGTCTCTGAGTTGCTCATACTAAAGCATAACAGGTCTTTTCCAAAGGAGAATACTTTACTTCATATTCTGTGAATTTCTTGCTTAGGTATAAATCACCCTTTCCTTTCTGCCTGTATCGTCATGCTGCCCCAAGACACACCCCATTGACGTCTCCAAAACTGACAAGTATAAAATCAATGGTCTTCCTGGAGTTGGTGGCACTAGCACAGGTGGGTTCAATAAATATTCCTTTATTGTGTCTAAGGCTTCTTGGCAATCGTCATTCCAGACCGTCGGGTTATTCTTTCTTAGAAGCTTGAAAATTGGTTCACAGATAGCAGTGAGCTGTGCTATGAACCGGCTTATGTACTGAATCCTTCCAAGAAAACCACTAACTTCCTTCTCCGTTCTAGGTGATGGCATTTCAATGATTGCTTTAGCTTTAGCTGGGTCAATCTCAATTCCCCTTCTGCTTACTATAAAGCCCAATAATTTTCCTGATGTAGCCCCAAAGAGGCATTTCGCAAGGTTAAGTCTTAGACTGTATTTCCTGAGCCGGTTAAACAATTTCTTCAAGTTGATTAGGTGGTCTTGTAAAACCCCGGAATTTTTAGAATTGGAATTAAGATTTAAAATTATTAAATAAATAAAAACAAATAGAGGAAAAAAAATCATTTGGTTGAATGGGTTCATTTAGTTTAGTGGGTTAAAGGGTTTGTTTAGTTTAGTGGTTCAATGGGGTTGGTTCAAGTTAATGAACCGGCTCATTGGTTCCATGGGTTAAAAAAAAAAACAAGCAATTGACGAGTTTTGGCATTTGGGGGTTTTGGAGCTTGGTTCGTTAGGGTTAGGAGAAGAAACGAGAGAAGACGAAATCGTGGGAGAAGAAATCGAGTAAAGGAGAGGAAGAAGACAAGTGGAGGAGAGGAAGAGAAGAGAAGAAGCAATCATTTCTCTTGGTCGTTCGTTGGAAGAGAGGAAGAAAACGAGTGGAAGAAGAGAAGAGAGGAAAAAAAATCGTGGAGAGAAGGAGAAGAAGGAAAAGAGAAGAGGAAGAGGAAAATAAAGAGATTGGGTGTGGTTTTTGGCGAAAATCGGTAAGTAGCATAGTTTATTCGATTTAATCAATTTTCGTTGTTTTTTTTCCGATCTCTGTTTTCTCATTCGACCACTGTTGAGTTTTCGATGGAATCCTGTTTTGATCAATTTCCATTTGATTACTGTTTGGTTCTGGTTATTTCTGTTTCTGTCAATGTCTGTTGGGTTTCTGTTTCTGTCGATGTCTGTTGGGATTCTGTTTCTGTCGAATTCTGTTGGGTTTTCTGTTTCGTTGGATTTCTGTTTTGATCTAAGCATGTATTAGATTAAAGTGGTCATTAGACTGGAACCCTTGCTTCCATACTTGGCAGCCTGAGGTTTTTCGGTTATTCTAATTATAAAAAGCACAGTTAATTCCTAGTGCAACTGCTTCTACTGAGCCAAGAAGTATAGTTTCGGTTATTCTAAAGAGCCAAGAAGTATAGTTTAATTCCTCAATAGCAATTACTGACCACTCATTTAATGTTTAAGAGAAAAACAGCTTAGTAGAATACTTGTAAATCTTCACTGCTTCTAGTGCAACTGCACAAGCTACCGGATGAGCAGAAAAGGTAAATCCATGGGAAAACACACCTGATAATACAAGATTAATAGAAATACTCAAAAACAATAAATTTTAAGTAAAGAAACAAATAATGTTTAAGGATCTTGAGTTAATTGAGAAGTACTTTAAACATAACAAGTTTAGCAGCATAAGAGAATATCACATCTGCAAATTCAGGGCTTATCAGAACTACAACAATTGGCATGTATGCAGAAGCAAGTCCCTACAAATAGAAAAGTGAGCCTTTTAATCTTGAACCTAATATTTAGATTTTGCAGTCAAGTGAGCTAAGGCCTTGATTTAAGGAAAAATGCTTCACACCAGCACATGCTAACCAAGTATAATCCTAGTTCCTAAACTGCTACTCCATGGAATAAGATATGTATATCTAATTGTAAAATAATCGGCATGCATGTTTTGGAAATACTTGTCATTAAAGCCAACTTGGCATCTTTTCTTCCTTTTATTCGGTAGAAGAACAATGAACAGCCCATCCACCACCTTTCACTTTTCCCTTTTTCGATGCTATGATCTATTGTTATTAGTTTTCATTGGGAGCTTGGATTCTTGTAAACATAATACACTTTTATCATCCCTTAGACCAAAAGCCATAAAAGAAACCTTAATTGAGTCTCTTTTCCATTTTACAACTGTCATTTTCCCTATTAATATCTTCCTTTCAACTGAGATTCTGGAATTATGAAATGAACAACCTTGGTGTATTCTATTATTAAATTTAAACAGAAAAATCAATGAAAACTCAATTTGTTGTAAACTCGGAAGTTATTGCCTTGAGGATTGAGGTCCTATGCAGTGTAAGAAATCCTATGGCTTGGGTCTTTGGAATGTGAATTTTTATTGTGTTGGGATGAGGTAACACAGGCCCAGTGTGGCTCCCTCATCAGGTATTGTGTTGGGATGAGGTAACACAGGCCCAGTGTGGCTCCCTCATCGGGTATTGCGTGTGTAATTTATAATCTTGTCCAGCATGTGATACACGGTTCTGGGGGGTTGAGGACGGCAGTTCACCCTAGCTCATGAGGGGCCGGGGGTTGTGAACTTGCATCCTCCTCAAAATGTTCCACAGCAACCCGTAAAGTCAACTAGATGGTCTCATTGAGATCACTAACTCGATGGTCTGAAGAGATCACTAACTTGCTATGGTTGGACTGGGTTGTACTTGCCAGCTCATGCATGTCTCATGCTTGAGTGCTCCACTTTGGAATAGCGATCCTAGCTAGATCTTTCCATTGTAAGTCATGAGGTGGTGAATTGGACAAGTGAATTAAATCATTGTTATTACATGAGACTTTACTGAAATCGTGGTTTGGATTAATCTGATTTTATCTGTTTTATGATTCCACAGAATTCAAAGTAATGTCATTACATGATATTGTTATAGATTTAGCATGAGTTGCCAAAGTTTGATGGTATATTACATTATCATGCTATTTTACTGTTTGAAACTGCATAAAATGTTCTTATCATGCATTATGCTGCTTACTGAGACGTTAGTCTCAAGCGTGTTTTGTTTTTACCGGTTTTGTTTTCAGATAAATCTGCAGAGCAACCACAAACTGAGGTAAGCAGAACTAACAAGCTGGATGACGACTACAACCTGGAGGATTTATTATTATCCTGGATAGGGTTGGGCAGTGTTTTTGTGTAGTCGTCTATTTTTGGATTGTGTATAAATTGTAAATGAGAAAGAGAGAAAAGAAGTGAAAGCCTTAGTAAACTTTACTTTAAATCTGTAGATGTTGGATTGCTTAGTTTTTTTTTTGAATGATGTATATTATCTATATATTTTGTGTTTATCAGGTATTGGTTTGAGGGCTTAGCCCATTCTTATAAATACAGACGTTATATAGCTGTTTTTCCGAAAATTTTTGGATTAAAATATAACTGTTTGGTTAGTTTTTAAAACTTAGAAATGCGTTTCTGGGACCTCACCTGATGTCAAGGAACCGGCATATACCTTTAATGAACATGTCCAGGTCCGGGGCGTCACAGGTCTTCTTCTTCACATGATTTGGCTATCATATCATCCACATAGACCTCCATTTCCTTATGGATCATATCATGGAATAATGCTGTCATGGCCCACTGGTAGGTTGCCCCGGTGTTCTTAAGCCCAAATGGCATGACAGTGTAGTGGAAGGTACCCCAAGGTGTAATGAAGGCCGTTTTTTCTTGATCCTCCTTAGCCATCTTAATTTGATTGTACCCAGAGAAACCATCCATGAATGAGAACAGGCTATGTACAGCAGTGTTGGCCACCAAGATGTCGATGTGTGGAAGTGGAAAATCGTCCTTTCGGCTGACCTTTCTGTCCTTCTTTGGTACTGGCACTATATTTGCACGCCATTCAGGGTACGTAGAGACTGCCAAGAATCCAGCTTGGAATTGTTTAACCACTTCATCTTTGACCTTCAATGTCCATTCAGGTTTCAACCTTCTCAATTTCTGCTTAACTGGCTTAACATCTGGTAGAATTGGTAGCCTATGCACAACCATGTCCGTGTCTAACCCTGGCATATCCCGATTAGGGCTGGCAATGGGTCGGATATATATCCGAATTCAATCCGAATCCGATCCGAAATTGGCGAAACCGATTTGAAATCTAAGATCCGTGGTTTGAATTCGGATCTGAAATCTAAGATCCGAAAAAATTCGGATTCAAATACGAATATACATATATCCGATCCAAATAAGATCCGACCGAAATCATATATATCTTATACATAAACCCAGAGCAGACATTGGTTAGAATGCAGACCCTTTATAAACTACGGTTGAACCATCATAACTAAAACCAAAAACCTTTAGAGAACGATTTGCCCTAAATCTAAACTTTCTATCCTCTTTGTCACTGTCACCCTCTGGCGACTGGTACCTGCAAACCCACTTAAAGAACCAATTCCAAAACCCCCTATTTTGAAACCTTTTTTGCTCTGAAATTCCATTGTCCAAAACAGGCCGGTTGTTCTGAGTTTCGGGGTACGGTTTTTTTGTCAGTCGCTCAATATCCACTGTTGCGTGGTATCCCCCACACTTAACCTTTGCTCGTCCTCGAGCAAAACTTAAATTCACTTTCCCAAAAAATTCAGATTGATATCTCATTAACAAGAATCAGAAAGCAATTCAAAACTCAGAACATATCATGAACAAATATTTCTGAACTACTCACAATCACTTAGCAAGTATTTTCACTTGAAGGTGGAGCAAACCAAACACATAGATCCTCATAGAAATAAACACTCAACACTCATGCAATTGAAGGGTATGTGTTTCACTCAAATTCATTCCAATGGAATTGATCTACCATAAGCTTATTTATCTTCTCAATTTCCACCACTGGGATCACATGAATAACACAAATCATAAGGGCTTTTCATGAGTTGTAATGGGGCTTAGGATTAAGGTAGGAAATAAATGGGAATGTAGCTCAAAAGCCTTAGAAACTAATGGAGCAAAAGTACATCATCTCAAGCATAAATGTATAAGACATATAAAACCAATCACTCCCTTCAGAAAATTATCCTTTTTCATATATCAAGCATTAACAAACCCTTTTTCTTCTTGAAACTTTATGAAAATTTATGAACATGGCAATTTGTGCCATTCACAAGATTTTTTTTTATCACTTTATTTTTCTTCCTTTTCTTTTCTGTTCTGTTTTTTTGCTTCTTTTTTTTTTCTTTTTTTTTCTTTTTTTTTTCTTTCTTTCTTTCAAAATAGTAGTGGAACTCCAGAATTGAGGATAAAAACATGTTCCCTTCCACCAATCATAGCCATACCAGCAAATCAAAAACACCCCCACACTTACTTCTTGTACACCCATGCATACCAGAATAATGAACAATGCTCCACTAGATCTTCAGCTTGGGTAAAGGCATAAAAAATTTTTTTTTTTGTATAAGATTTATAATCTGGGTTCTCAGAAAAGTCAATAAAGCTCAATGGGGTTTACAAAAGGAAAATAATCAATCACAAGGTAGGCTATTTGGCTTTTATAACTTATAACAAAGAAGGCCTTAATCATATTCATGCATACATGTGTCAATGTGATCTTGAATGAGAATCAAAGAAAGTTCTAGAGAAACAAAACCAGGGAAGAATATCACACAAGAAAGAATAAAAGACTGATATGGATGTGTCAGTCAAAAGGCTCAAAATCTCACCGGCTTTTGTCTACCAAGTTTGGTCATTACCATCCTCAAGGAAAACAACTAAACCAAGTAATGCTAAATTGAAAGATTACTCATTCAATCATGTTCTGAATTTTTCTCAAGCTTAACTGAATCTTGCTCATGACATACACAATCAGCTATTGTTGAAAACCACACAAGAACAAAAACAAACTCACTTAAAAACAAATTAAAACACACTTGATACCCTCCCCCACACTTAAAACTTACATTGTCCCCAATGTAAAGTAAATGCAAAGAAAAAGCAACAAAAATAACTAAAACATAAACGCAGAAATTAAAAGAGAAAAGGAACAAACTCCCCTTGGGTTGCCTCCCAAGCAGTGCCTTTGTTTATTGTCTTTGGCTCGACTCAATTCTGCATTCTTCAATCAGAATATGCTGGATCCTCAATGTGTAATTCTGCCACTGGTTCTAATTGGAAACCTTCATGGAAAGGCTTAAGTCTATGTCCATTCACTTTGAACACTTTGGAAGTGATTAAGCTTTGCACTTCTACTGCACCATGAGGAAATATATTAGTAACAACAAAAGGTCCAATCCAACGAGAACGCAACTTACCAGGAAATAGACGAAGCCTTGAATGGTAAAGAAGGACTTTTTGACCAATTTGAAACTCTTTTCTAGAGATCATCTTATCATGGAAAGCTTTTGTCTTTTCTTTATAAATCCTTGCACTCTCATAGGCATCATTTCGAATTTCCTCTAGTTCTTGTAGCTACAACTTCCTATGATCTCCATTCTCATCCATCTTAATGTTAAAATTCTTGACAGCCGAATAAGCTTTGTGTTCTAATTCAACCGGAAGGTGGCATGGCTTCCCAAACACCAGCCGATAAGGGGACATACCAATAGGAGTCTTGTATGCAGTCCTATATGCCCATAAAGCATCATCTAAGCGCAAACTCCAATCTTTTCGATTTGGATTTTCTGTTTTTTCAAGAATGGACTTGATTTCTTTATTCGATGCTTCAGCTTGTCCACTAGTTTGTGGGTGATATGCAGTTGAAACTTTATGGGTAACATGATATTTCTTCAGCAAAGCTTCCACAGTTCGATTGCAGAAATGAGTACCTCGGTCACTGATTAAAGCTCTTGGGATTCCAAATCTGGAAAATATATTTGACTTAAGAAAATCTGCAACAACTTTAGAATCATCAGTCCTGGTGGCTTTTGCATCCACCCATTTTGAGACATAATCAACAGCAAGGAGGATATAAACATAACCAAAGGACAAAGGGAAAGGTCCCATAAAATCAATACCCCAAACATAAAAAATTTCACAAAACAATAGAGGGGTTTGTGGCATCTCATTCCTTTGGGAAATATTACCTGTTCTTTGAGAATTAGCACATGACTTACAAAAGGAATATGCATCTCGGAACAGATGTGGCCAATAAAAACCACATTCTAGTACCTTTCTTGCTGTTCTTTTAGCTCCAAAGTGGCCTCCACATGCATAAGAATGACAAAAGGTGAGAATGGAAGTAATTTCATGTTCAGGTACACACCTTCTTATTACTTGATCTGCACAATGCTTCCATAAGTAGGGATCATCCCATACAAAATACTTACAGTCACTCTTTAGCTTGTCTCTTTGAGCTTTAACTAAATCAGGAGGTAACACATTAGTAACCAAATAATTGACAATATTTGCATACCAAGGTAACTTCAAACTTGCTAAAAACAGTTGCTCATCAAGGAATGTTTCGTGCAACTGAAGTGTATCCTCTACATGAGTTAAGCGACTCAAGTGATCTGCAACACAGTTTTCTATCCCTCTTTTATCTTTGATTACCATATCGAATTCACTCAAGAGAAGTATCCATCTGATCAATCTTGGTTTTGCTTCTTTCTTCGTCATCAAATAGCGAAGAGCTGCATGATCAGAATAAACAATCACTTTAGTACCAAGTAAGTAAGAACGAAACTTTTCCAAAGCAAAAACAACAGCCAACAGTTCTTTCTCAGTAGTAGTGTAATTCTGTTGTGCATCATTCAAAGTTCTGGAAGCATAGTAGATGGCATGAGATGCATTGCCAATTCTTTGACCCAAAACAGCTCCTACAGCATAATCACTGGCATCACACATGATCTCAAAAGGCACAGTCCAATCAGGTGGCTGTATTATAGGGGTTCTGTCAACAGTGCTTTCAACTTGTCAAATGCCCTTTTGCATGCTTCATCAAACTCAAAGGTCACATCCTTTTGTAGCAACTTGCATAAGGGGGATGCTATGTTGGAGAAGTCTTTGATAAATCTTCTGTAAAAACCTGCATGTCCAAGAAAAGAACGAATCTCCCGTACACTAGTAGAATAAGGTAAAGATTGAATAATATCCACTTTAGCTTTATCTACGTCAATTCCTTTAGATGAAACAACATGACCCAATACTATACCTTGCTCCACTAGAAAATGACATTTTTCAGAATTTAACACAAGGTTAGTTTCTATGCATCTTTGAAGAACAAGTGTAAGGTTATGCAAACAGTTGTCAAAGGAATCTCCATGAACTGTAAAATCATCCATGAAAACTTCTATGAATTGTTCAAGATATTCAGAAAATATGCTAACCATACACCTTTGGAAAGTAGCTGGGGCATTGCAAAGGCTGAAAGGCATTCATCGATATGCAAAAGTGCCAAATGGGCATGTGAAAGTTGTCTTTTCTTGATCTTCAGGAGCAATGGCAATCTGGAAGTAACCTGAATAACCATCAAGAAAACAGTAGTTAGAATGACCAGCTAATCGTTCAAGCATTTGATCAATAAAAGGCAAAGGAAAGTGATCCTTGCTGGTTACAGCATTTAATTTTCTGTAATCTATACAAACCCTCCACCCATTCTGAACTCGGGTGGGAACTAACTCATCATGCTGATTTTTCACCACTGTTATTCCAGTCTTCTTAGGAACCACTTGAACTGGGCTAACCCAACAGCTATCTGAAATAGGATAGATCATCCCAACTTCCAGAAGTTTTAGGATTTCCTTTTTCACTACATCCATCATGGGTGGGTTCAGCTTTCTTTGTGGTTGACGTGAAGGTTTTGCTCCTTCTTCCAGCAAAATCCGATGCATGAATGTAGATGGACTGATTCCCTTAATATCTGCAATTGCCCAGCCAATAGCCATTTGATGCTTCTTAAGGATTTGGACAAGTTGTTCCTCTTGAGAGGCAGTCAGTTTGTTGGAGATGATTACTGGCAAGGTTCCTTTCTCTCCAAGGAAAGCATATTTCAGATGGTTTGGAAGAGGTTTCAAATCTGGAATGGAGGGCTGCAAAACAGAGGGTAAAGGCCTCTTGTTAGAAATTGGTAATGCAATGTGTTGAAAAGAATCTGTATTTTGTAACTTTGGAGAAACATCCAATGCTGCAACAGTTTCATGTAAATCGGCATTCAAAACTAATTCTACATTCTCTTTCTCAAGATGGTTGCTGAGGACAACTTCTAAATTATCTTTTCCATCAAGCTCTAAAGTGTCCTGTGCAAAAGAGTCAATTAGATCAACAGAGTATACAGGATTTTCATCACAAGGATATTTCATGGCATCATATATACTAAACTTAACAAATGCACCATCAAATTCCATGTTAAGAGTGCCTTCATGAACATCTATCATAGTCTTAGATGTTTTTAAGAATGGTCTTCCTAGCAAGATAGGTGCATTCTGGTCACCATTTTCCATATCAAGAACATAAAAATCAGCAGGAAAAACCACATCATTTACTTTCACTAGAACATCCTCCACAACACCCTTAGGATATGCATTTGATCTGTCAGCCAATTGGATTACGACACCAGTTTTGTTCAAAGGTCCAAGTTTTAAGAGTCATAAATAGAATATGGCATGACATTTATAGAAGCTCCTAAATCTATCATGGCTTTCTCAAACTTGGTGTCTCCTATCATACAAGGGATAGTAAACATACCTAGATCCTTGCATTTTGTAGGGAGTTTATTTTGAATAACAGCAGAAACATTCTCCCCTACTCTTACTTTCCCAGTAAGTTTCTGTCTCCTCTTTATGGTACATAGCTCTTTCAGAAATTTGGCATAACGAGGTACTTGTTTAATAGCATCAAAGAGTGGAATATTTACCTCACATTTTCGGAAAGTCTCATAAAGATCTGAGTTCTTCTCATATTTTCTATTTTCTGTTAAAGCCAAAGGAAAAGGGGGTACTGGTTTATAATCAGGAAGATGATGGAATATACTTGGTTCATTTTCATTTGGAATGTCCTTCATGGCTTCACTGGTTTTCTCCTCTTCTTTATTCAGCATTGTAGGTGTTGGCTTTACATGAGTTTCAACTTCTTTACCACTTCTCAAAACAATTGCACTGGCATTCTCTCTTGGATTCACTACTGTCTGAGAAGGTAATTTTCCTGAATTTTGTGCTTCCAAACGACTAATGGTAGTGGCCATTTGACCTACTTGGTTTTCCAAGCCTTGAATACTGTTTCTTGTCTCTTGCTGGAAGTGTTTTGTCTCCTGTTGAATATGCACAGTGTTAGTGGCAAGAGATTTAACAATATCTTCTAAAGACATACCAGAATTAGAAGTGTGGCCCTGTTGTTGTCTTGGGGGGTATGGTTGCTTATATTGCTGGAAATTTGATCTGTTTGGAGGTATTGGCTGAGTTGCTTGTGGATTCCCATATCTAAGATTTGGGTGATCCCTCCACCCTGGGTTATATGTATCTGAATAAGGATCATATTTCCTTTGAGGTTGTCCAGGAAAACCATTTGCCCAGTTTGCTTGTTCATCATATTCCTCTCTAAGAGTTGGACATATGTCTGTTGCATGTCCTTCTACAGAGCAAATTCCACAAACCTTTGCTGTTTGCATGTTACCTACAGCCATATTACGAACAAGAGAAGTTAGACTTGCAATTTTCTGTTCAAGGGAAGAAATATTTACCTCTTTGCCTTGTTTAGATGAAGAATCAAGTCTACTGCCAAATTGCTGAGAGTTGGCTGCCATATTTGCAATCAGATTTCTAGCAGCTTCTGGAGTTTTATCTACCAAAGCTCCTCCACTGGCAGCATCAATTATGTTTCTTTCAGTGGGTAAAAGTCCTTCATAAAAGTACTGGATCAGTAGCTGTTCACTGATTTGATGATGGGGACAGCTTGCACACAACTTCTTGAATCTTTCCCAATACTCATACAGAGATTCTCCATTGTTTTGCCTTACACCACAAATTTCTTTTCTTATATTTGCTGCTCTTGAAACTGGGAAATATTTTTCTAGAAATAATCTTTTCATTTCATTCCATGTAGTAACAGTCCCAGAAGGTAAGTAATAAAGCCAATCTTTAGCCGAATCCTTCAAAGAGAATGGGAAGGGTCTTAATTTAATCTACTCTTCAGTCACTCCAGTGGGTTTCATGCTTATACACACCACGTGAAACTCCTTCAGATGTTTGTGAGGTTCTTCACCTGCAAATCCATGAAAAGAAGGCAAAAGATGTATCAGTCCAGACTTTAATTCAAAATTAGTTGCCACATCTAAAGTAGGAAAAGTTATGCATAAAGGTTGCTGATTTAAATCAGAAGCAGCAAGCTCTTTCAAAGTTCTGTTTCCAGCCATGGTTCCTTCTTCTTTGGAATCAGATTCACCAGCAAAAAGAGATGGATCGTTCTCTTCTGAATGTCTCTGTGCTGCCCTTCGTAGCCTGTGCAAACTTCTTTCTATTTCTGGATCTTTCTGCAAATAACCTTGGTTAGAAGATTGAGTTGCAGTCATAAACAATCAAAGATGATTAGGAGATCTTTAGGATGCTTAACAGGCTCGAGAGAGAAGGTTTAAATAGGCTTGAAGTCAGTCTATGAGAAGGAAATTCAAATCGAGAAGGAAACTTTCGAAATTAGAAAGTCTTTCCAAAATCAGGCTCAGAAACTTCTCTTAACGTTCGAACGTTTATCAAACGTTCATCAGACGTTCACCAACGTCCAATATGCCTCACTGACATTTGATTGATGGTTCGAACGTTCCTTCAACGTTCGAACGTTCTTCAAATGTTCAGCTTAAATAGATGTTTTTCTTTCTGTTTTTTTTTCTGTCCTATTGTTCCATGAATTTCAGTGCTATACCTGCTGCAATAAAAAAAAATCCTAACACAATTGAAACAAATACTTTAGATCACCAAAAGCATAAAATAAACCAAAAGCATGAAAATCAAAGAGAAACTCCCCGGCAACGGCGCCAAAATTTGGTGGCTGTCGTACACAACCAAAAATAAACCACTACTTAAAAATATGCATATAGCAAGGTGAGTAGGGATCGTTCCACCGAGAGTTTCTATCTCTTTTTTATGCTTTAGAAAACAAAATTAAGAGGGGGTTTTGTCACAATGAGATCAGAAAATAACAGATTACTAAAAAGACTTTAATAAATCAATCAAGAAAACAAACCTTGGTCTAAGTTAACTTCCACCATCGGAATATCAAAACTGATCATAGATGCTAGAATATATCAATTCACACATTGAACATTCACCCTTTGAAATACTTTCCAAACTCTTTCAATTATAGTTAATCAGAAAACAAGCGATCTAATTAACCCTAACTACTAAACAACCTCACACAAGCAGTAAAGATTTAATCCAGCAGCAGCTTTAAGGACTAGAAAGAATGATGAATCTAAACAATACAATCACAAGCGGCTGTATTTAATCTAGCAGAAAATTCCTCCTAAAGTCTAACAATTCCTGACGCAGCAAATTATTAAACCTCAGTTGCTTCACAGATTAGAGGGATCAAACAATTACGGATTTGATATCTAGCCTAGCAATAAATTGCAACGAATAATGAACTAGTAGGCCTCCTAGCAATTAGACGGGACAATCATGAGAATAAACATAGAAGAATATTCAATGCTCAAGTATAAACTGAACAATTAAAACATTAAGATCTCACAGCTTTATTAATTCCGAGGTTTCAGTCTCCTTTGACCAAGAATAAAATTTTAGCCACACATGGCCATGGATCACAAACTCAGAAGATAAATAGAAGAAGAAAGGAAGAAGAGGGAGAGAAAGAGGACGTCCAGAACTCAGAAAAGCTCTCCAGAAAAACCTCCTTCTTCACGTTTCAACTCCTCCTTTATATAAGTCACATAAACTTGCCCAAAAATCCCTTGAAAAGAAAATAGAAACTTTCCTTCCAAGACTCCTAAGGAAGAGAGAACTTCCTTTCCTTGTATATCCACGACTTAGAAGTCCAAAAACGACCTAATCTTCTTAATTAGAAACCCCTTAAATTCCTCCTAAAAACTAGAAGAAGATCCCCAAGAAAAAGGAAACAAATCCGCAAAGTTCGGAATTTTATAACAGGTTTTAATACTTGATTGTTCGAACGTTCATCGAACGTGGGTCGAACGTTCAGGTCAAAAAGTTGTTTCCTCTTCTCTTGTTCGAACGTCCATCGAACGGTCAGCGAACGCTGCTCATAACTTCTCTATTTTTTCACCAACGTTCAAACGTCAATCGAACATTCAGCTCACGCTGCTCTCGGGTTTCTTTGCAGAACACCAACGTTCGAACGACAGGCGAACGGCCAGCGAACGCTGCTCTCGGGTTTCTCTGCAGAACACCAATGTTCGAACGACAGGCGAACGGCCAGCGAACGTTGATCATATCTTCTAAAATTTGACTCCGATTGTTACGCCGTTTGAACCGTGACTTCTATAATCACCAAGAGTATCTAATTAGAAAGGTGGTTTCTTAGAGCTGGAATATTCGTGCATGATATCTTCAACACTCCCCATAATCAGCCAATCAGATTTGTTCCTTTGAATTGCAGAATCCCGTAATCAGCAGTGCAGAAGCAGCAACTTCACGTGCAATATTTGACCTTGCTCCGCTCGGTATCTTTAAAAACTAAAAACAGGAAAGTTGTAGAACTTTCTCTTACCTTTCCAAAACATCCTAGATCATTCCAATCCGAGCTCTAACGAGGGAGTTATGATTAAAATACGAATTGCTGCCGAAAATGTCCAGAATCACCAGTTTAGCTTCATTTTGCCCACATGCTGCCAATTGTAACCTAAATCAAAATATGAGCATAATCAGTATATTTAGGCACAAAAATAAATTCAAAAGGTTAAACATTAGTAGAGAAAAATATAACAAATTAAGTTCTTATCATGGTACTTCAAATTTGAAGTTCAAACCCATTTCTCATTTAAATCCCTCTCTAAGTAGGGCTAGCAATGAGTGGGATATATATCCGAATTCGATCCGAATCCGATCCGAAACCGAAATTGGCGAATTCAAATATAGGATTTAGATCCGTGGTTCGAATACGGATCCGAAATCTAAGATCCGATAAAATTCGGATTCAAATACGAATATACATATATCCGATTCGTATTCGACCGATTGCCACCCCTAATCCCGATATGACCATGCAAATACATTTTCATAATCAGCCAAGAACCGTATTATTTCATCACGTTGTACCTCAGATAGACATACCCCAATCTTCACTATTTTTGGGTCATCTTCGGTCCCTAGGTTTATTGATATGGTCTCTTCAATATTGGGTTGGACCCCCTTTTCATGATGCTCCAATTGATATGTGATTTCTTTTGGGGGGTCGTTTTCTTCGTTATCGGTCTCTTCCTCAACCCCCATTAGGTCAAAGTCGAGCTCGAGGTCGAAGTCATACTCAAACTGATCCAATTCCATTTGCTTATAGGGTTCATAAATGGTTTGGACCTTTTTGAAAATTTTAATTTTTCTAGAAAAAATTGAAAAATCTTTTTGTGTTTTTTGAGAACCTTCTAAAAAATCTTTTCTTGAAGACGAAGGCTCATTATAACCTTCAGGAAAAGGGCATTCCACTAATGGAGTTTTTTTTGAAAGCCATGTCTGTTTGCCAAACAAACGCGGCTTCAAAAGTAAGGGGAGTTTCCTCCCAATTTTTCAACATAAAAGAATCTGGGGCAGGGGTACAAGCCTGCTCCTCAAGCTCAGGGTCCGCATCCAAAATCACCAGTACTGGGTGAGTTGCATCGCCTGCTTCTTCTATAGGGCTTGTCACAGATGGAACTTCTACTGTAGCCCAATCAATGAAGGGTAGCTCCTCTGCTCCTTCTTCTTGGTTGCCTTCAGTCATGGCAAAAAAGGCTCCAACGTCCTCAGAAAAATCATGCTCATGTTCTGTATGTGGCCCAGGCCCACCCAATGCTTGTGGAGGTGAAGGTGGAACATATGGTTGCAAGGTTGAGAACTTGGGTTTCTGGAATGGGTTGATGTTATAGTATGGGGGTTTGGACTGACCCTGGGGAGGAGACAGCTGAATCATATGAGAAAGCTTTGGAAAAGTTTCCCTGATGTGAGGGAATTTCATGTCTTCCACTTCCTTCTGTCTTCTCCAGTTCCTTGGCTTGGACCCCAATCCTGCTCTGTGGACCATCTTCATAACCTTTACCAGTTCTATCCTTCCTTGCAGGTTAACCCCCAGACCTTTTCCAGGGTGGAAATTGTACTTTCCCAGCACTTTCTTGACCATTTTCTTAGCACAGGTCAACTTTCCTTCTTTTTCCTGATACCACCCAAGTATGAAATTGACAGTTTCAAACTGGAAAGAGTGAAATGTCATCTTGTCAGCAGTCATTTCCATGTTTATGTAGGGTACATCACGGGACCACATGGGAGGAACCAAGTTTTCAGCTAGGACAGTAATCACCTTTTGCCCTCTAATATATTTGACTCTTTGGTGGAGGGTAGATGGTATAGCCCTAGCTATATGAATCCACGGCCTTCCTAGAAGTAGGTTGAAGGCCGCCGATATATCCATCACTTCAAATGTGATGTTAAAAATATACGGTCCAATAGTGACCGACAGTTCAACCTCCCCTAGGGAGTGTGTTTTGGAGCTATCAAAGGCTCTTATGATTCTCCCATTTTGTTTAATTTTGTTTTGCTCCAGACCGAGCTTAACAAATGTTATTAACGGGAAGACATTCAAAGCCGACCCATTATCAATTAAAACCCGGGCTATCATGCAACCCTTACTGAGCGCAGCTATGTGCAAAGGATCCACATGATGGTACCCTGCTGGGCTAACCTCAGTTTCAGAGAAAGTTATGACATTATGGGATAAAATCTTACCAACCATCTTGCCTAGTTGGTCTGGTTCAATATTTTTAGGCACATGTGCCCCCTGAAGTATCCTTAACAAGGAGTCCCTATGTTTTTCAGAATTTAACAATAAGCCCAGTATTGAGATCTGGGCATGGACTTTGTTCAACTGCTCGACAACATTGAACTCACTCTTTTTTATGATTTTAATGAGGTCAGCAGCCTCACTGTCAATTACCTGAGGGGCATCTTCCCTTACCTTAGTCTTTCCCTGGTTTTTCTCTTCTTCCTTTTCCTTCTCTGTCTCCTTTTGTTTTTCCTCCACACCTACACATTTTCCTGACCTCATCATGAGGTTCACTTCTTTCTTGCTTTCTGCCTCAGCTGCAGGGAATGTAGTGGTGAAGGCTTCGCTGTAGTTCCATGGTACAGGCGATTCAGAGTAAGAAGGTTTAGGGACATTCATTACTAATGGGGGAAGTTTGGACTTAGATGATGAAGTCTGAGTAAGAGGAACATCTACAACCAATGGTGGACATTGTTTAGGTTGAGTGGTTACAGAAGTGACTGATGCATTGAGATGGTCACAATTTATGACCAGTGATGGTTTTGATAAAGTGGGTGAAAAATGGGTGGATGGATTGCAATTGATTACCAGAGGTGGCTTTGCAATATTCAGTTGGGCCATGAGAGAGGAGGCCCAGTCCAAAGCAGAGCTAATATTCTCAGCAGCGCTCTCATTCTTTCTTGAAATTACATTTATTTCTTTGGTATCATTTCCTCTATCAAAATATACTTTGACCGTTGTCCTTATAGGAGCAATTAACTGAGATGGGTCAAAGGTTATTTTATCAGAGGAGATGACCCCTATAACATTAGACGGGCCTGCCCCATGATGCTGGGGCAAAGGGTTTTGGCCAATGTCTGTTCTGGGAGGATTGGGAGCCCCTGTATTGAAAGACAGGGTATTCTGGTCAATCAAATCCTGAATGGCGTGTTTCAATGGCCAACACTTGTCAGTAGAGTGCCCAGGTGCACCCATGTGGAAATCACAAGTGGTGGAGGGGTCAAAATTTCTCCCCTTTGATGCATTCGGATTGGGTTCTCTTAAAGTGATATGCCCTGCTTACAATAAAGTGGGTAGCAACTGAGACAGAGTCATTGGAATAGGGGTGAAAACCCTATTTCTCCTTGCTGCGAAATAGGCATCCCTTTCCTCTTTAGTAAAAGCCCTCTTTTGGTTTGAGGGTGCTGCTGGAACATTAACCCTCATGGGGGCCTGGGTAGATGGAGCAGATAGAGTAAGAAAATGAGCAAGTATATTGATTTGTATGGGCTTGTTAGGGCCCGACGGTAGCTGTACCATGTTTACCTCACCCTCTTTCTTGTTCCCATTCTTCTTTATCCCGCTTCCTTTCTTCAGATTGGGGTCCTGTTGACTGACCATGGCAGAGTGATCAATTATTTTACCTGACCTGATCCCATCTTCGATTCGGTTAGCCATTTGGACTAAAGCCGCAAAATTAGTGGTGGTTTGACCCACCAGGTGGCCGTAGAATGGTTGACCCAATGTACTGATGAAAGTAGAAATCATCTCCTGCTCTAGCATGGGTGGCCTGGGAGGCAGTCTCCCTCCATCTTTTGGCATACTGCCTTGCAGATTCATCCCTTCCCTTACTCATTCTCATTACGTCGTACCTATCTGGCACGATCTCTGAATTGAACCGGTACTGAGCTAAGAAGGCATCTGCTAGGTCCTTCCATCTTCTGATATTTCCGTGGTCTAAGGTGGCAAACCACCTCAAAGCCGTTCCAGTCAAGCTCCTTTGAAAGAGCTGAATCAAGACACCCTCATCCCGACCGAACTGGCATAGGGCACCGCATTACAACTTCAGATGGCTCATGGGGCAGCCAGTGCCATCATATTTGTCTAGGTCTGGGCACTTGAACTTGGCCGGCAGGTTAACATTAGGGTATAGGCACAAGTCCTCAAAGTTGGTGCCCTCAAAGTTGTTCACCCCTTTAACCTCTTTGAGTTCATCTTGGATCATTTCTAGTCTGTGCATGAATTTTTTTCTCCATTTCTTCCCTCATTTTTTCTTTTTCCTTTGCTTTTTCCGATTCCATTGTCTCATCCCTGGTCAGTATAGGTTCAGGGGTGGGTTCATAAATGGGTTCAGGAATAGATTGAACCAGAGGTGGAATATTGATTTGGGGTGGAGGTGCTGGGTTGGAAGTGGATGCTTGGTTCTGGGCTTGCACTTGTTGGGCCTGCACTGATAGTATGTTCTCTAGCATTCGGGCTAGTCCTGCCATCTGCTCCTGAAGCAGGGCTACATCTGGGTGAGGAGCATCAGCTTCATTCTCAATGGGATTCATGGCGCGAGCTCTTGATCTGGTTACAAAAGCTATGGTTTCAACTGTACTTGGTACCTGGATAAAATAAAGAGAACATATCAGTGCCAATTTAATCTCATTCACATACCTATGAATGCCTATGTGCAAGCTGGGTGAACACGAGTTTGGATTTGTTTCTTTATTTGCTTCTTTTTTTTTTATAGAATTGTTGGAATATTCTAGGGCTTCCAACAGGTCCCTCAAAAAGAGAAAAGGATCTGAAATTCAAAGGCTTTCAGAGGCCCAGGGATAATTTTGGAAAAAGTCTGAAATTCAAAGGCTTTCAGAGGCCTAGGGATATTTGTGGGAAAAGTCTGAAATTCAAAGGCTTTCAGAGGCCTGGAGATTTTTGAAAAAGGTCTGAAATTCAAAGGCTTTCAGAGGCCGAAAGATCTGAAATTCAAAGGCTTTCAGAGGCCTGGAGATTTTTGAAAAAGGTCTGAAATTCAAAGGCTTTCAGAGGCCCAAAGATCTGAAATTCAAAGGCTTTCAAAGGCCCAAAGGAAAAAGTCTGAAATTCAAAGGCTTTCAGAATCCCAAAGGAAAAAGTCTGAAATTCAAAGGCTTTCAGAATCCCAAAGGAAAAAGTCTGAAATTCAAAGGCTTTCAGAAGCCCAAAGGAAAAAGATCTGAAATTCAAAGGCTTTCAGAGGCCCAGAGGATAAAGTCTGAAATTCAAAGGCTTTCAGAGGCCCAGGGATATTTTTGAAAAAGGTTTGAAATTCAAAGGCTTTCAGAGGCCCAGGGATATTTTTGAAAAAGGTCTGAAATTCAAAGGCTTTCAGAGGCCCGAAGGAAAAAGATCTGAAATTCAAAGGCTTTCAGAGGCCCAAAGGAAAAATTCTGAAATTCAAAGGCTTTCAGAGGCCCAAAGATCTGAAATTAAAAGGCTTTCAGAGGCCCGAAGGAAAAAGATCTGAAATTCAAAGGCTTTCAGAGGCCCAAAGGAAAAAGTCTGAAATTCAAAGGCTTTCAGAGGCCCAAAGATCTGAAATTCAAAGGCTTTCAGAGGCCCAGGGATATTTTTGAAAAAGGACTGAAATTCAAAGGCTTTCAGAGGCCCGAAGATTTTTGAGAAAAGGTCTGAAATTCAAAGGCTTTCAGAAGCCCAGAGATTTTTGAGAAAAGGTCTGAAATTCAAAAGCTTTCAGAGGCTCAAGGATTTTCTGAAATTCAAAGGCTTTCAGAGGCCCAAAAGATTTTCTTTCACATTATTTATTTATTTATTTATTTATTTATTTATTTATTTATTTCTTATTATTTTTTTTGAAGCATTTTATTCAAACTCATTTTCCTTTATCATCATTTAAAGGTTAAAGGAACAGGATTTAGTGGGAAAAACTGATTAAAATTGAATTTTCCGCTAAGACCGTATATACAGTACGGTTCGGCCTTGCCCATATTTAAATTACGAGCAAGCTGGGACCGTATAGTAAACACGAGCGAGCCCAGCCCGTATAATTAATACGGGCGAGCCCAGCTCGTGTAATAAATGCGGTTTACGGAGCTCTTTTCTGTTTTTTCAGTTTTTACATGATTTGATCGCTTTAATTGCTCATCCAAACATACAGTTCACCCTTGCTAGGCTTCTAAATTGTCCCAAAGTGGACTTTGAACTATTTGTAAAAACACATGTTTAGGAGGGCACAAGTACCCTTCAAATTGACACCATATTCAGGGGTATGATACCCTTTGGTTGCATCTTGTATGAACATTGGGTATGATTGATCCTAAATAGAGTTAAAAACTCTTCCTATGGGCTACACCAATTTTAGGAAACATGCCTATTTGGGACGAAATTTATCCCAAACCGATGGACATCATGACACCACTATCACATTAAAATAATGCAAAAATTAAGGTTACCTTATTACCTTATTTACCTTCAATATGGCATCCGCATTATGCCTTGGCTTGCTGTGAGACATGGAAAAAATCAAATCCAATGACTTCCTCAATCATCACACGGGATTGAATAAAACAAAGAGTCGCCACCATTCAATTTAGGTGTGAATGGACACCAAAATATTAAATAAGCTCAAAAGGCAATTTTAGGGTAAAAATAACCCTCCTAAAAAAACAACCAAAGATGGGTAAGGGGATTAGATTATGAACAGGGGAAGGTGTTAGGCACCCATATTCATTCACACAAGGTGGTTGTCAGGTATTGTTCATGTTTTACAAAGAAAAAAGGGCTTGCTATAAAAATCAGGAAAAATCACAAAAAGACAAAAATATATGGCTTTTTCATACGGATAGTCTGATTGATCCAGAACTTTCAAATATGATCATACCATTCCTAGGGTTTCATGATCAAAACAAAATTGAGATAAAATCAAATAAAATCAATTTAAAGTGAAAAATCTGGCTTCAAGTTAAATTCTAGAAATCTAGAAAAATATGATTTTTATAAAATATTTCAAAATTGAACTTGAATAATCCAGGACATAGATATAGCCCAAATTTCACGTTAAATCAAAAAATAAAAACCAAAAATACCCACGTTGATGAAGAACATCAAAAGGGGAGAATTTAGACCGCAGGGTCTTCTCTCAAACATGAAAAAGGACTCAAAAACACATCATGAAACCCTAGAATTTTTTTTCAGGCTTCTGAATTCAGATCTATCATATTGATCATGATAAATCCAGGATCTTAGCCTAAAATCACAAAAATCACGAAAACAGTGCTGTAGGTGCAAAAGTGGCAAAAATCCAAATTTTATAAAAAAGTGGGGATCCCATGCTATAAACATCATGATCATCATAGATTCATAGATTCATCATAAAAACCATTAAAACATGATCAAGATATTTAAAACAGCCACATCTCACAAATTAGAGCACATGAGGGTATACCCTACAGATCCACCTGTTCTCTTTTCCCCTAGCTCTCTCTTCACATTTTACGGCTAGGGAGGATTCTTGAGGTACTTGGAGATAGGTTTGGTTATACAAACACAATCACAGGCTTTATTCTACAGCAATGGAGAAGATCCTATTACTTCTAGAATTGAAGACAGAAAATAAAAGGGAAAAGGGACTTACCTGGATTGAGCAAGCAGAGTAGCCGGGATTCCTCTCTTCTCTTCGGAGATCCTTGGACTTTAAATTTTCGTGGCCTTTTGCTTGAGAAAAGGCCTTCTATTTATAGGCAAACCCAGGGGCATGGTTGGTCCAAGGTTTGGCAAGATAGAGTTTTAGTTTGAGTTAAACACAAGATCATGCCAATCCTTTATCCAGAAAGATATTTCGCACGAATAAAATATATAATTCGCTCATTTAAAGGGATATTGGACTAAAGATAAGGCTCAGAAATCGAGAGAAGAACAGAACTCGCACGAGTCTGATGTGCCCATACATGATTTACGGTCCAAAGGTGTCCGTATATGTATTACGGGCGCTGCGTGCCCGTATATAAAATTCAGGCGCGCTTAGCCCGTAGATACAATACGGACAAGGCTCAAATTATTGATTTTCATACATTTTTGGCCTGTTGTAAATCCCAATTAATGTTTTCATTATTTTCTCATTTTAGTGCAATTTGGGGTGTCTACAGCTGCCCCCTCTTTACTAGTAATTGGAACCAATTACGAGCAAAGAGCAAAAAGACCCACCAATTGCACTTTTTGAGATCTTTGTCTAACTAATTGCATTTTGCAAGGATTAAATGGATGATTTTGGAAAAAAAGAATTCATTGCGGAAGATTTGCTAAAATTCCCTCAGCTTAAGGGGCAAATCCTCCTCTCTCCTCTCACTGAGCACTCGTGGCTATGAAGTGAGATTTGAGATTAAATTTTTAATCAAAAGTGGGTAAGGTGGCAATCCTTGCAACTTACTACTAGTATAAACATTAATCTCCTGAAAAGTGTGGAGAAAATGATGAAAAAGACAATTTTTCTGGGTGACCTGCAGTTGTAGCACAATGAACAGCAAAGAACAGACACAACTCAAAATTGCACATTTGAAAGAGATCTCATTAATTGAACTTGCTTTGGTCAAACAAAGAAATGATACAAACATGGATTCGAAGATAGCCAATGAAACCCCTGCTTGAAGTCTGATGGGGTGGCGTCTCTTCCTTATCTCAAATTTCTTGGAGCTTTCGTGGCTATGAAAAGAAATCTGAGACAAGCAAATTTTGAAAAGAATGTGGATTTAAAATTGACCACTTCAAACTCAATTGATTTTGATGTTTTTCACTTTTTGAATTTTCTTGATTGATTTTCTTATTTGATATACCTGGGTGCCATTTGATTCCCGAACCTGTGCTTGAATATTTTGCAACTTGCTTTTGCTTCTTTATCTTCTTGCTCTCTCAATAACGATGTATGTGCCCTTACTGCCCATAACCTGTCTTCGTGCTTTTTAATTGCTCAAGTGAATGCCCTCATCTTGATTGATGGATCATGATCTATTGATCTAACCTCATGCCTTTACAACCCATGATCTGTCTTTCATGCCTTCTTGCTGCCCCAGTAAAATCCTTCTTCATGATTGAAGAATTGGGAACCCTTGTTTAACGAAGAAAACATGCCATTGCTTCGAAGCCTTTTTTTTCTTTCAAATTCAAAGACTAAAGCTTGATTGCTTCTTCCAGATGTTGGAATTCATTCCAATGAAAACCCAGAAGGAAAGACACTGAGCATGCCCCGGTTTTGATTGTTTGAAGAAGTATTTGCCCCTCAGTAGAGATGATCCTCTTTTTTCCTTTTTTTTCTTTTTTTTTCTTTTTTTCTTTTTTTCTTTTTTTCTTTTTTTCTTTTTTTTTTCTCTCTTTTTTTTTTTAACCTTTGCCAAAAAGAAACCCTAATAGAAGAATGCAAATGCAAACATAAGAAAATATGTTTTATACTAGTGGTCTCCGAATTCTCTAATGCTTGCAAAACCAATGTTTTATGAAAAGATATAGATTCTCATCATAGGCCAAAAATATAGTTTTTGCTTTTTTGTGTTTTTATATATATATTTTTAAAAATGATCCAATCACTTATTAGCATATAGTCCAAAAGAATTAAAATCAAGTTGAATAATGAGAAGATTATTTCAAAAAATGAAGAAAGACCAAAATAAGCCTTCGGAACCTTTAGAATCATTCCCATGACCATCGGCTTGTCAATTGATGCTCCAGATATGACGACTCTTTCAATCTGACTATTTTGCCCTAGTCTAGAAAGACATTTTCCTTCATCCAATTGAAGAGCAATTGTTTCTCCATTGTATCCATGATATGAGAATTTATGACTTCAACTTCAGCAATAATTTCCTCATGGCAATTTTGATGGCCATCAACTTGTTCATAGATGATTCATATCATAGTTTTGATTATGTTGCTTCAGTCTTGAAAAGAGAATTTTTCTCAATCACTTGAAGAGTGACTGTATCTCAAAATAACCACCAACATGAAGACTTCGCCTGGATCTATGCCAATTCTGGACTTTCCTCTCTAACAATTTCCTTCTTGTAAATAGTTGATTATTTGCCATGTAGCACCATTACGGGTTTTCACTACATTTTCTCCATTTTTTCCTTTTCTTTTTCTTTCTTTTTTTCTTTTTTTCTTTTTTATTTTTTATTATCCTTCATCACCAACAACAATGTAGTCAAAACTGCCTTAATTCAAAATATCTTAATCAAAGAGGACTTATGAATGGGACGAAACGAAGGCTTGGTGTTAGTTTAGAAAGAAAAGGAATAAAAGGCTCAAATACCCTATGATCAAATGGGTTAACTGAAATTGTAATTTTTAAGGCATTTCTTCCCTTGGAATGAATACAAAATTGCCCCTAGTAATGAAGTTCTTCCCTCAATTTGATTTCCTCATTTGAAACTTATTCTCCACTATTGAACTTCTTTTTTCCATTCTTTTTTTCACAATTTTGAAGACATTCTCCAAATAGCATTTGATTATCTTTTTTTCTTCCTTTTTTTCTTTCTTTTTCTTCTTTTTTTTTCATTTCTTTGCCCCATTTTCTGAAAACATATTCAAAATCCCTTTTGAACTTCAATAATTGTCCCTTCATTCCTTTTTTTTTATGCCTTAATAAATTTGCCCCAGTGTGAGGTTACAATTCTCAGTTTAGGTTATTTGAAAAAATACATCAAGCTCAAAGGGTCTAACTAGGGATTTCAAAAATTTTGGGGACATAAGAAAGGAAGGCCTCTTATCATTTTAAGAAAAGTTTGAATTTTCAGACTTGGTAGAGTTGCACTACATGACTGGCTCAGGATTTTTTCCTTTTTTTTTTCTTAATCTCCTTCTATCAAGATAAAAGCCTATTCAAATAGAACCTCTGTTATGAACAAGTTCTTCACCTTTTGATCAAATGATGCTCAATTCGATTTCCAACAAAAAGGTCAGATTCTCCTATATTTTCAAGTGCAAAGCCCCAAAATTTCTTTAAACAATATTATCAACTTCCCTTTTGAACGAATCAGCAAGTGGTGTGATCCTTTCTGTATTCTAATGCAGAAACTTCAAATCTTCTTCTATATTTTCTGTTGAAGACTGTGGATCATCTTTGGTTCCAAAGGCTATAAAATTGGTCATTTCATAATTTTGCAGAATATTCTTCTCATGACACTTAAAAGGATTTGAATTTTCATATAAAATGTCTTTTTCTTCGATTTTGGTCTCTAAATTGAGCCCAATGTCGAAGTCATATTCAATTCAATGAAATTCAATAAGAGATATGATTCATAAGTAAAAGGACCTTGCTAAAAACTTTTTTTTCTTTTTTCTAGAAAAATGTTAAAGGGGAAAATCTTTTTATTTTTTTTTTTGAAGAGCCTTTATTAAAATCACTTCCTGAGAACAAGGCTCCTTAGGATCCTCAGGAAATGTGCATTATTTTTATGCGGGTTTCTTTTCAGAGAACATGGGAGTTCGATAACTGCCCCTGTTCTCAAAGGCAAAAGCTGACTTTTCTTTCTTTTTCAGAAAACTTCTTTCTCCTGCTGAGTAAGGCAAGCCTTCCTTTTCATGATTTGGGATGATCTCCTTTGCTCTTGAAGGAGTTAACATCACATTATCTGGAATTTGGATAACCGCCCAATCAATTAAAGGAGGTTCAACCTTGGCTTCATTCTCTTCTTTTATTGCCCTTTCCTTCTTTCTCTGACACCCTTCTTTCACATTTGCCTTATTTTCATTGGCTTGTAGCTTACACTGCTTTGATGCTTCTGTTTGCCACTTTTTTGCCTTTTCACCCATCATTTCATTTTCTTTCAATTTTAGTTTTTCTTCTTCCTCTTCCTTCCTTTCCTTGATATTAAAATCTACCCCTGTGTGAGTCTCTTTCTCCACATGGCCACATTCATCTTCTTTTTCAAAGTAAACTCGGATTGTGGTACCAACCGGAGCAATAAGTTGAGAAGGGTCAAATCCTTTTTTCCCTGGAAAAATTGCCCCTACTGCATTTGAGCTACCTGCCCCATTGTTATTGGTGGATGGGATGGGTGTGACTGAATTGAATGATAAGGAATTATTATCCAACAAATCCTGGATTACATGCTTTAAGGCCAAGCAACAATCTGTGGTATGCCCTGGAGTGCTCATATGATAATCACAGATTGCAGATGAATCATAATTCTTCCCCTTGCTTGCATGAGGATTTGGCAACCTCAAAGTCACATAACCCTTTTGAAGTAAAGTAGGCAAAAGCTCAGATGGTCTCATAGGCAGTTTAGAAAATTCCCTTCTCTCCCTTACTTCTGTTTCCTCCTTCACAAGCTGTACAGAAGGGACATTAATTTGGATAGGCAGCAAAGGAACTTGATGGGTTGGCTTGATAGGAGGTGGATGGACATTGATTTGAAAGGGTTCCCTGGGAAGTTGTACCATATTCACTTCTACTTCTCTCCTTTCCTCATTCTTTATTCTTTCATTACCATTCTCCTTTTTCTATGTAGAGAAAGTGGTGGAAGCTTCCTGGTTCAACACTGCAGAGTAATAAGCTATTTTCCCAGACTTGATCCCATCTTCAATTCTGTCTGCCACTTGCACTAAGGCAGCAAAGTTGGGGGTAGTTTGACCCACCAAGTGACTGTAAAACGGTTGCCCCAGTGTGCTGATGAAGGTTGAAATCATTTCTGGTTCTCCCACGGGTGGCTTGACTTATTCAGCTAACCCCCTCCACCTTTTAGCATATTGCCATATGGTCTCATCATTTCTCTTCGTCGTCCTCATCATGTCATACCTATCTAGTATATTCTGAGAGTTGAACCTGTATTGTGCCAAAAAGGAATCTGCTAAATCCTTCCACTTTCTTATTTTCCCATGATCCAAAGTGGCAAACCACCTCAAAGCAGCTCCAGTTAAACTCCTCTGGAAGAGCTAAATTAGTATACCGTCATCCCGGCCAAACTGGCGTAAAGCCCCGCAGTATAACTTCAAATAGCTCTGTAACGCCCCGGATCCGTGTTGTTCAATAAAGATATAACACGTCTCACGGAGGTTAGGCAATGATCGTTAATCAATTATGATCGCTGGATAATCATCTAACTATAACCTGTCAGAGTGCACAATTTGATTCATCCAAGAATGTAACATTTAGAACTTAACTAGAATCATATGGTTCAACCCCCAAATAGGCTTTAATACACCTCAAATATTCAAAGTACTCAAATTCGGAACAAGATAACCTACAAGTCTAAGGAAGGTAATAGTAATCTTCCTCCCTATAAGCCTCAGCAGGATCTACCCCAGTAGTCGCCTCACCACGAGTATCTGAAAATCAAAACAAAATAACAGAGTGAGATACGAATATCTCAGCAAGTAGCACATGCATGCAGAAATAGTTAATCACAGTTCAAAACTATGCATCGATAAACATTCCGTATGATTAAACAACTAACATCAATTTCAAGTTCAAACCAAAACCCATTTCATCAGTCAAATCACATCTCAGTTAAGCACGGCAACACATCGATTGGTCAATGTCATGACTATCGTTTAGTTGATAAATTAAACATGCCAAGTAGACACTCCACACCTCCATGTACACAGTTCCGGCCTACTCAGGGTTTCGTCATCCAATGCAGGCCTACTCCCCGGGTTTCTGCATTGACAACCAGGCCTACTCAGGGTTTCTGGCTGCTCTACACCGGGCGTGGCAACACACAAGGCCATGCAATTCCAACAACCAACAAATAACATTACATTACTAAGCTTAGACTCTGGATTCAGGACAAGCTAAACCAAAACAGTAAAACATCGTATAATCTCAATTCCAACATCAAAGTAAAACCATTCATTCCACATCATGCATAACTCATCACAATTCATCATCTGTCCCTCTGGACCAAGCAGTATCTCAAATACTTTCCGTATTTTCTCATTTCCGCAACCCATGCCATTCGAATACAAAACGCAGTTATTTATACCAAGACAATACATTCAGAATTTTCCGAACAATGAAACCAGAAGTCAATAATTTCTCAATCAAAACTGTGTATAAATTTAAAGATAAAACAAACTAGGAACTCCTATTGTTTTGGTATCCAGCACAACACATACAATTAACCTAAGCTCAAACTTAGAAACCTTTAAGAATTTGCCACTAGAATTTCCTCTAGGAATTTAATAAGTAATGCAGGCTTCTAAGGTTCCCAAACAAGTGATTGGTTAAGTGGTATAATCCTCAAGTCATCAAAATACTCTTGGTTCAGTCGAAAATCAAATTCGGCAAGTATAATTGGGTATGCGCTCACTTCCTGAAGTGAGCGCCAGGTGAGCGCCAGTCGGCGGATAGGATACCGGCTAAAATCGACTATGCGCTCACTCGACGCTAAGTGAGCGTGAGCTGAGCGAGAGAAGGGCGCGGGATAGGCGCGAGATAGGCGCATCTAATTTAAGTGGGCGCGAGATCGGCGCCAGGTCAATATTTCTATGCGCCTACTTCCCGAAGTGGGCGCAAGTGGGCGCTAAGTGGGCGGATACCCACTGCGATTTTCAAGTCTCTGTTATTTCGAGATCTCCATGTCTGGCTGATTTGTTTCGGTTTGTAATTGTTCCAATACACTCCCAATGTTCCCAGAATACTTCCCAACCAGTTTTGGATTTAATCTAAACACCTTTAATTTCAATCTCACGTTCGGACTCATGGTATTCCAGAAAACCAGAAAACTCACAATACACCCATGCGTTTCAAAATACATCACGAATAAACTAAAACCTCAGTTGTAAAACAGTGCTACTCACCCGTATACGCTTATCCCAGAATAAAAGCTTATTCCACAACCGGCCGATCACGATTTCCGGCTGCGCGCGAGGATGCAAATGTAGCCGAACGGATCCTCTGCTCACGAGAGAAATAACCCACAGAACTCCGACTCCAATAGCCTCCTAGTAGCTCTTGCGATTCTTGTTCTTCACAGGCATAACCCTAATCGCCACACCAGCCGCAATCGCCAAGTCGCCCAGTTCTCCAGATAACGAACGAAAGTATTGCCAAAAGTATGATACGAGTATTCTAAAAACCCAAAGACCTAACTTTCCCTTTTTGTATCTTCACCTCATACGCTACATACGCCGCTCGACCATCCTTTTAAAGTCCTTGCTCTTGTGCATGCTCACCCACTGAAACCCTACATATTCCGGCCACTTAAGTTAACAAGCGCCCAAGCTATATTTTAATAAAATAAAAGAATAAATAAAAAAATACTCTACCAAAAATCAGGGTCTTACAGGCTCATTGGGCAACCAGTGCCATCATATTTATCTAGGTCTGGGCACTTGAACTTGGCCGGCAGGTTAACATTAGGGTATAGGCACAAGTCTTCAAAATTCGTGCCTCTAAATGATTTAACTCCCTTCACTTCGCTTAGCTCGTCCTGAATAATCTCCAGCCTATGCATGAATTTCTTTTCCATTTCATCCCTCATTATTTCTTTTTTCTTCTCTTTCTCAGACTCAACCATCTCCTCCCTGATCAGTATAGGTTCCGGGGTGGGTTTAGAAATGGGTTCAGGAATAGGTTGAACCGGAGGTGGAATATTGATTTGAGGTGGAGGTGCTTGGTTGGAAGTGGAGGCTTGGTTCTGGGCTTGGACTTGTTGGGCCTGCACTGATAGTATGTTCTCTAGCATTTGAGCTAGTCCTGCCACCTGCTCTTGAAGCAAGACAATATCTGGGTGAGGAGCATCAGCTTCAGTCTCAATGGGATTCATGGCGCAAGCTCTTGATCTGGTTACAGGAGCTATGGTTGCAAGAGTACTTGGTACCTGGAAAGAATAAAGAGAAAATATCAATGCCAATTTAATCTCATTCACATACCTATGAATGCCTATGTGCAAGCTGGGTGAACACGAGTTTGGATTTTTTTCTTTATTTGCTTCTTTTTCTTTTTTTAGAATTGTTGGAATATTCTAGGGCTTCCAATAGTTCCCACAAAAAGAGAAAATGATCTAAAATTCAAAGGCTTTCAGAGGCCCAGGGGTATTTTTGGAAAAGGTCTGAAATTCAAAGGCTTTCAGAGGCCCAGGGATATTTTTGGAAAAGGTCTGAAATTCAAAGGCTTTCAGAGGCCCAAATGATAGGTGTCTATAATTTAGAGGCTTATAGACGGCCCAAAGAACATGTGTCTATAATTCAGAGGCTTATAGATGGCCCAAAGGATATGTGTCTAAAATTCAAAGGCTTTTAGACGGCCCAAAAAGATGGATGTTTGAAATTCAGAGGCTTTCAAATGGCCCAAAAAGATGGTGTCTAAAATTCAGAGGCTTTTAGATGGCCCAAAGAATGTGTGTCTAAAATTCAGAGGCTCATAGACGGCCCAAAGAATATGATTTGTCTAAAATTCAGGGGCTTTTAGACGGCCCAAAGGAATGATTTGTCTAAAATTCAGAGGCTTTTAGACGGCCCAAAGGAATGATTTGTCTAAAATTCAGAGGCTTTTAGATGGCCCAAAGGATATGTTTTGTCTAAAATTCAGAGGCTTTTAGACGGCCCAAAGAAATGATTTGTCTAAAATTCAGAGGCTTTTAGATGGCCCAAAGGATATGTTTTGTCTAAAATTCAGAGGCTTTTAGACGGCCCAAAGAAATGATTTGTCTAAAATTCAGAGGCTTTTAGATGGCCCAAAGGATATATGTCTATAATTCAGAGGCTTATAGACGGCCCAAAGAATATGATTTGTCTAACATTCAGGGGCTTTTAGACGGCCCAAGCAAAGTTTGTGTCTAAAATTCAAAGGCTTTTAGACAGCCCAAAGGATATGTGTCAATAATTTAGAGGCTTATAGACGGTCCAAAGAATATGATTTGTCTAAAATTCAGGGGCTTTTAGATGGCCCAAGCAAAGGTTGTGTCTAAAATTTGAAGGCTTTTAGACGGCCCAAAGGAAAAAGATCTGAAATTCAAAGGCTTTCAGAGGCCTGAGGATTTTTGATAAAAAAAAGTCTGAAATTCAAAGGCTTTCAGAGGCCCAGGGATATTTTTGCAAAAGGTCTGAAATTCAAAAGCTTTCAGAGGCCCAAAAGATCTGAAATTCAAAGGCTTTCAGAGGCCCAGAGACATTTTTGAGAAAAAGTCTGAAATTCAAAGGCTTTTAGAGGCCCAAGGAGTTTTTGAGAAAAAGTCTGAAATTCAAAGGCTTTTAGAGGCCCAAGGAGTTTTTGAGAAAAAGTCTGAAATTCAAAGGCTTTCAGAGGCCCAAGGATTTTTTTTTTTTGAGAAAAAGTCTGAAATTCAAAGGCTTTCAGAGGCTCAAGGAGTTTTTGAGAAAAAGTCTGAAATTCAAAGGCTTTCAGAGGCCCAAAGGATTTTTTTTTTTTTTGAGAAAAAGTCTGAAATTCAAAGGCTTTAAGAGGCCCAAGGATTTTTTGAGAAAAAAACTGAAATTTCAAAGGCTTTCAGAGGCCCAAGGAGTTTTTGAGAAAAAGTCTGAAATTCAAAGGCTTTCAGAGGCCCAAGGAGTTTTTGAGAAAAAGTCTGAAATTCAAAGGCTTTCAGAGGCCCAAAGGATTTTCTCTCACATTTTTTTGAAGCATTTTATTCAAACTCATTTCCCTTTATCATTATTTAAAGGTGAAAGGAACAAGATTTAGTGGGAAAAACTGATTAAAGTTGAATTTTCTGAGAAAACCGTATACACAGTACGGTCTAGCCCTGCCCGTATTCAAATTACGAGCGAGCCGTGACCGTATGGAAAACACGGGCGAGCCCAGCCCGTATAACTAATACGAACGAGCCCAGCCCGTGTATCAAATGCGGTTTTACGGAGCTCTTTTATGTTTTCCCAGTTTTTACATGGTTTGATCACTTTAATTACTCATCCAAACATACGGTTCACCCAGTGCAGGGCTTCTAAACTGTCCCAAAGTGGACTTTGACCTTTTTGCTAAAACACATGTTTAGGAGGGCACATGTACCCTCCAAATTGACACCATACTCAAGAATTTGGTACCCTTTTGTTGCCTCTTGATGTGCCTAAATTTTATACATGTTTTGTCATATGTTTACCCTTAATTTTATGCTAGTTGGTGTTTAATTTGCCTATTTATTAGAGTTTTTATGTATTTTTGTTTATTGTTGTTTAGGAATAAATAAATTGAAGGAGTCAAGAAATTGAGGAGGGGATCTACAAGATATTCTCAGAATTTCGAATGAGCAAAAATTCTCTTCATCAAGAGAATAGGAAACTTTAATTTCCCGAGTTCCAGAAACATCCTTCAGTGTTTTGAGCATAACTTGAGCTAGAGAGCTCCAATAAGGGCAATCTTGGTGTCTATAGAAATCTAAGAGAAGGCCCTACAAATTTAATGTTGAAGACTTTCCCAAAAACAGTCATCTTGATGGAGTAAATTGAGCATTAATATCAGAAACGGAAAACAGCTATTTTCATAATTCAGTTTTGGAAAAGAAGTAAAAGGGGCTTTTAAAGCAAGGAAGGAAATTTTATATAAGAGAGACACAAGAGAGGAGGACGACCAGAGCTTAGAAGAGAGGAGTTTTTCACCATTGGAGAGGATTGGAAGCTTGGAGGAAGAAGAAGAAAACAGAGGCTGAATTGGAGTTTGTCGAGAACTACAATTCTCGATCTACATATAGTTTCCCTCTTAACTTTCTCATCTTCTCTTTGTCCAATTTTCATTATGAATTTTAGAGATTTTTTATTTTTTTTGGATTCAATTACGAGCTAATTTCTATTGCTAAGGCTCCGATGTAATCTCTCCATGACAATTCTGAATCCTACTTCTATGTACTCATGATTTTATTATTCTTTTTGAGTATACATCGTTAAGTTTAATGCTTTCAATTATCGGGCCAATATTTGAATGATTTGTCGTGCATGTTAATTTGAGAGATGATGCATGTAGTTTAGCTTCGTTTGATGTATGCCATGAATTGAACGAAAGACAGAAATGTGCCAACGTGATTCGTGCGGTTTGTTTTTGTGGGATATTATTAATCTTAATGTACTCAATTGCTTTTAAATTAGCATAAGCATATAGCGGGTTATCGCATTTTGGGTAATTCTAATTCTACTCGAGAGAGGGTTTTAGATATATTTAAAATATTTCGCCGTCAAATAGGATAATAATTGATTAATTGCTCGGTTAGGATTTGGAATTGGATTGGTTTGATGAATCGGATTCCTTAGTGTTTTCTTCTTGGGTGAAATATCCTTCTTTTTAAGTGTTTGGTCAAGTCCTTATTTTTCGATTTAATTTTTATTGTTTTCAATTTTTTTAAAATTCAAAACATCCCAATTTTCTTGATTTTCAAATAATTTAGAATTAGAACAATTTCGATAGCTAATAGGTAAATAGTCCTTGGGGGTTCGACATTCTTTTCATCACTATATTACTTGTTACGATTTCGTGCACTTGCGAATTTTCACAACAAGTTTTTGGCGCCGTTGCCGGGGACTATTTATTTTCTATTACTTTTGATATCATCTAGTTCTAAGTTAATTTGATATTTCTTTATTTTAGTCTTAATTCTTAATTTTGTTTTATTTTTCCTTTTTCAGGTGTTCCGGGTTGTTCATGAGACGTAGTCGAAGCTTGGAGTTAGTACCTTTTGATCCTGAAATTGAACACACCCTTCGTCGTGTGAACAAGGAGAAGAAGGAGAATTCCACAACTGAAAACGAAGCAATGGAAAATCAACTTGGAAACAGAACTTTGGGAGATTATGCTGTTCCCTTGGTCACCGGAGCTACTTCTAGCATTAGACGACCTGCCATTCAAGCCAATAACTTTGAGATAAAGCCAGCTATTCTTCAAATGGTGACGTCAACGGTGCAATTTGGTGGCATGCCCCATGATGATCCAAATGCACACATAGCTAATTTTCTGGAGTTATGTGATACTTTCAAACATAATGGAGTTTCTGATGATGCTATTAGATTGAGGCTCTTTCCATTCTCCCTCCGAGAGAAGACAAAGGCATGGTTGAATTCACTTCCACCATTAACCATAACTACATGGGATGATTTGGCTAAGAAGTCTCTAGAAAAGTTCTTTCCCCTAGCCAAAACCGTGAAGATGAGAAATGATATCACCACCTTTGTCCAATTTGATATGGAGTCTCTTTATGAAGCTTGGGAGAGGTATAAAGAATTGCTTAGAAAGTGCCCACATCATGGACTTCCTGTTTGGATTCAAGTGCAAACCTTCTATAATGGTTTGCAACCCACAACACGTACAATGATTGATGCGGCAGCTGGAGGGACTTTGATAAAGAAATCACCGGAAGAAGCATATGATTTGGTGGAGGAGATGGCAACTAACAATTACCAATGGCCAGCGGATAGAGTGACACCAAAAAGAACTCAGGGAGCTCATGAAATTGATTCTTTTTCTGCTTTAGCTGCTCAAGTTGCAACTTTATCTAAGAAATTAGATAATATCAATTAAGTGCCATTCAATCTGCTAATGCAATTTGTGAATTTTGTGCAGGGAATCATATGGGGATAGATTGTCAAGTGGGAAGTCCATTCGCCAACAATAGTTCGGAGCAAGCAAACTTTGTATCGAATTACCAACGACAAAACAACCCTTACTCCAACATTTACAATCCAGGATGGCGAAACCACCCAAATTTCTCATGGAGCAACTCGCAAAATGTTTCCAAGCCTCCACTGGGTTTTCAAAATCAGCAACAAGAGAAGAAGTTGAATATGGAGGAAGTAATGGTACAATTTATGGCAAAGGTGGATGCTAGATTTCAAGATCATGACATTGCTCTAAAGAACAATGAGAACACTATGCAGAGCATAGAAAGGACGGTTGGTCAATTGGCAAAATTGTTGTCCGAAAGACCTCAAGGGTCATTTCCAAGCACCACGGAAAATAACCCAAAAGAGCAAGTGCAAGCCATTTCTTTAAGGAGTGGAAGGGAGCTTAATGTACCGGAGAAAAAGCAGGGAAAAGAGAAGCAAACTATGAGAGCTGTGGTGCAGGAAACTCAAGGCCAGGGTGCTCTTCCTAGTTCTGAAGGCCAAGACATCGAGGCCGCAGCACCCACAGTCAAGGCTGCGGTGCCCACCCTTATTCCGAGCCAAACAGTGAAAAACTCGGGAAATCCTCCCGTTTCTTCTCATACTCCTCCTATACCTTTTCCTCAAAGACTTCAGAAAAATAAGCTAGATAAACAATTTTCTAAATTCCTTGATGTGTTTAAAAAGTTACATATTAACATTCCTTTTGCAGATGCCTTGGAACAAATGCCTAGTTATGTGAAGTTCATGAAGGAGATTCTATCAAACAAGAGGAAGTTAGGAGAGTATGAGACTATGATGTTGACTGAAGAGTGCACTGCCATTTTGCAAAATAAGTTGCCACCAAAGCTTAAAGATCCAGGGAGTTTTACTATTCCTTGCACAATTGGGAACTCTTATTTTGAAAAAGCTTTGTGTGATTTAGGTGCTAGCATAAATCTGATGCCTTTTTCTATTTTCAGGCAATTGGGGCTAGGAGAGGTCAAGGCCACTACCGTTTCACTTCAATTGGCGGACCGGTCAATTAAACGACCAAAAGGAATAGTGGAGGATGTTCTTGTTAAAGTTGACAAGTTCATTTTCCCTGCAGATTTTATTGTTTTAGATATGGAGGAAGATCGAGAAATCCCACTTCTTCTTGGGCAACCGTTCTTAGCCACGGGAAGAACTCCCATAGATGTGCAACAAGGGAAACTCATACTACGGGTGCAAGATGAACAAGTTACATTCAATGTGTTTGAAGCAATGAAATATCCGTCAACAACTGATACATGCTTCAACATAGATGTGATTGATGAATTTGTGGTAGAAATTTTTGAAGAGAGTAATCCTAAAGAACCACTTGAGGCATGTCTTGTTCAATCTGGCACTATCGATTCCGAGAATTCCAAGATAAGCACTTGTGCACATTACTTGGAAGCATCTCCACCTTACTTGCCTAAAGGGAAGCCGGAAAACATAACATTGGGCAAAAACACTACTCCACAACAGCCATCCGTCATTGAGGCCCCCTCTTTAGAACTCAAACCTCTTCCTTCTCATCTTAAATATGCTTATTTACATGATTCTTCTTTACCTGTAATAATTTCTTCATCTTTGACAGGTATTGAAGAAGAGAAGTTACTTAGAGTTTTGAGAGCTCACAAGCAAGCTTTGGGATGGACTATAGCCGACATTAAGGGAATAAGCCCCTCAATTTGCATGCACAAGATTCTAATGGAAGAACATTTCAAGCCTACGGTACAGCCACAAAGGAGACTTAATCCAAACTTGCAAGAAGTTGTAAGAAAAGAAATTCTCAAATTGTTGGATGCTGGAATTATTTATCCAATTTCTGATAGCTCATGGATAAGTCCGGTGCAAGTAGTGCCTAAGAAGGGAGGAGTGACGGTGGTAAAGAATGAAAACAATGAACTCATCCCAACAAGAACAGTCACCGGTTGGAGAGTGTGCATAGATTACCGCAAGCTTAATGATGCCACACGAAAAGATCACTTTCCACTTCCTTTCATTGATCAAATGTTGGAACGGCTTGCTGGTCATGCTTATTACTGTTTTCTTGATGGATACTCAGGGTACAATCAAATCCAAATTTTACCAGAAGATCAAGAAAAGACTACTTTCACTTGCCCGTATGGAACATTTGCCTATAGGAGGATGCCCTTTGGTTTGTGCAATGCTCCAGCCACATTTCAACGATGCATGATGGCCATTTTTCGGATATGGTGGAAAAGTTTATTGAGATCTTTATGGATGATTTTTCCGTGTTTGGTTCTTCATTTGATAATTGTTTAAATAATTTATCTTCAGTTCTACAAAGATGTGAAGAATCTAACCTTGTTCTTAATTGGGAAATATGTCATTTTATGGTGCAGGAAGGAATTGTACTTGGGCATAAAGTTTCTTCAGAAGGCATTGAGGTAGACCGAGCCAAAGTAGAGGTCATCGAAAAATTACCTCAACCTAGCACGGTCAAGGGAGTGAGAAGTTTTTTTGGGACATGCGGGGTTTTATCATCATTTTATTCAAGATTTTTCTAAAATTATTAAACCCCTTTGTTCTCTTTTGGTTAAAGATGCTCCATTTAACTTTTCCAATGATTGTTTGCAGGCATTTGAACGTTTGAAGAAGAAGCTAAGTTCAACCCCAATAATATGTGCACCGGATTGGGCACTTCCATTTGAATTGATGTGTGATGCAAGCGATTACGCGATAGGAGCTGTGCTTGGACAAAGGAAGAACAAGATTCTCCATGTTATCTACTATGCGAGTCGTACCTTGACAGGTGCCCAATTAAATTATGCTACTACGGAAAAAGAATTGCTAGCGGTGGTATTTTCTTTTGATAAATTCAGATCATATTTAATTGGGTCAAAAGTAATTGTATACACTGATCATTCTGCTCTTAAGTACTTGTTAGGTAAAAAGGAAGCTAAACCAAGGTTACTTCGGTGGATTTTACTCCTACAAGAATTTGATTTGGAGATCAAAGACAAGAAGGGAACTAAGAATCAAGTAGCTGACCATCTCTCTAGACTTGAGCACACAACTAAAGAGACAACCCCACCTTCTCCAATAAATGAGGTATTCCCAGATGAACAACTATTTGTTTTATCTCTAACACAAGTTCCTTGGTATGCAGATTATGTAAACTACTTGGTAAGCAATGTGATCAATCCTGAGTTTACATACCAACAAAGGAAGAAATTCTTTTCGGAGGTCAAGCACTACTATTGGAGGAACCTTTTCTCTACAAGCATTGTAGTGATCAAGTGATTAGGAGATGTGTGCCTGAGGAAGAGATAGAGTCAATCCTAAGACATTGCCATTCATTAGAGGTTGGCAGGCACCATGGAGTGAACAAGACAGTAGCTAAAGTGCTACAATCAGGTTTTTATTGGCCCTCCATTTTTAAAGACACTTATGATTTTGTTTCTTGTTGTGATCAATGTCAAAAGAGTGGTAATATCTCCTGGAAAAATGAAATGCCCTTAAATAATATACTTGTTGTTGAGCTATTTGATGTTTGGGGCATAGATTTCATGGGGCCATTCCCTCCTTCTTTCTCAAATCAATACATTTTAGTTGCTGTTGATTATGTTTCCAAATGGGTAGAGGCCGTGGCCCTCCCTACAAATGATTCTAAAGTTGTGTTGAATTTTTTGAGAAAGCAGATATTCACCAGGTTTGGAACTCCAAGAGCCATAATTAGTGATGGGGGAAAACATTTTTGCAACCGGCAATTTGACGCACTCTTGAGCAAATATGGTGTTACACACAAGGTTGCAACTCCGTACCATCCTCAAACTAGTGGACAAGCAGAAATTTCCAACCAAGAGCTGAAACGAATATTGGAGAAAACCATGAGCACTTCAAGGAAAGATTGGTCAAAAAAACTAGATGATGCACTATGGGCATACCGGACAGCCTTCAGAACTCCAATTGGTATGTCCCCCTATCGTCTAGTTTATGGGAAAGCATGTCACTTACCGGTGGAGTTCGAACACAAGGCTTACTGGGCTATCAAGACTCTTAATTTTGACATGGAGGCAGCGGGAGAGAAGAGGATATTGCAACTCAATGAGATGGATGAGTTTCGGCATGCAGCCTATGAGAATGCTCGCATATACAAGGAAAGAACCAAGAGATGGCATGATAAACAAATTCTCAAGAGAAACTTTGAAGTTGGCCAAAGAGTTCTACTTTATAATTCCAGACTTCGCCTCTTCCCTGGAAAATTAAGATCTCGATGGTCTGAACCATTCATGGTAACAAGAGTTCTCCCGTATGGTGCTATTGAAGTTTCTAATGACTCAAATGAAACATTCAAAGTCAATGGTCAGCGACTAAAGCCCTACTTCGAAGGAGATTTCAATAAGCAAAAAGTCTCCATTGAGTTGCTCGATCGGTGATTCAAAGAAGGAAAAGTCAAGCTAAAGACTATAATTAAGCGCTTCTTGGGAGGCAACCCAAGCATTCTAAACATTTGATTTTGTTAATTTCAATATCTCTTGTTCTGTTTTGTTTTTAATTTTTATTTTAATTTTTATTCCTCAAGTGTTTTGGTTGTGTTCTAATTTTAGTTCTTTTACATAGGTGTGGCAATGACACTGTTCCTCACTTCCTTGCTCCAGAACCTAAACGTGTTGATTACGATGCTAAGGGAGAGGAAGCTTGATCCGTCTCCACCAGTGTTTAGGGAAGTTCTTGTTACTCTATGTTGGCTTTCATTGTTGCACATTGAGGACAATGCACATACTAAGTTTGGGGGAGTCACACTTGTGAATTTGTTTTCTTTTGTTTTTCTTATATGATCTTTTGTTTTTCTTATTTAGTTCCAAAAAAAAAAAAAACAAAAGAAGAAAAAAAAACGTATTGATGAGGTTTGATGACCAAAAGCCCATGATAAAATTTGATTGAACTAAACATGGTGTTTGGAAAGTGATAAATTTTGTTTTTGTTTGGATGCTTGAATCTTGTGTTGGTTTTATCTTATTTATGATTCTTTTGAACACTCTGAGCACATCGCCTAGAGCACATATCTGTTTTGCTTACCTTGAGAAAGTTTTTGTAAATCTAGAAAATGCCTATGATCTTAGTAAACTCTAGAACTTGCTTGATTAACACTTGAGGCAAAATCCTAGACTCCACCATGCTATGGAAAGGATTTAGGCCATTCTTTGGGCCATTTGAGCTTTTCAAACCTACCTGACATTGGTTTATCCATAGTAGACCCCATTTGAGCCTGATTACACCTTTTCTTTGTCAACCACATACTAGCTTAACTTTCTAATTTTGTCTACCTGTTGCACCACAAGCACATGATCATTTTAAGAAATGTTATGAGATGAGCTACTGTATAGAGGAAGGATGAAGTTTCAAAATTGTTCCTTAAAAGAAGAAGAGGGTACTACACCCCTTGCTCATAAAAGAAAGAAACAAGTTTGGGGGTGTAGCAAGAGAAAGTTAAAAAAAATTACAGAAAGAAAAAAAAATTTGAAAGCAGGAGAAAGCTGAATTAAATGGTGAACTAGAAAAGCAGAAGGTGTAACAAGAGAAAGTTGAAAACCAGCTTCTTGATACAACTTTTGGTGGGACAATTAGCTCTACAAGGATTTTGGAATGATTCATGTGCTTAGGGTGTTTTTGAGCCATAACACTATCTGTTACCATACCGTCACCCTAGACGCATGTTACAAGCTTAATAAAAGTCCTAATGATCTTTGGTGTGATGTTAGTCTACATTAGTGGAGAGTGATATGAAAAGCAGGCTTATGGAGTTTATATTTCATCAAAAGAGATCTGAAAAATGTTTATATTATTTCTTAAACCAATCAAAGTGGTGAATGGTTATGGGTAAAAGGTGATGCGCACAAACACATTGAAGGAATCATGAATGAGATGAGATTGGTATTTGATTTGAAATTCTAGACATTAGCAATATTTAAAGTTTTCCTTGTGCTATAGACTATGTGACATCTTTGAGGCATGTTTTGTGACTCAAGCAGAATCAATACAAATTTTGTTTTTGTTTTCTTGTTTCATTTCCTTTGCTCGAGGACTAGCAAATCTTAAGTTTGGGGGTATTTGATGTGCCTAAATTTTATACATGTTTTGTCATATGTTTACCCTTAATTTTATGCTAGTTGGTGTTTAATTTGCCTATTTATTAGAGTTTTTATGTATTTTTGTTTATTGTTGTTTAGGAATAAATAAATTGAAGGAGTCAAGAAATTGAGGAGGGGATCTACAAGATATTCTCAGAATTTCGAATGAGCAAAAATTCTCTTCATCAAGAGAATAGGAAACTTTAATTTCCCGAGTTCCAAACACATCCTTCAGTGTTTTGAGCATAACTTGAGCTAGAGAGCTCCAATAAGGGCAATCTTGGTGTCTATGGAAAGCTAAGAGAAGGCCCTACAAATTTAATGTTGAAGACTTTCCCAAAAACAGTCATCTTGATGGAGTAAATTGAGCATTAATATCAGAAACGGAAAACAGCTATTTTCAGAATTCAGTTTTGGAAAAGAAGTAAAAGGGGCTTTTAAAGCAAGGAAGGAAATTTTATATAAGAGAGACACAAGAGAGGAGGACGACCAGAGCTTAGAAGAGAGGAGTTTTTCACCATTGGAGAGGATTGGAAGCTTGGAGGAAGAAGAAGAAAACAGAGGCTGAATTGGAGTTTGTCGAGAACTACAATTCTCGATCTACATATAGTTTCCCTCTTAACTTTCTCATCTTCTCTTTGTCCAATTTTCATTATGAATTTCAGAGATTTTTTATTTTGTTTGGATTCAATTATGAGCTAATTTCTATTGCTAAGGCTCCGATGTAATCTCTCCATGACAATTCTGAATCCTACTTCTATGTACTCATGATTTTATTATTCTTTTTGAGTATACATCGTTAAGTTTAATGCTTTCAATTATCGGGCCAATAGTTGAATGATTTGTTGTGCATGTTAATTTGAGAGATGATGCATGTAGTTTAGCTTCGTTTGATGTATGCCATGAATTGAACGAAAGACAGAAATGTGCCAACGTGATTCATGCGGTTTGTTTTTGTGGGATATTATTAATCTTAATGTACTCAATTGCTTTTAAATTAGCATAAGCATATAGCGGGTTATCGCATGTTGGGTAATTCTAATTCTACTCGAGAGAGGGTTTTAGATATATTTAAAATATTTCGCCGTCAAATAGGATAATAATTGATTAATTGCTCGGTTAGGATTTGGAATTGGATTGGTTTGATGAATCGGATGCCTTAGTGTTTTCTTCTTGGGTGAAATATCCTTCTTTTTAAGTGTTTGGTCAAGTCCTTATTTTTCGATTTAATTTTTATTGTTTTCAATTTTTTTAAAATTCAAAACATCCCAATTTTCTTGATTTTCAAATAATTTAGAATTAGAACAATTTTGATAGCTAATAGGTAAATAGTCCTTGTGGGTTCGACATTCTTTTCATTACTATATTACTTGTTACGATTTCGTGCACTTGCTAATTTTCACAACACCTCTTGTATGAACATTGGGTAGGATTGATTCTAAATAGAGTTAGAAACTCTTCCTATGGGGTGCACCAATTTTAGAAAACATGCATATTTTGGGACCAATTTTATCTCGAACCAATGGGAACCATGACACCCCTATGACATGAAAATAATGCAAAACAATAGGATTACCTTGTTACCTTGTTTACCTCAATATGGCATCCGCATTATGCCCTGGTTTGTAAGCCATGCAAATGGCATTCCCACAATTACAAGCCCATATCCCCACGTAATTGTGTACTTTAGCCAAAAACGTGTAACTCCTCCTTCAAGCGTAGGGGTTTTGGGTTTTGGCTTAATGGCAACTTAGCACTCAAGCCTAGTGATGACTAGAATCACAGATCCACGTTATCATCACATCATTAGCCCAAAGTTCTAAGGTGAATGTTTTCACTTTCGCTTTCCGAAGTATCGACCTCGTTGCACCAAGCTACACACATTCGGGTTCAACTTCCTATAGGTTAAGGGTAGGCTGTGTAAAAAAAAAAATAAAAGGTGCACAGTGCATTGTAAAAATAAGGTGCATTCACAACGTCCCAAACCCTTGCCACTCTTTTCGCAGCCATGCATACACAAACCAAGCCATAATAGGAAAGCATATATAAAGTAAACAAATACACAAAGCAGTCCCTATAGCACCTAAAACATGCTCATAAAAATCATCCAATCATGCAAGCATCTGATCATGTTATACAACCCAAAAACACATCATGTAGATCATGCTGAAAATTAAAACATGCTATTATAAAAATATAGCAAGAAATAAACATGGTTCAGCAAAACGAACCTCCCCTACGCATGTTTCTAGAAACAATCCTATAAATCAAAATTAAGTATGTTTCTACCCCCATGAATTCTTAAGCAATAATTCAGATTTAAAACATACCCAACATGCTTAAGAACACAAAATAGCAAGCAAATCCAAAAATATCAAAAACATGAACTAAAACACCAAAAGGCTCAAATCCTCAATTCCCAGCAGGGTCGCCAGTTGTGAGACATGGGAAAAAATCAAATCCAATGACTTCCTCAAATCATCACACGGGATTGAATAAAACAAAGAGTCACCACCATTCAATTTAGGTGTGAATGGACACCAAAATATTAAATAAGCTCAAAAGGCAATTTTAAGGTAAAAATAACCCTCCTAAAAAAACAACCAGAGATGGGTAAGGGGATTAGGTTATGAACAAGGGAAGATGTTAGGCACCCCTATTCATCTACACAAGGTGGTTGCCAGGTATTGTTCCTGTTTTACAAAGAAAAAAGGGCTTGCTATAAAAATCAGGAAAAATCACAAAAAGACAAAAATATATGGCTTTTTCATACAGATAGTCTGATTGATCCAGAACTTTCAAATATGATCATACCATTCCTAGGGTTTCATGATCAAAAAAAATTGAGATAAAATCAAATAAAATCAATTTAAAGTGAAAAATCCAAAAAGGGGAGAATTTAGACTGTAGGGTCTTCTCTCAAACATGAAAAAGGACTCAAAAACACATCATGAAATCCTAGAATTTATTTTCAGGCTTCTGAATTCAGATCTATCATATTGATCATGATAAATCCAGGATCTTAGCCTAAAATCACAAAAATCACGAAAACAATACTGTAGGTGCAAAAGAGGCAAAAATCCAAATTTTATAAAAAAAGTGGGGATCTCATGCTATAAACATCATGATCATCATAGATTCATAGATTCATCATAAAAACCATTAAAACATGATCAAGATATTTAAAACAGTCACATCTCACAAATTAGAGCACATGGGGGTCTACCCTACGGATCCACCTGTTCTCTTTTCCCCTAGCTCTCTCTTCACGTTTTACAGCTAGGGAGGATTCTTGAGGTACTTGGAGATAGGTTTGTTTATACAAACACAATCACAGGCTTTATTCTATAGCAATGGAGAAGATCCTATTACTTCTAGAATTGAAGACAGAAAATAAAAGGGAAAAGGGACTTACCTGGATTGAGCAAGTAGAGTAGCCGGGATTCCTCTCTTCTCTTTGGAGCTCCTTGGACTTTAAATTTTCGTGGCCTTTTGCTTGAGGAAAGGCCTTCTATTTATAGGCAAACCCAGGGGCATGGTTGGTCCAAGGTTTGGCAAGATAGAGTTTCAGTTTGAGTTAAACACAAGATCATGCCAATCCTTTATCCACAAAGATATTTCGCACGAATAAAATATATAATTCGCTCATTTAAAAGGATATTGGACTAAAGATAAGGCTCAAAAATCGAGAGAAGAACAGAACTCGCACGAGTCTGATGTGCCCATACATGATTTACGGTCCAAAGGTGTCCGTATATGTATTACGGGCGCTGCGTGCCCGTATATAAAATTCGGGCGCGCTTAGCCCGTAGATATAATACGGACAAGGCTCAAATTATTGATTTTCATACATTTTTTGCCTGTTTTAAATCCCAATTAATGTTTTCATTATATTCTCATTTTAGTGCAATTTGGGGTGTCTACACTTGCGAACCATGCAAACGGCATTCCCACAATTGCAAACCCATATCCCTACGTAATTGTGTACTTTAGCCTAAAACGTGTATCTCCACCGTCAAGCGTAGGGGTTTTGGGTTTTGGCTTAATGGCAACTGTAAGTGTGAAAACTCACACTCCTTTTATGGTAAATGTTTGACAAATTATGTCTTCTAATAAATCTTCAAGATGTGTAGATTAAATAATGAAAATTCAGTGAATTTAGTAAAGAAGAAGAAGACGATGCTGCCACACAGCTACCACGCCGCTGGTAGCTCAAGGAAATGAAAGATTTTCTAAATAGAGCATTTCTTGTAAAGGCACTTGCGAAGATCAACGCCGCTGCCACTCCGCTGGCAGCACATAAATGAATCAGTGCTTTGAAAGTAAGGCACGTGCACTAGCATCGTAAGGCGACGCCGACACGCCGCTAGTAGCGCAGAGCGAGATTGAAGATTATATGATCAGCTGTGCACATGCCGCGTTCTCTCCCGCTAGCAGCTCGCTGGCAGCGCGCCCTTAACTGATTCAACCTGTTCTGAGCGGGACTTGAGTTCGCTTCCAGCCGTCTACCCCGATCGCACCACGACGCCACCAGCGCTCAACGCGATCTGAGTTTTCTCCTTTAAATAGACGTGCTGTAATTTTTAGAAATGACTTTTCTTCTTTGGATCAATTTGATTTTGGATCTTGAGGTGTTCGAGATTCGATCAAATCTTCTTTAGAGAGTCGGTGATCGAGTGAGGGGGAGATCTGAGATAGATCGCCTGGAATTGAAGGTTGAGGATTCTTCTTCAATTCGGAACTTCACCTGATCGTGTGATCGCCTGGATTGGTGATCGACTTTGTTGGATGCGTAGGTGGATTCCTACTGCATTGGATCGTCTTAGTGGACTCTGAGGTGATTGTTGCGATCTGGACTGATCGTGTTCTGCAGCTTGTGGATTCAAGCTGTGTTGCAGTTCGTGGATTCAAACTGTGGATCACTATTGAGTGATTGTTTGCGATCTGGATTGATCGTGTTCTGCAGCTTGTGGATTCAAGTTGTGTTGCAGTTCGTGGATTCGAGCTGTGGATTGCTGTTGAGTGAGTTCAATTGTAAAGGTTAAGTTTGTGCTCCTTTGTAATTGTCTTTTCATTCAATAGTGAAAATTCGAAGGGTTAGTCGCCTCATATAGACTCGAGGTTTTTCCTGGATCTGGATTCAGGTTTCCTCGTATAATTCTCTGTGTGTATGTTTCCGCATTGTTAAATTCTTAATTGTTGTAGATCGTGGACCTATAGAGTAGTCCTCTACTCTTTTAGCAACTTAGCACTCAAGCCTAATGATGACCAGGATCGAATCACAAATCCACGTTATCATCACATCATTGGCCCAAAGTTCTAAGGTGAATGTTTTCACTTTCGCTTTCCGAAGTATCGACTTCGTTGCGCCAAGCTACACACATTCGGGTTCAACTTCCTATAGGTTATGGGTAGGCTGTGTAAAAAATAAAATGTGCACAGTGCATTGTAAAAATTGGGTGCATTCACAATGTCCCAAACCCTTGTCACTCTTTTCGTAGCCATGCATATACAAACCAAGACATAATAGGAAAGCATATTTAAAGTAAGCAAATACAAGAAAATAAAGTAATCCTATAGCACCTAAAACATGCTCACAAGAATCACCCCAAATCATACAGACATGTGATCATGTTATACACCAAAAAATCATCATGGAGATCATGCTGAAAATTAAAACATGCTATTATAAAAATACAGCAAGAAATCAACATGGTTTAGCAAAACAAACCTCCCCTATGCATGCATCTAAAAACAATCCTATAAATCAGAATTGAACAAGTTTCTACCCCCATGCTTTTAAGCAATAAATCAGATTTAGAACATACCAAACATGCTTAAGAACACAAAATGGCAAGCAAAAAAAAGACATGTTAAAAACACAACATAGCAAGCAAATCCAAAAATATCAAAAACATGAACTAAAACATCAAAATGCTGAAATCCACAAGTCCCCAACAGAGTCGCCAGTTGTGAGACATGGGAAAAATCAATTCAATGACTTCCTGATCATCACACGAGATTGGTAAAAAAACAAAGAGTCGCCACCATTCTGTTTAGGTGTGAATGGACACCAAAATATCAAATGAGCACAAAAGGCAAATTTAGGGTAAAAATAACCCTATTAAAAAAACAACCAGAGATGGGTAAGGGGATTAGGTTATGAACAGGGGAAGGTGTTAGGCACCCCTATTCATCCACACAAGGTGGTTGCCAGGTATTGTTCATGTTAAAATAAAGGAAAAAGGGCTTGCTACAAAAATCATGAAAAATCACAAAAAGACAAAAGTGTATGGTTTTTTTCATACGAATAGCCTGATTGATCCAGAACTTTCAAATATGATCATACCATTCCTAGGGTTTCATGATTAAAATAAAATTGAGATAAAATCAAATAAAACCAATCTAAAGTGAAAACTTCAAAATCTGGCTTCAAGTTAAATTCTGGAAATTTGGAAAAATATGATTTTTATAAATATTACAGAATTGAACTTGAATAGTCCAAGACATAGGTATAGCCCAAATTTCACATTAAATCAAGAAATCAAAACCAAAAATACCCACGTTGATGAAGAATCATCAAAAGGGGAGAACTTAGACCGTAGGGTCTTCTCTTAAAAGTGAAAAACAACTCAAAAACCACATCATGAAACCCTAGAAGTTATTTTTAGGCTTTTGAATTCAGATCTACCATACTGATCATGATAGATCCAGGATCTTAGCCTAATATCACAAAAATCACGAAAACAGTGTTGTAGGTGCAAAAGTGGTGAAAATCTCAATTTTATGAGAAAAAGAGAATTTCATGCTATAAACATCATGGATTCATATGATTCATTCAGATTCAACATAAAAACCATTAAAACATGAACATGATATTCAAAACAGCCACAAGGATATTTCGAACGAATAAAAGAGATAATTCGCTCATTTAAAGATATATTGGAATGAAGATAAGGCTCAGAAATCAAGAAAGGATAAAATTCGCACAAATCTAATGCGCCCATAAATGTATTACGGGCAAGTGGTGTCCGTATTTGTATTACGAGCGCTACGTGCCCGTATACAAAATTTGGGCACGCTCAACCCGTAGATACAATACGGGCAAGGCTTAAATTATTGAATTTTATGCATTTTTGGCCTGTTTTAAATCCCCATTATATGTTTTCATTATTTTCTCAATTTGTAGTGCAATTTGGGGTGTCTACAGTTACCCACTCCTGGATAGGTTAGGCCGTACATGCTAACTCATGGTTGGGTTCTTCCGTTGGTGTTGAATAGCCAAACTGTAGGGCGGCTGGTCTATCGTAATTCGGTTAGGTTGCATATTGGCACATGTCTACTCTCTTTCTTTGTCTACAATTCCATTAGTCCTGTGGTGTCACAAGTGTGGTATGCTGTTTGCCGTGATTTCTCTATATTATCATTTTTATTGTTGATGATGTTGTTGGTTTAATCGTGCACCTCATGACTTATTTTATATAAACATGGACTGATTTCATGCATGCACCTTGCTACTTGTTGAGATTTATTCCCACTTCGATTTTTCCTATTTTTCAGGTATTCTTGGAGAGGACGACAACATTGGGCTAGTATGTAAAAGGGTAGTCAATTTAGTTGTAGATTAGCTTCCTGAGATTAAAAACATTGTAATGGTTTAAAGTTTATTTGTTATTGGATATTATTTCAAGTTTTCGCATTTACTCTGATTAAAGTTAGAAAAAGTTTTAAATGGATTCAGATTTTTAGTTGATTTTGTTACTTACCATAACACCTCGGGTATTGGGAAATGGACCCGGAACCAGGGCGTTACATCTGCTATGAAGATCCATCTTGCCACGTTCACCCATATGACCCAACCTCATATGCCACAGAATTGTATTATCAGATTCAGTCTCTGCACTAGCAGCTTCACCTAGAACAGTTGTTCCCAATAACCTGTAGATATTCCCAGACAGTTTCTGCCCCTTCATTACAACCATAGCACCCTTCGTTACCTTCATAACTCCACCTTCAGACTTATAGCTGAATCCACCATAGTCTAAGGTACCCAACGAAATCAAATTCTTCCACAACTCCAGTATATGTCTAACATCATACAATGTTCTTACTACACCATCAAACATCTTAACCCTAACATTCCCTATTCCAACCACCCTGCAAAAGACATCATTCCCCATTAGAACAGAACCAGAATTAACCAACCTGTAGGTGTGAAACCAATCTTTATTTGGTGTCATGTGATAAGAACATGCCGAGTCAAGAACCCACGAATCTATAAAGTGATGATTTGGGCTAGAAGAGACAAAAAGCATATCACCATCGCTGCACTCTGAATCGTCTTCTACTACGTTCACAGACCTTGAAGAACTAGATTTCTTGTCATTATCCTTGGACTTCTCCCAATCTGGACATTCCTCTTGATGTGACCTTTCTTCCCACACTTATTGCACTTTATAGTCTTTCTGGACTTAGATCGAGACTTCTTGTTGTTTGTTCCATTCCTTGTTTTGCTTCTACCACGCTCTTGGTTACCTTTCACCATTAACCCTTCTCCATGAGAACTCTCGTTACTAGCCTTCTTTCTCTGATCATAGGCCAATAGGGCTCCTGTGATATCTTCTAAATCCACGGACTCCTTCCCCCATGTTAGAGTTGTAGCCAAGTTCTCGTATGAAGTAGGCAAGGAGTTCAACATTATTAACGCCTTGTCCTCATTTTCAAATTTCACATCAACACGTTGCAAATCACTGATGATCTGATTGAACGCATTGATATGCTGTCGCAAATCCGAACCCTCCACCATCTTAAGCCCGTACAGCCGCCGCTTAAGATACAACTTGTTCATTAACGATTTCGACATATATCGACTCTCCAGTTTCAACCAAACTGCTGCTGGTGAATCCTCGTCCATGACATGATACATCAGCTCATCTGCAAGACAGAGTCGAATCGTGGATACAGCCCTTGCCTCTAGTTCTTCCCAATCCGTGTTCAACATCTCCTCTAGCTCCTTCCCTATCAACGCCTTTACCATTCCCTATTGCATTAACAGATCCTTCACCGTTCTCTACCATATTCCAAAATTTCCTGTTCCATCGAACCTCATGACTTTGAACTTTGCAGACGAACCCATCCCAGAATATGAACCATCGTTTCCAACACTTCCAAACAATCAATTCATCATCTCATCCTCGTTGAGACTTTAAATTCCTGGTGATCAATGGCCATGAGCATTGAGACAGTCTAGGAAGGTATCCATTGTAGACAACCCTCTCAGAACAATCGTACACAAGACTCTTCCCAAAAATCCCATCTAAGCGAATGGTGCCTCAACCTTCTGAACTACATCTTCTATGTCATCAGCAACATCACCAGGCCGACGCTCACTAGGCTCTATTACTTGCACGGTAGTAACCGAAAGTGGATGTTAAGCTGGATTCAAAACACAGGCTTCCCCATGTTACTTGTTCGGACCGCAATCTTATATCTGCGTGATCGAAAGTCCGGTGTCAAGAACTTGGCTACCCTCAAGCAGTCAAGCTTATGGGATTCATTATAGCAGTTGGCCTCATTACAGGAATAAGTAGTGTTATGTACTCCTACAGCTTAGCCTTCCTGCCTGTATCAATTGTGAACATTCTCATTGTTGAGGTTTAAGAAGATTGTAGGAGAATAATTTGAGAGGAAAACCTTTCTATTACACCTTGAATAGAGAATACAGAAGAAAAATACAATCTCTCTCTCTAAACAAAAACCTCTCTCTCTCTCTAGGATCTCTCTAGATCCTTTTAGTCTCTCTGGAGTTCTTCCTCTCTGGGATGCTTCTTCTAAGCTTCATCCATTCCCTATTATAAGCAAGGATTGACTTACTTTTCATTATGGAGGAGGCCAAAGTCAGCATGGATGGCAACTTCCAACTAATTTTACAGTGCTATCCATGACCACCATCCATAAACATGTGGGTGGAGCTCTTCAATTCTCCCCCTCCAACCGCATTTGGTGCAATTGTCATTTGAAAACTATACCAGTTATGTCTCTGCACAGCTCTAGTTTATCCTGAGTAATCACCTTTGCTAACATATCTGCTATATTCTCCTTTGTGTAGATCTTCACTAGTCTCAATAGTTGTTGATCTATCACCTCGCATATCCAATGATAGCGAATGTCAATGTGCTTTATACGAGAATGATGCATTGAGTTCTTGCTCAAGTCTAGGGCACTCTAACTATCTGACTATCACAATGTACCTTGTAGTCCTTCTGTGTAATTCCTAGCTCTTGGAGAAACCGCTTTAACCACAACATTTCCTTGCCTACTTCCGCTGCGGCAATGTACTCAGCTTCAGTTGTGGATAGTGCAACACACTTCTACAGTCTTGACTGCCATAACACAGCTCCCCCTGCAAAAGTGTAGAGAAATCCCGAAGTAGATTTTCTACCATCAAGATCTCTCGCCATATCTGCATTAGTATAGCCTTCCAAGACTGTGTCAGCCCCCCCGGTAGCACAAACATGTCTTTGACATACCCATAAGGTACCTGAGAATCCATTTGACTACCTCCCAATGTTCCTTCCAGGATTAGAGAGGAAACGGCTCACTACACCAACTGCATGAGCAATATCTGGCCTCGTATATACCATTGGATACATCAGACTTCCGACTACTAAAGAATAAGGTACTGCTGACATCTCCTCTATCTCTTTCTTGGATGAGGGGCATGAACTCTTGCTCAACTTAAAGTGGTTGGCTAGTGAAATGCTGACAGGTTTGGCATTATGCATATTGAATCTCTTGATCACTCGGTCAATATACTTCTCTTGAGATAGCCACAACTTGTGGTTCTTTCTGTCTCAGACTATGTGCATTCCTAGAATCTGTTGATCCAAGCCCAAGTCCTTCATGTCAAAGGACTTGGAGAGTTCCTTCTTCAGCTAGTTGATTTTCATTTCATCTTTCCGATGATCAACATGTCGTCTATATACAATAGAAGAGCAATGAAGTTGCCATTCGGAAATCTCTGAATATAAACACACTGATCTGCAACGGTTCTTTTAGAGCCTTGAATCACCATGAACGAGTCAAACTTTTTGTACCACTGCCTTGGTGCTTGTTTGAGGCCATAAAAACTCTTCTTCAGCTTGCAAACAAGGTTTTCTTTTCCTGAAACCTCAAAACCTTCTAGCTGCTGCATATATATTTCTTCATGTAGATCAGCATGAAGAAATGTTGTCTTAACATCCATCTGTTCAAGCTCTAGGTTTAAGCTAGCTACCAATCCAAGAATAACTCGAATTGAAGCCATCTTTACTACGGGAGAAAATATTTCTTCAAAGTCAATTCCCTTTTTAAGTAGGAATCCTTTGACTACTAACCAAGCGTTATCTTTAGCCACCTTTCCTCTACCATATTTCTTTAGCTTGAACACCCATTTGTTTCTCAATGCCTTCTTTCCTTATGGAAGCTTGACCAATTCGTAGGTCTGATTTTTTTGTAAAGATTTCATATCATGTTGCGTTGCTTGCAGTCATTTTTCTCTGTCTTTATGAGATGTAGCTTCTTGGAAATTTTCTGGCTCCCCCTCTTCAATAAGTAGGATGTATTTAGACTATAAATATCTTGTTGACAGAATCCGACCTCATTCAGATCTTCGTACTTGTGGATTGCTAGTTTCAGGAGGTGCACCATCATCTGATTGATATGATTGTCCTACAAATTCTGGTGGAGAGGGTTGGCTACCCCTACTCAACATCCTCTTCTTCCTCCTCTTATTCTGATTCTGGCATTTCTTCATGCACCTCATTATTATCTATGGCGAATTGTGCTAGTGCTGGGTTTGGAGCAATTTCCCTGGCACTGAATTTAGGAGACATTATGGGCTTTTCAATTTCTTCTAATGTCTGGCTTTCATGGAACACTACGTCCCTGCTTCTGATGACTTTCTTTGTTTTCAAGTTCCATAGTCTGTTTCCAAATTCCTCATCTCCATAGCCAATAATGATGCATGGAGTGGTCCTTGCATCAAGCTTCTGTCATAGCTCCTTGGATACATGTGCAAAGGCTAGACAACCAAATATTCTCAGGTGAGAGTATGAGGGATTCTCACCATACCATACTTTTTCCGGAATTTCAAAATTCAACGGTGTTGACGCTGATCTATTGATTAAGTAGCAAGCAATTCGAACAGCTTCTCCCTAGAATGGCTTTGGTAGCTTAGCCATATTGAGTATGCTTCTGACCTTTTCGATGATCATCCGATTCATTCTCTCAGCTACTCCATTATGTTGTGGGGTGCGTGGGACCATCTTCTCATGTCGAATGCCATGTCTTCCACAGTAGGCATCAAACTCTTTGGAAGTATACTTGCCTCCAGTGTTTGAGCGGCGGCATTTTAGCTTCTTTCCTGTTTCACGCTCTACCATGGTATGGAACAGTTTAAAGTAATCAAATGCTTGATCCTTCATCTTCAAGAAATACACTCACACCTGTAAAATCCCGAATTTTAATAACATAAAAATTATTTTAGATTTTGTTGTTAATTAGTTCAATTAATGAAAAATTTTAATAATTGAGAAGAGGAAATTAATTTGAGCTAAATTAAAAATCTAAATAGGATGAATTATTTAAAATGGGAAAATTTTATTTATTTGGGGAAGATGCTGGTGTAGGTTATCTGTGGAGTGGCAGGTACCTGATCGCACACTTAAATGAGTTGAATAGGTAGGAATCCTTGCGTGGGCTAGCATGCACCAAATCAAGTGGTTTTAAAACTCGTCGAGCGGCAAAGTGTATTTAAAGTAAGTATAAATACTTAGCATATTTAGACTCTAGGGTTTTCTTTTCGCATACTTTTGGAGTTCGAAGGATTTCGGCTGGGAGTCCTAGGGCATTCGGGAGAAGATCAATATTGTGTGTTCCAGTCGATCGAAGGGTTTTGATCGTGTGTTCGAGTCGATCAAAGGGTTTTCATCGATCGGAGGGTTTTCATCTATTAGAGGGTGTTCAGAAAAATTACCGTGCGACTAGAGAAGGTTTTGGGCGACGATCGATGTTTCACTTCCAGTTCCCTGAGTTGCAGTGCAAGGGTTTGAGCGTGCAAGAGGTGAGTAGCAACGTTTTAAAACTGGGTTTTTCGTATTTATTCGTGAGTTTAATCTGGATGATGCATGTGTGTTTTTCTGGAAGAAGTTCGTCCGAGCATGAGTTCCTTTAGAAGTGAATGATGATAAATAAATAAAATGTGTTGGAATAATTTCAAAAGTAGTTTAAATGTCTTCTGGGGATATTAGGAGACTGGGAAAATTGTTAAAGAGAGAAAAAGTCCGGCCAGTCGTGGAGATCTGGAAATAACAGAGAGTCGAAAATCGAGATTTGTATCTGCCGAGTTGGCGCTAACTGGCGCCAACTGCAGGTAGTGGGCGCAAGGTTTTCTTTTCCTATCCGCCAAGCTCGCGCCTAGCTCACGTCCACTCGAGTTAAGTAAGCGCATCCTAATTTTTTTAAAACACGACCTATCCGCCTACCTCGCGCCTATCTCGCGCCTACCTCGTGCCTATCTTGCGCCTACATCGCGCAAGATAGGCAATAAGTTCCTGTGTATTTATTGCTCCATTTACTTAAGTCTTTACATGTAAATAAGGTTTTACCCCCCATTTGGAACCAATAAAAATACTTCCAAGGTCTAATTCCCAGCCAATAAAAAGTCAACTTTCCAGTTCATGCCTAAATCCCGGTTTTTATCAAAAAGCCCGGTTTGGGTTTAATACCCAGATGAGTGATTCAGGAGCCCATAAAATTCTAGGAGATGTGTTTACCCTTCAATAGCCTACAACCAAAATTTGATCCCGAAACTCCTTGTAGATTTGTCTAGAAAAATTATATACCAAAAGTCAACGTTTTTAACCAGACTTAGAATATTTTGAGGTCCGAAACTTTTTGTCTCAGAATTGATTGCTTTTTGGTATGGTGACCTTATAGGGGATCCTAAGACTATTCTACTCATCCAAAATGTGTTTACAGGGTTTTATGACATTCTTTTGATTGATTTGGATTATGAAAGCGAAATTGAGAATCTAGGAGCTGTTTTGCTGGTTTATGTTTAATTGAAGTTTGGATGCTGTAGTTGAATTTGTATAATGTGTTTACTTCTGAAATGTCAGTTTTGAAACCATATTTGTTTTACTAAAATTTCATCTACACTATTATGCTAGTTCACCTTTGAATGCACGGTGCACTTCAGGAATGATTTACTTGAATATTGTTTTATATTGGTGACCGGTTTAGGATTATCTCTTATTCTGTTCTGAGGAAATTATTTGAGAATTTACTTTGAGGACTCCATGAGGGAGTAAGCTGGTCCTAAGTGACCCATGTTATGCACTTGAACATGTTGATCTATATGTCAGTTTTACATGATGGAAAACACCTTAGGTTGAATTGCTAGTTTTATACTTACTGCTGGTTTAGCTTGTCCTGGATCCAGAGTCTAAGCTTAGTAATGTGATGTTATTGCTTCGTTGGTGTAATTGCATGGCCTTGAGTGTTGCCACTGCCGGTGTAGAGCAGCCAGAAACCCTGAGTAGGCCTGGTTGTCAATGCAGAAACCCGGGGAGTAGGCCTGCATTGGATGACGAAACCCTGAGTAGGCCGTCATTTCAGAGTGTCCAAAACCCTGAGTAGGCCGGAACTGTGTACATGGAGGGGTGGATGTCGCCTTGGCATGTCAATTAACCAATGTAAACAACTACATGACATTGACCAATGTTGGTATTTGATTTTGTTTGACGTGATATGTTTTATTCGCTGGTTTGTTGGTATTTATGGTTCATGGAATATTGTTTACCGATTATTGGGTATTTGTACCTCTCGCCGGTGTAGAGCAGCCAGAAACCCTGAGTAGGCCTGGTTGTCAATGCAGAAACCCGAGGAGTAGGCCTGCATTGGATGACACAGTCATTTCAATATCCGAAACCCTGAGTAGGCCGGATATACATTTGGAGGCGTGGGCATGGTTATGAGAAGACTTTGTGTTATATGACATTGGTATATCTGGAATTATATCTTGAGATACGAAATTATGGTTATTCGCTATGTTATTGTTAGTTAATCATTATTTTATCAATATCTTCAGGATTGGAAACGGATTGTTATTGTTTGGTTTACCTGATGGTTTTCCGCACTGATATGAATTGGATTATTGAAGTTTAGTCGGATTATTCGGAATATGCATGTTATCATCATTGTATATGGTTTATAACTGTGGCATGTTTTAGAACTGAAATAAATGTATTTGTGCATGCATGTGCTGCTCACTGGGATATTCGTATCTCATTCCGTATTGTTTTGTTTTGTTTTCAGCTGCTCCTGGAGAGGACAATACTTGTTGGTAGTTACTTGGTCATGTGAGTTTATTTCCGTTTGGGATTATTTTAGCGCACTCTATTATATAGTTATTGTTGTATTCATGTTTTTCCTTCACTTTGATATTGCAATCCTGTGTTACATATTAACCTCTAGAGATGAGTTATGGTTTTTATACGTAACTCGGATCCGGGGCGTTACAACACCTTCCAAGAAGCATCATCGATGATGGTCAGAAAGTACTTGTTACCGCCTAGTGATTCAACCTCCAAGGGACAGCAAATATCAGAGTATACAAGACTAAGTAACTCTGTTCTTCTCTTTGAAGAAAAATTTGAAAGAGACTCTATGTTGCTTACCAAATAGACAGTGGTTGCAAGGATCTAGTGCATCATCCTTGGTAATAGTGATAAGCTCCTTCTTTGTTAAGGTAGACAACCCCTTCTCACTCATGTGACTGAGCCTCTGGCGCCACAGATTTTGAGACACCTCACATTCTACAATATTGAGGCTGTCTGCACACATCTTCACATGAGTCTTGTATAAAGTGCCACAAATATGTTCTCGAGTGACAACCATGGCACCTTTCATCATTTTCCATGTGTCGTTGCTAAAGTGGTTGTCATAACCCTATTTGTCAAGGGCTATCCCAAAAAGTAGATTACGCCGAAGTTATGGCACATGTCGGACATCCTTTAGGGTTATTGTACACCCGATGTTCATTTGTATCTGAATGTCACCAATTCCCACGATTTCTGAGGAACTTGTATTTCTCATCTTCACTATACCAAAGTCTCCAACTTTGTAAGTTGTAAAGAAGTTTCTGTGAGGAGTGGCGAGGTAAGATGATGCTGTATCTACCACCCACTCAGCATATTGGTTTGAGATGTGAAGGCATGTCTCTTCATGGACAGATCAAATTGCCACCTCTCCTAAGATAGTGACTAGTGTCTCTTCTTCCTTGTTCTTTGGCTGGGAATTGCCTTGGCCCTGTTCTCATCGCAATTTCTAGCAGTTCTTCCTCAAATGACCTTCTATGCCACAACGATAGCATTTGTAAGTTGGCTTCCTCCCGTCTGTGGATCTACCCCTGCTTTTACTCCTTCCTCTACCTCTACCTCGGACTTGTCCTCTGCCTTGGGATCTTCCTCGATTTTTCATCACGAGGACATGTGATTGGTTAATACTAATCTCTCTTCTTGTCAACTCTTCGCTGAAAAGCGCATCTTTCACCATCTCCATGGACACTTTGCCATTAGGGGCAGAGTTGCTCAAGGTGACAACTATGTCTCCCAATTTTCTGGTAGAGAACCGTGCAATAGGGCTGCCTGCTCTTCATCACTCAGAACCCAGTCTGCTGCAACAAGTTTGTTGACAAGGTTCTTGAATTCTCTGGTGTGTTCAACCATGGAGATACCAGTCTTTAACTTGAGATTTACAACCCTTCTCATCAAGAGGGTTTTGTTCCAAGGGTTTTTCGACTGGTGGATGCTTTCCAACTTCTTCCAAAGAGCAAGCATCTGTTTATTGTGCAACATGATGAAACATGCTATGATCAATCCATTGCTGGATTTGAGCAACAGTCTTCTTGTTCATTTTTGCCCATTCGTCATCCATTGTTTTCTCTGGTTTAACACCCTTGTGGTCTAGAGGTTCTGAAAAATCCTTGAGGTTTAAGATATCCTCTATCCTTGGCCTCCACATCGAATAATTGGTGGCCGTTAATCTAATCATAGCTTCTACCATTGAGTTTTCCATGGATCTGGATTACTCTCTTCACCAAGTCTTTCCAATTGTTGGGTAAGAAAACCACTAACCCACTACCTTATATAGTAAAGTGGAATATTATGTCTGCAAAGTGCACCAGGTAAGTTCCCAGGTAACTGGAGGGATCACTCACGGTCCGCTTAAGACCTAGTTTCCTTGAGGCAATTATCTTGTCCCTTGTGACAAAACTTTCCTAGACATGCACTTAGCAACACTATATCTGTAAAATCCTGAATTTTTAATAATATTAAAATTTTGATTTTATGTTTATTAATTGATTTAATTGGTGGAAAATTTTAGGAAAGGAGAATAAAGGGTAAAAATTGGAGAATTCGGGAGTATCAGATGAGAAAATTTGTTAATTATGATAAGTAGTAACTGCTAAGATTTTATTGGCTAGATTTTAGGGGTTAAGTAGTGTGGCAAGCAGAGAATCAAATCACGTTTAATCGTGCTCATGCAGGAAGTTGGGTGGAGTGGCAAGCATTAGATTAAGTTTTAAACAACGAAGTTAGCGGCAACTATATAAAGGAGAGTTAGTTGGTCATTCATTGGTTAGTCGGTTGATCGTTCGAGAGTTCTTGAGCATCTGAGAGGGAAGGGAGAAGGAGCTAGAGTTTTGAAGTAGAGAAGAAAGGAGGCGATTTGTTTAGTGGTGAATTCTCGTCAAATTTGGAGAGATCAGAACCAAAGAAGAGCTGAAAGTTGTTTGGAAATAAATAGTAGTGCTTCGCTTTATTGGATCTGCAGAAATTCTGTAAATCAAAGAGAAATCAGGTGAGTAATAAGTGGAAACTTTGATATCCATTGGAATTAAGAACTACTTGAGGATTTGAAACAGTTCTAGGAAGGTTTTTGAGAGATTAATGTTGTGTTGCAGAGAATTGGTGGATGTGATCGTGTGAACAATGGTTAAGTTCGAATCTAGAATTCTATGGAGGATTAAGCTCAAATTTCATTTCAAATGTTAGCACCTTTAAATTCCTATCTCTCGCTTGGATTTGTGATTTACAGAATTGAACATGACTTGAACTCAAATCTTCTCTGTTTTGTACGAATGATGGCGGTTGTTCTGCGTTTTATTGAAACTTTAGTTAGATTAAATCCAAACATGTGTGGTTGAGTTGTTAAGTTAATGTGGAATGTGGTTGAAGTGGTTTGGGAGACAAATTATATTTCAGAATTGGAAAATGTTCAGTTACCGTAAGTTGCGATTCTGAGTTTGCGGGATCGCCAAGCCAAGGCGCCTAGGCTAGGTGATCAACTTGGTGTAATTTTTCAAGGGCCCCCCAGTACATCACCTAGGCGATGTACCAGGCGACCCCTTACTCTAAAATATACCCAGACGCCCAAGCTGGTCACCCAGGTGCCCAGAGTAGGCGACCATATATGAAAATTTTTCTTTAATATACATAACTTGCTGGTTTTTATTCATGGATTATTCTTAATAAAATAAAGGGGGTAAATAAAGGAAATTAAATAAGTGGAAGGTTATATAATTCTGGAAGTTAGGGGGAATTTTATTAAAATGAAAGAAGGGTAGATGTGAGGTAATAATATATTCTCACATGTATTTGATTAGAGAATTTTGAAATAATGGTTTCATGTGACATTGGCACTGGTAACTTACTATTGAGATTGAGATGGATATGTTCTAGGAGAATCCTACGGAAAGCTATTTTAATTAAGAGTTGGTTTCATGATTTCTTATTTAAGTAAATTGTTGGCTTTTGAAAAACGTTGGGTTAATCGGAAATGATACGATTATGGAAGTTTGCATCAAATTGGGTTTTTATGTGAATTTTATGAATACGGGTTTTAAGATGATTTCAAAAGGGGATTTGGATTTGATTTGGTTCTTCCTCCATGTATTTGGAGAGATGGATTGAAATTCCCATGTACTTGGGTAGATGCCTCCGTGTACTCGAGGATGCCCCATGTACTTGAGATGTTGACGCCTCTGTGTACTCAGAGATGCTCGTGTACTCGGGATAATATGTTTGAAATTGAGATGAATTGTGCTTGCTGGACATTGTATTTGGTTTTGTGTTTTAGAGTCTAGTGGGCATAATTAAATAAATAAATATGTAAAACCCCGAATTTTCAGTAAATAAATAAATAAAAATTTAATACAAATATTTGGAGTGTCAATTAATTTGTCAAATTTAATACAAATTTAATAAAAATTCGGGGTTTTACACAAAGGTATATCGTATTTATTGTTAGTTATCATAGTGTTGTTCTCTAGAAACTCTTCTTGATATTTGTGATATGGTTGTGATCCTAGGTTATGATAAATGATGCTTTTTGTAAGGAGCAGAATTTGCAATAAAATAGTAAGAGGAATTGTGTAACACTCTGGAATTTTGAGAAATTTTAATTAAGATTAAAAATTATTAAATAAGAACCAATAGAGAAATAATCATTTAATTAAACCAGTTGGTGAGTGGGTTGGTTAAGTTGTAGTATAAAGGGTTGGTTTAATTTAGTTTTGTTGACTCGGTTCAAGGGTTCAAGTGGTTCAATGTTTAAACCAAAGGGAAAAAAAAAACAAAACAAAACAAAAATAAATTACGTTTTTGATTTGGGGGCTTTTGTGCTTGGGTCGTTAAGTTTAGAAGGCAACGAAACAAAAGCAAAACCAGGGGAAATGTAGAAGAAGGGATCGCTGGAGGAAGAAGAAACAAAGGGGAAGGGGAAAGAAGAAGGGTTTGTCCACTTTGGGTTTTTGTGAGGAGGAGAAGAAGAGAGGAAGAAAAAAAAAAAGGGGGTTGTCCGTGTGAGGGTTTAGCCGCAGAGGAAGAAGAAGAAGAGGAGGAAGAGAAGAGGAGCAGAAAACGTGGAGAAGAGAAAAGAAGGAGAAAGAAGAAGAAAAGAGGAGGAAGAGGAAAAGAGAGAGAGTGGGCGTGGATTTGCTCCATCGCAAGTAAGTAGCATTTTTCTTGTTCGATCTACTCCTGTTTAATCTTTTTCTTTTATTTCTGTTTGTTAGAGAAATTACTATTTGGTTCAATCGACTCTTGGTTGTTTGTTTTTAAACTTAGCAACATGCTTTGATTTCTCTTCTCGTTGCCATCAACAAATTTTTGATTCTTGTTTGATTTCTTTTGTTCGATTATTGTGTGATCTTGGGAATTGTTGGAATCAAAATGGAGATGGAACCACACGAAAATTGAAGGTATTATATTTATTTGGATGGAGTTTTATTGCTGTATTTCCATATTAGATTTGCTAATGGATGGTGGGGGTTTCTAAAATTTTAAATAGGATATAGGTTAGAACTGTTGGTGCTGTATTTTCAGATTTTGAATCTTGAAAAGCATATAAAATGATTGAAGTTGCTATTTTGGTTTTGGCATCGAAGTAAGGTTAGGTTCTGATTGGAGTTGCTTGAAATACTCTGATTGAGTTACCGTTAGGGTAGGAGTTTGATAGTGAGAATTTATTCTCCAAATTCTGCCTAACTATTAAATACTGATAGTGTAGGAATTGCTGTTAGTTGTTTAATCGGAGTTGCCGTTAGTTGCTGTTAGCATAAGAATCGAATCTGATGACTTCTGTAAATGGCGGCTGTTAGGTAAATGTTAGTGATTGCATTGTGATGCTTAGATGTTAATGGATGTTTACTGGTTGTTTAGAGGTTAATGGACGATAATAGATGTTAATGGATTTCTTGCTTCTGAAGATTTGACAGGGCGATTCAAAAAGAGCTTTGCATGGATTAGGAGTAGGAAAAGAGGTAGATATGTATTAGGAAATTTCAGGTTGCATAGGTACAATTTTGAAGTTTTAAAGCAAACCCATTCTGTTATCTGGTTTTAAACTGGTGTAAGATTTCGGTGGCTTGCGAAGGCTAGGAATCTTCGCGTAAAAATTCATAATTGTAGTCTAAAATTTAGTTTAGGGTATTTTTAGTTGAATGGAATTGGTTTGGGACCAATCAGAACTCGAGGCATTGCGAGAAAAATCATGAAAAATTGATGGTGTCCGTCCATTTGTTTTTGCGGCAGGTTATAACCAGCTGTAGTAAAACAGCTACAAGTCCCTGTAGGAAACTCCAAATTACAAACCGTTTGTTGCATTGGAAACTAGACTCGTAGAGCTTTCCAACGATATATGGCATGTATACTAATTCCTCATAGAATAAATCAGGTTTAGCATTCAATTAACTAGTTAAAATTAGTTCTGCCGAGTGAATAACAATTGCAAACCAACCGTGGATAATTTGTATCGGTATTATCCGAATAGGAAATTAATCTATTTCTAACTTGTGTTTGAAAGTGGTTTATAAAAGGAATTGAGATTGTAATTGGAAATTGAAGTTGAGGTTTCTTGTTCGATGTGAAAGGCAATGAGCCTGTGGCATCCCGAAAGGCAGAATGGCCTAGGGATTTAAGGGTAAGTGAACAGCAAGGTTCACTTGAATTGAATTTTACTTTGGCAGTTGATTTCTTACAAGTTTTGTTTAGTCAAATATTTGCATGGTTAATTATTATACGAGTCTAGGCCGTATAGAGTTGGTCGTGGATCCACAGTCCGTTTAGCTTGTGTGTTAGTGATGGCTTGTCGAGTTAACACCCAGGGCCACATGCGCTACCACCGTGTGGGATCGTTGAGGCTCTCTTGTGGGATGGAGGGCTGCGGCAACCCGTCCGCCGTGTGAGATCGGCAGGGTCTGTGTACGTGTGAGTACGCGTGTGTATGTGTGTATGTGTGCGTGGGTGCGTGTGTGGGTTGTTTCCTTGCCAGCCCATGCGTGGGTGCTCCACTCCGGGCAAGGACCCTAATCAGGCTCGAATCGTGAGTCGTGAGGTGGCAAACCGGCTGAGGGGTGGTTGTCTCGATTTATAGAATCACTAATCCATGAGTTTTGTACATATACTTTATGCTGACATTGTAGTTTGGTGTACTCTGATTTTATCTGTTCATTACTAGTATTGTGTAAATGATAATGAACTGCTTATTCGTATGATTTGGATAGAGATTTATCGTATAATATGTTAGCATGTTATTTCATTAGCTTAAAGTTGCATAAACAGTTTTATATCATGCATGTGCTACTTACTGGGACATTAGTCTCACCCGTGTTTTGGATTTATCGGTTTTGTTTTAGATTCTGCTGGTGAGCCGCATACTAGGGCAGAGTATCAAGGGGGATCTGGAGTATCGGCAGAAGGATCACTACCCGGCTAGATCTATAGAAGGAAAAATATTTATTTTTGGATAGTTGTAAAATTTGTTTTGAATATTGTATGTTGTAAATGATGAGAGAGAGAGAGGGTGTGAAGCTTAGTAAACCTTATTCATAGATCTGTACAGTTGGATGGTTTAGTTTTTGAATGGATGCATGATGCCTATATGTTGTGTTTGTGGTTATCAGGTATTGGTTTGAGGGCTTAGCCTATTCTTGTAAATACAGGGGTTATATAGCTGTTTTTCTGAAAAATTTTAGGATGTTATTTTTGTGTCTGGTTAGTTCTTAAGTTAGTTTTTACCACACTTTGGGCCCTATCTAATGCTCGGGAGCCAATATAAACCCGATACAGGTGGACCTGGTTCCGGGGTGCTACAAATTGTTTGAGGAATTTTATGTAATTTGTTAGACAAAGATTTAATTGTAAGATTTGAGATGTTGGAAATATTATTGTTATGCATAATTGGGATGTGATGACAGGATGAGTATTGAAATGACTATTGGAAGTATTTAATAGGATCTCATTTATTTTAATTGCATGTCTATGATGGACTATAATGATGAATGACTATAGGCAAATAATGAAATAATTTCTAGAGGTATATTTCCTTCCCCTTTCAATTCATGTATGTTTGAGGACTGTTTGAATGAAGTTAATTTGATAAGAGATCGATGTGTAGAACTTAGAATATGGAATAGGACCTATATTATTCATTGATCATATTCTAGTATGTAATTTGGGATGAATGCTTAATTATATAGCATGTTATTGCTTGTTTTATGATGAGCCAGTTGTATTTAGACATACTTGAGTGGTGTAAGGCATCGGCCAATGCTGAACATTCACTTGGGTGTTGTATTCTATACAAACATGAGGTAATGTAGAAATTATACATTTGTATGTTATGTGTGTAGTATGATATTTTGGCATAAGTTAAATTAGAAGGGAGCTAAGTGATTTTCTCCTCAACCTTCATATAGTCGCGAATGTATGCAAAGGATTGATGATAGAAAGTTGTGGAACTCTCTTCTAAGTTACTTTAAAAATTTATATATGATTGAGTTTTGATAGATGGGATTAGAGAGAGAGCAAGTAGTGACCCTTAAAAACTGGAGGAACTGCATGGTTTCATTTTCTGTGATTTAATATGGTTTGGATGGATTAGTCGGAACTAGATTTACATGGCATCAAATGGTTTATATTATAGAGTTTTGTGTTCTTGAAGGATTTGTTAAAGTAATGAAGAAATCTTGGTTTGATCATGTAAATATTCATGGGATGGTATTTAATTAACCCAAATTAATCTAGAGTGTTGTAGGTATGATTTAGAATGTTAGGGAATTATTTTAGACTAATTAAACCCAAAGGCTAAGAACAAAAATCAAAACTTGAATAAATATAAAAAGTATTGAATAATCATAGGTATGATCATGTGGATAGTAATAGGTTGGTAAATAATTGGTACAAATTAATCGGTAGTAGGTGTGATTTATAGCCTTAGGGAATTGGTTTAGAGCAAATTAAACACAAAGCAAAAGCATAAAAATCTAAAATTGGTAAATCTGGAAAATTTAAACTGAAATTTGTACGACCGCCCAAGACCGCCTAGCCATGTAGAGTTAGGCGCTCTTTGCAAAAAATTCAGAATTTTGGGATTTTGTAATACGATTAAATACCTAGTAATTTTTCCAGTATAATAATTATTCTAACAACTTTATAAGGACCTAATTGAGGTATAGAAATTTATAAAATTATATTTTGTAAATAACCAAGTAATTGGAAGTCATAAGGATAGGTTGGTACATGAAAAGGTCTCAATGGTATGGGATATTGTTAGGAATAATACTGCTGGTAATTATAGGGTAAGAACATATTCTAAACCATATTATAGATCTGTAGAATATGCTGGAAATTAAAAAATACAGAAAGATTGAAATAGATACTATCTTAGGTATTAATATGGGAACTTGGATTATAACGAGGGGATTAGTAAGGAATATGGATATTGAAATTTCGAGGACGAAATTATTTGTTAGGTGGGTAGGACGTAAAACCCCGAATTTTCTGTAAATAAATAAATAAAAATTTAATACGAATATTTGGAGTGTCAATGAATTTGTCAAAATAAATTGGGGATTTAATATAAAGGAATGATTTAGGGTACTTATAATTCGTTTGGGATGTATAACGGACTAATAATGACAAAGAGAATAAACTTGGAAATTTCGGAAGAAATTGAATGGGTAGATGTGAAAATATTAAGAGAAGGATATTTTGGTCAATTCACATTAATTATCGGTAAATAATTAAATACATTAATTAAAATTGTTATTAGAATTGAGAAATAATAATAGATTTAAGTTGGGGTTTAGATTGTCTATTAACAATGATACTTAAAGCTTAGTAATTGGAATAATGGCATATTGGTAATTATGTTTGATTTGGAGCTTTAAGTAGAAAAGATAAGAATTTTATTGAAGGATATTAATTATAATTATAGATGATCACACTGATAGAGGAGATCCGGAGTTTGACACAGATCTGATCGTTTGATCGCGAGATATCAAGGTAAGTGTAGATTAACGGTCCTTATTAAATCTAACGGGTGGATAAGTATGGAACATGACCGTAAGGAGATATGTGGGATCAAAGGAGAATAAAATAGGGTTTTTATATTTTATTTGGGGTTGATCATAGGGGAGTTTTAGTTTTGGGCGTTTGACGGCTGAAGAGAAGAGGAATGAGAGAGAGAAAGGGAGACCGAGAGGAGAAGCCGGGGAGATCTCGGAAGTGCTCGGGCTGCTGCGAAAGAAGAGATCAAACCCACACAAAGAAGAAAGAGGAGGAAGAAAGGATTTTGAGCGAACAGAGGTAGGTAGCACTTCGTTTTAACGCTTGTTTTGTGTTTATGGGATTATTCAATTCGAGTTGCATGATCTTTTATGTTGTAAATATACGTATATTGTCTGATATTAATTTTATATGAATGTTAGAAGCGATTAGAACACACAAAAAATGATTTTTAGAAACTTGGTTCATCGTCGAGCATGCCTGTACTCAGCGCTCCTCGGCATTGTTCAGTGTTCGTTGAAAGATTTCGAACGCCCGAGACCGCCGACTGACAATCGATCGGCGCTTGTTTTATTTAAAACAACTAACGCGTTTCCAAAACACGTAACGCTGAATAGCGCTGACCTCGCAAGCGATCCTAGGCGATCAACGTAAAACATGAATTTAACGCTTGCAATCATTAGAGGCCTACTTTCTAATAACTTTTATTAAATTTTAGTGAACAACACCAAATTGCAATAAATTCTATTTTAACTTTATTGACTAATACTAAAATGTAATAATTCTTATTAAACTTTATTGACTAATACCGAACCTTAATAACTCTTGAAATCTTTAACCAAACCTCAATTAAAACCTATTACTTTAAAAACCACCTACGTACTGTATTAAACAAATAAATTTCTTTTATAATAATACATTTTTAGACCTGCACTCTAGCATATGTGTTGTGCGTCAAATTTCTTACATAATTAAATATCTATCTACACTAAATCGGGTTATCACGTTGAATGTATTTTTATGTATTGAACAGAATATTAAGTTTAATAAATTGAGGAACTATTTTAGAACCAAACTTGAATTATCAATTGAACATGAACCTAATATGTTATAAATAATATTAGAATTGAGAATTATTTGTGTATTGGCTTGGTGGCCAATTTTATTGATTACCTGCTTGGTGGCAAAGATATATTGTATAACTTGCTTGGTGGCGGAGACCCTTAACCCGCTTGGTGGCAGAGACCCAACCTGCTTGGTGGCAGAGATAACCCGTTTGGTGACGGAGACCCTAACCCATTTGGTGACGGAGACCCAACCCGCTTTGTGGCTGAGACCCTAACCCGCTTGGTGGAGGAGACCCAACCTGCTTGGTGGCAGAGATAACCCGCTTGGTGGCGAAGATACCCGCTTGGTGGCGGAGACACTACTTCCTGCGGGAGAGATTTATTACCTCCTGTGGGGCAGATGTATTTCCGATGGGAGTGCATCCTACAGGAGAAGTACTTCATGTGGGGGAGATGTAATTATGCATGATTGCATCCCACATGGGGGATAGGTGTGTGAGTTACCACTGAAATGTGAGGAATTTTCAGTAAATAAATAAATAAAAATTTAATTATGTAAAACCCTGAATTTAATTTGGGGGACATAAATATGTAAAACCCCGAATTTTCAGTAAATAAATAAATAAAAATTTAATACAAATATTTGGAGTGTCAATGAATTTGTCAAAATAAATTGGGGATTTAATATAAAGGAATGATTTTGGGTACTTATAATTTGTTCGAGATGTATAACGGACTAATAATGACAAAGGGAATAAATTTGGAAAATTTGAAAGAAATTGAATGCGTAGATGTGAAAATATCAAGAGAAGGGTATTATGGTCAATTCACATTAATTATTGGTAGATAATTAAACACGTTAATTAAATTAATATTATTAGACTTGAGAAATAATGATAGAATTAAGTTGGGGCTAAATTGCCTATTAACGATGACATTTAAAGCTTAATAAGTAGAATAAGGGCATAATTGTAATTATGTTTGATTTGGAGCCATAAGTTGAGGATTTGGGAATTTTATTGAGGTATTTTTAATTAAAATTATAGATGATCACACTAATAGAGGAGATTTGAAGTTTGACACAGATCTGACCATTAGATCGCGAGATATCGAGTTAAGTATGGATTAACGGTCCTTATTAAGTATAATGGGTGGATAAGTATGGAACATGATCATAGGGAGATACATGGTATCAGATGAGAATAAAATAGGGTTTTTATTTGGGGCTGATCGTATGTCTTGTTTTGGGGTTTTTGACGGCTGAAGGGAAGAATAACGGAAGAGAGAGAGAGATCGAGAGGAGAAGAAGAAGAAGGAGGAAGAAAGCGTATCTCTAGTTTCTCATCATTCCCGGAGTGTCTCTTGCCTGTGAAAAGGAGAGGAAGTCGCTGGTTAAAAGAAGAAAGGATCTTGAGCGAACAGAGGTAGGTAGCACTTCGTTTTAACGCTTATTTTGTGTTTATGGGATTATTCGATTCGAGTTGCATGATCTTTTATGTTGTAAATATACATATATTGACTGATATTAATTTTATATGAATGTTAGAAGCGATTAGAACACAAAAAAATGATTTTTAGAAACTTGGTTCATCGTTTTGGTTAGAGCGCCGAGCATGCCTGTACTCAACGCTCCTCGGTGCTGTTCAGTGTTCGTTGAAAGATTTCGAGCGCCCGAGACCGCCGACTGACAGTCGATCGACGCTTGTTTTATTTAAAACAACTAATGCATTTCCGAAACACGTAACGCTGAATTGCGCTGACCTCGCAAGCGATCCTAGGCGATCAACGTAAAACATGAATTTAACGCTTGTAATCCTTACAAGCCTATTTTCTAATAACTTTTATTAAATTTTAGTGAACAACACCAAATTGCAATAACTTCTATTTTAACTTTATTGACTAATACTAAAATGTAATAATTCTTATTAAACTTTATTGACTAATACCGAACCTTAATAACTTTTGAAATCTTTAACCAAACCTCAATTAAAACCAATTACTTTAAAAACCACCTACGTACTATATTAAACAAATAAATTTCTTTTATAATAATACATTATTAGGCCCGCACTCTAGTGTACATCTTGTGCGTCAAATTTCTTACATAATTAAATATCTATCTACACTAAATCGCATTGAATTTCTTACATCAAATTTATCACGTTGAATGTATTTTTATGTATAGAACAAAATATTAAGTTTAATAAATTGAGGAACTATGTTAGAACCAAACTTGAATTATCAATTGAACATGAACCTAATATGTTATAAATAATATTGGAATTGAGAATTATTTGTGTATTGGCTTGGTGGTAGAGATATATTGTATAACCTGCTTGATGGCAGAGATTATAACCCACTTGGTGGCGGAGACCCTTAACCCGCTTGGTGGCGGAGACAGAACCTGCTTGGTGGCAGAGATAACCCGTTTGGTGACGGAGACCCTAACCCGTTTGGTGACGGAGACCCGACCCGCTTGGTGGCGGAGACCCTAACCCGCTTGGTGGCGGAAACCCATCCTGCTTGGTGGCAGAGATAACCCGATTGGTGGCGGAGACATTACCTCCTGCGTGAGAGATTTATTACCTCCTGTGGGGCAGATGTATTTCCAATGAGAGTGCATCCTACAGGAATGGTACCTCATTTGGGGGAGATGTAATTATGCGTGATTGCATCCCACATGGGGGATGGGTGTGTGAGTTACCACTGAAAGGTGAGGAAGCTATCTCCTGCGGTAGAGGTAAATGCTGTGTGTCCACATCCTGCGGTCGAGTTATGCTATCTCCTGCAGGGGGTACCTGTAATCATAGAGATGTGCATTCTCTTGAGGAGTTAGTGTGGGTACTATGTGTTTACGTCATGCTGCAGAGGTAGGCTACTACCTGAAGGTGGACTTCTACTATTGATTATATGATTGATTCTGAGATTGATTGATCGGTTTAGACATATCTAACGAGATTGTTTATTTAAATGAAATGCTTAAATGACATAATTGTACAGAACTGCTAAGATTTAGTTTAAATTGTTAAAAATTGAATATTATGGAATTATGAAATAAGGGTTAAATTGTTCTTAAGGAAATACAAAATATAATAAATTGAAACCAGGTACTTATGACTTATAATGCATTGTTCTAATAATTGAAACGAAATCTACATAATAAACTTTCTTTATTTAGAGCATTGTTTGAGAATGATTTTATATTGTGATTAATCGTTTACCTTACCAACTGTGATTACTCAATTATTTTACCGTGCATGAAACCACTGTTATTTTCTCTATCTATATAAATTTTTTTCTACATGCATAGTGTTACCTACTGAGATATTTGTATCTCACTCCTACTTTATATTCTTTTTTATAGATCATCTTGGAGAGGACGCCATGGGTTAGACTGATAGTGGGTTGAAGTCTTGAAAATCCTGAAGACAAGTGTTGGACATTTTATATAGTTGTATTTATCCTCTTGGATTAATAGTAGGTGATCTAGAAGGATTTATGAGTTAGTTAAATTTGTAGTTGCCTTTCATTTGATTAATTAATGTAATAGGATGATTCAGTTTCTAATAAATGATTTAAGCTTCCTAGCACTCTGATAAATCTTAGTTCTTTATTTCCTTATATTTGAACTGATTGTAATGTACCACAAGTTAATGCCTTGATCCAAGTCAAAATGAAAAAAAATGACCCGGATTTAGGGCGTTACAGCTCAATATGGATCCATTTAGGAGCTAGATAGTGGGAAGGATTGTTCTTTGCTAGTTGTAATTCTTTGTTCGCACACACATTCTATCATGTACTCGATGAGGCCTTCTCTGTACTGGTGGCTTGCGGCTTTCCTTCATTTTATCGTGTACTCGGACTATGATTGTTTAGTATTTCCCAACCTTTCGCTGTACTGGTTGGGTTCTCCCAGAATAAGACGATGATCGTGTACTCGACTTCACACATAAGCCGGGAGGTGGAACAGTGGACATTGATATTACCCTAGTTAAAGGCAGTCTTATTTCATGAGTCCTATTGTGACTTATCGATTTCTAATTCGATACTGCAGATTTGGTTGACAAGCTAGATTACTCGGGTTTATCTCATATTGATTGATGATTATTGTTGAATTAATCTGATTATTTGTGTTATTGTTACTGATATACGTTTTATAACTGATTCATGTTTTATAACTAAAGAAAATGTATTTGAGCATGCATGTGCTACTTACTAGGATATTCGTATCCCATTCCCTTTTGTTTTGTTTTGTTTTCGGATCTTGGAGAGGACGATACTCTATGGGTAAATGCTGGGATCATGTGAGTTAGACTTGAGATATGGCAATTTATAATTGAGCTTGGGATTGTAGTTGACTATGATTATGTATTTTATTGCTTTATTCATGTTTTCCTTCACTCTGATATATCGATCTTGTGTGAAATATTAACCCTTTGGAGATGAGTTACGGTTTTTACTATGTAACTCAGATCCGGGGCGTTACAATATCTCCACACCACTATACTAGGTTTACAAATCAAAGTAATTGTCGAATAAAGTCTTCATTTTTCTAGAACGTACCTTTAGAGTAAGAATTTGGCAAAACGGAGTACACGGTTGCATCCAAAATGGCCAAAAACCCCTAGGTAGGGTCTGAACAGGCCGAGAAAATCATTGGAAATGAGTGAACCTACCAGAAAACTAATTTTGAACCCGTCTGGGGGCGAAGTGGGTCGGTTCTGAGGAACTGGTCGAACTGTGCGCGGAGCCGTGTGGCTCAGAGTATCTGGAGTGGAGCAAAAAATCCATGCGGGTCCAAAAAGGATCCACGGGTTTGATAAAAAAAATGGTCAGACTAGGGGTCCACGTTGGCCTGCACGGGGTTTAGTGGGGTGACCGGTCGTCTTCAACCTTAGGAAGTTCATCGGCGCACGTCCGCTAGGATTTTACGTCATTGGCGATGCGTCGATAAACTCAAAACTTTGACCGGCTCGTACGGGCTCATCTGGTGTCCGATTCGCCTGCAATTTGGCTCATTGGAATCAGGAGAACGAGCTCTACACAATGGCATAATAAAAATTCAATTTTTTAGCAACTTGATTTTGGCACAAAAATCAAGGAAATGACCAAAGCTACTCTATTTTCACTCCCCGACTCCGAAAAAGGCTCTGATACCACGTGTTGAGGTTTAAGAAGATTGTAGGAGAATAATTTGAGATGAAAACCTTTCTATTACACCTTGAATAGAGAATATAGAAGAAAAATAAAATCTCTCTCCCTCTAAAAAAACCCCTCTCTCTCTCTAGGATCTCTCTGGATCCTTTTACTCTCTCTGGAGTTCTTCCTCTCTAGGATGCTTCTTCTAAGCTTAATCCCTTCCCAATTTATAGGGAAGGATTGGCTTACTTTGTAACTTCCAATTAATTGGACGGTGGGTGGACAGTGCTGTCCATGACCACCGTCCGTAAACATGTGGCTGGAACTCTTCACTCATGGCCACCAGTCTGGCTTTCACTGCTCTATTCGCCAAGCTTTTGGTGTGACAAAAGCTGGCTCCTTTCTCAATCAATGCCATTGTGTTGATGATAATGGGTGCAGCTCTGATAGGGATTTGGAAGGGCAGCCACTAATATCATGGCTCCAGCAGTAAATACTTGTTGGGATTTCTACTCACAATGGTTACATCAGAATTAGGTGGGTTTATAATTCCCTGTAGTGAGTATGATTATGCTCAGTAAAGGAAAGACTGTTCGAATTTTAATGACCCACATGACGTAATCCCATATTAATTATTGATATAATATATGAGTTATTAATTGAATCCGAAAGGATATATTTGATCATGAGAATTGAACCCTAAGCTTTTACTTGGATGGAAAGTAATGCAACCCAAACCGGTATAACTCTTCATGAACCGATACATGGGTGGTTATTGTTATTTGGATCTGGTCCTCTCTCTACCCTATAAAAAAGGCATAAATCCATTATTTATGTAACGTATGAAATCCAAAGGGTGAAGTGAGAGAAACCCGTATCCTATAGAATCTAAGTGTGCTCTATTGCTTGAAGATTCAAATCAAATTACAAGTGGGATTAAAGTGAAGATGTCTATAGGTGTTTCAAGTATTTAGATTTATTTTAATATTTAACATTCAATCATATGTGATTAACATGTGTATTAAAGTGAATGGGATTGAGACATATGAGATCTGAAAATTTATTGTATGTATGCATGTATTTAGATCTTGTATGTCATGATTTAAGTAATTTTAACATATGGTATCAAAGCTTAGGTTGAAATACACATGATTTTTCTTGATTGGATGTTTAAGAATGATTGAATCTACTATTTTTAATGCATGTATGTCCGTGTTATTGAATGGAGGGGTTTCCAAAGGTTGAAGATGCCTTTGGGGAGTTGGGATAGCTGCCAATTGCCCAAAAAAATAGCTTTAGATTGCACTCTTTGCGAAATAATCCCCAATTTACCGTTTTGCGCCTATTTAAAGGCAATTAAAAGGAAGTTATCAGGCAATTTGGGCCCAGGGACATGCGGCCCAAAAGGGAATGCGCTGGAGCGCGGCCCATATGGGCTCGTGCCTGTGCGCAGCCCAATTGGGCTTGTGCTGCTCGTGGCCTAGAAGATATGAGCAAGTGCACGGGTCTCGCATAACGGCCCGACCCGGACCGCGCTTACCCGCGTGTGGGCCACCTGTAACAAAGCCAGATCGGCCCAGCCAGAAGCCAAGTAGGCCAAGTTAACCCAAAAACAGGCCAGTTCAGCCCTATTTAAGTCAATTTTGGCCTAATTTTGCAGTTTTAAGCCAAATTAAAGGACTTCTTTTTTTAAATTAAAGCAATTATTGACTCACCTGAATGTCTGAACTTTATTATTGTGCAATTTTGAGTCATTTCAATGCTAAATTGACTTTAGTAATGTTAGTATTGCACAATTTATGCATGTTTGGGTTCATTTATTGATTGATTATGTTATGCTTGATTGTTATTCATGTTCGATTATATGATTATAGTTTATTATGCATGATTTCTATATAATTGATTGAATTAGAATCATGAATAAGTTTTTGTAATGTCATTCTTAATTTGAAATCTATATAATGATATAGTTTGGTATATCATCAAAATGAGCCAAATGTAGTAACCTATAGATTTCAGATTGTATGATTACAACTTAATGCCCTATTCCCATGCATTAAATAATGACAATTACAAAACTATATGTCAAGTTATTTAATCACCTAATATTGTAAAACCTCATATTTTCCTTAAATAATAAAATAAATTAATAAATAATATCTTTGGGAATTTTAATTGATGGAAATATTTTATTAATGTAGGGGATGATATAATTAGTGGAGATCCAGAGTTGGACGCCGATCCAACCGTCCGATCATGAGATATCGAGGTATGATTCATATTTTAAGTTGATGTGTTCTGATTGGGCAGTGTGTATAGGAAAGTGTGTAAGTGAGCTATGTAGGATCAAGGAGTATATAATAGTTTAATAATCTAATTCTATACGTTTAGAATACTTGCGCGTATTCTACAGCCGCAAGAGACAAAACCGAGAGAGAGAGCGACTGTGCGATTGAGGAAGAAGAAGGAGGGACGTTGGCTTGTGTTCTTCATCGTCCAGAGCGTTGCTTGGTGTTAGAGTATTGTTGTTTAGAGAAGAGAAGGAGAAACCACACACGAAAGAAGTAGGTGACACCGTTTGATCGATTGTTTTGTATTTACATTCGTTTAATCTCTAAAGCATGTTTTTATATGATATATTGATGTATTTAGTTTGATAACAATGTTATATGTATGTTAGAATGATATTGGACGAGAAAAATCACGTTTTGAAACTGTTTTTGTTCGTTTTTGGGGGACCGCCGACCTCGACTGTACTCGGTGATCCTCGGCGCTAGCTAAAAATTTTAGACCGCCGAAGATTGGTTGAAGACTTATCGTCGGCGATCTGATTTGCACTACCGCTAACCTTTGACCGCCGAGGCAATCCTAGGCGCTCTGTGCAGAAATTCCAGATTTTCGTAATTTCGAACCTGATTCAATTCCAAACTATTTTTAGTAAATTTTAATGATTAATTAAGATGTTTTAAGACCAAAATAAATTATCTAATTCCCTGTTTTACAGAAAAATAAATTAGGAAGATATTTAGGACATTAGTTGCCAAACTTTGAACGTAATTGAGAAATCTAGTTTTTGGAAAACTTGACTATTATTTAATTACCAGAACATCTTTAAATAACAATATAAACCAGATAATTACATAAAGTGAATTCAAAACTCAGATAACCCGAACATTGAAGTAATTGACAGATTTAACCTTTATATGCCACTAGGCACCAACCCTTATAGAAATATTATATTTTAGGGAATTATGGAGTCTAGTGGGCATAGCTGGTTATGGATCCATAGTTGTAGCTAGATAGCTGAGGGATATGTCATTTGGGTTGAGTTTCTCCCTTGTGCGACGTGCTTCCTTTGCAAGTTAGTTTGTCTGGGAAGGACCTATGTTTGGAGGGACACCCCGGTGAGCCACTGGTGATTCCCTGAACATGTGGATAAGCGACCATCTCCATGTATTGATTCTGGTGCTACATGCTGGTGGTACATGCCAACTCTGATGGGTACGTGTGCAATAAATCAGTGACTACGACTCTTGTCTAAGTTGCGCTGCATGGGACTTGAGTATCATTAATAGCATTGCTCCTAAGTCGTACGGTGGTATAGCGATTGGTTGAGAGTCATCTCAAAAGGTTTATCTATCTTTATGATTGCTACAATGACACTAAAATCAGAAACACTTGTTATTATTATTGTATACTGTAAAACCCCGATTTTTCACCTAATAAATAAATAAATATTAATAAAAGAAAATATGAGTTAAGTCCTAGTTAAAATAAAAAGTAAAGATTTAGAGGATAATTAATTCAAATAAGTCCTAAGTTGAAAATAAAGAAAGAATTTTAATGAAATTAGCCTAAAAGAATAAAAGGGTATTTTGGTAATTTTCAGAAAAGGGTAATTAGTAAATAGATCATCAAATAATAATTAGAATTAGGAAATAGAAGAAAACAAATTATTTTGACAAGTTAGAAATTAAAAGAAATTAATAAAAGCCTAAAAGTGGGAAAAAGGGTAATTACGAGATTCACATCTTAAATTGGAGAAAATAAGGTTTTAAGTGATAGAAATGTTTAATTAAATATTTTGCACGAAAATAGGTTATTTTCAGGAGTTTAGATAATAAGAAACTTAATTAGTATTGTTTAAGTAGAAAATAGAAGGTGGAGAAAAAGTAGGAATTAAATTAGAAGGATTAGACATTAACTAGACCATGGTTGGGTTAGCCCAAATTAAATTAGCCAATTAGGGTTTGTTTAGGATTTCTAAAGCCTAGTATAAATAGGAGATTAAGGTTAGACAAGAGGAAATTTTCGTGGGTTTCTTATGGAGAGAAAAGAGGGAGAGAAAGGAAGGAGGTCTCTAATGGAGGTGTCTGACCAGCCACCATCAAAACGCGATCGGGGAAAATCCGTACGGTGGATCGCCTTCAAATTTTGAGGTTTTGTTCGTGACTGATAAAACTACATAGTGAACGGTGGAGATTTGAATTGGAAGAGTCTAGCTTGGTACGGTTGGGAGCAACATTCTGGTCCAGAATTAGAAGGTGCAATGGAAGAAGGATTTAGCGTATAAGGCAAGTAGTAACCCTTGGAAAACGTGAGGAATTGCATGATTTTGATTTCTGTGATTTCATATGGATTGAACGGATTAGTCGGAATAGTATTTACATGGAATCAAACTATTTACATGTTAGTGATTTGTATTCTTGAAGGATTTATTGAATTAAAGAAGGAAACTTAGTTTGATTATGTAAATAAAGGTAGGAGGGTATTTAATTAACAAGAATTAATCTGAAAGGCTTTAGGAATGTTTTAGAATGTTATTAGATTAATTTAGACCAAAGAAACATATGGCAAAGGCATAAAAATCAGAACTTTAGAAATCTGAAAAATTCTGTTAAAAATTGCACGAGCGCCTAGGATCGCCCAGCACAGTAGAGGTAGGCGCTCTAAGTAAAATTTGTAGATTTTGGGATTTTGTAATTCGAATAAATACCCAATAATTCTTATGATTAGTTAAGCATGTTAGCATCTTTATAAGGACCTAATTAAGCTATTAAAATTATAAAATTAATTTGGAAAGAATAAGCAATAAATTGAAGGTTATAATGAAAGGATTGTTTATAAAAGAATCAAAGGGTATGGATATTGCTAGAAATAATACTACTGAAATTTATAGCTTATAAACATCTTTTAAACTTCATTCTAGGTCTGTAGAACATGCTGGAAAAATAAAATATAGAAAATTCAAATAAAAACTAGCTTAGGTGCTAAGGTAGGAAATTGGATTCTAATAAAGGGATTAAGAAGGAAAAGATCAAGCATGATTTGATTTACTTTTATTTGAGCTTTATATAAGAATATTGGCTACTGGAATTGCTTAAACTCAGATTTTATCGGATTTATGATACTTGAGTTTTATTTTGAATATAATTGGAAGAATTGCATATGTTATTCTGAAAATGCCTATAATTGGATTTGTTATGATTGAATCATGGATTTCACATGGAATGGAATACTTTGGTATGGATTGGTATGTGGTATGATGTTGTTCTCTTTAATTTTACGGTTGGGTGATACGGCTTCTGTGGTAGAGTTGATACTATCTTTTACGGCAGAGATGGGTAATCCTCTGTGTAGAGATGTGTAATCCTTTACGGGTAAAAGTGTGTATGCCTCCTACATTAGCGTGTCCTCCCGTATGTGGTTTTATCGTGGTTTGTGTCAGTGGGCTTAGCTGTATATGGATCCATAGTTTTGGCTGGTTAGCTAAGTGGTATTTAGTTTGGGTTGATTTACTCCTATATTGCGAGCGCGCTTCCCTTTGCAAGTTAGTTTGCTCTGGGAGGGTCCTATGTCTGGAGGGACACCCCGGTGAGCCACTGGTGATTCCCTGTACATGTGGATAAGCGACCACACTCCATGTATTGATTCTGGTGCTGCATGCTGGTGGTACGTCCAACTCTGCGGGGTTCGTGCGCAATAAGTCGGTGACTACGGCTCTTGTCTAAGCTGCGCTGCATGGGGCTTGAGTATCATCAAGTAGCACTGCCCCTAAGCCGCACGGTGGAACAGCATTTAGTAGAGTGTCATCTCAAATACTTATCATCTTTGTGAGTCCTGAAATGGCACGTGTTTTATCGCTTTTATCGGTTTTACCCCGTTAACATCAAGCTACTGGTATTTATACATGATCGTCTGTTTTATCGCTTTATTTGTAATTGCCAGGAATAACTTGGATTTCTCGTCTTATCGTTGATTAATCGAATACCTCATGACTATTTGCTTATATTGGACTGTTTCAAATTGCATGCACCTGCTACTTGCTGAGATGTAAATCTCACTCCGTTTTCCCCTATATTTTTCAGGTTGCTTGGAGAGATCGCGAAGATGGGGTTTTAATTTGATGGGTAGAATTATAATTGGTATTAATGTCACATGTTGATTAGATAAACTTAATTGTAAATTGAATTGAATATATTGATTAAAGAATTGTTTATTTTATTTGGCCACCATAACTCTGACGTAATTGATTTATAAATTTTAAAATTATTGTGAATCTTGGTATGTATCTGACCCCAGCTTCGTGGTAACATCTCGAGTTTGATTGTTGAATCGGACTTGGGTTGTTACAGTAGCAAACCGGGTTCGGGTTGGGTGCCGGTTTGCACTGACCCGGGTTCGGGGCGTTACATATACATACTGGAGGCATGTGATTGAGATATTGGTCGGATGTGACTGTTTAGTGCATCCTACAAAGTATGGATTTTGTTATTGATTATGATATTGGATTTTTATAATAGAATTTGTTGAAATTCATCTTTAGAACTATTTATCATACTGTTTTGTATTCATGAATGATACGGATGATTATACGAGCCTGCTTAGTCGATATTGCTTAATCGTACATGAACTGTTACTTTACTTATATTAACTGTTTAAACATGCATGTGTTACCTACTGGGATATTCGTATTTCACCCTACTTTTATTTCATCTTTTCAGCTGTTACAAGAGAGGGGGATCCTAGTGACTTCTAGGGAGAGGTAGCTGAGTATTCACCGGAGGATTACTTTTACCCGGATATTGTTTGAGGTTGTGGATTGTCATAGACTTAGTTATTTTGATCAGATTATTATTAATTTTGGTTTGATGTACTAGAGAGATGAGAGATTAGTGACCTTTATTTTTACCAGACTTTGATATTAATGTTGATGATTAACTATATTGGTTATTGAGGATTTTAGACTACACTTCCACACATACTTGTTCCACACTCTGATAGTTAATTAATTGAATGGATTATTTAATTCTTTAGTCTGGTATATTCTTGATGTATATTTGATATGGGCCAGTAACACCTCAAATTTGGTTGTTGAACTGAATTCGGGTTGTTACAGTAGCGAACTGGGTTCGGGTCGGGTGTCGATTTGCACTGACCCGGGTTCAGGGCGTTACAAATATTATGGACTGACCCAAAGTTGCACCAAACTTTTGTGTGATTATTTATCTGAAGTAGGATAATTACATTGCATCCTTAATTGAGAATTGGATCTGGATACCCAAAGGTAACAGGACCTATCAAATTACGGATGCTTTGTTAATTACTCCTAAAGTGAAAGGGAAACACTGTTATTCTTATTGTAATTTATAATACTACAGTTGTGCCCAAAGGTAGATTATAGTATTATCAATTGCATTCATTTATGTGAATATTATGTTGTATAATTCAAAGCATTAATGTTGTAAGCATATTTATTGTTACAGTTACTATTTCGCTTCATTTGCATGCCTCGCCTATTCCAGTATTGAATGGACTGAATTTATCAGATTGGTGGGAGCAAGTCCAATTTCACTTAGGTGTATTGGATCTTGATCTCACTTTAAGAACTAAGAAACACACTGCTATTATTGATACTAGCAATGCAGAAGATAAAGCTCCTGTGAACGATCAAATAGATTGAGCATAATGTTTATGCGAATGAGTATTGCGAATAATATCAAGTCAACACATCCAGAATTTGACGATGCTAAGGAATTGTTGAAAACTTTGAAAGATCATTTCCAATCAACTGATAAGTCTCTTGCGGGGACACTGATGGCTAAGCTCACCACCATGAAGTTTGATGGTGTGCGTGGAATGCATGACCACATCCTAGAAATGACGAATCTAGCTGCTAAGTTGAGGGCTTTAGGGATGAATATGAAGGATTCCTTTCGTGTTCAGTTTATTCTAAATTCCTTACCTCCTCAGTACGGGCCATTTCACATTCATTACAACACTATAAAGGACAAGTGGAATGTAAATGAATTATCAAGTATGCTTATACAAGAGGAGACAAGGCTTAAGCAATAAGGAAACCATCCAATTCACCTTGTAAGTAAAGAAGGTACAAAATGATATCAAATGCCAATTCTATAGAAAGTTGGGGCACATCCAATGTGAATATTTGAAACGCATGGCATGGTTCAAAAAGAAAGGTAAACCTTTAGCTTACATATGTTTCGAATCTAATTTAACTGTTGTTCCTTCAAATACCTGGTGGATTGATTCAGGTTCTACAGTTCATGTATGTAACACTATGCAGGTGTGCGCATGGGCTTTCGCATGGGCAAGGCGCACGTGGCATGCGTGCCTCGGGAGATTAGGAGTCGCCACTGCCTGATGGGGTGCAAGCAGACACCAGGTTGCCTAAAGGGTCTATCTAAATGGTTTGCAGCTTTATAGAGATTCCAACTAAGTTCTCGGTTATGGTCCAGGGAAGTCCGAAGACACCCCGGTCTGCCCCGTCGGTTGATGGGTCCCTCGGGTCTCCCTGGTTTGAGTAACCTCAATCTCACCCTATTTCCTAAGCCAATCATGCACATATTTTTAGGTCTAAGTGGGGACCAGCAAAGGTATGGGTCCCCTTCTTTTATTGATTTTATCTTCTTATTCTTCGGTGAAATGGGTCTGATATGGGCCCCGTTGGAAGGCTCATTGGAAATCATGTTGGGCTCGAGTTGAGCCCAAGGCCTGTCTAGGGTTACATTGGATAACCCTAATTGCTGGGTTTAGTTATTTGATTTACAAATTAATTAAATATGCATTTTTAGTGGGTTAAAACTTTTAAGGCCCATGGGGCTTGTATGTGGCCTAGGGTATTAATCAAATAGCCTTGGAGGACCATCATTGAAATGGGCTCAGGTTTGGGTTGGTCGGGATGTGGGCCCCATTGGAAGGCCCACAAAACATATAGTGCGGGCAAGCCTGATCCGCACTGTGTCTGCAAATCTAGCCTGAAAATCCAAAAACGCCAAAACAGCAAGGGGGATCGTGGTCGGCTTCTCTCCAGGGACTTTGCAAACTGCTGTGGGTCTTCGAGCAGACCCACAGTGACATCAAAACACCACTACCGGCCAAAACGAAGCCTCATTCACCCATTCAATCATATATTCTATCGAACAACATAAGTAAACATATACTCAAACATATAAACCAAATGAAACAGTGATGATTATGCGTGAAGATGGTGATTTAAAGCTCACAAAAACATTAGATAATTATGGAGATGCTAGAAAAATCATGCAAGTTGTTGGAGAGAGCTTTGGTACATGTGAAGGTGGCCAAAATAGAGAGCCAAGTGCTTTAAACAGAAGGCCATCTACTAGTGCTATTGCGTGTGGAAGGATATGGCCTAGCAAACCCGATCATGCCCTCTAGGTGTTACATGTGTGTGTGAGTGAAGTCCCCTTAACCCTTGATCCTAAAGTGTACCAAAATAATTAGTAAGAAAGGTAAAAAGAGTGAGTGGAATATCATGGAACATGCTTAGAAAATTATAAACTAAAGGTGACAAACTACAAGAAGGAAACAAGCATGCATAGGAAGTAAAAGAAGTATAGTAAAGAGAAAGGAAAGGAGGGGGTTTAAGGGTACATGGGATATGTGAAAGAGGACAAACCCCTCTTTTATGAATATCAGTAAAAAGAAAGTGATAAAAAGCTTGCTAGAATGACTCTTCCTTACCTTACAAATGAAACCCTTCTCCAATCTTTCGTATGGAGTCTCCCCCTTGCCATGGGGACTCCAAGAGCACAAAAAAGATAGGCAAATGGTAAAAAAAAACAATAACCAGCAGGCTCAAAGTAACCAGGAGGAAACATGCTCAGAAAGACTTTATTCCGACATATGTTGAACAAAACGTAACAAATGGTCTCACCTTAATATTACCTTCTTTCTTCGACAAGTGGTGATCCCCTAAGGCACACAAACAGCAGCTTGGAGCTCTCTTGCTGCTCCAAAAATCACCTCCTCTTGTTCCTTTGTGAGTGAAAATGACGAAAGAGGAAGGGAGAGGGAGATCCAAGGGGTATTTTGGGTATTTAATGGGGTTTGGGTATGTGGGGCGTGGTCTAAGAGGACACAAGTTGCAGAGGAGTCATGGGGAAGAAAAGGGTGGAAAAGAGGAAGAAGAGTCCTCAAACAAAGGGGCTGTGGGCCCTATTTATGGAGAGAAAGTCCGCGTCTGCACTTAGTATGTGGATTGGCCTGATCCGCATTTAAAGTGTGGACATGCCTGATCCGCATTTAAAGTGCGGACGAATTTTCCTCGTGCGCAATCAAAAAATATCTGCCAGCTGGCGATTCAGATAAGATCGAATCTGCATTGTATGTGCGGACGAGGCACGTCCGAACATACTATGCGGGCAGCACGATTTAAATGTGTGGATTTCAAATCTTATCTGATTTTTGAGAAACTTATCCGATTTTTATTTGATTTTTTACTTATTTAAAATGTAAAAAACGAGATATTTTTATAGAAACTATTATTTTATTCCCGATTTTTATTTGTTTTGTCCTTTTTTGCTTCTTTGCCACGTGGGCAGTTTTTCTAAAACTTTGACCTACCATAACTCTTTCATCCGATGTCCTATTTTAGCAAACTTAGTGGCATTGGAAACAGGTCGAGATTCTCTATCCACTGAGCTAGAGTTTGACAGAAAATTCATGTTTTTAGCAGAAGTGCAAAACTGCTCCCTCGGATCCAATTTTGCTCATATCTTCTTCTCTGGGACTTCGATTCCGGCAAACTCAATTGCGTCAGAATCATGTCGGGATCCTCTATCTTCTGGGATCAAAGTGGACAGTTGAATTGGGCTTGAGTAGAAAGGCAATTTCTGCTCCCCCTAAGTTTGACCGGCCCATAACTTCTTCTTCCGAACTCCGATTTGAGCAAACTCAATTGTGTTAGAATCGCGCCGAAATTTCCTTTTCAAAGGGAAGAAGCATGGTGATTGTTTTGCACCAAATCAAAAAGTCAATTTTTTGAACCCCTCAGAATTTGAATTTTCCTGTTAGGATTTTCATTCTTTCATTTCTGGGGGTGCAAAAATGAGGTGTTGACAGCTGCCCCTCTTTGCCGGAGTTACCTTGGGGATGAACGGCAAAGAAGAAAAAGGACCTTATTTTTGCACCTTGCATTTCTGTCAACATGGTCGATGAGCTCAATTCCTTTTACAATTCCAATGAAAGGGGAAGTGCCAATTGGCATGCTCACTTCCCGACTTCGGAGCCTCCTTACCCTTCCTGTCTTGGGTTTTTGTGGAGCGGGTCCTTAGCCTCTTAGTTTATGTTTGAAAAGATATGAGATTGGTCTTGAGCTCACCAACCTGTTTCGGCGTTGATGCAAGATGCTCTACAATGTTCTTCCTTCTTGTTAGTTCCATTAAAGCTTTTAGGTGATTTCAGTGTTGACTTCTCTTGCTCTTTAAGGACATTTTAGAGTTTTTTTTTTGGACAACAGAGGGTTGATGGTAGAGTAGGAACGAGAGGGAGGGAAGAAGGAGGAGGATGTAAGGAGGCTCTCTTGCTGCTGTCCGTCATCCCGGGGGACCTCGCACACCTATCCTATTCTATTTACAAAAGTGGGAAATCAAAAATTACAAAAGGGGGCCAATCCGCTAAGCAGTTCTTCATTTTGCCTTCTTCTTCATGTCTTGATTCTCTGTCATTTTTAGGAATGGAAATATCTTGTTCAATTTTGTGGAGACACTTTGCTCCAAGGATGCCTTTCCCTTCAGTTTTTCGGGAGACACTTTGCTCTAGGGACGCCATGTCCTTTGGCCTTGGGAGACGTCTTGCTCCTTAGGGACACATTTTCAGATGTGGGAGACACCTTGCTCCCATCAGTCTTGAGAGACACCTTGCTCTCTGGAGGAGCTTTGCCCTTTCAATCTTCAATTTTGGCAGACACCTTGTTCCTTATGGACACTTTTTTGTGTCATTTCAATCTCTGTCCAACATGTGAGATATGTCGGAATGTCTTTGTCTTGCATCCGATGTGTGAGTACACCGTGATGATTTTCTTTTGCGTCCAATGCGTGAATACACTGTGACGATTCTATCTTGAACCCAACGTGTGAGATATGCTATGATGGTTTTGTCTGTGTCCAATGTATGACTACATTGTGACACCTTGTTCTCTGGGGACGCTTCGCCCTTTCAGCCTTCAATTTTGGGAGACACCTTGCTCCTGAACTCTTTAATTTTGGGGAGACACCTTGCTTCTTAGGGTTGGGAGACACCTTGCTACATTTCTTTCTCTGTCTTAGTTGTACTTGAGGTTGCCTCTACCAATCTCCTACTCATCCGTCGGTGGCTTTGGTGTCACAAACTTTGGCTAGTAGTACCCGGACACTCCTTAGCCAATCTCCGACTTGTCCGCCGGCAGCTTTGGTGTCACTATCTGGGGTAGGCTATGCCAAGACATATTTCTATGTCCTTTATCTGATGGCTCTCTTCTGCGTCTAATGTGTGAATACACTGTGATGATTCTGTTGCGCCCAATGTGTGATTACACTGTAACAATTCTTTTTTTTCATTGACGTGTGAATACGCCGTGATGGCATCCAATGTGTGAATACACAATGATGACTTTTCTTGCGTCTACTATGTAGCTACACTGTGATGGTTCTGTTCTTGCATCAGCGTGTGAATACACCGTGATGGATTTTTCATGCATTAGCGTGTGAATACGCCATGATGACTTTTCCTGCGCTCAATGTGTGAATATACTATGGTGATTCTGTTTTTCATCAATGTGTGAATACACTGTGGCAGTTCTTTTTTTTTTGCATTAGCGTGTGAATTTGTCGTGATGGCTTTCTTCTATGTCCAATGTGTGAATACACTGAGACGGTTCTTTCTTGCATTAGCGTGTGAATACGCCATGATGGCTTTCTTCTGCATCCAATGTGTGGATACACTGTGATGACTTTCTTGCATTAGCGTGTGAATATGCCGTGATGGCTTTCTTCTGCATCCAATGTGTGGATACACTGTAACGACCTTTTTCTTTTTTGCATCAGCATGTGAATACGCTGTGATGGCTTTCTTATAGGCTGCGTCAGTACCTGTAAAAGTTCATGTGGAATTTAGTTAATTGGAGTTCATTAGTTCATTATCAAAATTATATCCAAGTTCAAACAATTTCTTATTGATTAAAATCTCTTGGGAATTCCCCAAGTGTTTGGAGTTTTCCCTCTCAAATGGGTTTATTGGCAGAACCAGTACTACTTGGGTAAGTCACCCAGCAATCTCATTTAGACTTATAAAATGGTGCCTCCCGGCACTCCCTGTGAGGGTCTCAACCTTTTCGCCTTCAATTACCATGCCTCGGGTTGGAAGGAAATGAATTGTTTTGGTTCAGGGGGTTTCTTTGGCACTGCCCTTTCCCTAGTTCTTTTGACTTTCGCTTTCTTGTCTTTCTTTCCCCACCCTTGTCTGGGGGTTGTGAAATGTTTTTTCCTCTCATTGGTTTCCCTTTCTCGGGTTCAGTGTCCTGCCCCAGTCTAAAGGCCCTGTCAATTTCCACGGATCATGATCCAATGATCAGAGAAGACTTATCAGTAGGACGAAATGTAGGCTTTGGTTCCGGTATTCAGAAATGAAGGATGAACGGGCTCAAACCCTACATAGCTTCATTCTATGGATAACCATTATGTGTAGCTAAAGTTCTCCTCTGTCTTTTGGTTCTGTCATTGCCAATTTGTCTGAGATTTAGTGTTACATTCTCTGTAATCAGAAAAGACTTCACAATAGGACGAAATGTAGGCTGGGTTCAAGGGTCCAGAAGAAATGTTATAGAGGCTCAAAATTGATGAGTGGGGCAAGAGCCATGTCCTGTCCATTTTTCTTGTTAGGACTTGTTTCATCTTTTGTCTCCTCAACTTTGTGCCCAACTTTGCTTGGTGGCTTTTCCTTCTTTTTCTATCTTTGTTCTTTTCTTCTTTTTTTCTTTCTTGGGTTCTTCACCCCAATCCTTGACTCTTGATTTTGGGGTTTGCCCCAGCTTTTTTCTCTTTTTTTTTCAAAAGGGATTGCCCCACTTCTTTCTTAACATTCTTGTTTTCTGGGGTTTACCTCATTCCTCCTTTTTGCTCTTTTGTTCTTTAGGGTGCTCTTCACTTTGCCCCATCTTCACTTTTGCCTTTCTTGTGTCTCCAATTTCATGAAGCTTCATGCCCTAGTTTGAGGACAGAATATGGTAGGGTTAAGGAAGAATTGTTAGGCCCAAAATGTCTTGCTAGGATTTCATCTTGTGTTAGATGATCAAGGATGGCCTTTCATCCCTTCACAGAGAATGTAACACTTGTCTTTGCACGATTAACTGGCTTAAGAACCATTTTCATCTTTATTCATTTTGTCTTTTCTTCTTTGCTTTTTGATTTTGCCCCAGTTTGGGGTGGCTGGACATAACATGGGTTAGAAACGAGAGGATCGAGCTCAACACGTTTGACTAGTGGAATTTGTTTGAAGTGTCTTAGCCAAAAATGTCCTCTCATCATTTCATTGGGATCATTGATCCTGGATCATGCCAGTGACATTTGACTGGTATGAGCACCTTGCCCCTTCTTTCTTGTTTTTTTTCTTTTTTTTTTTTTTTTTTGGTTCTCATATCACAACTTGCCCCTATGCTTAGCAACATAGGTTTCAAAATGTGATGTTGGCAAGGGATCCCTTGGCTATGTCGAGACCCGCACAGTTTGTGCTTTCTGGCACATTCCATCTATCACATTTGATTGGTTAGGTTTGTCCTGAGATCACAGTCATACCCTAGTGATTTCCCAAGAGACTTCATAAGTTGCCAAAAAGAAACATGCTATCAAGTTCAGAATTGAAACGAAGAAAAAAGATAAACAAAAGAAAGAGCAGCAAATTATGCAAGGAGTGGCCGATGTAAACTGGCGTTCTTAGAATTCAGCTGTGTGGCATGGGAGGAAGCATTTAACTGCTCTTCTTGCCATTTTCTTCCTCATTATCTCCTTCCTCCAGTGGGGAAATAGTCAGTTCAGATATCAGGATTTGGGCCGACTTATCAGCGATGTCTTGTCTTTCAGCAGATCTTGGTTTCTCGATAAGTTCATTTAAGAGCCCTAGGTCAATCAAATCTTGCACATCATGTCGTAAATCCCAACATCGCTCCATGCTATGCCTTGGGGCCCCCATGTGGTAAGCACAAAATTCACCGGGTTTGTAACTTTGGCAGGCTAGGCCACTTAAGCTATAAAAGGCCTTCCTTCAGCAAGCCCGGTAGTATCTGGATTGGTTGGCTATTCAAAGGGGTGAACTGCCTCTTAAGCCTGGCTTCATTTCTTTTGGGGTCCTCCTTGGGAGATCCTTCGAATGATTCATCAGCTTGTTAGGCTTCCCTTTGTCATGGTAGGCATGCAGTTGCTTCACAAGTTGGAGAATATCTGCTGCTACCGCTTCTCCTTTCTCTTATCGTGCTCAACGATCTGGTGAAGGATTCACTTCATGGCTGCTCAGGGACCTCTCCCTCTTCATGTTTTCAATTTCTTCTTCAAGACCCCTATTCGAGATCACATCTCAAAATTTTCTTTCCTCATTGCTTCCCAGCTGTAAGCACCCAAATTTTGATCAAACCAAATAAAAGAGAAAAAATGTGCTAAAAAACAACAAAATAGCTCAAGACCCTAAGGGGCAAAAATTTGACCTTTTGATTAAGTGATAATTGGCCGCCTTGCTTTATCTCAATGGGTAGAGAATCCCGACACGAGTCCAACGCAACTAAGTTTGCTGGAATCGGAGTCCGGATGAGGGTTCTGTGGGCTGGTCACACTTAAAGGAGAGCCGAAAGTTGACTTTTCCTCAAACCCCGTGCCAAGTGCTTGGCCCTATGTCATTGGATAGAGGGCTCCGATACGAGTCTAACGCAATTAAGTTTGCTCAAATCGGAGTTCGGATGAAGGAGATATGAGCTGTCGAAGTTTCCGCGTGGCAAAACCGGAAACTGCACACGTGGCGCAGGAACTGCCCACGTGGCAGCCAACGCAGCAAAATATCTCAGGGACTAAATCTTAAATATCCAAAATTCGCAAGGGGCAATCCATAGATATCCAAGAGTGTCAAATCGGTCGAATCGGTCAAGTCGAAGGGCAAATCCGTAATTTTTTTATTTGTATCCGGTCAAATATACCGGATACACATACCCTTGTGTATATCCGGACTCAAATACCGGATACAAAAAGATTTTTGTGCGAGATTCGCGCCGATCGCCCGACAAATTCGCGGTGGCATTTAATTTTCAAATGATCATGTTTTGTATCCGGCATTGAATGCTGGATACAAAGGAAGACCTGTGTAACCGGCCATGAAGGCCGGATATGAAGAGTACTTAGTGTATCCGGCCTGAGTTGCCGAATACATTAAGTTTGTCTATAAATAGGAAACTGCAGCTCATTTTCGGGGTTGGCTTCTTTTTGGCTGTTTCCCCCCTTTCTTCCCCCACTGTGCCAGCTCCGAAACCCCTTCTTCCTACCCTCCTTTGTCTCCATAACCCCCCAAGTATCATCTTAAGGCTCTCCCTCTCTCCCTTTTCCTCTTCACCTCCATTTTTCCCCAAGCAAGGAGGAGATAAGCTACTGTTGGTGCAAGGAAAAGGAGGTTCCAGCTCTTGGCTTGCTTCAAGTGGGTTCAACACCCATCACAAAGGATTTTAAACCCCCAGGTATTGTTCCCCACTAACATTCATTCAACATATATGAAAATGGGGGCTTTTTACAAAGCCTTTTAAGTTTTTCTTCTTCCTTTTGCATGAGATTGTTTCCTTGATGTTTTAATCATGTACTTACTCCCATCTCACCACATGAAGACCTTCGAGTAAGGGAGAGGTACATAGTGGGTTTTAAAGGGGAAAAGGTAAGATCTTTCTAGGGATTGTCGGCCACTAAGGTCACTGTTTTGGCATGTGTTTGTTTGTTTTAAAAAGGGAGCTTGTTCCCTCATGCTATCTTTTGTACCCCCTAAGTAACCCCCCTTTTCTCATCCCTTCTTGTTGGATTGCTGTCTTGCTAAAGTAAGTGGTGGTTTTGAGCATGATTAGTGGTAAAGTGCATGCTTGTGTGTGTTGGCATGTGTAGAGATTAGGAAGCTTGTTCTGGGTGTATGCTTTTGTCTAATTTTGGTGTAGCCTAATCACTTTCCGTTTTGTGATGGATGAAGAACCAAGGTAGGGGCACTTAAGCCCCCACCTTACTGCTGTAAAAATCTCAAGAGGAATGGGGGATAAACCCGGATCCTTTTCCTTTGTCTTGCATGAACCCAAAGTCCCCAAAAGTGACCAAATGAGGTGATTCCTCATCTCCAGAACCACTGTGGACTCACACAGGAGCCCACATAACCCCTAGAGCACCCTAGAAGGCCCAGAAAACCAACCCCAAAGCAAGAATCCGAAAATTTAGCTTCTGTAGGTTGATCCGGCAACTCAGGCCGGATCAACAGGAACCCATTCGTAACCGGCCGAAGGTGCCGGATACACTGATCTCTGTGTGTAACCGGCATCTCAGGCCGGCTACATTGCCAGACTGCATTTTGGCCATTTTTCTGATCTTGTGTGATTTCTTTGGTTTGTTTGATCAATCTGGGCGAACCAGTAGGGTTTCCGAGTCACCCGGAAACCCAAGATGAGCCATGGGCCGACCCGGTCTAAATTGATTTCCGGTGGGCCTTCCAACGGGGCCCACCAAGCCCAACAAAACCACCTTCTGTTAAATCAAGATAATCTCACTAAAAGAGTGGGCCACACCATTGGAGGCCCACCAAAGCCCACTTGGGAAGCATGTTGCTTAGATCTAGGCTTGGTTTGGCCGAGACCACGGGCAGGGCCTATCGGGCCCGCTAAAGCCCATTAAATCGAACCAATTTTAGGGTGTCCAAACCCTAACTTGCGAAGCCTTGGGCTTTCAAGCCTAAGCCCAGGTAAAGGGCCCCAAGCCCAAAGCCTGGCCCATTTTGGTAAAGATAAATCAAAGATAAATTAAATCATTTGGCAACCAACTGTGTGGCCCACTCAAGGGCCCACAAACCAATCCGGCCCACCTTTGCATGAAAATCACTTTAAATTCAACTTAAACTTTAAAGTAAAATCAATAAATTTGAACCAAGCCCAAAGGGCCTCTCAGGCTAGACCGAGGCCCACCAAGGGACACGTGGGCTCAACCAAGCCCACCAAGGAATCCGCGGGCCTTCCAACGGGGCCCACCCAATCAGACTCACATCACTTTAATTAAAAAGATAAAATCAAGTAAAGGGACCCACACCACTTTGGCGGTCCCGCCAGACTTAAACCAAAATTGAATGCTGGATTAGGAATCGGGTGAGTGAGAGACCAAAAGTTGACTCAAACCAGGGAAACCTATGGAACCCATCACTTGACGGGGTGGACTGGGGTGTCTACAGACTTCCCCAGGCCGCAACCGAGAACCTACTTAGAATCTCAAGCCACAGACCAAGCCCTCATAAACAAACTTAGGGACCCAGGTGTCCGCCTGCACTCCATCAGGCGGTGGCGACTCCAATTTCCCATTTTTACCCAGTGCGACCCGGAAACAGGCGCGCACACCAGCATTTGTCCCACTTTTCATCTTTATACTTTTTCCTTTATCACTTGCAGCAGAGTACGAAAAAGGCCCAATATCTGGATCACCACAGGACTTGTCCCTAATGTGCTATCCATGTTGATTGTGAACATGGTTCCTGCCAGGAGAAACAAACATTAGAAGGCAGAGAACATGGTCTGAAATGCCAAGATGCATGAGGATGATGATGAAAATTTTTCTCTCTTTTTTCTCTTTTTTTTTTTTTTTAATTTGACGGAGGATCAATTTTGAGTTCCCCGGCTTCAAGAAGGTCTTGAATTGCATGGCAAAGACTCCAACACTCGTTAGTATCATGCCGCGATGCTCTTCTATGGTAACCGCATGTCTTGGCTGAGTAATACCCTCTACTTGCTGGTGCCCTTCTTGCAATAAGGTGGGCAACAATTCTGTCAAGGTGTATGGAAGCTGTGTGAATACGCGGTTCCTTCTTTCTTCCTTAATCAAGGGCTCTTTCAGCCGAGCCAGGGTGACACCTACCTTGGGGTGACCACTTCCTCTCTTATGCTTAACAGACTGAACATAGTTGATTGTTCCTCCATATTTTCTTCCTTGGCTGGACTCTGTCATGGAACCTTCCACCTTTCCAGCCCTAACCGCATCTTCAATCCTGTTTACCGCCATGATTAGGTCAGTGAAGTTTGCAGCACACTGTCCCAACAGCATTGTGAAGTATGGTTGCCCCAATGACGAAATGAAGAAAGAAGTCTGTTCTTACTCAAGAAGAGGGGGTTGCACCAAATTTTCTAGTTCCATCCATCTTTTAGCGTAGTCTCTTACAGACTCGCCACTTCTCTTTGACAATCTCTCCAATTCTGCCCGGGTATGAACCATTTGGCTATTCAAACGGTACTGTTGGATGAACACGGCGGCGAGATCATTCCATGTCTTAATCTTCTGCCTATCGAGACTCAGAAACCAAGAGTATGCTGCCCCAGTTAGAGACCTCTGGAAGAACTGAACCATAATCGTCTTGTCCTTCGCATATTGGCACATGTCGCCAACATACGATCGCAGGTGTATCAAGGGACAGCTAGTGCCGTCGAAATTGTGTAGTTCGAGACATCAGAATTTTACTAGCACTTGGATGTCTGGGAAGAAACACAGGCTCTCTAGAGTGGTTTCATCCTGCACTAGGTTGGGCTGGAATTTCCTTAAGAGTTCTTCCTTCATTGCGGCCATCCGGGCCTCATTGTCCTTCCTCATTGCTGCCAAAATTTCCTCAAGCTGGGCCTCCCGTGCCTCATTCCAGTCTTGCTCTTCCTGTCCCAGTTAGGCAGGCATAAGTGGTTCTTGTTGTGGAGGATGGATGGGGACAACCACCGGATGTGGGAATGGAGTGTCCCGTGGTGGCGGAGGTGCTGCCATGGGTGCTAGCTGAGGTGGTTGCCCCTGCTGGATTTCTAGCATTTGAATACCCGAGGCATGCGTCATGGCCACTTGTTGCATAGATTCATTATGACCTGCTGCTCCTCGGTCCTTTGCTGTGATGATGATGGAGTTAGGGCTTCAAAAGAATTCATTACAGTCCCCCCTCACTACGAGTGCAGTATTCTGAGTGGTGCTCTCAATAACCAAAGTTTACATCAATTGGCTTGTTCCCCATTGTACCTGTTTATCAAGAATCTTGGTCAGTTCCTCCCCTAATCATGAATGAGGTGTCATGTGTGACAAGATCATTACACCGTGAGTGATGCTCTTGTGCCATGGTGGGAGAAAACAAATACAATGTCGATAATGTGTGAAAGTCATGGCTTGACAACACAACACTGTGAAGAGTGTGTGACAGTGCCCCAGCCAATCAGAAATGCCATCTGGGAGTTGTGCAGTTAAAAATTTTGCAATTTGATCTTTCAGAGATCTGAGACTCCGGAGACCATATTGTATCTGACGGTTTTCAAGCTTGTGCGACACATGCTTTATGAGCGAAAACCCTATAAAATCATGTCGTGTGAGCGGAAACCCTAGAAAATCATGTCGCGAGGATTAAACTTCAAAGTCCGTGCCTTAATCAGCATCGATTGTAAATTCCTTTGAAATCAGGCAGTGGTAAGTGAATTATAAAAATCAGGAAACGCGTCCTGGAAAGCCCGCATCATGCCATGGAGAATGTACACCATAAGATGGGCGATTTGATTTTCGCCTATATATATATATATATATATATATATTTGTAAAAACCCACTAAGGCAAGAAAAACCTTAGTGGCACTCCAACAGAGGGAGGAGGGTTGAGGCAAACCCTGACCTGTATATTAATAATAAAAGCCCAAGATACAACCAAAAATAGGGGGGGACATAAAACCTTACCCCTACAAGAGACAAAAATACCACCAATGAAGAAACAAAAAGGAACCTAGAGAGAAACAACATAGATAGAGAAAAACAACAAAAGGAAAAAAACTAGACTATCTCTGAAATTGGGAAAGTCTAGTTTTGTCATCAAAAAGAGCGTTTTTGACCGATTGAGGAAGAGTAGACACAGAAGTAAAAGTAGAACAAGATTGTTTGGAACAACCCTCATTAGCCAATGCATCAGCAACGAAATTACCTTCTCTATAGACATGAGTGAAAATTCTGTTGAACTTTTTTTATTCTTGCTAGTATTTCCTTCCAGCAGAGTTGATATTGCCAAGGAATACCTCTCTTACTATAGAAGCTGTCGATTAACAACTTGGAGTCACTTTCAATGCAGATGTCTTGAATACCCAAACTGTCCACCAATCTGAGACCATCCCTTAATGATAAAATTTCTGCCAAGGTATTTGTTGCATTGCCGTAAAAAGCAGAATATGCAACAAAAAATTCTCCACTAGAAAATCTGATAACAGCCCCTCCACTAATTCCCGGATTACCTTTGGAGGCACCATCTGTATTAAGAACATAAGGATGCACACGAATTTTCTGCCATCTCACCAATTTGTAATCTCTTTTCTTGACAAAAGGCATGTATATATTTAAAATTTCAAGCCAGAGTGCCTTTTCAAAAGAACAAGGGACCGAGGGATTAGTGAAAAGGGAAACCTCCTGAAGCCATTTCTTAATATTCAACACAATACTTGCAAGAACCATGGGCTTGTTCTTAAATCTGGATTTGCATCTAGCTGTCCATAATTCCCAAAAAATAAGATGAGGGAACCACCTAAGATAGAATTTTGAATTGGTCTTTTCGACTGACTTGGTTAAACCAGAAGCTAACGCGAGATATTGGATTATGAAGAGGATGATGTTGAATATGAAACCAGGTCCCAACAACTTTCCAAACCTCCTGAGCAATCTCTCCATAAGCAAAAAGATGGTTAAAAGATTCTTGAGAAGAGGAGCTATAGCAAGAACATTTAGAGCATAGATGAATTCCAAGTCTCATGATCAAGTCATCCATAGGGACAGCCCCCCTCAACACTTTCCAAAGGAAAACACATATTTTTTAGGGAATGAAATTTTTCCAACAATTAGAATAAATATCAGAATTTTGTTGTCTTGATCTGATGTGCTGCCAAGCAGATTTGACCGTGCAGACACCACTAGAAGAAGCCGTCCAAACCAACTTATCCTCCTTATCCTGAGATACGAACTGAATGGATTCTAGAAAACCATTAATATGAGAAGGGAGTGATGGAATAACAGCTTGCGGATTCCAAGAACCATTCATTTCAAAGGTTTCAAAAACTTTCAATTCAAGATTAACAATGAGGCTGCTATCAACATGATCATCCAGAATACCAAAGGGAGTCCAATTGTCCTTCCAGAACCTAATATCACCTTTACCTGGAACAAAACCCATATTATGCAAAATATTCTCCTTAACTTGAAGGATAGCTTTCCATACTTTGGAAGAAGAATGTCTCAAATCAGCATTTTGAAAAGAAGCTCTTCTGCAGTACTTGTTACGCATAAGCCTTGCCCAAATACCTTGGTCAATTAATAATCTCCATCCCATCTTGATATGCAAACTAGACATCATTTCCTGAATAGCTCTGATACCTAAACCTCCCTCTTCTTTAGGAAAACAAATAGATTTCATGGCTATCCAATGTTTTTTATGACCAAACTCCGAACTTTCACCCCAAAAGAAGTTGGAGAATATAGAGTCAATCCATTTTATTATAGGCTTGGGAATTGGAATAGCAGCCATAGAGTGAATAGGAAAACTCGAAAGAGCACTTTGAAGCAATGTGACTTTAGCTCCAACAGAAAACATTTTGGCCTTCCATCCATTAACTTTCCTCTGAATTTTAGCAATAAGATCTTCAAAGAGAATAGCTGAGGTGCAACCAATAAAGAGAGGAACACCCAAATACTTTGTTGGAAAAGAGCTATGATTAAAACCTGTAGCAGAAGCCAAAACTTCCAACCTGGCATGACTCAGATGTTTCGGAGCAAAAAAGGAGCTTTTAGAACAATTAACTTTCTGTCCTGAAGCAGATTCATAAATAGCAATGAAATCCAATAAATTTTTGATGGAAGACTTTTTACCACAAGTAAAAACCAGAATATCATCAGCATACAGGAGATGAGAGATACATAATCCACTTCTACCAGAATTATATCTGCCAATTTTACCAGAATTTATAAGATAAGAAATTCCTCTACTGAGCACTTCTTCTGCAATAATAAACAGAAGGTGAGAAAGCGGATCTCCTTGACGCAAACCACGCGAGGACTTAAAGAAACCATAAGGAGAACCATTGATCAAAATGCTAAACCAACAGTTGGAAATACAAGCAGAAATAAGAGAGCACCATTTAGAAGAGAATCCAAACCTCTTACAAACATCCAACAAAAAATTCCAATCCATTCGGTCAAAGGCTTTTGCCATATCCAGTTTGAGAACCAAATTTCCCCCAACATGCTTCCTGTTGATATCTTGACAGAGGTCATGAGCCAGAGAGATACTATAAAAAATGGAATGACTAGAGACAAAAGCATTTTGTTCTGGAGAAATGATTCTAGGGAGTAATGGAGATAACCTTGAAGCCATGATCTTTGCAATTATCTTGTAGGAAAAATTGCAAAGACTAATCGGACAAAAATCAGTAAAATTGACAGGGTTACTAACCTTAGGAATGAGAGCAATCTGAGTAGCAGTGAAAGAAATTGGAAGAAAATTGCCATTAAAAAATTATGTAATGGCTTTGAGCAGATCCTCCTTGATGATCTCCCAACATCTTTGATAAAACCAGCCAGTAAATCCATTAGGACCTGGTGCACTATCAGGGCATAAAGAGAACACAGCTGATTTGATTTCTTCCATAATAGGAATAGAAGAAAGAAGTAAATTATCCTCATCATTTATCAATTGAGGAATAAAATTTACACACTCATTCGGCCTAGCCAAACCATCAGATGAAAGGAGAGAGTTGAAAAAGTCCACTGCCTCATCTCTGGAGTTCCCCAAAAAATCTGTTGTGCCACTATAACATTGTCTTTTAATCTGAAGAGCCGCATGAAAGAAACTTGAATTCCTATCCCCTTCCTTGAGCCATTTAATCCTGGATTTTTGACAAAGCAAAGATTCCTGCTGCAAAACACAATCAGCAAGCTTCAATTTTGCTTCAGCTAATTCCTGCAGATTACCATTCGCACCATTCAAAATAGCTTCTTCCAAGGAGGAGACTTGAATTTTTAGAGAATCCATCCTTCGATGAACATCCCCAAAGATGTTCCAATTCCAAACTTTTAATATACTCTTCAAATGCTTGAGCTTCTTGCTAAAAGTATAAAGGTAAGACCTTTCAAAAGGAATATCCCAAGCCTTATTGACAACATCTACAAAAGATCCATGAGATGTCCACATTTTCAAAAATTTAAAAGAGACTTTGGAGGCGGAATCCCTTTGAGAAATGTTGTAAATCAGAGGGTTGTGATCTGAACAGACCCTATGAAGGTGCTAAACTTTTAAAGAAGAGAGAAAAGGCAACCCAAGATGATTGATGAAAAATCTATCCAACCGAGCCCATATTCTTCTAGATCCTTGCTGTTCATTGCACCATGTGAATGAATCTCTAGAAAATCCAATGTCATGCAACCCACTTCTTTGAATGAAATCTTGAAAATCTTGCATGCCTCTACTAACAATTTGTTGTCCTCCTTTCTTTTCATGAATTCCTGTAATAACATTGAAATCTCCACCAACTATCCACTTCCAGTCCACACTAGATGAGAAATTTAGCAAATCCGACCAGAGTTCTCTTCTCTCCAAATAATCACATTTTGCATAAATGAATGAAGCATAAAAGGAACTAAAGCTCATATCAGAAGAAGAAGAAATAACTTGAGAAGAAGAGCATATAATATCCACCTTAATGGCATCTGCCCATAGCAACCAAATTTTTCCACCTTTTTCCTCATTGGATTCCATATGATTCATTTGAAGCATTCGAGCTATTATCATGCAATAGGAAGAAGATATCATAGGTTCGAAAAGAGCAACACAAAGAATTCGATTCTTTTTAACTATATGTTTTAACATAGATCGAGATTCCTTGTTACCCACACCCCTAATATTCCAAGATAGGATCGGGATCATTGAGACAAAAAAGAAGATGAGGGAACAGTTAAGGATTTAACCTTTGATCTTGTGATAATTCCAGAAGATTTTGATTTCTTCTTTTTCTTCAGAGATGGACGATCCTTAACAGGTTGGTTCTCTTTAAATTTTTTCAGAACAGATTCAATATGAGAAGACCATCTGCTATAATCATTAATAAGACCGAACCTAGATTCTTCCTTAGATATATTTAAAACTTTGCTTGGAACAGTAGCAAGAAGAGCTAGTCCTCTTAGCTCCAATGAAAGTTCACCAACAAGTTTCCTTGCTCGAGCCAAACCAAAATGGCAACCATCCATTAATGCAGAATAGAGAATATTTTCAGATGTCTCTAGCACTGCATCATGGAAAACTTCCTTTTTCTAAGAATCACGATCAACAATACCTTTCTGAATTGCAAAAGTCTGCTGATGATGGGAAGCATCTTCTTGAATATTAGAATTGTTCTTGGCAAAAGTTTCCAAAATATCAAATATAACTTTCTCCGAATTTGCAGCTTCCTCACATTCTGTAATTTCATTAACATATTCAACTTGTTAAGGAATAGAAGCTTCTGCTAAAGCTATATTTTCACAACCCTCTTTAACAGAATTCTTTTCAAGATGCCCAGGAACAGAAACATGTTCAACAGTATCTTTGCTATGAAGATGGGGAAGCAAATCAAAAGAATCTTCCATAGATGGAATTTCTGAGAATAATCCCTTCTTCACATACATCTGAATGCTCTCCTTCTTTTTTGAAGATTCCTTTATCTTACATTGAGAAAGAAGATGCCCTCTATGATAACAATGGCTACAATAAGCAGGAATATTCTCATAAAGAACCGACTGCCATATTCCATAATCTCCTCCCATGCCGATCCAAATTTTATCAGGCATTGGTTTAAGAAGATCAACCAAAACACAAACTCAAGCAAGGCTTGGCCTTGTAATATTTCGAGTGGGAGTATCAACCGTGAGTGGGTTTCCAACAGCACCTACAATGGAGAACAAAAAGGATTGTGGAAATAAATTTAATGGAAGATGAGGAAGAGAGATCCACACCGGAGCCATAGATGAATCCTTAGAAGGATTCAATCTGTAGGACCATTCAAAAAGCCTAAAAGCAAACCCTTGAATGGTATTTGATTCTCTAGTCCATGCTTTTATAAAATTTCGTTCCTCATGAAATCTGAGAAGAAGATGCTTGGCATCAATAACACCAACGTGATAGTTCCCTTGAATGCCCCAAGATTTAACCAAATGTTTCCTAACCACATCTACTGATGGGCGACCACTGCTGAACTTTGATATCAATGCATACTTGAAAGGATCCATTGATTTATTAATATCTGAATCTGAAAAGACCACTGCTTGATGACCTTTGAACGAAGAAACCTGTTTCCTAGGAATAGCCGCATCCTCCACTTGCATCAAAACCGGCAGAGCCGATACTACATTAGCATATGAACGTGGCAAATCAGGAGGTATAGAAGAGGAGCCTCCTTGAAGATTAGTAGCCATGAGAAAAAATTCCTAGGCTCAAAACCCAAGGCACGAAGAAGAAACTCTAATCGCCCTTGGGAAGTGTGCCCACAAAAAAAGCAGTAAAAAGCCTTTGATTTTCGCCTATATGGCTAGCTCAATATAACTACAAGTGACGGTTTATTGCACGTCGCAAGAGACGATGTCAATGTATGTTGTGAAAGACGATTCAATGTAGGCCTGAAGGCCACTTTATTGTGTGCTTTGAAAAGAAACTTTGGTGTGCGCCCTGGAAGGCAGCTTGATGTATGCCCAGAGGCGATTCGATGTACGCCCGAAGACAATTTGATGTACGCCCGAAGGCGATTTGATGTACGCTCGAAGGTGATTCGATGTACGTGTAATGCCCTGAATCCGAGTTACGTAGAGAAACCATAACTCATCTCCGGAGGTTAATATACAACACAGGATCACAATATCAGAGTGAAGGAAAAACATGAATACAACAATAATTATATAACAGAGTACGCTAAAATAATCCCAAACTGAAATAAACTCACATGACCAAGTAACTACCCGCAAGTATCCTCCTCTCCAGGAGCAGCTGAAAAAAAAACAAAACAATACGGAATGAGATACGAATATCCCAGTGAGCAGTACATGCATGCACAAAACCATTTAGTTCAGTTCTAAAATATGCCACGGTTACAAAACATATACAGTGACGATAACATATCTAATTCGAGTAATCCGACAACATTCCAACAATCCAATCAATAGAAATGCAGAAAACCATCATAAAAACCCAATTAATAACATCAGTATCAAATCTTGAATATAGCCATGAAATCACGTATAAATAGGTAATCATAAATCGATGAAATCATAATTTTTCAAACCACTCAAGGTTTCGAAATACTGGAGTGTTTATCATGGGCCACTCCGCACCAATAGAGTATTTTATCATGGGCTACTCCGCACCAATAAACCAGCGAATAAAACATATCATGTCAAACAAAATCAAATACCAACATTGGTCAATGTCATGTAGTTGCTTAAATTGGTTAATTGACATGCCAAGGCGACATCCACCCCTCCATGTACACAGTTCCAGCCTACTCTGGGTTTCAGAACTCTAAAATGACGGCCTACTCAAGGTTACGTCATCCAATGCCGGCCTACTCCCCGGGTTTCGACATTGACAACCAGGCCTACTCAGGGTTTCTGGCTGCTGTACACTAGTAGTGGCAACACTCGAGGCCATGCAATTATACCAATGAAGCAATAACATTACATTACTAAGCTTAGACATGGATCCAGGACAAGCTAAACCAGCAGTAAATATAAAACTAGCAAATCAACCCAATGTGTTTTCCATCATGTAAAACTGACATATAGATCAACATGGTCAAGTGCATAACATGGGTCACTCAGGACCAGCTTACTCCCTCATGGAGTCCTCAAAGTAAATTCTCAAATAATTTCCCAGAATAGAATAAGAGATAATTCTAAACCGGCCACCGATATAAAACAATATTCAAGTAAATCATTCCTGAAGTGCACCGTGCATTCAAAGATGAACTAGCATAATAGTGTAGATGAATTTCAGCAAAACAAATATGGTTTCAAAACTGACTTTTCAGAAATAAAAACTTTATACAAAAACAATTACAGCATCCAAACTTCGATTAAACATAAATCAGTAAAACAGGTCCTAGATTCTCAATTTCGCTTTCATAATCGAAATCAATCAAAACGAATGTCATAAAATCCTCAGAACACATTTTGGATGAGTGGAATAGTCTTAGGAACCCCTATAAGGTCACCATACCAAAAAGCAATCAATTCCGAGATAAAAAGTTTTGGACCTCAAAAAATATTCTAAGTCTGGTTAAAAACATTGACTTTGGTATATAATTTTTCTAGACAAATCTACAAGGAGTTTCGAGCTCAAATTATAGTTGTGGTCTATTGAAGGGTGAACAAATCTTCTGGAATTTTATGGGCTTTTAAGTCACTCATCTGGGTATCAAACTGAAAACGGGGTTTTTGATAAAAATCGGGAAAACTGGAAATTTAGGCATGAACTGGAAAGTTGACTTTTTATTGGCTGGGAATTGGACCTTGGAAGTATTTTTATTGGTTCCAAATGAGGGGTAAAACCTTATTTACATGTAAAGACTTAAGTAAATGGAGTAATAAATACACAGGACATTTACTTAAATGTCTTTCATGTAATTAAGGGTGTTGTTTTCAACAATTTTAAAACTCATTTGATCCATCTACACCTAGGTTTATACAAATTCATAAACTAATAAGCACCCTAAAATTTTAATAATACTAAGTTAGTTCCCATAGGTTAGCTTTTCTGAGGTAAAACCATCAAATTTTTGGTATATACAATTAGCCGCACTTAATGTGAAAGTTGGGTGGGTACGCTGACCTCGGACAGTAGGCGCTAGGTCAGCGCATCCAATTTTGCCTATCCGCTGAGCCCTGATCAGTGGGCGGCACTCAGCGCATACCCCAACTTCTTCCCGACAGGGTTTTAACTCTCTGTTAGTGCATTTCCTCCATGTCTGAACTAAATCTAACTTGTTACAACCACTCGCCCATACTCCTCACACCTCTAATAGCCATATTAAACCAATTTGAAATTAATTCCAACAACCTACATGTTCTGAATCACAAATCCACTTGAAAAACTCAATTCAGTCGCTAATAACACATATAGCATATAATCTCGATTAAACTCATGCATTCGGTTTCAATACACTAAGGAAATCTAGTGCTACTCACCTGATTTATTGAGAATTTATTCTAGCTTCCAACCTCTCTGATAATCACCTCCGAAAATAAGAGTTTAACGGCCGATGACCTCAAATCTACAGTAGCATCCAGATCTTATTAGATCTGAGCTTGGCCTCCCTTTACTAACCCACATTCGATCTAAATTACAACAAACTCACTTGCTTGGTCTTCTCTTGATATCAACAGCACGGATTTGATCACATGTCTAGATTTTTTCAGCTGCTGAGATCTCCAATCTACAAGGATTCTCCTCCGGTGATCTCCAAACATTTTCACTCAAACTAGCCTTCTGAAACTCAATCAAGCTCTCCACCGCTCAGCTCTCCAAATTGGCTTCGATCAACAAACGAACCAAAGTTGGAATAAGTAGCCTATTTATAAGCTCTGTTCGTGCCCTAAACTACCTCATGATCCACTGCTTCGCAAGACCACCAAGCTTCCTACCTACTCAGCCCTATAACACATGATTCAGTAATTGCCACTCCACCTAATTACCTACCATAGCACCTCATTAAGTTATAATAAACTTTAATACATATTACCATTAATTATCTAAATTATTTTCATAATCACCACTTAACTTAGTTTACAACCTTCTTCACCTAGTTTATTAAAATCTCCAAAATATCCCTTTCTCGCTACACCTCCAAACCCAACCAATAGATTCAAATAACCATATTATAATCTTCAAATAATTCATTATATCTAAATTATAAAATTTTACCCTAAATAATTCCTTTCTCCATTTCCTGAATTTTTTTCCACTAATTAAATAAATTAACAATCATTAAAATCAAATATATATATTTTAAATTTTATTAAAAATTCAGGATTTTACAGTACCCCCGAAGGCGATTTTGGTTTTGGAAATCCTTTTGTGCATCTTTGAAAATGGTTTGACCAAATATTTTTGTGTAAATGATCTCGAAGTGCATGCACTTAAAGCGTGAACAAGTGTATACACGAATAAAGTGAAGGTTAAGTGATATTACCATCCTGAGAGTTTGTGTTAACAGACAGATATCAAAAACACACCCAAAAGTGTGTGCACAGTCCTAAAAAAGGTCAGTGTCTATCAAGGCACGACTCCTAGACATACTTGTGTAGGGAAGCACGTCCAAGTCCTGATTAGCCTTTGTCTTTCATCTGTTTTCGATGTCGAACCACGGCAAAACTTACAACTTGCCAGAGGGCGAAATTTACATGATATTTACAAAAATCTGCAAAGAATTCATATTTAGGGCTGTTGGGAGCCCAAAAGAAGGGTACAAATTGCTTCAAAGGTAGGTGAGCTGAATTCCTAGATCTAGGGTTTTGTGCCCCTGTTCTAATCTGGCTCGCTTTCATTTGTTTGTCTGATCTGGCTGGCTTTCATCTGCTCAAAAAGTCCGATTTGGACTCAGGGTGCTTCCAGCGGACTCAATGGGTCGAGGCCCACGACTCACAGGACTCATTGCATGGATCTGGGGTGTCTCCCCTAATCAAAGTTTGGTTGGCTTCCTAAATTAAGGCTGAGGTAGCCTGTAACACCCCGAATTTTCCTTAAATAATAAAATAAATTAATATATTCTTGAGAGTTATAATTGATGGAAATATTTTATTATTGTAGGGGATGATCTAATTAGTGGAGATCCAGAATTAGATGCAGATCTGATAGTCCCATCATGAGATATCAAGGTATGTGTTCTAATTGGGCAGAGTGTATAGGAGAGTTTGCATGTGAGATACATGGGATCAAGAAGTATATATAACAATTAAATAACCTAAATCATACACGTTTGTATTTTCGCTCGTATTGAATAGCCGCAAGCGACAAACACAAACCAAGCCGAAGGAGAAGAAGAGGAAGAAGGAAGGGTGCTGGGTTGTGTTCTTCATCGTCCAGGGATTACCTCGCGCCTGTGAGAACCCTTGTTTGGAGAAGAGGAAGAGAAACCACGCACGAAAGAGGTAGGTGACACCGTTTACACTCGTTTTCGTATTTAACGTTCGTTTAATCTTCAAACCCTGTTTTTATGATATAGATATACGTATGATGCAAGATATAATCATTGTAAGTATTATGGGATTGCTTAGAATAGGAAAAATCACGTTTTGGAAGTGTTTTTGTTCGTTTTTGGATGACCGCCGACCTCGACTGTACTCGGCGATCCTCGGAGCTAGTTAAAAATATTAGACCGCCGAAGACCGTTGGAAAATGTACCATTGGCGTCCTATTTTGCACCACCGCCGACCACAGACCGCAGGGGCGATCCTGAGTGATCCTAGGCGCTCTGTTCAAATTTTGCAGATTTTCGAAATTTCAAACCCTGATTCAATTCCAAACTATTTTTAGACAATTTTAATGATTAAATAAGATGTTTTAAGACTAAAATAAATTATCTAATTCCCCGTTTTACCGAAAAATAAATTAGGAAGATATTTAGGACATTAGTTGCCGAACTTTGAAAGAAATGGAGAAACTTAGTTTTTGGAAAACCTAACTAGTATTTAATTACTAGAACATCTTCTAAATGACATTATAAACCCAAAAACTTTATAAAGAGAATTCAGAATTCAGATGACTGAATATTGAAGTAATTGACAGATTTAATCTTTATATGCTGCTAGGCACCAACCCTTATAGAAATATTATATTTTAGGGAATTTTGGAGTCTAGTGGGCATAGCTGGTTATGGGTCCATAGTTGTTGCTAGATAGCTGAGGGATATGTCATTTGGGTTGAGTTACTCCTATATGTGACGCGCTTCCTTTGCAAGTTAGTTTGTCTGGGAAGGTCCTATGTCTAGAGGGACACCCCGGTGAGTCGCTGGTGATTCCCTGTACATGTGGTTAAGCGACCATCTCCATGTATTGATTTTGGTACTGCATGCTAGTGGTACATGCCAACTCTGATGGGTACGTGTGCAATAAGTCAGTGACTATGGCTCTTGTCTAAGCTGCACTGCATGGGACTTGAGTATCATTAGTAGCATTGCTCCTAAGTCGCACAGTGGTGTAGCAATTGGTTGAGAATCATCTTAAAAGGTTTATCTATCTTTGTGAGTCCTACAAATGACACTGAAATCACAACACTTGTCATTATTATTGTATACATGCTGGAGGCATGTGATTGAGATATTGATCGGATGTGACTGTTTAATGCATCCTAGCAAAGTATGAATTATGTCATTGATTTTGATATTGGATTCTTATAATAAAACTTGTTGAAATTCATCTCTAGAACTGTTTATCATACTGTTTTGTATTCACCAATGATACGAATAATTATACGAGCCTGATTAGTCGATATTGCTTAATCGTGCATGAACTGTTGCTTTACTTATATTAATTGTTTAATCATGCATGTGTTACCTACTGGGATATTCGTATCTCACCCTACTTTCATTTCATTTTTCAGCTGATACGCGAAAGGGGGATCTTAGTGATTTTCAGGGAGAGATAGCTGAGTATACACCGGAGGATTACTTTTACCCGGATATTGTCTGAGGTGGATGATTGCTATAGACTTAGTACTTTTGAATAGACTATTATTCATTTAGATTTGATGTACTAGAGAGATGAGAGAGATAGTAACCATTTTATTTTACGAGACTTTGATATTAATGATTGATGATTAACTTTAATGTTTATTTGAGGATTTTAGACTACACTTCCGCACATACTTGTTTCCGAACTTTGATAGTTTAGTTAATTGAATGGATTTTTAATTCTTTAGTCTGGTATATTCTTGATGTATATTTGATATGGGTCAGTAACTCGGATTTGGTTGTTGAACTGAATTCGAGTTGTTACAGTAGCGAACAGGGTTCGGGTCGGGTGCCGGTTTGCACTGACCCGGGTTCGGGGCGTTACAGAGATGGTATCAGAGAAATGGTCCTAACCTTAGATAGCCAGCTTTAGGGGAATGGGATTGTGAATACGCTAAATAGAACCCCCATAATTATTGGATTCTAACAAGTGAAATTTGTATTTTGCAGATGACTGGTAGAGGGAGACGTGCTAGAGCTGATCCTATTAAGGAGGAGCAATAGGATGTTCCATTACCTCCACCACCTCCAGGAGGTGATTTGTGGGCTGTTGTCAGCAATTTGGCAGAGCTTCTTGCCAAGGAAAGGGAGGAAAGACTGAGCCAGCACGGCAATGGTGGAAATAGTGGCAATGGTCACGGGGATGAGCCTGTACATGAGAGGGCCATACAGACGGCCAAGGATCTAGAACAGTTTCGGAAATTGGATCCACCTATCTTCAGTGGACGTCCAGATCCTATGGAGGCTGAGAGATGGCTGATGCGAGTCGAGTGGATTTTTGAGGCTATGGGATGCCCGATGGACCGAAGAGTGCGCTTGGCAGCATTCTTGTTTGAGGGAGAGGCAGTGCACTGGTGGACAGCCAGGAAGAGGCAGGACCCACAGGCTACATATATGACATGGAATAGATTCCGAGAGGTCTTCTATGACCAATACTTTTCTGAGGAGGTCCGGCTCAAGAAGGAGCGAGAATTTATGGAGATTACTCAGGGGAACCAGACAGTGGCCTAGTACGAGGCTAGATTCACAGCCTTGTCTCGATTTGCACCTCACATGACCCAGGATGAGAGGAGGTTGACTTCACACTTTGAGCGGGGTCTGAAGCCTGAGATTAAGAGTATGCTGACAGTACTCTTGTGCACCGAACTGAAGGATGTGGTACGTAGAGCCAACAGAGCTGAGAGTGATATAGAGGCTAGAGTGAGCCAGAGCAAAGCTAGACCACCTATGAGGCCGGCAGATCAGAGAGGTTTCCTTGGTGGAAACAAGAGGCCCAAAGACTAGACTAGGGCGGAGCCTGCAGGAGGACAGTATAGCCAGCTCAGAGGGGATGTGCCAGTTGTGGTAGATATCATTTACCTGGTCCATGTGTCGCAGCACCGGGCACTTGTTATCGATGTGGAAAGGCGGGTCACAGGATCACCGACTGTCGATTCTCTTCGAGCTATCAGTCTTTAGCAATGCCACAACCAGCATTACCACAGCCAGAGACCGCACCTGCTTTCCCACAGAGGCCACAATTTCAGCAACCAGCTTAGAGAGCACCAGTTGGGCAGAAGCCCCAGGGCAGAGGACCAATTCAGAGAGGAGGCCAGAGGCAGGCAATACCTGCTCAATAGCCGCAGCCAGCGAGGGTATATGCAGTGGAGGCACATGAGGAGCATGAGCCTGATCGTATGGAGGATATCGAGGCTGATCACGAGGCACCTGAGTTGATCGGAGGTATTCTTTTCATCTGTGGTAGATCAGCATGTGTTCTGTTTGATTCTGGTGCTTCCCATTCATTTATATCACCTGCTTGTGCACGACAAATTGGTTTGTCACCCACTGAATTGGATGTTGCATTGTCTGTACACACACCTTTGGGAGAGTCTACTAGAGTCGAACATATGTATATAGACTACATGATTAGATTGGGTAGATTGGAGTTGTCTGGCGATTTCATTGCCTTAGACATTGGAGGTTTTGATGTGATATTGGAGATGGACTGGTTATGTAGACACCATGTGACGTTGGATTGCTATGCGGGGATAGTGAAGAACAAGTATTCGTTGCCTAGGATTGATTTGACCAGTTAGGAGGTGCATCTTGGTTCTCCAAGATAGACTTGAGGTCAGGATATCATCAGTTGAGAGTGGCAGAGGAGGACATAGAGAAGATAGCTTTCCGAACACGCTATGGGCATTATGAGTTCTTGGTTATGCCTATTGGGCTGACCAATGCCCCAGATGTTTTCATGGACCTCATGAACAGGATTTTTCATGCATACTTGGACAGTTTTGTAGTGGTGTTCATTGATGACATCCTAGTATACTCTAAGACTCGAGAAGCACATGTTGGGCATTTGAAGGCAGTATTGCACACCTTGAGAGACCACGAGTTGTATAGGACATTCAGCAAGTGTCAGTTTTAGCTAAGGCAGATTTCTTTCTTAGGTCATGTTATCTCAGGAGAAGGTATATCTGTGGACCCTGAGAAGGTTAAGGCAGTGGCGGAATGGCCTACACTCACTACAGTAACAAAGGTTAGGAGTTTCCTTGGTATGGCAGGTTACTATAGGAGATTCATCGCAGGATTTTCTCGTATAGCTGCACCTTTGTCTAATCTAACCAAGAAGGCAATGAAATTCCAATGGGATGAGAAATGTGAGCAGAGTTTCCAGGAATTGAAGCAGAGATTGACTACTGCACCAGTTTTGATTGTGCCATCCATGGATGAGGGCATTTGCAGTATATTGTGATGCTTCTAAGATAGGCTTGGGATGTGTATTGATGCAGCAGGGCAGAGTTATAGCGTATGCTTTGAGATTGTTGGGCAGAGTGTATAGGAGAGTTTGCATGTGAGATACATGGGATCAAGAAGTATATATAACAATTAAATAACCTAAATCATACACGTTTGTATTTTCGCTCGTATTGAATAGCCGCAAGTGACAAACACAAACCAAGCCGAAGGAGAAGCAGAAGAAGAGGAAGAAGGAAGGGTGCTGGGTTGTGTTCTTCATCGTCCAAGGATTACCTCGCGCCTGTAAGAACCCCTGTTTGGAGAAGATGAAGAGAAACCACGCACGAAAGAGGTAGGTGACACCGTTTACACTCGTTTTTGTATTTAACGTTCGTTTAATCTTCAAACCATGTTTTTATGATGTAGATATACGTATGATGCAAGATATAATCATTGTAAGTATTATGGGATTGCTTAGAATAGGAAAAATCACGTTTTGGAAGTGTTTCTGTTCGTTTTTGGATGACCGCCGACCTCGACTGTACTCGGCGATCCTCGGAGCTAGTTAAAAATATTAGACCGCCGAAGACCGTTGGAAAATGTACCATTGGCGTCCTATTTTGAACCACCGCCGACCACAGACCGCAGGGGCGATCCTGAGTGATCCTAGGCGCTCTGTTCAAATTTTGCAGATTTTTGAAATTTCAAACCCTGATTCAATTCCAAACTATTTTTAGACAATTTTAATGATTAAATAAGATGTTTTAAGACTAAAATAAATTATTTAATTCCCCATTTTACCGAAAAATAAATTAGGAAGATATTTAGGACATTAGTTGCCGAACTTTGAAAGAAATGGAGAAACTTAGTTTTTGGAAAACCTAACTAGTATTTAATTACTAGAACATCTTCTAAATGACATTATAAACCCAAAAACTTTATAAAGAGAATTCAGAATTCAGATGACTGAATATTGAAGTAATTGACAGATTTAATCTTTATATGCTGCTAGGCACCAACCCTTATAGAAATATTATATTTTAGGGAATTTTGGAGTCTAGTGGGCATAGCTGGTTATGGGTCCATAGTTGTTGCTAGATAGCTGAGGGATATGTCATTTAGGTTGAGTTACTCCTATATGCGACGCGCTTCCTTTGCAAGTTAGTTTGTCTGGGAAGGTCCTATGTCTAGAGGGACGCCCCGGTGAGTCGCTGGTGATTCCCTTTACATGTGGATAAACGACCATCTCCATGTATTGATTCTGGTACTGCATGCTGGTGGTACATGCCAACTCTGATGGGTACGTGTGCAATAAGTCAGTGACTACGGCTCTTGTCTAAGCTACGCTGCATGGGACTTGAGTATCATTAGTAGCATTGCTCCTAAGTCGCACCGTGGTGTAGCAATTGGTTGAGAATCATATTAAAAGGTTTATCTATCTTTTACAAATGACACTGAAATCACAACACTTGTCATTATTATTGTATACATGCTGGAGGTATGTGATTGAGATATTGATCGGATGTGACTGTTTAATGCATCCTAGCAAAGTATGAATTATGTCATTGATTTTGATATTGGATTCTTATAATAAAACTTGCTGAAATTCATCTCTAGAACTGTTTATCATACAGTTTTGTATTCACCAATGATACAAATGATTATATGAGCCTGATTAGTCGATATTGCTTAATCGTGCATGGACTGTTACTTTACTTATATTAACTGTTTAATCATGCATGTGTTACCTACTGGGATATTCGTATCTCACCCTACTTTCATTTCGTTTTTCAGCTGATACGAGAAAGGGGGATCTTAGTGATTTCCAGGGAGAAATAGCTGAGTATACACCGGAGGATTACTTTTACCCGAATATTGTCTGAGGTGGATGATTGATATAGACTTAGTACTTTTGATTAGACTATTATTCATTTGGATTTGATGTACTAGAGAGATGAGAGAGATAGTAACCATTTTATTTTACCAGACTTTGATATTAATGATTGATGATTAACTTTAATGTTTATTTGAGGATTTTAGACTACACTTCCGCACATACTTGTTTCCGCACTCTGATTGTTTAATTAATTGAATGGATTTTTAATTCCTTAGTCTGGTATATTCTTGATGTATATTTGATATGGGCCAGTAACACCTCGGATTTGGTTGTTGAACTGAATTCGGGTTGTTACAGTAGCGAACCGGGTTCGGGTTGGGTGCCGGTTTGCACTGACCCGGGTTCAGGGCGTTACATAGCCCATGATCTAGGGTTTACTCAGTTTGATGCAGAAAGACGGGGGTTACTGCCCCTGATGGACTCTTGTGTTTTAAATTGATTTTATTCTTCTCATTTCCATCATTCAAGCACATTCACAAAATTGCAGTTTATTCAAAAGCAATAGGTGGGGAAGGATACCCAGCCCGAGACATTTGCCTACAAGGGTCTGAGCCAAGTACTAGACCTTTGCGTACCACGGCAAGAAACCAGTGGCGCTATAGGAATCCAGAAACCTAGGGAGATGGGTTTACCCTGCTTTCCCAGGCAAGCCACAGGAGCGTAGGGCTAATACCATCCCAAAAATATGTTCATAGGAATCAGAAGGGTGGCTACTAGAGAGATCTAAGTTTTGGTAGAGAAGATGCATCATTCACAATTCATTCAGGGTTGGATCATTCATGCAGTCTCTGTTGTGCGTGTCACCCTACGCAATTATTAAAGCTGAAAAAATCCATCCACAGTGTGGCAAGTGCTCGTGTGTGCAGTTGGGCTGAGTGCTGTGTCTAATCGAGTGAGTTTTGTCGGGATATTTGATTGATAAAAGGTTCCTTACTGTCTTTTATAGTAAAATGTAGAATTGGCACGCATTACAATGTTCAGGGAGAGTCCCCAGGTAATTGAAGGGGTCACAATGGTCCCGCTTAAAATCCAAATACCATAGGCAATTATCTCATCCTTTATGACAGGACTCCCAAGAATACGTAATTGTGTGTATTCTACATTACAATAAGGTGAGACAAAAAGTACTGCCTAAATCAATCACCATCCTCCTATGTTGACTCTTTTTCTAACCAAGGTCCAACTGGGTCGAGCAAATCCCCAGCGGAGTCATCAAGCTGTGCGCATGGGCTTTCGCACGGGCGAGGCGCACGTGGCGTGCGTGCCTCGGGAGATTAAGAGTTGCCACTACTTGATGGGGTGCAAGCAGACACCAGGGTGCCTAAACGGCTCTATCTGAATGGTTTGCGGCTTTATAGAGATTCCGGCTAAGTTCTCGGTTACGGTCCGGGGAAGTCCGAAGACACCCCGGTCTGCCCCGTTGGTTGACGGGTCCCTCGGGTTTCCTTGGTTTGAGTTAACTCAATCTCACCCTATTTCCTAAGCCAATTATGCACATATTTTTAGGTCTAAGTGGGGACCAGCAAAGGTGTGGGTCCCGTTCTTTTATTGATTTTATCTTCTTATTCTTTGGTGAAATGAGTCTGATATAGGCCCCGTTGGAAGGCCCATTGGAAACCTTGTTGGGCTCGAGTTGAGCGCAAGGCCCATCTAGGGTTACGTTGGATAACCCTATTTGCTGGGTTTAGTTATTTGATTTACAAGTTAATTACATATACATATTTAGTGGGTTAAAATTTTTAAGGCCCATGGGGCTTGTATGTGGCCTAGGGTATTAATCAAATAGCCTTGGGGGCCCATCATTGAAATGGACTCAAGTTTGGGCTGGTCGGGATGTGGTCCCCATTGGAAGGCCTACAAAGCCTTATTGGGCCCAAGTATCATGAAAGAGGGCTTGGATTGGCCCAAAGGCCTAAAGGTATTTAATTGATCTTATCTAAAATGGAATCAATGGGCCCAAGCCCAAAGGAGCAAAGATTGAGGGTTTTCTGGGCCTGTCCGCAGACCCTGAGAGGACAAGGCCGGTCCGCACATACAGTGCGGGTAGGCCTGATCCGCACTGTGTCTGTGGATCCGGCCTGAAAATCCAAAAACGCCAAAACAGCAAGGGGGATCGTGGTCAGCTTCTCTCCAAGGGCTTTGCAAACTGCTGTGGGTCTTCGAGCAGACCCACAGTGACATCAAAACACCACTACTAGCCAAAACGAAGCCTCATTCGCCCATTCAATCATATATTCTATCGAACAACACAAGTAAACATATACACAAACATATAAACCAAACAAAACAATGATGATTATGCGTGAAGATGGTGCTTTAAAGCTCACAAAAACATTAGATAATTATGGAGATGCTAGAAAAATCATGCAAGTTGTTGGAGAGAGCTTTGGTACATGTGAAGGTGGCCTAAATAGAGAGCCAAGTGCTTTAAACAGAAGGCCATCTATTGGTGCTATTGTGTGTGGAAGGATATGGCCTAGCAAACCCAATCATGCCCTCTAAGTGTTACATGTGGGTATGAGTGAAGTCCCCTTAACCCTTGATCCTAAAGTGTACCAAAATAATTAGTAAGAAAGGTAAAAATAGTGAGTGTAATATCATGGAATATGCTTAGAAAATTATAAACTAAAGGTTATAAACTACAAGAAGGAAACAAGCATGCATAGGAAGTAAAAGAAGTATAGTAAAGAGAAAAGAAATGAGGGGGTTTAAGGGTACATGGGATATGTGAAAGAGGACAAACCCCTCTTTTACGAATATCAGTAAAAAGAAAGTGATAAAAAGCTTGCTAGAATGACTCTTCCTTACCTTACAAATGAAACCCTCCTCCCATCTTTCGTATGGAGTCTCCCCCTTACCATGGGGACTCCAGGAGCACAAAAAAGAGAGGCAAATGGTTAAAAAAAAAACAATAACCAGCAGGCTCAAAGTAACCAGGAGGAAACATGCTCAGAAAGACTTTATTCCGACATATGTTGAACAAAACGTAACAAATAGTCTCACCTTAATATTACCTTCTTTCTTGGACAAGTGGTGATCCCCTAAGGCACACGACCAGCCGCTTGGAGCTCTCTTGCTGCTCCAAAAATCACCTCCTCTTGTTCCTTTGTGAGTGAAAATGAGAAAAGACGAAGGGAAAGGGAGATCCAAGGGGTATTTTGGGTATGTGGGGTGCGGTCTAAGAGGACACAAGTTGTAGAGGAGTTTTGGGGAAGAAAAGGGTGGAAGAGAGGAAGAATTGTCCTCAAACAAAGGGGCTGTGGGCCCTATTTATAGAGAGAAAGTCCGCGTCCGCACTTAGTATGCGGATTGGCCTAATCGGCATTTAAAGTGCGGACGAATTTTCGTCGTGCGCAATCAAAAAATATCTGCTAGCTGGCGATTCAGATAAGATCGTATCCGCATTGTATGTGTGGACGAGGCACGTCCGAACATACTATGCGGACAGCACATTTTAAATGGGCGGATTTCAAATCTTATCCCATTTTTGAGAAACTTATCCGATTTTTATTTGATTTTTTATTTATTTAAAATGTAAAAAACAAGATATTTTTATAGAAACTATTATTTTATTCCCAATTTTTATTTGTTTTGTCCTTTTTTGCTTCTTTGCCACTGTGAGACATGGAAAATCAACCAAATGACTTCCTATCATCACACAGGCTCAATAAAAAAGGAGTCATCACCATTCAATTTTAAGGTGTGAATGGACACCAAAATAATCAAATAAAATAAATAATATTAAAAAACAAAATTAGAGTAAAAATAACTCTAATAAAAAAAATAAACCAGAGATGGGTAAGGAGATTAGATTATGAACAGGGGAAGGTGTTAGGCACCCCTATTCATCCACACAAGGAGGTTGCCAAGTATTGTTCATGTTTTAAAAAGGCTTGCTAATAAAAATCAAATCAAAAATAAAAGAAAAATTATAAAAAGTGTATGGCTTTTTCATATGAATGATCCAATTAATTCTGAATCCTTCTTATGAATATACCATTCCTTGGGCTTCATGATTGACTAAAATCAAGATAAAGAAAATAAATCTAAAGTAAAAACTTCAAAAATATAGCTTTCAGTCAAATCCTTGAAATCTAAGAATTACATAATAATAAAAAAATTATTTTTACAAAATATTGAAAAATTAAACCTGAAGAATCTAGGGTACAGATCTAGCCCAGATATCTCATTAATTAAGAAATCTAAGCCAAATACGCCCACATTGATAAAAAAAAAAAAAAAAACCTCAAAAGGGGAGAGTTTAGACCATAAGGTCTTCTCTCAAAATTGAAAATAAGTCAAAAATCACTTTGTAAAGTTGAAGAATAAATCAAAACCATCTAGGGTACAGATATGGTCCATCTTTCTCATTAATTAAGAGATTTGAACCAGAATCACCCATATTGATGAAAAACATCCAAAAGGGAGAGTTTAGACCATAGGGTCTTCTCTCAAAAATAAAAAATAACTCAAAAATCACCTCATGAAACCCTAGAGGTTACTTTATGGCTTATGATTTCAGATCTACCATATTAACAATGGTAGATCCAAGATCTTAGCCTAAATGATTAAAAACATAAAAACAAAAAACAAAAAAAGGGAGAAAACAATGTGAAAAATCAAAATCTAGGAGGAAAATGAGATCTAATGCTATGAACAGCATAGATCTATCGTATTCCTCCATATTACATCAAATAATCATCACACAATCTAAACAAGACATTAAAACTACATAGTTCTAAGATCACAAAATATGGGGGTCTGCCCTACGAGTCCATTCATGTCCTCCTTTCTCCTAGAACTCTCTTCACGTTTTACGGCTAGAGAAGATACTCGAGGTACTTGGATTTAGGTTTGGGGTTACAATCACACACAGGCCTTATACTACAGAAAGGGAGAAGACTAGAATCATCCTAAAAATTAAATCTAGAAAATAAAAAGGTTAGAAAAGCTTACCTAGACTTGAGAGAGCAAAGAGGCAAAGGTTCTCTTCTTCACTTGGAGCTTTTCCAATTCTGAGTACAATTCTTAAACACAATTCTCTCTCTTAATTCTCAGCCACAATCTTCAGCCATTTGCTTGAAGGGAGACCCTCTATTTATAAGCAAGAGCAAGGGCAAGGGTGGTCCCAATAGGTTCTAGAATGTTCCAATTCAGTTTTAGAAACATGAGTTGGAGTAAATATGAGAACCAATGAGGGTAAAATGGGATGGACGAAACCCTAGAGAGAGGTAGAAATAGTAACAAGGCTCAAAAATCGAGCAATTAAAAATTCGCTCAAAACTGTTCGTGTTCGCATTTGGATTGCGGACATGCCTTGTCCGCATACCAAATGCGGGCATGCCTTGTCCACATACCAAATGTGGACATGCCTTGGCCGCATACCAAATGCGGACAAACCTTGACCGCAAATCAAATGCGGACATCACAGGTTTGTTCAATTTTTCACCTTTTTTTACCCTTACCCTACACAGGCAATACTTATTTACATGTAATACCATTTAAGTAAATGTCCTTGTATTTTTTAATCTCCATTTACTTAAGATATTACATGTAAACAAGCAAACACCCCCCCCCCCATTTGAATCCATTAAAAATAGTTCTAGACCCAAATTCCAAGTGAATAAAAAGTCAACTTTCCAGTTCAAGGCTAAATTCCGGTTTTTCAGGTCCAATAAAAAGATTCAACATGTTAATACCAAGGTATTTGTTAAGATTTAAAGGCTCAAAAAATTCATTTATGCAATAACATGGCTAAAAACCTAATTACCGGGAAAAAATTATCCTGAAATCTTGCCTTAAAAATATCTCATTTTTTGGGGTCAAAAGTCAACAAAATTCAACCAGAAAAGTTTGACTTTGCGCAAAAGATTAAATTTGGGCCTTTTCCTTTGTTGTTTTGGATTCAAATGGGTTAAGGATCTCAAACCTAATGGTAAGAACTAAAAATTCCAATAAATTATTTCTCTCCTTCAAGATTTATCAAAAATCGTGCAATTTTGGGGTGTCTACAACTGCCCCTCTTTGCTAGAGTTGTAGCACAAAGAACAACAAAGAACAGACACAACTCAAAATTGCACGCTTGAAAGACATCTCATTAATTGAACTTGCTTTGGTCAAACAAATGAGTGATAAAAAAAAACATGGATTTGAAGATAGCCAATGAAACCCCTGCTTGAAGTCTGACGGGATGGTGTCTCTTCCTTATCTCAGCTTTCTTGGAGCTCTCGTGGCTATGAAAAGAAATCTGAGACAAGAAAATTTTGAAAAGAAGTTGGATTTAAAATTGACCTCTGCAAACTCAATTGCTTTTGATGTTTTTCACTTTACAACTCAACAATAATGAAGGAAATATTTTATTGAATTTTCCAGCTTGACTTTTTTTATTTGACATACCTGGGTGCCATGTGATGCCCAAACCTGTGCTTGAATACTTTGCAACTTGCTTTTGCTTCTTCATCTTCTTGCTCTCTCAATAATGATGTATGTGATGTTGCTGCCCATAACCTGCCTTTATGCTTTTCAACTGTCCAAGTGAATGCGCTCCCCTTGATTGATGGATTTGAGAATCATGATCTATTGATCTAACCTCATGCCCTTACTACCCATGATCTCTCCTTCATGTCTTCTTACTGCCCCAGTGAATACCATCTTCATGATTGGAAACCCTTGTTTAAAGGAGAAAACATGCAACTGCTTTGAAGCTTTTTTTTCTTTCAAATCCGAAGACTAAGGCTTGACTGCTTCTTCTAGATGTTGTAATTCATTTCAATGAAAACCAAGAGGAAAAGACACTGAGCATGCCCCGGTTTTAATTGCTTGAAGAAGTATTGGCCCCTCAGCAGAGATGATCCTCTTTTTTCCTTTTTCTCTTTTTTCTTTTTTTTCTTCTTTCTCTCTCTCTCTCTCTCTTTTTAACCTTTGCAAAAAGAAACCCTAATAAAAGAATGCAAATACAAAAATAAGAAAATAGGTTTTATACTAGTGGCTTCAGAATTCTCTAATTCTTGCAAAACCAATGTTTTATGAAAAGACATAAATGCTCGTCATAGGCCAAAAATATAGTTTTTTGCTTTTTTTTGTGTTTATATATATATATATATATATATATATATATATATATATATTAAAAAAAATTGATCCAATCACTTATAATCATATAGTCCAAAAGAATTAAAATCAAGTTGAATAATGAGAAAATTATTTCAGAAAATGAAGAAAGACAAAAATAAGCCTTCGGAACCTTTAGAATCATTCCCATGACCATCGGCTTGTCAATTGATGCTCCAGACGATTCTTTCAATCTGACTATTTTGCCCCAGTCTGGAAAGACATCTTCCTTCATCCAATTGAAAAGCAATTGTTTCTCCATTGTATCCATGGTATGAGAATTTATGACTTCAACTTCAGCAACAATTTCCTAATGGCAATTTTGACGACCATTAACCTGTTCACAGATGCTTCATACCATAGTTCTGATTATGTTGCTTCAGTCTTAAAAAGAAGATTTTTCTCAATCACTTGAAGAGTGACTGTATCTCAAAATAACCACCAACATGAGGACTTCACCTGGATCTATGCCAATTCTGGACTTTCCTCTCTGACGATTTCCTTCTTGTAGATTTCTGATTATTTGCCATGTAGTGCCCTTTCAGGTTTTCACTACATTTTCTCCATTTTTTTCTTTTTTCCTTTTTTTTTTAATCCTTCATCGCCAGCAACCATGTAGTCAAAACTGCCTTAATTCAAAATTTCTTAATCAAAGAGGACTTCTGAATGGGACAAAACTAAGGCTTGGTGTTTGTTTAGAAAGAAAAGGAATAAAATGCTCAAATACCATATGATCAAATAGGTTAACTGAAATTGCAATTCTTAAGGCATTTCTTCCCTTGAAATGAATACAAAATTGCCCCCCAATAATGAAGTTCTTCCTCCACTTTGATTTTTTCATTTGAAACTTATTCCCCAGTATTGAAATTCTTTTTCCATTCTTCTCTTCACAATTTTGAAGACATTCTCCAAATATCTCATAGCATTTGATGACCTCTTTTTCTTCTTTTTTTCTTCTTTTTTTCATCTTTCTTTTTTTTCTTTTTTCATTTCTTTGCCCCCTTTTTTGAAAACATCTTCAAAATCCCTTTTGAACTTCAATAATGATCCCCTCTTTTTTTTTTAAATTGTCCCTTCATTCTTTTTTTCTTATGCCTTAATAAATTTGCCCCAATGTGGGGTTACAATTCTCAGTTTAGGTTACTTGGAAAAATTTTATCAAGCTCAAAAGGTCTAACTAGGGATTTTAAAAAAATTTGGGGATATAAGAAAGAAAGGCCTCTTATAATTTTAAGAAAAGTTTGAATTTTCAAACTTGGTAGAGTTGTACTAGATGACTGGCTCAGGATTTTTCTTTTTCTCTGTTTTTTTTTTTTTTGCCTTTTTTTTAACCACCGCCACCAATGAAGATAAAATTTCAACCATAAAACATCATTCTCACCGAATCAGCCTCTTAAATCGCAATTCATATCTTAACCAAGAAACCAAATCTTTCCATATTTTCCAATGCAGAGTGCAAACTAGGAGTCATCTTCAAATGCAAAAATTTCATCTTTCAGTTTCTTCTCCATCTGATTTTTCTTGACGAGCAAGTGATGCAATCCTCTCTGCATTTTTATGAAATAAATCTCTGTACTTGCTGCTTTCAAGTGAAAATTGTGGGTCATCTTTGGTGCCAAAGGCCATAAAATTGGTCATCTCATAATTTTGCAGAATATTCTTCTCATTTCATATAAAATGTCTTTTTCTTCGATTTTGGTCTCAAAATTGAGCCCAATTTCGAAGTCATATTCAATAGGAGATATGACTCATAAGTAAAAAGGAACTTGTTGAAAACTTTTTTTTTCTTTTCTTTTTTCTACAAAAATGTTAAAGGAAAAATCTTTTTTTTTTCTTTTCTTGAAAAAGCCTTTATTGAAATCACTTCCTGACTCCTTAGAATCCTCAGGAAATGTGCATTTTATTTTATGAGGGTTTCTTTGTAGAGAACGTGGGAGTTCGAAAACTGCCCCAATTCTCCAAAACAAAAGTTGACTTTTCCTTCTTTTTCAGAAAATTTCTTTCTCCTACTGAGTGAGGCAAACCTCTCATTTCATGATTTGGGATGATATCCTTCTCTGGGGTGTTGTGCTCAGTCTCTGAAAGCAGTGACATTCCTTGATATGGAATCTGGATAGCAGCCCAGTCAATGAATGGAAGCTTAAACCTAGCCTCACTCTTTTCATTTGAATCTTCTTCTTTCTTTTCTTGTGATTTTCCTTTTTCAATTACTTCTGCTTCATTTTCTTCTTGTATGAAGAGTGATTCCATACCCTTCAAACAATCATTGTCGTCCATACTAAATTCTTGTTCAACATCCAGTGCTAGGCCATTTGTTTGCCCAAACTGCTCAAATGGAATTGTTTGCACTTCCTCTGCCTTTTCACCTGTCATTTCATTTTCTTTCAACTTGATATTAAAATCTGCCCTTGTGTGAGTCTCTTTCTCCACACGGCCCCATTCATCTTCTTTTTCAAAATAAACCCGAACTGTGGTACCAATCGAAGCAATAAATTAAGAAGGGTCAAATCTTTTTTCCTGAAAAATTGCCCGTACTGCGTTTTTTTTGTTTTTTTTAGAGAAAACCCACTAAGGCAAGAATAACCTTAGTGGCACTCCAACAGTGGGAGGAGGGTTGAGGCAGACCCTGACCTGTATATTAAAACCAATAATCAAAATACACAAGCACGGGGGGGGGGGGGGGGGGGGGGGGGGGGGGGACAAAAAACCTTACCCCTGCAAGACAATAAAATGAAACTATTTCCTGAAAGCATACAAACCAGTTCTATCTTGAAACAAACAACTTTTAACTTTAGAAGAAAGAACAACTTGAGACTCAAAAATGCATTTGGCAGAAATTTCACAGCCTTCATTTGCAAGCGCATCAGCTACAGTATTGGCTTCTCTATAAATATGTTGCACTATCTGATTAGGGATATTAAGCCTTTCTTTGATCTCTTGCCACCAAATTAGAAATTTCCAAGGGATAGAAGCCAACCCATTTACAATGTCAACTAGAATTTTTGAATCAGATTCAATTACCAGCTCTTGAAAACCATAACTATCTGCCAGACGAAGACCATCCCTTAAAGCTAGCAACTCAGCCAAGAGGTTAGATTGAAATCCATAATTAGCAGAAAAAGCTACGATCAGTGGTATGCCCTGGAGTGCTCATATGATAATCACAAATTGCAGATGAATCATAACTCTTCCCTTTGCTTGCATGAGGATTTGGCAACTTCAAAGTCACATAAGCTTTCTGAAGTAAGGTAGGCAAAAGTTCAGATGGTCTCATAGGTAGTTTTGAAAACTCCCTTTTCTTCCTTACTTCTGTTTCCTCTTTGTTAGGCTGTGTGGAAGGGACATTAATTTGGATAGGCAGCAAAGGAACTTGATGGGTTGGCTTGATAGGAGGTGGATGGACATTGATTTGAAACGGCTTTCCAGGTGACTGCACCATGTTTACTTCTGCTTCCCTTCTTTCTTCATTCTTTCTTCTTCCATTACCATTCTCCTTTTTCTGTGTAGAAAAAGTGGTAGAAGCTTCCTGGTTCAACACTGCAGAGTAATCAGCTATTTTCCCAGACTTGATCCCATCTTCAATTCTGTCTGCCACTTGTACTAGGGCAGTAAAACTAGTGGTGGTCTGACCCACAAGGTGATTGTAGAAGGGCTGCCCCAATGTCATGATGAAAGTTGAAATCATTTCTGGTTCTCCCATGGATGGCCTGACTTGTGCAGCCAAATCCCTCCACCTCTTAGCATATTGCCTTATGGTCTCATCATTTCTCTTCATCATCCTCATCATGTCATACCTATCTGGTATAATCTTAGAGTTGAACTTGTATTGTGCCAAGAAGGCATCTGCCTAGTCCTTCCACCTTCTTATCCTTCCATGATCCAAGGTGGCAAACCACCTCAAAGCAGCTCCAGTTAAGCTCCTTGGAAGAGCTGAATTAGTATGCCGTCATTCCGGCCAAACTGGCATAAAGCCCTGCAGTATAACTTCAAATGGCTCATTGGGCAGCCCGTGCCATCATATATATCAAAATCTGGGCATTTAAATGTGGCCGGTAGACTTACATCGGGGTATAGGCACAGGTCTTCAAAATTTGTGCCTTCGAATGCATTCACCCCTTTCACTTCCCTCAACTCATTTTGTATCCTCTCTAGCTTATTCATGAACTTATTTTCCATCTCCTCCCTCGTTTTTTCCTTTTCTTTTTCCTTCTCAGATTCAGTTTCCTCCTCCCTGATCAGTATAGGTTCAGGAATTGGTTGGTGAAATTCAGGTTGAGGTTGTGGCTGAGGTGGAATTGGTATTTGAGGTTCTGGCGGTGGTGCTTGTTGAGATGAAGAAGCTTGGTTTTGAGCTGCTTGGGCTTGGACCCGGTTATACAGCAGTGTTTCCAACAGCTTAGACATCCCGGCCACCTACTCTTAAAGCTGATGAAAGTCTTGAGCAGATACAGTTGATTGGTTCTCCGGATTCATTCTGGCAGCTTTGGATCTCAGCAAGTATGGACTTTGGTGCGTAGCAATGATTGCCACGAAGAGAAACCTGGAAAAAGAAGAGAAAAAGAAACAAAATTCAACTCAAACTCACACTATTTATGGATGCATGTTTGCATGTTTGGGTGTGTAAAACCCCGAATTTTCCTTAAATAATAAATTAAGTAATAAATAATATTATTGAGAGTTATAATTGATGGAAATATTTTATTATTGTAGGGGATGATCTAATTAGTAGAAATCAAGAATTTGATGCAGATCTGACCGTCCGATCATGAGATATCGTGGTATGTATTCTAATTGGGCAGGGTGTATAGGGAAGTTATAGGTGAGATGTATGTGATCAAAGAGTATAAATACCTATTAAAATAACCTAAACGTATTCTTTGTAATTCGCTCGTATTGACTAGCCGCAAGCGACAACCTTGAACGAACGAGCGACCGAATGAGAAGAAGAAGAAGAGGAAGAAGGAAGGGTGCTGGGTTGAGTTCTTCATCGTCCAGGGATTACCTCGCGCCTGTGAGAACTCTTGTTTGGAGAAGAAGGAGAGAAACCAGCGTAGAAGAGGTAGGTGACACTGTTTTATTCGATTTATTTGTATTTACGTCCGTTTAATCACAAAAGCATGTTTTTATGATATGTAATGATGTATATAGTTAGATAATCATGTTATAAATATGTTAGAATGAGTTTAGACAAGAAAAATCATGTTTTGGAACTGATTCTGTTCGTTTTCGAATGACCGCCGACCTTGACCATGCTCGGCGATCGTAGGCGCTCGTTATAAATTGTAGACCGCCATAGACCGCTTGAAGACGTACCGTCGGCGTTCGATTTTGAACTACCGCCGACCACAGACTGCCGAGGCGATCCTGAGCGATCCTAGGCGCTCTATTTAGATTTTGCAGATTTTCGTAATTTCACATCCTAATTCAATTCCAAACTATTTTTAGACAATTTTAATGATTAAATAAGATGTTTAAGACTAAAATAAATTATCTAATTCCCTGTTTTACAGAAAAATAAATTAGGAAGGTATTTAGGACATTAGTCGCCAAACTCTGAAAGAAATGGAGAAACCTAGTTTTTGGAAAACCTAACTAGTATTTAATTACTAGAACATCTTCTAAATGACATTATAAACCCAAAAACTTTATAAAGAGAATTCAGAATTCAGATGACTGAATATTGAAGTAATTGACAGATTTAATCTTTATATGCTGCTAGGCACCAACCCTTATAGAAATATTATATTTTAGGGAATTTTGGAGTCTAGTGGGTATAGCTGATTATGGATCCATAGTTGTAGCTAGATAGCTGAGGGATATGTCATTTGGGTTGAGTTACTCCTATATGCGACACGCTTCCTTTGCAAGTTAGTTTGTCTGGGAAGGTCCTATGTCTAGAGGGACACCCCGGTGAGCCGCTGGTGATTCCCTGTACATATGGATAAGCGACCATCTCCATGTATTGATTATGGTGCTGCATGCTGGTGGTACATGCTAACTCTGATGGGTACGTGTGCAATAAGTCAGTGACTACGGCTCTTGTCTAAACTGCGCTACATGAGACTTGAGTATCATTAGTAGCATTGGTCCTAAATCGCACGGTGGTATAGCAATTGGTTGAGAATCATCTCAAAAGTTTTATCTATCTTTGTGAGTCCTACAATGACACTGAAATCACAACACTTGATATTATTATTGTATACATGCTGGAGGCAGGTGAATGAGATATTGGTTGGATGCGACTGCTTAGTGCATCCTAGCAAAGTATGAATTATGTTATCAATCTTGATATTGGATTCTTATATTAGAACATGCTGAAATTCATTTCTAGAACTGTTTATCAAACTGTTTTGTATTCATGAATGATATGAATGATTATACGAGCCTGATTAGTCGATATTGCTTAATCATGCATGAACTGTTACTTTACTTATATTAACTGTTTAGTCATGCATGTGTTACCTACTGGGATATTCGTATCTCACCCTACTTTTATTTCATTTTTCAGCTGATACGCGAGAGGGGGATCTTAGTGATTTCCAAGAATAGGTAGCTGAGTATACACCGGAGGATTACTATCATCCGGATCTTGTTTGAGGTGGATGATTGATATAGACTTAGTACTTTTGATTGGATTATTATTCATTTGGATTCTATGTACTAGAGAGATGAGAGAGATAGTAACCAGTTTATTTTACCAGACTTTGATATTAACGATTGATGATCAATTTAAATGTTTATTGAGGATTTTAGGCTACACTTCCGCACATACTTGTTTCCACAACTCTGTTAGTATAATAAAGTAAATGGATTTTATTTCTTTGGTCTGGTATATTATTGATGATGTATTTGATATGGGCCAGTAACACCTTGGATTTGGTTGTTGAGCTAAATTCGGGTTGTTACAATAGCGAACTGGGTTCGGGTCGGGTGCCGGTTTGGACTGACCCGGGTTCGGGGAGTTACAGGGTGAACATGAGTTTGAATTACAATTTTTGTTTTTTGTTTTTTTGTTTTTGCTTTTCTTTTTTTTTATATATTTTTTCTTTTCCTTGTTTTGGTCGAAATTGACCTTGTAAAGAGAAGTGGTTGGTACAAATGACCATCCAAAAGAATATGGAATTTAAAGGCTTTCAAAAGGTCCCAAAGAATGAGAAATGTCTAAAATTCAGAGGCTTTTAGACAGCCCAAGATATGAGTTCTGAAATTTAAAGGCTTTCAGAAGTCCTATGATTTTGCTAAATTCAGGCTTTAGAAGGCCTATGAGGTGGGTTCTAGAATCACTCAAGCTTCTAGAGGCTTATGCAAGTGTCTAGAATTCAGAGGCTTTTAGATGGCCCAAAAGAATTGATGTTTGAAATTTAGAGGCTTTCAAACGACCCAAAAAGGTTGTATCTAAAATTCAGAAGCTTTTAGACGGCCCAAAGATATGTGTCTATAATTCAAAGGCTTATAGACGGTCCAAAGAGTAATTTTCTGAAATTTCAGGCTTTCAGAGGTCCTATGAATAGGTTCTAGAATCACGCAAGCTTCTATAGGCTTATGAAAGTGTCTAAAATTCTAAGGCTTTTAGACGGCCCAAAGAGATTGATGTTTGAAATTCAGAGGCTTTCAAACGGCCCAAAAATATTGTGTCTAAAATTCAGAGGCTTTTAGACGGCCCAAAGAGATTGATGTTTGAAATTCAGAGGCTTTCAAACGGCCCAAAAAGGTTGTGTCTAAAATTCAGAGGCTTTTAGACTGCCCAAAGATATGTGTCTATAATTCAAAGGCTTATAGACGGCCCAAGCAAAAGGTTTCTAAAATTACTCAGGCTTCTAGAGGCCTATGAATTGGTTGGTACGAAAAAGACCATCCAAAGAGTTGTTGGAATATTTTAGGGCTTCTCACATGTCCCACAAGATATGAATTGGTGGGTAAGAAAAAGACCATCCTAAGAGTTGTTGAACTATTTTAGGGCTTCCAACATGTCCCTACAAGATATGAATTGGTTGGTACAAAAAAGACCATCCAAAGAATTGTTGGAATATTTTAGGGCTTCCAGCATGTCCCACAAGATATGAATTTGGAATTAAGGCTTCCAAAGCCTCCTGAAATTACGCAGACTTTTAGGAGCCTATGAAGGGTTATAGAATCACGCAAGCTTCTAGGGGCTTATGGGGATAAAGATCTGAAATTTCAGGCTTTCAGAGGTCCTATAAGTTTCTAAATTAAGGCTTTAGAAGGCCTATGAGGTTAAAAATCTGAAATTTAAAGGCTTTCAGAGGCCCATAGAAATTTTGGAGAAAATCTGAAATTCAAAGGCTTTTAGAGGCCCATGGAAATTTTTTTGCTTCTCTTTTTTTATTTTTTTTTAAGACTTTAGATTTGATTTTTTTTCTTTTTTGAAATTTCTTATTCAAGAACAGATTTTTAAATTGAATTGTTCTTATCAAACTTTGGAGATTTAAAAATGATTTGAAATTCTTTTTTCTCATTTTTCCATTAGATTGCACTTCAAGAATGTGTTTTATAACATTGATGTGATTTGAGGTTCTATTGAAGTGTATTTTGATTCAAACACATTTTCCCTTATCACTTCCATTCTTTGAGTTAAATTACCTATTCAACTTAGGTTAAAAAAATTTTATAAAAATGCTTAACCCTTTGATTTGAGTGAGTTTTAGAAGAATTTGGATGCCATTTACTCTTATTGAAGTGTTTATCATATGTTTATATCACTTAAGAGGTTAAAGGAACCAAGTTTGTTGGCAAAAGTTGATGAAATAGCAATAAATCTGTAAAACAGCATATATAGTGCGGACTAGCCGTGACCGCATTTAAAATGCGGTCAGGTTATGTCCGTAAATAAAATGCGGTCAAGTTATGTCAGCAAATGAAATTTGGACAGGCCATGTCCGCAAATGAAATGCGGTTTATGGACGGAATTTCACTGTTCTTGTTTTTCAAGTGATTTTAATGATTTTGATTGCACATCCAAACATATGGTTCACCATTAACAAGCTTCTAGACTGTCCCAAAGTGGACTTTGACACCATATTTACAAAAAAAAAAAACATGAGGGCACATGTTCCCTCCGAAATCGGACACCATATTTATGGATTTTGAACTTTTGGTTACCTCCAACATGGATTTTGGGTAGGATGACTTCTGAGCAGAGTTTAAAAAAACTCTTCCTATAGGCTACACCAAACTTAGGATACAAACCTCATTGGGAAAAATTCCATCCCAAACACATGGACACCTTGGCACTTACTTTACATGACATGAAGATAATTCTAAAAAAATAATGATATCACCTTGTTACCTTGTGTTTACCTTCAATATGGCATTCATATCATACCTTGGCCTTGTGAACCATGCAACCGGCCTCCCCTCAATTACAAACCCATTTCCCCATCGTAATTGTTTACTTTAGCTGAAAAAAGTGTTTCTCCACCTTCAAGCGTATGGGCTTTGGGTTTTGGTTTAATGACAACTTAGATCTCAATCCTAGTGATGACCAGAATCAAAGATCCACAATGTCATCACATCATTAGCTCAAAGTTCTACGGTGAATGTTTTCACTTTCGCTTTCCGAAGTAATGACCTTGGTGCGCCAAGCTACACACATTCGGGTTCAACTTCCTATAGGTAATGGGTAGGCTGTGCAAAAGATTTAAAGTGCTCAAGTGCATTTGAAATAAAGGTGCATTCACAACGTCCCAAACCCTTGCCACTCTTTTTCGTTGCCAAGCACATTTTATTCACAAACCAAGGCAAATATGGCATCATATTGGAAATAAATAAACACAAGCAAGCAAGATATAATAAGACCCCTAAATATGCTCATGACTATTATATACCCAAAAATACCCACTAAATTCCTAGATTTCATGCTCATAATTTTCATGATCAAAACATAGCATTAAAACCAAAATTAAAGCATGTTGTCACAAAATACAGCAAAATCATGTTACAAGATAGGCTTCCCCTAAACATGTTTCTAGAAAAAATCCTATAAATTAGATTTAAACATGTTTCTACCCCAATGAGTTTTCAAGTAATAAAATCAGATTTAAAACATATCAAGCATGTCCAATAAAAATAAACAAAACAACAAGCAAATAAAATAAAAGAAAACATGAACAAATACACAAATCCAGGCTTAAATCCACAAAATCCCCAGCGGAGTCGCCAGTTGTGAGACATGGAAAATCAACCAAATGACTTCCTATCATCATGAAGCCCAAGGAATGCATTTCTTATTAATAAGAAATCATTTGATGACTTCCTATCATCATACTATGCGGGCAGCATGTTTTAAATGGCGGGATTTCAAATCTTATCCCATTTTTTAGAAACATATCCAATTTTTATTTGATTTTTTATTTATTTAAAATGTAAAAAACGAGATATTTTTTATAGAAACTATTATTTTATTCCCGATTTTTTTGTCCTTTTCTACTTCTTTGCCACGTGGGCAGTTTTTCTGAAACTTTGACCTACCATAACTCTTTCATCCGATGTCTGATTTTAGCAAACTTAGTGGCGTTGGAATCAGGTCGAGATTCTCTATCCACTGAGCTAGAGTTTGATAGCAAATTCAAGTTTTTAGCAGAAGTGCAAAACTGCTCACTGGACCCAATTTTGCTCATATCTTCTTCTCTGGGACTCCGATTCCGGCAAACTCACTTGCGTCAGAATCGTGTCGGGATCCTCTATCTTCTGGGATCAAAGTGGGCAGTTGAACTGGGCTTAAGAAGAAAGGCAATTTCTGGTCCCCCTAAGTTTGACCGGCCCATAACTTCTTCATCCGAACTCCGATTTAAGCAAACTCAGTTGTGTTAGAATCGTGTCGAAATTTCCTTTTCAAGGGGAAGAAGCATGGTGATTGGTTTGCACCGGATCAAAAAGTCAATTTTTTGACCCTCTCAGAATTTGACTTTTCCTGTTAGGATTTTCATTCTTTCATTTCTGGGGGTGCAAAAATGAGGTGGTGACTACAGGGATTCCTTACAATCCATACTACCAAACCAAATGAACAGTTTATTGTTATGGGAAATAGAGTTAGAGTTGCAGTTGAAGCCATTAGGACTTACTGTTTAATCTTTGATACTAGTGTAAAATCCTGAATTTTTATTTTTATTTAAAAATTTTGGATTTTATAAATTTTATGTTAATCAGGTAGTTTAATATTGTAGGTGGAAGGGTAAGGGTTCAATTGAGGAATTTTGATCAAGTCAAGGATAAATATTAAATTATTCAAGGTAAGAATTAATTACTAATATTATTGGTTAAGTGTGTAAATATTGTGGAGTGGCATTGTAGGTGATCATTTTTGTTTAAATTTTTATTTGTTTGTGCATGTAGGTGTAGACACCCCAAATTGCATAGTAAAAATGAAGAATAATTGGCAAAAATCATTATTTCCTTTGAAACCAGCACAAAATTTGAGAAATGTGCATTTTTCCTTGTATCCGACAACTCAGGTCGGATACAAGCATACCTCTTTATATCCGACATAAGTTGTCGGATATAAGCAGACCTTAATGTATCCGGCGACATATGCCGGATACATATAGGCACTCTTGTATCCGACCTGATATGTCGGATACATTATTTTTGCTCAAAATTAAGGTTTTCTGAGAGTTTTCACTTTTTACCATCATATCCTTCATTAAAGGAGTGGAAATCTCGGAAATAGCCTTAGGGTTAAGGTTGGTGGGCTCTAGACATTAGTTTGTATCTACCATCCCACCAACCCTAACCCTAGCCTTTGTCTATAAATAGGAGGCTCCTTCTTAAGCAAATGGCCAACAACTCTTGCCAAGAACTTTTGCCAAGAAGTTGGAGATCAAAGAGCTCCGAGTGAAGAGGGGAACCGCTACAATCTTGCTTCCAAAAGCCCAAGTAAGCCTCAAACCTCTTTTTATTTTTCTGTTTTTACATTCTCGATCTAGATCTCTTCTTCTACCTTTCTGTAGAATAAGGCCTCTTCTATGTGTGTGAAAACCCTTCCTCTACTCAAAGTACCTCGAGACTCCCCCTAGCCATAAAACGTGAAGGCGGGATCTAGGGGAAACGAGACTGAGGATTGATCCTAGTATTAGAACCTTGTTGGAATAAGCCTTTTGATTCTATGAAAACCGTTTCATATTCAAAGTACCCCAAGATTATCTTGAAGAACCCTGTTTAACGGGGAGAGAGAACTAAGGGAAACGATAATGGAACGGAACCCTAGGTTGTTTTAGAACCCCATTTGATTGATTTAAATTTATGCTATATGTTATTATATTGTTAAAGAATGGATTTTTACACATGCACACATAACACTTGTTTTGTCGGATTTGGCTTGTATTTTGGATCTATTGCCGTCATTATGGTAGATCTAAAATAAATAGCCCCAAGCAATTCTGGAATGTTCGTTATCGATTTCAATCAAGTTTATTTCAAATCTTGAAGGCCTCTAGGTCTAACCTCTCGGTTTTGAGCACTTTTTGCTCAATTTTGGGGTTTTTGGCATATCCTTTCCAATCAGAGAGGATGGTGAGCCGAACTTGTGCCCCATTTCTTCTTAGAGGTTCTTCAATATCTTTTCAAAATGGTTTTGATTTATCTTGCACGGATTCCACACACTTTATCACTGTTTGAGTTGATTTTCTTCAAAAAAAAGGCTTAACTTGACAGCAACTGTACCCCAACTTCGGACACTCGTAACTTCATCGTCCGGATGAATTTTAGAGTGATTCTAGATCCATGGAAAAGGTGAGGCTGTCTAGTTTATGCCTGTAAAATTTCATTAATTTCTAACGGGCGGATTTTTGACACCTCTCTGTCGAAGTTGATAGGTCAGTTCAGGTCTGAATACATAACTTGTCACTTCGACTGAGCGCCATGTGTTCGTTTTAAGTCCGATTCAAATTATTCTTGTTTCTAAGTTTTCCTTTGGGAGTCTAGTTTCAAATCTAGTTGGTTTCATAATTTTTTGACTCCATTTGTGTCGTTGGTAACAGATTTACTCAGAACGGCTCAATGGCACTTTTCTGGGCAAACCTGTGATCCTCGGGGCCTGTTCGGGAGATCACCCAAGGCACATCCGAATGGATTTTTGTATGAGGCTAGTTTCATCTGAAAGATGGCCATACAGACTTCATTCACACCAAATTTCATGGATTTATATGGAGTCAATTTTTCTAAATAATTTTCCAAACTTGCCCACTTGCCACTTTTAACTATCTCCAACAGCACTTTTAAAAGGAGGATAACTCCTAGGATTTCAACCGGATTTAATTGGAATTTTGCATGAGTTTCTTATTTACCATAATCTTTCAAATGGATTTGGGTTGGTTCAATTTAAATTGGATTTAAATGATTTCAAGACAAATGGCATGATCTTTTACACGAATTTTCCGGATCTGACTCAACTTGGTTTTATTCAAATTTTGCTTTGATTTCCATTTATTGGTGATATTCCATAAGTGATATTGACATAAAAGAGGATCTGGAATTCATTTGGATTTTCATGTGAAGATATCATACATTTGTTTTATCCTTTTTCAAGGTTTTTGATGAGTTTATCAAGCTTTCTCATTTTTTAGCATGAACAACACTTGGCAACCACCTTGTGTGGGTGAATGGGGGTGCCTAACACCTTCCCCCATTCATAATCTAATCCCCTTACCCATCTCTGGATTTGATTTTCAAGTAGAGTTATTTTTACTCTAGTATTTGCCTTTTAGCTCTTTTTGCTTATTTTGAATCTTTTGGTGTCCATTCACACCCCAAAACTCTGAATGGTGGCGACTCTCCCAATTTACGTTGAGCCCGTGTGATGACGAAGGGGAATCATCTTCGATGATTTTTTCCATGTTACACAGTAGGATAAGTGATGTGGCTTTATATGATAGTGTAAGAGCTGATGGTGTATATAGATTGGTGGTGTGGCGAGGTAGCTGATTATGAAAGAGTTAAATATGAAATGAGGCGGCAAACAAGAGGTTATAAATAGTGGTTGTTTTGGGTTGCTTGGTTTTGGTCGATTGATTCTAAAGGCTTCTGGAGAAGAAGAGTTGTCTGAACATGAAAGCATCTAGAGAAGAACAAAGGAAGAGAGAGGAAGGAGTGCAATCAGATCTGGAGAAAGAAGAGCCTGAGTTGATCCAAAGAAGAGAGAAGGTTCATATTTGTCTCATGACTGGGAAAACATTGTGAAAGCTATGAGAATTTCGTTGATCTCTGTTGTAGATCAAGTAGGTATTGTTGTGTTTAGGATTTGGTTTTCAATTTAGTGGAATTTTAAGAAATTAATCACAGTAGAACAGTGTGCGCACCTCGGGGCGCGGAAAAAGCGTGTTACATGTTTTATGGAGTCACCACTACCTGAAACAGTGTAGGTAGACACCTTGTTTGATTTTTTGGTATGCACCAGTGATTCCGGATAAGTGACCAGATTACAACCCAGGGAAGTCCTTGAACACCCTGGGTTGCCCCGCCGAAACGGGTTCCCTTAAATCAGTTGGATCATATTTAGGCTGATTTACTATTATTAAAATTTTTTATCTTTTATTTTTTTATTTTTTTATTTTTTTTATGATCACATGTGTACAAATATTGGAGGAATGGGGGTTGCTTTGCTACATCCTATACAAATTATAATACATATGATACATATAAAAAAATCCAAAATAAAGAAATCCAAATCAAATATTTCAACATGGAGCAATGTACTTGGTTATTTCAAAAAATATATTTATTTATTTATTATTTTTTATTATTCTTTTCTTTTTCCTTTTTTTTAATTTTATCTTTCTCATATATACAAGGGATTAGAGGAGTGGGGGATTGCTATACTACATCTTACATGCACATAAGAATTCTAAAGTAAAGAAACCCAAATTAAAAAGAATAAAAAATGGGGGCTAATTCGACCACTTCCAATAAAATGTTTTAGACTCTATTATATAATAACATATCTACATTGGAAGAATGGAGGGCCACTATGTTACATCTCATGTAGTAAAATAAAAATAAATAAAACAAAACAAATGTAAGTAAGAAAATCACAATAAACAAAGAAAACAAACAAAAAATGAAACAATCTGAACTACTGCCGCTATCCGCATTCAAAGATTCATATCTCCCTCAATTCTCAACCAAATTGTGCAAAATCTAATTCCCCAGAATCATAACTTTAAGCACTAAAATAACCTATAGCAGTTCTTAAAAATTCATTTTCATTTAAGAGATATGAAACTGCAAAATTTACTATTAGACATCTCCCTGTGAAAATCTGAACCAAAGAAAATTAAAAATAAAATACCTACTCATAGTGTAGGGTCTCAAGCATATTTTTACACTAAACTAAAATAAAAATACCACAAATCTAATGAAGGACTCCAGACTTGTATCAAACTAAAACTAGGTCAAAAAAATTGGTTTATCTAGAAAACAAGTGCAAGTCTAATGCAGAAAAAACTCAGAACTTTACATCTTTGTCTTTTTTTTTTCTTATATGATAAAATTACCCAAAGCCATCAAATATATATACATGTCTCTCACCAATCATGTAATCTCATCTCAAAAATTATAATGAAAGAGAGGTCTCATACAATGTATTAGACAAATGACTCACTTGTTATGGATTCACACTTTAAATCAAGTCTTAGAACCTTGGTGTGTCGTGAACAGCAGTTTTTATTTCTCCCTCCTTGCTCGTGGACGTCCCTCTTCTTTTCTCCACTTCTTCCTACTTGCTGTATTTTTTTCAAAGAACTCTCTTACTTGCTCCCTTCCTCTTTGCTCCCAACTTCATGCCTTTTATAGAGAATTCCCACCCCTTCAACTTCTTAATCTCTAACATTTCCTCTTCCTCTCCCTAACTTCTCCTCTTCCTCTCTTAAACATCTAACTCCTCCACTTCCTCTCTTAAACACCTAAACTCCTAACTCCTCCTCTTCCTCTCTTAAACACCTAAACCCCTAACTATTCCTCTCTTAAACACCTAAACCCCTAACTCGTCCTCTTCTTCTCTTTAAACACCATCATTTATTTAGGTTTGGTCAAAGTCTATTTTGTCCCATAGTTTTTAGGCTTATATTTTTTTAAGCTTAGTCTTAATATCTCAAGAGAACATGAGTTGGACCAATTCATCCAACTCACTTTGTTTATATTTTTTTATTTTCTTTTAATCTCAAAACTTTTATTAAATTTTTTATTTATGTGCATAACAAACCCATTAGGAAACTTATCTTATTTACTAAAAGAACCCCAAAATTTTTAATTTATCATTGGTCACATGGCAACAACCATGGCGTACACGTGGCTGCCATGTGGCATCCAATTTCAATTTTATAAAAATCCCCAAACTATCCTTTACTTCTTTTATCCATAACTTAGTCTTTTGAGATCCGATTTGAGCACGGTTTGGTGCATCGGAATTGTCTCAGAATTCTCTTTATTATGGGTTTGTTATTTCAAAAAGACAGGTCCACTATAAAAACCTCGATTTACGTGCCCAAATATATGCTGGTTTAAGATATGCTTCTTGAGCAATTTTATGGTGCAAAAATGGGGTGCTGACAGCTGCCCCTCTTTATCAGAGTCACCTTGGTGATGAATGGAAAAGAATAAAAAGAACCCTATTTTTGCACTTTGAATTTCTGTTGACATAAACGATGAGTCAGGTCCTTTAATGTTTTCAAAGATGCAGAAGCGCCGGTGCAAGCTCCGTGTTGCTTTGGCTCACTTCCAAGTTCTGGGGATTTTCCTTGCCATTGGGTGTTTGGAATTTTTCCCCTTTTTTAGTTTGAATTGAAAAGGATGGGTTAGACTTAGACTCACCGACTTGTTTCGGCGTTGATGCAAAAGTGCTTCAATAGTGTTCTTTTCCACTTGTTTTTTTCCTTTGACTTTTGACTTCTTCTTTTATCTTTTCACTTTTCCTTTTTTTTTGTAGGTTTTTTTCTCATTTTTTTTTTGTTTTTTTTTATTTTAAGTTTGAAGTTCTTTATCCCCCATGTAGGTACACTACCCCTTAACTCTATTTGGCTTCTAAAGGGTTTAAAAGTCACTGCTGTCCAGCATGCCGAAGAGCTCCGAATCCTGGTTCAAATCCTATGATACAAAAGTGGTCAAATGAAAATTACAAAATGGGTCATTTGCCTAGCAATTCTTCATTTTGTCTGCTTCTTCATGTCTTGATTCTCTATCATTTTGAGGAACGGTAACATCTTGTTCAACTTTGCGGAGGCGCCTTGCTCCTTAAGGACATCTTGTCCTTCAGTCTTTGAGACGCTTTGCTCCTTTTCAGGTCTTTGCTCATTGTTCTTCAATCGGAAGGCTTTGGCCTCAACTTTTTTGCGGTTTGGAGATTCTCTGTTCCAAGGACGCCATGTCCTTCAGTCTTGGGAGACGCCTTGCTCCTTAAGGACACATTTTCGTGTCATTCAGATGTGGGAGACAACTTGCTCCTTAGGGACACATTTCCGTATCATTTAGATGTGGGAGACAACTTGCTCCTTAGGGACACATTTCCGTGTCATTCAGATATGGGAGACGCCTTGCTCCTTAGAGACACATTTCCATGTCCATTTAGATGTGGGAGACCCCTTGCTTTGAAGGTCTTCAATCTTGGGAGACACCTTGCTCCATTAGTTTAGGAGTTGCCTTGCTCCAGGGACGCCTTGCCCTACTCCAAGGATTCCTTGCCCTTTCAGTCTTGAGAGACGCCTTGCTCCATTAGTTTCGGAGTCGCCTTGCTCCAGGGACGCCTTGCCCTTTTAGTCTTGAGAGACACCTTCCTCTCTGTGGTTGGGAGACACCTTGCTTCAGGGAGGCCTTGCCCTTTCAGTCTTGAGAGACACCTTGCTCTCTGTGGTTGGGAAACGTCTTGCTCCTTAATTTCAGAGTCGCCTTGCTCCAGGGACGCCTTGCCTTTCAGTCTTGAGAGACGCCTTGCTCTCTGTGGTTGGGAGACGCCTTGCTCCTTAAATCTTCAATTTTCAGAGACATCTTGCTCCTTAGGGTCGGAAGGCACCTTGCTCCTTTTGTCTTGGGAGGCGCCTTGCTCCTTATGTCTTGCTTTTTGGGAGGCGCCTTGCCCCTTAATTCTTCAATTTTGGGAGACATCTTGCTCCTTAGGGTTGGGAGACACCTTGCTCATTCAATCTCTGTCCAACACGTGAGATGTGCTAGGGATATCTTTGTCTTGCATCCGATGTGTGAGTACACTGTGATGGATTTCTTCTGCGTCCAATGTGTGACTACATTGCAACGATTCTGTCTCGCACCCAACATGTGAGATGCACTGTGGTGGCTTTGTCTGTCTGTTTCAAGTTTTGTTAGTACCTACAAAAGTTCATGTGGAGTTCAGTCAATTGGACTTTATCTGTTTATTATCAAAATTACATGTAAATTCAAGCAATTTCTCTTTGATTAAAATCTCTTGGGAATTCATTAAAAGTTTGGAGTTTCCCCTTTAAAGTGGGTCCATGACAAGACTAGTAATCTTTGGGTAAGTCACCCAACAATCTCATTTAGACTTATGAAGTGGTTCCTCCCGGCACTCCCTGCGAGGGTCTCAACATTTTTCGCCTTCAATAGCATGCCCTAGGTTGAAATAAGGGGAATTGTTTTGGTCCAGGGGGTTTTTTTGGCACTGCCCTTTCCCCAGCTCTTTTGCCTTCCTCTCTTGTTTTTTCTTTCCACACCCTTGTCTGAGGGTTATGGAATGGTTTTTCTCTCAATTGGTTCCTTCTCTCAGGTTTGGTGTCTCGCCCCTGTCTGAGGGTCCTGTCAATTTATCCAAAGATAAGAGAAGACTTATCAGTAGGACAAAATGTAGGCTTTGGTTCCAGTGTTCAGAAATGAAGGATAAATGGGCTCAAACCCTATATAGCTTCATTGTATAGATAACCATTATGTCTAGCTAAAGTTATTTTGTCATTTTGGTTCCATCATTGCCAATTCATTTGAGATTCAGTGTTACATTCTCTGTAATCAGAAAGGACTTCATAATAGGATGAAACATAGGCTGGGTTCAAAGGTCCAAAAGAAATGGTATAGAGGCTCAAAATTGATTAGTGGGGTAAGTGCCATGTTCTGTCCATTTTTCTTGTTAGGGCTTGCTTCATCTTTTGTCTCCTCAACTTTGTGCCCAACTTTGCTTGGTAGTTTTTTCTTCTTTTCCATCTTTGTTCTTTCCTCTTCTTCTTTCTTTCTTGGGTTCTTTATCCCAATCTTTGACTTTTCTTTTGGGGGTTTGCCCCAATTCTTGTTTTCGCCTTTTTTCAAGGGATTGTCCCAGTTCCTTTTTCTCATTCTCGTTTCCTAGGTTTCACCCTGTTTCCCCCCGTTTTGCCTCTTTGTTTTTAGGGTGCTTTTCACTTTGCCCTATCTTCACCTTTGTCTTTCTTGTGTCTCCAATTTCATGAAGCTTCATGCCCAAGTTCGAGGATAAAACATGGTAGAGTTAAGGAAGAAATTGTTAGGCCCAAAGTGTCTTGCTAGGGTTTCATCTTTTGTTCGATGATTTTTGGAGAAACCCAAGGATGGCCTTTCATCCCTTCACAGAGAATGTAACACTCACTTGTCTTTACACAATTAACTGGCTTAAGAACCATTCTCATCTCTATTCATTTTGTCTTTTCTTCTTTTCTTTTTGACTTTGCCCTAATTTGGGGTGGCTAGACATAACGTGGGTTAGAAATGAGATGATCAAGCTCAACATGTTGACTAGTGGAATTTATTTGAAGTATATTAGCCAAAAATGGCCTCTCAGCATTTCATTGGGATCATTGATCCTAGATCACGTCAGTGACCCCCGACTGGTATAGTCACCTTGCCCTTTTCCTTTTTCTGTCTCCAATCACAGCTTGCCCCAGTGTTTGGAAAGGTAGGTTTCAAACGTGCAGGGGATCCCTTGACTAGGTCGAGACCCACACTGTTCGTACTGTTTGGCACATTCCATCTGTCAAATTTGATTGGCCAGGTTCATCCCGAGATCACCGTCATGCCTTGGTGTGGTCCAACACTCTAGTGATTTCCCAAAAGATTTCATTAGTTGGAAAAAAGAAACATGCTGTCAAGTTCATAATTGAAATAAAAAGAAAAGATAAACAAAAAAAAAAGCAGCAGAATATGTAAGGAGTGGCCCATGCAAATCAGCATTCTTGGAATTCAGTTGCATGCCATGGGAGGAAGCCTTTAAGTGCTCTTCTTGCCACTTTCTTCCTCATTATCTCCTTCCTCCAATAGGGAGATATTCAATTCAGATATCGGGATACAGGCTGACTTGTCAGTGATGTCTTGGCCTTCAATAGATCTTGGTTGCTTGACAAGTTCCTTTAGAAACCCTTGATCAATCAAATCTTGTATGTCATGCCGCAGATCCCAACATTGCTCTGTGCTATGTCCTGGGGATCCCGTTTGGTAAGCACAAAATACATTTGGATTGTATTTGCGACTAGCTGATGCTCGAGGGCTAGGCCGTTTAGGCTGCAAGAGGCCCTCCTTCAGTAAATCACGTAAGATTTGGACTGGCTGGACGTTCAAAGGGGTGAACTGCCTCTTGTGTCTGGCTTTCATTTCTTCTAGGGTTCTCTTTGGGAGATCCTTCGAATGATTCATCAATTTGTCATGCTTCCCTTTGCCATAGTAGACATCCAGCTTCTTCATGAGTTGGGGATCATCTACTGCTACGGCTTTTTCTTTCCCTCTTTGCACTCGACCATCTACTAAAGTGGGTGGAAGGCTCACTTCTTGATTACTCTGGGGTATCTTTCCCTTCATGCTTTTAATCTCTTCTTCAAGAACCCCTACTCGAGATCGTAGCTCAAAATTTTCTTCCCCTAACGCTTCCCAGCATTTGTTCCATGTTTCTTCCCTGATTGTTATTGTCCGTAGTAGGCTCTGTAGAGAGGCCACTATGCTTGTTATTTGTTGGGCTACATCATGATTTGTCCCTAAGGTACGGTCCATGTTGATCATTGATGGGGTTCCTGCCAGGAGAAACAACCATTAGAAAGCAGAGTACATGATATGAAATACCAAGATGCATGATGATGATGATGTTTTTTTCCTTTTCTTTTTATTTTTTTTTCTTTCTCTTTTTGTTTCTTTTTGTTTCTTTTTTTTTCTTTTCTTTTTCTTTTCTTTATCTTTTTTTTTCTTTTTTTTTCTTTTTTTATTTGGCGGAGGATCGATTTTAAGTTCCCCAACTTCAAGAAGATCTTGGACTGTATGACGAAAGCCCCAGCATCCATCAGTATCATGGCCTTATGTACCCATGTAGTACTCACAGTTCTTGTTTGGATCATAGCCCCTCATTTTTTACGCCTTAGGATTTGGCGTTGCCAGTTGCAGATGACCCTCTCTCAAAAGTGTTGGTAACAATTCAATCAGTGTATATGGAAGCGGAGTAAACTCCCGGTTCTTTCTTTCTTCCTCGGTGAGACGCCTCCTGAGTTGATACGCGATATTGTTTGTGGGGGGAAAGCTTGTGCTTCTTGAGGAAGGGATGCGAAACGGCGTGGAAGGTTGTACGTGGTTAACTGTACTTGTGCTATAGTCATTCTCCTACTTCTTGCCACTTGAGATTGTTCAATGCAACAAGCTTGTCATGGAACCTCCGAGCTTTTCCATTTTAACCGCATCCTCAATTCTATTTGCTACCATGATTAGGTCAGTGAAACTTACAGCACACTGTCCCAACAGCATTGTGAAGTATGGTTGTCCCAGTGATGATATGAACAAAGAAGTCTGCTCTTGTTCAAGAATAGGGGGTTGTACCACGTTTGCCAGTTCCATCCACCTTTTAGCGTAATCTCTCACAGACTCACTATTCCTCTTTGACAACCTCTGCAATTCAGTTCTGGTTTGAACCATTTGGCTATGTAAACGGTACTGTTGGATGAACATGGCAGCGAGGTTGTTCCATGTCTTAACCTTCTACTTATCTAGACTTAGGAACCAAGAGTATGCTGCTCCAGTTAGAGATCTCTGGAAGAATTGAACCATAATCTTCTCTTCCTTCGCATATTGACACATGTCGCCAATATACGATCGTAAGTGTATCAAAGGACAACCAGTGCCGTCAAAACTATGCAGTTCGGGACATCAGAATTTTGCTAGCAATTGGATGTCCGGGAAGAAACACAGGCTCTCAAGAGTGGTTTCATCCTGCACTGGGTTGGCCTGGAGTTGCTTCAAGAGGTCTTCTTTCATTGCAGCTGTTAGCACCTCATTTTTGCACCCCCGGATGTGCTGAAAATGAAAACCCTAGCTGAAAAGTCAAACCCCGAGGGGGCAAAAAGTTGACTTTTTGGTCAAGTGATGGTTGGCCACCTTGCCTCATCTCAATGGATAGAGGGTCCCAACACGGTTCCAACGCAACTGAGTTTGCTGGAATCGGAGCCCGGATAAAGGATCTACAAGCCGGTCAAACTTAAGGGGGAGCAGAAATTGACTTTCTGCTAAACCCCAAATCAGGTGCTTAATCCTATCCCAATGGATAGAGGACTCCGATACGGTTCCAACGCAACTAAGTTTGCTAGAATCGGAGTCCAGATGAAGGAGATATGAGCTGTTGAAGTTTCCGGGCAACAATGCCAAAAACTGCACACGTGGCAAAGAAATTGCACACGTGGCGAGAAACACAGAAAAATATCTCAAGGGGCAATCCGTAAATATCCAAAATCCACAAAATATCTCAGGGTTTAATCCAAAATTGCACAGAGGGCAATCTGCGAATGTCTCAGTGTCAAATCGGTCAAATCGGTCAAATCCAGGGGCAATCTATAAATATCAAAAATATTGGCAGAATAACCAAAATTCAATTATCAAAAATCGCCCGACAAACTCTTTGATTCCATACCTGACAGAAATTAATTGCTAATCAAGTGCAAAAGTAACCGAAATTTAATTTCGGTTACACATGGTTTGTAGTATAACCGAAATTAAATTTCGGTTATACTACATTTGCTTCATAATCGGAATCAAATTCCGGTTATTCAATTTTTGTCTATAAAAGCTGCTCAGCAGCTCATCTTCGGGGGTTGGATGGTTTTTTGGCTCTGCCCTCTCTCCTACCCTGTCCGAAGCCTTCTTCTTCCCTTCCTTAATCCCTTTAAACCCTTGCAAACCCCATTCCAAGCTCCTAAAAACCTTCCCACTCTCTTCTCCCCCCATTTTGCTCAAGAAGGAGGCCTAGGAGATCTCTTCGAGTAAAGGAAGTGCTGTCCAAGTGTAGTCTTAGTCCAAAAGAAGGGGAAGCACATCCCAAACATACTTTTAAGCTCAAGGTAAGCTTCCTTGCATCATTTTATTTAACATATATGAAATATGGAGTGATTGGAGGCATGTGTGCATACATGATGTGTTGTTATTGGATATTGTATGTCTCCCTCCCATATTAGTCTCTTTTGTATGCTCTTTCAAGAGTTTTCGTCTCTTGAGGTAAGAGGAGAATTTCCGGTAGTAAAAAGAGAGTATGGAAAGTGGTTTGGGTGATTCAAAAGGGGGTCACCCAACCGTATACGGCCACTGTTTCGCTTGTTTTATTTTCACCAAAAGGAGGAGCATGTTCCTCTTGTGTGTGCCATCTAATGTACCCCCCCAAGTAACCCCCATTCTTTCCCCTTCTTGAGATACCATATGCTTAAGCTAGATAGGTGATGTAGGGTGCATGCTAGGTATGTTTCTCATTTTGTTTATGTGAACGGATGGTTGACGTACGGGTGTGTGGATTCATTCTCATATGGAGTGTGCGTATGGCTACTTTTATGCAAGCATATCATCTCACTGGCTGTCCTTTTTGCATGCTTCATCATGGTATTTTTCACTTCACCAAGTTGCTGTTTTCGACCACTTGAGGTCACCTCCATTGGGTTTTGCATGTGCTCCATGAATATATTCATATCATCATTCATTAGAAGCCTACCTAGGCGTGTTAGTTGCTTTGTTGTTCAGGGTCCTCTTGTATGCATGAGGGTGGTTTTTCAGCCCTTAGGTGTTTGATTTTGAAACACCCTAAAGGAAGAGCCAAATGGCTCTGTTTGAACCACTGTGGGCCCACACAAGGGCCCACGGAGACCTTATACATGCCGATAAACCTCGTGGATTGGTTTTCTGTCGAAAAAAGTGAAAAAGTGGTTTCCTGCAGGTTAACCGAAAACTCAGATCGGTTATACTGTATTTGGTGTTTGACCGAAATCAATTTTCGGTTACTTTGAAAACTCACTAAAAACCAGTTTTTTGATGCTTATTGATTTGCTGTGATTGTTTAAACCGAACTGGTTGAACCAGCAGGGTTTCCAGGTCAACCGGAAACCCAAAATAGGACACGGGCTTCTAAGCCCAAGTTGATTCATTGTGGGCCTTCCAACGGGGCCCATCCAACCCAAACTATTCATTTTGTGTTAAATGAGATAATTGAATTAATCCAATGGACCAAACTCTGCGAGGCCCACCAAAGGCCCGACTTGGGTCATGTTTGTTAGGATAATTGGTTTGGCCGTGACCGCGGGTGCGGGCCTATCGGGCCCACTAAATCCTATCAACCCAACTGGGTAGGGTCCAATGCCTTGACCCAGTGAACCATGGTCCACTCGGTCCAAGTCTAGACTAATGGGCCCCAAGCCCAAAGTCTAGCCCACTTTGAGAATTAACATAAGATGAATCCAAATAAGACACTTGGCTACCATCGTGGGCCCGCCCAGGGGCCTGCGAACAAATTCCAACCCACCTTGGTATGCAAATCACTTAATTTCCAACTTGAACCTTAAAGTAAAATCAACTCATTGAACCAAGGCCCAAATGGTCTCTCAGGCTTAGAATGAGGCCCCACCAGAGGCATGTGGGCTGGACTCAGCCCATCAAGGAACCCGTGGGCCTTCCAACGAGGCCCTCCCAATCAGACTCAGATCACTTTAAGCTAAAAAGATAAAATCAAGTAAAGGGACCCATACCACTTTGGCGGTCCCGCAAGACTCAAATAAAATGGCATGTTGGAATAGGAATCAGGTAAGATAACCAAAAGTTGACTCAAAACCAGGATAGGACCCGTCATTCGATAGGGCAGACCGGGGTGTCTACGGACTTCCCCGGACCGTAAATGAGACTTGGCTTAGAATCTCTAGCCGCAGACCACCTAATAGAAAAAAATAGGCACCCACGTGTCTGCCTGCACCCCATCAGGCAGTGGCAACTCCAATTTCCCAATTTACCCATCCGGAGGAACGCGCGATTCCGCGTGCGCCCCGCCGTGCAGTGTTTTCACGTGCGCACAACAGCCATTCGAGCCTTATTGTCTTCCTTCATTGCTGCCAATATTTCCTCAAGTTGGGCCTCCCGTGCCCTATTCCAGTCTTGCTCTCCCTGCCCCAATTGGACCGACACAAATGGTTCTTGTTGTGGAGGATGAATGGGAACTGTGCGCGCGTCGGAAACGCGACACGGGAAAATTCGGAGTCGCCACCGCCTGATGGGGTGCAGGCGGACACCTGGGTGCCTAATCTTGTTTATTTAGGGCTTTTGGTCTGCGGCTTGAGATTCGGAGTTTGGTTCTCGGTTGTGGTCTGGGGAAGTCCGTAGACACCCCAGTCCACCCCGTCGGATGACGGGTCCCATGGGTTCCCTGATTTGAGTTAGCATTCTATTTGGTCTTCACTCGATTCCTAATCCAGCATGCTTTTTGTTAGGTCTCGGTGGGACCACCTGCGTGGTGTGGGTCCCTTTAGTTGATTTTATCTTTGCTTTACTTAAGTGATCTGGGTCTGTTTGGGTGGGCCCCGTTGGAAGGCCCAACCAGTGTCCTGGATGGGCTTGAGTTAGCCCGTGTGCCTCTGGTGGGCCTCTGTCTAACCTGGGAGGCCCTTTGGGCTTTGGTTAGTTCAATTGATTTTACTTTAGGTTCAGATTTAAAATTTAAGTGTTTTTCATGAAAAGGTGGGCTGGATAGGTTCATGGGCCCCTAAGGTGGGCCCACATGGTGGCCAAGTATTTTTATTGGATTTATCTTTTTAATCTGCCAAAGTGAGTTGGACACTGGGCTTGGGGCCCATAGTCCAAATCTGGGCTTGTAAGCCCAAGTTACCAGAAGTTAGGGTTTGCACCCTTCCTTGGTTCGGTTGGTGGGCTTTGGCGGGCCCGGTAGGCCCTTGCCCTTGGTCTCGGCCAAACCACGCAATTCATGCATCAATTTCACATAACAAGGCTCGGGTGGGCCGCATTGGGTTTGGCCCGCCCGGTTCAAATTGTTCATTTTACTTAAGTTATTTAATGGCATGCTTTGGTGTTTATTGGGCTTGGTGGGCCCCGTTGGAAGGCCCACTGGAAGTCAAGTTGGACCGGGAGTCCAAGTCCCATGTCAGGTTTCCGGGTGACCCGGAAACCCTGTTGGTTTATCCAGTTTGGTTTGGAAATGGCACTCACATCCAGTAATAATTACAACAAGAAAATACACAAGATTGACACTCTATCAGGGAAAAATTGGCTCACTGTGCTGGGTCCAAGGGGAGGTACCCGGGGGCCCTGTGGGCGGAGCGAAGCGGAGGTACACGGGGTGGGGTACCTCCCTGCACCAAGGAACTAGTTGGATGCGCAGCGAACAAAGGGGGTGGGGGTGCGGGGGGCGAAGCCCCAGGGTATTTTCGGAATTTTTCAAAAATTTGGCAATTCGGCATGTTTTAGGGGTATGCGCTCACTTCCTGAAGTGAGCGCGAGCTCAGCTTGAGATGGGCGCCAGCTCGGCGGGTAGTGAGATAAAAGGGGCGCCTACTTCCTAAGTGAGCGCAAGTGAGCGCCAAGTGGGCGGCTACTCACTGCGATTTTCAACTCTCTGTTAATTCGAGACATCCATCTCTAGCCGATCTTTTTCGGCCTGTAACTGTTCCACTAGTCTCCTAACATGCCCAGAACACTTCCCAACTAATTTTGGATTTAATCTAAACACATTTTATTTCAAGTTGTAATTCACTTTCATGCTCGGACTCATGATATTCCAGAAAACCAGAAAACTCACAATACAACCATGCAATCGAATAATATGCCCAGAACACTTCCCCGGGCTTCGACCACTCCCCAGAAGGCACTCACACTTGTATTCAAATTAACTAAACTACTTCATCCCACAACTCCCAATCTCTTTAAAGAGAAAAAAAAGCCAAACCCGATAAAAAAACAAACAGCTACAGATGCATTAACAGCTTACAAAAAAAAGGGGGGGTGATAGGAGCATGCTCAAGGGTGCACAAGCAGCAAATAGCATGTTAGCAAGTCCAGCACAATAAAAACAAAAAAAACAACATGCAGACATTACATGCACTTTCATCCACAGACTGGTCCTTCAAGCAGGCACACTAACATCCGAAGAAGGGAATGAGGAGGGGGGTTCACAGGGATACAATGGATGAAGGGAACTTGGGGAACATGCTCCCTTTTCTGCGCGAGCAACACATGCAACTTCCTCTTCCGTACTTGGTGGTCTTCATCAAATGGAAGTGAAAAGAAAAAAAACATGGCAAGCTTTCATGGCTGTGGCCTCATACCACTGAATAAGACCGTCTTACAAAAAAACATCGCATATTCATATATGTGTAACCCAATGTAACAGGGATGTTTACCTGGTGGTTCTTGAGTTCTGGAGCTGAGTGGGGGAGCCTCCTCGAAGGCGGACAGCAGCTGGAGCCTCCTCTTTACCGCACCGACAGTAGCAAGCCTCCACTGGTTTAGGTTGAACTGGAGGAGAACCGAAGGAGGGTGAGGCGCTTGGGGTTTTCTGGGAGGCAAGCAGGGGTGAAGAGAGGGGGGCTTCGGGTGAGGGAAGAAGAGAACAAAACCAAAAAAAAAACCTTCGAACCCTCCAAGATCCGAACACTTAGCTTTTTTTTAGAAATCCTCCAACCCCAAAAAAAATGTCCGAACCCCTTGCGCGAACTTCGCGCGGCCTTATATAGGCATGGAAAAGGGGGTATGCGCCCACTTTGGCGCCCAGCTCAAGGTGAGCGCATGCCGCTCGCCACGTCCGCGCGAGCGGCATAATGATGAAAATTCATTAAATGCCGCCACTCGTTTGGTCGAAAAATCCGAATTTTCGGATTTAGTCCCTGGCAAATTTCAATTTAATCCGATATTCTTGGATTTTTACAGATTTAGTCCCTGGGATATTTCGTATATTTGGATATTTACGGGTTTGATCCCCAAGATATTTTCCTGCGCAACTCGCCACGTGTGCAGCTTTTTGCCACGTGCGTAGATTGCCGGTTTTGCTTCTCGGGAATTTCGTCAGCTCATATTTTCTCCATCCGGACTCCGATCTGGGCAAACTTAGTTGCGTTAGAATCGTATCGGCGCCCTCCATCCCATGACCTAGGGGTAGGCCTCTGGATCGGATTTTAGCAGAAAGTCAACTTTTGGCTCTGCTCAAGTTTGACCGCCCGCAGAACCTTCATCCGGACCCCGATTCCTGCAAACTCAGTTGCGTTGGAACCGTGTCGAGATTCTCTATACAATGGCATAAAGCGAGGTGGCCAATTTTCACTCGATCAAAAAGTCAACTTTTCACCCCTTAGGGTTTGACTTTCTGTCCAGGGTTTGCATTTTTGGTTTTTCTGGGAGCGCAAAAATGAGGTGCTTACAGGAACTAACCCCAGATGTGGGAATGGAGTGTCTCGTGGTTGCATATGTGCTGCCATGGGTGCTGGCTGAGGTGGTTGCCCCTGCTGGATTTCTGGCATTTGAATTCTCATAGCTCGCATCATGGTCACCTGTTGGCTTAGATCCATTATGAGCGGTTGTTCTTCAACCCCTTGCTGTGGGGATGACGGAGTTAGTACCTCAGAAGAATTCATCGCAATCCTTTATTACTGCGAGTACAGTGTTCTAAATGGTGGTCTTGGTGTGAAATGTCCAAATATTACATCAAGAGGTTGGATTGTTCTTCATTGCACCTATGCATGGGGTGAAATCGCAGCACAGCAGGGTGCACGGATCTATGTGCATGCCTTCGGATGGGTAAAACAAGAAGTTGGAGTCACCATTGCCTGATGGGGTGTAGGCAGACACCTAGGTGCCTATGTTTTTCTATTAAGGCTTGGTCTGCGGCTAGAGATTCTAAGCAAGTTCTCGGTTGCGGTCTGGGGAAGTCCGTAGACACCCCAGTCCACCCTGTCGAATGATAGGTCCCGCGGTTTCCTGGTTTTGAGTCAACTCTGGTCTCTCACTCACCCAATTCCTAATTCCAGCATTCAATTCAGTTAAGTCTGACGGGACCGCCTGAATGGTAGGTCCCTTTACTTGATTTTATCTTTTTAGCTTAAAGTGATATGAGTTTGATTGGGTGGGCCCCGTTGGAGGGCCCACGGATCCCTTGGTGGGCCTCGGTCTAAGCCTGTGAGGCCCTTTGGATTTTGGGTTCAATTTGACTTGATTTTATTTGAAGTTCAAGTTGCGAATTTTAGGTGATTTTCTTGCCAATGTGGGCCAGGACTGGTTTGTGGGCCCCCATGTTGGTTGCCAAAAATGTTTTAGGTTATCTTTATTTATCTTTGCAAAAATGAGTTGGACGTTGGGCTTGGGGCCCGTAGTCCAAATTTGGGCTTGAAAGACCAAGTTCCTTGAGGTTTAGGGTTTGCACCCTTCCTTGGTTCAGTTAATGGGCTTTGGCGGGCCCGATAGGCCCTAGCCCTGGGTCTCGGCCAAACCATGCAATTCAAACATGTCATTCCACAAATCTGGTTCGGGTGGACTGCATTTGGTTTTGGCCCGCCCGGTTCAATCAGTTAATTTTACTCAACTTGCTTATTTGCATGCTTTAGGGTTTGTTGGGCTTGGTGGGCCCCGTTGGAAGGCCCACTAATGTTCCTAGTTGGATCGGCAGTCCAAGTCCCATGTTGGGTTTCCGGGTGACCCGGAAACCCTATTGGTTTGCTCGGTTCAATTGTGAGACCATTCAAATCAATGCAAATCAAAGAATCACACACACAAAATGCATTTTTTGTGGGCTTTGCATTGTAGGTGGCTCTATGGGCTTCCTAGGGGCTTCTCTACAAGTCATGTGGGCCCCTGGGAGGGCCCACATTGGTTCAAGTAGAGGGGAAACCTTCACTTTAATCCCTTTTGTGATTTCCCAGCAATGGCAAAGGTGTAGGCAGGAGGTTATGGGGGTACAGCCCCCCTCTCTTCTTTTCAGTAATGGCACCAACAAGGTGGGCGTCTTGGCACCCCAACTTCCATGATTTCATATCATAAATCAACCAACAATCAAAGCCAAACAATCATGCATTTCAAGCTAAACAAATTAATCACCAAACCTACACGTAATAAGACCCCAAAACAGCAACTCACGAGCAAAACTCAAATCTGGTTTCAGCATGTCTATAGGGGGTAAGCCATGCCTGGGGGATGACCTATAGGTACTGTGATATTGGTGTATCAAAGGGGTGAGTGGGACATGCAAACAGGTGGCCAATATGACTGGGACAGCTGCTGTCCAGGGATTTAAACATACACAAATCAGCAAGCCTAAAGGGAGGTTAAACATGCTAAAAAAATGGGCTAGTACCGGAGAATACGGGGTAGCAACAGTGGGGCTGCGGCTACTGCCGATAGCAGCCCCAAAGGTGGCATACATGCTCATCAAGTGGACACAAAAACAGTGAAAGCAAGACGTGTTGATACTCATGAAAAGCAAGCAAAACCGGCTGTAAAAACAGGGACAACAATCATTGGATTGAATTTTAAGGAGGCTTATCATGCTACTACGGGCTGGGAGTGCTGCTGCTGCCTCCAGCAGCAGCTCATGTGAAGCATGGCAGTGGGAAAAGGGGTTGGAGGGAGCATGCTTAGGTATGCAAAAGAAAACAATAACTTAAAAGGAAAAGGGGAGCATGCATTAACCATGGTGAGCACAAGAGCAATCAAAACAGAAGCATATTGGGGGAGGTCAGAGGGCACGCTGCCATTAAAGCCACAAACAAAAAATAGCAAGCCACAAGGGGGTTATGGCAAGCAAAAACATGGAACAATGGGGGCTGCAACTACTGCCAGCAGCAGCCCCAAAGAGGTCTCACATACTTATCAATTTGTCATAAAAAAAGCTGTTAAAAAAGACATGTTGCATGTTCATGGGAAGCAAACAAAAACTCACTATAAACAAGTGGACAGCAACCATTAAGTTAAGTTTTGGTCAAGATTTGCCGTTTCGGCGGCACCTCACGAGGTGCCACCGAAATTTCGTATTTCAGTGCCTCAGTGGCACGAAATTCAACTCCGAAACCCCCTCTCCTACGTTTCGCTGGGGTGTCGGCGAAACTCAACGAAATTTCGTTGAGTTTCGCAGAATCCCAGCGAAACGCAGGAGAGGGCAAAAAAAATTTGGCTCCCTATCATTTCGCTGAGGTGCCAGCGAAATTTCGCTGCGTTTCGCGTAACCCCAGCGAAATGCTGGGGTTACTAATGCTTGGCACCTCACCTATTTTAGGTGAGGTGCCGTCTAGATTTCGCCATTTCTGGCGAAATCTCGACAGACAGACGAAAGGGGGTTTCGAAAAACCCCCAAATCTGATTTTTTTTTTCTTTAAATTTGTTGTTCCATTCTCTTCCAAATCAAAGATAGAGAAGGATTGAAGCTTGGGATTGCAATCTCCACTCAGTTTTGGTGTGATTTGAAGCCTTCAAGAGTTTAAAATTGAGGTAATAATGTTTTTCCCTTATTTATGCTTGTAATTAACTTAGATTGTACTGATTTTTTTATATGTTATGTAACAACACCCGATCTATCGATGGGTGTTGTTACTTTTTTTTTCTCCAAAAATTAGTATTTTTCAATTTATTTGACACGAAAAATCATTTAAAAATAATATTTAATTATTTATTTAATACGAAAATCATTAATTATTTATATAAAAATAACATATTAATAATATAATGAAAATGTTTTATAGTATTACAATAACAATAATAATTATTTATTTATTTAAAACGAAAATCATTAAAAATTTTTGAAAAAATTATTAAAAAAAAGAAAAAAATTAGTAAAAATATGGATGAAAATATGAAATATTATATGAAGCATGCATACCCAATTTATAGATGGGGGTGCACATTTTTATTTTTTGTAAAAAAGGAATAATTATTTATTTATATAATCCGAAAATCATTTAAAAATTAAAGAAATATGAAAAAAAGTAGTAAAAATATGGATTATATTTATATGAAGCGTGGACACCCAATTTATAGATGGGCATGCAAACTTTTTTTTTTGTAAAAAATGAATAAATAATTGTTTATTTAATCGGAAAATCATTAAAAAATTAAAAAAATTTAAGAAAATATGAAAACAATTAGTAAAAATATGGATTATATTTATGTGAAGCGTGGACACCCAATTTATAGATGGGCATGCAAACTTTTTTTTTTTTAAACAATGAATAAATAAATTTTTTTAATCAGAAAATCATTAAAAAATTAAAAAAAATTTAAGAAACTATGAAAAAAAATTAGTAAAAATATGGATTATATTTATGTGAAGTGTGGACACCCAATTTATAGATGGGCGTGCAAACTTTTATTTTATTTTTGTAAAAAATGAATAATTAATTGTTTATTTAATTCGAAAATAATACAAAAATGGGAAAATTTTATTAAAATTTTTTGGTAATATTATTTAGATGATTATTTTCTAGATGGGTATGCTAAAGTGATACTGTAAGCACCTCATTTTTGCGCTCCGGAAAAGCCAGAAATGCAAAACCCGGCTAAAAAGTCAAACCCTGAAGGGTGAAAAGTTGACCTTTTAATCAGATAAAATTTGGCCACCTTGCTTTATCTCAATGGATAGAGAATCCCAACACGAGTCCAATGCAACTGGGTTTGCAGGAATCGGGGTCCAGATGAAGGTTCTGCGGGGGGTCAAACTTGAGGAAAAGCCGAGAGTTGACTTTTCCTCGAATTCCGTGCCAAGTACCTTGCTTTATACCATTGGATAGAGAATCTCGACACGGTTCCAACGCAACCGAGTTTGCAGGAATCGGGGTCCGGATGAAGGTTCTGCGGGCGGTCAAACCTGAGCAGAGCCAAAAGTTGACTTTCTGCTAAAATCCGATCCAGAGGCCTACCCCTAGGTCATTGGATAGAGAATCTCGACATGATTTTAACGCAACTGAGTTTGCAGGAATCGAGGTCCGGATGAAGGTTCTGCGGGCGGTCAAACTTGAGCAAAGCCAAAAGTTGACTTTCTGCTAAAATCCGATCCAGAGGCCTACCCCTAGGTCATGGGATGGAGGGCGCCGATACGATTCTAACGCAACTAAGTTTGCCCAGATCGGAGCCCGGATGAAGGAAATATGAGCTGACGAAATTCCCGAGCAGCAAAACCGGCAATCTGCGCACGTGGCAAAAAGCTGCACACGTGGCGAGTTGCACAGGAAAATATCTCGGGGATCAAATCCGTAAATATCCAAACATTCGAAATATCCCAGGGACTAAATCTGTAAAAATCCGAGAATATCGGATTAAATTGAAATTTGCCAGGGACTAAATCCGAAAATTCGGATTTTCCGACCAAACGCGCGGCGGCATTTAATGGATTTTCATCATTATGCCGCTCGCGCGGACGTGGTGAGCGGCATGCGCTCTCCTGGAGCTGGGCGCCAAAGTGGGCGCATACCCCCTTTTTCTTGCCTATATAAGGCCGCGCGAAGTTCACGCAAGAGGTTCGAACATTTTTTGGGGTTGGGATTTTTGAAGGTGCCGTGCCCAAGTTTCTTCCCCACCCGAACCCTCCTTGTCTCAGTGGCTTCGGCTTCCCCAAGCCCCCACCTTGATCCAACACCCCCCCCCCCCCCATATTCTTGCTTCTTCTTCATCCCCACGCAAACAAACGGAGGCCGGCTGCTGTTGGAGGTGCAAGAGAGGAGAGGCTCCAGGGATCGTGCTACCTCAAGGAGAAGCCGCCGCCTTGCACAAGAGTGTAGGAACATCAGGTACTACTCCTCACTCGCTTACATAAATAAAAATGGGAGTCATATAAGCATGTTATCACTACTGTTTTTTGTTCCTTTCATTGTCATGCATTTTTCCTTTTGCTCCTCCATTTCGGGTGACATGGAGGTCTCCCAGGGTAAGGGAGACCCATCCATGACCCCTTTAAGAAGATAAGGGCTTATTGCTCCATCGAATGCTCACGAGGTACCTGGCACTCCCACAGAGAATCGGTCCCTCATTCACCTCATCCAATGTATCCCTGTAAACCCCCCTCCTCATTCCCTTCTTCGGGTGATTAGGGTGAAGTGATCATTGTACACACTCGGAAGTCCAGTCGTGCGGATGAAAATGCATGTATGTGATGTCTGTATGTTTTTTTATTTTTTATGTTGCTGGACCTACTAACATGCTCCCCTACCCCTAGCACCTGCTATATGCTCCTTGTGTCACTATAAGCATGCCCCCAGCACCCCATAACCAGATGTCCATAGCGGTCATGTTTGATAACAGTCGGGTTGGTATGTTTCGTAAAGGGATCTTGTGTAGTAAAGTAGCTTAGGTTAATTTCAATGCAAGTTTAAGTGCCTTCTGGGGAGTGGTCGGAGTCCGGGGAAGTGTTCTGGGCATATTATTCGTGCTATATTTTGATTGCATGGTGGTATTGTGCGTTTTCTGTTTTTTTGGAATATCATGAGTCCGAGCCTGAAAGTGATTTACAACTTGAGATAAAATGTGTTTAGATTAAATCCAAAACTAGTTGGGAAGTGTCCTGGGCATATTAGGAGACTAGTGGAACAATTACAGGCTGAAAAAAATCGGCCAGAGATGGATATCTCGAAGAAACAGAGAGTTAAAAATCGCAGTGAGTAGCCGCCCACTTGGCGCTCACTTGCGCTCACTTAGAAAGTAGGCGCCCATCTCGCGCCCACTTGGCACTCAGCTCGCGCTCACTTAAAACCATGCGTAATTCTGGCGCCCATCTCGCGCCCACTTGGCGCTCAGCTCGCGCTTAGTTCCCGCCCAGCTCGCGCTCACTTAGTATCGAGTGAGCGCCAGGTCCGAATTTTGCCTGGTTCTTAGCCGCCTACTGGCGCTGTGCATCCAACTAGTTCCTTGGTGCAGGGAGGTACCCCACCCCGTGTACCTCCCCTTGGACCCAGCACAATGAGCCAGTTTTTTTTCTGACAGAGTGTCCATCTTGTGTTTTTTCTGTAATTATTGGTAGATGTGAATGCCATTTCCGAACCGAACCGGATAAACCAATAGGGTTTCTGGGTCACCCGGAAACCCAATGTGGGACTTGGACCCCCGGTCCAACTTGATTTCCAGTGAGCCTTCCAACGGGGCCCACCCCGCCCAATAAACATGTATGCATGCAACTTAATCAAGATAAGCAAAATTAACCGATTAAACCGGGCGGGCCAAACCTAAGGCGGTCCACCCGAACCGGACTTGTGAAATTGATGTATGAAATGCGTGGTTTGGCCGAGACCAAGGGCACGGGCCCACCAACCAAACCAAGGAAGAGTGCAAACCCTAACTTTCGGTAACTTGGGCTTACAAGCCCAGATTTGGACTGCGGGCCCCAAGCCCAGTGACCAACTCACTTTGGCAAAATTAAAAAGATAAATCCCATAAAAATACTTGGCCACCATGTGGGCCCACCTCAGGGGCCCACAAACCAGTCCGGCCCACCTTTTCATGGAAAACACTTAAACCTTAAATCTGAACCTAAAGTAAAAATCAAAACACTTAACCAAAGCCCAAAGGGCCTCCTAGGATAGGCCGAGGCCCACAAGGGCACACGGGATTGACTAAGCCCACCAAGGATACCGTGGGCCTTCCAACGGGGCCCACCCAACCGGACTCAGATCACCTAAGTAATCAAGATAATAGCAATTAACGGGACCCACACCACTCAGGTGGTCCCGCCAGACTTAACCAAACCGCATATCGGATTAGGAATCGGGTGAGACCAATGTAAGCTGACTCAAACCAGGTAACCCACGAGACCCGTCATCCAACGGGGTGGACCGGGGTGTCTACGGACTTCCCTGGACCACAACCGAGACCCTACTTAGAATCTCAAAGCCGCAGACCAAAAAGCCCTAATAGACAAGATTAGGCACCCAGGTGTCCGCCTGCACCCCATCAGGCGGTGGCGACTCCGAATTTCCCCGTGCCGCGTTTCTGACGCGTGCACAGATACTTTGTTTAATTGTTTGTAAATTGGAATTGACACTTCGACAGGTAACCTACTGTTTTCAGGTGATTAGCTAGCGGGTGATGGCATCAGGATCTGGTGGTGGTGATGGTGCCGAGACGGGCGGACGTAAAGTAGATATTGGATGGCAGCATGGTACCCGCTATCAGGGAGACAGAAATAAGACAGTATGTAATTACTGTGGTCACGTATTCAAGGGGGGAGGTATATCCAGATTGAAGATGCATCTAGCAGGTGGTTCCAAGGACGTTGTGGATTGTAATAGAGTGCCACCTGCAGTTAGAAAGCAGATGCTTGAGCACCTACAGGGTGGTGTGAAAAGCAGAAAAATGAAGCATATTATAGAGGAGGAGGTCAAACAGAGACTAGCAAAACCTCCATGGGTACCTGAGGATGATGATGATTTTGTCTACCCTAGCGGGATCAACACAGAGGCTGAGAGGGCCCAGTATAGATCAGCACACCGTGAATCCCTGGAGTCAGAGTTTGAGCGGAGAGAGATGCAGAGACATGGATTTAAGAGAGGCAGTCATTCTGGGGCTGGTGGTTCGGCTTCTTTGAGGCGTTCTCATTCCACGAGAATGCCTGATTATCTTGTGGACCCTGATACACATACATCATCATATGCAAAGCAGAAGAGGCTGAAAGATTCTTGTAGTGGAGGGTCAGTTAGAAAGAATATGGGTAAGTTCATATCTCAGTTCTTCATATTCAATCATATTCCTGCACATGCAGCTGCCTCTTCACATTTTAAGAGTATGGTTGACATTATTCAGGAGTCTGGGGTTGGAGTCCTACCTCCTACACCAAAGGAGATCATGGGGGTGTATTTGGATGATGAAGAGAAAAAAATGCTGACATTTATTAAATCTTTGCGTCCATACTGGGAGAGATTTGGGGTTACTATTATGTGTGATGGTTGGACAGGCCCTACGGAGCTGTCAATCATCAACTTTATGGTCTATTGTAGAGGCAAGGCCGTATTTTTGAAGTCTGTAGATGCCTCAGATAAAATCAAGGATTCAGATTACATCTTTGGTTTACTAGAGGAGGTGATCAGAGAGGTTGGGATGCATCTCGTTGTACAGATTGTTACAGACAATGGGAGTGCCTTTAAGAAGGCTGGTGAAATGATACAGGCGAAGTACCCCATATACTGGACCCTTTGTGCTGCACATTGTATAGACCTGATGTTAGAGGCCATTGGGAAGAGGAAGAGGGTGATGAAGACATTACGAGATGCACGGACGTTGACTACATTTATTTATAATCATAATTATGTGCTAGCGAAGATGAGAGCAGTATGTCATGGAGATATAATCAGGCCAGGGATTACTAGATTTGGTACAAATTATATTGCCTTGGATAGCATGCTCCGACACAAGCAAGGATTGAGAACCTTATTTACTAGTGAGGATTGGGGTGCTTGCTCTTAGAGCCGCACTGAGAAGGGGAGGGAAGTAGAGAATATCGTTCTTCGTGGCAGCTTTTGGGATGGTGTGAAGGAAGTTGTTGATATATTGGAGCCCATTTACAGGGTGCTACGGATCGTTGATACAGATTCATACCCGACCCTCGGTTCCATCTATGAGAGCCTGAGGGTGATGAAAGCACAAGTTCAAATTGCCGCAAAGTCGTCCTACCAGTGGGTCCACAAGATCATTGATGATCGTTGGATTAAATCGATGGATCATCCCATACTTTTGGCAGGTAATTAATTTATAATATTAATTATACTTATACTTCTTTGGTAATGCTAAATTGTTTATTAATTCTCATTTTCTTTTCAAACACAAAACAGCACATTACTTTAACCCAAAATATCACTACAAGGACAACCTTGGGATGCGCTCAGATATGTGGACAGCTGTGCACTTGGTTTATTCCCACCTTGATCCCAATTCTATTGGGCAGGCAGATTTCGGCAATGAGGTAAATTCTATATAAATAATAAATAAGTGCTCTATCAATTGTAATTTTGAATCTTTTCCTCAATTTTTACTAAATTCTGAACATGCTCTTGCAATTGATCAAATTTAGAGATGCAATGGAATCATTTGGAATGACGATTGCTGTAAGCACCTTATTTTTGCACCCCTGGAAGTGCTGAAAATGAAAACCCTGGCAGAAAGTCAAACCCTGAGGGGAGAAAAGTTGACTTTTTGATCAAGTGACAATTGACTACCTTGCTTTATCTCAATGGATAGAGAATCCCGACACGGTTCCAACGCAACTGAGTTTGCTGGAATCAGAGTCCGGATGAAGGTTCTGCGGGCAGTCAAACTTGAGGGGGAGCCGAAAGTTGACTTTCAGCTAAACCCCGATCCAGGTGCTTACCCCCATGCCATTGGATAGAGGGCTCCAATACGATTCTAACGCAACTAAGTTTGCCCAGATCGGAGCCCGGATGAAGAAAATATGAGCTGTCGAAATTCTCTGGCGGCAAAACTGGCAAACTGCGCACGTGGCAAAAAGCTGCACATGTGGCAAGTTGCGCAGGAAAATATCTCAGGGATCAAATCCGTAAATATCCAAACATTCAAAAGATCCCAGGGACCAATCTGAAGATTTCTGAAAATATCTAAATAAAATAATACTAAATCAAAATATCTCAGGGACTATATCTTAATTTTCAGATTTTTTAAACAAACCCGCGGCTGCATTAATTGTTTTGAAATAATTGTGTTGCTCACGCCGAGCGACAGCTACTCGGAGCCAGATGGCGCCAGCTCGACGGATACCCCATGTCTTCTTCTATAAAAGCCATGGCAACCCCTTTGAAAAGGGGTTGGCGGTTTTTGAGTTCGGGCTTTTCTGGGTGTTGTCTCCCTTTGCTCGAGCCTTCTTCCCCACCTTGCCTGGTTCGAGACCCCCTCCCAAGGCCACTCCTGGCCTTTACCAATTCCCCGACAACACCTTAACCTCCTTCGGAGCTCCGGTTTCTCGCCCCTTCCCCTCTTGATGCCTGAAGGAGAAGGAGGAACCTACTCTTGAAGCTCGGACGAGGAGGCTCCAGCAACTGCTTGTGCACTCCCAGGAAGCCTCACGCACACCCTGCAAAGGATTAAAACCAAGGTAATGTTCCCTGTTTAATACAAACAAGAATGAGCTCATTTCAAGCATGCTAGGGCGTTTTCTGTCTATGCCAAGTTATTTGCTGTTCGTGCTTGTTTGATTCGAAGGGGGAGCATGTTCCCCCATGATTTCTCCATCTCATCTGTTGTATCCCGATATAAGCCCCCTCTTCCCTTCGTCAGTCCTGTTCTTTGTTGTTTTCGGGCTTGGATTTTTGCCAAGAGATTTTGATTTGGATGATGAATTAGGTTAGATTAACTTCAATTCATGTTTAAATGCCTTATGGGAGTCGTAGAAACACCAGAAAGTGGTTACAGGGTTTGAAAATCAAGCCAGACATTGAGTTTGGGAAAAAAACATAGAATCGGGGGTATGCACCGAGCTCGCGCTAAGCTCGCGCGAAGCTCGAGCGGAGAATTTTTGCATCGCCGAGTGTTAGCACCTGATTTTTGCACCCCCAAAATAAAGAAAAATGAAAAGTCAAACTAAAAGTCAAACCCTGAGGGGGTCAAAAATTGACTTTTTGATTCAAGTGAATTTGGCCATCAAACTTCATCTCATTGAAAAGAGCATTTCAACACGATTCTAACGCAACCGAATTTGTTGAAATCGGAGTCCGGATGAGAAAGTTATGAGCTGGTCAAACTTTTGGGGAGCAACAAGTTGACTTTTTGCTCGACCCTAATTCAACTGCCAAACTTGATCCCAATGGATAGGTGGTTCCGAGCTGATTCCAACGACACTAAGTTTGTTGAAATCGGACACCGGATGAAGAAGTTATGAGCAGTTGAAGTTTCAGAAAAACTGCCCATGTGGCAAAAAGGCAGCAAAAATGGACTAAAAAATAAATAAGATAAAAGTGTTTAATAAATATTTTAACAAAGGAATCTCGTTTATATAATAAAATAATCATAAAATCGAATGTAAATCTTGCAAAAAACCAAATTGAATAAAGGTTTGAAATCCACACATTTTTAAAACGTGCGGGACCGTATTTACATTACGGGTAGGGCATGCCCGTATTTAAAGTACGGGCACGCTTCTAGAAGGAAACACGCGTCACTGTACGGTGGGACGCGCGTCCCGTACGGCCGAATCTGCGATAATTGCAAATATTTGTTTTTCGCCCGTACTTGAATTACGGGCAAGGCACGCCCGTACTTGAAGTACGGGCAAGGCATGCCCGTATTTCAACTACGGGCACGGGATTTTTGCCTATAAATAGAGAGGCCACCCCCTTCATTTGAACAAGCCCTCTCCTCAGGCCTCCACCCTCTCTCCCTCCTGGTATACACCACGGCCAAACCATGCCAAATTGCTGCCACCCTCAACCCCAAAACATCATAATACCCAAAGTACCCTTATAGGCCTAAAACTCCTCCTCCTTTGCCTCCATGCAATGAGCTACCCTCTCCACCTCTTTCCATTTCATTCTCATAAAATTGGGAGGACGCGGAAGCGCTGCCGGAATCACTAGAGAAGCATTACATCACCAAATCCAAGGAGTACTAGTGGGGTAACCTTTATATTGACTTATGTTTAATATATGGATCATTTCATTTAAGTGTTTTTTTTATTACTATGCTACTGACCCATTGGCTACATTGTTGGGTGAAGAGTTCCCACACAAATAAGCACTGTCTTATGGAGTAAAAAGGAGATGGGACCATAAAACTAATAAAAGAAGGAAAAAACCTTGCTTAATTGGTTGAATTTATAAGTGTAAGAGGGATTTGTCCTCTGTGAATGCCTTCATGTAATCCCCTTCCCACTATCACCTCTTTTGCCACCTTACCAGAAGATGACAAGGTCCCCAAAATGAAGTTTAGTCCCATTCAAAAGTACCAAAAAGGAAGAAAAGAAGGAAGACTTGAAGATGGTGAATGAGGCAAATGTGCCATGACAGAAAGCATTGAAATCGCCACAAAAGCCATTGGAGGTCCCAAGAAAGCCACGGAACTGATCCAGATTGAAATCGGCAGCAAACATGCAAACCAAGCCGTGCCCGTAAACTCAGGTCGGTCCAGCCTAGACCGTGTTTGATTCACGGACACGGGAGACCGTAATTAATTCACGGTCAAGGCGGACCGTAGAGAAAACACGGGCAGACATAAAAATAATGTAAAAAGTGTAATTTCTTGGTTCGGTTTGACTTGATCCGGCCTAAGCCGGCTTGAACCACCCCCTTTAACCATTTGGGCTATCTTAAGCCCATTTTTGGACTTTGGGCCCATATGGGCCCATCAAGACCCTTTTGGCCCACTTGTGGGGCCCACTTTTGACTGGCCCATACCAGGACTGTTTTCAATAAACAGGCCAAGGCCACTGGACTTTGGCTAATGGGCCCATTCCAAACCCACTAAGCCCAAACTAAAATTGTAAATAAATAAAACTTAATAAAATAACCAAATGGGTTACCCAATAACCCAACTGGGCCCAAGGCCCAACCATGGCAGTCCACGGGTCTTCCAACGGGACCCGGGTCCGACCCATTTCACTTAGATAAATAAAAAAAAGATAAAATCAAAGGGGACCCACACCTTCAGAGGGTCCCACCCGACCAAATAAAGCAGCATGCTGGCCTAGGAAAAGGGTGAACTTGACTCAGAAACCAGGGAGACCCGAGGGACCCGTCAGATCGACGGGGCGGACCGGGGTGTCTTTAGGACTTCCCCGAACCGTAACCGAGGACTTAGCTAGATCTCTAATAAGCCGCAGACCAGACTTAGACCCGATTAGGGCAAAACCGTGTCTGCCTGCACTCTCAGGCAGTGGCGACTCTGAAAGTCCCGAGGCACGCACCAAAGGTGCGCCCGGTGTGCGATCTAGGATCCAGGATTTTTTAGGTGCGCACAGCTTGGCGACTCTGCTGGGGACCCCTCAACCCAGTCGGACCCTGGTTATCAAATGAGTCAACTTAGGAGGATATAGGCTAATCTAGGAAGTACTTTTTGTCCAACCTTAGTAAAGTATGGAACTCATGTAATTACATGATATTGGGGGATCCTGTCAAACGGACATGATAATCGCCTAAGGTAAGTGGTTTTTAACAGGGACCAATGTGACCCGCCCACTTACCTGGGGATCCACCCAAAACTTGTATTATATGCTGTTCTGCACTTTTACTATAAATGTGACATTAAGGAACCCTTTGTTGGCCCTTATCCGAGAATCACCCGAACAGACACAGCACTTGACTCCACTGCACAATACAAGCACCTCACTACACCGTGAATGAACTTTTAACTGCGTGGGGTGACAGGCATGAAGGAGTCTGCCTGAATGATCCGAACTGAATGCTATCTGAATATCTTAACCAAAACCTAGATCTATCTAGCAGCCACCCTTCTTCAATCGAGAAACTTACTTTTGGGATGGTATTAGCCCTACGCTCCCGTGGCTTGCCGGGGAAAGCAGGGTAAACCCATCTCCCCAGGTTTCTGGATTTCTTAGCGCCATTGGCTTCATGCTGTGGTACGCGAGGGGTCTAGTACTTGGCTCAGACCTTTGAAGGCAGGTGCCTCGGGCTGGGTATCCTTCCCCACCTATTGATTCTGAAAAACCTTGATACTCTGAATATGAATGGATCTGAATGTGAATGTGAATGTGAATGTTGGAACAAAATAAGGGAAAAATCAATTTAAAACCCAAGAGTCCATCAGGGGTAGCAACCCCCGCCATTTTTTTTGCATCAACTTGAGTAAAACCTAGACCATGGGCTGCCTTAGCCCTAATTTAGGAAACCAACCCAATTTGATCAGGGGTCTAACCCCAGATCCATGCATTTGAGTCCTATGAGCCGTGGGCCTCGACCCATTGAGTCCGTTGGAAGCACTCTAAGTCTTAGTTGGCCTTTTGAACAGATGAGAGCCGGCCAGATCAGACAATCAAACAGAAACAGGCCAGATCAGAACAGGGGCAGAAAAACCCTAGATTTAGGATTTCAGCCCACCTACCAAAGAGCAAACTTGTACCCTCCTTTTGGGTTCCCAACAACCCTAAAGGTGATTTTCTTTACAGAATTATTTTTGTAAATTTCGCCCTCGATGGCAAGTTGTAAACATTTTTGTTATGGTCTGACACCCAAAAGCAGAGGAAAGATAAAAGGCTGATCAGGACTTAGGAGTGCCTCCTTACACAAGTATGTTTAGGAGTCGTGCCTTAACAGGCACCAACCCTTTTAGGACCATGCACACACCTGTTGTTTTTTTTAAGCATTTAACTTTCACTTTACTTGTGTATATATTTGTTCTTGCATTAAACATGTGCACTTCGAGATCATTTACACCAACCTGTTTAGCCGAATTGTTTTCAAAAATGCACAAAATATTTTCCGGGCATGCATTGAGCCAACTTCTAAGGCGCTCATCAAAATTGCTTTTTAAAGCACACAATAAAGTGGCCTTCAAGTCTACATTGAATCGTCTCCACGACGGACATTAACTTTGTCTTTTGCTACGCACAATAAAACCGTCATTAGTGGTTATATTGAGCTAGCTGTTTAGACATAAATCAAATCGCCCATCTTGCGGCTTAAATTCTCCATGCCATGATATTAATTGTTCAGGGCCCGTTTTCAAAGAAATTTTCAGTCGCCGCCTGTGAGACATGGGAAAAAATCGATCTAATGATTTCCTCTTTCATCACACGGGATTAAATTAAACAAAGAATCGCCACCATTCAATTTAGGTGTGAATGGACACCAAAATATCAAATAAGCACAAAAGGCAATTTTAGGGCAAAATATCCCTCCTAAAAAAAACAACCAGAGATGGGTAAGGGGATTAAGTTATGAACAGGGGAAGGTGTTAGGCACCCCTATTCATCCACACAAGGTGGTTGCCAAGCATTGTTCATGTTAAAAATAAAGGAAAAAAAACTTGCTATAAAATTCACACAAAATCACAAAAAAAAGCAAAAATATATGGTTTTTTTTTATATGAATAGTCTGATTGATCCAGAACTATCAAACATGATCATACCATTCCTAGGGTTTCATGATCAAAATAAAATTGAGATAAAATCAAATAAAATCAATTTAAAGTGAAAAATCCAAAAATCTGGCTTCAAGTCAAAATTCTAGAAATCTAGAAAAATATGATTTTTATAAAATATTTCAAAATTGAACTTGAATAGCTCAGGACATAGATAAAGCCCAAATTTCACATTAAATCTGAAAATCAAAACCAAAAATACCCACATTGATGAAAAACACCAAAAGGGGAGAATTTAGACCGTAGGTCTTCTCTCAAACATGAAAAACAATTTAAAAACCACATCATGAAACCCTAGAATTTATTTTCAGGATTCTGGATTCAGATCTACCATATTGATCATGATAAATCCAAGATCCTAGCCTAAAATCACAAAAATCACGAAAACAGTGCTATAGGTGCAAATATGTGAAAAATCCAAATTTTGGCAAAAAGTGGGGATCTCATGCTATAAACATCATAGATTCATGTTATTCATTCAGATATATCATAAAAAGCATTAAAACATGATCAGGATATCAAAACAGCCACATCTCACAGATTTGAGCACATGGGGGTCTATCCTACGGATCCAACTGTTCTCTTTTCCCCTAGTTCTCTCTTCATGTTTTACGGCTAGAGAGACTCTTGAGGTACTTAGAGATAGGTTTGGGTACACAAACACAATCACAGGCCTTATTCTATGAAAAAAAGAAAAAAAACAGATATGGGGTTCTATTCTAGGGATCCACCTGTTCCCCTTTCCCCTAGTTCTCTCTTCACGTTTTACGGCTAGAGAGACCCTTGAGGTACTTAGAGACAAGTTTAGGAATACAAAAACAGATATGGCCTTATTCTACAGCAATAGAGATGATCCTATTACATCTAGAATTGAAGACAGAAAATAAAAAGGGATAAGGGACTTACCTGGATTGAGCAGGCAGGCAGCAGGAGTTCTTTCTCTTCTCTTGGAGCTTTTGATTCTTCAAAATTTCGTGGCCCTTAGCTAGAGGAATGAGCCTCTATTTATAGACACACCCAGGGGCAAGGCTGGTCCAGAAAGATATATCCTGATTCTCAGGATAGAGTGAAATACAGAGATGATGCCCATCCATAGTCATCCAAGGTGACTTCAGCGAATAAAAGACATAATCCGCTCGTTTAAAGATATATTGGACTTCAAATAAAGCTCGGAAATCGAGAGGAGGACAAAACTTGCACGTGTCTTTAATGCCCGTAAATACATTACGGTCCAATAGTGACCGTATTGGTACTACGGACGCGCCTGTCCGTAGATAATTTGCGGGCGCAATGTGCCCGTGAAGCTAATACGGGCAAAGCCTGTTCATTCTATTTTTAGGCCTTTTTGACCTGTTTTAAGCTCTAATTACATGTTTTTATTATTTTCTCATTTGGCAGTGCAATTTGGGGTGTCTACAGCTGCCCCCTCTTTGCTGGTAATTGGAACCAATTACAAGCAGAGAGCAAAAAGACCCACCAATTGCACTTTCTGAGATTTTTGTCTAATCAATTGCACTTTGCAAGGATTAAAGGGATGATTTTTGGAAAAAAGAATTGATTGTGGAAGATTTGTTAAGAAATCCCTCAGCTTAAGGGCCAAATCTTCCTCTCTCCTCTCACTGAGCACTTGTGGGCTATGAAGTGAGATTTGAGACAAAATTTTTAAACAAAAGGGGGTAAGGTGGCAATCCTTGCAACTTACAACTAATACAAACATTAATCTCCTAAAAATTGTGAGAAAATGACAAAATAGGCAATTTTTGGCTTCGCCCGTATTGTGCTTACGGACATACCTGCCCGTAGAGGATTCACGGGCGACCGGGCCCATAGTGCTTTCACGGGCTTCTGATGCCCGTACTGATTTTACGGATTTTGAACTCCTTCTTAATCTCGCGAACGCGACTTTTCCTTCTCTGCTCGCATTTTGCCCTAAACCTCTTCTGCCCGTATTCTTCTCTCCGGTCCCCGCCTCTTCTTCTCCAACAGTCCGACATCATCTTTGGCGAGCTTCTGTGACTTCGCCGGCGACCACTGTTCATTCCGGCAACTCCTATCATCTCCCGTGATTACTATTTTTCCGACGAGCCTTCCTATCTCCAGCGGCTATTCCTGGATTGAACATTGCCGTGGCTGTGACCAAGTCATTGGAGTGCTTCCTCTTCTCTCAATCGACTGTAATCATCCCTTGAGGTTTAACAACATTTCCTATTTCGATCGAAACAGGTAAGTGACCGAACCTTAGTTCATACAAAATATGGATATAATCTGGACGAATTTGGTTTATGCACAAACTTTTGACTTGCTGTTTGGGATTTCTCATTTACTGTTTGAGAATTTTATATGTATTTATACGACCAGGAGTGTTCCTCTGCTGCCAAATTCTCAATTCCTGTTTGAATTGTCATTTCTGTGATTGGGTTCTTGAATGGCCGAAATCATCATGGTTTTGATTTTGACTTCTGTTTCCACACTCTAGTAATAATCTGAACCATGCTGTAATTTAGAAAATTTGCTTGTTTTGCTGATGCCAATTGCCTGTATTTCTCTGGCTCTTGCTTCTGCTAATTTTAATTCAGAAATGGGTATGCACCATGCTTTGTCTGATTTGATTTGCTCTTGAGTGACTCAATTTCACTTAGCATGCTGTCCGCACCTTAGCTTGAGTTGGACACTTGTATAGCCTGGTATGAACTGATTCTTTGAACAAACCCAGATTTGTTAGGCATTTTCTCTATTACCATGATAGGCTTGGACTCTCGTTCCTGACTTAACTATCCTGAAACCAAACAAAAAGAGATGGTTAAGCATAAGCCACTATAAGATGATTGAACTTCCTAAAAATTTCTTGAAATCAAAAAGATAATTTTCTTTGATCAATTCCTGACTTAGTCAAGAATTTCTAAATCATCATTTTTTTCTTTTTCCTTTTTCCTGTAAACTTGGTAACCAAGAAAATCAAATGAAATTTTAACAAGAAATCATCTCCCTGATTTGAACCGTAGATGGCCCGCCTTAGATCAGCTTCCCGAGATCCTGCAGATGAGCCTTCCTCCTCGAGGGTTAGGCGAGATCCTGCTGATGTGGCCTCGTCTTCGAGGGCTGATAGGGATTCAGATTCTGATGTCCCGGATCTTCCTTCTGGGGATTCGCGTGAGGCGACCCCAGAGGTATACTCTAACTTTTCTGCAATTTCCTATCCTTTCCCAAAATACATCTTCCTGATTCTTCAATTATTTTCTTTTAGCCGGCTGTTGAGGCTTCTGGCAGAGATAGGAGCCGTGGCAGACGCAGAGCTGGAGGCAGAGATGGAGGCCATGATGAGGGCCATAGAGGAGGCCGCAGAGGGGGCCGTGGCAGAGATGAGGCCAGGACCAGGGTTGAGATCCCTGAGGAGGTGGCTGCCCAGATTAGGGATACCGATCTTCTGCATGGTTTGAGGACTCATCCCTCAGCATGCGTTAGGGCGGATATCCCTTTAGAGTATCCGATGTCCCATTATAGAGGGAGCTGGGCCAGCTTTACTAGATTCTTGAGAGCTTGCAGTTCGGCCTACCGTCGGGAGCTAGGATTGTATGGTTTCGGCATGTTTATCACTATCCCGGACGTACGCTTAGATCGAGCCCTCATTGCAGCATTATTGGAGAGGTTTTTCCCAGAGACCTTGAGCTTCCACTTCCCAGATATTGAGATTGGGATCCGGCCTTCTGATTTCACGCTCATCACCGGGATTAGGATGATCGGTGATGTTATTACTGAGATGGCGATGCCAGAGGCCGATGAGATTGCTGGTTATCTTGGATACATTGTGCTGCCTCCTGAGGCATGGGATCGGGGGAGAGCTAGATTATCTCTGACATGGTTGAGAGAGACTTTCCGGAGGAGGCAGTTTGGCCAGCTTGCTGCCGGTGATCATGTATTCCCCTTCGCCTTCCGATTCCTCTTTCTGTATATGATGGGATCATGCTTCTTTCCAGAGGACACGACCTCAGTTAGTCCTCACTTCTTGAGTCTTCTGGGAGATCTGCAGCGGGCGAGGAGGTACGCCTGGGGCCCACTCATATTTGGTACTATTCTGGCTGGCCTGCGCCGATCAGTGAGTGGCCTCTCTACTTCCAGAGGGGCTGGAGTTGGATGCCGATTCTTCTGGCCCTTCTTGCAGGTGAACCTTATTTCCTTTCTTTTTCTCTCTTTCTTTTTTCCTTATCTCTCCTTTTCTATTCTTCTGACTATTTTCTTCTTTCTTGCAGTTTTTTGCTAGGGTTTATATACCCTATTTCCGCCCGACCTCTACGATGCCTGAGGAGACGTATTCCATGGCACTTAGATGGTGTCATGTAGAGCATGACTCTGAAAAGAGTCGTCCCAGGTCCGCCCGGGCCCACTTAGACAGGTTATACCGGTCTGAGGTAATCTCCTTTAATTCCTCTACTTCTTCTTTTCTTTTCTTCCTGGATCGCATATCTGATGTCCTGTTTTGTTTTTCAGCTATTTGTCCCCAGGATGGAGGACATTCATGAGGTGCTGGCCCTGCAGGCAGCCAGAGATGATGCATTTGTCCCTGACCAGAGACGACAGAGATACCAGTTCTTTATTGGTCAGCTGGGCAGCATCTGGTATTGCGGCGAGCGCTTCTTTTTTCAGCATGTGGGAGAGCCACGGATTCCTGCCATCCCGCCAGATACTACTCCTTTCTATCCTCCTATGCCTGTTGATCCTGCCCAGTTCTTAGATGGGACTGAGGCAGAGACATTATTAGAGGAGGGTGACTATGATGCCTGGTTCAGGCGAGCTTCTGTTGGGTGCCTCATGTCACCCATGCCTGTCCGTGGCGGAGTCACGGAGATAGGAGGGGTAGTGATTAGGGCCTACGACACCACGGTATGCCTTCTTCCTTTTCTGATCTTCTATTTCTATTTCATTAACATTTTTCTGACTTATTTTTCTGCTATTTCAGGAGGCTCAGTTGGCAGAGATCAGGTCTCGCTATGCTGATTTAGAGCGCCAGCGTGATGCCGCGATCGCTGAGCGGGACGCCCTCTATATCACTATTTCAGATCTCCGGGGGCAACTAGCCAGAGCCCAGGGCCAGGAGGGTCCATCTGATGCACAGGACCAGGCGGGTCCATCTGATGCACAGGACCAGGCGGGTCCATCTGATACTCAGGTTAATTTCTTCTTTTATTTCCATTCCTGCTTTTGTATTAGCCTATCTTGTTCTGATTGAATTTTTCTCTTAGTTTCAGGAGTACACAGCTGGCCCCTCTTCGCCTGCTTCACCCGTGCCTATGCATTTCCGGGATGAGGTGTTTTCTGTGGCACGGGTGGAGTTCGTGACGTCTCCCAGTCCAGTGGAGGTTCCTGCAGCAGAGCCCGAGGTCGAGGCTGATATTGTACCTGCTGCTGAGGACGTGCCAGAGTCTGCCCCAGTAGCTGAGACTGCTCCTGCTGCGTCTGCTGATGTAGATATGGATTCGGCTATGGACGCCGTTGTGGTAGAGCCTACCGTGGAGACTGCCGCGATGGAGGAGGCTACAGCTGATCCTGTAGAGCCCGAGGTGGAGATGACTGCTACTGAGCCTGTGGAGCCGGAGGTTGATGTACCTGGGACATCTGCTCCTGCTGGTCCTGCCATGGAGGATGCTGAGGTGACACATGCTGTTGTTGATCCTTTTGCGGATTCTTCCCGTACAGAGTCTGATCCCGATTCTACGGGATATGTAGATACTTCAGGGTACGTCCCTCCTGATCATCCCACTGCTGGCCTTGTGCCTTTATATATGTGGCATGATATTCAGTCTGTTTTGAGCAGGATGACGCGTAGCACAGCCCGCAATATTGTGCGGCATGTCTTTGAGCGCAGGCGATCTACAGGCCGTGGTCGAGGCAGAGGACGAGGCCGTGGCCGTAGGGGTGGACCTGCATGGCCATTAGATTAGGATTCTTCCATGTATCTTTGTATTTTTTGGCAAAAGTGATGTAAACATTCATATATATAAAAGAAGTTTGTTTTATTTCCATTTGTGTTCTTTCTTCTTTATTTACAGTATTTATTATCTGATGAATGTTAAAACAGGGACAGGTGAAGCTTAGGAAAACCAAAGAAATTAAAAATTCCCATTTTTTTGCATTTTTTCGAAGGAACCGTACTTATACTACGAGCAGGCTGTGCCCGTGAAGTTATTACGGGCGTGCTTTGCCCGTGAAGTTTTCACGGTCAGGCGTGTCCGTAATTCCTATACGGGCGAGCCTTGCCCGTAATATAATTACGGAATTTACTGTCTTACGATTTTTTCTATATAAACTCCTAGGGAACATCATTGTGACACTTTTATTAATTGAAAAACTCCCTGAGCACATCTTTTCTCGCTTTCCTTGGCTTCTTTGGCGCTTCCATGGCTTCCCCTACGCCGCTTTCTCCTGCCGTTGAATCTCCTCCTGCAAGACAACCTGTTAGATCAAAACCTCCTAATCTTACCAGGTACAATATTGTGGATTCCTTTTATGATAGATGGGTTAACTCCATGACCCTTGATGAGGAGATTCGTTGGGATTCCATTCACTTAGGGCACATCCTACACCTCCCTAAAATTCCCTTTAAGTGGGAAATCATTGAAGCTTTGATAGGCCACTGGGTACCTGAGCTGAATCTCTTCCGTTTTGATGACAAAGAGATGACTCCCACCATAGAAGAGATTGAAACCATCCTTGGCCTTAGATTTTCTGAAAAAGTTGTGAACCCACCCCTAAAGCTTAGTTATAAAAAAGAGGCTTCCACTTTCCTAGGTATAGGGAAGAAGGACTTAGGAAATTCTGATGCACTATTGACCTTGTCCAAGACCTTTTTGACTGAAAAACTTCTGAGGAGTAATGACAAGGACTCTAGGTTTAATGCATTGACCCTGATAGTGGTCAATCAGCTGCTTTTTCCACGGGGTGATGACCAGGTTGACTTGGCTCTTATCTCAGTTATCTGTCAGGTTAGGGAACGCGAGAGGTTGGCCCCTATGATCCTAGCAGAGATATATCAGGCTCTTACTGATTGTTATTTCAGGAAGAAGAAACGCTTCCTTGCCTGCGCCCCTATCCTACAGGTAAAATATGCATGTATTTTTTTTTCTTCTATTTTTTTTTTCTATTCTTCCTTTCCTTTCTTTTTCTTCTTTTTTTTTTTTTCTTCTCTTTTTTCTTTCTTCTCTTTTTTTTTCTCTCTCTTTTTCTTCCTTCTTCTTCTTTTTTTTTTCTTTTTTTTCTTTTTTTTCTTTTTGGAAATAAATTGAAATACTCCCTTTTTCTGCAGCTTTGGTTGCTTGACCATCTTAGCCAGGTTGAAGAAATAACTCGCCGCTTCTTTCCAAGATTGAAAGTTCCTGTTTTGATGAGCAATAGGGGATGTCCTAACATCCAAGGTGGCAAGCAAGGCTGGTTCACTTTCTTGGGTACTCTCCAGGATGATCAAGTGAGATGGCCTGGCACTTATCAGCCCACTCCAGAGACAGTGATCAGCTTTAGAGATAAAAACTTTCTGGCCCTAGCAGGCTTGAAATCTGCTGTTCTCTATCTTCCTTTGAGGGTTCTTCGGCAACTTGGAGCGACCCAGGGAATTATGATTCCCACAGGTTATGAGAGCTTTATAGGGCCACTTACTTCAGCCACCATGGGGCTAAATGCTCAATTAATGAAAGAGTGGTCCTATGTTTGCTTTCTGCGGGGTCCAGTCTTTTCTGAGTCCCATGTGAAGGACTATCACTTCTGGATCAAGGAACAGGTGCAGAGTCATGCCCCAGTACCAGAGGATCCTCCTGCAGTTCTTCCTCCTACTTATGAGGACATTCTGGAGTCAAAAAGGGCAACCCATAAGCGGCTTCAACAAATATGGGTACGGGAGGCTCAAGAACTTAGGATAAAAGTCCTTGTTCTGGAGAGGAAGCTTGAAGAGCAGAAGTCTGGCCGCATTGCCATGGAGAAGAAACTTGAAGAACAAAGGCAAGCTCGTCGCTTTGAAGTCCGTGTGATGCGGAAGAAGTATTAGGATTCCTTGGCTGACCTTAGGGCGTTGAAGATCAAGCTTTCTTTTTCAGATGAGGTCATCTCCTTTTTGAGTGATCCTGATGCAGAGGGTGCTTCTGGAATCATTGCAACTCAGGCAGCTAGGATTAGGGAGCTTGAGGAGCAGTTAGGGAGTAGGGATTAGATTCTTTCATCATTTTTTTTCTTTCTTTCATTTTTTCCATACTTTTTTACAAAAGCAAACTCCATTAGTGGAAAGATATTAGATTTAATTCAAAAATAGGTTTTATATTATTGGCCTCAGAATTCTCAGATGCTTATAAAAACAGAAGTTTTATGAAAAAGTATTTGATTTCTCATCATTGGCCAAAGTATAGTTTTTTTTTTTTTTTTGAAAGCTGATCCAAAACACTTAATCACATATAATTAAAGGAATTAAAATCAGGTTGAATAACGAAAAGGGTAGTCCAAGCAATAGGGAGAGACCAAATTTGTCTACCCCGTGACCTTTAGAATCATCCCCTAATGATTTTTCCTTCATGATTGGCCTTGCTAATCTGCTCAGTTTCCAGTGCTCATGCTAATTTGAAACTTAGACCCCATGATCAACTCAACCCTTGATTCTTTTTTCTTTTTTTTTCTTTTTTTTTTTCTTTTTTTTTTTTTTCTTTTTGCCCTTCTTGCCCCTAGTGCCAATTATGGTTTTCACTAGGGTTGGCCTCTGCATTCCGTCATCACCAATCTTACTCTGAAAGTTGAATGAATATACTAAAATCACCGAGGTCTTAATAATAGGACGAAACAAAGGCTAGGTTCGGTTTATGAAAGAAAGGTATTAAAGGCTCAAAATTTTCTAAGTGTGAAAATGGGTCAACTGGACTTACAGTCATGGTGAATTCAATCCCATTCCTCTTCTTTTGTATTTGGCATTTATTTGCCCCTATTTTTTCTTTTTTTCCTTTTTTTTTTTTTTCAAAATTTTCTTTTTGCCCCTATTGGCCTTGCCCTTATTGGCCTTGCCCCAGTATAAGGCTGTAAGTCCAGTTTGGGTTTAACAAAAAAAGACGACCAGGCTCAAATTGGTTTGACTAAGGATTCAAATTTTGGGATATAAAGAACAATGGCCTCAGATCATTTCCTAGTAATATTCATTCATGGAAAATATCTCTTTACTGCATCAGAGTTGATTGGCTCAGGAAAATCCTTCCCATCCATTTCTGTTAAGATGAGAGCACCCCCTGATAGGACTTTCTTGACCACATAAGGTCCTTCCCAATTTGGTTTGAACTTTCCACGAGGATCTTCCAAAAAGGGTAAAATCTTTTTTAATACCAAATTTCCTTCTTGGAAAGTTCTGGGCTTCACCTTTTTATTGTAAGCCCTAGCCATCCTCTTCCGATATAATTGGCCATGACTAAGTGCCTTCAAACGCTTTTCTTCAATTAAATTGAGTTGATCATGTCTAGACTGTATCCATTCAGCTTCTTCTAATTCTGCTTCCATTAGCACTCTTAGTGAAGGTATTTCCACTTCCACTGGTAAAACTGCTTCCATTCCATAGACTAAGGAGTATGGGGTTGCCCCTGTAGAAGTCCGAATTGAGGTTCTGTAAGCATGTAGAGCAAGTGGCAGCATTTCATGCCAATCTTTAAAACTCACCACCATCTTTTGAATAATCTTCTTTATATTCTTATTCGCTGCTTCCACTGCCCCATTCATCTTTGGTCTGTAAGGCGCTGACTTGTGGTGGGTAATCTGAAATTGTTCACACATCTTCCTCATGTCTTTGTTCTTAAGGTTTGAAGCATTGTCTGTCACTATGGCACTTGGCAAACCATAGCGGCAAATGATGTTGTGCTTCAAAAACTTAAGAACATGGCTACTCGTAATGTTTGCATAAGAAGCCGCTTCTACCCACTTGGTAAAATAATCGATTGCTACAAGTATAAACCTGTGTCCATTTGATGCCTTTGGAGAGATCATTCCAATGACATCTATACCCCACATAGAAAAAGGCCACGGAGATGTCATACTGTGTAATTCACTTGAGGGTGCATTCTTGTTATCTGCGTACACTTGGCATAAATGACACCTTTTAACGTGCATATAACAATCATGCTCCATAGTTGACCAGTAATATCCCAATCGCAGGATCTTCTTGGCAAGCATATGCCCATTCATATGGGGTCCACACACTCCTCCATGTACCGTTTCAACTATCCTTTCTGACTCAGTCTTTGCAACACATCTAAGTAGTATATCATTATGTGATCTTTTGTACAACTGCCCACCACTTAGTAAGAACTGTCCTGCCAGCCTCTGTATTGTTCTTTTCTCTGTAGAGGTGACCTTTTCTGGTAAAGTTCGATCCTTTAGGAAATTCTTAATGTCTTGAAACCATGGCACTTCTTCTTCTGGGGTTTCTTCTAGAACAAGGCAGTAAGCTGGTTCATCTCTGACTTCAATTTCTAATGGTCTAATATCAACCCCTTCTGGCATACTAACCATTGAAGCCAATGTTGCTAAAGCATCTGCAAACTGGTTTTTGGCCCTTGGCATATAATTGAAGGAAATTCGAGTAAACTTGGTGCTTATTTCTTCCAAATACTGGTGATAGGGGATCAATTTGTGATCCTTGGTTTTCCATTCACCAGTTGTTTGGAAGATGATAAGACTCGAATCCCCATATACGTCAAGTTCCTCTACTTCATGGTCTAAGGCTGCTTGTAACCCAATTATGCATGCTTCATACTCTGCTATATTGTTCGTGCATTGGAACCTTAACTTCACTGCGATCGGGATATGTGCCCCATCTGGCTTGATCAATACAGCCCCTATTCCATTTCCATTCATATTGGCGGCCCCATCAAAAAACATTTGCCATGAGCTTTCACCTTCTTCCTCTTCAGCAAACAGGATTGCCTCATCAGGGAAGTTGGTCTTTAAGGGTTGGTATTCTGGTAAAGGGTGTGCAGCCAAGTGATCTGCAATGGCTTGACCCTTAATGGCCTTCTGTGTGATATAGGTGAGGTCAAATTCAGAGAGTAACAACTGCCACTTTGCTGTTCTGCCAGTTAAAGCCGGTTTCTCAAATAGATACTTCAAAGGGTCCATACGGGATATCAGTAAGGTGGAATGACTAAGGAAATAATGCCTCAGTCTCTGAGTTGCCCATACTAAAGCACAACAAGTCTTTTCCAAAGGGGAATACTTTGCTTCATATTCTGTAAATTTCTTACTCAGGTAGTAAATCGCCCTCTCCTTTCTGCCTGTATCGTCATGCTGTCCTAAGACACACCCCATTGATGTCTCCAAAACTGACAAGTATAGAATTAATGGCCTTCCTAGAGTGGGTGGTACTAGCACAGGTGGGTTCAATAAATACTCCTTTATTGTGTCAAAGGCTTCTTGGCAATCATCATTCCAGACTGTCGGGTTATTCTTTCTTAAAAGTTTGAAAATTGGTTCACAGATAGCGGTGAGCTGTGCTATGAACCTGCTTATGTACTGAATCCTCCCAAGAAAACCCCGAACTTCCCTCTCGGTTCTAGGTGATGGCATTTCAATGATGGCTTTAGCTTTAGCTGGGTCAATCTCAATTCCTCTTCTGCTTACTATAAAGCCCAACAATTTTCCTGATGTAGCCCCAAAGACACATTTAGCAGGGTTAAGCCTTAGACTGTATTTCCTAAGCCGGTCAAATACCTTCTTCAAGTTGATCAAGTGGTCTTCTTCCTCACATGATTTGGCTATCATATCATCCACATAAACCTCCATCTCCTTATGGATCATATCATGGAATAAGGCTGTCATGGCCCTCTGGTAGGTTGCCCCAGCATTCTTAAGTCCAAATGGCATGACAGTGTAGTGGAAGGTACCCCAAGGGGTGATAAAGGCTGTCTTCTCTTGGTCTTCCTTAGCCATCTTAATCTGATTATACCCAGAAAACCCATCCATGAATGAGAATAGACTATGTACAGCGGTGTTATCCACCAAGATGTCTATGTGTGGAAGTGGAAAATCATCCTTTGGACTTGCCTTATTCAAATCTCTATAATCTACGCACATTCTGACCTTTCCATCCTTCTTTGGTACTGGCACTATATTTGCAAGCCATTCGGGGTATGTGGACACTGCTAAGAATCCAGCTTGGAATTGCTTAACCACTTCATCTTTAACCTTCAATGTCCATTCAGGTTTTAACCTTCTCAGTTTCTGCTTAACTGGCTTAGAGTCTGGTAGAATGGGTAGCCTGTGCACCACCATATCTGTGTCTAACCCCGGCATATCCCGATACGACCATGCAAACACATCTTCATAATCAGCCAAAAATCGTATCATTTCATCCCGCTGTACCTCAGATAGACATACCCCAATCTTCACTATTTTTGGGTCATCTTCGGTCCCTAGGTTGATAGATATGGTCTCTTCAATATTGGGTTGGACCCCCTTTTCATGACGCTCTAATTGATATGTGATTTCTTTTGGAACGTCGTCTTCTTCGTCCTCGGTCTCCTCTTCAACCCCCATTAGGTCAAAGTCGAGCTCAAGGTCGAAGTCATACTCATCCTGATCCAATTCCGTTTGCTTATATGGTTCATAAATGGTTTGGACCTTTTTGAAAACTTTATCTTTTCTAGAAAAAACTGAAAAATCTTTTTGTGTTATTTGAGAGCCTTCTACAAAATCTTTCCCTGAAGACGAAGGCTCATTAAAACCTTCAGGAAAAGGGCATTCCACTAATGGAGTTTTTTTTTGGAAGCCATGTCTGTTTGCCAAACAAACGCGGCTTCAAAAGTAAGGGGAGTTTCCTCCCAATTATTCAGAATGAAAGAATCTGGGGCAGGGATACAAGCCTGCTCCTCAAGCTCAGGGTCTGCATCTGAGATCACCAGTACTGGGTGAGTTGCATCGCCTGCTTCTTCTATAGGGCCAGTTCCAGATGGAACTTCTACTGCAGCCCAATCAATAAAAGGTAGCTCCTCTGCTACTTTTTCTTGGTTGCCTTCTGTCATGGCAAAGAATGCCCCTATGTCCTCAAAAAAATCCTGCTTTTGTTCTGTCTGTGGCCCAGGCCCACCAGATGCCTGAGGAGGTGGAACACATGGTGGTATTGTGGAGGGTTTGGGTTTCTGGAATGGGTTGACATTGTAGTATGGAGGCTTAGATTGATCCTCAGGAGGAGACAGCTGAATCAGGTGAGACAGCTTAGGAAAAGTTTCCCTGATGTGTGGGAATTTCATAGCTTCTATCTGCCCCTGACTTTTCCATTTCCTTGGCTTGGACCCCAATCCTGCTCTGTGAACCATCTTCTTAACCTGTACTGGTTCTATCCTTCCTTGTAGGTTAACCCCCAGACCTTTTCCAGGGTGAAAATGGTACTTTTCTAATACATTTTTGACCACTTTTTCAGCACAGGTCAATTTTCCTTCTTTTTGCTGATACCCCCCAGGTATATAATTCACAGCTTCAAATTGAAAAGAGTGAAACGCCATTTTATCTGCTGTCATTTCCGTGTTAATACAGGGTACATCAGGGGACCACATGGGGGGAACCAAGTTTTCGGCCAGGACGGTAATCACCTTTTGCCCTCTAATGTACTTGACTCTTTGGTGGAGGGTAGATGGTATAGCCCTAGCTGTATGAATCCACGGCCTTCCTAGGAGTAGGTTGAAAGCCGCAGGTATATCCATCACTTCAAATGTGATGTTGAAAATATACGGTCCAATTGTGACCGGCAGTTCAACCTCCCCTAGGGAGTGTGTTTTAGAGCTGTCAAATGCTCTTATAATTCTTCCATTTTGCTTTATTTTGTTTCGCTCCAGATTGAGCTTAACAAAGGTTACTAATGGGCAGACATTGAGGGCTGACCCATTATCAATCAAGACCCGGGCTATCATGCAACCCTTACTGAGCACAGCGATGTGCAAAGGATCCACATGATGGTATCCTGCTGGACTAATTTCCGTTTCAGAAAAGGTTATAACATTATGAGATAATATTTGCCCAACCATCCGGCCTAGTTGGTCTGGTTCAATGTTTTTAGGCACATGGACCCCCTGGAGTATCCTTAACAAGGAGTCCCTATGTTTTTCTGAATTTAACAATAGGCCCAGTATTGAGATCTGGGCAGGGACTTTGTTCAATTGCTCGAGGACATTGAACTCACTCTTTTTTATTACCTTCATGAGGTCAGCAGCCTCACTGTTAGTTACCTGAGGGGCCTCTTCCCCTACTTTGGCCTTGCCTTTATTTTTTTCTTCTTCTTTATCCTTCTCTGTTTCTTTCTGTTTTTCTTCCACCCCTACACTCTTTCCTGACCTCATCATAAGGTTTACTTCTTCCTTGCTTTCAACTGCAGGGCATGTAGTGGTAAATGCTTCACTGTAGTTCCATGGTACAGCCGATTCAATGTAGGAAGGCTTAGGGACATTCACCACCAATGGGGGAAGTTTGGACTTGGCGATGGAAGTCTGAGTAATAGGAACATTAACAACCAATGGAGGAAGTTGCTTTGGTTGGGAGTTTGCAGAAGTGACTGATGCACTAAGGGGGTCACAATTTATGACCAATGGTGGCTTAGACTGAATGGGCGGAGTAAAAGTGGATGGATGGCAATTAATGACCAAAGGTGGCTTGGTGATGTTCATCTGGGCCATGAGGGATGAGACCCGGTCTAAAGATGAGCTAATGTTCTTTGCAGCACTATCATTCCCCTTTGAAATCATATTTATTTCTTTGTCTTCATTTCTCCTGTCAAAATATACTTTGACCGTTGTCCCTATGGGAGCAATTAATTGAGATGGGTCAAAGGTTATTTTGTCAGAAGAGATGACTCCTATGACATTAGATGGGCCTGCCCCGTGATGCTGGGGCAGAGGGTTCTGTCCAATATCTGTTCTTGGAGGATTGGGCGCCCCTGTATTGAAAGACAGGGTATTTTGGTCCAGTAAATCCTGAATGGCATGTTTCAAAGGCCAGCACTTGTCTGTAGGGTGCCCAGGTGCACCCATATGGTAATCACAAGTGTTGGAGGGGTCAAAATTTCTCCCCTTAGATGCATTCGGATTAGGTTCTCTTAAGGTGATATACCCTCCTTGCAATAAAGTGGGCAGCAATTGAGAGGGAGTCATTGGAATAGGGGTGAAAACCCTATTTCTCCTTGCTGCAAAATAGGCGTCCTTTTCCTCTTTGGTAAAAACCGTTTTTTGGTCTGAAGATGCTGTTGGAACATTAACCCTCATAGGGGCCTGGGTAGGTGGAGATGGAGTAGGAAAATGAGCGGGTACGTTGATTTGTATGGGCTTATTAGGGCCAGATGGTGGCTGTACCATGTTTACCTCACCCTCCTTCTTGTTCCCATTCTTTTTTGTTCCGCTTCCTTTCTTTAGGTTGGGGTCCTGCTGGCTTACCATGGCAGAGTGGTCAATTATTTTACCTGACCTGATCCCATCTTCTATTCGATCAGCCACTTGTACCAAAGCTGCAAAATTGGTGGTGGTCTGACCCACCAAGTGACTGTAGAATGGTTAACCCAAAGTGCTTATGAAAGTAGAAATCATTTCCTGTTCTAGCATGGGTGGCCTGACCTGGGAGGCCGTCTCCCTCCATCTCTTGGCATATTGCCTTACAGTCTCTTCTCTTCCTTTGCTCATTCTCATAACGTCGTACCTATCTGGCATGATCTCTGAATTGAACCGGTATTGAGCCAGGAAGGCATCGGCTAGGTCCTTCCATCTTTTGATCTTCCCATGGTCTAGAGTGGCGAACCATCTTAATGCGGTTCCTGTCAGGCTCCTTTGGAAAAGTTGGATCAAGATACCCTCATCCTGCCCGAACTGGCATAGGGCACCACAGTATAACTTTAGGTGGCTCATGGGGCAACCAGTGCCATCATACTTGTCCAAGTCTGGGCACTTAAACTTAGCCGGCAGGTTAACATTGGGGTACAGGCACAGGTCTTCAAAATTGGTGCTTCCAAAGTTGTTTACCCCTTTGACTTCCCTTAGTTCATCTTGGATCATTTCTAGCTTATGCATGAACTTTCTTTCAACCTCTTCCCTTATCCTTTCCTTTTCCTTAGCCTTGTTTGATTCAGCTATCTCATCCCTGGTTAGTATAGGTTCAGGGGTGGGTTCATAGACGGGTTCAGGAGTTGGTTGCACTGGAGGTGGAACGTTGACTTGGGGTGGAGGTGCAGGATTGGATGTGGATGCCTGGTTCTGGGCCTGCATTTGTTGGGCTTGCACTTGTTGGGCCTGTACTGACAGTATGTTCTCTAGCATTCGGGCTAGTCCTGCCACTTGTTCTTGGAGTAGAACAACATCTGGATGAGGAGCATCAACTTCATCTTCAATGGGATTCATGGCTCGAGCTCTTGATCTGGTTACAGGAGCTATGATTGCGAGTGTATTAGTACCTGGCAAAAATAAAGAGAAAATATCAGTGCCAATTTAATCTCATTCACATGTCTAGGTATGCCTATGTGCAAGCTAGGTGAACACGAATTTGGATTTTTTTTTTTTTATTTGCTTCTTTTTTTTATTTTATTTTATTTTTTTTCTTTTTTTTTTTTTTTGAATTGAATTGTTGGAATATTCTAGGGCTTCCAACAGGTCCCACAAAAGAGAGAAAGGTCTGAAATTCAAAGGCTTTCAGAGGCCCGGGGTTTTTTTTTTTTTTTTTTTTTTTTTTTTTTTTTTTTTTTTTTAAAGGTCTGAAATTCGGAGGCTTTCAGAGGCCCAGGGATATTTTTGGAAAAGGTCTGAAATTCAGAGGCTTTCAGAGGCCCGGGGATTTTTGATAAAAGTCTGAAATTCAAAGGCTTTCAGAGGCCCAGGGATATTTTGATGAAAGTCTGAAATTCAAAGGCTTTCAGAAGCCCAAAAGGAAAAGGTCTGAAATTCAAAGGCTTTCAGAGGCCCAAAAGTTCTGAAATTCAAAGGCTTTCAGAGGCCCAGAAGAAAAATGTCTGAAATTCAAAGGCTTTCAGAGGCCCAAAAGTTCTGAAATTCAAAGGCTTTCAGAGGCCCAAAAGAAAAAGGTCTGAAATTCAAAGGCTTCCAGAGGCCCAAAAGTTCTGAAATTCAAAGGCTTTCAGAGGCCCAAAAGAAAAAGGTCTGAAATTCAAAGGCTTTCAGAGGCCCAAAAGTTCTGAAATTCAAAGGCTTTCAGAGGCCCAAAAGAAAAAGGTCTGAAATTCAAAGGCTTCCAGAGGCCCAAAAGTTCTGAAATTCAAAGGCTTTCAGAAGCCCAAAAGATCTGAAATTCAAAGGCTTTCAGAGGCCCGGAGTTTTTTGAGAAAAAGTCTGAAATTCAAAGGCTTTCAGAGGCCCAAGAGTTTTGAAAAAGTCTGAAATTCAAAGGCTTTCAGAAGCCCAAGGAACCTTTCTCTAATTTTTTTTTTGTTTTTTAATTATTTTGTTTGTTTTTTTTTTTTTTGAAGCATTTTTTTCAAACTTGTTTCCCTTTATCATTATTTAAAGGTTAAAAGAATATTTTAGTGGGAAAAACTGATTAAAGTTGAATATTCCGAGAAAACCGTATACACAGTACGGTCCAGCCCTGCCCGTATTCAAATTACGAGCAAGCCGTGACCGTATGCAATTCACGGGCGAGCCTAGCCCGTATAATCAATACGGGCGAGCCTAGCCCGTATAATCAATACGGGCAAGCCTAGCCCATGTACTAAATGCGGTTTTACGGAACCCTGTTATGTTTTTCCAGTTTTTACATGGTTTGATCACTTTCATTGTTCATCCAAACGTACGGTTCACCCATTGCAGAGCTTCTAAACTGTCCCAAAGTGGACTTTGGCCTTTTTGCTAAAACACATGCTTGGGAGGGCACATGTACCCTCCAAATTGACATCATACTCAAGAATTTGATACCCTTTTGTTGCCTCTTGTGTGTACATAGGGTAGGATTGATTCTAAACAGAGTTAGAAACTCTTCCTATGGGCTGCACCAACTTTCAGAACATATGCATATTTTGGGACCAATTTTATCCCAAACCCATGGGTACCATGACACCCCTATGACATGAAAATAATGCAAAACAATAGGATTACCTTGTTTACCTTGAATATAGCATCCGCATTATGCCCTGGTTTGTAAGCCATGCACACGGCCTTCCCACAATCATACAAACCCATATTCCCACGTAATTGTGTACTTTAGCCAAAAACGTGTAACTCCACCTTCAAGCGTAGGGGTTTTGGGTTTTGGCTTAATGGCAACTTAGCACTCAAGCCTAGTGATGACCAGAATCCCAGATCCACGTTATCATCACATCATTAGCTCAAAGTTCTAAGGTGAATGTTTTCACTTTCGCTTTCCGAAGTATCGACCTCGTTGCGCCAAGCTACACACATTCGGGTTCAACTTCCTATAGGTTAAGGGTAGGCCGTGTAAAAACAAAAGGTGCACAGTGCATTGTAAAAATAGGTCACATTCACAACGTCCCAAACCCTTGCCACTCTTTTCGCAGCCATGCATAAACAAACCAAGGCATAATAGGAAAGCATATTTAAAATAAACAAGTAAATAAAGCAATCCTATAGCACCCAAAACATGCTCATAAAAAAAATCATCTAATCATGCAAACATATGATCATGTTATACACCCAAAATCATCATGGAGATCATGCTGAAAATTAACATATGCTATCCTAAAAATATATCAAGAAATAAGCATATTTCAGCAAAACGGACCTCCCCTACGCATGTTTGTAGAAACAATCCTATAAATCAAAATTAAGCATGTTTCTACCCCCATGAATTCTTAAGCAATAATTCAGATTTAAAACATACTCAACATGCTTAAGAACACAAAATAGCAAGCATAAAAAAAATCAAAAACATGAACAAACACCAAAAGGCTCAAATCCACAAGTCCCCAGCAGAGTCGCCAGTTGTGAGACATGGGAAAAAATCGATCTAATGATTTCCTCTTTCATCACACGGGATTAAATTAAACAAAGAGTCGCCACCATTCAATTTAGGTGTGAATGGACACCAAAATATCAAATAAGCACAAAAGGCAATTTTAGGGCAAAATATCCCTCCTAAAAAAAACAACCAGAGATGGGTAAGGGGATTAAGTTATGAACAGGGGAAGGTGTTAGGCACCCCTATTCATCCACACAAGGTGGTTGCCAAGCATTGTTCATGTTAAAAATAAAGGAAAAAAAACTTGCTATAAAATTCACACAAAATCACAAAAAAAGCAAAAATATATGGTTTTTTTTTATATGAATAGTCTGATTGATCCAGAACTATCAAACATGATCATACCATTCCTAGGGTTTCATGATCAAAATAAAATTGAGATAAAATCGAATAAAATCAATTTAAAGTGAAAAATCCAAAAATCTGGCTTCAAGTCAAAATTCTAGAAATCTAGAAAAATATGATTTTTATAAAATATTTCAAAATTGAACTTGAATAGCTCAGGACATAGATAAAGCCCAAATTTCACATTAAATCTAAAAATCAAAACCAAAAATACCCACATTGATGAAAAACACCAAAAGGGGAGAATTTAGACCGTAGGTCTTCTCTCAAACATGAAAAACAATTTAAAAACCACATCATGAAACCCTAGAATTTATTTTCAGGATTCTGGATTCAGATCTACCATATTGATCATGATAAATCCAAGATCCTAGCCTAAAATCACAAAAATCACGAAAACAGTGCTATAGGTGCAAATATGTGAAAAATCCAAATTTTGGCAAAAAGTGGGGATCTCATACTATAAACATCATAGATTCATGTTATTCATTCAGATATATCATAAAAAGCATTAAAACATGATCAGGATATCAAAACAGCCACATCTCACAGATTTGAGCACATGGGGGTCTACCCTACGGATCCACCTGTTCTCTTTTCCCCTAATTCTCTCTTCACGTTTTACGGCTAGAGAGACTCTTGAGGTACTTAGAGATAGGTTTGGGTACACAAACACAATCACAGGCCTTATTCTATGAAAAAAAGAAAAAAAACAGATATGGGGTTCTATTCTAGGGATCCACCTGTTCCCCTTTCCCCTAGTTCTCTCTTCACGTTTTACGGCTAGAGAGACCCTTGAGGTACTTAGAGACAAGTTTAGGAATACAAAAACAGATATGGCCTTATTCTACAGCAATAGAGATGATCCTATTACATCTAGAATTGAAGACAGAAAATAAAAAGGGATAAGGGACTTACCTGGATTGAGCAGGCAGGCAGCAGGAGTTCTTTCTCTTCTCTTGGAGCTTTTGATTCTTCAAAATTTCGTGGCCCTTAGCTAGAGGAATGAGCCTCTATTTATAGACACACCCAGGGGCAAGGCTGGTCCAGAAAGATATATCCTGATTCTCAGGATAGAGTGAAATACAGAGATGATGCCCATCCATAGTCATCCAAGGTGACTTCAGCGAATAAAAGACATAATCCGCTCGTTTAAAGATATATTGGACTTCAAATAAAGCTCGGAAATCGAGAGGAGGACAAAACTTGCACGTGTCTTTAATGCCCGTAAATACATTACGGTCCAATAGTGACCGTATTGGTACTACGGACGCGCCTGTCCGTAGATAATTTGCGGGCGCAATGTGCCCGTGAAGCTAATACGGGCAAAGCCTGTTCATTCTATTTTTAGGCCTTTTTGACCTGTTTTAAGCTCTAATTACATGTTTTTATTATTTTCTCATTTGGCAGTGCAATTTGGGGTGTCTACACCGCCCATTAAGGCACGGATATGATTTCCTGAGGTTTGCACTCATAAAGCACGTGTTGCACGGTTTTGAAAACCATCAAACACGATATGATCTCCAGAGTCTCAATCTCTGAAAGATCGAACCGCAAGTTTTTTTTAACATCGCAATTTTCAGGAAAAACTCTTGATTGGATACGGCACTGTCACACACTGTTCACAGTGATGTTTTGTCAAAATTGTGATTTTCATGCATGAATCATCCCATATTTGTTTTCGTTCATCGTGACACCAGAGCACCACTCACGGTGTAAATGATCTCGTCACACACAACACCTTGTTCATAAGTTGAAAAGAAACTGATTGAGATCTTTTATGAACATTGTACAATTCAGGTACTTCACATTAAAAGCACTACCCAGAACGCTGCATTTGCATTGAAAAAGGACTGCAATGAATTCTTCTGAGGCTCCAACTTCGTCATCCTCACAACCAAGAACTAAAGAACAGCAAGTCATGATGGATCTAAGTCAACAAGTAGCCATGACACATGCCACGGGGGTTCAAGTACCAGAAGTCCAACAGGGACAACCACCCCAGCCGAACCTCATGTCAGTTGATCTGCCACCACGGGACACCCGATTCCCACATCCGGCAGCAATAGCCACCCACCTTCCTCCATGTGTGCCTGTCCAATCGGGGCAAGAAGAGCAAGACCGGAACAGGGTACTGATGGCCCAACTTGAGGAAATGTTGGCTGCAGTAAAGGAAGACAGTAAGGCCCAAATAGCCGCAATAAGAGAAGAACTCTTGAAACAACTCCAGCCCAACCCAGTACGTGAGGAAACCACACTGGCGAGCTTGTGTCTTTTCCCAGACATCCATCTGCCAGCAAAGTTCCGATGTCCTGACTTGCATAAGTTTGACGGTACTGGCTGTCCTTTGATACACCTGCGATCCTATGTTGGTGACATGTGCCAATATGTGAAGGATGAAAAGATCATGGTTCAGTTCTTCCAGAGATCGTTAACTGGGGCAGCATATTCTTGGTTCCTAAGCCTAGACAAGCAGAAGGTCAAGACATGGAACGACCTTGCTACTGTATTCATCCAACAGTACCATTTGAACAGTCCGACGATTCAAACCCGGGCAGAATTACATAGACTGTCAAAGGGAAATAGCGAGTCTGTAAGAGACTACGCTAAAAGATGGATAAAACTAGCAAATATGGTTCAACCCCCTCTCCTTGAACAAGAACAAACTTCTCTGTTCATTTCATCACTGGGGCAACCATACTTTACAATGCTGTTGGGACAATGTGTTGCAAGTTTCGCCGATTTGATGAGAACGGCTGAAAGGATCGAAGATGCAGTTAAGGCTGGAAAAATAGGAGCTTCTATGACAGAATCCTCCCAAGAAGACATAAGATATGAGGGAACGATCAACCATGTCCGATCTGCTAAGCGCAAGAGAGGAAATGATCACCCCTGTGCAAATGTCACCATGGCTCAACTGAAGGAGCCCTTGACTAAGGAAGAAAGAAAGAACCGTGTGTTCACACAGCTCCCATATTCCTTGGCTGAGTTGTTGCTTACCTTGCTGCAAGAAGGACACCTGAAGCAGGTTCCCCCAAATCCAAGGGCACCCGCAAGTAGAGGGTATGACCCATCTAAGACATGTGGGTACCATAAGGGAGCACCGGGGCATGATACTGACGAATGTTGGAGCCTCCGTCATGCGGTCCAAGATCTCCTTGAAGCTGGAGAACTCAAAATTGATCCTCCAAATTGAAAAAAAAAAAAAAGAAAAAATCAAGAAAAAGAAAGAAAGAAAGAAGAAAAGATCATCATCATCTTTATGCATCTCATGTATTCTATCTTCTAATGTTTGCCTCTCCTGCAGGTAGAACCCTGTCAGCAATCAGCATGGATAAAACTTCAGGGATAATTCCTGTGATGGTCCAGATGGTGGATCTTTTCCGCATTTTAATACAAGCAATGCAGGACAAAGAAGAAGCGTGGAACAAATGCTGGGAAGCATTGAGGGAAGAAAATTCTGAGCTACAATCTCGAGTAAGGGAACTGGAAAAAGAGATTGAAGTTTGAAGGCAGAAATACCTCGGAGTAATTTGAAAGTGAGCCTCCCTTCTGTCAACAATATTGCACCTCCCCTCAGAAAGCGCCTCACGAAGGAAGAAAGAAGGAACCGGGAGTTTACTCCACTTCCCTATACACTGGTAGAATTGTTGCCAATGCTTTTGAAAAATGGACACCTGCAGCTGGTGAAACCAAACCCTAAGGCGTCAAAAATGAAGGGCTATAATCCAAGCAAGAACTGTGAATACCACATGGGTGCACAAGGCCATGACACCAATGAATGTTGGGGCCTTCGACATGCAGTTCAAGACCTTCTGGAAGTCGAGGAACTCTAAAACTGATCCTCCTTAGGGTTAAAAAAGGATCTCGGCATACAACTGAACTCCAAAAATGCTGATTCGTATCAGCCACCTTTTTGCATAAATTACTACTTTTATGCTTTCTTTTAATTTCTGAACTTGATAACATGCTTCTTTTTTGCAAGCTAATGAAATCTTTTGGGAAATCACCAGAGTGTTTAACTACACCAAGGCAAGATTGTGATCTCGGGACAAACCTGAACAATCAAATTTGAAAATTGGAATGTGCCAGACAGCACAAACTGTGTTGGTCTCAACATAGCCAAGGGATCCCCCATCTGCACCACATTTGAACCCTACCTTTCCAAACAGTGGGGCAAGCTGAAAAAAGAGGAAGAAGGGGCAAGGTGCCCATACCAGTTAAGGGTCACTAACATGATCCAAGATCAATGATCCCAATGACATGATGAGAGGCCATTTTTGGCCAAAATACTTCAAACAAGTTCCGCTAGTCAGACGTGATTGAGCTTGATTGTCTCATTTCTAACCCATGTTATGTCTAGCCACCCCAAACTGGGGCGAAGTCAAAAAGAAAATAAATAAAGATGAAAATGATTCTTGAGCCAATTAATTGTACAAAAACAAGTGTTACATTCTCTGTAAAAGGATGAAAGGCCATCCTTGATATTCTCCAAAAATCATCTGACACAAGATGAAACCCTAGCAAAACACTTTGAGCCTAACAATCCCTTCATTGACCCTACCATGTCCTGTCTTCAAAACTGGGGTACACAAGCTTCATGAAATTAGAGACACGGGAAAGACAAGGAGAAGATAGGGCAAAGCGAAAAGCGCCCTAAAAAGAAGAAACGGGATAAAACCTAGAAAACAAGAATGTGAAGAAAAGAAAGAATAGAATTGGGGCAATTCCCTTTGAGAAAAGAAAAGAAGAAAAGAAAGAAAAAACAAAAGAAAAACAAAAGCCGGGGCAAACCCCAAAAGCAAAAGTCAAGAATTGGGGCAAAAAACCCAAGAAAAGAAAAAGAAAGAAAAGAACAAAGATGGAAAAAATGGAGAAGCAGCGACGAATTAAAGAAGCTACACAAAGCTGAAGGGGCAAAAGATGAAGCAAGCCCTAACCAAGAAAAGTGGACAGGACATGGCTCTTACCTTACTCACAAATTTTGAGCCTTTAGATCATTTCTTCTGGACCCATAAACCCAGCCTACGTTTCGTCCTGTTATGAAGTCTTTTCTGATTACAGAGAATGTGACACTAACTCCTAGACAAACTGGCAATGACAGAATCAGAGGAACAAAAGAACTTTGGCTAAATATAATGGTTACCCATAGAATGAAGTTATATAGGATTTGAACCTGTTTATCCTTCATTTCTAAATACTGGAACCAAAGCCTACATTTTGTCCTACTAATAAGTCCTCTCTGATCATTGGATCGTGATCCATGGAAATTGACAAGACCCTCGAACTGGGGCAAGGCACTAACCCAAATAAGGGAACCAAGTGAGAGAAAAACCATTTCAAAACCCAACCAAGAGTGGGAAAAAGAAAAAAAGAGAAAGAGAGAAAATTAAAAGAACTGGGGAAGGGCAGTGCCAAAGAAACCCCCTGAACCCAAAACAATTCCCCTCACTTCAACTTGGGGAATGCCATTGAAGGCAAACATGTTGACCCTTACAGAAAGTGCTGAAAGCACCATTTCATAAGTCTAAATGCGAGTGTCAGGTGACTGACCCAAAGATTATTGGTCTTGCCAGGACCCACTTTGAAAAGCGGGAATTCCAAACATTGGTGAATTCCCAAAAGGTTTTAATTGCTTATGTTTTGCACGTAATTTTGATTAACTAAATTTCACTTGAACTTTTGCAGGTATTGACAAAGCTTAAAACAGACAGACAAGGCCATTACGGCAAATTCACACACTGAGGCAGGAAAAATTTACTCCATGTATTCTCACATGGGGCACAGAAAGCTAAAAATCGTCACCATGTATTCACACATGGGACGCAAAAGAGTCATCACAATGTATTCACACATTGGATGCCATCACAGCGTATTCACACGTTGGATGTAAAAGTAAAATTCGTCACCATGTATTCACACATGGGACGCAAAAGAGTCATCACAATGTATTCACACATTGGATGCCATCACAGCGTATTCACACGTTGGATGTAAAAGTAAAATTCGTCACCATGTATTCACACATGGGGCGCAAAAAAGTCATCACGGCGTATTCACACGTTGGATGCCATCACAGCGTATTCACACGTTGAATGTAAAAGTAAAATTCGTCATCATGTATTCACACATGGGACGCAGAAAAGTCATCACGATGTATCCACACATTGGATGCCATCACAACGTATTCACACGTTGGATGCCAAAGCGAAATACGTCACCATGTATTCACACATGGGGCGCAGAAAAAGCCATCACGATGTATTCAGACATTGGATGCCATCACCATGTACTCACACATGGGATGTAAAATGAGTTGTCACCATGTATTCACACATGGGGCGCAAGCAGAATCGGCACCATGTATTCACACATGGAACGCAGAAAAGCCATTCCGGCGTATTCACACGCTGATGAAAAAATGAAAAAAACAAAACCGTCACAATATACTCACACATTGGACGAAGAAGAAACTGGAATCAAAACCACTGACGGATAAGTCAGAAATTGCTGGGGAAATGTCCCAGCATAATTTGTGATATCAAAGCTGTTGATACATGAATTTGAAAAAAATGGATTGAAAGAAAGAAAAAAAGAAGAAGAAGAAGAAAAGAAAAATGAATTGAAAGAAAGAAAAAAAGAAGAAGAAGAAGAAAAGAAAAATGGATTGAGAAAAGAAAGAAAAGAAAAAAAAAGAAGAAGAAAATAAAAATGGATTGAGAAAAGAAAGAAAAGAAAAAAAAAAAAAAAAAAAGAAGAAGAAGACAAAAAGATTGAGAAAAGAAATGAACAAAGACAAAAGAAATGAAATGTCTCCTAAAGACAAGAGTCACCATGTATTCTCACATGGGGCACCCCAGAGGAAGTCACCATGTATTCACACATGGGACGTAAAAAGAGTCATCACAATGTATCCACACATTGGTTGACAAAAGTTTGTGAAGCCACCGACAAATAAGTCAGCTTCGAATTAAGACAGAAAAAGAGTCACCATGTATTCTCACATGGGACACAGACAAAAGTCGCCATGTATTCACACATGGGACGAAGAAAGAGTCATAATGTATTCACACATTAATTGACCAAAGTTTGTGGTACCGACGCCGCCAGTGATTAAACTGAAGGTTGGCTAAGGCACACCTGGGTGTTGTTTTTCAACTCACCCCCTGCGGAGACTTTACATGGTCCAACCCTGAGATACTAAGTTCAAACCAACCAGTTTAACCTCGGGTTCCCTTTCCCAGCCGTTTGGCTAAAATAGACCAGTTTAACCTCGGGTTCCCTTTCCCAGCCGTTTGGCTAAAATAGACCAGTTTAACTTTGGGTTCCCTTTCCCAGCCATTTGGCTAAAATAGACCATTGGGTTCTCTTTCCCAGCCGTTTGGCTAAAACAGACCAGTTTAACCTCAGGTTCCCTTTCCCAGCCGTTTGGCTAAAATAGACCAGTTTAACTTTGGGTTCCCTTTCCCAGCCGTTTGGCTAAAATAGACCATTGGGTTCTCTTTCCCAGCCGTTTGGCTAAAACAGACCAGTTTAACCTTGGGTTCCCTTTCCCAGCCGTTTGGCTAAAATAGACCAGTTTAACTTTGGGGTTCTCTTTCCCAGCCGTTTGGCTAAAACAGACCAGTTTAACCTCGGGTTCCCTTTCCCAGCCGTTTGGCTAAAATAGACTAGTTTAACTTTGGGTTCCCTTTCCCAGCCGTTTGGCTAAAATAGACCATTGGGTTCTCTTTCCCAGCCGTTTGGCTAAAATAGACCAGTTTAACTTTAGGTTCTCTCTCCCAGCCGTTTGGCTAAAACGGACCAGTCTAAACCGGGTTCCCTTTCCCAGCCGGTTGGCTAAAACAGATCAGTCAAAGGTTCTCTTTCCCAGCCATTTGGCTAAAATAGATCAGGTCCAGGGTTCTCTTCCCCAATCATTCCAAATGATTAAAATAGATCAATTTGTCTTTGGGTTCTCTTCCCCAACTGTTTTAGGACAGTTAAAATAGATCTATAATTAGGTACCAAAATAGCTTTCCAAAGTCCGTACCTGTTAAAATCCTGAAAAGGCACAAGCCCCCAGGGGAGTAACACTACTTAAGCTCTTCAGAAAAACCCCACGGAGTTGTTTGATTAGCAGATAAAGCAAACACTGATGCTGTGTTCCTTGTACAGGTACAAAGAAGGAAGAAAGATGCAAAAATAAACATGAGGATGATACTTTGTTCCTTCATTCCCCAGCAGAGGCTTCTTCACTTTCATCCCCAGCGGAGCTCAAGAGAAAGAAGATCATCAAGATCCTCAAACCCTCCAACAAAACTTCAAAGAGCAAAGAGAGACACCACAATAATCCCCCACCAGATCCCCAGTAGAGTAACTTTTGAATGGGAAAAAAGCTCTGATGCCCCGACAAGAGAGAGAACCTGGCAAGGAGAAGCAACAAGGAAAAGCAATAATGGGCCAATTCGCCCCCTCTTGTAAATTTTGATTTCCCACTTTTGTAAATAGTATAGGCTAGAATAGGTGTGGTCTCCGAGATGATGGACAGCAGCGCGAAAGCTTCCTCCCGTCCTCCCACCGGCACTCCCAAACCCATACCTTGGCCTCTCTTCAAAAAAAAAAAACAAAACTGAATGGAACAAACAAAAAGAAAAGAACATTGTTAAGTGCCTTGCATCAACGCCGAAACAGGCTGATGAGCTCAAAATTTAATCCTATCTTTCTCAAAAAACTAAGGAACAACCCTATTCAAACCCGAAAGAGGGTATAGGGATTCCAAAATCAGGAAGTGATACCAGACATCTGACACTTCCCTTTTATTTTAAACAATTCAGTGATTGAGCTCGTCGACCATGTCGACAGAAATGCAAGGTGCAAAAATAAGGTTCTTCTTCTTCTTTGCCGTTCATCCCCTAAGGTGACTCCAGCAAAGAGGGGCAGCTGTTAGCACCTGATTTTTGCACCCCCAAAATAAAGAAAAATGAAAAGTCAAACTAAAAGTCAAACCCTGAGGGGGTCAAAAATTGACTTTTTGATTCAAGTGAATTTGGCCATCAAACTTCATCTCATTGAAAAGAGCATTTCAACACGATTCTAACGCAACCGAATTTGTTGAAATCGGAGTCCGGATGAGAAAGTTATGAGCTGGTCAAACTTTTGGGGAGCAACAAGTTGACTTTTTGCTCGACCCTAATTCAACTGCCAAACTTGATCCCAATGGATAGGTGGTTCCGAGCTGATTCCAACGACACTAAGTTTGTTGAAATCGGACACCGGATGAAGAAGTTATGAGCAGTTGAAGTTTCAGAAAAACTGCCCATGTGGCAAAAAGGCAGCAAAAATGGACTAAAAAATAAATAAGATAAAAGTGTTTAATAAATATTTTAACAAAGGAATCTCATTTATATAATAAAATAATCATAAAATCGAATGTAAATCTTGCAAAAAACCAAATTGAATAAAGGTTTGAAATCCACACATTTTTAAAACGTGCGGGACCGTATTTACATTACGGGCAGGGCATGCCCGTATTTAAAGTACGGGCACGCTTCTAGAAGGAAACACGCGTCACTGTACGGCGGGACGCGCGTCCCGTACGGTCGAATCTGCGATAATTGCAAATATTCGTTTTTCGCCCGTACTTGAATTACGGGCAAGGCACGCCCGTACTTGAAGTACGGGCAAGGCATGCCCGTATTTCAACTACGGGCACGGGATTTTTGCCTATAAATAGAGAGGCCACCCCCCTTCATTTGAACAAGCCCTCTCCTCAGGCCTCCACCCTCTCTCCCTCCTGGTATACACCACGGCCAAACCATGCCAAATTGCTGCCACCCTCAACCCCAAAACATCATAATACCCAAAGTACCCTTATAGGCCTAAAACTCCTCCTCCTTTGCCTCCATGCAATGAGCTACCCTCTCCACCTCTTTCCATTTCATTCTCATAAAATTGGGAGGACGCGGAAGCGCTGCCGGAATCACTAGAGAAGCATTACATCACCAAATCCAAGGAGTACTAGTGGGGTAACCTTTATATTGACTTATGTTTAATATATGGATCATTTCATTTAAGTGTTTTTTTTATTACTATGCTACTGACCCATTGGCTACATTGTTGGGTGAAGAGTTCCCACACAAATAAGCACTGTCTTATGGAGTAAAAAGGAGATGGGACCATAAAACTAATAAAAGAAGGAAAAAACCTTGCTTAATTGGTTGAATTTATAAGTGTAAGAGGGATTTGTCCTCTGTGAATGCCTTCATGTAATCCCCTTCCCACTATCACCTCTTTTGCCACCTTACCAGAAGATGACAAGGTCCCCAAAATGAAGTTTAGTCCCATTCAAAAGTACCAAAAAGGAAGAAAAGAAGGAAGACTTGAAGATGGTGAATGAGGCAAATGTGCCATGACAGAAAGCATTGAAATCGCCACAAAAGCCATTGGAGGTCCCAAGAAAGCCACGGAACTGATCCAGATTGAAATCGGCAGCAAACATGCAAACCAAGTCGTGCCCGTAAACTCAGGTCGGTCCAGCCTAGACCGTGTTTGATTCACGGACACGGGAGACCGTAATTAATTCACGGTCAAGGCGGACCGTAGAGAAAACACGGGCAGACATAAAAATAATGTAAAAAGTGTAATTTCTTGGTCCGGTTTGACTTGATCCGGCCTAAGCCGGCTTGAACCACCCCCTTTAACCATTTGGGCTATCTTAAGCCCATTTTTGGACTTTGGGCCCATAGGGGCCCATCAAGACCCTTTTGGCCCACTTGTGGGGCCCACTTTTGACTGGCCCATACCAGGACTGTTTTCAATAAACAGGCCAAGGCCACTGGACTTTGGCTAATGGGCCCATTCCAAACCCACTAAGCCCAAACTAAAATTGTAAATAAATAAAACTTAATAAAATAACCAAATGGGTTACCCAATAACCCAACTGGGCCCAAGGCCCAACCATGGCAGCCCACGGGTCTTCCAACGGGATCCGGGTCCGACCCATTTCACTTAGATAAATAAAAAAAAGATAAAATCAAAGGGGACCCACACCTTCAAAGGGTCCCACCCGACCAAATAAAGCAGCATGCTGGCCTAGGAAAAGGGTGAACTTGACTCAGAAACCAGGGAGACCCGAGGGACCCGTCAGATCGACGGGGCGGACCGGGGTGTCTTTAGGACTTCCCCGAACCGTAACCGAGGACTTAGCTAGATCTCTAATAAGCCGCAGACCAGACTTAGACCCGATTAGGGCAAAACCGTGTCTGCCTGCACTCTCAGGCAGTGGCGACTCTGAAAGTCCCGAGGCACGCACCAAAGGTGCGCCCGGTGTGCGATCTAGGATCCAGGATTTTTTAGGTGCGCACACCGAGCTCGCGCCTAGCTTGCGCCAAGCTCGCGCGGAGCTCGCGCCTTGCTCGCGGGGAGCAATTTTGCATCCACAGAGCTTGCGCCGAGCTCGCGCGAAGCTTATGCGCGGATGCCCTTTTTTTTTTTCGGTCCGCCCGGCTCGCGCTGACCTCCCGCCTAGAGCCCGGAGGTCAATGCATACCCTTTTAAGGCCGAGTTGCTTATATTTTTTAAAATCCAAAAATACCCTTGTACTGCCCCCCGCACCCCCCAACCCCGTTGTTCGCCGCATGTCCAACTCGTTCCTTGGCACAAAAAGGGGCCCCCCAGTCCCTCCCCTTGGAACCAGATTATGTGATTTTTGTATATTTTGTGTATTTGTGATTTCTTGTACATTCTGTGATTTCTGCTGGATGTGGGTGACATTCTCAAACCAAATGTGCCAATAGGGTTTCCAGAAACCCAACATGGGACTTGGACCCCCGGTCCAATTTGATTTCCAGTGGGCCTTCCAACGGGGCCCACCCAACCCGAACCATTCAATTTTGCTTAAATAAGATAATTAAAAGATTTGAGTGGGCCAGACCACTTGAGGCCCACCCACGCCCTATGTGGGGCATGCATGCTTAAATTATGTTGTGGTTTGGCCGAGACCAAGGGCAGGGCCTGTCGGGCCCACTAGGCCCACAACACCAAGCAAGGTTAAGGTTTCAAAACCCTAACCCAGGAAGTCTTGGGCTTTCAAGCCCAGGTAAAGGGCCCCAAGCCCAGGCCTAGCCCATTTTGGAAACTTAAGCAAAATACATCCAATAAATCACTTGGCTACCATGTATGGCCCACCCAATGGGCCCACAAAACAATCCAGCCCACTTTGCATGGAAATCACTTAATAATCCAACTTGAACTTCAAAATAAAATCAAGTCAAATTGAACCAAAGTCCAAAGGGCCACACTTGGCCCACCAAGGAACATGTGGGCCACACTTGGCCCACCAAGGAACCCGTGGGTCCTCCAACGGGCCCACCCAATCAGACCCATCTCACCTTAAGCTAAGAAGATAAAATCAAGTAAAGGGACCCACACCGCTTTGGCAGTCCCGCAAGACCTAACCAAATTGAATACTGGAATAGGAATCGGGTGAGTGAGAAACCAAAGTTGACTCAAACCAGGGAAACCTATGGGACCCGTCATTTGACGGGGTGGACTAGGGTGTCTACGGACTTCCCCAGACCGCAACCGAGAACTTACTTAGAATCTCTAAGCCTCAGACCAGTCTAATAGAAAATCTAGGCACCCAGGTGTCCGCCTGCACCCCATCAGGCGGTGGCGACTCCAATTTCCCATTTTTACCCAGTGCGACAACCGAGATCAGGCGCGCACAACTGCCATTGTCTCACGGAGTACTATGATGCCATGTATGTAATTTACTACATTTTGGTAAATCATTTAGAATTTCTAAATTTATTTTATGCTTATTGAAAATCATTACACGTTTCAGGCGAGTGGTGGACCATGTACGGAGTTTCTGCTCTTACTTTGTCGAAGCTTGCATGTCGGATTCTCGCTCAGACTGCATCCTCATCTGCTTGCGAGCGTAACTGGAGCACCTTTGCATTGATTCATACAAAGCAAAGGAACCGGCTGACCTATCAGAAGCTACAAAAGCTCGTGTTTTGTCACTACAACATGAGATTATGAGAGAAACAGCTGGAGATCGAGACACAGCGTAGTAGTGCATATGTTGACGACCCTCTGGACATCCTATGCAGCACCCGAATTGCTGACGACAACCCATTCTCAGAAAGGGTGAGGACTGCGGAGTTAGACGAGCCTGATGGTGGGCCGAGTTCAATCGTTGCTCGTGCCGCAGCAAAGATGGGGATTGATGTTGATGCTGTTATGGAGGAGGAGAGGGGATTTCCTTCTGTTGACTCTTTTGATAGAGATACCAGCGTAGTGCCCCCTTCAGTTTCTACAGCAGCAGCGACACCCTCAGTCCTAGTTCAGTCAGTTAAGGGTAGAGAGTCTGGTGACTGTCATACACAACCAAAAATAAACCACTACTTAAAAATATGCATATAGCAAGGTGAGTAGGGATCGTTCCACCGAGAGTTTCTATCTCTTTTTATGCTTTAGAAAACAGAATTAAGAGGGGGGTTTTGTCACAATGAGATCAGAAAATAACAGATTACTAAAAAGACTTTAATAAATCAATCAAGAAAACAAACCTTGGTCTAAGTTAACATCCACCATCGGAATATCAAAGCTGATCATAGATGCTAGAATATATCAATTCACACATTGAACATTCACCCTTGGAAATACTTTCCAAACTCTTTCAATTATAGTTAATCAGAAAACAAGCGATCTAATTAACCCTAACTACTAAACAACCTCACACAAGCGGTAAAGATTTAATCCAGCAGCAGCTTTAGGGACTAGAAAGATTGATGAATCTAAACAATACAATCACAAGCGGCTGTATTTAATCTAGCAGAAAATTCTTCCTAAAGTCTAACAATTCTTGACGTAGCAAATCATTAAACCCTAGTTGCTTCACAGATTAGAGGGATCAAACAATTACGGATTTGATATCTAGCCTAGCAATAAATTGCAACGAATAATGAACTAGTAGGCCTCCTAGCAATTAGACGGGACAATCATGAGAATAAACATAGAAGAATATTCAATGCTCAAGTATAAACTGAACAATTAAAACATTAAGATCTCACAGCTTTATTAATTCCGAGGTTTCAGCCTCCTTTGACTAAGAATAAAAGTTTAGCCACACATGGTCATGGATCACAAACTCAGAAGATAAATAGAAGAAGAAAGGAAGAAGAGGAAGAAAAAGAGGACGTCTAGAACTCAGAAAAGCTCTCCAGCAAAAACCTCCTTCCTTCACGTTCAACTCCTCCTTTATAGAAATCACATAAACTTGCCCAAAATTCCCTTGAAGAGAAAATAGGAACTTCCTTCCAAGACTCCTAAGAGAGAACTTCCTTTCCTTGTATATCCACGACCTAGAAGTCCAAAAACGACCTAATCTTCTTAATTAGAAACCCCTTAAAGTCCTCCTTTAAACTAGAAGAAGATCCCCAAGAAAAAGGAAACAAATCCGCAAAGTTCGGAATTTTATAACAGGTTTTAATACTTGATCGTTCGAACGTTCATCGAACACGGGTCGAACGTTCAGGTCAAAAAGTTGTTTCCTCTTCTCTTGTTCGAACATTCATCGAACGGCCAGCGAACGCTGCTCACAATTTCTCTATTTTTCACCAACGTTCGAACGTCAATCGAATGTTCAGCGAACGCTGCTCTCGGGTTTCTCTGCAGAACACCAACGTTCGAACGACAGGCAAACTTTCAGCAAACGCTGCTCTTGGGTTTCTCTGCAGAACACCAACATTCGAACGTCAATCGAACGGCCAGCGAACGTTGATCATATCTTCTACAATTTGACTCCGATTGTTACGCCGTTTGAACCGTGACTTCTATAATCACCAAGAGTATCTCAGTTTAGCTTCATTTTGCCCACATGCTGACAATTGTAACCTAAATCAAAATATGAGCATAATCAGTATATTTAGGCACAAAAATAAATTCAAAAGGTTAAACATTAGTAGAGAAAAATATAACAAATTAAGTTCTTATCAGAGTCTGACTCCGAGGATGGAGATTGTGGGGATGGTGGAGGGTCTGATGATGATGGAGATGATCATCAGGGAGGTGGAGGACAATCACATGGGCCAGGGGTTAGTCCTTTCACTGGGGAGGTAGCGTACACACACGCCACCCAGGACACCCACCATGGAGGGCGATACGGTCAAGGTGATCAGTCAGATCCAGAGCCACATACTTTTCAGAGGCGGGGTAAGGGAAAGGAGAGGATTGGTGCCCAGGAGGAGGATGAGATGTGTAAGTGTGAAAACTCACACTCCTTATATGGCAAATGTTTGACAAATTATATCTTCTAATAATCTTCAAGATGTGCAGAATCAAAATGTAAGTTCTGTGAATTTAGTAAAGAGGAAGGTGATGCTGCCACACAGCTACCACTTCGCTGGTAGCTCAAGGAAATGTAAGGTTTTCTAAATAAAGAATATTTCGTAAAGGCACTTGCGAGGAACAACGCACTACCACTCCGCTGGCAGCGCATAAGTGAAATAGCGCATTGATAATAAAGAGCGCGCACCTACGTCATAAGGCGACGCTGATACGTCGCTGACAGCGCATGAGTCATGCAGTGCTTTGAAAGTAAAGAACGCGCACCCGCGTCGTAAGCCGACGCTGACACGCCGCTGGTAGCACAAAGCAAGATTGAAGAATCTAAAAATCAGCTGTGCACATGCCGCGTTCCCTCCCACTAGCAGCGTACTGGCAGCGCGCTCTTAACTGGGTCAATTTGGATTTGAACGGGACTTGAGTTTGCTTCCAGCCGTCTACCCCGATCGCAAGGCGACGCCACCAGCGGTGGATGCGATCTGAGTTTTTCTTCTTTAAATAGACGAGCTGTATTTTTTAGAAATGACTTTTTCTTTTGATCAATTCTATTTGGATCTTGAGGTGTTCGAGATTCAATCAATTCATCTTTAGAGAGTCAGTGATCGAGTGAGGGGGAGATCTGAGAGAGATCTCCTAGAATTGAAGTTTGAGGATTCTTCTTCATTTTGGAACTTCACATGATCGTATGATCTCCTGGATTGGTGATCGAGCTTGATGGATGCATAGGTGGATTCCTATTGCATTGGATCATCTCAGTGGGCTCTGAGGTGATTGTTACGATCTGGATTGATCGTGAATTGCAGCTTGTGGATTCAAGTTGTGTTACAGTTCGTGGATTCGAGCTGTGGATTGCTGAGGTGATTGTTACGATCTGGATTGATCGTGAATTGCAGCTTGTGGATTCAAGTTGTGTTACAGTTCGTGGATTCGAGCTGTGGATTGCTGTTGAGTGAGTTCAATTGTAAAGGTTAAGTGTGTTTTCCTTTGTAATTGCTTTTCATTTAATAGTGGAGATTCTAAGGGTTAGTCGCCTCATATAGACTCGAGGTTTTTCCTGGATCTGGATTCAGGTTTCTTCGTATAAATTCTGTGTGTATGTTTCCGTATTGTTAAGATCAAAATTATTGTAGATCGAAGACCTGTAGAGTAGTCTCCTACTCTTTCAATTGGTATCAGAGCCTATTCACTTTGAATTGTTATACAAAGTGAGTCTAGATCTATAGCATGGACTTTGGAAAAGAAGGAGGATCTGCCTCTAGACCTCCATTATTCAAAGGTAACAATTATCCTTACTGGAAAGCAAGGATGAGAGCTTACCTGAAATCTATCGATGAGTGTGTCTGGCTCTCGGTATGTAATGGTTATCATCCACCAGAAATCACAACAGAAGGAGATGTTGTGATGCCTAAACCTCATGATCAGTGGAGTAAAGCTGAATCTGATCTATGTGGATGGAACAACAAGGCAATGAATGCCTTATTTTGTGCTGTAAGTATTGAGGAATTTAGGAGAATTTCCTCATGTGAAGTAGGTAAGGAAGCTTGGGACATTCTTGAGGTCACTCAGGAAGGAACCTCAGCTGTCAAGCTGTCTAGACTTCAAAGACTTACAACATCTTTCGAAACTCTATACATGAAAAATGATGAGTCCTTTGATGAATTTTATGCTAAACTTTGGATATTGTTAATTCGAGCTTTAACCTTGGAGAAAAGATCTCTACATCCAAGGTTGTTAGAAAGATCTTGAGATCTTTGCCTGAAAAATTCAAACCAAAAGTTACTGCCATTCAAGAGGCAAAAGATGTGGATACCATGAGAATTGAAGATCTTGTAGGATCTTTACAGACTTATGAGCTAGATCTGAATATTCCTAAAAGGAGTAAAGGAATAGCTCTAAAATCTATAAATAATGAAGAACCAGATGATTCTGAAGTAGATCTGGATGAATTAGTTCTCTTAGCTAAAAAGTTCAAGAGAATGTTTAAAAAGAGACAATCTAATCCTTTATTATCCATGGACAGATCTAATAGAAGATCTGATAAGAAAATTTATGATCTAAGAAAGGAGAAGAACTTTTCTCAGAACAATGAAGTTCAATGCTATAAATGTAGAGGATTTGGACATGTTGCTTCTGAATGTCCCTCAAAGGATAAAAAGAAAAGGACAAATTATCAGGTTACTTAGGATGACAGTAATACTGATAATTCTTCACAATCAGATGAGGATATTTCTGCTAATTTTACTGCTTTCAATTCCTTTTACTCATCTTCTTCTGGTAGTTCAATCTCTGACATTGTAGGAGATAATAAAGAAAGTTTATCAGATGATGAAGAAGAATTACAAGAAGCCTACAATCAGCTATATAAGGAATTCAATAGAGCTCAGAAGAAAGTCAAGAAACAGAGTAAAAAATTGAAGGAGTCAGAAACAGAGAAAAATAAAGCTTTTGCAGAAATAGATTCAATAAACAAGATACTTGAAAGACATGTCAAAGAAAATTTTCCGGTAACTTCTTTGACTGAAAAAACTGAAAAATTAAAAGAAAAGGAAGTTCAGATTTCTGCACTTCAAGGTAAAGTTATTGAACTTGAGAAATTGTCAAATTCAATTAAATCTAATGCTTCAAATTTTTCTGCAGGAAATCATCAAATTGAAGAAATTTGGAAAAATCAAAGAAGAGCTGGAAATAAGCATGGAATTGAATTTACAAGAAACTCAGTTCAGAAAAATTCAGAAATGAGAGAGATTATCTTTGTTCAAGCAAATAGACAAAAAGGAAAAGAAAAAGTTAATGAGGAATCAAATTCAAAGGAAGTTACTGAAAGCTCAAATTCTGCTGAAAGAGAATGATTGAAAAGCTTGATGTAAGTAATCAAAATAAGGAATTTTCACAGAAAATTTCTGCTGGAGAAGTAAGCTCAACAGGTAAATCTTCAAAATCTAAAAAATCTAAATCTGTACAGTTTAGAAATACTGTAAAATCTGGAAATTTTGATTCTTCTGAATATAGATTCATACCTGTGTGCCATCATTGTAATAAAAGAGGTCATATAAGACCAAATTGTCATGTTTTGCATGGCTTTCCCAAGGGATATTTTGACAGTAAGAGGAAAGTAAATCAAAGTCAGTCCTTGGATTTACATAACAGATTTGATTCCTTGTTAAAATTGACTGAATCATTAAATAAGGAAGTTACAAATCTGTCAAAGAAGCTTCCTTCAAAATCTCAAGTTGTTGATGAAGGTACTTCTCAGAAAACAAATGAAAAACAGATTTGGGTTAGAAAAGACTTCTTAGTTGCAAATGTGGTTCATATAGCTTTGAAAGTTCATGATGTCAACATGTGGTACTTGGATAGTGGTTGTTCAAGACATATGTGTGGACATAAGTCTATGTTTAGTACCTTTGAAGAATATTTTGGTGGAAGTGTAACATTTGGTGATGGAAGCACTTCTCAAGTCAAAGGTAAAGGAACAGTAACTGGTCCTAATGGAGTTTGTCTAAAGAATGTGTTATTTGTATTTGGTTTGAAGGCAAACTTAATTAGTATTAGCCAGTTATGTGATTCAAGATTGTTTGTCAACTTTACCAGAAAAGAATGTAAAATTTTGGATAATTCTGGTAGAACAGTTCTTATAGGTGTAAGAACAAGTGACAATTGTTATGGAATCATTGGAAACAATGAAAGCTCTTTAAAATCCTCTATATGCAATGAAATTGATTTGTGTCATAGAAGACTTGGTCACATTAACTATAGAGATTTGTCAAAAATCTCTAAGTCTGAATTGGTTAGAGGAATTCCCAAGTTTGGGAACAATAAAAAGAAAGGAATGTGTGGTCCTTGCAATCAAGGAAAGCAAATCAAAGCCACACACAAGAAAACCAAATTGTAGGAACCTCTAGACCATTAGAACTGATTCATATGGACTTGATGGGACCTACAAAGACTGAAAGTCTTGGAGGAAAGAGGTATATATTTGTTGCTGTAGATGACTACAGTAGATACACCTGGGTAAATTTTCTAAGAGAAAAATCTGAATGTTTTGATTGCTTTAAACAATTGTGCTGTCAAATTCAAGTTGAAAAGAACTTGCAAATAGGGAGGATTGTTAGAATAAGATCTGATCATGGGACAGAATTTGAAAATCAGATGTTTTCCAAGTTTTGTGAAGAACAAGGAATTAAACATGAATTTTCTGCTCCTAAGACCCCACAACAAAATGGAGTTATGGAAAGGAAGAATAGAGTTTTGCAAGAAATGGCTAGAACCATGATGATAGCCAAGAAAGTGTCAACAAAATTCTGGGCTGAAGCAATAAATACTGCCTGTTATATAAGTAACAGAGTATACGTCAGATCTGGGTGGAAACAAACTCCTTATGAAATTTGGAAAGGAAAACAGCCAAACTTGAAATATTTTAGAGTTTTTGGAAGTAAATGTTATATCCTAAGGGACAGAGAAAATCTAGGAAAATTTGATTCTAGAAGTGATGAAGGAATTTTTCTAGGATATTCCTCTTCAAGTAGAGCATACAGAGTTTTTAACTTGCAAAAATCTGTTGTAATGGAGTCTATTAATGTGTTAATAGATGATGAAGGAATTGACTGTGAATTTTTGCAGGTTGTAGATGAAGAGGATGAAATCAGAGATGCTTCCTCAAGCAATGAAGTTGTTCCTCTGACAAAAACTCTCAAAGACCACCCAACTGAGCAAGTTGTTGGAAATATTTCAGATGGAGTAAGAACAAGACATCAATTACATAATGAGGTAAGATTTTCTTCTTATTTATCTCAATTTGAGCCAAAATCTTATAAAGATGCCTTGTTGGATGACTCTTGGTTAAATGCTATGCATGAAGAACTAAACCAATTTACTAGAAATAATGTATGGGAATTGGTTGAAAGACCCTCTAATCTGAATGTGATAGGAACCAAATGGATTTTTAAGAACAAATCTGACGAGAATGGGGTTGTAACCAGAAATAAAGCTAGGCTTGTTGCTCAGGGATACACCCAAGTAGAAGGAATAGATTTTGATGAAACCTTTGCTCCTGTAGCTAGGTTAGAGTCAATCAGATTGCTTTTGTCTATTGCATGCTATTTGAAGTTTAAACTGTTTCAAATGGATGTTAAGAGTGCATTCTTGAATGGATATCTGAATGAAGAGGTTTATGTAGAGCAACCTAAAGGATTTGAGGACTCAAATTATCCTAAACATGTTTATAAGCTGAACAAGGCCTTGTATGGACTCAAACAAGCTCCTAGAGCTTGGTATGAGAGACTCACCTCCTTCTTACTTGAATCTGGATTTATGAGAGGAAATGTGGATAAAACTCTCTTTATTCAAAGAGAGTCCAAGCATATTTTGATTGCTCAAATCTATGTTGATGATATAGTGTTTGGATCTACTTCTGAAACTCATGCTCATTCCTTTGGAGACTTAATGAAGAGTGAATTTGAGATGAGTATGATGGGTGAACTGAAATTTTTTCTTAGGACTTCAGATTTATCAATCTAAACAAGGGATTTTTATCTCTCAAGCAAAATATGCAAGAAATCTAGTCAAGAGATTCAATTTAATTCATGCAAAACATGCTAGGACTCCTATGAGTACTAGCTTAAAGCTTGGAAAATATGAATCTGGGAAGGATATAGATCCTACCTTGTACAGAGGGATGATTGGAAGTCTTCTGTACTTAACAGCAAGTAGACCTGATATAAGTTTTAGTGTTGGAGTTTGTGCAAGATATCAGGCTAATCCTAAAGAAGCTCATCTAAATGCTGTGAAAAGGATTATAAAGTATGTAAATGGAACTGTTGATCTGGGAATTTGGTTCTCCAAAGAAACAAACCCATATCTTACTGGATATACTGATGCTGATTGGGCTGGGTGTATGGATGATAGAAAAAGCACCTCTGGTGGTTGCTTTTATATGGGTAATAACCTCATTGCTTGGTTAAGCAAAAAGCAAAACTCAGTTTCACTGAGTACAGCTGAAGCAGAGTACATTGCTGCAGGTAGCAGCTGTACTCAACTAATTTGGATGAAACAAATACTATCTGATTATGGTTTAGATTAGGATCAAATGATTCTCTTCTGTGACAATCAAAGTGCCATAAATATTTCCAAAAATCCTGTTCAAGATGTCTCCTACTCTTTCAAGATGTCTCAACCATTTATGAATATGGACATGGAGGGATCTAGCAGCACATCTTCACATAGTTATGGGGATCAGAGTGGGCAGTATGGAGGATATGCATATCCATATCCTGGGCAGTTTCAGACATCTGACAGCTATGGGTTATTTGATTTTCCCTCCTATCCAGTTGCACCAGCTCCATATCCAGCTGCATACGGATATGGGTATGTCCCAATGCCAGTGCCAGTCCCAGCTATCCCATATCCGTATGGTTATTATCCTCCACCAGTCATAGCAGAGGAGGAGGAGGAGGAGAGGAGGATGAGGATGAGGATGCGGGTGTTCTTATTATGAGGGAGTATTATGATGATTGTCCTCCTGTGGGCTTTGTTGTGGATTTAGATCAGGATGAGTATGAGGAGGTTGTGCGTCGTTACAGAGGTCAGTATGCAGAGCGCACGTCTTGGAGGCGATATGTTCACATGCTTGAGAGACAACGATAGCAACAACATCAGCATTTCCAGCCTTCTAGACACTCTACTTCTTATTAATCTTTGTACTTTGTAATCTTGTGACTCTTGTCTCTTATCTCTTGACTCTCTTGTAGACTTCTACTTTGTATTTTGCATTTTTTGCAATTTGTCTTTTTATGATTATTAATCTATGAGCCTATGACTTTGTTTTACACATCACACTTTGTAGTGTGATTGTGTGATGTAATGTGCTTGCAGTTGTAGCCTTGTAATTGTTTATGTTCATGTGTTTGTATTTGTTCATAAATTAGATAAAATACTTACTTATTCTATCTATTTTTGCATATAAATTGTATAAAATCATGTCTATTATGTTATTTTAGCTTAATTATGTTTTTTATTTCTAAAACAGGCATTTCGTTGGCATGCCGCCAATTTCGGCAAAACTTCCCTTCTGGTAGTTTAAGTATGTCTTTTTTAACCAAAAAAGGCATTTCGTCGGTGTGCCACCGATTTCGCCAAAAAAATCTGTTTCGGGCCATTTCGCCAGAATTCCGGCGAAATTTCGCCCAAATTTCGTTTCAGCCACCTAGCGGCACCGAAAATTCAATCCTTGGTTTTGGTTAGGCTTAACATGCTACTAAGAAAGGGGGGTGCTGCTGCTGTTTCCAGCAGCAACTCAGGTGGGCCACCATAGGTTACAAGGGGCAAGGGGAGCATGGTCGTAGGGTTGCCTTAGGCTGCGTGGGTACTAGAACATGCTGGCAAGGCAGCCATAAAAGTGGGTTGAGGTGCACGACAGTAGCTGGTAGGGATGCACTAGTGGGGGATCTGCTGGGAACAGCAGGTGCCAAAGGGGGGGAGCATGCTACCTAGAACAATCAGGTGCTCCAAGGAGGATACGGCCACAGCCAAAGGGGGTGGGGGAGCATGTTTGTGAAGCAATTATCAAAATAGAAAAAGAAAGGGGGGCAGCCTTAACTCATAACAGCAAACCATCTAGGGGCTTACATGCATAGGGGGTGTGGGGAACCCTTGTGGGGACAGCTGTCGTACCAAAAGGAAGATGGCACAACTGCCCTGGCTCGGATGCTACACTAAGGAGGGGTTTTGAGATACCAAAGCATGCCAGGACAGCAAGCTAATTGGCAACTAAAACCCCACTAACCATGTGTTGTCAGTAGCACTCCAAAGAACACATTATTGTGGAAATAAAATACAGCAAGATAGAAGGGGATGGGAGCATGGCCATGGGGTTGCATATACACACATACTCACAACATTAACATGGAGGTACCCTCACATATACTCATCTATCATGCCATCTCCAGATATGTAAATAAAGAGAGAGTACCCCACTGGTAAGATGAAAAATCAGCAAGTGATAACCATGGAGAGGAGAGAAAGATCATAAGAAAGGAGATGGGGGGTTACATGGGGGTACATTAGACAGGTTTTATAAGGAACATGCTCCTCCTTCGAAGGGGAAGAGATCATCACCACGTAAAACACCAGTTGCAGCCGCTTCCCAGGGACCTCCAGATCTTTTAAATCAAACATGAAGCCCTCTCTTCCTCACTTTAGGCTACTAGTGGGTTACCTCTCTTACCTTAGAAGGGTAATATCCCATGGAGGACGTGAAGAGACAATAAAAATGGGAAGAAACTCACAAGCCATGCACAAATGGGATCCTACAGCAAGCATGAGAACCTACATGCTCTAAGCAGATAAATGCTCATATATGTTAAACACCACCATGCAAGATTACATACCTTGGGTTTACAAGCTGTTTTGGGGTGTGCTTCACCTCCACTTGGACTTGGTCAAGAGCTGGAGCAGCACTTTGAGCACCACCAACAGCAACAGCAAACTCTCCTTCTTGTGGATGAGTGAGAGATGAAGAAAAGGAGAAGGACAAGGGATTAGATGATATGGAAGTGGTATAGGATGGATGTGGGAGAAAATGAGGCTGGAGAGAAGAGCATTCGGACTGGTGAAGGAAGGAGAGAAAAGGTTTAAGACCAACAAAAGGAGCCAACCCCAAGAAAGGGGGCTGCTGGCCCCTTTTATAGAAACTCCTATTGTATCCAACCATATAGGTCAGATACACTATATCCTAAGTGTATCCGACCTATATGGTCGGATACAAAGGGGGTTACTTGTATCCGACATTTTATGTCGGATACAAAAGCAATAATTTCAAAAATTTAATGTCGCAGCGTATCTGTCGGCAAATCCGCGCGAATCCAGCAATCGTATCTCTTGTATCCAACATTTAATGTAGGATATTAATAATAAACAGTGTATCCGACATATATGGTCAGATACAAATCCGATATTTACAGATTTGGTCCCTGGATATTCGCAGATTCACCCGATACACTTGGATATTCGCAGATTTGGTCCCTGTGAATTTTCGATTTGATCTCTGAGATATTTAGTATGTTTGGATATTTAAACATTGCCCCCTGAGATATTTTCTTGCACCACTTGCCATGTGTGCAGCTCTTTGCCACATGTTCAGTTTTCCGGTTTTACTGCTTGGCAACTTCGACAGCTCATATCTTCTTCATCCGGACTCAGATTTGAGCAAACTCAGTTGCGTTAGAACTGTATCGGAGTCCTCTATCCATTGGAATAGGGCTAAGCATCGGATTTAGGGTTTAGCAAAAAGTCAACTTTTGGCTCCCCCTCAAGTTTGACCGGCCTGCAGATCCTTCATCCGGACTCCGATTCCAGCAAACTCAGTTGCGTTGGAACCGTGTCGTGATTCTCTATCCATTGAGATAAAGCAAGGTGGCCAATTTTCACTTGATCAAAAAGTCAACTTTTGACCCCTTAGGGTTTGACTTTTTAGCTGGGTTTTGCATTTCTGGCGCTTCTGGGGGGCGCAAAAATGAGGTGCTTACAGCACCATCCTTAGAGTCTGTGTCAACAAATAGATATCAAAACACATCCTCAAAAGTGTGTGCACGGTCCTAAGAAAGGTTGGTGCCTATCAAGGCACAACTCCTAGACATACTTGTGTATGGAAGCATCTCCAAGTCCTGATCAGTCTTTTGTCTTTCATCTGCTTTTGGTGTTGGACCATAGCAAAACTTACAACTTGCCAGCGAGGGCAAAATTTACATGATATTTAAAAAGCTGAAAGAGAAAGGAATCTTAGCGTTGTTGAGAACTCTAAGAAAGGATACATTTGATTTAAAAAGGGTAGGTTGAAAAGTCCAAATTCGAGGGTTCAACTTTCTTTGTTCTGATCTGGCTTGCTTTCATCTGCTTAAAGACTGATATGGACTCAAGATACTTCTTGTGGACTCAATGGGTCGAGGCCCACGGCTCTCAAGACTCAATGCATGGATCTGGGGTGGTTCCCTTGATCTAATTTTAGGTAAGCCTCCTAATTTAGGGCTGAGGTAGCCCAAAGTCTAGGGTCCACTCAATTTGATGCAAATGGAGACGGGGGTTGTTGCCCCTGATGGACTCTTGGGTTTTAGACTTATTTTAACTCCTCTTCATTCATCATTCACATTCACATTCACATAGTAGGGTGTATCAGAACATTAGGTGGGAAAAAGGGTACCCAACCCGAGACAAATGTCTACAAGGATCTGAGCCAAGTACTAGACCCTCGCATGCCACAACAAAAAACCAATGGCGCTATAGGAATCCAAAAACCTAGGAGGATGTTTTACCTCGCTTTCCCTAGCAAGCCACAGGCGCGTGAGGCTAATACCATCCCAAAATTTGTTTATACGATAAAGAAGAGTGGCTGCTAGAGAGATCTAGGTTTTGGTAAAGAAGAAATGCCATATCATTCAATCGAATCACCCACGCGGGCTCCCTCACACGTGTCACCCCACACAATTTATATCAAAGCATGTAAAAAAACACAGTATGCGTGAGTGCACATGTGTGCATGGGGAAGGAATTTTCACTGCCTCATATAGTAAAGTGATGAATTGGTATACAAAACGATGTTCCAAGAGAGTTCCCAGGTAATTGGAGGGGTCACAGTGGTCCCGCTTAAAATCTAATTTCTTTAGGCAATTATCTCGTCCTTTATGACAGAACTCCCCAGAATAGGTTTTTGCGTATATTCAACACTTACTAAGTAAAGCGGAAAATCTTCCTTGACCAATTTGTACAAGTTTGTGCATATGTACAAAGAGAGTGTGTGTGCACATGTGCAAAGAATAAGCCCATTATAATCCAACCAATCAAATCAGGTTGCGTCAGCCTCCAGCGATTCCGGGTTCAATCAAACCAAAGATTCTGGGTTCGATCCCCAGTGGAGTCGCCAAGCTGTGCGCACCTCCGGGCGCAGAAAAAGCGTGTTACATGTTTTATGGAGTCCCCACTACCTGAAATGGTGCAGGTAGACACCTTGTTTGATTTTTTTGGTCTGCACCAGTGATTCCGGATAAGTGACCCGATTACAACCCACGGAAGTCCTTGAACACCCTGGGTTGCCCCACTAAAATGGGTTCCCTTAAATTAATTGGATCATATTTGGGCTGATTTACTATTACTTAATTTTTTTGTCTTTTATTTTTTTATTTTTTTTATGATCACATGTGTACAAATATTGGAGGAATGGGGGTTGCTTTGCTACATCCTATACAAATTATAATACATATGATACATATAAAAAATCCAAAATAAAGAAATCCAAATCAAATATTTCAACATGGAGCAATGTACTTGGTTATTTCAAAAAAAAATATTTATTTATTTATTATTTTTTATTATTCTTTTCTTTTTCCCTTTTTTTTAATTTTATCTTTCTCATATATACAAGGGATTAGAGGAGTGGGGGATTGCTATACTACATCTTACATGCACATAAGAATTCTAAAGTAAAGAAACCCAAGTTAAAAAGAATAAGAAATGGGGGCTCATTCGACCACTTCCAATAAAATGTTTTAGACTCTATTATATAATAACATATCTACATTGGAAGAATGGAGGGCCACTATGTTACATCTCATGTAGTAAAATAAAAAAAAATAAAACAAAACAAATGTAAGTAAGAAAATCACAATAAACAAAGGAAACAAAAAAAATGAAACAATCTAAACTACTGCGCTATCCCCATTCAAAGATTCATATCTCCCTCAATTCTCAACCAAATTGTGCAAAATCTGATTCCCCAGAATAATAACTTTAAGCACTAAAATAACCTATAGCAGTTCTTGAAAATTCATTTTCATTTAAGAGATATGAAACTGCAAAATTTACTGTTAGACATCTCCCTGTGAAAATCTGAACCAAAGAAAATTAAAAATAAAATACCTACTCATAGTGTAGGGTCTCAAGCATATTTTTACATTAAACTAAAATAAAAATACCACAAATCTCATGAGGACTCCAGACTTGAATCAAACTAGAACTAGGTAAAAAAAATTGGTTTATCTAGAAAACAGGTGCAAGTCTAATGCAGAAAAAACTCAGAACTTTACATCTTTGTCTTTTTTTTTCTTATATGATAAAATTACCCAAAGCCATCAAACACATATACATGTCTCTCACCAATCATGTAATCTCATCTCAAAAATTATAATGAAAGAGAGGTCTCATACAATGTATTAAACAAATGACTCACCTGTTATGGATTGACACTTTAAATCAGGTCTTGGAACCTTGGTGTGTTGTGAACAGCAGTTTTTCTTTCTCCCTCCTTGCTGGTGGACGTCCCTCTTCTTTTCTCCACTTCTTCCTACTTGCTGGCTTTTTTTTTCAAAGAACTCTCTTACTTGCTCCCTTCCCCTTTGCTCCCAACTTCAAGACTTTTTATAGAGAATTCCCACCCCTTCAACTTCTTAATTTCTAACCTTTCCTCTTCCTCTCTTAAACATCTAACTCCTCCTCTTCCTCTCTTAAACACCTAAACTCCTAACTCCTCCTCTTCCTCTCTTAAACACCTAAACCCCTAACTCTTCCTCTTCTTCTCTTTAAACACCATCATTTATTTAGGTTTGGTCAAAGTCTATTTTGTCCCATAGTTTTTAGGCTTATATTTTTTTTAAGCTTAGTCTTAATATCTCAAGAGAACATGAGTTGGACCAATTCATCCAACTCATTCCTCTTTGTTTATATTTTTTTATTTTCTTTTAATCTCAAAACTTTTATTAAATTTTTTATTTATGTGCATAACAAACCCATTAAGAAACTTATCTTATTTACTAAAAGAACCCCAAAATTTTTAATTTATCATTGGTCACATGGCAGCCACCATGGCGTACACGTGGCTGCCATGTGACATCCAATTTCGGTTTTATAAAAATCCCCAAACTACCCTTTACTTCTTTTATCCATAACTTAGTCTTTTCAGATCCGATTTTAGCACGGTTTGGTGCGTCGGAATCGTCTCAAAATTCTCTTTATTATGGGCTTATTATTTCAAAAAGACGGGTCCACTATAAAAGCCTCGATTTACATGCCCACATATATGCCGGTTTAAGATATGCTTCTTGGGCAATTTTATGGTGCAAAAATGGGGTACTGACAAACAGATCTGGAATTTTTAATGAAATATTAGTTCAAATTTCAGAGGTTGAGGAGGAATTGTTGTCATTGGAGTTCAGATCTGAGAATTAGTGGTTCTAAGAGCTGGATTGGAGCTTGAGCAGGTAAGTAGCACCCTTCTAAATCAACCTATGTGAGAATTTTCGGATTACACACTTGTTGAGTTGAAATTTAGATGATGATTGTGAATTTCAGGATTTTTTTGTGAGTTTGTTGAAATACTATGATCTGATCTTTAATTATGCTAAATTATGGTTTAAATCAGTAGATAAGGTTAGACTAATGATTTAGAAGATGATCATAATGATTTGGAGTGATAGAATCATGTTTTGGTAGTTTAATTTTCAAAAACTCAGAAAATTTGGAAAATTGTTTGCGAATCTGTGTTTTGGCCAAGCGCTTGGAATCACGCTCAAGCGCTATCCCAAGCGCCCCGCCTGTGTTTTTTTTGAAAATCTCAAAACCCGAAAGTTGTAAAATTCAGTTAAGCCAAGCGCCCAACAGAACGCTCAAGTGTTGACTTCTTGAGTTATGTTTCTATGGACGCCTGCATGGGCGCTTGAGCTCTATGTCGAGCGCCCATGACAAAATTCCTTATTTTTCCAAAATTGAGATGGTTTTGACTACAGAATTGTTTTAAATCGAATCCAACCTATGTACAAATAAAATTTAAGTGTTTGCACAGATTTTACCTCAAAATTCCATTAATCAAAGAATTTGGGCACATTCTACTAAATTATGTTTGTCAACACCTCATTTTTGCACCCCCGAAAGAGCAGGAATTGCAAACCCTAGCTGAAAAAGTCAAACCGTAAGAGGACAAAATTTGACTTTTTGATCAAGTGATAATTGGCAACCTTGCTTTATCCTAGGGGATAGAGAATCCCGACACGGTTCCAACGCAACTGAGTTTGCAGGAATCGGAGCCCGGACGAAGGATCTGCAAGCCGGTCAAACTTGAGGGGGAGCCAAAAGTTGACTATCTCCTAAACTCCAAATCAGCTGCTTAATCATATCCCAATGGATAGAGGACTTCGATACGGTTCTAACGCAATTGAGTTTGCTCATATCGGAATTCGGATGAGGAAGATATGACTTGTTGAAGTTTCCGGGTAGCAAAAGCCGAAAACTGCACACGTGGCAAAGGGCTGCACACGTGGCAAGAGGAGCAGGAAAATATCTCAAGGGACAATCTTTAAATATCCAAACATGCTAAATATCTCAGGGACTAAATCAAAAATTCGCAGGGACCAAATCTGTGACTATCCAAGTGTATCAGGAGAATCTGCGAATATCCAGGGACTAAATCTGTAAATATCCAATTTGTATCCAACCGTATATGTCAGATACACATTTTTCTCTTCATATCCGACATATATTGCCGGATACAAAAGATTTGCCCGCGAGATTCGTGCGGATTTACCGACAGATTTCCGGCAGCATTAAAATTTTGAAATGAGTGTTTTTGTATCCGACATTTAATGTCGGATACAAAGGGGACTATGTGTATCTGACCATATAGGTCGGATACATGTTGCTGGCTATAAAAAGCCAGCAACTCTCTCATTTCGAGGTTGGCTTTTGTTGATCCTTTTCCCCCCTTTTAGTGCTCCACTTTCCCCTCTCCATCCGACCCCCCTTTTTCTATTCTCTTTTCTCCCTTTCCAAACACCAATCCCTAGAGAAACCTCACCCAATCATCTCCTCACTCTTCTCTCCTTCATTGCAAACCCCAAAGGAGTCCTTGAAGGTGCCATTGAAGCAAGGGAGGTGCTACTCAAGTGAAGTTCTGATCCAAAAGGGAGGTGAAGCACGTTGCAAACACTTCCTTAATCCCAAGGTGAGCTCTTTGTATTATTTTGTTTCACATGCATGAACATGAGGTGATTGGGAGCACATAAAAATTTGTGTGCATTATGTGTTTGCTGTTGGGGGACTGTTGCTACCATTTTCTTCACTCTTTCCACACCACTACAAGGGTGTGATCCTTCCAAGTTGAGGTGGGTATTTCGGTTGAACCATAGGGAGGAGATGGGTGATTTTTTAGTTGGCTTTTAAGCACTCACAAATCACTGTTTTCATCCTATATATCTATTATTGTTCTTTCATTTGATAGGGGAGGGTGTTCCCCTTTAATCTTATCTCATGTACCCCTTTGCATAACCCCCCTTTATCCCTTCCTTTTATGGTTTTTCTTCTAAGATAGGTAAAGGGTTTTGTGGGAGCATGAGCATGTTACAAGATCTGTGGAATCTTGTTCTTTTTTTATCTCTATTTATTATCCGTGCATGACAGGTGTACGCGCGTGGTAAACGCGGCGCGGGGTAATTCGGAGTCGCCACCGCCTGACGGGGTGCAGGCGGACACCTGGGTGCCTAATCTTGTCTATTTAGGGCTTTTGGTCTGCGGCTTGAGATTCTAAGTTTGGTTCTCGGTTGCGGTCTGGGGAAGTCCGTAGACACCCCAATCCACCCCGTCGGATGACGGGTCCCGTGGGTTCCCTGTTTTGAGTTAGCATTCTCGCTTGGTTTTCACCTGATTCCTAATCCAGCATGCTTTTTTTGTTAGGTCTTGGCGGGACCACCTGAGTGGTGTGGGTCCCTTTAGTTGATTTTATTTTTGTTTATATTAAGTGGTCTGAGTCTGGCTGGGTGGGCCCCGTTGGAAGGCCCACAGTGTCCTTGGTGGGCTTGGGTAAGCCCGTGTACCCTTGGTGGGCCTCTGTCTAGCCCTATGAGGCCCTGTGGGCTTTGGTTAATGATTTGATTTTTACTTAGTTGTTTCAGTTGGGGTTTAAGTATTTTCCATACAAAGTTGGGCCGGATCAGTGGGCCCCTTGGGTGGGCCCACGTGGTGGCCAAGTAATTTTATGTTATTTTTTTAATTTTCCAAAGATGGGCTGGTCATTGGGCTTGGGGCCCGTGATCCAGGCTTTGGACTTGAAAGCCCAGTTCTTTGAAGTTTAGGGCTTGCACCCTAACTTGGTTCGGTTAGCGGGCTTTGGCGGGCCCGACAGGCCCTAGCCCTTGGTCTCGGCCAAACTAGGCAATTCACACATCCATTCACACATCCAAGTTCGGACGGGCCACATTGGGCTTGGCCCGTCTGGTTCAATTACTTCACTTTTCTTAACTTCTTTAATTGCATGCCTTAGGGTTCATTGGGCTTGGTGGGCCCCGTTGGAAGGCCCGCGGGTGTTCCAAGTTGGACCGGTGGTCCAGGTCCCAAGTTGGGTTTCCGGGTGGTCCAGAAACCCTGTTGGTTCAATTGGTTTTGGTTCAAATCATCACAAAATTCATCAAAACATCAAGGAACACAAAAAAACACATTTCTGTGTGTATCCGGCAACTCAGGCCGGACACACATGGTCTACAAGTGATCCGGCCTGAGTCGCCGGATCACCCTGGAATGACCTTTTTGGGACTTTTGCCATTCGGGGTGGTTTCCAGGGGTTCCTAGGAGGTTTCTACAGGTCTTGTGGGCCTCTGTGAGGGCCCACATTGGTTCAGGTAGGGGGAAAGGCTTCATTTGGCCTATTTTGGGGACTTTCCAGCTAGGTAAATGAGGGGACATGGGACTACTACCGCTCCCCACCTCTTTTTCAACCATGCATCCACAGCAAAGGGGACGTGGGGAGTTTGATAGGGGGATCAGGGCAGTGGGTAGTTGGCCAGCATGTTAGTATAATAACAACAAAAAACTCAAGTAACAAATCAGCAACAGGGCATTACCCTTCAAAATGAATCATACATGCAACATACAAGTATGGAACAACAGCAAATGGGGCTAGCATGCTTCACCGAAAACACTTCACATGGCCGAATTCCTACACTCATTACCCTGGCATACAAATACCTATAGAAGGGAAAGGAAGGGGGGGGGGGGTTACATGGGGGGTACATTAGATGAAGTGGGAGAGGAACATGCTCCTCTAGAAAACAGGCATATTCATGCCAAAACAATGGTCGAAAATGGGGCCATAAAGCCTCTCCCTCTTACTCAAGGTTGTGCATGGGGTCTCCATTACCCTTGGAGACCACCATGCTACCAGGGGGTGGAGGAGAAACGCATGCAAACATCTTTTAAAACAGACATATGCTTGGTAAAGAAGGAAAACACATAACTATTATAGAAAATTCTCTCTTTAATATATGTATAACAAGACGTACCAAGGAGTCTCACCTGATGGTCCTTGGGTGCTCGGGCAGTGTGGATGCACCTCCTTGCGGTTGGACAGCAGCCGAAAACCTCTTCTCTTTGGGCTAACAGCACTTACACTCCTTCTTAAGGTGTGAGTGAAGTGGGAGAAGGAAGGGTAAGGGTAGGAGTGCTTGAGGTAGGATGTCAAGGTGATGGAGGGCAAAAAGGGTTGGAAGAGATGGGATTCGAGGTGAGCAAGTGAGAGAAGAGAGCAGGAGAAAAGCCAAAAGAAAGCCAACCCCGGATATGAGCTGCTGTTTTGGTATTTATAGGCAACTTAACATATCCGGCAACTCAGGCCGGATACATTAAGGCCTCTCCTTATCTGGCCTTCATGGCCGGATACACTGGTACTCCTTTGTATCCGGTCTTCAATGCCGGATACAAAACATAATCATTTAAAAATTAAATGCCGCCGCTAATTTGTCGGGCGATCGGCGTGAATCTCGCGCGAAAATCTTCTTGTATCGGGCCTTCAAGTCCGGTCATGAAGGGGAGCTAGTGTATCCGGTATTAAATGCCGGATACAAATCGAAAAATTACGGATTTACCCTTCGACTTGACCGATTCGACCGATTTGACACTTTTGGATATCTACAGATCGCCCCGTACGAATTTTTGATATTTAAGATTTAGTCCGTGAGATATTTTGCTGCGTTGGCTGCCACGTGGGCAGTTCCTGCACCACGTGTGCAGTCTTCGGCTTTGCTGCTCGGAAACTTCGACAGATCATATCTCCTTCATCCGAACTCCGATTTGAGCAAACTCAATTGCGTTAGACTCGTATCGGAACCCTTTACTCAATGACATAGGGCTAAACACTTGGCACGGGGTTTGAGGAAAAGTCAACTTTTGGCATTTCCTCAAGTTTGACCACCTGCAGAACCTTTATCCGGACTCCGATTCCTGCTAATTCAGTTGTGTTGAAACCGTGTCGGGATTCTCTATCCATTGGGATAAAGCAAGGTACTTGGCACGGAATTCGAGGAAAAGTCAACTCTCGGCTCTTCCTTAAGTTTGGCCGCCCGCAGAACCTTCATCCGGACTCCGATTCCTGCAAACCCAGTTGCGTTGGACTCGTGTCGGGATTCTCTATCCATCGGGATAAAGCAAGGTGGCCAAATTTTATCTGATCAAAAGGCCAACTTTCGACCGCTCAGGGTTTGACTTTTTAGCCGGGTTTTGCATTTCTGGCTTTTCTGGGAGCGCAAAAATGAGGTGCTTACAGCTGCCCCTCTTTGCCGGAGTCACCTTGCGGATGAACGGCAAAGAGAAAAAGAATCTCGTTTTTGCGCTTGGCATTTCTGTCGACATGGTCGACGAACTAAGTCCTTTGAAATTTTCATTTTGAGAGGGAAGCGGCCAAATCATGTGGCGTCACTTCCTGGGTTCAGAGTTTCCTTACCCTTTGCTTTTCGGGTTTTTGTAGGGCAACTCTTCAACAATTGATTTAAGTTTTGAAAGAGATTAGATTGGACTTGAGTTCGCCAACCTGTTTCGGCGTTGGTGCCAGACAATTGACAATATTCTTTTCTTCTTGTTTGTTCCGTTAAAGCTTTTAGGTGTCTTCAGACTTCCGATCCATTTGGTGTCTTTTACTTGAAGCTCTTTTTTTTTTTTTTTTTTTTTTTTAGGGATTTGATGGCCAAGGGTGGTTTAGGATGCGGGATGGCTGGAGAAAGGAGGAAAGAATTGGAGGAGGAGCTGCTGTTGGTGAGGAGGTGCTTCCAGCGCTGTCTAGTGCCTCAAGGGAGCCCACACACCTGCTCTACTCTATTTACAAAAGTGTGAAAAAAGTACAAAAGGGGCCATCTTGCCCGATGATGTCTTCCTTTATGCTCATTCTGCTTCATGCCTTGCTACTTCTTTCTTCTGCAGCGCACCTTCTGGTTAGCTTTACGAGGCCGAGGTCTCCTACTGGAGGTTAGTCAGGATCCCTTCCTCATTGCCCATTCTCTCAGGTCGGGCCTTTCTGACAAGCGTGGGAATTCCCTTGGAAATGGTGCTCTGCTGGGGATAAATGGGGTTCCTCACGCTGTCATTATTTCTTTATAAAGCCTTTTCCTTTTGCCTAGGCTTGAGTTCTTCATGCTTGCTCAAGCTCTTGCGAAAGACTCCACTAAGGATTGATGCTAGCTTGTTTGTCTTCTTTCCTCTCTTCTTCGCAAAGCCGGCCTCTTCAGACTGGGCGAGGCTTGAGAAGTCTACATCATCGGGTACCACTCTCTTATTGCTTGAGAGGACTCTATTGGGGATGTAAGGGTGTTGTCCCTTGCTCGCTGAAGGTCTTCCACTGGGGATTTTTGAGGGTATTATTCTCCGTTTACTGAAGGAACTCCACTGGGGATTTGGGGAAGATGTCCTGTTATCCCATTCTTGCTGTACCTGTGAAGTCGGGAAAGGAACAAAAGGTCAGTCTTGGACTAGCTGGAGATAAACGCAAAGCATTCTTATCTTCTTCCTGCTTTGAGCGTTTTACCCATTGCAGCTAGAAGCGGCCTCTACCAAGGTTAAGAGACTATCAACTCAGGTTAGTAGCCCAGTGTGGAGCTTCAAACAGTTAAGCAGAACAATTATAGAGAAAACAGGTGTGTCAGTGTGTGCCTATGTTTGCAATATCAAAGAAATTTTCCAAGGTCAGACGGGACTTGGAGTGCTTGGTATTTTCCGTAGCATTGTCATCACAGGCCACTGTGGAGTCTTTGACTCAAGCGCAACCTGCCGGTCTGGACCTCTCAGATCTGTGCAATTTTCTCAGTTCATTGTCTGCCACTGTCAATGCTCTTCCATGTTTCTTGCTCTGCTCAACCCAGATGTGACCAGTTCTCCTCTTTTTTTTTTTTGGGACTAACCACACAACGCCCTTTTCTCGGGTTTTCGCTGTATCTAGCCTTTTTGGGAAACTCTGAATTCCTTCATTGCTAATGAATGCAAACTCAACTGTTTCCCCTGAGCATTCCTTTTGGGATCCGAGAGGTCTTAGAGATAGGACGAAACGTAGGCTTGGTCTTGGTTATGAAAGAAAGGATAGATGGCTCAAAAAAGCTTAATTTTTAGGTTTGCAAAGTGTGCTACTTTTATTGTTGGTGGGACTTACATCCTGGCTTATTTGTATCTCTATATTTTTTGGCGGGGCAAACATTTCCCCACTTTCTTTGTCTCTTTTCTTTTTTCTTTCTTTCTTCTTTTTTCTTGTTGCATTTTCTCTTCTTTTTGAGGTTTTTCTGGGCAAGAATGCCCTGTTTCTTTTTGCTTTGCCAAGAATGCCCCGTTTGACGTGTAGAACACTTGCAATGGGTTGAAAGAATTTTAAGGCTCAAAATTGTTTAACTAGGGGAGAATTTAAGGTATTTGGAAGGATTTACAGTCTAAAGGAGAGTCAAGGATGGCCTCTCTTCATTTCCCAATCAGAATGATCTTAGGCGTAGTACAGTTTGACTGCGTCTGCATTTATCGGCTCAGGAAAGATTGCCCCATCCATTTCTTGCAGGATAAGTGCTCCTCGAGATAGTAACTTGTGAACTACGAATGGCCCTTTGTAGTTTGGCTTGAATTTTCCTCTGTTGTCCTCTTGATGAGGAAAGATTATCTTTAGTACCAGGTCTCCCACTTTGAAATGCCGTGGCTTCACTTTCTTGTTGTAGGCTCGCGCCACTCTCTGTTGATAGAGTTGGCCATGGCAAAAAGCCTTGATTCTTTTCTCATCTAATAATTGCAACTGGTCAAATCTGGATTCTTCCCATCCGACGTCACTGATTTCAGCTTCCTTCAAAATTCTGAGTGATGGAATCTGTGCTTCCACTGGGAGGACTGCTTCCATTCCATATACCAGGGAGAAAGGGGTTGCCCCGGTCGATGTCCTAATCGACGTCCGATAGGCGTGTAGTGCATAGGGCAGCTTCTCATGCCAGTCTCTGTAAGTGACTACCATTTTCTCAAGTATCTTCTTCAGATTCTTGTTGGCAGCCTCTACTGCCCCATTCATCTTGGGCCGGTATGCCGTGGAGTTTAGATGTCTGATCTTCAGATCTTCACACATCTTTTCCATGTCCTTATTATTCAGATTCTTTGCATTATCAGTGATGATCGCTTCTGGGACTCCGTAGCGACAGACTATATTGTTTCTGATAAACTTGAGCACATGAGATTTCTTTACATCCACGAAGGACATGGCCTCTACCCACTTGGTAAAATAGTCAATTGCTACTAAGATGAACCGATGCCCGTTTGAAGCCATTGGATGAACCTGGCCTATCATGTCAATTCCCCAGATGGCGAACGGCCAAGGTGATGTCATGGAGTACAGCGTATTCGGTGGTGCATGGATGTTGTCGGCATAAATCTGGCATAACTGGCATTTTCTGACATAGGCGTAGCAGTCTGCCTCCATGGTCATCCAGTAATAGCCCATCCTTAGAATCTTCCTTGCTAGCATATGCCCATTCATGTGTGCGCCGCACAACCCTCCATGGACTTCCTCAATCAATTTCTGCGCTTCGGCTTCTCTGACGCATAGCAGTAGAGAGTCGTTGTATGACTTCTTGTACAGCCTGCCCCCATTGTAGAAATACTGCCCTGCCAATCTTTGGATAGTTCGCTTCTCTGTAGCTGAGGCACCTTCTGGCAGAATTCTGTTCCTTATGTACCTTTCGACGTCTGCGTACCAAGGCTCTTCTTCGGGTGTGCTTCTCTCAATACTGAAGCAGTAAACAAGATAGCGCCGAATTTCTATCTCCAATGGTTGCACCCAAGTATCATCTGTGATGGTGGCCATTGATGCCAGCGTAGCCAGCGCATCCGCGAACCGGTTCCTATCTCGTGGCATGTAGTCGAATGTCACGCTCTCAAATCCCTCTTCTAATTCCTTGACCAGCTCTTGGTATGGCACTAACTTCACATCTCTGGTCTTCCAGTCTCCCATCACTTGATAGATGATAAGGCTTGAATCACCGAATACTTTTAGCTCTTGTATATTCATCTCGATTGCTGCTCGCAGGCCTAACACACATGCTTCATATTCGGCCATGTTGCTAGTGCAATAAAACAGGAGTTTCGCTGCTATCGGGTGATGAACACCGTCCGGGGAGATTAGCACTGCTCCGATCCCTTTTCCATTTACATTCACTGCCCCGTCAAAGAACATCTGCCACTTGGCTTCTTCTGTATCATCTGCAGACTCTGTACACATCACATCTTCGTCCGGGAAGTGAGTCAGAAGTGGTTGGTAGTCAGGTAGTGGATGCTCTGCCAAGTGATCTGCTACGGCTTGCCCTTTTATAGCCTTTCTGGTCGTGTAGACGATGTCGTACTCAGACAAAAGGACTTGCCACCTGGCAACCCTACCAGTGGAAATCGACTTCTCAAAGATGTACTTCAACGGGTCCAGATTGGAGATCAGCAATACTGTGTGGCTAAGCAAATAATGCCGGAGCTTCTGAGCTGCCCAGACTAAGGCGCAACATGTCTTTTCAAGCACTGTGTATCTAACTTCAATGTTGGTAAATTTCTTGCTCAGGTAGTAGATTGCTTGTTCTTTCTCATCGTGTTGCCCTAACACGCATCCTACTGCTGTCTCTGAGACTGTCAGATACATAATCAAGGGTCGTCCTGGGATAGGCGGGACCAACGTCGGTGGACTCATCAGATAGGCCTTGATCTTATCAAACGCTACTTGGCAGTCGTCATTCCAAACCCCAGGGTTGTCTTTCTTTAGCAACTTGAATATAGGCTCACACACAGGAGTCATCTGCGCAATGAACCTACTGATATACTGCAATCTGCCCAAGAATCCTCTCACTTCCTTTTCTGTCGACGGAGGAGGCATCTCCAGAATTGCCTTTGCTTTGACAGGATCAACCTCAATGCCTCGCTTGCCCACTATGAAGCCGAGCAGATTTCCTGAAGTCACTCCAAACACAAACTTGTTTGGGTTGAGCCGAATTTTGTGCTCTCTGAGTCTGTCGAACATCTTTCCAAGGTTCACCAAGTGGTCTTCTTCTTCCTTAGACTTCGCTATCATGTCATCCACGTACACCTCCATCTCTTTGTGCATCATGTCGTGGAATATTGAGGTCATTGCACGCTGATACGTAGCACCCGCATTCTTCAGTCCGAACGGCATCACGCGGTAACAGTAAGTGCCCCAGTGCGTGATAAAGGATGTTTTCTCCATATCCTCAGGTGCCATCCTTATCTGGTTGTAACCAGAGAAGCCGTCCATGAAAGAGAACATTGAATGCGTTGATGTATTGTCCACCAGTACATCAATGTGCGGTAATGGGAAGTCATCCTTCGGACTTGCTCTATTCAGATCTCTATAGTCAACACACATCCTGACTTTCCCGTCTTTCTTGGGAACTGGCACGATGTTGGCCAACCATTCCGGGTAATGAGTTACTTGCAGGAATCCGGCATCCAACTGCTTGGTGACCTCTTCCTTGATCTTCAGGGCCCATTCCGGCTTTGTGCGCCTGAGCTTCTGTTTCACAGGTACGGCCTCAGACTTTGTTGGTAACCGATGCACAACCAAGTCCGTGTCTAACCCGGGCATATCCTCGTATGACCATGCAAACACGTCAGAATAAGATTTAAGAAAATCAATCATCTGTTTTCTCAGTAATTGTAACAACTTTTTACCAATTTGGAGTATCCTTGGTTGTGCTATTTCGCCTATGTCAATTGACTGTGTTTCCTCAATGTTAGCCTGGGGACCCTTTTCATGCCTTTCCAATGCAAGCTGGAATTCAAGTGGGGTCTCCCATGATTCATCATCGTCCTCATGCTCGAAAGACTCACAGGGGACGATGTCTAAATCTTCTTGCTGTGATGGGCAAGTGCCCCAATCTGATTTGCCGAGTTCTTGCTCATTTTTAGGATTGGACACTGGCTCATGCACTTCATTTATTATTTCCATTTGCACTGGCTTTTCCATTTCTTTTTGTTCCTTTTGTTAAATTATGGCAGTCTTATTACCTATCCCGTGCCCCAGACCTTCCAGGTGTGCGTCAGGATTGATACTAAGATTGCGATGTTCAAGTTGTTTATTTTTGTTATTTTCTTCTTCAAACAGATGCAAGTAGTAGGAAGCATTCAGATATTCATTAAAATTTTCAGCAGTAGCTACAACAGAGATTTCAAAGGTGATAGAAACCCCCCTTGGGATAGCAGCTTTACTGATTGCAAAGGGCACGGCGCTCTAGTTCTTCAGTGGTGCCTCATCTTCCTGCTTGATGGCAATCGTCTTCCCTGGTTCTTCCGCCAGCACCATGTTGGCGCTTTCATCAGAAGAAATGTAGATAGGATCCTGTGCTGCACCTCCTACCGGCTTGTTCTGGCTTCTCTCTGATCGGGGGCCAGACTCTGACGATACCCTTACCCATGATCTGCTGAGGGCGATTGCCATTGTTATCTCGTCCTCGGGTGGCGCATACGCGATGGTGACTTCGTTGGCCGGGTCAACTCTGGGGGGTGCAAACATTACGGGTATTCCAGTTAGTATCCCAGGCACCGTAGAAGAGTAAGCTGGTGGTGCCCATTTACCATAAGCTGCATGGTACACTTCTTCCGGTACTGGCCCTAGCACTTGGGGCATGCTACAGAACATGCGGTTCAAACCATCGCGAGTTCCGGTGTGCGGGATATATGGAGGTGGAGGAGGCAACCTTCGCATGCGGGTTGGCGCTTCTGAGCTGTCTCGCCCTTCCATCATGCAGACATACATGATTGGACCTTCTTCTTTGGATTCTTCTAGGGGAGCAGGTGGCGGCACTTCCATCACAATTGCAAAGTTGACTGGGATCCCATCAGGGATGGACTGTTCATCTGGTGGGGCAAAGGCCATGGTGACCTCGTCAACCGAGTCCAAGGCAACCAGTGCCGGCAGGCCATCTGGCGACCCCTCAGGAGCCAACGGGTCTACTTCTACAGCATCTCCAATCATGTCCATAGACGGTGGCTCCTCCCAGAGCATTTGAGCCAGTCCTTGCAGGTAGTCTTCTTCCATGGCAGAGGTATCCAGAAACTCATCTCCCCACCCTTGGGGGACTATGTTCTCGACAGCCTGGGCCACTTTACGCTCCATGTTAGTGAAGCGGTGGTACCAGTTCTCGCGCACGCATATGGGCCAATGGGGGTCTCTTCCTTCAGTTCTTGCCCTTTTCCTTTCGGCACGGTTCCCAAGGAGTCGGGAGTAGTCTTCCGGCTGTGGCCTAAATCCCAATCCAAACCCAGTGGTCTGCTCATAAGGTTGGATGGCTGCCTTGATTCCCTGCTTATACCTGCCCAGTCCATCACCGGCTCTGAGACCCCAGTCTGCGCAGTCAGCAGCGCTGAACATGTACTTTCTCCTCCTTTTCGAGAGTCGTCGCCCCCTTTCAGATTCAGGGATACGATTCACCTGCACCATCTCCACCACTTGGAAATTGAGTGTGGTGGGCAACTCATAATCCACATAGGGTACTCCGACCCTTTTAAATTCCCTGTGATCCTCCGCACGTACTATTATAAGTTCATTGCCTGATATGAACCGGACCATCCTGTGCAGCGTGGAAGACATTGCTCCTGCCTGATGCAGCCAAGGCCTCCCAATCAGCAAGTTAAATGAGGCATTGATATCCATGAGTTCAAACTCCATGGTAAAGGGCCTATCTGCAATTACGATCACCAGAGTGACCTCTCCCAGTGAGTCTCTTCTGGCGTTGTCGAATCCTCTGACGTTATGAGCGCTTGGCTTGATCATTGAAGGATTTAGCTGTAGGCTATGGAATGTCCTCATTGGACATATATTCAGTGCCGACCTGTTGTCAATCATGGCACATTTTACGATGAGGTCGACGCACTTCACTGTGATGTAAAGCGGCTCAGTATGGTCGAAACCCTCAGGTGGCAGGTCTGCTGCAGAGAAGGAGATGGCCTGGGGTGCCATGATCACTGACACCACTGCCCCTAGCTGCTCGGGATCAATGCTTGCTGGTACGTGTGCGTCCCCCAGGACCTTCATTAACACTGCCCTGTACTTTTCCGAATCAATTAGAAGTCGCATTATGGAGATTTGGGCGGGCACCTTGTTCAGATGCTGGAGAAGGTCGTACTCTGGAGTGAACGCACTATGGTGCAAATCTACGATTTCTTCTTCCGTGTCCCTTCCCTTTCTCTTGAGGGTCTGTGGCAATTCAGTGACCACATCCTTCCCTTTTTCTTTCCTTTTCGCTTATGCTTCTGCTCCCTCTGGAGCGAGTGGGGGATCGGTGTTTATGTATCGACCGGATCGGGTGATCCGATCAATTTCTGCTTCAATGATGGTTGTGGAGGATGTAGCTTGATGGTGGAAAGATTGGGTGGGATAAGGTGGTGGTACGACGTTGTACGAGGGTGGCTCCAGGTTGAGCTTGGAAAGGTTCAGTGTGGGTGGTTCGAATGAAAGGTGGAAGGGGTCTTGTGGAGGTGAGTCCATGATGTCGTGGATGTTAAGGGCGGAGGGGTTGGTGAGAGGGGTGGGGTAGAAAAACTCTTGGTCTGTGTGTGGGTGGAAATGCACCAGAGGGAGATCAGTAGGGAAGTCACTGCCATCTCCTTCGATAATGTTCACTGTCTTGCTTTCTTCTGCCGATGTGCCTCCTGAGTCTGTATCAGCAGACTCGTCCGAGCTCTCATACGAATCAGGCGGGTTCACGAGTTCAGGCGTGAATGGTGGTTCCTCCTCTTCTGCGGAGTGAGGGGGGACGAACCACTCAGACGTGCCGTGGGAGAGGGATTCTGAACTTGGTTCCGCTGATAGGGGGTTGGTGAGGGATTGCCGGTCCGACTCTGACATTGCAGATATATACTCCGGTGGCCATCCGGTAGACATCTGCGAGGGTACCCTTGAACTGGCCACTAACGCGTCTGTGTCCTGTGGCCCATTTCGGAACCAGGGGTCCTTCGGAACTGCCGACTCCTTCTCTGCGTGGAGGGGATGGGGAGTCACTAATCCACCCACATTGCACTGGGTTCCATGGCCCCGTGACGTCCTCACTGCTCTACGGTTCATCCTCTATCGCCCAGATGTAGACGTCTGTATCCTCCTCAACTGCAATTGCTGTCAGGGGGGTTTCTGCTTGAAGCTACACCCTCACTGTCTGCCCTGGTCGGCCAATAAGTGTAAAAGGGTCGAACTGCCCGGTGCCCTGATTGCTGCTCACCTGATTTGCCGTTCTACTAGTGGAGGCTTTTGAGTGATCTGGGAGCGGATTAGTAGTCACGCCGGCTGCAGGAGTCTGGGCGGGCGGTGCTGGCGGGTCGACTGTGATGTGCTTGCTGTCAATCAGGTCTTGGATGTCATCCCTCAAATCCCAACACCGATTGGTATGGTGTCCTGGGGCACCAGAGTGGTACTCGCACCGCTCTGCTGCGTTGTAGCTCCTGGCATTGACTAGTCTGGGATTCGGGGCTTTGGTTTGCAGGTACCCTTTCTTCAGCAGAGTGGGTAGCAATTCCGCGGGTGCATAGGGTAGGGGGTGAAAACCCGTTTCATCCTAGCTTCAAATTCTTCTTTCATCTTTCTTACCCCTTGGTAAGCTGTCTGCCCGGTCCCTTGGGGTGCCACTGCCTCTGGTCCTTGAGAGAAGTGATAAGGCTGTGCCTGGTGCACGTAATTCACTGCCTGCTGTTCCTGCCTCCTGGGCTCCTGCCCTTGGTTTCTGCTGGCCTGTCCTGTCACTGGCCTCCTTGGTGCGATGCTCTGCCCACTGCTATCTATTTTCCCGGCTCTCACCGCATCTTCAATCCGATCGGCGGTCAAGATCAAGTCGTTGAAGTTCGACGTACTCTGCCCCAGCAACAGAGTGAAGAAAGGTTGGCCCAATGATGCAATAAACAGGGATGTCATTTCCTGTTCTAACAACGGCAGCTGTACCAGTGTCGCCAGTTCCTTCCAGCGCTTGGCGTATTCTCGCACTGACTCCTGGCTCTTCTTTGCCAGCCTCTGCAATTCCGCCCTTGTCTGTACTATCTGACTGTTCAGGCAGTACTGTTGGATGAAGACTGCTGCCAGGTCATTCCATGTCTTGATCTTGGCCTTGTCTAAACTCAGGAACCAAGAGTAAGCGGCCCTGCTTAATGACTTTTGGAAGAACTGCACCATGATCCGCTCTTCCTTGGCATACTGGCACATGTCGCCAGAATAGGACCTCAGATGTTTCAAGGGGCATCCGGTGCCGTCGAACTGGTGCAACTCAGGGCATTTGAACTTAGCCAGGAGTTGAATGTCCGAAAAGAAACAAAGGCTTTCCAGGGTAGCCTCACTTTGCACTGTGTTGGGTTGGAGCTGTTTGAGCTGCTCCTTTAGGGCGGCCATTTCTGTTCTGTTCTCCTCCCTTACAGCTGTCAGCTTCTCCTCAAACTGCACCTCCTGGGTTCGGTACCAGTCCTCATCACCCTGTCCCAGATGGATAGGTAAAAGTTGATCTTGTTGTGCCACGTGAAATGGAGCTGCCGGTGGTGGTGGTGGTGGTGCTAGGGGAGGGGGATTTACTGGGCGTGGTGGTGGCGCCACTTCCGCTTGTGGCGAGAACTGTGGCTGCGGCTACTGGGCAACTGGTACCACTGGCGGGGCCTGCCTCAACTCTCTCAGCTCTGCATCAGTTCTTGGATGATGGAGCTCATGCTATCCATTTTCTGTTGCATCTCATTGACCACTTGGGCATGACTGGACTCTGCCGGATGCTGCCTTGGCGGCGTCTGTTCTCCTTGCTGTTCCATGTCGAGCCTTCTCCTCGATCTTAACAGGTACGGACTTCTGAAAGCAATTTTTGGTACCTGATAGAACAATTAGTGGGCATTAGTGCATTTTTACACAAATTGCTTACACAACTTTATCTGACTGAATTTATTCATTTATTTATATATATTTTTTTGTTTTCTAATATGATTTGACTAGCTGGTCTATTTTAGCTACCCTAAGGCAACAAGGGAAGAGAACCTAATTTTGAATTATCTGATCTATTTTAGCTACCCTTAGGTAACCGGGAAAGAGAACCCTAATGAATTTGAAGACTGATCTATTTTAGCTACCCGTAGGTAACAAGGGAAGAGAACCTTGAATGAATTTGAAGATTGATCTATTTTGGCTGTCCTAAGACGACCGGGGAAGAGAACCCTAATAACCGAATCTATTCCAGTCACCCGCAGGCAACTGGGAGAGAGAACCCTGTTTTTCTGAAAGCTGATCTATTTTAGCTCTTTGGGAGTGGCTGGGACAGAGAACCCTATTGACCAAATCTATTTTAGTCGCCCGCAGGCAACTGGGAAAGAGAACCCTAAGAATTTTGAAAACTGATCTATTTTAGTCGCTTGGAAGCGACTGGGAAAGAGAACCCTATTTTTTTTAAAGCTGATATATTTTAGATGCTTGGAAGCGACTGGGAAAGAGAACCCTAGTGACCGAATCTATTTTAGCTACCCATAGGTAACTGGGAAAGAGAACCCTATTTTTTTGAAAGCTGATCTATTTTAGACGCTTGGAAGCGACTGGGAAAGAGAACCCTAGTGACCAAATCTATTTTAGCTACCCGTAGGTAACTGGGAAAGATAACCCTATTTTTTGAAAGCTGATCTATTTTAGAAGCTTGGAAGCGAATGGGAAAGAGAACCCTAGTGACCGAATCTATTTTAGCTACCCGTACGTAACTGGGAAAGAGAACCCTATTTTTTTGTGGAAACTAATCTATTTTAGTCGCTCGGAAGCAACTGGGAAAGAGAACCCTATTTTTTTGAAAGCTGATCTATTTTAGTCGCTCGGAAGCGACTGGGAAAGAGAACCCTATTTTTTTGGAAGCTGATCTATTTTAGTCGCTTGGAAGCGAATGGGAAAGAGAACCCTATTTTTTTGTGGAATCTGATCTATTTTAGTCGCTCGGAAGCGACTGGGAAAGAGAACCCTATTTTTTTGTGGAAACTGATCTATTTTAGTCGCTCGGAAGTGACTGGGAAAGAGAACCCTATTTTTTTGAAAGCTGATCTATTTTAGTCGCTCGGAAGCGACTGGGAAAGAGAACCCTATTTTTTTGAGAGCTGATCTATTTTAGTCGCTCGGAAGCGACTGGGAAAGAGAACCCCATTTTTTTGAAAGCTGATCTATTTTAGTCACTCGGAAGCGACTGGGAAAGAGAACCCTAGTGACCGAATCTATTTTAGCTACCCGTAGGTAACTGGGAAAGAGAACCCTATTTTTTTTTGTGGAAACTGATCTATTTTAGTCGCTCGGAAGCGACTGGGAAAGAGAACCCTATTTTTTTGAAAGCTGATCTATTTTAGTCGCTCGGAAGCGACTTGGAAAGAGAACCCTAGTGACCGAATCTATTTTAGCTACCCGTAGGTAACTGGGAAAGAGAACCCTATTTTTTTTTGTGGAAACTGATCTATTTTAGTCTCTCGGAAGCGACTGGGAAAGAGAACCCTAGTGACCGAATCTATTTTAGCTACCCGTAGGTAACTGGGAGAGAGAACCCAATTTTTGAAACTGATCTATTTTAGTCGCTTGGAAGTGACTGGGAAAGAAAACCCTAGTGACCGAATCTATTTTAGCTACCCGTAGGTAACTGGGAGAGAGAACCCATTTTTTGAAACTGATCTATTTTAGCTACCCGCAGGTAACAAGGGAAGAGAACCTTTAATTTAAAGGGGTTTTGTTTGAGCTCAGAATCACGGGGTTGGACCAATGCAGGGTCTCCGCAGGGGGTGAGCTGAAAAGCAGCACCCAGGCGTACCTCATCCGATCTCCAGCTCATTCACTGGCGGCGTCGGTGCCTAACTTCGGCTAGTAGTTCCCGGGCGTGCCTTAGCTAGTTGTAGGTTTAATCACCATTGACTTCGGCGCCTCACAAAGGGGAAGGCTATACCAGGACGTTCATCCACCAAACGGTTCAATCACCGGCGGCTTCAATGCCCCAAAGGTTTCGGCTAGTAGTTCCCAGGCGTGCCTTAGCTAGTCGTTGGTTTAATCACCATTGACTTCGGCACCTCACAAAGGGGAAGGCTATACCAGGAAGTTCATCCACCAAACGGTTCAATCACCGGCGACTTCAGTGCCCCAAAGGTTTCGGCTAGTAGTTCCTGGGCGTGCCTTAGCTAGTCGTTGGTTTAATCACCATTGACTTCGGCGCCTCACAAAGGGGAAGGCTATACCAGGACGTTCATCCACCAAACGGTTCAATCACCGGCGGCTTCAGTGTCCCAAAGGTTTCGACTAGTAGTTCCCGAGCGTGCCTTAGCTAGTCGTTGGTTTAATCACCATTGACTTCGGCGCCTCACAAAGGGGAAGGCTATACCAGGACGTTCATCCACCAAACGGTTCAATCACCGGCGGCTTCAGTGCCCCGACGGTTTCGGCTGAATGATCTCGAGAAAATACAGACGGGAGTGATCTAAGCTCAAGGTCTTGGGTGTCTTTAAACACTTGCTGGGTTTTGCGATCTCAATGAGAGAGATGCAGTTAAAGGAAATTAGGTGGTCGCAGCGACCAGGAATATTGCAATTATCTGAGAAGAGATGGTCTGTCGGAGACCGAGTTGCCCTATTGGAGGGAATTAATTCTTTTAGTCCAAATTCTTGTTTTGTTAAGTTTGAACAACATAGCATAGTGAAAATAAATTCATGCTTCAATCAAAAAGTGCCGCCGCGGCACAAAGTACATCATCATGCTTATCAAAATACAACAAAGCCAAAGTCTAGCTAGGTTGGTCATCATCATAGTGGGAGGACACGTCCTGCCTCCTTAAGGCTCGCAGAAGCTTGTTCCGCAAACGTCGGTCCTCCTTGGTGCGCTTGCGCACTAATTCCATTTCATGTTGCAAGGCCGTATTGGCCTGCCTACTCTCCCGTTCCGAATCCACATAAGCTGAATGGATACGGGAGTGGGTCTCCTGCAGCTCGGCCACCCTGTCCCTATATGTGTTAGGGGGCGGGACTGGAATGTCGCCTGATGCGACAGGCTGGAGAGGTGGGGGGCCGTCGTGGCCAAATTCCCGAGCTATCCATTGCTCGTAGTCTCGAAAGTGCAATTCGATGAAGACATCTTCTCGATATACGCACACTGTCTTCCACTCCATCAGCAGTTGGGTCCTTAGTCCCTTGGTGAGTGGACCAATCAAATTGCCCAAGTCGTCCTTGACCGGGATCCCCTGCGGTTTCCCAAACTGTCTCAGAACCCGGATCGGATAGTATGGCACAGCATGAGTGAGGCCTATCAAGGCAAGGCCCTCTCTTTTCTTGAAAGCTATGATGGGGGTGTAGGGGATGTTGTATGTACCCCACCATCTAATGTCTGTTTCTCCCTTCAAGTGGAGAAAGTGGTTAAACCAATCCTCACAAGCGGGTAAGTCCGATCTGATCTCTCTTTGAGCCAACCAATAGATATTGTCACCGGTTGCCTTGTAATATGCACTGACAGGTGATGACACCATCAGGTGGTCTTGCAGCCAAATGTGGAGAAGGGGAGCGCATCCTTGAAACCTCCGGGTTCCATTTTTGGACAAAGTCAGCGAGTGGAACAGTTGAGCTAGGATTAGTGGCATGATTCGGTACCCTGCCCTGAGTTGATCCACAGTTTCCATGAGGGCCAAATTAATGGTATCTCCCCCAGTTGGAAAGAAGATTTGCGACAGAACCACAAGGGTGAAGGTGTCAAACCAAGCCCGAGGTCTTTCCTGCTTTTTGTTTCTTATTTTCTCAGCTAGGAATGTTTTGGAGACCCTAGTGAATGCTTTGTCACCTCCTAAGGTCTGGAATTCTCCCCTTAAGAGGCCAAAGAAAACACAAGCTTCATTCTTGTAGCTTTCCTTGAGACTTGGCCTAGCGGGTTCTCCTAAGTCGCAAAATCGGAGGAACAAGTCAAGTTCCTCAATTGTGGGAGTCAACTCATTGATCCCGAATCGAAACACTGAAAGCTGGGGATCCCAGAAAAGCAAGGCTGCTTGGATCATATCCCAGTTGATCAGCACATTTAACAGGGACAAAGTTTGTCCCATATGGTATTTGTGCTCCCATTCAATCTGCTCACTCCCTTGGAGCTGCCTTGTCCAGGAACGGATCCAGGGGGTATCCCAGGCGCACTTCTCTATCCTAGGGAAACGGGTTCTCTCAGATGAGGATGAGGATGCCATGCCAACTATCCGATCGAAATTCCGAGTCAATTTAAGGTTCCACACCAAGACTCTAAGTTAGTTCTGTAATATGCATAATTTCAAGCAACAGGATGACCCACTAGCAGTTCTAACATGCTTCACAAAATAAAGCAAAATACATGACAGTGCGGAATTTAACTCAAGCACACATGGTGCGTGGTCCTAAGGGTTGGCGCCAATGAAGGCGCGACTCCTAGACGTACTTGTGTAGAGGAGCACATTCAAGTCCTGATCAGTTTTTCTGTCTTTCATCTGCTTCCGGTGTCGGACCACAGCAAAAATTACAACTTGCCATCGAGGGCGAAGGTTTATAAGATATTTACAAAAACTTCAAAGAATTCATCCTTAAGGCTGTTGGGAGCCAAAAGGGAGGATACAAATTGCTTTCCAAGCGGGTAGGCTAAAAATTCCTAGATCTAGGGTTTAGTACCCCTATTCTGATCTGGAATGCTTTCATCTGTCTGTCTGATCTGGCCAGCTTTCGTCTGCTCTAAAAGACCAATCTGGACTTAAAGTGCTCCCAGCGGACTCTAATGGGTGAATACCCATAGCATACAGGACTCCATGCATGGATCTGGGGAGGTCCCCCTGATCAAAATTAGGTGAGCTTCCTAAATTAGGGCTGAGGTCGCCCGTGATCTAGGGTTTACTCAATTTGATGCAAAAAGCGGGGTTGCTGCCCCTAATGGACTCTGGATGTTATTCTGATTTTACTCCTCTTGTATTCATCATTCACATCTTACTCACCCTCTCATGCTCAACGCAAGGTTCATTCAGAAACGTTAGGTGGGGGAGGATACCTAGCCCGAAACATAAGCCTACAAGGGTCTGGACCAGTACTGGATCCTCGCGTGCCACGGCAACAAACCAGTGGTGCTAATGGACTCCAGAAAACTGGGGGGATGGGTTTACCCTGCTTTCCCCGGTAAGCCACGGGAGCGTAGGTGCTAATACCATCCCAAAGATCAGTTTATAGGAATCAGAAGGGTAGGCTGCTAGAGAGGTCTAAGTTTTGGTAAAGAAGTAGCAATATCCGATTCACTCATCTATCAAGGGTCGGATCATTCACGCATCCTCACTCGTGCGTGTCACCCCACGCAGTTCTATAACATTAATGCGGGAATTTAAACAATCCATCCACGGTGTGGTGGTGTGCCCGTGTGTACAGTTGGGCTGCGTGTTGTGTCTACACGGGTGAGTTTTGTCTAGATTTAGGTGATAAAAGAATCCCTAATGCTTCGTGTAGTAAGGTGCAGAATTGGCACGTATTACGATGTCCTGGGAGAATCCCCAGGTAAGTGGAGGGTCACAGGGGACCACTTAAATTCCACTTGCCTTAGGCAATTACCACGTCCTTGTGGCAGGACTCCCCAGAATACGTAGTTACGTGTATTCTGTGCCTTGCTATATGGGGTAGCAAGAGTTCCTAAATATCCCATAAATCCCTCTTAAGCTGACTCGGTCTAAGCATGGTCCTACTGGGCTGAGTGATCCATCCCCAGTGGAGTCGCCAGGCTGTGCGCACATGGTAAACGCGGCGCGGGGTAATTCGGAGTCGCCTCCGCCTGACGGGGTGCAGGCGGACACCTGGGTGCCTAATCTTGTCTATTTAGGGCTTTTGGTCTGCGGCTTGAGATTCTAAGTTTGGTTTTCGGTTGCGGTCTGGGGAAGTCCGTAGACACCCCAATCCACCCCGTCGGATGACGGGTCCCGTGGGTTCCCTGTTTTGAGTTAGCATTCTCGCTTGGTTTTCACCCGGTTCCTAATCCAGCATGCTTTTTTTGTTAGGTCTTGGCAGGACCACCTGAGTGGTGTGGGTCCCTTTAGTTGATTTCATTTTTGCTTATCTCAAGTGGTCTGAGTCTGGCTGGGTGGGCCCCGTTGGAAGGCCCACGGTGTCCTTGGTGGGCTTGGGTAAGCCCGTGTACCCTTTGTGGGCCTCTGTCTAGCCCTAGTAGGCCCTGTGGGCTTTGGTTAATGAGTTGATTTTTACTTAGTTGTTTCAGTTGGGGTTTAAGTATTTTCCATACAAAGTTGGGCCGGATCGGTTTGTGGGCCCCTTGGGTGGGCCCACGTGGTGGCCAAGTAATTTTATGTTATCTTTTTAATTTGCCAAAGATGGGCTGGTCATTGGGCTTGGGGCCCGTGATCCAAGCTTTGGGCTTGAAAGCCCAGTTCTTTGAAGTTTAGGGCTTGCACCCTAACTTGGTTCGGTTAGCGGGCTTTGGCGGGCCCGACAGGCCCTAGCCCTTGGTCTCGGCCAAACCAGGCAATTCACACATCCATTCACACATCCAAGTTCGGACAGGCCACATTGGGCTTGGCCCGTCTGGTTCAATTACTTCACTTTTCTTAACTTCTTTAATTGCATGCCTTAGGGTTCATTGGGCTTGGTGGGCCCCGTTCGAAGGCCCGCGGGTGTGCCAAGTTGGACCGATGGCCCAGGTCCCAAGTTTGGTTTCCAGGTGGCCCGGAAACCCTATTGGTTCAATTGGTTTTGGTTCAAATCATCACAAAATTCATCAAAACATCAAGGAACACAAAAAAAACACATTTCTGTGTGTATCCGGCAACTCAGGCCGGACACACATGGTCTGCAAGTGATCCGGCCTGAGTGGCCGGATACACAGGGGCTATAGGTGATCCGGCCTCAGTGGCCGGATACACCTAGGCCATAGGTGATCCGGCCTAAGTCGCCGGATCACCCTGGAATGACCTTTTTGGGACTTTTGCCATTCGGGGTGGTTTCCAAGGGTTCCTAGGAGGTTTCTACAGGTCTTGTGGGCCTCTGTGAGGGCCCACATTGGTTCAGGTAGGGGGAAAGGCTTCATTTGGCCTATTTTGGGGACTTTCCAGCTAGGTAAATGAGGGGACATGGGACTACTACCCCTCCCCACCTCTTTTTCAACCATGCATCCACAGCAAAGGGGACGTGGGGAGTTTGATAGGGGGATCAGGGCAGTGGGTAGTTGGCCAGCATGTTAGTATAATAACAACAAAAAACTCAAGTAACAAATCAGCAACAGGGCATTACCCTTCAAAATGAATCATACATGCAACATACAAGTATGGAACAACAGCAAATGGGGCTAGCATGCTTCACCTAAAACACTTCACATGGCCGAATTCCTACACTCATTACCTTGGCATACAAATACCTATAGAAGGGAAAGGAAGGGGGGGGTTACATGGGGGGTACATTAGATGAAGTGGGAGAGGAACATGCTCCTCTAGAAAACAGGCATATTCATGCCAAAACAGTGGTCGAAAATGGGGCCATAAAGCCTCTCCCTCTTCCTCAAGGTCGTGCATGGGGTCTCCATTACCCTTGGAGACCACCATGCTACCAGGGGGTGGAGGAGAAACGCATGCAAACATCTTTTAAAACAGACATATGCTTGGTAAAGAAGGAAAACACATAACTATTATAGAAAATTCTCTCTTTAATATATGTATAACAAGACGTACCAAGGAGTCTCACCTGATGGTCCTTGGGTGCTCGGGCAGTGTGGATGCACCTCCTTGCGGTTGGACAGCAGCCGAAAACCTCTTCTCTTTGGGATAACAGCACTTACACTCCTTCTTCTTAAGGTGTGAGTGAAGTGGGAGAAGGAAGGGTAAGGGTAGGAGTGCTTGAGGTGGGATGTCAAGGTGATGGAGGGCAAAAAGGGTTGGAAGAGATGGGATTCGAGGTGAGCAAGTGAGAGAAGAGAGCAGGAGAAAAGCCAAAAGAAAGCCAACCCCGGATATGAGCTGCTGTTTTGGTATTTATAGGCAACTTAACATATCTGGCAACTCAGGCCGGATACATTAAGGCCTCTCCTTATCCGGCCTTCATGGCCGGATACACTGGTACTCCTTTGTATCCGGTCTTCAATGCCGGATACAAAACATAATCATTTGAAAATTAAATGCCGCCGCGAATTTGTCGGGCGATCGGCGCGAATCTCGCGCGAAAATCTTCTTGTATCCGGCCTTCAAGTCCGGTCATGAAGGGGAGCTAGTGTATCCGGTATTAAATGCCGGATACAAATCGAAAAATTACAGATTTGCCCTTCGACTTGACCGATTCGACCGATTTAACACTTTTGGATATCTACGGATCGCCCCGTACGAATTTTTGATATTTAAGATTTAGTCCCTGAGATATTTTGCTGCGTTGGCTGCCACGTGGGCAGTTCCTGCGCCACGTGTGCAGTCTCCGGCTTTGCTGCTCGGAAACTTTGACAGATCATATCTCCTTCATCCGAACTCCGATTTGAACAAACTCAATTGCGTTAGACTCGTATCGGAACCCTTTACTCAATGACATAGGGATAAACACTTGGCATAGGGTTCGAGGAAAAGTCAACTTTTGGCCTTTCCTCAAGTTTGACCGCCCGCAGAACCTTTATCCGGAGTCCGATTCCTGCTAATTCAGTTGCGTTGAAACCGTGTCGGGATTCTCTATCCATTGGGATAAAGCAAGGTACTTGGCATGGAATTCAAGGAAAAGTCAACTCTCGGCTCTTCCTTAAGTTTGGCCGCCCGCAGAACCTTCATCCGGACTCCGATTCCTGCAAACCCAGTTGCGTTGGACTCGTGTCGGGATTCTCTATCCATCAGGATAAAGCAAGGTGGCCAAATTTTATCTGATCAAAAGGTCAACTTTCGACCCCTCAGGGTTTGACTTTTTAGCCGGGTTTTGCATTTCTGGCTTTTCTGGGAGCGCAAAAATGAGGTGCTTACAACAAGGTCGAATTGTTTAGCATGCATAAGATTCCTCATAATCTAACTCCAATTTAAGGCATATGTGCTACCACCTTAGGATTGCATTAGTACCATTTTAGTTGCTGTTGTGGGGAGTCGTTTTACTAGGACTTTATTTCATTTTAATTACAGTTTTGGTCATATGAAGTCGATACCACCTTACTTAGTGCACACTCCACATGCATGCTTATATTTTTGTAGATTCCAAGCCTAAATTGATTGATAATTTTTGAATGTTTGTTTTATGTATTCCACTTTCGGTTTAGTTTTGCATGCACATGGATCCATTCTTCACTATTGGACATGGCAAACACTCACATGTATTATGACATGGAGCATGCATCTTGGCATATGAGCATGATTCCCCCCTTTTTTTCTTTCTTCTTTGGTGGTTGCTGTCATTAACACCCACAGGAGGGGTTCTTTCTTTATTGAGTTTTTTCTGTAAATTAATAAGCATGAAGGGTGTTTAGGGAGCTGTTGTGGGCAGCAGCCGTAGTCCCCATTGTCTCTTTCTCTTGTGGGTGTGATTGGTATGTCACGACTTGATATGTGTATCATGAGTAAGGGGACCCCGTAAGCATGCTCCCCACTCCATTTCCCCATCCTTCCCAGCATTAGTTAGCATGTCTAACCCCTTTGTAGCTGTCGTCCCATACATGCTTTCTTGATTACTTTTTATTGGTATTTAAATGTCATGCCTTGTGCTTGGTTGTTTTGGTTACATGCATGTGTTTTCCTATCTTAGGAATAAATTAAGTGGCTTATTACTCGTGTGCTAGTGCCCCCCCCCCCCATGGGGTGAATTCAAGCTTAAATACTTCTGTGCATGTGCATGGTGTGTGGGAATTCAGATGGTAATTGTCTTGAATTAAAGCATGCATTAGGTTTTGTTATTTGACCTCTTCCTGTGGTCTTGTTTGGCTGTTGTTCTAAGTGTATTAAAAGACCACCACCGGGACCTCATGGTACCTGTTTAGCTGCTATAGGAGGCCCAAGTGGGAGGAGGCAGTCCCCATGCTTTCTCCCCTCCTTTCTTTCTTGTAGAAAGCCCCATAAGAGGCCAAAAGAGTGGTTTTCCACATCCCTGAACCACTGTGGGCCCACCAAACTACTGGAACATCCTAGAATACCCAGGAACCCGAGCCCATTGGTAAAAATCCAAAAACCATCTTTTTGAGCTGATCCGACAACTCAGGTCAGATCAACATATTGCTGTTTGTAGCCGACAACTTAAGTCGGCTACAAGTGCTTTTGTGTGTAGCCGATAACTCAGGTCGGCTACTGTGCGCTCGTCGGAAACGCGGCGCGAAAAGTTCGGAGTCACCACCGTCTGATGGGGTGCAGGTGATGGGGTGCAGGCGGACATCTGGGTGCCTAAGTTTGTCTATTTTGGGCTTTGGTCTGCAGCTTGAGATTCTAAGTAGGGTCTCGGTTGTGGTCTGGGGAAGTCCGTAGACACCCCAGTCCACCCCGTCGGATGACAGGTCCCGTGGGTTCCCTGGTTTGAGTCAGCTTACTTTGGTTTCTCACCCGATCCCTAATCCGATATGCAATTGGGTTAAGTCTGTCGGGACCTCCTGAGTGGTGTGGGTCCCTTTAATTGATTTTATCTTGCTTAACTTAGGTGATATGGGTCGGATTGGGTGGGCCCCGTTGGAAGGCCCACGGTGTCCTTGTTGGGCTTGGGTAAGCCCATGTGCCCTTGGTGGGCCTCTGTCTAACCTAGGAGGCTCTATGGACTTAGGTGAAAGTGAATGGGTTTTACTTAGCTTGTTTAAGTTTGGAGGCTTATATAATTTTCACGCAATAAGTGGGTCTGCATTGATTTGCGGGCCCCTGAGTGGGCCCCCATGGTGGATGCCAAAGTATCTTCAATTTATCTTCTTAAAATTGGCCAAGGTGTTCTGGACATCAGGCTTGGGGCCCATAATCCAACTTTGGGCTTGAAAACCCAAATTCCATGAAGTTAGGGTTAAACCCTCACTTGGTTTGGTTAGTGGGCTTTGGTGGGCCCGATAGGCCCTTGCCCTGGGTCTCAGCCAAACCACGCAATTTAAACATCATTCCACACATCAAGGTTCGGGTGGGCCGCATTGGGTTTGGCCCGCCCGGTTTAACCAGTTAATTTTTACTTAGCTTTTTTATTTTGCATGCTTTAGGATTTATTGGGCTTGGTGGGCCCCGTTGGAAGGCCCACGGGTGTTCCGAGTTGGACCGGCGGTCCATGTCCCAAGTTGGGTTTCCGAGTGACCCGGAAACCCTATTGGTTCACTTGGTTTGGTTCAAACCATCACAAAATTCGGCCAAGGACATAAAATCCGGAAAATTGCATTTTTTGCCATGTATCCGGCCTTCGTTGCCGGATACACACAAGCTTTAGGTGATCCAGTCTGAGTTGCCGGATCACCACAGAATTGAATTTTTTGGGGTTTGGCCAATTGGGATGCATCTATGGGCTTCTTGGGGTCTTCCTACAAGCCCTGTGGGCCCCAAAGAGGGCCCACATTGGTTCAGATTTGGGGCGGTGCCTTGTTTGGCTTCTTTTTTTGGATTTACAACAAGGTAAGAGGGTGGTGGGGGGCATGATGATGCATTCTCATAAAAAACAGTGGGTCATGGGGGGAGGTAACATGGCAAAGAGGGGTCACATGCACACATGCATATACCATGAGAGAAACAATCCAAGCAAAAACATGACCAAGTGTGTGTGTGAGGGGACTTGCATGCATGAGGTAATATGCTGGTCTAAGTGTGTGCAAGGGCCCTAGAGTTAGCATGTGGATGGTGCGACATGGCAAGGAAGAGAGAAGGAGCCTGCTGCTGTTTCCAGCAGCAACTCAAGGCAGCCATGATGGAGGAGCTACAGGTGCGGGGGGCTTTTATGTAGTCCTAACAGCAGCATTGGGAGGGGGACTCATGCTGGGACTCCTGCGTGGGCATGCAAACCTACAGGGAACATACTTATAAAAAAGGGGGTTGTGGGGTGGGGGGATCATACTTATAAACATACACCAAGAAGAAAAAAAAACAGCAAGTAAGCAAAGCCAAGGTTAGTACACATCACCACCAGCATGCTGGGTTTGGTAGAACAAAGGAACAGCCATGCCTGGGAATGGGGGGTCCTGGAACATGCTGTAGCTAAGCCAAAAAAACAGCAAACAAAAGGGAGGAGGACTCTAACAAATAAAGACTATAAGCATGCTGTAACCAAAACCCAGAATAGCAAGTTAAGGGAGGGTTAGGGGGTGAGGGAGCATGCAAATCACTCCACACAGCAGCATACTAACCTCATGGCCTGGTGAGCATGCATTGATACATAAAAAACAGCAAGCTCTAAAAAACATGTGCACTCGTACCCAATAACAACAGCAAGCAAGTTAGCAACGAAAAGAATGGCTAGAACAAGGCTATGACCAGCAACCAAACATCAAAGAAAAAAACATCAGAAGAGGTGAGAAGAGAGAAGAAATATGAAGGGAGTGGGGGGCTGTTATAAGGGTACATTGGGTCATGAATTGGGAAGGAACATGCTCCTTCTGAAGGATGCTTAAAACCAACTCAAGAACAGCAACTAAAACATACCAAAAAAATGCATAAAGCTAAGCCCTTGTACTCCCAACACAACCCTACGTGGCCTTCTTACCGGTGGTGGCATCCATGCCATAAAAAGTGAACCACAAGCATGCACAAAGCCCATGGAGACAAACCCATACCAAGAAGGAAGCAAATGTAGAAGAATTTTCAGAAAAATCTGATTTTAACATATATATGATACGAGGTAATAAGAAACCTTACCTGATGTGTACAACTAATTTCTAAGGTGTGCTTCAACCTCCTTTAGGCGTGGATGGAGCTGGGACACTCCCTTGCAACCCCCAACAGCAGCTAACCTCCTTGGACTTTGGTGAGGAGGTGGAGAAGAAGAAGAAACAAGAGGTTGGATGGTCTTGCAAAGGTATGGGGGGTTATGGAAGGCAAAGGGGGTTGAAGGAAGCAAGGTTCAGGTGGGAACAAGTGCTGGAAGAAAGCTGAGAAACAGCAAAAGAAGCCAACCCCCGGCCAGAGGTGGCTGCTGTGCTTTTATAGACAAACTTAATGTATCCGGTATTAAATGTCGGATACACTGCATGTCCTTTGTATCCGCATTTAATGTCGGATACATTGAACCTCCTTTGTATCCGGCATAAAATGTCGGATACAAACAAAATTATTTCAAAAATTTAATGCGACCGCGAATTTGTCGGGCAATCGGCGCGAATCTCGCCGAGAAAATCTTTGTATCCGACATTTGATGTCGGTTATACACAAACCTATGTGTATCCGATATATTTGACCGGATACAAATCAAAAAATTACGGATTTACCCTCGACTTGACCGATTCGACCGATTTGACACTTTTGAGCAATTACGGATTGGTCCCTGTGAATTTTGGTTTAGTCCCTGAGATTTTTAGTGACTTTTGGATATTTAAGATTTAGTCCCTGAGATATTTTGCTGCGTTGGCTGCCACGTGTGCAGTTTTGGGTTTTGCTGTTCGGAAACTTCGACAGCTCATATCTCCTTCGTCCGGACTCCGATTTGAGCAAACTTAGTTGCGTTGGACTCACATCGAAACCCTCTATCCAATGATGTAGAGCTAAGCACCTGGCTCGGGGTTCAAAAAAAGTCAACTTTCGACTCCCCTTTAGTTTGACCGACCCACAGAACCTTCATCCGGACTCCGATTCCAGCAAACTCAGTTGCGTTGGACTCGTGTCGGGATTCTCTATCTATTGAGATAAAGTAAGGTGGCCAATTATCACTTGATCAAAAGGTCAAATTTCGACCCCTCAGGTTTTGACTTTATAGCCGGGTTCTGCATTTCCGGCTCTTCTGGGAGCGCAAAAATGAGGTGCTTACAGCTACATTACAGAGGCTTCTTTTTTTTGGTTTCTAGCCCCTTAACCCATTTTGCAATCCTTTTAAATGAACCAAGTGAGCCAATAGGGTTTCCGGGTCAACCGGAAACCCAAAATAGGACTAAGACCAACCCGGTCTAACTTGATTTCTAGTGGGCCTTCCAACGGAGCCCACCAAGCCCGATCATTTCACTTCGCTTTAAACCAATAAATCAATCAATCAAGTGGGCCAAACCCATTGAGGCCCACCAAAGCCCAATTCAAGGCATGTATGCTTAAATTATGTTGTGGTTTGGCCGAGACCAAGGGCAAGGCCTGTCGAGCCCACTAAGCCCATTGAACCCAACAAAGGTTAGGGTTTCCAAACCCTAACTCAGAAAGCCTTGGGCTTTCAAGCCCAAGCCCAGGTAAAGGGCCCCAAGCCCAAAGCCTAGCCCATTTTGGCACAGCTAATCGAGATAACTCAAAAATCATTTGGCAACCAATTGTGTGGCCCACCCAGGGGCCCACAAAGCAATCCTAGCCCACTTTGCATGAAAATCATGTAAAATCCCAGATTGAACTTTAAAGCAAAATCAATTCATTGAGCCAAGCCCAAAGGGCCTCTCAGGCTAGACTAAGGCCCACCAGGGGGTGTGTGGGCTTAACCAAACCCACCAAAGGATCCGCAGGCCTTCCGACGAGGCCCGCTCAATCAAACTCATCTCACTCTAAGCTAAGAAGATAAAATAAAGTAAAGGGTCCCACACCACTTTGGCGGTCCCACCAGACTCAATAAATGTGCATGTTGGAATAGGAATCGGGTGAGAAACCAAATTGACTCAAAACCAGGATGGGACCCGTCATTCGACGGGGTGGACTGGGGTGTCTACGGACTTCCCCAAGCCGCAACCAAGAGCTTACTTAGAATTTCAAGCCGCAGACCATCAGATTAAGCAAACTTAGGCACCCAGGTGTCTTCCTGCACCCAATCAGGCAATGGCGACTCCAACGTCCCAGTTTACCCATCCGGAGGCACGCACAAGAATCCGTGCCCCCCGCCGTGTGCGATTTCCCATGCGCACAACGTTTTTGATAGACTTTTGGTTTCAAATTATTATCGAATGAGTTTATTTTAAATCCACCACTTACAACATCTTTTTGAGATCATTCCTAACGTGTTTCTAAATGCCACTTGTATAAATGAGTTTATGCCAATTACTTGCCCATCTATTCCTTCAAATTAGTTCACTTTGGAGTCTTAAATGGATTTTTATGCTTTCACTAACTTGTAAGGATTCTAAGGATTTATATTTGTGTAATTCTCATATTCATGCATCTTTAAAGTAAATAAATCTCTGAGAACACATTTCTGGTCAGATTTGAGAAATATGTGTTTCAAGCTCTATTTTGAATTACATTAGCTTACATTGGTTTTGTTAGAAAAACTTTTGGATGTGGTTTATAGTAAATTATTTCTACAGATTTGGATTGATTGTTTTGTCTTATGAATGAGTTGATATAAGATCTGTTTTGGATATTAATATTCGCTTTGAAGGGCATCCATATGAGATTTTTCATGACGGAGTGAATTTTGGTCATTATTTACCCATGATTATATATTGAGTACATTGTTTTGCTTGAAAGTTTTGTTTTAAGCTATTTTGGGCATAGCTTAATATGGATCCATAGTTTAGCTAGTAAGTGAAACTTGTCAATTTTGTTTGGATTAAGTCTAGTTTCCTTAATGCATTTCCTCCATGATGGAGAGGCTTTCCATGAGGGAGTAGCTACAGCAACTCCATTTCCACCATGAGGGTAAGGTCTCGTGTATTTCCACCATGAGGGTGATGATATGGGTTCCGAGATATTGCAGTTGTTCTTAGACTAGTTTGTTTGGTTCTAGGTCTTAACCATACAAAGTGATCAAATTTCACAAGTCCCACCATGGCACATTGTTTTGAGATTGATATTATTGTTTTGATTTGTATGCTGAAATACTTGGTTTTATTTCGTTTTGATTGATGGATTATTGATGGATTATTCGTCCTATCGTCACTAATATTTGACTTATCATTGAATCATGTTTTTGAACTGTATAAACTGTATTTGAGCATGCCTATGCTACTTGCTGGGATAATTGTATCTCATTCTATTTTGTTTTGTTTTCAGATCTGGGTGAGGACGATACTCAACGGGTGGATACTATTGGTGATAACCCGGAGTATAGGGAGGAGGACTACTACGTGGAGTAGTAGTAGTAGATTTTGATTGTAGAACTTTATATTGAGATTGTATTTGATATTGTGAATAAACATTTGAAATTTGATATTGTTCATATGGTTTGGTGATTGGGATTCAAGTTCACTCTGATATTGATGGCTTTATGATTTGACCATGTGATATTCATGATTTCCTTTACTTTGGTATAGATCCTATGTTTTAACTAACACTACGGAGTCGAGTTATGGCTTCATTACACAACTCGGATCCGGAGCGTTACAACTGGACTTCATTTAGACCTTTTTCAAACTCTTTTTGTAACTTCAGTTTCTCGTAATTTAATTTCTTTGTCTAGACTTGTCAATGATGGATACTCTTTTAACTTCTGCAATTCAAAATTCAGTTTGTTTACAAATTCATATTTTATTGGTTCTGGATTTCTATATGATGGTTTGTACAAACTGAATCTAAATACCCATTTTGCTAAAAGCCTATGGACCCTGTGTTCTAATGTTGGAACTAAATGTAACCTAAATTATGAGAATTCCTCTATGTTGTGGCATAAATGTCCGGGGTCATGTTTTCAAAGAAAGAATGGAGAGATCGGTAAGAGATGAAATTCTTCCGAATCTTGATTTTACCGATTTCAATCTGTATCTGGATTGCATTAAAGGTAAGCAAACCAAACACATTAAGAAAAATGCCACAAGAAGTGAGGGACTTCTTGAAATCATTCATACAGATATTTTTGGATCCTTTGACTCACCGTCCTTTGGTGGAAAAAAGTATTTCATCACTTTTATAGATAATTTTTCATGTTATTGTTATATTTATCTATTGCATGTAAAATATCAAGCGGTGGATGCCTTAGAGGTGTACATCACTAAGGTTGAAAGGCAACTAGATAGAAAAGTGAAAATCATTAGATCGAACAGAGGAGGTGAGAATTATGGTAGGTATGATGCATATGGACAATGTTCTGGACGGTTTGCCAAATTACTAGAAAAGCATGATATTTGTGCACAATATACTATGCCAAGTATGCCTCAGTAAGATGGTGTTGCTGAAAAGCATAATCGTATTTTAATGTATATGGTTAGGAGTATGATAAGTAACTCCTCATTACCCATTTCATTGTGAATGGAAACCCTTAAAACCACTGTGTGCGCACCCGATTTCGGTCGCACGACGAGGCGCACGCAAAACGACGCGTGCCTCGGGATTTGTTTGGAGTCGCCACTGCCTGATGGGGTGCAGGCAGACACCTGGGTGCCTAAGTTCTTCTGCTAAGGCTTGGTTTGCGGCTTGAGATTCTAAGTAGGTTCTCGGTTGCGGTCTGGGAAAGTCCGTAGACACCCCAGTCCACCCCGTCAAATGACGGGTTCCATAAGTTTCCTTGGTTTTGAGTCAACTTTGGTCTCTCACTCACCCGATTCCTAATCCAGTATTCAATTTTGGTTAAGTCTGGCGGGACCGCCAAAGTGGTATGGGTCCCTTTACTTGATTTTATCTTCTTTAGCTTAAAGTGAGATGAGTCTGCATGGGCAGGCCCCGTTGGAAGGCCCACGGATTCCTTGGTGGGCTTGGTTGAGCCCACATGTCCCTTGGTGGGCCTCAGTCTAACCCTGAGAGGCCCTTTAGGCTTTGGTTTAAGTGAATTGATTTTATTTAAATTCCAGTTTGATTATTTAAGTGATTTCTATGCAAGAGTGGGCCGGGATAGTTTGTGGGCCCTTGAGTGGGCCACATAATTGGTTGCCAAGTGGTTTTGATTGTCTTTTTTATTTGTGCCAAAATGGGCCAAGCATTGGGCTTGGGGCCCTTTACCTGGGCTTGGGCTTGAAAACCCAAGACTTCTTGAATTAGGGTTTTGACACCCTAAGTTGGTTGGGTTCATGGGCTTAGTGGGCCCGATAGGCCCTACCTGTGGTCTCGGCCAAACCACATCCTACTTTAATCATGCATGGCCCAATTAGGGCTTGGATGGGGCTCAATCGGTGTGGCCCACTCAAATCTCTTATTTATCTTATTTAGGCACAAGTGGGGTGGTCGGGCTTGGTGGGCCCCGTTGGAAGGCCCACCGGAATCAATTTGGACCAGGTCGGTCCATGGCCCATTTTGGGTTCCCAGATGACCCGGAAACCCTACTGGTTCGCCCGGATTTGATCAAACAAAACAAGAAATCACACAAGATCAGAAAATGGCTCGAAATGGATTCTGGCAGTGTAGCCGGCCTGAGATGCCGGTTACACACAGGTCACTGTGTATCCGGCATCTGTTGCCGGCTATACACTGGTCTCTGTGTATCCGGCATCTACTGCCGGCTACACACAGGCTTATGTTGATCCGGCCTGAGTTGCCGGATCAATGCACAGAAGCCTGTTTTCGGATTTTTGGCAGTGGGGTTGGGTTTTTATGCTTCTTGGGATGTTCCAGGGGTGGTGTGGGCTCCTGGGTGAGCCCACGTTGGTTCAGGTGAGCCACTTGGCTCTCTTGAAGATGTTTTCCAAGCCAAGGCCAAGAGGGATGGATGAGGGTCCAATTACCCTCCCCTTTAGACCAAACTCAGCAAATGAGCAGGGACCTGAGTGTCCCTGCTTTGGTTCCCTCTCACTCCGAAACCATAGACATCATCAAACAAACCTAAATAAACATGGAGGTCATCCACTATAATTATGTGCAAGAAAATAAAGAACCATGTACATCAGATAATACTCCTACCACAAACATGCAAGACCAAATCACGCACCTAGCTAAAAAGGGTCTAATGAAGGGAACAGGGGGATTAGATTAGGGTACAATGGATAATCATGCTAAGGGGGAACAAGCTCCCCCACAAGTAATCAAAGCAAAGCCCAAACAGCAACTTAGAAGACTCTCATACTCACTGATATGCTTAGAAAACATCCATTTTCATATATGTGCAAACAAAGATGATAAGAGTCAATACCTAAGGGTTTTAGAACCCTTTTGGTTGAGTATGGAGCTCCTCTTGAAGCTCGAAAAACTGCTGGAGCAGCACCTCCCCCCTCCACCAACAGCAAGTCTCCTTTTGCTTGTGAGGAAATGGAGAAAAAGAAGGAGAAAAGGGGTTGGGTAGTGTTTAGGTGGTGTCTTGGGTGATTTGGGAGCAATGAGGGGTGAGAGGGGTTGGTTTCGTACCAGGAGGGATAGGGGAGAAGAGGTGGAAACCGCAAAAATGAAGCCAACCCCGGATATGAGCTGCTGGTTTGCTATTTATAGACACATTAATGTATCCGGCAACTCAGGCCGGATACACTGAGGCTTATTCATATCCGGTCTTCATGACCGGATACACAGAGCTTTCTTTATATCCGGCACTTAATGCCGGATACAAACAGAATCATTTCAAAATTTAATGCCGCCGCGAATCTGTCGAGCGATCTTGCGCGAGAAAATCTCCGTATCCGGCCTTCAAGTCTGGATATACACAAGTGTACGTGTATCCGGTATATTTGACCGAATACAAATCAAAAAATTACGGATTTGCCCTTCGACTTGACCGATTCGACCGATTTGACCGATTTGACACTTTTGCATATCTACGGATCGCCCCGTACGAATTTTTTATATTTAAGATTTAGTCCCTGAGATATTTTGCTGCGTTGGCTGCCACGTGGGCAGTTGCTGCACTACGTGTGCAGTTTCCGGTTTTGCTGCGCGGAAACTTCGACAGCTCATATCTCCTTTACCTGAACTCTGATTTGAGCAAACTCAATTGCGTTAGACTCGTATCGGAGCCCTCTATTCAATGACATAGGGCTAAACACTTGGCACGGGTTTCGAGGAAAAGTCAACTTTCGGCTCCCCCTCAAGTTTGACTGGCCTACAGAACCTTCATCCGGACTCCGATTCCAGCGAACTTAGTTGCGTTGGACTTGTGTCGGGATGCTCTATCCAATGGGATAAAGCAGGGTGGCCAATCACCACTTGATCAAAAGGTCAAATTTTCATCCCTTATGGTTTGACTTTCTATTTAGGGTTTGCATTTCCGGCTCTTCCGGGAGCGCAAAAATGAGGTGCTTACACACTGTATATTTATTGAACCGGATTCCTAGTAAGGCAGTTCAAAAGACTCCTTTTGAATTGTGGACAAGAAGACACCTGAGTTTAAGACAACTACATGTTTGGGGTTGTCCAACGGAGGCTAGAATTTATAATCCCAATTACAAGAAGTTGGATTTTAGAATGATCAGTGGTTACTTTATTGGTTACCTTGAAAAATCCAAAGGGTATAAGTTTTATTATCCTAATCATAGTACGAGAATTGTTGAAACCGGTAATGCCAAATTTCTTGAAAATGATGAGATCAGTAGGAGTAATGAACCACGAAATGTGGTTATTCAAGAAGTTAGGGTATATGTCCCTTCACCCATAACTTCTACACAGTCTCATGTTCCTATTATTGTAGAACAATTTGACAATGTAGAACAACAGACTAATGATTTACCTTCCCATGATAATAACAACAATGAATCTATTATTGGTGAACCACAAGGAATAACATTAAGAAGGTCACAAAGAGAAAGAAGATCTGCTATTCTGGATGATTATGTGGTTTATTTACAAGAATCTGATTATGATATAGGAACAAGTAAAGATCCGGTTTCATTTTCACAAGCCATTGAGAGCACTAATTCCATTAAATGGATCGATGCCATGAATGATGAAATGAAATAAATGGACCAGAATAAAGTTTGGGAACTTGTTACATTGCCAAAAGGATGTAAAACAGTCAGGTGTAAATGGGTCTTTATGACCAAACGCAACTCTAATGGCAATGTAGTACAATTCAAAACTAGACTTGTGGCCAAGGGTTTTACTCATAAATGAGGCATTGATTACAAAAAGACATTCTCTCCTGTATCTTGGAAGGATTCATCCAAAATCATAATGGCTCTTGTAGCTCATTTTGATTTAGAGTTACATCAAATAGATGTGAAAACAACTTTTCTGAATGGTAATTTGGATGAAAGATCTATATAGACCAACGTGAAGGCTTCTCAATAAAAGGTAATGAACACATGGTATGCAAATTAAAGAAGTCAATATATGGACTTAAACAAGCTTCCAGACCATAGTATCTTAAGTTTAATGATACCATTTGTAACGACCCAACCCAGCGAGGTATTGTCTGCCTTGGGCCTCAGCCCGCATGGTTTTGTCCTCAAAAGGCACCTCGCTTGGTTAAGTGTTCTACCTGACTCTTATACCATACCGGGTATTCATCCATTTCCAATGTGGGATCAGGATATCACAATCTCACCCTTCAAAGCCGCACGTCCCCGTGTAGTGGCCACCTAGAAGCCTGCCAGCCTTTCATGGGCCCGCCCTCGTCAGTCCAACCACCTCCTATGGGCAATGCCAGGACCCACATCAACCATGGACTACTGGACCCGGATCTAGCTCTGATAGCATTTGTAACGACCCAACCCAGCGAGGTATTGTCCACTTTCGACCCAGCCTGCACGGTTTTGTCCTCAAAAGGCACCTCGCTTGGTTAAGTTTTCTCCCTAAATCTTCTCAATAAAAGGTAATGGACACATGGTATGCAAATTAAAGAAGTCAATATATGGACTTAAACAAGCTTCCAAACAATAGTGTAAGCACCTCATTTTTGCACCTCCCAGAAGTACCGGAAATGAAAACCCTAAAAGACAGGTCAACCCCTGGGGAACACAAATTGACTTTTCGGTCAAGCCTGAATTGACTGCCATACTTCATCCAAATGGATGGGAAATTCTGACACGGTTCCAACGCAATTGAGTTTGCCAGAACCGGAGTCCAGACGAAGAAGTTATGAGCCGGTCAAACCCTAGGGAGCAGAAATTGACTTTCTGCCCAAACCTAGTGTAAGCACCTCATTTTTGTACCCCTCTAAAAAGCCCGAAAGTAAAACCCTAAAAGACAGGTCTAAACCCTAAGGAGCAAAAGATGACTTTCTGTCTGAGCCCAAATTGATTGCTATACACTATCCCAATGGGTAAAGAACCCTGACATGGTTCCAATGCAATTAAGTTTGCAGGAATCGGAGCCCGAATGGAAAAGATATGAGCGAAACAGTCCTAGGGGCAAATTAGTCAAAGTTTAAAATATCTTAATTAAATTAATTAAGATAAAAAAAGAAGTAATAAAAATCGGAAGAGCCTGATTCGTCCGAGTAGGCGGCTGAGTCACCTCAACCGTCAACTTAAACCAAAAAGGGGAAAGAAAAGGGCGCGACCGCATATGGAGTGCGGTCGATCTAATGCTGAGGTGACACTACCCATCCGCATAGTATGTGTGGTCATGGCGAAACCGCATATACTATGCGGTTTTGACCAAACCGCATAGTAAATGCGGTTTTGTCTCTGTGTTCTATAAAAGGCAAATTCGAACAGTAGACAAAGGATGGTTGGTTTTTCTCTGTTCTTCCTCACACTCCTTTGCATCCTCAACCTCCGAACTGTCCCTTCTTCTCCTCCTAAGCCTGTAAACCTACAAAAAACCTGTAACGTCCCGGACCCACACCCAGCAAGATATTGTCCACTCTGGGCCCACGGGCCCTCACGGATTTGTTCTCAAAGATAACACAAGAAAACTTCCCAAGGGTCACCCATCCTAGCAGTGCTCCAACCCGAGCACGCTTAACTTTAGGGTTCCTAGGGGATTTAGTCCCGTGTTGCTCCTTAAAAGGCCTCTTGCTTATTTGGGGGTCTTAAGACTACTTATAGCATCCCCGAGCGTTGTGGGATCCCAACCATATGCACATCCTCGCCTGGTAGCTCGCCCAGTGAGATTACCCATTCACCCGCCCACTCAGACAGCCAGGATGTCACATACTCCCCTCCATGGGACAACGCGTCCTCGCGTTGGGCTGAACCCCTACACTTTCCGGTCGGGGCAGGCTTTGATATCATTTGTAACGTCCCGAACCCACACCCAGCAAGATATTATCCGCTCTGGGCCCACGGGCCCTCACGGATTTGTTCTCAAGGATAACACGAGAAAACTTCCCAGGTGTCACCCATCCTAGCAGTGCTCCCACCCGAGCACGCTTAACTTTAGGGTTCCCAGGGGATTTAGTCCCATGTTGCTCCTTAAAAGGCCTCTTGCTTATTTGGGGGTCTTAAGACTACTTATAGCATCCCCGAGCATTGTGGGATCCCAACCATATGCACATCCTCGCCTGGTAGCTCGCCCAGTGAGATTACCCATTCACCCGCCCACTCAGACAGCCAGGATGTCACAAAACCCCTCTTCTCCTTTCTTCCTTCATCTCCACCCAAGGAAGGAACCAAGGCTGTTGTTGGTGCTAGGAAGTGGTGATCCAACCACTGTTGGTGCTTCAAGAAGGTCTCCACACTCCACTCCAGGACCCCTAACCCCCAAGGTAATGTTTCTCATCACTTTTTACCTCATATATGTGAAAAAAAGGATGTTTTAAGCATGTACAAAAGTCTTTGTTTTCTCTTGCTGTAAGGTGTTCTTTAGCATGTGTTCCTACTCCTTTCTTCTCATTTATACCACAAGGAAAGCCACCCAAGGTAAGGAGTGTACGTTTGGTCACAAGGGAGAATGAGAGATATTTTACACACTTTCAAGAGGTTTTGTTATAGCATGTTCTTGCCTCATTCAATAGAGGAGCATGTTCCCCTTTAGATTCACTCTAATGTACCCCCATGTAAACCCCCCCCCCCCCCCCCCCCTTCCATCCCTTCTTGTATTGACCTCCTTTCTAGCTTCATAAGGTGTTGTTTTCTTTTCTTTTTTTTTTTGAGGTGACTTATGTGCGAGGGTATATGCATGCTTGGTGGTGAGCTTCCTTGATGTCTTCATGTTATATGCTTCCCTCTCATAACCTCCTATCATGGTAGGTTTGAGTTGCTGTGGAGACAACAGACAACCCCCCTCCCTCCCTGCGTTTCATGTTTGCTTATTTTAGATATGCTCATATTTAACAGCTCATGCTATGGTCTATTTTGTTTACTATTTTGCATTCTTCATGTGCCTGATATGTTGAGGAATGAGCATGTTTTAGGATTAGATTACTTCTCTTATTTTGATATCATGTGCTTCCTTTCTTTCTTTGTCATGAAATCACTGTTTTGGTTAGGTAATACGTCCCTTTGCTTCCCAAGCATTTTGCTGTCCCAGCATGCTCCCTCAGCCACCAGAACCCCCAGGTCCAGCTCATTAAATACTATGCATGAGGGATGACTTTCTCTCATTTTCCCCTACACTTTCCACCCCCTTTTGACATGATTAATCCCACTTATTAGTTGCTGTCCCATGCATCTACAACACATTAACCCTTTCATGTTTGGGAAGTATGTTCCCTAAAGTAAAGTTTCTTGAGCACATTCTACATACCCCCCACAACTAGAAGCATACTAGGCTACCCTTGTTTTTTTTTCCACCAAACTCTTGTGCACACAAGCACACCTACAGCACCTAGCATGAATGTGGAATGAGAGATTCCTTATGCTGCAAAGTTTGATTGCTTGATTGGATCTCCATTGGCTTTAATTGTTTGCTGTCATGAGGTTTAAGTGAAGCCAAAACAGGGATGTAAAATCCTAGATTTTAGTAATAAATAAATCAATAGACTAATTGATTAATAATATGCAGGAAATGAGATTTTGGTTCAACCCAGAGGAGTTCAAGATGAACCGGAGATGATAGGAGAGCCTATATAAGGTGAGTTCATGATTATGGACTTGGTATTATTTTAATATATTAATTATTTGTGCTATGGTTTATATTAGTAAGAACTAATTAGAAATAAAATAAAGATAAACCATAGGGGGAGTGGTCGAACCCAAGGAAAGTGGGTTGACCCAAAGATTAGTTGGTTTATGGTTAAAACCTTGCTTGTAAAATTGGTTTAATGAAGAAGGGTATTTAAGTAAAAGGCTTTAAAACAATAAAATAACCTAGCTAATATTGCATGGAGTGATTCACGTATAAGCCCAAAAGAGCAGCCGCACGTTTCTCTTGCTTCCTCTATTCTTCTCCTAGTTTCCTCGTGACTAAACCAAACCCTAAACAACTTGTTGGAGCCGTCTTAGAGAAGGAAAAGAGAGGATTTTCGTGCATAGAAACTCAAGTAAGAGCAAGTTAATAAAAAGTTCTATTTTTTAGAGATAAAAGTGTTGTTGGGTTCCTAAAGTGGTGATTTTCTTAACCTAGATGTGATCGAGGCTTGTTGTGATCGTTTGGCAATCTTAGGAGTGATATTTCGTTGCTTTTAGAGAAGGTTTAAGTCCTAGAACCAGGTAAGTAGTCCCTTTGACGCTTGCATAAAATACAAATTCATGTTTAAACAATATACATGGTTAATCGGTGATTTGATGCGTTGTTTTTGTTATTTATGATGTTTTAATTGTTGGGAATTGTTCTAGGATATTTATAAAGTGTTTTAGAATGATTTAGAATGGTTTTGATGCATTGAATATTGAGTTGTGGAATTTTTGTTGAATTTCGCAAAGTTACAGATTTTTCACATATCAGGCCGCCTGAGCAGTCGCTCGAGTGCCCTATGTATTTATTCCAAAACCCGAGAGTAATTTTACCCAGATTGAACTGTCACTAGAACAGTTGCTCGAGTGACCTATCGAGCAACCTCCCGTGAAACAACCTATTGTGTAAGGCCGATCGAGCGCCCTTGGCCGCTCGAGCGACCAGTCTGTCAGATTTTTAGAAATTAGCTTTTCAACCTATTTTTCAGTACGGAAGTGTTTTTATCCAATTTTAACCTATGTACCATCAAGATTGGGGTATTTGGGAATTGTTTGAACTGGCGGATGTTTAAAATTCAATTTTATAAAGATTTTGGGTAAATGTTTCTAAAGAAGCACGTTTACTTGATTCCATTGTTCCAAAAGATTTTACTTTTAACCAAGGTTGGTTTTGTAAGTTCATACACTTGTATTTGGGTGATATGAAGGTATTTTGTGTATCAATTGAGTCGATACACATTCTGGACATATTGGCCCGTTGAAACCTGGAGTTTTGGACATATGACTTGGTGCATTCTGTTTTGGTTTTGGGTCATTGGTGTAACAAGGCTGGTGCCTGATTTATTGTTTCCCGCATGGGCTGATTTGGTTATACATATAAGGTTCTGCATTTAGTGGGTGTTATTAAGAAGTATGTCCATTACCCTGGTTGGTTTTTCTCACTGTTGAGTGGGCTTAGCAGTTATATGGATCCATAGAATAGCTAGTAAGTGAAATGTGTATTAGAGGAGTTTGAATTCTGTGTCTGAGGCATTCCATCATCTCAAGGATGGTACCGCTCCTGGATTGGTCGGTCGCTACGTTACCCACTCCTGGATTGGTTGGGCCGTTCATGCTAACTCATGGTTGGGTTATTCCATTGGTGTTGAATAGCCAGACTACAGGACAGTTGGTCCATCGTAATTCGTTTAGGTAGCATATTGGCATATGTCTACTCTCTTTTTCTGGTATACTATTTCATGAGTCCCATGAGGTGGACAAATTGTATTTCATTGTTGTCTTGAATCTTATTGTGATTATTAGGATTAAGCGTTGCATATTTTATTGTGGTCAACTATTTGCATGACTGCTTACTTAGATGTTGTTTCTCACATTATTGTTTTATCGGTTTTGTTTTCAGATATTCTTGGAGAGGACGTTGCTGAGGTAGAGACTCCGAGGGATTACTGTGATTACCAGGAAGAAGACTATTTCATTCCTGTGTAAGTCCAAGAGGACATGGAGAGATATTTAGATTTATTTTCTTAGGAATTAACCTTAGTATTTTATTTGAGGATTTTGATGTCATTTGAAGGATTATTAGTATCTTTATTCCACACCCTTGGTGGATGTTATTTATTTTACTTAGTTGAACCTTTCCAGACTTTATAGATGAAATATTAATGGATTATTTTGGTGGTTTAATTCCGCGCTTCTTGAAAGATGTTTTTATTTCCGCACTCTGATATAATAAATGAAATTGTTTAAGTCTGGAATAGTTGTTTTGGGCCATTTTTCTTAACGAACCAGATTTGGGTTTATGTATTTAAATAAACCTAGATCCGAAGCGTTACAAGGGACACCTTGGTCCCTATTTTATTATTAACCATGACTCAAATGGGAGAAGGCAACTCCCTATGCCTTCTCCCCCCCCCCCCCCCCCCCCCCCCTCTCCTCAGTGTCATGCACCCAAAAAGACCAAGAAATGGGGTTTTTCCATTCCCTGTACCAATGTGGGCCCACACAATTACTAAAGCACAATGGAAAGCCCAACAAGCACAATTGAATGTAAATAAGTAAACTAAGTAAATCAAGTGGACCATACCATTTGAGGCCCACCAAGAGCCTAATTTACATCATGCAGGCTTAGTTAGGGTTGGTTTGGCTGCGACCGCGGGCCAGGGCCTATCGGGCCCACCAAGCCCATTAACCGAGTAAGGAAGTGTCCAAAACCCTGACTTCCTAAATCTTGAGCTTTCAAGCCTAAGTCTAGACCGCAGGCCCCAAGCCCAATGTCTAGCCCATTTTTGAGACAAATTAAGATGAAATAAATCTAAATCATTTAGTTGCCACTGTGAGGCCTACCCTACGGGCCCACAAGACCATCCAGGCTCACCTTTTGTATAAAATCTAACTTAATTTCCCACTTGAACCTTAAATAAAACTAACTCATTTAACCGAAGCCCAAAAGGCCTCTTAGTCTTAGATTGAGGCCCAACAAGGGACATGTGGGCTGGGCTCAGCCCACCGAATACGTGAGCTTTCCAACGGGGCCCGCCCGATCAGACCCAGATCACCTAACTAATAAGATAAAATTAGATAAAGGGACCTACACCATTTAGGTGGTCCCCACCAGACCGATAAAATGTGCATGATGGCTTAGGAAACCGGGTGAGATAGCATTGAGTTGACTCATAACCAGGAAGACCCGAGGGATCCGTCAACCAACGGGGCGAACCGAGGTGTCTTAGGACTTTCCCGGACCATAACCAAGACCCTACTTAGAATCTCAAGCCGCAGACCAAATTAGACAAGCTTAGGCACCCAGGTGTCCGCCTGCACCCCGCCAGGTGGTGGCAACTCCCTTTTTCCATACTACCCTTTCGCTTCCGTGCACCTTGCGATGTGGCATTATGATGTGCGCACACCTAGATTAACTGTCATACTCTATTTCAATGAATAGGGAATCCCGACACGGTTCCAGTGCAACTAAATTTGCCGGAATCGGAGTTCAGATGAGGAAGTTATGGGCAGGTCAAACACCGAGGAGCAGAAATTGACTTTCTGCTCAAACCCAGATTAACTGTCATCCCTATCCCGAAAGATAGGAAATCCCGACACGGTTCCAATGCAATCAAGCGTATCCAAACCGGGGTCCGGATCAGGAAGATATGAGCAGATTAAAATTCTAGGAGCAGTTTCAACTTTCTGCTCAAAACTTGAATTTACTGCAATACTCCGTCTCAGTGAGTAGGAAATTCCGACGCGGTTCCAGCGCAACTGAGTTTGCCAGAATCGGGGTCCGGATGAAGAAATTATAAGCAGTTCAAACCCTAGGGCAAATTTGGAGAAAAGTTGCCCACGTGGCAAACTACGCCACGTGGTCGTCACCCACCCCATCTCTCTTTCTTAACCACTAAGTAAACAAAAATAATAATAAAAAAGCAAGTAAACAAAAATAATAATAAAAAAGTGATTCTTAACCAGTAAGTAAACAAAAATAATTATAAAAAAGTGATTTCTTAACAACTAAGTAACCCTCTCTTTAAAAGGGGAGAGAGGGGTGTGTGCGCACATCACGACACGGCACTTGCGAGGCGCACGGGTGGCTTCAATTTGTGCGGACCTTCGAAGGGTAAATCAGAGGAAATGGGAGTCACCATCACCTGATGGGATGCAGGCAGACACCTGGGTGCCTAGGTTTGTCTAATTTAGTTAGTCTGCGATTTATCGAGATTCCGGCTAAGCTCTCGGTTACGGTCCAGGGAAGTCCGAAGACACCCCGGTCTACCACGTCAGTTGACGGGTCCCTCGGGTTTTTTTAGTTATCGAGTCAACTCTATACTCACCCTTATCCTATTCCAGCATGTATTTTGATTAAGTCTGAATGGAGATCTTTCTGTAAGTGTGGATCCCTTTTATTTTATTTTATCTTAATTATTTACGTGATCTGGGTTGGATGAGTGGACCCCATTGGAAGGTCCATGGATACCCCTGGTGGACTAGATTTAGCCCACATAACGCCTAGTGGGCCTTAACTAATCCCATAAGGCCCTTTGGGCTTTGGTTAATCTGATTATTTTTAGTTTAGGGTTTACGTGGTACTTAAGTTTTATGTAAAAGTGGGTCTAGACTGGTTTGGTAGGTCTGGTAGGCCAAACCATGGTTTCCATGATTATTTTATTCATTTATCTTGTTTAATTTCCAAAGTAGGCTAGGCCTTGGGCTTGGGGCCCATAGCCTAGACTTGGACTGGGCAGTCCAAGATTTGATGAAATCAGGGTGTTGGACCCTTCTTAGCTAGGTTGGTGGGCTTAATGGGCCCGATAGGCCTTGGCCCGTGGTCTCAGCCAAACCATATTTAAGTTAAGCCTGCATGTATCCCTTTTGGGCTTTTTGATGGACCTTATAGGGTTTGGCCCATCGAAATTATTTTAATTATCTTTATTTAAGTCTAGAAGTGATCTTGGGTTGGGTGGGCCTCGTTGGAAGGCCCACAGATGAATCAAGTTGGGCTAGAAAAGCCCAAGGCCCGTTTTGGGTTTCCGGGTCACCCGGAAACCCTATTGGTTCACCTGGTTACATTTGAACAAACCAATAAATAAACAAGAGATCAAAATATGATTTTTGATATTTTTGGAATGTAGCCGAAATTATATTCTGGTTAAACTAAAATATAATATGACCGAAAATTATTTTCGGTCATATTATATTTTCTGGTTTAACTGAAATAAGTTTTCGGTTATTCACAAAAAACCTATTTGCCGACCCGAGTTTCTAGTAAAACATAAAAATCAGTTTTTTTTTTTTTGAAGTTTTTTATAGGAAATGGATTTCTTGGGTTTTTGGGCTTGTCTAATGTCTATGTGGGCCCACAGTTGTTCAGATGGAAGTAAATGGGCTTCTTTTGAAGGGGTTTGAAACCACAAGAATAAGAGAGGGCTAGGGGTTTGCCTCCCCTTTCTTTTGAACCAAGTTTAGCAAAGAAACAGGGACTAAGTGTCCCTGTTTTGGTCTTCTCCACTCCCTAGACCAGCAATTAACATGCATAAGAGAAAACCAATCTAATGACCCAAGAATACATACTTTAAACTAGGAGGAAAGCATATGCATCTTCATGCTTCACATATATACAAGATGAGGTGTGTGCTCGTGTATACAAAGATCTAGTGGTAAAACAAACAAAATTTGACCTAGCATGCTTCAAATGAGTGTGTGCGTGTGTGCATAGATTTAGTGTATGCAAAAAAAAAAAGCATTGATTACAAATGTACAAAAATCAGTGGCTAGTTGAAGTAGAGATCATGGCAAGGATGCTGGAAACAATAAATAAAAAAAAGAAAAAAAATATCATGCTTATGAGGCCTTTGTGTATGGTCATGCCTAGAATGTATAGACATGAGATCAAAAGGGGAAGGGATATGCATATATCACTACCAACAGCAGTCAAATATGATGAATAGCCCACATGAGACATCAAAAGCATATAAAAATATGCAAGCAAACATCATGGGTGTGTGCGCCTTAGTGAACACCAACAACCAACCAAAAAGGGGTTCTACCATAACCTTCATGCTTAACATTACACGATCTGTACATATGATGTTAAAAGAGGAATAGGAACATGCTAAGAACATTAGATACTAAAAAGAGGCATGTTAAAGACACAAAACAGCAAGCAAGCAAAGAAAGGGTAAAGGAGATGCATGCATGTGGGACTTTATACATGCGTATACTCTTCTTAACTAATAAACATAAAAAAATCTGTTGTCATCAACATAAAAAGAAGAAGAGAAACTATAGAAAGGATAATGGGGGGTTATTAAAGAAGGGGTACATTAGAGTGGACAAAAGGGGGAACATACTCCCCCGTATGAATAAAGAAGCTATATTAAATAAACAGAACCTTAAAAGCCTTAAGTAACATGTAAACACATCCTCTCAACCTCCCTTATAACCATACGTATGGTCCTCTTTTTACCATGAAAGTCAGCCCACCTTTGTAGGGATATGAGTAGAAGAAAAGGAAGGATAAAAGGAAACAAAAACATGCTTCAACCGTAGATGAACATCCATGTATACAAACTTACTTTAAAGGTTTCATATATGCTGGTTTTCACATATATTGAACAATACACAGTAAAGAGTATTACCTTGGGGTCAAATGACCTTGTATGGTGTTTTTGAACCTCTTCAAGGCAAGAATAGTGGCTGGAGTGCTCCTTCCAACTCCAACAGCACCTCTTTGAGTTCTTCTTTGAGTGAGAAAGGGGAAAGAAGGCTTAAAAGTTTCTTTTGGAGAAGTGTTTTGAGCTAAGGGTGTAAACAGAGGATGAAAAAGGGTATTTCGGGTGTGGGTGTGAAGGGGAGAAAGAGGGGAAGCAACAAGGTCTCGACCTTGAGAGGGTTAGGGGGGTGGAGGAAAGGGATTTTCTCTCCTTTGTTTTTTGGAGAGATGTTGGAGAAGAATTGGAGAGAAGGGGGACTTGGATCGTTGGGAGAGATAAAAGAGATGGGTCCAAAAAAAATCCTTACGAATGGGTCAAAGGGGGAAGTCATTGAAGAGAGGAGAGAGACACATGGCAAGGTGTTTCTTGGGGGAGGTGTGCATGGGAAAACATGTTCTCATGGGGAAATTAAGAAGATATTATTATTATTTAATTAGTAAAAAAAGATATTTTTGGAAATATTACTTTATATTCAAGATATATATATTGTCCTTTTGTCCTTTTTGCCCTTTAACTTGCTGTTTAGCAAATGCGGCTTGCACACTTGCCACGTGGACAGGTTTCTACATTTATTTACAGTTTTGCCCTTAAGGTTGTTCTGCTCATATCTTCTTCATTTGGACTCCGATTCTTGCAAACTCAGTTGCGTTAGAATCGTGTCGGAATTTTCTATCTACTGAGCCAGAGCTTGGCAGAAAATTTGGACTTTTAGCAAAAGTGCAAAACTACTACCCCAGAGCCAGTTCTACTCATATCTTTCAATCTTGGACTCCGATTCCAGCAAACTCAGTTGCGTTGGAATCGTGTCGAAATGCTCTTTCTGCTAACATAAGTTTGGGTGGTTGATCTGGGGTTTAGCAGAAAACTGATTTCTGCTATTTCCAGGTTTGACCGGCCCATAACTTTTTTATCTGGACTCCGATTCTAGCAAACTCAGTTGCGTTGGAATCGTGTCAAAAATCTCTATGTGCCGGGATAAAATGGAGCCATTGATTCAGCTTTTAACAGAAAGTCAAAATTGCTCCCTGGGAGCCGATTTTGCTCCATGACTCCGATTTCATCAAACTCAATTGTGTTGGAATTGTGTCAAAGTGCTTTTTTTGCTGGGACCAGATTGAATAGCTGATCTGGGGTTTAGCAGAAAGTCGATTTCTGCTATTTCCAGGTTTGACCAGCCCATAACTTCTTCATCTGGACTCCGATTTGAGCAAACTCGGGGGCGTTAGAACTGTATCAGAATCCTTTATTGAATGATAAGAACTTTGGTGGTTGATTTGCACCAGATCAAAAAGTCACTTTTTTGACCCCTTACAGTTTGACTTTTTTTTTAGGGTTTTCATTTTCGGCACGTTCGGTGTGCAAAAATGAGGTGCTGACAGGGTGCTCTAACAAAAAAGCTCTCCACCTCCCCCAACTCTCTCCAGCCCTTCTTGTCTAGAACCCTTCTCCCCAACTCTCCAACCCTCCTTTCTAAGGCCCTCTACCCCCTCCAAACCTCCTCATATCCCTCCCTAACTTCTTCTTCATCACCTTGGACAAAGGAGGATGGAAAGGGAAGTGCTGTGAAGCTAAAGGAGGAGCTCAAGGTGTTGTCCAAGAAGCTTCAACACCACTCTAGAAGGCATCTAAACCCCCAAGGTAAGCCTTCTTGGGGCATTTTACTTAACATATATGAAAATGGGTGGATTGTGAGCATGTTTGCCATGTGTTGTCCTTTTGTTTTTGGTTTGAACATTCCCTCTTGTCTTATTCCCTTCACTTCTATTTCTTCGTCCTTGTAAAAAAGGAGCTCCCATGGTAAGGGGAAGGTTTTATGCACAAAATAAGGGAGGAGAGGTCATGTAGTTGTCTAGGGTTATATTCGAATGCTCATATCCATGCTCCCCTCTATCTTTTCTTCTTACCATTTAAAAGAGGGTATGTCCTCCTCTCTCATATCACATGTGTAACGCCCTGAACCCGGGTCTATGCAAAACAAGCACCAAACCCGAATCCGAAGTGATACTGGGCCCAAAGCTACTAATTACCAGACATTTAAATTCAAATAGTTCCATTAATTATCAGAGTGCGGAGAATTAAAACATTAATTTCATCAATAAGCGTGGCTAAATATAACCATCTGTAGACACCCCAAATTGCACTGCCAAATGAGAAAATATTAAAAACATGTAATTAGAGCTTAAAACAGGTCAAAAAAGCCTAAAAATAGAATAAACAGGCTTTGCCCGTATTTCCTTCACGGGCTCATCGCGCCCGCAAATTATCTACGGACAGGCGCGTCCGTAGTACCAATACGGTCACTATTGGACCGTAATGTATTTACGGGCATTAAAGACACGTGCAAGTTTTGTCCTCCTCTCGATTTCCGAGCTTTATTTGAAGTCCAATATATCTTTAAACAAGCGGATTATGTCTTTTATTCGCTGAAGTCACCTTGGATGACTATGGATGGGCATCATCTCTGTATTTCACTCTATCCTGAGAATCAGGATATATCCTTCTGGACCAGCCTTGCCCCTGGGTGTGTCTATAAATAGAGGCTCATTCCTCTAGCTAAGGGCCACGAAATTTTGAGTCCAAGGAATTCTAAGAAGCTCCAAGAGAAGAACTCCTGCTGCCTGCCTGCTCAATCCAGGTAAGTCCCCTATCCCTTTTTATTTTCTGTCTTCAATTCTAGAAGTAATAGGATCATCTCTATTGCTGTAGAATAAGGCCATATCTGTTTTTGTATCCCTAAACTTGTCTCTAAGTACCTCAAGGGTCTCTCTAGCCGTAAAACGTGAAGAGGGAACTAGGGGAAAGGGGAACAGGTGGATCCCTAGAATAGAACCCCATATCTGTTTTTCTTTTTTTTTCTAGAATAAGGCCTGTGATTGTGTTTGTATACCCAAACCTATCTCCAAGTACCTCAAGAGTCTCTCTAGCCGTAAAACGTGAAGAGAGAACTAGGGGAAAAGAGAACAGGTGGATCCGTAGGGTAGACCCTCATGTGCTCTAATCTGTGAGATGTGGTTGCTTTGAATATCCTGATCATGTTTTAATGCTTTTTATGATATATCTGAATGAATAACATGAATCTATGATGTTTATAGCATGAGATCCCCTATTTTTTCTAAAATTTGGATTTTTGCCACTTTGGTACTCACAGCACTGTTTTCGTGATTTTTGTGATTTTAGGCTAAGATCTTGGATCTATCATGATCAATATGGTAGATTTGAATCTAGAAGCCTGAAAATAACTTCTAGGGTTTCATGATATGGTTTTTAAATCGTTTTTCACTTTTGAGAGAAGACCCTACAGTCTCAGTTCTCCCCTTTTGGTGTTTTTCATCAACGTGGGTATTTTTGGTTTTGATTTTTTGATTTAATGTGAAATTTGGGCTTTATCGATGTCCTGGACTATTCAAGTTCAATTTTGAAATATTTTATAAAAATCATATTTTTCTAGATTTCTAGAATTTTGACTTGAAGCCAGATTTTTGGATTTTTCACTTTAAATTGATTTTATTTGATTTTATCTCAATTTTATTTTGATCATGAAACCCTAGGAATTGTATGATCATATTTGAAAGTTCTGGATCAATCAGACTATTCATATGAAAAAAACCATACAATTTTGCTTTTTTTGTGATTTTCCTGATTTTTATAGCAAGCCTTTTATTTTTGTAAAACATGAACAATACCTGGCAACCACTTTAGGTGGATGAATAGGGGTGCCTAACACCTTCCCCTGTTCATAACTTAATCCCCTTACCCATCTCTGGTTGTTTTTTTTAGGAGGGATATTTGGCCCTAAAATTTGCCTTTTGTGCTTATTTGATATTTTGGTGTCCATTCACACCTAAATTGAATGGTGGCGACTCTTTGTTTAATTTAATCCCGTGTGATGATTGAGGAAATCATTAGATTTGATTTTTTCCCATGTCTCACACCATCAAACTAACTCATCAATATAAATTCATAAGTCTGGTAAATGGGTTTTCTAACACACTTTCTTTCATAAACAATTAAATCATAAAATATACATCAATGTATATCTATATCAACCTCTAAACGAAATAAGAAAGATCATCAGCACAGTAATCTGCAACTTCCCCCCCCCTCGTGTCAACCCCAAGGACGCTCTCGCGTGGAATAGCTAAAAACAAAACAAATCAAAACACAGGTGAGATACGAATATCTCAGTAGGTAACACATGCATGCTAGAAACAGTTTATATATAAAAGTAATCATTCATGCACAATAAAATAATCGAGTAATCACGGTCGATAATAGGAACGAGTAATCACCATACAAAACCAAAATTTAATTAATGCTCGAAAAAAAGAGAGTTTATTATGCAATCTTCATTTCAATTAGAAGGACAATGTAATATAAATCACATTTAAAGGGTTTTCCAATTCACTACCAGTATTGTCTTCCTTAAATAATTCTATATTTTATTCATGCTCATTAATATTCTATTTTAGAGTCATTCAAATCAAGTCACAGCTAAACCGTTTAATCAAACTTTTCTTGTTCAAATGAAAATCATGTCATTCATAATCAATAGTCAATTTCACAATCCGATAATAACATTCTCCCATGTAGAATGCAATCACGTAGTAATCACATCTTCCCTATTTAAGGTCTCTCCTGCAGGAGTTAACACATCTCACCCGTAGGTGGTAACACACACATCTCCCTTGTGGGATGTAATCACATCGTGATTACATCTCCTCCACAAGAGGTCTCTTCTGCACGAGTTAACACATCTCACCCACAGGTGATAATCACATATCTCCCTTGTGGGATACAATCACATTGTGATTACATCTCCCCCACAAGAGGTCTCATCTCACCTGCAGGTGGTCACATATTTCCCCTGTGGGATGCAATCCAATCTGGATTACATCTCCCCCAACAAGAGGTCTCATCTCTCCCGCAGGAGGTCACATATCTCCCCTGTGGGATGCAATCCAATCTAGATTACATCTCCCCCAACAAGAAGTCACATCTCTCCCGCAGGAGGTCACATATCTCCCCTGTGGGATGCAATCCCATCTGGATTACATCTCCCCCAACAGAAGGTCTCATCTCACCCACAGCTGGTAATCAAATCTCATCCGCAGATGGTACGAATCTCTTATTGCCATCATGGCATTTAATCCACAATCCAAATTATATTTAAGTATATATAAACAGCTTGGTCCTAATCAATTGATAATCTCAACCTTGTTCCAAAATTAGTTCATTAGTTTGTAATCACAATAACTGGGTCTAATTATGTGATAATTAAAGTATTAGAAGACTCAAGTGATTAAAGGTAGTAGTGGGGTCGATTGGGGTAATTTAAAGGTTATGTAAAGTTTAAAGGTAGTCATATAAAGTAAACAAGCTACTTACTATTTATTAGAGAGAAATAAGAGTAATCCCATTTAATTAAATAATCAAGCCTAAAGGTATACAGGGGGTTCTTTCTCCAAGATTGAATCTATAAGGTGGTTTCTAGTGTGAAGTTTTTCTAATGAAGTTTAGTAGTCCTGATACTTAAAATTTATCAAAGTTAGATTAACCGGGTTGGGCTTCTGATATAAAATCTCTATTTGTGGAAATCTGGTTTATAGTATGTATAATAATGTCTCTTGGTTAATTATCCCCCCACTTATAAAGTTTATTTGTATAAAAACTTAGAATATCTTATTAAGTTCAAATTTAGGCAACTAATAATGTAACACCCCGAATCCGGGTTACGTGAACTAAATCGTAACTCGTCACCGAAGGGTTAACTTTTCATCCAAGATCGATATATCAGAGTGAAGGAGAACATGAATTAATCAATGAATACATAATCAGAGTCAACTAAACCCATTACAAAGGAAATACCAAATCTATCTCAGATATTCACATGACATAAACATTTACCCGCCAATATCTCAGTAAGTAGCACATGCATGCTCAAATACATTTTATTTAGTTCTAAAACATGAGCCGATTATAAAACATATATGCTGACGATAACACAGATAATCCGAATAATTCAACGGAAATCCACCAAACTCAAGTGATATAACCGCAAAATTCCATCATGTAAAACATGACAATAGCGTAGGTATCAAATCACTGATATAACTGTAAAACCACATATAACCATAACAATGTAACAACACTTCGATGGAACCGAGATTTAAAACAAATCAAGTAGATATACCTTCAATTTTAACAAGCGTCAACTTAAACAGAGTTTCAAAATACTGGAGTGTTTATCATGGGCCACTCCGCACCAATGGAGTATTTTATCATGGGCTACTCTGCACCAATAAACCAGCGAATAAAACATATCGTGCCAAATAAAATCAAATACCAACATTGGTCAATGTCATGTAGTTGCTTAGATTGGTTATCAACATGCCAGAGCGACATCCACACCTCCATGTACACAGTTCCGGCCTACTCAGGGTATCGGAACTCTGAAATGACGGCCTACTCAGGGTATCGTCATCCAATGCCGGCCTACTCCGGGTATCGGCATTGACAATCAGGCCTACTCAGGGTATCTAGCTGCTCTACACCAGTCATGGCAACACTCAATGGCCATGCCATTACACCAATGAAGCATATACATCACATTACTAAGCTTAGACTCTAGATCCAGGACAAGCTAAACCAGTAGCTTGAAATCAATTCAACAAGTAATCAAAACTTAAACCTTAAACCATGGGTCAATCATGACCAATTCCACTCCATCATGAAGGATCACAAGTTAATGCCGTTCAAGGCAAATAACTTTCCAAACCAGCTTGTTCAACAAATCATTCATGAAAATAAACCAACATTTCATTTCTGAAAGAATAACACACTATAAAACAAAACCCATACACATACCAATCAAATCTGATGCAAAATAAAATAATTCAAATCATAGTTCACAATTCAGACTTTCTAAGTTGACTAGGATCATGTTCTCAAAGAATTTAATCTCTTACAAGTAGTTTGAGAGGGGAATTACCTATACAGAATCCTTGTAATGATTTCAAGTGAATTTGATCCTCTTTAAACCCCAATTGTACTAAATCATAGAACAAGGTGGTCAAATATCTAATATGAACTTTTTAGTATAATTGGCCTTCAAAGACACCTTAAGAATAATCTTAGAGAAGTGTTACAAGTGGTGGAAATCCAAATAACCTATTCTATAATGATTTGGGACAAGAATGTCATAAAAATTCTCAAAACACATTTTGGATGAGTGGAATAATCTTAGGATCCCCAATAAGATCACCATACCAAAAATCAATCGATTCTGAGACAAAAGTTTCAGACCTCCAAAAATATTCTAAGTCTGCTTAAAACGTTGACCTTTGGGTATATAATTTTTCTAGACCAATCCACGAGGAGTTTTCGACTCAAATTCTGGTTATAGTCTAGTTAGGGGTAAACAAATCTTCTAGAATTTTATGGGCTTTTAAATCACTCATCTGGGTACCAAACTCAAAATGGGATTTTTTTATAAAAATCGGGAAAACTGGAAATTTAGGCATAAACTGAAAAGTTGACTTTTTATTGGTTGGGAATTGGACATTGGGAGTATTTTTATTGGTTCCAAATGGGGGGTAAAACCTTATTTACATATAAAGACTTAAGTAAATGGAGCAATAAATACACATGACATTTACTTAAATGTCTTTCATGTAATAACGGTGCTTTGTAGAAGGCTCAAGTTATTTGGGAAAAGGGTGGGGAAGAAAACGGTGAAAACTGTCAAAATGGCATATTCTGGGATGGGCGCTCGAACAGTCGCTCGATCCGCCTATCAAGCGTTCGTTTTGTCTGAATTTTGAACTTTTGGGTTAAAGTGACACAAGCTGGGAGCTCGAACAGTCGCTCGAGCGGCACTTCGGGCGCTCGGCTAGGTTGGTTTTTCATGCTTTCATTTGGCTGGGTGCTCGAAGGGGCGCTCAAGCCACGCTTCAGGCGCCAAGCCAAAAATCAGGGTTTTAAGCAAGTAACGAATAGCCGCGATTTTTGGGGGTTTTCTCTCACCTTTCACTACCAAAATTTAATCAAATGACTCTAAAACTTTGGGAATATCTTCATAAACATTATGGAATATTTTTTACATGATTCTTGAACGAATTAACTCATAAATCACAACAAATCAGTGGATGTTCTTCAAATGAACCCTACCATGCCCAAATCTGAAAATTTCCCTCTAAAGTTCGATTTCTCTGCAATTTAAAGCTCGAAATTACCACAGATCACCCAAGAATGAAAATCTAACCATTTAAGACTTGATTTACACCAATCCAACTACAAAAACTTCAAATCACATGAAACCAAACGAAGGTATATCTTCTGTTTAAACCCATAGTTCTTTACAAACAGCGAATAAAAGGGTGCTACTTACCTGGAATCATGCAAATCCAAACCCAAAGCTACTCTTCCTTCTTTCCTTCTTCTCCTCCTTCTCCTCTACGCTCGCTCCAGCCCTTGACGAATAGAAGAGAACCCTCGGGTTCCCTCCAAACCTATATATATATATATATTAATTTAGACCACTTAAACCGATTTACTTAAACTGAACCGAACCAATTTACTAAATTAAACTAACCCAATTAAATTCAATTTACACCTAAACCAACTAAATCAATTGAATAAGCCGAACCAACTAAACAACCCACATCAATTTAATCCTGCTCACTTAAAGTAAACCAACTAGAACCAAACCAAACCGATTAAGTCTTTTAAAATTTTAATTTAATTAATCTCATTACATCCTTTAACCCTCTATTTACCCTTACTTAAAATATTCACTCTTAATTAAAATTTCCTAAAATCCAAGATCTTAAAAATAATCTAAAATAACTCCCTATTTATTTTTCTGCAAAATAGGGTATTTTGGCAATTTATTTTGACTTAAAACATCTCATTTAATTAATAAAATTCGTTAAAATTCGTTTGGTATTGAATTAAGAATTAAATTTTGAAAATTCGGATTTTTTTGTTATGGGCGCTCAGGGGCGCTTAGGCACTCAGGGGTTAGCGCCAGTTCAGTTTTAACCGCTGACCCTCTGTGTCTTCGTGGGGGTTGGCGGTCTAAAATTTAATAACAGCGCTTAAGGGCGCTAACGAGCATTCAGCACAGGGAGGTCAGCGCCCTACCAAAAATGGCAAAACAGCATGTAAAAATCCAATTTTATGCATTCTAATCGATTCTAACATACATATAAGATCAAAATCAAACTATATACATACAAATACATCTATAAATCATGCAAACACGAATTGAATAACCACGAAACACAAAGTGAACGGCAAACGGTGCTACCTACCTTGATCGTGCGTTTCCTCTCCTTCTCCTCTAAACAGCAACGAACAATCCTTTTCTCAATCACAAGGAAATGCTTAGAAGATAGAAATCAAGGAAATCTCTCTCCCTTTTTCCTTCTTCTTCTCTTCCAGTCGCTGGTTAATCACAGTCGCTCTTTGGTCTTGCGGCTGACGAATACTAAACAGATACAAAAAGTATTTTCAACCGTATACCCCTAGGGTAGATACCATACTTAAATACCCACTACCCTATATAGCGCTCATGCATCAATCACCATACGCTCACCCAATCATAACATAGCAGTATTAAAATATTAGATTTACCTCGATAATTTATGATCGAACGGTCTAATCTGCACCAAACTCCTGATCTCCATTAATAATAATATCCCCTACAATTTTAATTTACTTCCATCAATAAAAATCTCCAAGAATATTAATTATTAATTTATTTTATTAGTTAGGAAAATTCGGGGTCTTACAACATGTACCCCTATTATCCCCTAAATCCCTTCTCTAAGTGGCCTCCATGGTGCTTTCAAGTCTACTTTTTACTCTTCCCTTATTATGAAGTATGTTGTGTAAAGTTATAGTTTTAGGCACTTAAGTTGTATGTCCCACTAACTTCATTACCATGATCACATGCTCATATCCTCCTTGCTGTTTTGGTGTCTCTTGAATGTTATTTGTATTTGTATCAAGTCACACACATGTGCATAATACCCTTAGGCAATAGGCCTAGGTTTTCCCCTTTTTCTAAGTATTCATAAAGCTCTTATTCACATACAACATGCTTGCACCCACTCACGTAGGCTCTTTTAGAACACTTTAGGATCATGATTCATCCTTTCATTGCTTGCTGTTTTGGGTCATCCCTTCACGTAAATATAGAGCACCTACAACACCATGCACACGCATAGTACACTTACAAAGCATGCTTAGGTTATCTTTCCTCAACTCCACTTCATTAGCATGTAAACTCATGTACAAACACACACTTTAATCCAACCTTTTTTAGCATGTCTCAAGCCTTGTTTAATTAGCTAATTGCTTGTGTATGAATGCGTTGTGTGGCCGAAAGACTAGGGTTTGGGCCTATCAGGCCCTATCTCTTCAAAAGAGAGCCCACTTACCAAAATAAGGTGGGATGCACATCCCTTACCAAACAAAGCCTTAGGCCTTCAAGCCTAAGCCTAGGAATTGGGCCCCAAACCCATTCCTAGCCCATCTGGAATCCAATTAAAATTAAGGTGATAAATCAAATAGGAATCTTTGTGAGGCCCACACCTCATCCAGGCCCACTAATGGCATAAATTTTAAATCTTAAATCACTTTTCAACCTTAACCTTAATAAAGCCCATCAAATTGAACCAAACCCTAAAGGGCCTTTTAGGCTTAGATTTAGGCCCATCAAAAGGGACATGTGGGCTACACCTTGTCCATCTGGGATTCCGCAGGCCTTCCAACGAGGCCCGCCCAATCAAACAGAAATCACTTAAATAAAGAAAGATAAAATCAAATAAAGGGGACCCACACCATTTAGGTGGTCCTCACACAAACTTAAATCAAAGAGTGCATATCAGATTAGGAATTTGGTGAGATAGAACACGAGTTGACTCTGAACCAGGAAAACCCATGGGACCATCACCCGACAGGGCGGACCGGGGTGTTTACAGACTTCCCCGGACTGTAACCGAGAGCTTAGATAGAATCTCAAGCCGCAAACCATCTAATAGACAAACATCAGGAACCCAGGTGTTTGCCTGCACCCCATCAGGCAGTGGTAACTCCGAAATCTCGAATTTCCCAAAAGAGAGGCACACACCCCTGTGCGCCTCGAGTCAGCAGTGCGATCCCGTGGATCGGACGCGCGCACAAATAGTATCTTAAGTTTAATGATACCATTACTTCCTTTGGATTTGAGGAAAATGCGCGCACATCGATCCATGGCGCACATGGAGGTCACATGTGGGTACCTCTTTCGAGAATGGGCCGGCGTGCTCTACAGCGAAAGGGTAGAGGTCATACACTTTCAAGATCAGGATATTGGAAAAGGATAAAAAAAGATTTGGGAGTCGCCACTGTAAAACCCCGAATTTTCCTTAAATAATAAATTAAATTAATAAATAATATTCTTGAGAGTTATAATTGATGGGAATATTTTATTATTGTAGGGGATGATCTAATTAGTGGAGATCCAAAGTTAGACGCAGATCTAACCGTCCGATCATGAGATATCGAGGTACATGTTCTGATTGGGCAGTGTGTATAGGAAAGATTTCATGTGCGCTACATGGGATCAATGAGTATAAATATTAGTTTAATAACCTAAACACATACACGTTTGTATTCTCGCTCGTATACAACAGCCGCAAGCGATGAACACGATCGAGCAACTGAGGAAGGAGGAGGAGGAAGAAATGACTGGGTTTTGGTGTTCTTCATCGTCCAAGGATTATCTCACGTTTGTGAGTATAGTTGGTTGGAAAAGAGAAGGAGAAATACGCACGAAAGAGGTAGGTGACACTGTTTTACGTTCGTTTTTGGTATTTACGTTCGTCTAATCGCAAGAGCATGTTTTTATATGATCTATTGATGTATTTAGTTTAGTATCAATGTTATATGTATGATAGAATGAGGTTAGACAAGAAAAATCACGATTTAGAACTGTTTCTATTCGTTTTTTGTATGACCGCCGACCTCGACTGTACTCGGCGATCATCGGCGATCCTCAGCGCTAGTTATAAAACTCAGACCGCCGAAGACCACTGGAAGACGTATCGTCGGCATCCTGATTTGAACTACCGCCAACCACAGACCGCCGAGGCAATCCTAGGCACTCTGTTCAGATTTTGCAGATTTTCATAATTTCAAACCCTAATTCAATTCCAAACTATTTTTAGACAATTTTAATGATTAATTAAGATGTTTTAAGACCAAAATAAATTATCTAATACCCTGTTTTACAAAAAAACAAATTAAGAGGATATTTAGGACATTAGTTGCCAAACTTTGAAAGTAATTGAGAAATCTAGTTTTTGGAAAACCTAACTATTATTTGATTATCAAAACAACTCTAAATGACACTATAAACCAGAAAACTTTATAAAGAGAATTCAAAACTTAGATGACCGAATATTGAAGTAATTGACAAATTTAACCTTTATATGCCACTAGGCACCAACCCTTATAGAAATATTATATTTTAGGGAATTTTTGAGTCTAGTGGGCATAGCTGGTTATGGTATAAGCACCTCATTTTTGCGCTCCCGGAAGAGCCGGAAATGCAAAACCCGGCTAAAAAGTCAAACCCTGGGGGGTGAAAAATGGACTTTTTGATCAAATGAAAATTGGCCACCTTGCTTTATCTCAATGGATAGAGAATCCCAACACGAGTCCAACGTAACTGAGTTTGCTGGAATTGGAGTCCGGATGAAGGCTCTGCAGGCCGGTCAAACTTGAAGGGGAGCCAAAAGTTGACTTTTCGCCGAACCCCGTGCCAGGTGCTTAGACCTATGTAATTGGATAGAGGGCTCTGATACAGTTCTAACGCAATTGAGTTTGCTCAAATCGGAGTCCAGATGAAGGAGATATGAGCTGTCAAAGTTCCCGAGCAGCAAAAATCGGAAACTGCACACGTGGCGCAAAAACTGTGCACGTGGTGACAAACGCAGTAAAATATCTCAGGGACTAAATCTCAAATATCCAAAAATTGCTAAAAATCTCAGGGACTAAACCAAAATTCGCAAGGGGGCAATCCGTAGATATCCAAAAGTGTCAAATCGGTCAAGTCAAGGGGCAAATCTGTAATTTTTTCGATTTGTATCCGACCAAATATGTCGGATACACATACTTTTGTGTGTATCCGACACTGTTCATCGGATACAAAGAGATACGATAGAGAGATTGGCACCGATTGCCCGACAAAAGCGCGGCGGCATTAAAATTTGAAATCATTATGTTATGTATCCGATATTTAATATCGGATACATATGACCCTTAGTGTATCTGACCATATAGGTCGGATACACTAAGCACTTAGTGTATCCAACCAATATGGTTGGATACATTAAGTTGGCTTATAAAAGCCAACAACAAGTTCTTTTCTTTGGTTGGCTTCATTTGGTCTTTTTCCCATTATTTTCTTCCCCATCCACCTTGACGTGAAGCATCTCCCCTTGCTCCCATTGGCTCCTTTTTCCACTCTCTTCCCACCTTAACCCTCTCTACCTTGGCTCTCTTTGCCTCCACCACCCTCCTATTCCACCCCAAGGTAGTTCTAACCTCTCCCCCTTTGGCTTCTCCTTCAATTTTCACCCCACAAGAGAAGGTACACTACTGTTGCTGCTGGAAAGGAGACTTCCAGCTGGTGCTTTGCTTCCAAGGGAACCACACACCTCAGCAAGAAGGCCTTAAGGCACCCAGGTATGGCTCCCCATTATGCTTTACCTTACATGTATAAAAATTGACTCTTTTGCATGCCTTTTAAGAGGATGTGGCCCTTGGCCTATTTTGAGTTACTTTCATGGGAGCTTCATGCCTTGCTCTTCATCTTGTCAAGAGGAAATCTCCAAGAGAGAGATGGGGTAGTCGTATGGTTCTAAGGGAGTGTAAGGGAAGCTTTCATAAGTCTTGTTAAGGGTCTATAAGTGCAAGTCCAGCATGCTTTTTTTGTAATCTTCGGTAGTAGTTTATTCCATTAAGGGAGGGAGCATGTTCCCCATTAGCATGTGTTCCAATGTATCCCAATATAAACCCCCCTCCTCTTCCTTTCTTTGGATGATTCTGTCTTTCAAGATGTGTGTGTAAAATAGGTATATGTTACCACGCTGGAAATTACAATTGATGTATGCTAACCTGTCCTTGTGTTGCTTGGAATATGCATATTGTTGCTGTTGTGCTTGTGCACAAAGTCTTCCCACCATGGTGTCAAGTATGCTAGGACTTCGTGAATGCTTCTACTTTTGTTGACCTTGCATGGTTGGTCAAGTTAGAATGTACATTAGCTACTGTTTTCATGGATGCGTGCGCATTTTCGGGGTGCTGGAAAAGTATGCCACAAGTTTTCATATTGAGCTTTTTTGTGAGAGATTTCTTGATGAATGGTGCTTGCTGATTTTCCTCTTTTGTGTCAATTTGCTGCCCGTTAAGCTACTGTCGTGTATTCTTTTTTTATTTTTTACTGTTTGTTTAGGTGTTGCTTCACCTATTCACATGCTACCCATGATTCATGTATTGACATGCTTATCCAGCCTCTTTAACCCCCCCCCCCCCCTCCATCTTAAGCTCACCAACAGCCCCCCTCCATCCCCTTTTTATTTATGTTAGTATGTGCATTAACATGTTCCCTTTTTGCCCTTGGTAGCTTGCTGTTTCGGGGTTAATAAACCAGATCCCCCACCCCGGTAGCCCACTGTTGTGGCTCATATGAGCTGCTGCTGGGAACAGCAGCAGCACCTCCCCCCACTTCCTGGATTTCCTAGGCAATGGCTGCTGCAGACTGTAAACCTCCGATGTATGTATTAGTATACCATCCCCATCCCCTTTGCAGTGACCCAAATAGGTTGTTGCTGGGGACAGCAGTAGGCCTTGGTGCTACAGTTGTCCCCAGCAGGTTTTCCAATACCATGCACCCCCCCATGAGTGTAACACCCTATGACCTGCTGTTTGTCGATGTGAATGCATGCTCCTCTCTTTTTTACTTGGTAATTTGCTGTTTCTTCCATGTGTCAATGCATGCTCCAATTCTCCCACAATAACATGTTGAAAGAGTAGAGGACTACTCTTAAGGTCCACGATCTATAACGATTCAGAATTTAACAATTGCGGAAACAGAACACAAAGAAATATACGAGGAAACCTGGATCCAGATCCAGGAAAAACCTCGAGTCTATATGAGGCGACTAACCCTTCAAAATCCACTATTGAATGAGAAGACAATTACAAAGGAGAACATACTTAACCTTTACAATTTGACTCACTCAACAGCAATCCACAGTTCGAATCCACGAACTGCTACACAGCTTGAATCCACAAGCTGCAGAACACGATCAGTCCAGATCGCAAACAATCACTCTCCAGTGATCCACAGTTCGAATCCACGAACTGCTACACAGCTTGAATCCACAAGCTGCAGGACACGATCAATCCAGATCGCAGCAATCCTCTCAGAATCCACTGAGACGATCCAATGCAGTAGGAATCCACCTACGCATCAATCAAGGTCGATCACCAGTCCAGGCGATCACACGATCAGATGAAGTTCTGAATTGAAGAAGAATCCACTGTCTTCAATTCCAGGCGATCTATCTCAGATCTCCCCCTCACTCAATCGCCGACTCTCTAAAGACAATTTGATCGAATCTCAAATCTCTCAAGATCCGAATTCAAAAATGATCCAAAGAAAAAAGTTACAATTAAAAATTACAACTCGTCTATTTAAAGAATAAACCACAAATCGCGTCGAGCGCTGGTAGCGTCGTGAAGCGATCGAAGTAGACGGCTGGTAGCGAACTCATGTCCCGCTCAGAGTGAGTTGAATCTGTTAGACGCGTGCTGCTAGCGGGAGAGTACGCGGCAGGTGCACGATCCTTGCTTTTGACACACGAAATTCCTTATGCGCTGCCAGCGGGGTGGCAGCGGCGTGGTAGCAGTGTGGTGGCACCAACTCTTCTTCTTTACTGAATTTACTGAATTTTCATTGTTTAATCTGCACATCTTGAAGCTTTATTAGAAACCTAATTTGTCAATCATTTGCCATAACAGGAGTGTGAGTTTTCACACTTACAATCTCCCCCTTGGCAAATGCCTGACAACAACCTTACATCAGATTTTAAAATCAACCTTAGTTAATGATGATATCCATTCAAGAAATTTAAAACTACACTGTTAACCAGAGACACAGTGATTTGGATTAATCCAGAGTTTCATTCATTTACAACCAGATATACAGACAACAAAATCATTTACATTGTTCAAGAAAGACAGACAGCAAGAAAGAAGGACAGACAGACATTAAGAAAGAAAGACAGACATTAAGAAAGAAAGACAGACATTATCTCCCCCTTACTTATCATTCCCTTATACAAAACAATTCAGGAGACAACACCCAGAACAGACCATAACAAAAAGAACAACCATCATATCCACAGCAAGAATAACAGCACCAAACAACACTCAAACAACAAGATTCGAAACATCAGCAGCAACAAGCAGCAGACAACAACCAGCAAGCATCAGCACCAACCCAGCCAAACCATCAGCAGAACCAGAGACTGCATCATCCAAATTTCTCCCCCTTTCTGGATGGTGGTTTGGGTTCCCAAGACCTTGAGTAGTGCTTGTAGGTATCTTGAGATCTGGAGTGCAGCCAACAGAGCTTGTGATCCATCTCCAGCTGAGTCTTCCGAATGCATTCCAGAAAATGATCCGCTTCATTTTGCATCCGTTGCTAAGCAGCCACGTCCCTTTGTACTTCTCCACAAGTAAAATCGACATCCTTTATCAATTGCCCCAGCTTCTCTTGAGTCTCAGATTTGAACATGCTCATCATGAGCATGTGAGAAAAAAAAAAACCTAACCTCTGAATAGAAAGCCTCCTGAGAAGCTTGCATTGAATTCAGTTTCTCTATGATGGCCACAGCATCAGGGCTGGACAGAGAGGACTGAGAAGAGGAGGGATCAGAGGACATTACCCGAAATGGACTTGCTCGTTTACTGCGGGTCAGAGTGGATGAAGCAATGGGAGGACGGGGATGCATAATCAATTCAGTAGGATCAGGGAGTACCCCCTGATGAACACACATGTACGAGATGAAAATTCCAAAAGGAAGAGCTGCAGTCTTGGATTTTAAATTCCTAGACTGAAGAATCTGATGGAAGATAATGGAAGGAATACAGATACTTTCTCTGTTCCAGATGGCATGAAGAAGTCTTGCCCGATGGTGAGAGATTTCAGAGTGATGATCAGAAGGAACAAGAGAAGCACAGACAAACAAGTTCAAGATCCGGAGAAGATCTTGAAGAGAGCCATGAGGCAAATAGTTGGGCTTGTTCTTAATGGAAGTGGGAGCACCCTCAACTATTAGAGACGGAATAATGGACTCCATAGGAGGATCAGAATGAGACTCAAGAAAGTTAAAGGAGGGAGAGTCAACAATTGGTAGTTCAAGCAGAGAGGAAATAAGCTCTTTCGAAAAGTCAAAAGAAATTCCCCTGACATAGGCTTTGACAGAGCCTTGGTTGGCAAGATGAAGTTGATGAAGATTAGAGTAAAATTCACGGACCAAGTTCGGATAAGCAAAGCCACCAAGTAACGCAAATTTATTCCAACCATTGTCCGAAAACAATGAGTAGAAAGGGGATTCAGAAAAAGAGTCAAGCTTGATGGCCCTTTCCAGAAGAAGAGGCCTGTGCTTGAAGAAGGTATTGAAATCAGATAAACCATTCCCCACAAATGGTTCAGAAGAATGAGAAGGGGAAGGAGGTCTCACAGGAGGAGAAGGAATAACCGGAGAAGACCTCACAGGAGGAGACTTCACAGGAGGAGACCTCACAGGAGGAGACGATGTTGAAGGAGAATCCGTTCTCGACTTTCTCTTGAGAGGCATGGTAAAAGAAATGGAAGAGAAAGAGAAAACAGACAGCACCAACCAACAAAACGAGAAAGCCCTAAGAGCTGAAAAACAAACTACTAAACCCTAGATTCGAATAAAGAGAAAAAACTACAGAACTAGGAAGCAGAAAAATGGAGACGCAGGACGAAGATAGTAAAAAAAAATTTTACCTGAACAGTAGGCAGGAAGGAAGAAGATGACAGCGATAGCAGCACAGGGATACGACGCGAGAAGCGAGGGAAAAGCGAAGAGGGTGAAAAGAACAGGGGTAAAAAAAATTGTGCACTTTCACCTATATATAGGCAAACAAAATACGCTGCCAGCGAGTAACTGGCGGCGTAGAAGGTGCACATGCACACACAAAGAAAACTACAGATTCACTGCATAAATTTATAAAAGAGGTTTGATCAATTTTTCATGACATCCTCCTACTTCCAAACACGAAGCTGAGATTTTAGCTTAACCAAAAATCATCCAGATAATCAACTTATTCAATCTAAGAAGTACTTAGCACAAAACTGATCTTGAAGTACCTATCAAAGTTAATTCAGATGTGGTACATTTCATATCAAAGAGCAAAATTTCATTTATGGTTTCTCATACTATAAATTTTCTTCAAGATATTAAGTACATATGCATACTAATGAGTCAATGCTTGTGAGAAATGAGCAACATTTTTGACTTTTACACTTCATACATATAGAAGACTATTTCAGTGTAAACAATCTTGAAAAGTATAGACATATCCCAACTTCATTTTGGTGGCTTTCGCACATCTGAGATAGGTAGCCTTTTCTGATCTCTTTTTCTTTTTAAAGAAGGCATTGACCCTTAAAAAACCTGAGTTTACAGTTCATTCCAAGAATATACCTTCTTTATCTTTTTCTTTTTGAGATTTACAGTGGCTTTCACTCTAATCTCTATGGCAGCCATTTCCAAAACTTTTCTTTTCACAAAGGTGATAGCCTATAGATCCCAAGCTTTACCACACAATCAGCTTCAATACGTACAGGTGTTTCAGACAAAGTTGCTGGATAGAAATAAGACATTTCTGTCAATATGCATACACTCAATCTTCCTGAAAACAGATCTTAGTAATAAGAACACACAAATTCATTTTGAACAGATATGTGAGACATTTTACATCAAAATTAACTCAAAACAGAACCTGATTTTCAGTTTTGAGAGCATACTCCTAGGGATTTCCTAAGAGTTTCAAATCTGTTTTGATCTAAAGGTTTGGTAAAAATGTCAGCCAACTGTTTTTCAGTAGATATGTATTCAATCACAACAGTTTTGTCTTCAATCAACTCTCTTATAAAGTGATGCCTGATATCTATATGTTTGGTCCTTGAGTGTTGAACAGGATTCTTAGAGATATTTATGGCACTTTGATTATCACAGAAGAGAATCATTTGATCTTGATCTATCCCATAATCTGATAACATTTGTTTCATCCAAATAAGTTGAGTACAACTGCTTCCTGCAGCAATATACTCAGCTTCAGCAGTACTCAGAGAAACACAGTTTTGTTTCTTGCTTAACCAGGCAATAAGATTATTTCCCATGTAAAAGCAACCACCAGAGGTGCTTTTTCTGTCATCCATACACCCAGCCCAATCAGCATCAGTGTATCCAGTAAGATGTGGGTTTGTCTCTTTGGAAAACCAGATTCCCAGATCAATAGTCCCATTAACATATTTTATAATCCTTTTAACAGCATTCAGATGGGATTCTTTAGGATTAGCCTGATATCTAGCACATACTCCAACACTAAAGCTTATATCAGGTCTACTTGCTGTTAAGTATAGTAGACTCCCAATCATTCCCCTGTACAGGGTAGGGTCTACAACCTTTCCAGATTCATCTTTTCCAAGTCTTAAACTAGTACTCATAGGAGTCCTAGCATGTTTAGCATGAGTTAAGCTGAATCTCTTAACAAGATTTCTTGAATATTTTGCTTGAGAGAAAAAAATTCCTTGTTGAGATTGATAAATCTGAAGACCTAAGAAAAAATTCAGTTCACCCATCATACTCATTTCAAATTCACTTTTCATTAAATCAGCAAAGAGGTGAGCATGATTTTCAGAAGTGGACCCAAACACAATGTCATCAACATAGATTTGAGCAATCAAAATATGTTTGGACTCTCTTTGAATAAAGAGAGTTTTATCTACATTTCCTCTCACAAAACCAGATTCAAGTAAAAAGAAAGTAAGTCTCTCATACCAAGCTTTAGGAGCTTGTTTGAGTCCATACAAAGCTTTGTTCAGTTTATAGACATATTTAGGATGATTTGTGTCCTCTAATCCTTTAGGTTGCTCTACATAGACCTCTTCATTCAGATATCCATTCAAAAATGCACTCTTAACATCCATTTGAAACAGTTTAAACTTCAAGTAACATGCAATAGACAGCAGTAATCTGATTGATTCTAACCTAGCTACAGGAGCAAAGGTTTCATCAAAATCTATTCCTTCTACTTGAGTATACCCCTGAGCAACAAGCCTAGCCTTATTTCTGGTTACTATCCCATTCTCATCAGATTTGTTTTTAAAAATCCACTTGGTTCCTATCACATTCAGATCAAAGGGTCTTTCAACCAATTCCCAAACATTATTTCTAGTAAATTGATTCAGTTCTTCATGCATAGCATTCAACCAAGAATCATCTAACAATGCATCTTTATAAGATTTTGGCTCAAATTGAGAGAGATAAGAAGAAAATCTTACCTCATTATGTACCTGATGTCTTGTTCTGACACCATCTGAAATATTTCCAACAATTTGCTCAGTTGGGTGGTCTTTGAGAGTTCTAGCCAGAGGAACCACTTCAATGCTTGAGGAAGCATCTCTGATTTCATCCTCTTCATCTACAGCCTGCATAAATTCACTGTCATTACTTTCATCATCTATTAGCACATTAATAGATTCCATTACAACTGATTTCTGCAAATTAAAAACTCTGTAAGCTCTACTAGAAGAAGAATATCCTAGAAAAATTCCTTCGTCACTTCTAGAATCAAATTTTCCTAGATTTTCTCTGTCCCTTAAGATATAGCATTTACTTCCAAATACTCTGAAATATTTCAAATTTGGCTGTTTTCCTTTCCAAAGTTCATAGGGAGTTTGTTTCCATCCAGATCTGATATAAACTCTGTTACTAATATAACAGGCAGTGTTTATAGCTTCAGCCCAGAATTTTGTTGAAATTTTCTTGGCTATCATCATGGTTCTAGCCATTTCTTGTAAAACTCTGTTCTTCCTCTCCACAACTCCATTTTGTTGTGGGGTCTTAGGAGCAGAAAATTCATGTTTGATTCCATGTTCTTCACAGAAATTGGAAAACATTTGATTCTTAAATTCTGTTCCATGGTCAGATCTGATTCTTACAATATTTCCTATTTGCAAGTTCTTTTCAACTTGAATTTGACAGCACAGATGTTTAAAACATTTGAAACAATCAGATTTTTCTCTTAGAAAATCTACCCAGGTATATCTGCTGTAGTCATCTACTGCAACAAATATATATTTCTTTCCTCCCAGACTTTCAGTCTTTGTAGGTCCCATTAAATCCATATGAATCAGTTCTAATGGTCTTGATGTTCCTACAGTGTTGGTTTTCTTGTGTGTGGCTTTGATTTGTTTTCCTTGGTTGCAAGGACCACACATTCCTTTCTTTTTATTTTTCCCAAACTTGGGAATTCCTCTAACCAACTCAGACTTAGAGATTTTTGACAAATCTCTATAGTTAATGTGGCCAAGTCTCCTATGCCACAAATCAATTTCATTGCCTATGGAGGATTTTAAAGCACACTCATTGTTTCCAACAATCCCATAGCAATTATCACTTGTTCTTTCACCTACAAGAACAGTTCTACCAGATTTATCCAATATTTTGCATTCTTTTCTGGTAAAATTAACAAATAATCTGGAATCACATAGTTGGCTAATGCTAATAAGATTTGCTTTCAAACCTGATATAAATAGAACATTTTTTAAGCATACTCCATTTGGACCTGTAACAGTTCCTTTACCTTTAACTTGGGAAGTGCTTCCATCACCAAATGTAACACTTCCACCAAAATATTCTTCAAAGGTACTGAACATAGCCTTACTACCACACATGTGTCTTGAACACCCACTGTCCAAGTACCACATGTTGACATCATGAGCTTTTAAAGCTACATGAACCACATTAGCAACCAATGAATCTTTTCTTACCCAAATCTGTTTCTCAGCAGTCTTCTGAACAGTACCTTCTTCAACTACTTGAGTTTTTGAAGGAAGCTTCTTAGATAGATTTGAGACTTCCTGATTTAATGTTTCAGTCAATTTTAACAGAGAGTCAAATCTGTTGTATAAGTCTAGAGACAGACTTTGATTTACCTTTCTCTTATTTTCAAAATATCCATCAGGGAAACCATACAGTTCATAACACTTTGGTCTTATATGGCCTTTTTTATTGCAGTGATGGCATACAGGTATAAACCTATTTTCAGAAAAATCAACATTTCTAGACTTGCCAGCATTTCTAAACTGTACAGATTTAGATTTCTCAGAAGTTGAAGATTTACCTGTTGATCTTACTTCTCCAGCAGAGATTTTCTGTGAAGATTCCTTGTTTTGATTACTTACTCTCATTCTTTTTCCAGCTGAATTTGAGCTTTCAGGAACTTCCTTTGAAGTTGATTCCTCAGTAATTTGAAGATTTCCTGCAGAAGAATTTGAAGCATTAGATTTACTTGAATTTGAAACTTTCTCAAATTCAATTACTTTACCTTGTAGTTCAGAAATCTGAGCTTCCTTTTCTTTTATTTTTTCAGTTTTTTCAGTTTTTTCAGTTAGAGAAGTTACCAGAGAATTTTCTTTAGCATGTTTTTCAAGTAACTTCTGGTTTATTGAATCTATTTCTGTAAGAGCTTTCTTTCTCTCTGTTTCCGATTCCTTCAATTTTTTACTCAGTTTCTTGATTTTTTTCTGAGCTCTACTGAATTCCTTATAGAGCTGATTGTATGCTTCTTGTAGTTCTTCTTCATCATCTGATAAAGTCTCTTTGTTATCTCCTGCAATTCCAGAGATTGAACTACCAGAGGAGGATGAGTAAAAAGAATTGAAAGCAGTAAAATTAACAGACATATCCTCATCAGATTGTGAAGAATTATCAGTGTTACTGTCATCCCAAGTAACCTGATAATTAGTCTTTTTCTTTTTATCTTTTGAGGGACAATCAGATGCAACATGTCCAAATCCTCTACATTTGTAACATTGGACCTCATCATTCTGAGAAGATTTCTTCTCCTTTCTTGGATCAGACATTTTCTTATCAGATCTCCTGTTAGATCTGTCAATGGATGATGAAGAAGTGGATTGTCTCTTTTTAAACATTTTCTTAAACTTTTTGGCTAAGAGGACAAGTTCATCCATATCAACATCAGAATTATCTGATTCTTCAGTATTAACAGATTTTACAGATTTAAGAGCTATTCCTTTATTTCTTTTTGGAATATTTAGATCTAGCTCATAAGTCTGTAAAGATCCTACCAGATCTTCTATTCTCATGTTATCTACATCTTTTGCCTCTTGTATTGCAGTTACTTTAGGTCTGAATCTTTCAGGCAAAGATCTTAAGATTTTTCTAATAACCTTTGATGTAGTAATCTTTTCTCCAAGATTAAAACTAGAATTTACAATATCTGAGAGTTTAGCATAAAACTCATCAAAAGACTCATCATCTTTCATATACAGAGTTTCGAAAGATGTAGTAAGTCTCTGAAGTCTGGACAACTTGACAGCTGAGGTTCCTTCATGAGTGACCTCTAGGATGTCCCAAGCTTCCTTAGCGACTTCACATGAGGAAATTCTCCTGAATTCCTCAACACTAACAGCACAAAATAAGGCATTCATTGCCTTGTTATTCCATCCACATTGATCAGATTCAGTTTTAGTCCACTGATCATGAGGTTTGGAGATCACAACACCTACATCTGTTGTGATCACAGGTGGATGATAACCATTACAAACCGAGAGCCAGACACGCTCATCGATTGACTTCAGGTAAGCTCTCATTCTAGCTTTCCAGTAAGAATAATTGTTACCTTCAAATAAAGGAGGTCTAGAGGCAGATCCTCCTTCTTTTCCAAAATCCATGCTATAGATCTAGATCACACTATGTATAGCAATTCAAAGTGAATAGGCTCCGATACCACTTGAAAGAGTAGAGGACTACTCTTAAGGTCCACGATCTATAACGATTCAGAATTTAACAATTGCGGAAACAGAACACAAAGAAATATACGAGGAAACCTGGATCCAGATCCAGGAAAAACCTCGAGTCTATATGAGGCGACTAACCCTTCAAAATCCACTATTGAATGAGAAGACAATTACAAAGGAGAACATACTTAACCTTTACAATTTGACTCACTCAACAGCAATCCACAGTTCGAATCCACGAACTGCTACACAGCTTGAATCCACAAGCTGCAGAACACGATCAGTCCAGATCGCAAACAATCACTCTCCAGTGATCCACAGTTCGAATCCACGAACTGCTACACAGCTTGAATCCACAAGCTGCAGGACACGATCAATCCAGATCGCAGCAATCCTCTCAGAATCCACTGAGACGATCCAATGCAGTAGGAATCCACCTACGCATCAATCAAGGTCGATCACCAGTCCAGGCGATCACACGATCAGATGAAGTTCTGAATTGAAGAAGAATCCACTGTCTTCAATTCCAGGCGATCTATCTCAGATCTCCCCCTCACTCAATCGCCGACTCTCTAAAGACAATTTGATCGAATCTCAAATCTCTCAAGATCCGAATTCAAAAATGATCCAAAGAAAAAAGTTACAATTAAAAATTACAACTCGTCTATTTAAAGAATAAACCACAAATCGCGTCGAGCGCTGGTAGCGTCGTGAAGCGATCGAAGTAGACGGCTGGTAGCGAACTCATGTCCCGCTCAGAGTGAGTTGAATCTGTTAGACGCGCGCTGCTAGCGAGCTGCTAGCGGGAGAGTACGCGGCAGGTGCACGATCCTTGCTTTTGACACACGAAATTCCTTATGCGCTGCCAGCGGGGTGGCAGCGGCGTGGTAGCAGTGTGGTGGCACCAACTCTTCTTCTTTACTGAATTTACTGAATTTTCATTGTTTAATCTGCACATCTTGAAGCTTTATTAGAAACCTAATTTGTCAATCATTTGCCATAACAGGAGTGTGAGTTTTCACACTTACACATGTTGCTGTGCTTGGGTGATCAGCATGCCCCACTTGCTCTATGTTATCCCTTTGTTTTGGGTGAGAGTCGCATGCCTTTTCCCCTTCATGTTTTGCTGTTGTGAAGCCCAAGCATGATCCCTTTCCCCTTTATATCCGCTGATTTTTAGCATGCATGTAACCTTTAGGACAGCAGCTGTCCCAATAGAAGTGACCTCCCATTTGCATGCTTAATCTAGTTTCTTGTCTCCCCCATGAATGCAAGCCTCCCCCATCCATCCCCATGTACATGGTGACCCAGGTTTGCTGCCGGAGACAGCAGCAAACACTTTTTATGGATTGCTACACCAATCCTTTTGTAGGCCTCTAAGGGTGCAGGAACACCTCCCTCAATCCAATATACAACCCAAGGGTGCATAGTCCCCTCACCTTGGAATGCATGTGGATTTTTTTGTATGCCTGAACACCCTACCCCCAGCACCTCTAGGACAGTCCCTGAGCCTCTCTTTCTAGCTCAGCATGTTTCATTATCTTAATATCAGTTGCTGTCCCCACTTCATTGTTGCTATCTTATCAGTGTTAAAGCATGTGCGCATGTGTTAGAGTATTTAGGCAAGAAGTGCCGATGCTGTTTTGCTTCCGGGCATATGGTTAATGACTTGAAAATATCCAGGTAAGGGTGCTAAGACCCCTACCTCATTGCTACCCGTTGCTGGAGTGAAGTGGAGGGCAGCAACCCCATGCCCTCTCCTCTCTCCTATTGCCTTTGTAGGAAACCACATGGGTTGTACCCCCAAACCTGAACCCATGTGGGCCTTCTTAGGGGCCCACATGATTTGTAGGAAGTCCCTAGGAAGCCCACGAGAGCCACCCCAAGACCAAAACCCCAAAAAATGCATATTTATGGTGATCCGACAACTCAGGTCGGATCACCCTCCATTTGTTTGTAGCCGACCCACATGGTCGGCTACATTAAAAATTGTGTGTAGCCGACCACCAGGGTTGGATACATGCCAGAAACCCCTCTTTGGCATTTGCTTGATTTGATTGCATTTCCTTGAGTGTTTACACTAAAACCATTGAACCAACAGGGTTTCCGGGTCATCCGGAAACCCAACTTAGGACATGGACCACCGGTCCAATTTGAAACATTTGTGGGCCTTCCAACGAGGCCCACCAAGCCCGATAAACCCTAAAGCATGCCGGCTAAGCAAGATTAAGTGAAATTAACTAATCAAACCAGGCGGGCCCAAACCCAATGCGGCCCACCTAACCTTGCTTTGTGGAATTGATCTGTTTAAATGCGTGGTTTGGCCGAGACCAAGGGCAAGGGCAAGGGCCTATCGGGCCCGCCAAGCCCATTAACCAAACCGAGCAAGGGTGCAAACCCTAAGCTTCAAGGAACTTGGGCTTTCAAGCCTAAATTTGGACTACGGGCCCCAAGCCCAATGTCCAACCCACCTTGGCAAATTTAAGTAAGATAAAATTCTAAGACACTTTGGCAACCATCATGGGGGCCCACCTAAGGGCCCATAAACCGAGGCCGACCCACCTTTTCATGAAAGCTACTTAAATCCTTGAATTAAACCTTAAAATAAAATTAATTCACTAAACCTAAACCCAAAGGGCCTCTTAGGCTTAGACAGAGGCCCACATGGGATATGTGGGCTTACCCAAAGTCCATCAAGGAAACCGTGGGCTTTCCAACAGGGCCCACCCAGTTAGACTCAGATCACCTAAATTAAGCAAGATAAAATCAAATTAAAGGGACCCACACCACTCAGGTGGTCCCGCCAGACTTAACCAAATGGCATGTCGGATGAGGAATCGGGTGAGACCAAAGTAAGTTGACTCAAACCAGGGAACCCACAGGGACCCGTCATCCGACGGGGTGGACTGGGGTGTCTACGGACTTCCCCGGACCACAATCGAGACCCTACTTAGAATCTCAAGCCGCAGACTAGCCTTATTAGACAAAATTAGGTACCCAGGTGTCCGCCTGCACCCCATCAGGCGGTAATGACTCCGAACTTTCCCATGCCGCGTTTCCGACGCGCACACATATGGATCCATAGTTATTGCTAGATAGCTGAGGGATATGTCATTTGGGTTGAGTTTCTCTCTTGTGCGACACGCTTCCTTTGCAAGTTAGTTTGTTTGGGAAGGTCCTATGTCTGGAAGGACACCCCGGTGAGCCACTGGTGATTCCCTGTACATGTGGATAAACGACCATCTCCATGTATTGATTCTGATGCTGCATGCTAGTGGTACATGCCAACTCTGATGGGTACGTGTGCAATAAGTCAGTAACTACGGCTCTTGTCTAAGCTACACTGCATGGGACTTGAGTATCATTAGTAGCATTGCTCCTAAGCCGCACGGTGGTATAGTAATTGGTTGAGAATCATCTCAAAAGCTTTATCTATCTTTGTGAGTCCTACAATGACACTGAAATCACAAACACTTGTTATTATTATTGTATACATTCTGGAGGCATGTGATTGAGGTATTGGCCGGATGTGACTGTTTAGTGCATCCTAGCAAAGTATGAATTATGTTATTGATTTTGATATTGGAGTCTTATAATAGAACTTGCTGAAATTCATCTTTAGAACTGTTTATCATACTGTTTTGTATTCATGAATGATACGAATGATTATACGAGCCTGATTAGTCGATATTGCTTAATCGTGCATGAACTGTTACTTTACTTATATTAATTGTTTAATCATGCATGTGTTACCTACTGGGATATTCGTATCTCACCCTACTTTCATTTCATTTTTCAGCTGATACGAGAGAGGGGGATCTTAGTGATTTCCAGGGAGAGGTAGCTGAGTATTCACCGGAGGATTACTTTTATCCGGATCTTCTTTGAGGTGGAGGATTGTTTAGACTTAGTCATATTTGATAGACTATTATTCATTTGGATTTGATGTACTAGAGATATGAGAGAGATATAGTAACCATTTTATTTTACTAGACTTTGATATTCATGATTGATGATTAACTTTAATGTTTATTTGAGGATTTTAGACTACACTTTCGCACATACTTGTTTCCGCACTCTGATAGTTACTTAATTGAATGGATTATTTAAATTCTTTAGTCTAGTATATTCTTGATGATTATTTGATATGAGCCAGTGACACCTCGGATTTGGTTGTTGAACTGAATTCGGGTTGTCACAGTAGCGAACCGGGTTCAGGTCTGGTGCCGGTTTGCACTGACCCGGGTTCGGGGCGTTACAGAGATGGTATCAAAGCAATGGTCCTAACCTTAGATTAGCCAGCTTTAGGGGAATGGGATTGTGAGTACGCTAGATAGAACCCCTAGAATTATTGGATTCTAACAAGTGAAATTTATATTTTGCAGATGGCTGGTAGAGGAAGACGTGCTAGAGCTGATCCTATTGAGGAGGAGCAGCAGGATGTTCCATTACCTCCACCACCTCCAGGGGTGATGTGTGGGCTGTTGTCAGCAGCTTGGCGGAGCTTCTTGCCAAGGAAAGGGAGGAGAGACTGAGCCAGCACGGCAATGGTGAAAATGGTGGCAATGGTCACGGGGATGAACCTGTACATGAGAGGGCCATACAGACGGCCAAGGATCTAGAGCAGTTCAGGAAGTTGGATCCAGCTATCTTCAGTGGACGTCCAGATCCGATGGAGGCTGAGAGATGGCTGATGCGAGTCGAGTGGATTTTTGAGGCTATGGGATGTGTGCGCGCGTCGGAAACGTGGCACGGGAAAATTTGGAGTCGCCACCACCTAGTGGGTTGTAGGCGGACACCTGGGTGCCTAATCTTGTCTATTGGTCTGGTCTGCGGCTTGAGATTCTGAGAAAGGTCTCAGTTGTGGTCTGGGGAAGTCCGTAGACACCCCAAACCACCCCGTCGGATGACGGATCCCGTGGGTTCCCTGGTTTAAGTCAACTTGCTTTGGTCTCACCCGATTCCTAATCTGGTATGCCATTTGGTTAAGTCTGGCGGGACCACCTGAGTGGTGTAGGTCCCTTTAATTGATTTTATCTTTCTTAATTTAGGTGATCTGAGTCTGACCGAATGAGCCCTGTTGGAAGGCCCACTATGTCCCTGGTGGACTTGGTTAAGCCCATGTACCCTTGTGGGCCCCTGTCTAAGCCTGAGAGGCCCTTTGGGTTTAGGTTTAGTGAATTAATTTTAATTTAAGATTTAATTCAAGAATTTAAGTGGCTTTCATGCAAAAGTGGGTCAGCCTCGGTTTGTGGGCCCTTAGGTGGGCCCCCATGATGGTTACCAAAGTGTCTTCGAATTTATCTCATTTAAATTTGCCAAGGTGAGTTGGACATTAGGCTTGGGGCCCGTAGTCCAAGTTCAGGCTTGAAACCCCATATTCTTGAAGTTTAGGGTTTTGAACCCTCACTTGGCTGGTTAGTGGGCCCGATAGGCCCTTGCCCTTGGTCTATGTCAAACCATACATTTTAAACATCATTCCACAAAACAAGGTTCGGGTGGGCTGCATTGGGTTTGGCCCGCCCGGTTCAATCAGTTCATTTTACTCAACTTGCTTAATTGCATGCTCTTGGGTTTATCAGGCTTGGTGGACCCCATTGGAAGGCCCACTAGTGTACCATATTGGACCAGCGGTCCAGGTCCCATGTGGGGTTTGCGGATGACCTGGAAACCCTATTGGTTCATCAAGTCTGCTTGGAAATGTCATCAAAATGCAACAAGAATCATGAAAATACCAAAATTGGCATCTCTGCCATGTAGCCGACCCTTATGGTCGGCTATACACACAGCCTAATGTAGTCGACCATAAAGGTCGGCTAACCAAAAAACCCAAGTGATCCGACCTGAGTTGTCGGATCACTATGGAATAGCCTTTTCCGGGGTTTTGCTATGGGGGTTGCTTCTGTGGGCTTCTTAGGGACTTCCTACAGGTCATATGGGCCCCGGAGAGGGCCCACATTTGTTCAGGTTAGGGGTGCACACCCTTTTGGCTTCCTTTTCAAGTCTCTCGTGTAAGGCGAAGGGGCAAGCAAAGGTGCATGGGGCTACTGCTCCCCTCCTCTCTTTCCAACAATTACGGCAGCAAGGTAGGGATCTGGACCTCCCTATCTGTGTGTTTTCCCTCCGTCCACCAATGGCAGACCAAATTTGGCAATTAAACATCCCATGCCACACTAACCTAACACAAACACCAATATTCAAAACCATGGAACAGCAACAAATATAACAACAATAGCTAATATACAATGGTTAAAACCACAACTAAGTGGGTGTGGGGTGCTTGGAGATTGTGGGGGAAATGGCCTTCATACTTGGGCTTGGGGGAGGCTATCCTAGAGGTGCTGGGGTATGGGCATGCCTGCTGGGACAGCAGGTTATCTCAAGGGGTTTTGGGAGTCTCAAAGTGATTAAAACAATGGGCTCTAGGAGGAGAAGGAACATGCTCATATGCATAAAAAATACAGCAAATAGCAAAGGGATTGGGGGAGCATGCATCAACACACAAAGGCACACAGCAAGTTCTTGGGGAAAGGGATCATGCTCATATATATATACATAAAAAAACAGCAAATTTATGGGGGGAAAGGGGTCATGACAGCACAAATATGGGTGGCACATGTTCTAAATAATCCCACAAAATAAAAGGGACCTCATGCATGTGCCATCAAGAGACTGAAAAAGGCTTGCTGTAGGTACAGGGACAGCAACCATTGGACTGCGTTTTAAGGAGGCTTACCATGCTACTACAGGCTAGGAGTGCTGCTGCTACCCCCAGCAGCAGCCCATGTGAAGTACGGCAGTGGGCAAAGGGGTGGAGGATCATATATTTAAAAAAGGTAAGTCACAAAAGGGAAGAAGAGCATGTATTTCCATCTAGAAATAGAAAAATCAATCCTAATGTGCGCGCCTGAAAAAACGGTCGCACTAGTAGAAAACGGGAAATCGGAGTCGCCACCGCCTGATGGGGTGCAGGCGGACACCTGGGTGCCTAGTCTTGTCTATTAGTCTGGTCTGCGGCTTGAGATTCTAAGGCAAGTCTCGGTTGCGGTCTGGGGAAGTCCGTAGACACCCCAGTCCGCCCCATCGAATGACGGGTCCTGTGGGTTCCCTGGTCTGAGTCAGCTTTATTTTGGTTCTCACCCGGTTCCTAATCCAGCATGCCATTTTAGTTAGGTCTTGGCGGGACCCCCGGAGTTGGTGTGGGTCCCTTTAGTTGATTATATCTTGCTTAAATTAGGTGATCTGAGTCTGATGATGTGGGCCCCGTTGGAAGGTCCACGGTGTCCTTGGTGGGCTTGGGTAAGCCCATGTACCCATGTGGGCCTCTGTCTAAGCCTAGGAGGCCCTGTGGGCTTAGGTGAAATGAATTGATTTTATGTTAAGGTTTAAGTTTGGAACTTAAGTAATTTTCATGTCAGAAGTGGGTCGGTACTGGTTTGCGGGCCCCTGAGTGGGCCCCCATGTGGGTTGCCAAAATAGGTTTAACTTATCTTTATTTAGTTTCTTCAAAAATGGGTTGGACATTGGGCTTGGGGCCCGTAGTCCAATTCTTAGGCTTGAAAGCCCAAGTTAAGTGAGGTCAGGGTTTTGAACCCTTACTTGATTGGTTGATGGGCTTTGGCGGGCCCGATAGGCCCTTGCCCTTGGTCTCGGCCAAACCATACAATTCAAAACATCATTCCACAAACAAAGTTTGGGTGGGCCGCATTGGGTTTGGCCCATCCGATTTGATTGGTTGATTTCACTTAATCTTGCTTATTTGCATGCTTTCCGATTTATTGGGCTTGGTGGGCCCCGTTGGAAGGCCCACTAGTGTTCCAAGTTGGACCGGTGGTCCAGGTACCATGTTGGGTTTCCGGGTGACCCGGAAACCCTATTGGTTCATTTGGTTTAGTTATGAGATTATTCAAATCACTGAAAATCAAAGATCACACATAAAAATGCATTTTAAGGGTTTTGCAATGGGGGTGGTTTCATGGGCTTCCTAGGAGGTTTTCTATAGGTCATGTGGGCCCCTGAGTGGGCCCACATTGGTTTAGGTTTGGGGTTCTCTCCCTTGGGTCACTCCTTTGGGATTTTTGGCTAACAAGTTAATTTCCAACACCACAACATGATGGTTTGGGGTTTCTAAATTTGCTGGGACAGCAATCACTTAAGGATATGAGGATCATAATCATGGCTGGAGGAGGGTTGCATTTCAACACACAAGAAAACAGCAACTTAAAGCAAGTTAAGTGGGCATGCAAAGGTTTGTAAATTGTGGTCATGGGGATAGGTGGAACATCCACCCAACAGTGGGAGTGGGAGCATGGCAATGGCTGGGGAGGTTGCATGCTAACACCACAAAGAACTCAAGTGATAAACAGCAGCAGATATATCAAATAAACACAATGAATGAAGCTTATAGGTGCTTCCTTAGTACTAAAGAAGTACGTACACCTTTAGCAACATGATCCCATGGGGCTGACTTTTGGTGATCAAAAAATAATAGCTTGTAAGCACAAAAACCTAATCAAGCATGTAAAGACAGTAATAACTAGATGCTCATCAAATCCTAGCATGCATGGCGCCTCTAGCAATGTCAAAAAGAAACACTAAAACAAGATCTTGAAGAAAACATGCAACTTCAAAGCACACCTCAAGCAAGACATGAAACTAGACCTTTTAGACGATCATGAGCAACGAAACAAAACTAATTGAAGAAGGGAAGAGAAGGGGGGTTACATAGGGATACAAAAGATGACCTAACTTAAAGGGAACATGCTCCCCCATAAATAATTGAGCAAAAACCCCAAAACCGCACCACAAATGACATGAAAATGCGTGGACATCTCTCATGCTCACATGGAATACCCTTACCTTTAGAGACTTTCGCATGGCATGGGTGGAGGAAAGAAGTAAGCAAAAGTAAAAATGCATGCTAAGAAAATGTGCTACAGCAAAGAGAAACGGACCCCCCTTTCTTCCATCTCAAATCATACTCATCTTTATATATGTTAAGTAAAAAAAGCATAAGCAACAATACCTTGAGGCTTCGACACCTTTTTGTGGGTGTATGGGCTTCCTAGCAGCAAACAGGAGCTGGTGCACCTTCCTTCAAGCAGCAACAGCAAGTGTCCTTCCCTTCCTTGCTTGGATGTGGTGGAGAGAAAGAAGAGAGGGAAAGAGAGAACTTAGGAGGGAGAGATGAGAGGTTGGAGAGAAGGTGGTTCGAAAAGGAGCTGGTTTGAAGGTGTTCCAATGGTGACTTTTTTCTTGAGAGCTTGAGAGAATGGAGGAAGGAATGGCCAATTCGAATGGGGGCTTTGAAAGCTTGAAGTGAAGAGAAAAAATGGAGAGATGGGAGATGATTTTCGAAAATTCCAAGTCTTGTTTTCTTTGAATGAAAATGCCAATGGAAGAATCTACCAAAAGAGATGAGAGGTTTTGTTTAGAGAGTTATTGAAAAATCTTTGGAAGATGGAGAGTTTTCTCATGGGAAAGTGGATGGTTGCCATGTGGAGAGGAAAGGTTGGGGGAGGTCAAGGGTTTTTCTCTTGGGGAAGTGGAGGGTTGCCATGTGGAGAGGAAAGGTGGTGGGAGGTCAAGGGTTTTTCTCTTGGGGAAGTGGAGGGTTGCCATGTGGAGAGGAAAGGTGATGGGAGGTCAAGGGTTTGCCATGTGGAGAGGAAAGGTGGTGGGAGGTCAAGGGTTTTTCTCTTGGGGAAGTGGAGGGTTGCCATGTGGAGAGGAAAGGTGATGGGAGGTCAAGGGTTTGCCATGTGGAGAGGAAAGGTGGTGGGAGGTCAAGGGTTTTTCTCTTGGGGAAGTGGAGGGTTGCCATGTGGAGAGGAATGGGGGTTGTTTGTGTTGGGGAGGTGAAGGGTTAATGGGAGGTGGAGGATTTTTATTGGGGAGGTGACATGTGTAAGATGGAGAGAGGGTTGTTTGTGTTGGGGAGGTGAAGGATTAATGGGAGGTGGAGGATTTTCATTGGGGAGGTGACATGTGTAAGATGGAGAGAGGGTTGTTTGTGTTGGGGAGGTGAAGGGTTAATGGGAGGTGGAGGATTTTCATTGGGGAGGTGACATGTGTAAGATGGAGAGAGGGTTGTTTGTGTTGGGGAGGTGAAGGGTTAGGAGGTGCCACGTGTGCAGTCCTCATTGGATCCACGTGGCATCCTATGTGGAGCCCCCATGCGCACATGTGGCATCCTATGTGGCATTGCCAAAACTCCAGAAATGCCCTTAGCTTTGACTGCTCATATCTTTTTCATCCGGACTCCGATTTGAGCAAACTCAATTGCGTTAGAACCGTGTCAGAGTCCTATATCCATTGGGATTGGGCTAAACACCTGGCTCGGGGTTCGGCAAAAAGTCAACTTTCGGTTCATTTTCAAGTTTGACCGGCCCACAGAACCTTCACCCGGACTCCGATTCCAGCAAACTCAGTTGCGTTGGACTCATGTCAGGATTCTCTATCCAATGGTATAAAGCAAGGTACTTGGCACGGAAATCAAGGAAAAGTCAACTCTCGGCTCTTCCTCAAGTTTGACCGCCCGCAGAATCCTCATCCGGCCTCCGATTCTTGCAAAATCAGTTGCATTGGAACCATGTCGGGATTCTCTATCCATTGAGATACAGCAAGGTAGCCAGATTTCATTTGTTCGAAAGGTCAACTTTCGACCCTTCAGGGTTTGACTTTTTAGCAGGGTTTTGCATTTCCGGCACTTCCGGGAGCGCAAAAATGAGGTGCTTACACCTAAATAAACAAACAAGAGCATGACTGTGGGTTAATGTGTTAGGTTCGAGAAACAAGATAAAAAAGAAAAGGAGGTTATACCCATGGGGAGGGGGGCTGCCTGGTGTTGGGAGCATGCTTAGGTGTGCAAGATAGTGGACAAAGCAAATGCCTACAGGGAGCCATTAATACACATAAAAAAACAACACTTGAATGGGCATAAAGGGGCTGTTGGTGATAGTAAGCATGCTGGACAGCATGCTACTGCAGATCAAATGGAGATGGTACATGCTTGAGATAAAAAATAAAGATGAATGCCAAGGTACATGATCAAGAATCATCAAGAAATCAGAAAATATCTTCTGTTATGCTCCAGATCAAATGGAGATGATATTCTTGACATGCTGTCGGTGGAAGACAACCATATGCCATGAGATACATACAAAGGGAAGGGATAACTTTTCACGGCCAAAACAGGGGCCAACTAATGAAGCAAGCACACAACAAGAGCATAAAACACTGCTGGAGAAAATCAGAATCACATGGTCACAAAACTAGAGCATACAAACTTTAAGCATAGTGAGCATGAAGAGGATTCCTTGCAAACATGGGATGGAATCTAGGCAAGCACTAGGATACCTTTTAGCATGGCAATATTGACTGAGTTCACCCTATCATCCTAAAGGAACAGATCATCTAAAGAAAGGGGGGAGAAGGGGGATTACGTGGGGTACATTAGATGCCAAATGCGAGGAAACATGCTTCCTCTTGAGATAACCCGAACAATCTCAAGACAGTAGCCTTGGGGGGTCAAAGTGAAGCAATGGAACTCCTCATTCCTCCCTGAGGTCGTGCATGGGGTCCCCCTTACCTTAGGAGACCTTCATGTTACCAAGAGAATGAAAGAAAGCATGCAATACCAACACTAGAACAAGCTTACAGCAAGGAGAAAACCCAACTCATTGTCGTGCTCCAAAGACTCTCATTTTCATATATGTGAGGTAGAAGGCAGTGAGAAACAATACCTAAGGGTTCTTGAACCTTTGAGCAAGGTGGAGCCACCTCCTTGAGGCCAAAAGGTAGCTGGAACCTCCTCCTTGGCAACACCAAACACAGCAACAGCAAACTCTCCCTCTTGGGTTTTAGTGAGAGACCAAAGAAAGAGGTGAAGAACAAGGGATTCAATGGTATGGAGGGGGTAGGGGATGGGTGTGGAAGCAAATGGGGTTGGAGAGAGGAGCAATCGGATGGAGACAAGTGGTGGAAGAAGGCAAAAGATCAACAAAGGAAGCCAACCAACAAAAGGAGCTTGCTGGTGGCTTTTATAAGCCCACTTAATGTATCCGATATTAAATATCGGATACATAACATAATGATTTCAAATTTTAATGCCGCCGCGATTTTGTCAGGCAACCGGCGCGAATCTCACTATCGTATCTATTTGGTCGGATACAAATCGAAAAAATTATGGATTTGCCCATCGACTTGACCGATTCGACCGATTTGACACTTTTGGATATCTACGGATTGCCCCTGCGAATTTTGGTTTTGTCCCTGAGATATTTGACAATCTTTGGATATTTGAGATTTAGTCCCTGAGATATTTTGTTGCGCCACTCGCCATGTGTGCAGCTTTTTGCCACGTGTGCAGCTTTCTAGGTTTTGCTGCTCGGAAACTTCAACGGCTCATATCTCCTTCATCAGAACTCCGATTTGAGCAAACTTAGTTGCGTTAGAACCGTATCAGAGCCCTCTATCCAATGACATAGAGCTAAGCACCTGGCACGGGGTTCGGAAAAAAGTCAACTTTCGGCTCCCCTTTAAGTTTGACCGGTCTGCAGAACCTTCATCCGGACTTTGATTCCAGCAAACTCAGTTGCATTGGAACCGTGTCAAGATTCCCTGTCCATTGAGATAAAGCAAGGTGGTCAATTTTTACTTGATCAAAAAGTCAATTTTCGACCCTTCAAGGTTTGACTTTTTAGCCGAGTTTTGCATTTTCGGTTCTTCCGGGAGCGCAAAAATGAGGTGTTCACAGGATGCCAGATGGACCGGAGAGTGCGATTGGTAGCATTCTTGTTTGAGGGTGAGGCAGTTCACTGGTGGACAGCCAAGAAGAGGCAGGATCCACAAGCTACATACATGACTTGGGATAGATTCCGAGAGGTCTTCTACGACCAGTACTTTTCTGAGGAAGTCCGGCTCAAGAAGGAGCGGGAATTTATGGAGATTACCTAGGGGAGCCAAATAGTGGCCCAGTACGAGGCTAGATTTGCAGCCTTCTCCCGATTTGCACCCCACATGACACAGGATGAGAAGAGGTTGACTTCACACTTTGAGCAAGGTCTGAAGCCTGAGATTAAGAGTATGCTGACAGTACTCTTGTGCACCGAACTAAAGGATGTGGTACGTAGAGCCACCAGAGCTGAGAGTGACATAAAGGCTAGAGTGAGCCAGAGCAGAACTAGACCACCTATGAGGCTAGCAGATCAGAGAGGTTTCCTTGGTGGAAACAAGAGGCCCAGAGACTGGACTAGGGCAGAGCCTGCAGGAGGACAGTATAGGCCAACTCAGAGGGGATGTGCCAGTTGTGGCAGATATCATGTACCTGGTCCGTGTGTCGCAGCACCAGGCACTTGTTACCGATGCGAAAAGGCGGGTCACAGGATCACCGACTGTCGATTCTCTCCGAGCTATCAGTCTTTAGCAGTGCCACGACCAGCATTACCACAGCCAGAGACCGCGCCTGCTTTCCCACAGAGGCCACAGTTTCAGCAGACAGCTCAGAGAGCACCAGTTGGGCAGAAGCCCCCAGGGCAAAGGACTAGTTCAGAGAGGAGGCCAGAGGCAGGCAATACCTGCTCAGCAGCCACAGCTAGCGAGGGTATATGCAGTAGAGGCACATGAGGAGCATGAGCCCAATCGTGTGAAGGATATCGAGGCTGATCACGAGGCACCTGAGCTGATCGGAGGTATTCTTTTCATCTGTAGTAGATCAGCATGTGTTCTGTTTGATTCTAGCGCTTCGCATTCATTTATATCACCTGCTTGTGCACAACGGATTGGTTTGTCACCCACTGAATTGGATACTGCATTGTCTGTACACACACCTTTGGGAGAGTCTACTAGAGTCGAACATATGTATAGAGATTGCATGATTAGATTGGGTAGACTGGAGTTGTCTGGTGATTTGGTTGCCTTAGACATTGGAGGTTTTGATGTGATATTGGGGATGGACTGGTTATGTAGACACCATGTGACGTTGGATTGCTATGCGGGGACAACGATAGTTAGAGGGCCAGCTCAAACCACTCATTGTTTCAAATGTGAGGGGTTGAAGTCATGGATTGGTCTAGTAGCATCTGTGATAGTAGAGGAGCTTAAGAGTGACACCCTTGTCATCTCCAATGTACCTGTAGTACAGGAGTTTGCGGATGTGTTTCCAAAGGATTTACCTGGATTACCACCTGCTAGAGGAGTAGAGTCCAGGATCCAGTTGATGCCTAGTACGGCTCCAGTTTCGAAGCCACCCTATAGGCTTACGAAACCAGAACAGGAGGAACTGAAGAAGCAGCTAGATGAGCTTCAGGAGAAAGGATTCATCAGACCGAGTGTATCGCCATGGGTGCACCAATTCTGTTTGTGCAGAAGAAAGATGGTAGTTTGAAGATGTGTATCGATTATAGGCAACTGAATCAAGTGACAGTGAAGAACAAGTATCCGTTGCCTAGGATTGATGACCTGTTTGACCAATTAGGAGGTGCATCTTGGTTCTCCAAGATAGACTTGAGGTCAGGATATCATCAGTTGAGAGTGGCAAAGGAATACATAGAGAAGATAGCTTTCCGTACACGCTATGGGCATTATGAGTTCTTGGTTATGCCTTTTGGGCTGACCAATGCCCCAGCTGTTTTCATGGACCTCATGAACAGGATTTTTCATTCATACTTGGATAGTTTTGTAGTAATGTTCATTGATGACATCCTAGTATACTCTAAGACCCGAGAAGCACATGTTGGGCATTTGAAGGCAGTACTGCACACTTTGAGAGACCATGGGCTGTATGGGAAATTCAGCAAGTGTCAGTTTTGGCTGAGGCAGATTTCTTTCTTAAGTCATGTTATCTCAGGTGATGGTATATCTGTGGACCCTGAGAAGGTTAAGGCAGTGGCGGAATGGCCTAAACTTACTACAGTGATAGAGGTCAGGAGTTTCCTTGGTATGGCAGGGTACTATAGGAGATTCATCGCAGGATTTTCACGTATAGCTGCACCTTTGTCTAATCTAACCAAGAAGGCAGTGAAATTCCAATGAGATGAGAAATGTGAGCAAAGTTTCCAGGAATTGAAGCAGAGATTGACTACTGCACCAGTTTTGATTGTGTCATCCATGGATGAAGCATTTGCAGTATATTGTAATGCTTCTAGGATTGGCTTGGGATGTGTATTGATGCAGCAGGGCAGAGTTATAGCGTATGCTTCGAGATTGTTGAGGCCGCATAAGAAGAACTACCTTACTCACGATCTAGAGTTAGCAGCCATAGGCTTTGCACTGAAGCTATGGAGGCATTATGTTTATGGGGTAGAGTTTGAGATATTTTCTGATCATAAGAGCTTGAGATATCTGTTTTCATAGAGAGACTTGAATATAAGGCAGCGAAGGTGGATGGATCTACTTAAGGATTTCAAGTTTACTTTGCAATACCACCCTGGTAAAGCAAACGTAGTGGCTGATGCTTTGAGCAGAAAAAGTGCAGTTGATGATCAGGTAGCCACTTTAGCAGCTTTTATGATAAGCCAGTGCAGATTGGTTGATTCAGTCAGAGATTGGCAGGGAGAGTTTAGCATGCCACAGGATGGAGTGATCCGAGTTGCTCGTGTTCAGATTGAACCAGATTTGGTTCAGTTGATTCGGGAGAGACAGTTGACTGACCCACAGTTGATTCAGACTAGGGAGATGATGAGTAGAGGATTTGAGGCAGCTGTAGACTTTTCAGATAGAGATGAGCTATTGAGATATAGAGGCCGTATTTGTGTTCCAGCTGATGAGGAGATTAAGGAAAAGATATTAACAGAGGGTCATAGATCGAAGTATGCTGTTCATCCAGGAAGTACGAAGATGTACAAGAACTTGAAAGAAATCTATTGGTGGTCAGGAATGAAGAGAGAGATTGCAGAGTATGTGGCAAAGTGCTTGATATGCTAGCAAGTGAAGGCTGAACATCGGAAACCACTTGGTTTACTTCAGTCACTTCCTATTCCAGAATGGAAGTGGGAGCATGTGACCCTGGATTTTGTATCTGGATTACCATTGACAACAAAGAAAGAAGATGCTATTTGGGTTGTTGTGGATAGACTGACTAAGTCAGCGCATTTCTTGCCTATGAGCACTACGCAGCAGTTGAAGTCTTTAGCTGAGTTATATGTCAAGGAGATAGTGAGACTTCATGGAGTACCAGTTTTCATAGTGTCTGACAGAGATGCACGATTCACGGCATGCTTTTGGCTTGCATTTCAGGCAACCTTAGGAACTAAGCTTAATTTCAGCACCAACTATCATCCTTAGACAGATGGACAGTCTGTGCGTACCATTCAGATGTTGGAAGACATGCTGAGATGTTGTGTTATGGATTGGGGAGGCAGTTGGAATCAGCATCTACCATTGGTGGAATTTGCCTATAATAATAGCTACCAGGCGAGTATTCAGATGGCACCATTTGAGGCACTTTATGGCAGACCATGTAGATCCCCAGTGTGCTGGGTGGAAGTTGGAGAAAGACAACTTATTGGGCCACAGATTGTACAGGATAGCATTGAGAAGGTGAATTAGATTAGACAGAATATGCTTACAGCCCAGAGTCGTCAGAAGAGTTATGCAAATACCAAAAGAAGAGACTTGCATTTTGAAGTTGGTGATTTGGTATTTCTGAAGATATCACCACCTCGTGGGATTAAGAGACTTGGAAAGAAAGGCAAATTAGCTCCAAGATATATAGGTCCGTTTGAGATTAAGGGTACAGTGGGACCAGTAGCATACAGATTGGCTTTGCCTACACAGCTGGAAGGAGTGCATGATGTATTCCATGTTTCTATGTTGAGGAAGTACGTGCATGACCCTACTCATATGATTCAGCATGAGCCGATAGTAGTGCGAGGGGACTTGACTTATGAGGACCATCCAGTTGAGATTTTGGACAGGAAGAAGCAGGTTCTTCGTACTAAGGTGATTCCACTTGTGAAAGTACTTTGGCAGAATCACACAACTAAGGAAGCTACTTGGGAATTGGAATCGAAAATGCAGAGAAAGTATCCTAACCTATTTCCAGAACCACAAGGTAAATTTTGAGGACGAAATTTTTCTTTTAAGAGGGGAGGATGTAAAACCCCGAATTTTTCTTAAATAATAAATTAAATTAATAAATAATATTCTTGAGAGTTATAATTGATGGGAATATTTTATTATTGTAAGGGATGATCTAATTAGTGGAGATCCAAAGTTAGACGCAGATCTGACCGTCCGATCATGAGATATCGAGGTACGTGTTCTGATTGGGCAGTGTGTATAGGAAAGATTTCATGTGCGCTACATGGGATCAATGAGTATAAATATTAGTTTAATAACCTAAACACATACACGTTTGCATTCTCGCTCGTATACAACAGCCGCAAGCGACGAACACAATCGAGCAACTGAGGAAGGAGGAGAAGGAGGAAGAAAGGACTGGGTTTTGGTGTTCTTCATCGTCCAGGGATTATCTTACGTTTGTGAGTATAGTTGGTTGGAGAAGAGAAGGAGAAATATGCACGAAAGAGGTAGATGACACTGTTTTACGTTCGTTTTTTGTATTTACGTTCGTTTAATCGCAAGAGCATGTTTTTATATGATCTATTGATGTATTTAGTTTAGTATCAATGTTATATGTATGATAGAATGAGGTTAGACAAGAAAAATCACAATTTAGAACTGTTTCTGTTCGTTTTTGTATGACCGCCGACCTCGACTGTACTCGGCGATCCTCGGCGCTAGTTATAAAACTCAGACCGCTAGAAGACGTATCGTCGGTGTCCTGATTTGAACTACCGCCAACCACAAACCGCCGGGGCGATCCTGAGCGATCCTAGGCGCTCTGTTCAGATTTTGCAGATTTTCGTAATTTCAAACCCTGATTCAATTCCAAACTATTTTTAGACAATTTTAATGATTAATTAAAATGTTTTAAGACCAAAATAAATTATCTAATACCCTGTTTTACAGAAAAATAAATTAAGAGGATATTTAGGATATTAGTTGCCAAACTTTGAAAGTAATTTAGAAATCTAGTTTTTGGAAAACCTAACTATTATTTGATTATCAAAACAACTCTAAATGACACTATAAATCAGAAAACTTTATAAAGAGAATTCAGAACTCAGATGACCGAATATTGAAGTAATTGACAGATTTAACCTTTATATGCCGCTAGGCACCAACCCTTATAGAAATATTATATTTTAGGGAATTTTTGAGTCTAGTGGGCATAGCTGGTTATAGATCCATATTTGTTGCTAGATAGCTGAGGGATATGTCATTTGGGTTGAGTTTCTCTCTTGTGCGACACGCTTCCTTTGCAAGTTAGTTTGTCTGGGAAGGTCCTATGTCTGGAGGGACACCCCGGTGACCCGCTGGTGATTCCCTGTACATGTGGATAAGCGATCATCTCCATGTATTGATTCTGATGCTGCATGCTGGTGGTACTTGCCAACTCTGATGGGTACGTGTGCAATAAGTCAGTAACTACGGCTCTTGTCTAAGCTACACTGCATGGGACTTGAGTATCATTAGTAGCATTGCTCCTAAGCCGCACGGTGGTATAGTAATTGGTTGAGAATCATCTCAAAAGCTTTATCTATCTTTGTGAGTCCTACAATGACACTGAAATCACAAACACTTGTTATTATTATTGTATACATTCTGGAGGCATGTGATTGAGGTATTGGCCGGATGTGACTGTTTAGTGCATCCTAGCAAAGTATGAATTATGTTATTGATTTTGATATTGGAGTCTTATAATAGAACTTGCTGAAATTCATCTTTAGAACTGTTTATCATACTGTTTTGTATTCATGAATGATACGAATGATTATACGAGCCTGATTAGTCGATATTGCTTAATCGTGCATGAACTGTTACTTTACTTATATTAATTGTTTAATCATGCATGTGTTACCTACTGGGATATTCGTATCTCACCCTACTTTCATTTCATTTTTCAATTGATACGAGAGAGGTGGATCTTAGTGATTTCCAGGGAGAGGTAGCTGAGTATTCACTGGAGGATTACTTTTATCCGGATCTTCTTTGAGGTGGAGGATTGTTTAGACTTAGTCATATTTGATAGACTATTATTCATTTGGATTTGATGTACTAGAGAGATGAGAGAAATAGTAACCATTTTATTTTACCAGACTTTGATATTAATGATTGATGATTAACTTTAATGTTTATTTGAGGATTTTAGACTACACTTCCGCACATACTTGTTTCTGCACTCTGATAGTTACTTAATTGAATGGATTATTTAAATTCTTTAGTCTGGTATATTCTTGATGATTATTTGATATGGGCTAGTGACACCTCGGATTTGGTTGTTGAACTGAATTCGGGTTGTCACAGTAGCGATCCAGGTTCGGGTCGGGTGCCGGTTTGCACTGCCGGGTTCAGGGCGTTACAGCCACTACCTGATGGGGTGCAGGGAGACACCTAGATGCCTAAAAAAGTTGTCTAATAGGTGGTCTGCACTTTGAGATTCTGGTTAAGTGCCTGGTTACGATTTGGGGAAGTCCGTAGACACCTCGGTCTGTCCCATCAAAAGACAAGTCCCACGGGTCATCCCTGGTTAAGTTTATCGAGTCAACGCACTTTAATCTCATCCGTTCCTAAGCAAGCATGCCTTGATTTAGTCTGAGTGGGACCACATGTGTAGTGTAGGTCGCTTTACTTTGATTTTATCTTTTTTAGTTCAAGTGACCTAAGTCTGTGTAGGCCCCATTGGAAGGCCCACAGGATACCAAGTTAGTTTGTGGAGTGGTCTAAATCCCATTTAGGACTGCTACATGGGGTAGCACCCTTTTGGGTTTGAGGTTGGTTTGGTTTGGATGTGATTTGATCTTGCCTTAGTCTCCTTAAGTGGGTTTGCAATGACCTATGGGCCACTTGGTGGACCCCACAGTGGTATCCTATACTTTTTTTATCTTCATTAAGTTTGGATGCCAAGGGATTGAACTAAAGTTAGGCTTGGGGCCTTTCCCTTAAGCTTGGGTTTGGAAGCCTAAGGCTTTATGGGTTGGGGGTGAGGTCCCCCTTGCTTAGTGTGTAAGGCATTCCTTTCCTTTTAAGCAAGGAAAAGGTGCAAGGCCTGGTAGGTCCTTGCCTTGGGAAGTGGCCAAACCATCTAGCCTATCCAAGCATGATCCAAATCTGGGCTTTAATCAAGCCACTTGAGGTGTGGCCCTTTATTTAGGTGGATTTTTGCTTAATTATGTCAATGAGGTGAGTTGGCATGGGTGGACCTCGTTGGAAGGCCCACCAGAATCAAGTTTGGGTCCATGAAAGCCCAAGGCCCATTTTGGGTTGAGGGGAACCCCAAAACCCTGCTGGATTTGGTTAAGTTGGATTTAAAAGGGATAAAAGCAATAATAAAACCAAAGGAAACATTTCTGGATTTTTCTTGGGTTGAACTGAAAACAAAGTTCAGTTAACCCAAATTTTAATAATGACCGAAATTGAATTTTAGTCATACAAAGAAACCTAAATGATCGAAATTTAATTTCAGTCATTCGCTGCTTACTGCTTGACTGACCTAAGATTTCGGTCAAGCGTGAAAAAATATCAAAACTGCACTTCTGAGCAGGTGCTGAGGATTTTGGTCTTTTGGGATGACTAGGGCTTCTGTGGCTCCTTTTTAGGGCCACATGTAAAACCCCGACCTTGACTATATCTTAATTACTAAGGTAATTAATTAAAGTGGGATTATTAGACTAATTAAGTACTTGTGTTATGAAGGTGAGGTGGATGTGGATCATGCTTAAGGATTTGAGGAAATCAAATTGAACTTTATTGAAGGTTATTAAGGTAAGCTTAGTTAATATTATTTCTCAATTTCAATTGGCTAAGATACCCTCCAAGTAATTCTAGTGAATTGGAAATCAAATTCTGAAAAAGTAAAGTTAAATTTGAAAATTAGCCTTGACGTGCGAACCTTGAATCCCGCATTGAGCTAAATTCTGTAGAAACATTAGATAAAGGTTTAGCGCGAACGTCCAACTTTAACGTATGAGCATCCAGTACAAAATTTCCAGATTTACTGTTTTGTGCCTAAACTCTAATTGCAACACTTCTAAATCGTTCTTTGTAACGCCCCAGATCCGAGTTACATAGCAAAACCATAACTCATCTCCGGAGGTTAATATATAACACAGGATCGCAATATCAAAATGAAGGAAAAACATGAATGAAACAATAACTAGATAATCAGAGTGCGCTACAATCCCAAACTAAAATAATAAATACAGAATAAAACTCTAAACTCACATAACCGAGCAACTACCCGCAGGTATCGTCCTCTCCAAGAGCAGCTGAAAACAAAACAAAACAATACGGAATGAGATACGAATATCCCAGTAAGCAGCACATGCATGCACAAATACATTTTTCATAGTTATAAAACATGGATTGAATAATACGCAAATAACGATGACAATAACACGATTAAGCTCACAATAATTCATCAAACAAAAATGATATAGTTAATGAAGACTAGCATGTAATTCAAATCTGTAGTATCGATGTCAACTTACCCGAATAATCACAAAATTCAATATAATCATAAACCACGTCTCGATGAAACCGATTTTTCATAACAATCCAATAGATATATCTCAAGTCAAGTTAATCGCCAATATTGATAAAAAAAAATCACATCATGCTCAAGTCCACACGTCCGTGTATATATCTGCCTACCCAGGATCAGATACTGAAATGACGTCCTACTCCAAGTATCATCATCAATGTCAGCCTACTCCGGGTATCGACATTGACAACTCCGGACTACTCAAAGTGTTGGTGTTGCTCTACAACGGGATGGAGATACAAATACCAATAAAACAAACCATAGAGGCCAATGTCATGTAGTTCACTTATATTGGGTAATTTGCATTCCAGAACGACATCCAAGCCTCCTAGAACACAGTCCAGTCAATATAGACTCGGTACTCTGAAATGACTGCCTACCCAGGGACTTTGTCATCCAATGCCGACCTACTCCGAGTTTCGACATTGACAACCCAGCCTATCAAGGATCACGGGCTGCTCTACCCTGGTCATGGCAACACTCATGGCCATGCAATTACAGCAATAAAGTCAACACATCATATTACTAAGCTTAGACTCTGGATCCAAGACAAGCTAGATCAAAACAAAATAAACTCAACACATAAACCAACCTCTGGTAGCAAATAGACCAACCTCTGGTCACCAATATACCAACCTCTGGTAGCAAATAGATACTAAAAAAACAAATCATCTTTATCATGGGTCACTCAGGACCAGCACAATACTTATGAACTCCAAAAGTATTTTCAAGGCCAAAGAACAATATTCAAACCAATCTTTGTAAGCAAATAACTCAAGAGAAACCTCTTTATAAAATCTGACCAGCATACTAAAATTTGATAAAATTCAGTTTAAATAATTTTATAACTCTGAAATCTTAGTGATAAAAACCTTAACTCAAAATAATTAAAGATAGCAAGATCTTAGCTCATTTACACTTAACAATATATACTTAAATTTACTAGTTACAACTCTTCACAATCTCACACACTTGCATCTGAATATATTCTTTGATTAAAAACTAATTTAGATCTTAATTAAACCTTAGTTAAGTTCCAAGAAGTAATAACTTATAATATTACCTCATGGAATCCAATTATAATGTCTAAACCCAAAGAACAATATTCAATTAGATTTTTGTAAACAAAAGCTCAAGAAATCCACTTTCATAAATTCTGTCCAGCAAGTAAAAGTTGAATAAAAACCCAAATAAATCAGTGTCACCAAATCTGAAATCTTAAGATTAACTTTTTTATACCTAAATCAGCAAAATAGTCAAAAGTTCTGACCAAAACTTTATTAGTACAAGTGGAGATTAACTAACTCTATTTCTTAGTGTTCATATCTAAAACTTTCCGTCTTTTATCTTTGTAAAGAATAGTTACTATCCTTATAGCTTACTTCAGAATCTGAGTTACTCTTATCTAGATCCTATGAAGTAGCAACTATATAATCAAAATCCAAATTCAATTTTCTAAACAATCAGCCACACCTAGCTCAAAAGTTGTAGCTGGAGATATATAACTATCACCTCCATTTACAGCTCCTTCAATCTAACCATCCATGTTACACCAACTTCCCAACTATTAATTCCTAATTAATCCTTTAAGTAATTTACCCAGTTGTGTTTTACAAATTAAAATGTGTATATGTTGGACTAATTTCAGTATTCTAAGAATACTCAAATACTTAACTAATACAGGTTTTTGATTTCATTAATGTATACTTTAGATATGATCACATTTTTCAGTGTCTCCTACACCTCAAAAGTCCTTTAATAACTTCTAATTAAACTCCCTAAATAATCCCAACAAAAAGAAACTTAAAACAATTAAAGAAGTGCTCTAAATGTGCTGGGCGCCAACCTCTGGGGAGGTAGGCGCCACTCAGCAGCACTCAGCGCACCCACTAAAATCCACAATGTGAAGTGCGGCTGATGCGAACCAACTAGGACTGACCTACTATTTAACTCCCAGACCTTTTCCATGGCCTTCCTAATCCTCTAAGCGATACTTTTGCATCTATTTGGATTTAATTGAAACACCAAAACAACCCCAAACAACCTTAGCTACCCATGTTATTCCTCAAACCAAATTTCAGTAACAGCAACTAAAATACATATTCTTATATGACTGATCTAGTTTTTCTTATTTAGACCATTTCCAACTAAATTCTAATCCTCTAAACATGCCTTTAACATAAATTTGAATTTAAGTAACACATAAAACCAAGCCATAAGGAAGCAGCCGCCCATAGTAAAAATATTCAGAGTTTTCAGCAACATCCGATACATGAATTTAAATTCTAAATGGACTGATCTAATGTTTTTTATTTAGATCACTTCCAGCATGAATTTAATCATCCAAACCATCAATTAACATGCAAATGAATTTAATTTAATCATAGATTCGTGTATTTCATGCCTGGGCGCCAATAACAACAAAAACAGGGAATTGGCTGAATACTTGCTCAAAGCTAAACTAAAATTCCAGTTAAAAACATCCAAACCAAATCAAATTGTGCTACTTACCTGAACGAAGACAATACACAGCTGAGAACCTCTTAATTCCTTAAACACAAACTCAGCAACCAAATTTACTCAACCACCAGCTCCTACTTCTGATATTTATCTCAATTCAATCAGCACACATCAGATCTGAGATCTGATTTCTATTATTACTAGAATTAAAATATAAACCTTAAATTCAATGCTAACTTACTTACTTAGTCTAAATTCACAAGATTAATCTGCTCCAAAAGAAATGAGGTTGCTGCCGCAATAGAAACCAAATCCAATTCAACCAGACTTTTGAACTTTTCTACAGACTTGAGGAACTTGATCAGATCTCTACAGATCTAAGGTTCTCTGATAAATCTCAATAGGAATCTAACCTAAATACAATAATATCATCTGGAATTGGATCGAATTAGTAGGAATTACAACTCCTGGACGAATCTGAAGTTGCTGCCGCAGGTGACTTCCCTCCTCTTGAACAGCAATCAAATGGCCACAAAGAAGTTCCTCTGATAACATTCAATTCTCTAGATCAAACTCCAAACCCTAGCTCTCCTTCATCTTCTCTCTGGGATTCCACTTCAGTTGCTCAAATGCCAAACGAACCAATAAGCTGAACGACAATTGCTTAAATAGTTGCTGCCTTCGGCAACTTAAATTCATGATCACCTACTACACTTCACAAATTTTCCCTACACCAGCACCCTAATTTAATTAATATCTCATATTTGCCACCTCATCAACCATCTTAAGCCTCCCAAAATATAATTAAACAATTTTTCCTCCCCTTCATAAATATAATTTTCCAAGTTAGTTCACCCGAAAACTCCGATCAACACTTTCCGATCTCCAAATCTGTATAATTTTGCCAATTGACATTAATTAATTACTAAAATAATAAATTTTAATTTCATTAACATTTGGGATTTTACATACTCCCCTCCTTCAAAAAAATTTCGTCCTTGAAATTTAATTCCTGAAATCATAACAAATCTAAATTCTTCTTCTTCATCTCATCCTTTCTTTCCCAAGTAGCTTCTTCCATTAGTCCTCCTACCATTATTTCCTTCCAGTGATACTCTATAATTCTCACTTCCCCCTTGATCTTCGAAATCACTGCGCTGCCTTTTCTTTCCATCCAAATACTTCCTCAACTCATATCCTGGACACGGAGAATTCTCTGTTCTGATTGGATATGGTTTCCTCAAATCTAATTCATTTCTCGAATTTATATCCCCTTCTACTCTAGTGGCTCTTCGCACTATGTCGTTGTACTCGGTGCAGACAAAAACCGTCAACATACTCCTAATATCCTGCCTCAGACCCTTCTCAAAGTGCTCGGTCTTTCTTCTTTCATCCTGCACCATGTGGGGCGCAAACCTTGACAACTCATAAAAGCATGCAGCATATTGAGCCATTGTCTGCTCCCCCTGAGATATATCCATAAACTCTCACTCCTTCTGCAAGCGAATCTCATCAGAGAAGTACTACCCATAGAACCTATCAACAAAACTATCCCATGACATGCGGACTGCATGGGGGTCCTGCCTCTTCACAGCTCTCCACCAATGAGCTGCCTCCCCTCGAAAAGAAATGATGCCAATCTCACTCTCATATCATCTGGGCAATCCATAGCCTCGAATATCCACTCTACCCTCATAATCCAATGCTCTGCCTCCATAGGATCTGGCAATCCCTTAAAGATCGGAGGATCCATCTTACAAAATTGCTCCAAGTCTCATGCTGCCCATATCTCATCATGCTATATTGGAGCATCTCCATCTCTTCGTCCATTACCACCTCCATTCTCATTTTGACTCAATCTCTCCTCTCTTTCCTTGGCAAGGAAATCTGCCAAGGTGCCCACCATGGTCCAAATGTCACTTCCCAGTGGTGGGGCATCATATTGCTGCTCTCCAGCCCCAACCCTCTCATCAAGGATATTGGCTCTTGCTTGCCGTCCTCTACTAGCCATCTGCAAAATACCACAAACAATCAATTAGGAACTCTCCCTATTGATATTTCTAGGGGTTCTATGTAGCGTATCACTCCCCAAGACCCGCCTAAGGTTCTCTAAAACCTAGGGCGCATGAACCAAATGCTCTGATACCACCTTGTGACGCCCCGAATCCGGGTCATTTTTTTTTACTCAGATCAAGGCATTAACTTGTGGTACATTACAATCAACTCAAAAGATAAAGAAATAAAGAACTAAGATTTAACAGAGTGCTAGGAAGCTTAAATTATTCATTTGAACCTGAATCTTCCTATTACATCAATTAATCAAATGAAAGGCAACTACAAATTAACTAACTCTTAATATCCTACAAAATCATCTATTAGGATTCCAATAAAATAAATACAACTATATAAAATGTCCTACACTTGTCTTCAGGATTTTCTAGACTTTAAGCCCACTATCAGTCTAACCCGTGGCGTCCTCTCTAAGATGACCTGAAAAATAGAATATAAAGTAGGGGTGAGATACGAATATCTCAGTAGATAACACATGCATGAGGAAAAATAGTTTATATATATGGAAAATAACAGTGGTTTTATGCTCGGTAAAATAAACGAGTAATTACGGTCAATAAGATAGATGAATAATTACGATACAAAACAAACATTGAATCGATGCCCGAATTAAAGGAAGTTAATCATGTGCATTTCATTTCAATATAAAAAGACAATGTATTATCCTTCAAGTCCCCATGGTTTTTAATTTATTTCAATTAGTGTCCTCCTAAGAAAAATTCTACATTTTATTCGTGATTTCATAATATTCTATTTTAACAGTTCACATTAAATCATAGCAATTCTGTTCAATTATGACATTTCAATATTTCATTTTAAATAAACAATCTTATCAGATACGTCTAAAACAACCCATCAATCGGAGAATCAATCATTATATCAGTAATAAAAGCCGACTTTCAGGTAGTAGCCTACCTCTACCGCAGGACGTAAACACATAATATCCACACATGCTCCGTAGGAGAATGCATGTAAAATCCCAGATTTTAGTAACTAGACTAATTGGTTAATAATATGCAGGAGATGAGATTTTAGTTCAACCCGGAGGAGTTCAAGATGAACCGGAGATGATAGGAGAACCTATATAAGGTGAGCACCTAATTATTGACCAAATATAATTTTAATTTAATAATTATTGTTGCTATGGTTTATGTTAGTAAGAATAAAGTGAGAAATAAATAAAGAGGATAAAAGGGGTTGGTCGAACCCAATGATAGTGGGTTAACCCAAGGGTTAAGTTGGTTTAAGAATTTGATGGTTTGATTGTGTTGGTTTAGTGAAGAGGGCAATTAAGTAAAAGCCACAAATTAATAAACAAAACCTAGTTGTGCATGGAGTTGATATTCACGTTAAGCACAAAACATCAAAATAGAAACCAGCCGTGAGTTTCTTCTGTTTCCTCTTTCTTTCCCCTAGTTGCATTGTGACTAAAACTAAACCCTAAACAAATGTTGGAGCCGTCTTAGAGAGGAAGGAGGAGTATTTTCGTGCACAAAGAACTCAGGTAAGAGCAAGTTAATAACAAGTTCTGTTTTGAGAGATAAAAGTGTTGTTGGGTTTCTAAAAGTGTGATTTTTGAACCCCAAACGTGATCGGACTTGTTGGGATCGTGTGACAAACTTAGGAGGGATATTTCGTTGCTCTTAGAGAAGATTAAGTTCCTAGAACCAGGTAAGTAGTCCCTTGACGCTTGCATAAAATCTAAATTCGTGTTTAGACAATATTCATGGTTATTCGATGTTTTGATGTGTTGATTTCGTTATTTATGATGTTTTATGTGTTGGGAATTGTTCTAGCATGTGTATAAAGTATTTTAGAATGATTTAGAATGGTTTTGATGCATTGAATATTGAGTTGTGGAATTTTTATTGAATTTCACAAAGTTACAGATTTTTCACATATCGGGCCGTCTGAGCAGTCGCTCGAGCGCCCTATGTATATATTCAAAACCCGAGAGCAATTTTACCCAGATTGAACTACAGCTAGAGCAGTGGCTCGAGCGACCTATCGAGTGACCTACCCTGAATTAACCTATTCTGTAAGGCTGATCGAGTGCCCTTGGCCGCTCGAGCGATCAGTCTGTCAGATTTTAGAAAACTTGTCTTTTCAACCTAGTTTTCACTAAGGAAGTGGTTCTATTCAATTTTAACCTATGTACCATCAAGATTGGGGTATTTGGGAAGTGTTTACATTGACGGATGTTTAAAATTCAATTTTATAAAGATTTTGGGTAGATGTTTCTAAAGAGGCACTTTTACTTGATTCTATTGTTCCAAAAGATTTTACTTTTAACCAAGGTTGGTTTTGTGAGTTCATACACCTGTGTTTTGGTGATATGAAGGTATTTTGTTCATCGATGGAGTCGATACACATTCGAGACATATTGACCCGTTGAAACCTGGAGTTTTGGTCATATGACTTGGTACATTCTGTTTTGGTTTTGGGTCACTGGTGTGACAAGGCTGGTGCCTGATTTATTGTATCATGCATGGGCGGATTTGGTTACAGATATGGTTCTGTATTTGGTGGGTGTCATTGAGAAGTATGTTCATTACCCTGGTTGGTTTTCTCACTGTTGAGTGGGCTTAGCAGTTATATGGATCTATAGAATAGCTAATAAGTGAAATGTGTATTAGAAGGGTTTGAATTTTGTGTTTGAGGCATTCCATCATCTCGAGGATGGTACCGCTTCTGGATTAGTCGGTCGCTACGTTACCCACTCTTGGATTGGTTGGGCCGTACATGCTAACTCATGGTTGGGTTCTTCCGTTGGTGTTGAATAGTCAGACTGCAGGGCGGCTGGTCCATCGTAATTCGGTTAGGTAGCATACTAGCACATGTCTACTCTCTTTATCTGGTATACTATTTCATGAGTCCCATGAGATGGACAAATTGTATTTCATTGTTGTCTTGATTCTTATTGTAGTTATTCGGATTAAACGTTGCATATTTTATTGTGGTCAACTATTTGTATGACTGCTTACTAAAATGTTATTTCTCACATTATTGTTTTATCGGTTTTGTTTTTAGATATTCCTGGTGAGGATGTTGCCAGGGTAGAAACACGGGGGATTATTGAGATTACCAGGAAGAAAATTATTTCATTCCTGTGTAGGTCCAGAGGGACATGGAGTTGATGTTATTTGAAGGATTATTTTAGTATTTTTATTGAGGAGTTGATGTTATTTGAAGGATGATTGGTATCTTTATTCCACACCTTTGGTAGATGATAATTATGTTATTTAGTTGAACCCTTTCCAGACTTTTTAGATGAATTATAAAAGGATTATTTTGGTAGTTTAATTCCGTGCTTTTTGAAAGATGTTTTTAATTCCACACTCTGATATAATAAATGAACTTGTTTAAGTCTAAAATAGTGTTTTGGGCCATTTTCCCTAACAAACCAGATTTGGGTTTATGTGGTTAAGTAAACCTGGATCCGGGGCATCTCTAAGACTACAAGTACTCCTTGCAGGAGACAGCATAACTCTACCACAGGATGTAAACACATAGCATGTACCTCGACCGTAGAAGATAGATCCATCACCTTCCAATGGTAACTCACACACCCATCTTTCATGTGGGATGCAAACACGTATAATCACATTTCCCCACATGAGGTACCTCTCATGTAGGATGCAATCCATCGGAAATACATCTGCCCCACAAGATATAATAAATCTCTCCCGCAGGAGGTAATGTCTCCGCCACCAAGCAAGTTATCAATAAAACTGGCCACCAAGCTAATACACAAATAATTCTCAATTCTATTATTATTTATAACATATTAGGTTCATGTTTAGTTGATAATTCAAAGTCTGGTTCTAAAACATTTCCTCAGTTTATTAATCATAATATTTTATTCAATATATAAAAATACGTTTAACGTGATAACCCAATTTAGTGTTAGACAGATATTTAATTACACAGGAAATGGGACACGTAACACGCACGGGTGAGTGCGGGTTCGATAATGCATTAATTATATAAAAGAATTTCAATTATTTAATAGTGTAAGTGGGTCGTTTTAAAGTAATAATATTTAATTAAGATTTGATTAAAATTTCAAAAGTTATTAAAGTTTGGTGGGGGTAAAAAGACAAATGAAAATATTTAGGTTTTAGTTTAAGTCAATAAAGTAAAAAAAAGTATTTAAACTTTAGTATTTTCTCATTTAAATAAAGAAAAATAATTAAAGTTTAGGCTTGTAATGATTACAAGCCTTAAATTTGTTTTTGGCCTTTTGGGCGCCCATGTACGCCCATGGACGCCCACCTTTTTCTCCCAAAGGCACATGTACGCCAACCTTAATACTCATAAGCGCTCATTAGCGACCATGTATTTACGGAAAACGCGACTGTTGTTCAAACTAAAGGGGTGCCAACCAACGCCTAAGGACGCTAGCCTCAACTTCCTAAGCGCCCTATGAAGTGCGGCTAATTGAGAGTGTTTGTAATGCAATTTTCTTAATTTCAAACGATTTCTACGTATATTTATTCAATAATAATTCAACGAAATACACATATACACTACGATTAAGCATGCTTTTACGATCAAACACGAATGAAACACAAATCAACGACAAACAGGGTGTATTACCTACCTCTGTTCGAACCGTTCTTCTCCTTCTTCCCTTGACCAGTAGCTTCTTCTCCTCTTCTTAGACACGAAACGCTCCGGGGATGACGAGAAACCAGAAATCCACTCGCTTGCTCTCTTCCTCCTTCTTCCCTTCCCTTTCTCGGTCTTGCCCTTTCTCTCTCGTTTTTCTCTTCAGCCGCTAGATACCCCCAAAAAAGCCAAATACGATCAGTCCCCAATCAAATATAGAAGCCCTATTTTATTCTTAATGATCCCACACATCTCTCTTTACCATCAAGTTCAATACCTATGCACCAATCAAATTTGATAAGGACCTTTAATCCACACTTACCTCAATATCTTGCGATCCAACGGTCCGATTTGCACCAAACTCCCAATCTCCACTATCCACGTGATCATCTATAATTATAATTAAAATCCCTCAATAAAATTTCTCATCTCCTCAACTGAGGGTTCCGATTCGACTATAATTGCCATTATGCCCTTATTCCACTTTTTAAGCTATAAATATCGTTGTTAATAGGCAATCTAACCCCAACTTAAATCTATCATCATTACTCAAGTATAATAATAATTTAATTAATATATTTAATTATTTACCGATGATTAATATGAATTAACCAAAATACCCTTCTATTGATATTTTCACATCTACGCATTCAATTTCTTCCAAAATTTCTAAATTTATTCTCTAATTTATTTGACAAATTTATTGACATTCAAAAAATTTATATTTAATTATTATTTATTTATTTGCTGAAAATTCGGGGTTTTACAGGCAATCACTTGGTCTTGACTAAAGATGGTTTCGGGATCGGCTGCTCATAACCCTATAGCCGTAATCGGAGTATAGGATTAGAAGTCAGGGGCGTTCGCAACCTTCTTGCCAGTGGCAGGGTCTTTACCTTAACGAGAGTAATTAGTAGCCAGTAGTGTCACTGCGACAGGAAGCAGTGAGAGAAGTCCTAAATTATCCTTTCCTGCTACAGTTTGGGTGTAGGAGATTGGATAGTGATCACGGATGATCAAGTTATAATCAAAATAACCGGTTGCGATTGAGTGGATGTTGTTTTCGAGCTCTTCGAGTTTGTGCTTTTTATAGCCTGACTCTAACGGTTGCCACCGGCCCACGATTGCATGATCTCTGCTTCTGTTCTGGTAGTTATTTATCGGTTGCTTCTTATCCATGGGAGGTAACTTCTTTGCCATGTTCATAAACCAATAACTTCCTCATCCATCGTTGCCCATCTTCAACGGTCGATTTCATGTTGATGGTGACGTTACCCTTTAAAAATATGAGAATGATTGTCGTATGTGGTTACATGGCTCCAGTTAAGTATCTGGCCTACGTGTACTGACGTGATCTATTTGGTTGAGTTAGGCCATGTTGGTGCCACGTGGCCCTTCCTCATTCGTCGGTCCATGGAGGGTGTAAACAATTGGTGTCCTCAATTTTGTAGGTTGAAAGATCTATATGTACTTTAGTTTTATCCATTCAAAGAAATTTTGAGCATCATTATTTATTCTAAATATTAGGCATCATTCTTTAATTGTTTGTTACATCATATTCCTTTGCAATTGTACAATTTGTTTCTAACAAGTAACAACTTCTTGTTTATTTTGAAATTGATCAAGAAAATGTTTTTCTTGTAAATTTGTAATATATTAGTTTCTATCTAGGTTTTGTAAAGTAGCTCCAAATTTTGTTTTGAATTGATTTCCTGTATTTTATGCTGTTACATTTCCCAAGGAACAGAGCATCGAGGGGCACCCATACAGTTTGGAATACCTGTGTGTAAGCACATCATTTTTACGCTCCCATAAGAGCTGGAAATGCAAAACTCGGCTAAAAAGTCAAACCCTAAGGGGTCGAAATTTGACCTTTTGATCAAGTGATAATTGGCCACCTTGCTTTATCTCAATGGATAGAGAATCCTGACACGAGTCCAACGCAACTAAGTTTGCTGGAATCGGAGTCCGAATGAAGGTTCTGTGGGCCGGTCAAACTTGAGGGTGAGCCGAAAGTTGACTTTTTTCGAACCCCGTGCCAGGTGCTTAGCTCTACTTCATTGGATAGAGGGCTCCGATATGAGTTCAACGCAATTGAGTTTGCCCAAATCGGAGTTCGGATGAAGGAGATATGAGCTATCGAAGTTTCCGAGTAGCAAAACCAGAAACTGCACACGTGGCGCAGGAACTGCACACGTGGCAGCCAACGCAGCAAAATATCTCAGGGACTAAATCTTAAATAACAAAAAATCACTAAAAATCTCAGGGACTAAACCAAAATTCGCAGGGGCAATCCGTAGATATCCAAAAGTGTCAAATCGGTCAAGTCGAAGGGCAAATCCGTAATTTTTTTATTTGTATCCGGTCAAATATATCGGATACACATAGGTTTGTGTATAACCAACATCAAATGTCGGATACAAAAATCTGCTCGGCGAGATTCGCGCCGATTCCCCGACAAATTCGTGGCGGCATTAAATTTTTGAAATAATTTTGTTTGTATCTGATATTGTATGCCGGATACAAAGGAGGTTCAGTGTATCCGACATTAAATGCCGGATACAAAGGACATGTAGTGTATCCGACATTTAATGCCGGATACATTAAGTTTGCCTATAAAAGCACAGCAGCCACCTCTGGCCGGGGGTTGGCTTCCTTTGCTGTTTCTCAGCTTCCTTCCAGCACTTGTTCCCACCTGAACCTTGCCTCCTTCAACCCCCTTTGCCCCCCCATAGCCCCCACAACACCACTCCAAGGCACTTCACCCTCCTCCCACCTTCCTTCTCATCACTTGCACCCCAACATAAGAAGTAGCCACTGCTGTTGCTGTCAAGGAGGAAGGTCTCCAGCTGCTGTACCACCTCAAGGGAACATCTTCACCTTGCTCAAGGGTTCAAGAACCCCCAGGTAATGTTCTCCATTAGATTCTACCTTACATATATGAAAATGGTGTTTTTCTAAGCAAGTTGATGAGCATGTTTTCTTTCTTGTTGTAAATCTGTTATAAGTGCTTGCATGGCATGAGTTTGCCCTTCATTTTATCACATGGAGGTCTCTAAAGGTGAGAGAGACCCCATGCACAACCCCTGAAAATATGGGAGCATCGGCCACACCATTGGAAGCCAACAAGGTTGCTATTTTGGGAATCCTCGGGGATTCAGTAGGGAGGAGCTTGTTCCTCCATGATTCATCCAATGTATCCCTACGTAAACCCCCCCTTCTCTTCCCCTTCTCTGAATGTTCGTTAGGTTTAACCATGAGTCTTAGGACCAGACATTGCTAAGATGTGTAGGAAATGCATGTTGGATTATGGTTTTTTTATTATTGTTCTTCTCACATGTGTATGGTTCTTTTTTTTTCTCTTTTTGCTGTTTTTTTTTTTGTTTCTCGCATGCATGTGGATTTGTGGTTTTCGGTAACCACTTTCTTATTGATCTTTTGCTGGAAAATGTCATCACATGAGGAGGCATGCCAATGCCATGTTCTCTTTATTTCTCTAAGCCTGTTGTTTCCTTTTTGAGTATATGTATGCGAGCATGTTTCCACCATCCTTTTAGGCTACAGGCTTAGCTCACCTGAGCAGCTGCCGGGAGCAGCAACAGCACTCCCATCCTTGGCATGCCTCTCCCATACATGATAGGCTTGGTAAATCCTCATGTGCAAGTGCTGTCTTTTTATTTTATTAAAACCAAGCATGCTGCCGGGTTGTGTGCTTCCTTGGCCTTTAGGAAGTTGGTGGTCTTAAGTGTCAAAATATGATCCCCGCTCCCCTATATGATCTGCTGTTCCGGGGGTCGAATGCATGCTCCCCCATCCACTTGAAGTGTTCCCCATAGGCTGCTGCTGGGGACAGCAGTGGGCCTTGATGCCATTGCTGTTCCCAGCAAGTTTTCCAATCCCAAGTAGCCCCTCTCATGCTCCTTTCTTGTTGATATAAAGTGTTAGCTGGTTAGGAAGAAGGCCTAGGTAGGTTCAGGTTTGAGTTGTATGTTATTATGTATATAATCCTTGAAGAGCATGTGCTGGCCGTAGCCTTGCTCTGGGCTTTCTTATTTCCTTGTTTATTTGCTTGCTACAGTCATTAGGTAGGCTTGCATATTCCTTTTACCCTTAATAGGTTGTTGTTTTGGGTTAATAGATATGATCCCCAAAGCCACCCCCCATGCACCCTTCACTCATTTAGCAATGTTGCAATCTTTGAATATTAGCTGCTATCTTTTTCATTGTTGTTGTTCCATGCCTATGCAATGTGGGTTTATGGGATCATTTTGTTTAGTTTGAGATACATGCTTGCTGTAGCTCTAATGGTTGGTTGACTAGTGATGTGAAGCCATAAAATTTGCGGTGCTAAGCCCCCCATCTCATTGCTATTGGTTGTTGGAAAGAAGCGGAGCAGCAGGCCCATGCACCATGGCCAGCTTCCTTGCCTAGCTAGGAGACCCAAAAAGAAGCCAAGTGGATGAACCCCAAAACCTGAACTAGTGTGGGCCCACTTAGGGGCCCACATGATTTGTAGAAGGTCCTAGGAAGCCCAAAAGAAACATCCCAAGGCCAAAACCCCGAAAACAGGCCTTTTGAGGGTGATCCGGCAACTCAGGCCGGATCGCCTATAGCCTGTGTGTATCCGGCAACTAAGGCCGGATACACACAGAAATGTCATTTTTTGTGTCTTCTTGATCCTTGGCCAAATTTTGTGATGATTTTTACCAAACCAAGCAAACCAGTAGGGTATCCGGGTCACCCGGAAACCCAACTTGGGACCTGGACCGCCGGTCCAACTTAGAATATTAATGGGCCTTCCAACAGGGCCCACCAAGCCCGACAAACCCCGAAGCATGAAAAATAAGCAACTTAAGCAATCTACTCCAACCGGGCGGGCCAAACTTAATGCGGCCCATCCGAACTTGATACATGAGATGTGTGGTTTGGCCGAGACCCAGGGCAAGGGCCTATCGGGCCTACCAAAGCCCACTAACCAAACCAAGTGAGGGTTTAACCCTAGACTCCAAATAACTGGGCTTTCAAGCCCAAACCTGGATCACGGGCCCCAAGGCCAGTGACTAGCCCATTCTTGGCAAAGCTAAATAAAATAAATCCAAAACACCCTTGGCAACCATCATGGGGGCCCACCCTGGGGGCCCGCCAACCGATGCAGACCAATCTTTTGCATGAAAATCACCTAATATACCAACTTAAACAATTAAGTAAAAAAATCAATTCACTAACCTAAGCCCAAAGGGCCTCCTAGGACTAGACAGAGGCCCACCAAGGGTACATGGGCTTAACCAAGCCCGCCAAGGACACCGTGGGCCGTCCAACGGGGCCCACCCAATCTGGCTCAGATCGCCTAAATTAAGCAAGATAAAATCAATTAAAGGGACCCACACCACTCAGGAGGTCCCGACAGACTTAACCCAATTGCATGTCGGATTGGGAATCGGGTGAGACCAAGTAAGCTGACTCAAACCAGGGAACCCACGGGACCCGTCATCCGACGGGGTGGACTGGGGTGTCTACGGACTTCCCCAGACCATAACCGAGACCCCGACTTAGAATCTCAAAGCTGCAAACCAAGGCTCAAAATAGACAAACTTAGGCACCCAGTTGTCTGCCTGCATCCCGTCAGGCGGGGGCGACTCCGAACTTTCCCGTACCGCGTTTCCGACGCGCGCACACTGTGATTATATTGCTACAAAACAGATAGATTCGTAAAGATTTTTCTTGATCTGAGTGTGTAAACAAATCTATATATCTGTATAATATTTTTTTAAACAGGCATATCCATACATGCAAAAACATATCATACATACATACATGAATATATAAAATCGTCAAATACATAGGTGCATGTTTTTATGTTTATGTATATGAGCGTTGAATACTACTTACTTCTGTAAGCATATTCCTTTTTTAGTCTGAAATTGAATTACTAAGCAAATAACTCTGTGATAACAATGAATCTGCCAAGGTTAGTATTGCATTTTCTTGGCTTTATAATACTGATTTCACATTATAATGATATTTATAGCGTAACTGTTTACACCCTATATGACCAACGAATAAGAAAAGGGCACGTGGTGCCTATGTGGCTTATTTAGGCCATGGCATCAAAGCACGTAGGCCTTGCACAGTTGGTTAGGCCGCGTCAGCATGAACACAGAACCAAGAATACAGTTTGAAATGTTTACACCCGCCGTAGCCCGGTGGTAGTGTTTTACGGTCACGTATATATTTTGACCGATTTGTGTCCTACCACATACGGGTCAAGTGAAACCCATGTTTACACCCACCGTAACCCGGTGAAATCAGAGTAAACAGGGGTCTAAGTATAATATATATATATATTTATTGGGTAAACGATGGTGAATGATTTTGCCATTAAAGCCATTAAATGAGTTACCATGGCATGTGCTACTTTATTGGGTTTGAGGAAAATTGTTGGACGCTTGATCAAACCCATAATACTTTTATTTGATAAAAGGTATGTTTAGTTGCCTTTTATTTATGAAAAGGTGCATTTAACCAATTATGCCTTTTGGCCGATTACGGCTCATTGAAGATACTCCGGTAATTCTCTAAAGACATGGAGAGTGGGGTCCCCCACTTTCTAAAAACATGGAGTGGTTATATAAGGTGGGTTCAATTTCCTAAAAGTGGGTCGTTGAGAGATTTTGTGGTAAAGCAAAACGGACCTGCAGACCTGGGAAAGGGGTTCCTCAAAGATCGTGCAAGAATGGGACGTTGAGCAACCGTCAATGATCGGCTATAAAAGGCATAAACTTCAAAGAACTCATGGACACAATCCACCCAACCGCAACCGGTTATTATATTATTTTGATCATTCGTGATCCTTTATCCCCTCTAATACAGAAGGATAAACTAGGACCTCTCTCACTGCTTCCAGTCGCAGTGACATCTTCGACCCCTCTTTACTCCGATTAACACCAGAATCCTGCCACCGGAGAGTAAGTTGAGGCCGCCCCTGACTCGCAGTTCTGTGTTTACAGAATCCCGAGCAGCCGGTCCCGAGACTCGCTCTGATCACACCAGGTGACTTGTGTATTTTCGGGTAAGCAGCAATCCAAGGTGAACCCCCTGAATTGACTTTGCAAGCAGCCGCCCCCTTCCTCCTGCGCTTATACCCGATTACGGCTATAAGACCAGGACAGGCCGGTCCTGCAAGCCCTGTCGGTTTTCTTTTGTACTTTTTGTTTCCATTTTGAGGATTATCTGTTGTTGCTATCGGCTCGTCGGCCGATTTTATAATAAAAGGATTTGTGTGCCATTAGTTGCTTTCACTTTCAAACACTTACAAGAACCCAAACGAAGACCGGACCCCTAGTCTTCATATCATCGCCTGACCCGTTTTATTACAGGTGACTTGCAGTACGACTGGACCGATTCCGGTTGAGATTCGGAACAGGTGCCCGGGGTCAGGGTTCGACCCGAAATCATTTGTATCAAACAATACTGGCACGCCCTCGTAGAGACACATCATCACCTTCGACACGTATCCACACCGGCCCAATTTCGGAGCAACATCCTTTTTTGGCACGCCCGGTGGGACCATTAGTCTTTGAAAGAGCACTAATGGCGGCAAGAAGAAGTACTCGGCATGCTGAAAACGTAATGCTAGAGGAACCTGCCGAATCTCAAGAAAATCCTCTTTATGTTTCAGAAGTTCCTGAAAAAGGACCTTCAAGTTCTCAGCCGAATCTAAATGAACGGCTGATCCAGGCCATACAAGGTCTTAGCCACCATTCGGGGCCAAGACCCTATATTGGCAGAATATTTTATATTATCTTGTTTGCCATAACATTCGGGGGGCAAGACAAGGTAAACTGTAGCCATTCGGCCAGTTTACAATTCACGTAACGTCTAGATGTTACGTAAATCGGTCATAAACAAACGACCGATTTACGTAATGCAAGCGGCCATGATTACTTAAAAAAATTAAAAAATAGTCATTGGCTATATGTTTCATTAAAGAAAAATGTATTTTCGACCGATTACAGATCGTTAAAGTTACTTCATTTGATAAAAGGTATTTCAACGGACTTTTATTTAAGAAAAAATACCTTTGGCCATAATGATTACGGGCCATTAAAGCTATTTTATTTGTTAAGAGGTGTGTCTGATACCTTTTATTTAAGAAAAAGGCCATTGGATAAAAGGTATTTCAACGGCCTTTTATTTAAGAAAAAATACCTTTGGCCGCAATGATTACGGGCCATTAAAGTTATTTTATTTGTTAAGAGGTGTGTCTGATGCCTTTTATTTGAGAAAAAGGTACTTTCGGCCGATTACGGTCGTTAAAGCTTCTTCATTTGATAAAAGGTATTTTAATTGCCTTTTATTTAAGAAAAAATACTTTTGGCCGTAATGATACAGGCCATTAAAGTTATTTTATTTGACAAAAGGTGTTTCAGTTGCCTTTTATTTAAGAAAAGGGGATTTTTGGGCCGATTTCTAAGTTGTTAAAGAAACTTACGGCCAATTCCATGGGTATTGTGCGTTGGCCACCCTTTAAAAATTTTGACCGACTCTCATCTTATCACCTATGGCTACGGGTTAAGTGAGACCCATCATAGGGTTGGTCCCATAACAAATATATACTTTCTCATCATGTCTCACTGCAGCAACGTAATAGACCCGCCGTAGCCCGGCGGTTGAATTGAAATGTTATGTAGCTACAGGTGTTCCTCAATTTTGGGAAGTGGGGTTTGTTAAGAAACCCACCACTACGTGGGAGGTTAGCCACAAGGAAGAACTCACTAAAAGAACATGGGAAGTGGGGTCTCCCATTTTCTAAAAACATGGGTGGTTTATGTAAGGTGTGGTTCAACTTCCTAAAAGCAGATCGTCAATTTCTACAGATTTTACATCAAACAGCCACCACCAAAGTGGCTCTCATCCATAGCGCCATAGAATTGGGGGAAGGACCTTGGAGGACAAACCCCAATCCTTTTAGCAATTGCTGGATCAGAAGTCCTCACATCCACAGGCGGCCGAGTCGTATCTGAACCACAACTCGTTTGGTTTTGCGTACGAACGGCGCCGGGGTCAAAAGCTTCTGACTCCTTCTTTGCATCGGCACCGATGTTGGTACGCCCGCGCACTCACACGTCCCGGTGCCAAGCCGGAAATGATGGCAACAGACCCATAGCATTGAAGAGGATGAGGTGTATAAGGATGATCAGACTGATTTCAAAAAAGTCAAAGACTACAACATGCATTAATTGCTGTGTCGGCATTTACTTTTTTCATTTGCGCCATAAATTCATGGCCATGAATTCGTTGTTCTCATGATTACATCTCTTGATGCCCCGTGGCTGTCACTTTATATCAAGTGGCCATGATTTGGTAAAATCAAGATAAAGCAGGCCTTTTTTGCCGTAATACTGAAGTAATTAAAAAATGGTCATCTGGCCATTTATTACTTAGAAAAGAAGGAACTGAAAAGGTCCTTAAAATACCATTGGATCGGTCAACACCTGATTGACCAGAACTTGATTACGGTATAAGCTTTGCTACCGACGAAGTGCCGATTATTATGGCCAATTGTGTGCTCTTACAAGTCTCATGAGGAAAACTTCCATCCGTGGACCAACGGCAAAACTCCATGATGGTAGCAGCTTCAACCGGCATACCGATTGAAATAACCCACTTGGAGTAAAACCAGATGGACGCTTGGTGACACATAAGCATTTGAACCTAAGTATCCTGATTGCCTCCATCATCTTGAGCACTCGAGGCTTATTCACGAATCAATTTTGTGGGACAAGAAGATCCTAGGTCCTATTTAGAGTGTCGAACCACTCGGAGTCCCAATTTTGCAGGACAAGAAGCTTCCTGGTCCTACTGGGAAGCGGCACAGTATTTGGTACCAAGATGTTCTTGGTAATCTTCGTGCACTGATTTCCAAGATTCGGGAATTCAGGCAGAGGGTTGCATCATGGTCAAATGACCATCAAAATTATTCATGGCCTCTCATGGCCATGATTTGTTACAAAAGTTTTATGGCCGAGTGGCCATAATCCATTAAAACAATTCACGACCAGGGGCAAAACGGTCATCTTGTTTGCAGATCAGCCGCATATTTTGTTTAAAAACAATAAAATCGGCCGCATGATTCTTTAAAAGGGATATGCTTTTTCGGCCGTGATTATATAAATAATGAATAAATGGTCATGGCCGCGTGTTTATGGTAAAAGCAGTCATTTTCGGCTTTAAAAGCACCATGATTATGCAAATAATTACAAAATGGTCATTTGACCATAATTGTTTATCAAAAAGTAAAACCGGCCGACTTCACATTCATTACAAAAAAAAGTCAGGCCACGTGATTCAAATCAGTAATATTTTTTGTTTTTACAAAATGGTCATCTGACCATAATTGTTTAACAAAAAAATGAAACCGGGAACGTTGTTTTACAAAGTGGTCATATTGCTACAATTTTTAACAAAATTTGGCTGAAAAGGCCATGAAATTTTTGGCCAATTCACATGGCCATGTTATTTTTCGGTTAAAATAAACTTTTGGCCGTCTTACCTACGGGTCAAGTGAGACCCATCATAAGGCTGGTCCCATGGCAAATGTTTTATCATTTCCTCATCGCGTCTTACTGCAGCAACGTAATGAGTAAGTAAGGGGGGCAATGTTTACACCCTATATGACCAAAAAATAAGAAAAGGGCACGTGGTGCCTATTTGGCTTATTTAGGCCATGGCATCAAAGCACGTAGGCCTTGCACAGTTGGTTAGGCCACGTCAGCATGAACACAGAACCAAGAATACAGTTCGAAATGTTTACACCCGCCGTAGCCCGGTGGTAGTGTTTTACGGTCACTTATATATTTTGACCGATTTGTGTCCTACCACATACGGGTCAAGTGAAACCCATGTTTACACCCACCGTAACCCGGTGAAATCAGAGTAAACAGGGGTCTAAGTATAATATATATTTATTGGGTAAACGATGGTGAATGATTTTGCCATTAAAGCCATTAAATGAGTTATCATGGCATGTGCTACTTTATTGGGTTTGAGGAAAATTGTTGGACACTTGATCAAACCCATGATACTTTAATTTGATAAAAGGTATGTTTAGTTGCCTTTTATTTATGAAAAGGTGCATTTAACCAATTATGCCTTTTGGCCGATTACGGCTCATTGAAGATACTCCGGTAATTCTCTAAAGACGTGGAGAGTGGGGTCCCCCACTTTCTAAAAACATGGAGTGGTTATATAAGGTGGGTTCAACTTCCTAAAAGTGGGTAGTTGAGAGATTTTGTGGTAAAGCAAAACGGACCTGCAGACCTGGGAAAGGGGTTCCTCAAAGATCGTGCAAGAATGGGACGTTGAACAACCGTCAATGATCGGCTATAAAAAGCATAAACTTCAAAGAACTCAAGGACACAATCCACCTAACCGCAACCGGTTATTATATTATTTTGATCATCCGTGATCCTTTATCCCCTCTAATACAGAAGGATAAACTAGGACCTCTCTCATTGCTTCCAGTCGCAGTGACATCTTCGACCCCTCTTTACTCCGATTAACACCAGAATCCTGCCACCGGAGAGTAAGTTGAGGCCGCCCCTGACTCGCAGTTCTGTGTTTACAGAATCCCGAGCAGCCGGTCCCGAGACTCGCTCTGATCACGCCAGGTGACTTGTGTATTTTCGGGTAAGCAGCAATCCAAGGTGAACCCCCTGAATTGACTTTGCAAGCAGCCGCCCCCTTCCTCCTGCGCTTATACCCGATTACGGCTATAAGACCAGGACAGGCCGGTCCTGCAAGCCCTGTCGGTTTTCTTTTGTACTTTTTGTTTCCATTTTGAGGATTATCTGTTGTCACTATCGACTCGTCGGCCGATTTTATAATAAAAGGATTTGTGTGCCATTAGTTGCTTTCGCTTTCAAACACTTACAAGAACCCCAAACGACCGGACCCCTAGTCTTCATATCATCGCCTGACCCGTTTTATTACAGGTGACTTGCAGTACAACTGGACTGATTCCGGTTCAGATTCGGAACAGGTGCCCGGGGTCAGGGTTCGACCCGAAATCATTTGTATCAAACGATACTGGCACGCCCGCGTAGAGACACATCATCACTTTCGACACGTGTCCACACCGGCCCAATTTCGGAGCAACAGTAACTTTAAGGAAGGAAATGATAAACTGAATCATGGCCCTTATCTCTTACATGTATGCTGTTTGATTTGAAAAAATATATAAGGTTTTGTTCAGTTTGGTCTAATCAAGGCATCAACCAAAGACCAAAAGGAATTAAAATATATATATAGTTATGTTTGATTTAAAAACAATATAAATAAGTTAGGAGCTTTTGTTAAGTTCGGTTAATTTAATTGGACATCAACCGAAAACTGAATTGACTTAATTCTAATTATTGATTTTGGAACAAAAAATCGAAACAAGTGTAACGAAAACCCAGTTGTTGAGCACCACTGCACCCACCTTAGTGATATTTGAACCGTAGGTTTGAAAGGTTAGGCGCGTATTCTTGTTGTAAATGTGACGAGGTTTTTCTTACTCAAAATGCATGGACGAGTGCAGGGAAAGGTGCATAAGATGTGATGCTCATCCCAAAATTTTTTTAACCCTTTTAAAATCTCATTTTGCACAAAAGCAATGTCACAAAAGCCAAGTTTCATCTACACCATCGCGATTATTCTGTGATCTCTTACTTGCAGTGTAAATCCAAAATCCACAGGAGAACTGCTTGTTCTTGATTCATTGACGACATTTGGTCTATTCCATCGCGAGACGCTGGAAGTAACAGCTTGATGGTCCATCTCTTTTTGCCTTTCTCTGTATTTGATTGATTCACGAAGTTTGGTGCCCCGCCCCCCAGTAAACATGCTTCCATGAAGTCCCCGCCATGTCTGACGGTGATATTCCATCTACAAACAAATTTCAAGCTCCAGATACCCTAGAAACTAGTGATTGTAACAGCGATGTGAGGTCTGAACCTTCGAGTTCTTCGAATATCGTGGAGCCTGATGCCAATTTTGCGAGTTCTGATGCTTTGGCCAGAGGGATTTCTTCGACGCTCGGTGCTGTGATTACTGATTTCGATGGTCAAGCAGTAAATACTCTTAAAAGTCAGGATCAGCTCTCTTCCGCGCTTGATCGGCTTACGGGAGGTATTATTTTTCTCCGAATAGCTCAAGTGTTTTCGTTCTCTTTCTTTCTTTCTTTATTGTCTCCTCTCTCTCTCTCTCTCTCTCTCTCTCTCTTCTCCTTACAATTCGTGGTCTGTTACTGAACTGTAAATTCTGTTTTGAGGTTCTCTGTTATTAAGTTAATCCGTTGAGCTGGATTGATAATATTCAGGGAGTGGGGTTACCTGATACGCACTGCCACCGTGCATAAAAATGGCAAAGAACATGTCTATTGCCAGTCCACCCCTTCTAGGAACCTGCTTTGGTGGGACTTATAATGAGTTGTTGGAGTTGCCTGATGTACTTGTTTCTGTGAAAGATTTCACGTATAAATTGCAATATGGAGATGTCATGTTCTGTCTCAACTTGAATGTTCGAACTTCTTGCAATGGTTTAGCCTGAATTCTCTCCATTTGGTGCTGTTTTCTTGTTCTTATAAAAAAGTCATTGTTTTACAACCTCTTGTTTTTGATCATAAGTTCTTTCGATGATAGTGAATTGCTCTTTTGTTTTTGATGATCTATATGCAATTACTTTCCTCTGTTGCATTTTTCTTTTTAAGATGGCATGACTTTCTTCTGCTGCAAAATCCTTATGCTTTAAACACCAATGTCTAGATAAGAAATACAATTGCATGGTGGTCGGCAGAGGTCTATAAGTTAGATGATTATGGTTGTCCAATTTGTGTAAGTATCCTGGATGTGACACAATCAGTAGGTGGCGTGTTCCTTAGAACATCTGCTGTCTGTAGAGCACGTATCTTGCTAACTGGCTGACTTTTTCTCTGCTATATCCTTTTGTTCTACTTAATACTTTGACAAGAAATGGGAAAATTGCAGCTTCATGAGCTATATCTAGCCATAGAGTGACTGAAAGTTTGTAGCTTATCAACTTCCATAATCCATTGAACATATCTAGCCATGTTTAGAATTTTTTTTTGGATCGGTAATAAGGAAGGATTATATTAGTAGTAGAATAAATATACAAGGGTACACAAACTGTGTACCACCAAGAGAGCAAAAAAGCATCTCCCAAAGAGGGATAAGGGGCTGGAAAAAGGGAAAAAAAAACGAGCCTCCCAGAATCTCAGAGAAAAGTTTACAAGACAAGAAAGCTTCCAGATGAATACAAGGGAAGGATGAGATCTGGGATGTCCACCAAAACATTAGCTTTAACACCGTCGGTTCCAACTCCTCTGTTTTCTTCACCTTATTCTTGAAGATTCTCTGGTTTCTCTACCCCCAAATCACCCAACATATTGCCATTGGGACCATATTCCAAACATTTAGCATGTTAGACATCCCATTCTTCCAACTCCGGGACTTGATAACATAGCTTAGTTTTTTTGGGTGGACCCACGACAAGTCGAATTTCTTCAAAGTACCATTCCATACCTTGCTGGTCCTTGAGCAATGTAATAAAAGATGGTCAACAGTCTACTCTGAACATTTGCACGTAACACATATGTTAGGTATATACCAACCCTTACTTTGCAAATGATCCACTGTTAGGATCTTATCAAGATATGCTGTACATAGGAAAAAGCAAACCTTTGAGGGGATATGAATATGCCATAGCAGTCTAATCCGTCGGTGAGCCGTCCCTTTACAGGCCAAAAACTTGAAGGCTGATTTGACTGTGAACAAACCAGTCTTGTCCTCCATCCAAATTATAATGTCCTCATTCTGAGCCAAGTTGGAGCTATATAATATTTGCAACATCTCAAAATTCATCTCTAATTCCAGTCAAAAATATTTCTTCTAATTTCAATATTCCATACTGTATCTGAGCTGGACCAACAAAGATCATCACTTTCTCTAGATGTCCGATTTCTACTGATGTTGTATGAGGTAGGGAATTTATCTTTTAGACATCGATCACCACACCACTTGTCTTCCCAGAAATTAATTCTGTTTCCAGTACCAACTAAAAGTCTGCAACATTTCCTTATTTCGGGTACCATTTTCAGAATAGATCTCCACAAACTTACACCAAAAGTTAAGTGGGATGGGCTTGGAAACCAGTTTCCCAAACAGCTGCCATACTTGTGGCTTATTACTTCCTTCCATAAATTGCCTAACTCATTTCCAAACCTCCAGATCCACTTCTATAGGAGAGCTTTATTAAATAACAATAGAGACCTCATCCCAAGCCTCCTTATGATGCCTTGCAAACTTCCTTCCAAGCTACTAGATGATACTCGCCTTTGCATTGCGGCTCCTCCCATAAAAAATTCCTTTGTATTTGTTCTAGTCTCTTGGCAATGGATGCTGGGATCTTCAATATGGACATGAAGTATGTAGGGAGATTTACTATGGAGCTTTTCAAAAGTGTTAACTTTCCACCTTTAGATAATACACAACTCTTCCAAGATGCTAGCTTTCTCTCCATCCTTTCAACCACTGGTTCCCTAACCAAGGTTTTCTTATATGCTACATCTAAGGGCATCCCTAAATAAGAAGTATGGAGCCTCCCAGATTTGCATCCCAACACTTGGAATAAGATCAAAATATTTGTTTCCTCACCGATGCTGAAAAGAACACTTTTACCAAGAGTTACCTTTAGACTTGAGCATGCCTCAAAACATAGCAGAATCCTTTGAAGCATTACTAACTGTTTTGGGTTGAAGGATTGCAAAATAGCATGATATCATCCCCAAAGAGAAGGTGAGAGATGGATATCCTCTCTCCCTTAATTGGAACCCCCTCTATCAAGACAAATTCCGAAGCTCTGAAAATTAGGCGGCTGAGCAATTCCATGATTATTGTGAACGGAAGTGGAGATAGTGGATCCCCTTGGCGAAATTAACTGAAGATCCATTAACTAGGATTGAAATCGGAGCGTGGTGATACAAAAACTGATCCAACGCCTCCATCTGGCTCCAAAGCACATCCTCTGGGATAAGTAGAGTAAAAAATCCCAGTTCACATGGTCATATGCCTTTTGGAGGTCCAATTTACATAAAATCTTATTCCATCCCTCCTTCATACATGAATCAATACATTCACTTGCAATCAGCACCCTATCTAGCATTTGGGTGCCCTAAAACAAAAGCACTTTGTTAAGAAGATATAAGAGAAGGTAGCATTTATAAGTATAGAAGCCAACAACTTGACTAAGATTTTGTAAAAACTACCGACCAAGCTGATGGCCTAAAATCCTTCAAGTTACATGTGCCCTCCCACAAAAACACTTTATGGAGAAGATATCAGAGAAGGTATCACCTTTCTAAGTCTAGAAGCCAACAACTTGGCTAAGATTTTGTAAAAACTACCCACCAAGCTGATGGGTCTAAAATCCTTAAAGATACATGCACCATCTTTTTTAGGAATCAACGCTATGAAAGTTGCATTCAGGCTTTCCTTAGGTTTTGTTTGGAGCCTTGGATTTGGGGAGAAAAGAAAAGAAATCCCAAAAGGAAAAGAAAAGAAGAGAGAAGAAATGATACTATGTAATTTTCTACTATTTGGTTTGCCAGAGAAAACAAAGAAGAAAATTTTTTCGAAATCGTTTTCTACTGTTTGGTAGTTTATAGAGAAAATCAAAAGGAAATTGAAATAGTTTTTTTTTAATATTTTTTGCAGTTGGCCCTAGGGATGGAAATGGCGGGTTTGGGTCCCTATAGGGTTTAACTAAAACCAAACCCTAACCCACCCTATTGGGTTGGGAATTGGTCGGGTTGAGTTGACCTGTTTGCATAAAAAAAGTGAGCTGATGTATCAAATAACAATACATTTATTCGTTAAATATATATTTTAATATATGATATATATTTTAAAAAACTGTTTTAAACGTATAAATGACATTTTTTAAAGAGTGAGGTTTGATTGGTGGATTAGTCTAGTAAAAAAAAAAATTACAAACAATTCTAAGCATTACCAAAGTTGAATGGACTTCTTGAGCAATCAAGCATGAACTTGGGTACCCTTTCTAGCCACCTTTTTACTGGCACTAATTTTTTTAGGATTGGTGAAAAAACCTATCCCACGTCACACATTAGTCGTGTTGTCCCTTGGTTTTTTATGGTTGAAGTGACTCTTTAGTCCCAATTCCGTCCAACCATCAAAAGTTCCGAAAAACCACACACACCCAATCTCCAAGTAAGCCAAATGATGTTTCTCCTTCCCATTTCTTAATTTACCATTATTAATGGACACTGTCACTTGTGTTGTTGTATCTCTGGCACAAGACAGATGAGGTGCTACAACTTTCTCATCTTCATAAAACCTTCCCTGTATGCTCTGGCGTTGAAAAAACTTGCAATTCAAGCCCTGTTTTGTATGACACTCATAATCCAATAGACGAATCTACAAATCAAATGTCACATAAAATACCAACATATGCAATGAAATAAATAAATAACTAAAAAAATGTAGCAACTTCTGGAAAGGAAGCAAATCAAACCTCACTCTGGCATAAATACCAACATATACTATTGATCTTTAGCATCAGATATAACATCAAAGACCTAAATAATAAAAGTCTATCAATACTACAACTTACTAATAAGTCAAGCATTACCAACTACAAAACATATATTGTAGCAATAGTAGGATCCAAAAAACTTTATATCCAAGTTTGCATAGCTAAGTCATAAATTAGAGCCTAGGAAGAGTCATTAAAAAACAAGAATTTTAATTATGGCAAAGTAGAAGAGTTGCTGCCCATCTTCATCTCTAACCACTGCTTGCGTCGCTCTTGTGGGACTCCCATGAAAGATCTTGCTCTAATGATATCCCCTCCCCAGCAATATAGTCATACGCTCTCATTTGATAATCTTCTTCCAACCATTATAGTTTTGTCACTTCATTAAACAACAGTAGCAGCAGCCCACCTTCTCTTCCTTTCCCACTCGTCAATATTGTCCATCTACATATAACTAAATAAAAGATGACTTCATAAGACAAAATAGTATAAACAATAGTCAATTTAAGTAAGGGCTTTAATAATTGAGAAAAATTGGGGATAATAGACATGGTAACATATAAAGTCACATTTTATTTCCACTCCTCAAGGCTTATACAACAAATAAATTTTATTACAAGATACAAGAAACTTTAGGTACACAGACACAAACCAATATGCAAAGATTGCTTGTTGTTTAAAGATATTTCTTAACACATACAAATACAAAACTGTTCAATTTTTTCATCGTAAAAAAGAATTACAGGTAACTCTGAACTAGGGGTGCAACTCTAAGTCATGAGGTATCTTCACGTTAATCTTCACCTAGAAGGGTAAGACCTCTAAGTGAGATTATAAAACCCACAATTTATGTACTTTAGAACCTAAAAATTTGTAGTAGCATCAAAAGGATTTGGGCTCAAATTCTGCAACAAAGAAGAATTACTTGGAAATATTTTCACAAAAGCACGGACAATAGTCAAGTTTCAATTTCTAAGAAGCATGCTTGGAGTCTCATAAAAACAAATCAAGGAAGTGTATTGAAGCTTATGCAATTTTTGAGATTACATTAATGGACTTGGTTGCTGCATCTTGACTATGCAATAATCATTATCTTAGAAGTTGGAATTTTTAATGTAAATAAAATCTATTATTAGAATCCTATATGAACTCTTCATTGAAATTTGTATTCTAGAGTAGTAGTAAATCAAATAAAAAATTGAGATGAAAGTGCTCTAGAAAATCTCTATTACCATGTTTTCAATTAAGCTTGCTAATGATTACCAGGATAAGCCTTTGTCAAGGCTCCTACAATTGATACACTCAAAACTAGATGACAGCTCCTACTATTGTCAGAGTGGTTCAAAGACCCTGAAGCATATCTCTAGGAATTCAATTGCAATTGATGGATGATTTTATAAGTTACTGTCCATGCCTTCTCATGCATTATAAAACTTCAGCAAGACCTGTATTAAATTTCTACTCCAAAGAAAAAATGATAATAACACAAACAGATACATAGTGAATGTTTTTTCAACTCATATCTATATAATAAAACACATTAGAATTCAAATCAGTTATAAAATAGCTAATGACCAGTGACCACTCAGTTAAATTTCAGGACAAACACAAAAAATTCCATTCATTTATAGTGCTTTAAACATTCAGAATGCATCATTCTTTTAGTCATCTTAACGAATCAAGGACAAATAAACCTGATTCTTACTTTGGAACTGTAGACAATGTTTTGGATGCAGTTAAATAACTCCAAGAACATAATCGGCAATGTAGGACTTTGCCATGGTGCAATAACCATGGAGTTGAAGCCAATAAAGGTCCCAGGAGGTCTATGGAATGCAATGTAGTTATTGCACAAGAGGAACACATGGCTATAGGATTAACCCACTATGCGATGGACAGTGAAGTTTTTGGACACCAGTCAGATCAAAATACAAATGAGCTCTGTCCAGCTATCTTCCACCCACACCAAAACAGAAATAAATAATATAAGGAGAATATTTCTTCTATCACAAGATCATCTATTCATGATCCCTCAAGCAATCATAAAAAAATTAAGCTTGATGGCATCTTCACGAGGATAACAATTCAACTGTAGTTGCGGAAGATCCCTCCGCTTCATAAGGTAGCTAACTAAGCATATTAGAATTCACATGGTCAATAAAGTAGCTAATGAACTTTATTGTTTATGATGCATATGGTAGTAGATTCCTTTGCTTACTGTCAATAGGAAAAATTCAATGTAAAGGGAAATAAAGGACTGATAGAAATGGGACTTTTGTTTCCCACCATAAATCGCAGTAAAAAAACTGTCACAATAACAAACAAATATAATCGCAGTAAACAAACTGTCACAAAGGTTCTTCTCCAAATAAAGGACTGATCCCAATCTCCAAAAAAAAAAAAAAAACAATTGGGATGCCTTAGAAACAAATGTAATTGTGGTAAAAAAACTGTCACAATAAGAAGAGAAATCGTCTCATGTTGAAGTAAAAAAACTAGAAATCTTATAACTTTTTTTGAAAACCTGACGGCCTGCGTCAAAGAATTGTTGGAGAAGAACCCTTGCTTTGCTAGAGGGCTATCAATGATGGGGGTAGATGGAATCGCTAAGTGCCGAGGGTCTCGCTGTTGGAGGAGAAGTTTGCTTGGTTGTTGAGAGTGGCTGTTGATTGAGAGTTGAGAGTCTTGAGATTTGAGAGAGGGCTGTAGAGTTGAGAGCTGAGCCTGAAAGAGTGAGAGCTGCAGATGCATTCGCTGCCGATTCCGAGATGACAGAGATCCAAGTCAAGGAGAGCAAGCACAAAGAGCACGAAGAGTGCGAAGAGCCTTTCTTTGTGCGTTTCTGTCGAAGAGCCTGTGCTTTCTTTTCTCCCCAAATCTCTAGGTTTTTGGGGAGAAAATATTTTAAAGAGGGAAAGAAAATTTGGTAACCAAATTTCTTTCCATTTCCACCTCTTTTATGATTCTCAACTCTCACCAAACAGAGGAAAATACTTTTTGCTCCTTTTCTTTTCTTTTATCCCCAAATCCAAGGCTCCAAACACAGCCTTAAAGCAGCAGCAAGAGTAGAATTTTTGAAAAGCCTCCATGAAGTCCTTCTTTATGATTTGCCACAAGATTTGTAGAATGCTATGAAGAAGCCATCTGCGTCAGGCGCTTTGTTGCCATTGAGCTGAGAAATAACAACCTTAATCTCCTCCTCCGAAAAGGGGGCACTCCCAATTGTCTCGCTCATCCTCCGTTATTTTATTAAATTCTAATCCATCCAGCAACGGTCTAAATGGAGTTTCCTCAGAATACAGATTAGCAAAGAAAGTCGGAATTGTCTTCTTTATGTTGTCTTCCCCTTCAACGTCCAGCCCTCATTCTCCACATTAGCGATAGCATTTGCTTGGAATCTAGCATGTGCCATACGATGAAAAAAATCTGTGTTTTTATCTCTTGCTTTCAACCAAAGAGCACGTGACTTTTTGCGCTGGCTTATTTCTTGCAACTTTGCCCACATTTTGAAGTCCATCTTTAGGTTCTCTTAAAATCCACTGAGTTGGCAGCAAAACGTTTTTCTCTTCCTTACAGTCAAGAGACTTAATTTGCTCCAGTAGCTTCACCATTTGAACATCGACTTGCCCAAACTCGCTCCTATTCATTACTTTGATCTTGTCTTTCAAAGATTTAAGTTTCTGGCTGAAGATAAGTTGGAGGCAGAAATCAAAAGTATCATGGCTGAAGTTGGGGGATAAAAACACAAGGTTTTTTCACAAGATGGCCCTAGCAAGAGGAAGGAATAATTTCATTGACCATTTAGAAGTGGATGGCTTGCTACTTTTTGAGGAAAAGGAGATAAAGGAAGCGACATTGGCTTTCTATAAGGACCTTTTTACAGAAAAGGAAGAGGTAAGACTGCTCTTAGACGGGATGGAATTTGATTTTATCTCAGAAACACAGAGAAATGTTGGAGAGAAACCTAGAGGAGGAAGAAGTGCTGGAATCTGTCTATGAATAGGAAGGGGATAAAGCTCCCGGACCGGATGGATTTTCTATGTTATTTTTTAAGAAGTGTTGGTCATCCATTCGGGAGGATTTTATGAAGGCAGCTTCGGAGTTTTTTGATTCAGCAGTCCTTGAAAAAAGTTTGAATGCGACTTTCATTTCTCTCATCCCAAAGAAGGAAGGTGCTGCATCTTTGAGAGATTATAAGCCAATCAGTTTGGTGAGCAGCTTTTACAAAATAATCTCCAATGTGCTCTCAAAAAGATTACGAAAGGTTCTTCTAGACATTATAACTCCATCTCAAAATGCATTTGTGGGTGGGAGGCAAATCATTGATGCAGTCATGATAGTAAGCGAATGCGTGGATTCTATCCGAAGAGAGGGCGATAACTTGGTGATGTGCAAGTTGGATATTGAGAAAGCGTACGACCATGTCAATTGGAATTTTTTGTTGTATCTACTCTGGAGGATGGGTTTTAGAGCCAAGTGGTGTACTTGGATGGAAATTTGTATATCTTTAGCTTCCTTTTCAGTTTTGGTTAATGGAACGGCAGCTGGCTTCTTCCAATCTTCACGAGGTTTGAGGCAAGGAGACTCTCTATCCCCTCTATTATTCATAATAGTAATGGAGGCATTCAGCAGGCTAGTGAGGAAAGCAAGTGATTTGGGGCTGCTGGAGGGTGTGTGTTTTGATAGAGGGGACCTTCAGATCTCGCACTTGTTGTTTGCAAATGATGCAATGATTTTTTGTGGAGCCCAAGCTTCTCAGATTCTCATAAATTCCAACTCTATCCACCAATATCCTGATGACACAACTCAGAAATGCATCCTTGAGGTGAATCTGTGATGTTACAGAGATCTGGAGATCTGGTCCTTGGTGATCCATATTTGCACTGTAACTCTTCCCAAAAACTTTATGCTATCCGCCTATCCCCTTTGCCCAATACAAATCGCAGACTGAGTGAAAGCTTCATAGAGAACTTACTTATAGGTCTACAAAGACTACACCCCACATGACCATTAACTTGAGATGGAACCCAATCAATAAGATTATATCTATACTTTGTTGCAATCAGGCTTCTCCACAAGCTGGAGATTTCCTTCCCATACCGCCAACACCACTTGGATAAAAGTGAATGATTAAAGAGATGCAGATATTTGATGCCCAACCCACCTTCTTTCTTATCTCTACAAACATCCTCCCACCCAACTAGGTGATACCTACGAGCTTCATCCCAACCATTCCATAGGAAATTTCTTTGAATTCTTTCTAGCCTTTCCAGAACTGAAACCAAGGCAAGCAAGGAGGAAAGCATATAAGTAGGAAGATTTGCCAGAGAATTTTTAATGAGAGTCAGCTTTCCTCATCTAGATAAGAAGTTACTTTTCCAAGAAGCCAACTTTCTTTGCATGCGGGTAATAACTGGTTCTCAAACCAATTTGGTTTAAAAGAAGCCCTGATTAGGATGCCAAGATAGGTAGTTAGAAGAGAACCTAGGCGACAGCCTGGAATAGTGCAAGAAACACTTGCTTCTGTGCACATTAAAAATCTCATTCTTTTGCAAATTCAACTTCAAACCTGAAGTGGCTTCAAAGCAGGTAAATAGAGATCTAATGATTAGAATTTAAGAGGTTTGAGCTGTGCAGAAAATAACTGCATCATGAGCAAAAAGTAAATGGGAAATAACTAAATGGCCCTCTCCAAATGAGACTTCTTGTAACAAGACAAGTGTTCCTGCTCTGTCTGTAAGTTGGCAAAAAGCCTCCATGATAATGATGAATAGTAAGGGAGAAAGAGGATCTCCTTGCCTCAATCCTCTAGAAGACCTAAAGGGACCCACAACAACGCTGTTAATAAGGATAGAGCAGGAAGCTGAAGATAATACAAAAAAGACATCTACCTCCTCCATTGGGACCAAACCCCATACGTCGAAGAAAATATCTCAAAAAATCCCTATTTACATGGGTCATAAGCCTTTTTGATATCCAATTTTCACATTAATTTCTCCTGCCCACTTTTTTGGATTGAGTCTCTACATTTGCTAGCTATCATGACCATATCCAGAATTTGTCTACTGCCCATGAACGCATTTTGGGATTGGGAGTAGAAGTACCCTTTATTATTAAATAATGAAAAACTTCCCTCTCTACATGCTCCATGCCTGTTACATATAGGCCAAATGTTCTGCTTTGATAGAATCCCCAAAGGCCATAGGACCTGGAAAGGCTAGGATGGTCTCCTCACCATTGTCCTCAGAACCTCCACGCACTCCCATGCTACTTGGGTTGCTTAAGGACCACCCATCAAAGCTCAACTTAACAAGCGCTTGTGGTGGGGGCCTCCAACAATCGGTAACTGATTAATTAAGGGGGGGGGGGGGGGGGGGGGGGGGGGGGGGGGGGTGGGGGATTGTGTGTTAAACAATTTTGTTACTAGCTTATGGGAAGAACCCTTATTGGGTATGATGACTCAGCCTAGGGATCCATGTCACCTTGGGGAGCTACGGTGGTAGCTTTTTTCCTCCAAGAGTTCGGAGCAAGAAAGCCCCCGCAGGGATGGAATATTCCGAATCATAAATATAGTGACTCCAATGATAATTTGGGACTTTAAATCTGAACAAGACCAATGGTTCTCATGCTTCTTCAGTCTCAGGGGACGTAGGCAGTGATGCACCTGACGGCTAGAGCAAAAGATCTGATGGAATTTGTTGAAGGTAGAATCTTATTGTGCCAGATGGTTCAGATTTCTTAAGCAATAGCTCAAGTCAACCAGACAGAGTTACAATCTGGCAATAAATTACCTCCCATTCCAAATTTTGGTAAAAGTCTTGTGCAAGCTAACTCTCAGTCGAACAATAGATCAGTCCCCGAATCCTCAAAGTCCTGTATAGGATCATGTTCTATCACAAAATCAAAACTGTCGGGGCATCCCTATAGACAAAGTTGCTGAGAAGCTAATTTCCTGACCATATCTGATGCCAAACTGACAAGGAAAGTGGGATGACTTGCTGCTCAAGATGCAGCTGCAACTCTAATGTTGTCCACCAAACCTGACATCAGCATACAAGCATCATAAAAATTTCTTTATTCCTCTCCAACCAAATATGTCACATGATTGCCTGGAACAAATATCTGTGTAGTTGCCTCCCTCTCTGGTCCAAACCAAGGAATGCACATTGCAAGTATAGTTAGGCTAGGGTCCTCAAACATGACCCAACACACCCCAATACTCTGTATAAAGTTCAGTCTCAATGAACCGATACCCTGCACTGCAGTGTAGAAGCAAGTGATTTATTGTCTCACTATGCTGCCTGCAAAGAAAATAGATGCTGGGGGAGAGGTCTGGGACTTCCTTTTACCTTGAAGAACATCCATGGTGATTGCTTTGTATAAAAAATATTTGTGTAGTTGCCTCCCTCTCTGGTCCAAACCGAGGAATGTACATTGCAAGTATAGTTAGGCTAGGGTCCTCAAACATGACCCAACACACCCCAATACTCTGTATAAAGTTCAGTCTCAATGAACCGATAACCTGCACAGCACTGTAGAAGCAAGTGATCTACTGTCTCACTATGCTGCCTGCAAAGAAAATAGATGCTGGAGTAGAGGTCTGGGACTTCCTTTTACCTTGAAGAACATCCATGGTGTTTGCTTTGTATAAAAAAGGAGTCCATACTAAGGCAGTAAAATTTTAGGCGGGGAAAAGGAATCGTCGGCACAAACAGAATATTTGCAGCAAGGGTGTTCTATCATGACCAGAGGTTTTCCTGATGTGTATGCAATTTCTGTTTTCATGGGCCTTTTTTGTATTGTGTGTGTGATCCATGGGTTCTTCAGCTTGCTGCAGGAAGATTTTCATGGTGACCTGAATCTTATTGCATCTGCTTCCAATCCCTTGTATTATTGCATGATAACTAATATAGAACCATGCATACTTGAATTGGCAGAAATTTGGAGCTCAAAAGACTGAAACACAGAGGAATGATTAGTTTTTTGGTCTAGCTCAACAAATTTAAGATTGAAGATCTACTGAGGTGTTGATTTAAATTTGAGGGAAATTTCCTACTTTAAAAACAAAGGAAAATTGCTGTAAATTTTACTTTTCTGTAATTTCTTTCATAAATAGTTGTACTGGAAGTTTTGGTATAATGGAAATATTAACACGAAAAATATTGTTGTCTTTCTAAAAGGAAAATATCTAGGAGAATTTTTTTGAAATTTGAAAAACTCTAAATTCATGGATCTTATTGCAATTAAAGGTGATAATGAGCAGTGAATTAGATATCCTTTTGCAAAATGAACCTGAAATAAATGATTGAATGAGTGCATTAACTTCTTGACATCAAAGTGGGCCCCATAGAAGCAGTCAACAACATTATGGCAACAAAACAGTTCAACTTTTGGGAGGATGCAATCATTATTTGACTATATTGGTATGATCATTTTGAAGGTATCAAGCACTTAAAGAAAAAAGAGGAGAATATTTATAGAATTCTCCAAAGTTTATGGATGGTTGATGTATGGCCTGATGTTGGGGGCCCATGTATATTCAGTGTTGCACAAAGTGCACTGTCAACAGTAGTTGAAAATTAATGGCATGCTTAAATTATTACTTTATTTTGATTTGTAGGAGGAAGCTAAGATATAGAAGCAATCTATGGGCTGTCAAAAGCAAGATGGCAAATGATATGCTTGGTGTTGGATTTGTTTGGTACTTGAAAATTTTTGATTTAATTCTTGAGGATGTACTTGCTATTTGGATTTCACATCTTTCCATGCCCTTCTCATGTCAATATTCCCTTGATTTGAAGATTTTCCTAAATTTTTATGGAAACATGCTATCTCAATAAAATTTAAGCCATCTGTGTGGATGGAATTAGTGAATAATCAACTCAACTGATCACCTCCGAAAGAGAAGTGGGTTGCACTATCTCCTAATGTGTGTAAGCTTTATATGTGTCAAAGTAAAACTATAGATCATACTTTTATTCATCACAGGATGTCGGGAGACACTTGGACCATTTATTACTGTAGGTTGGAATAGGCTGGGTGATGCCGCTTAGACGTGTGGATTTATATCGTAAGATATATTGGGCTTAGAGGGGATGGACCATTTATTGGTTACTTTTCCATGCCATATTGTGACAACTACGGATAGAGAGGAACAAAAGAATCTTTGAGAGTGTTAAAAAGTCAACAAGGGCAGTGTTGAAAGCATAGTGGTGTCAACATCTTCTTGGATACTAGGGTATGAGAAATTTAGAGGTTCAGTGACGGATATGATAAGGAACTGGAAAGATGTCTGCCTTTCTTCGTCGCAGCATACCATGATCAAGGTGCAGTGGAAACCACCACATGAAGGTAAATTCAAACTACTTCGATAGATGTTCTTTTGGAAACCCAGGAATAACATTCCTGGTCTCATGGGGCAAGGGAGTTCCACTCATGCAGAAATTTTGGCACTGGTAATACATTTGAAAGAGGCTTAAGGATGTGCAGGTGGAAGGAATTCAGAAACTATTGTGAGATGGATGGATGGGGAGGAAATATGTTCTTGGCAACCGATTCACTGGTTATGTCAAGCTAAATCATTAGTTACTGCATCTAACCGTGTAGTCTGTGGGGCTAATGATGTGGAGGACTAGTTGAGCAAATGGTGGGGCTGGCTAGTTAGGCAAAGCAGGGGATAGAAAGCAAGAGGTTTTTTTTGTTTTTGTTTTTTGTTTTTTTCTGGTATTTTGTCAATGAATGAACTGTAGAAGTGGTGGCTATGCTTGAGATCCCACTTGTATAGAAGGCAATTGTTTATTTTTCTGGTTTGCTGTTTGGGACTGGTCTAGGACCAATCACAACATCTGCATATTCTCTCCATATTAATATAAATTTCACTACCAATAAGAAAAAAAAAAAAGGTTTCTCAAGGATTTACCAAATGGGTTGTCATTTATGATGTATGGAGTTTTAGAGGTTCTCTTTTGTGAATCATTCAGTGTCTTGGAAAAATCCAGCCCGAGCCTTGATGCTATCTGATGATTGTGTAGCTTAGGGAACTATTTTTGGAAGTGATCCCTGATGATTGTAGAATTAGTTATAATAGAACAGGTATGGAGGTTGATTATAGACTGTATCCTATTTTTATTTCAATTTCTTGAATAGATAGTCTACTTTTTATTTGCACAGAGGCTTTCATTTAATTTCTGTATATCCATGAGATGGATGTAGGACAATTTAAGACAAAGGATGAACTTCATGTACTGGTGGTCATGCCACTAGGGCTAACGAGCAGGCTTACTACTTGTGGCGGTGAAGCATTGTGTCATATTATTGAGAAACTTGTTGCTGTGTATGTAAATTTGTGTACGTGTGGTAAGTGTCAGCACAAGGATAACTTTTGAAAGATAACATAATTTATAGTTGGCAAAAAACGTTATCTCTATATCTAAAAGAATCTTATATATATATAGTCTTGAAAGCTATGGTTGCCTGGGGACCCTGGGGGGGGGGGGGGGGGGGGGGGGGGGGGGGTGGGTGTGGGTTGTGTGGTTGAAATGGTTTATTGGTTCTTTGTTTTCTCCGTTGATGGTGTTGAAACGAATCCAGAAGAAAAAGGGAGAATGTTTTTGTAGATTGGGCAACTAAATGTGACATTGGAAAGTTTTATAGTTCTCATTGTTGGGTGGCACTTGAAAAATGTGTGTGTGTGCAATATTTTTATAGATGTTAGGCTTCAGAATTTGGTGGTCTTGAACCTTTCCTTAGGTCATAAAAGATCATGTTGAAGCATCTTTCGATTCTCACACATAATTTCAATGATTTAACAAGATTCACTTGGAAAGTCTATTTAAAGTTTGTGGGCAACAAAGGAAAGAAATGGAAAAACTTATGAAGTCAAAGAAAATCTTTAGAAATTATATTGTGTTAAGCACTTAAGCTTTGTTTAAGTATTTTTTGTTTGTTTGTCTTTGTGTGTCTGTGGCATATGTGCATGAATGTGTGTGTGCACGTGTGTGTGTGTGTGTGTGTGTGTGTGCGCGCGTGTCTGTGCATGTGTATTTACTTTTATAAATTTATATATTTTTATATACATTGAACTTTGTGTTTGTGATTGTGTGCATGTGCATGTGTAAGGATGTTTATATAGTTGTATACATATACTGAGCTTCAGAATCAATTTGCAGCCTAGATATATTCTTTAATGTCAAGTTCAATGGATTAGCAAGATTCACTTGAAAATATATTTGAAGTAATGAAAATAAATGAAAAAAAGGAAAATTTATGAAGTTAAAAAACTTAGAAAGTAAAGGATCACATTGTAGGCTAGCTACATCCTTTAGGCTGTGTTTGGAGCTTTGGATTTGGGGAGAAAAGAAAAGAAAGCTAAAAGGAAAAGAAAAGAAAAATACTGATTTTCTTTCCTTTTCTGATGTTTAGATGAGATGAGAAATGAGAAGAAAAGAAAAATATATTTTAGTAAGATGATGGGTTGGGGTGGTGGTGCCGGGGTGGCGGCAGGTGGTGGTGGTGGTAAGCAGCAGTGGATGGTGGAGTTTGCGGGCGATGGTGGTGGCGGCTAGTGGTGGTGGTGGGCGGTGGTGGCACCTAGTGGTGGGTGGTGGTGGTGGGTGGTGGTTGGCAATAGTGGGTGGTGGTGGCAGGTGGTGGTGGGTGGTGGTGGGTGGTGGTGGTGGGTTGTGGTGGTGGTGGATGGTGCTAGTGGTGGGGTGGGTGGGTGGTGTGAATAGTGATAAGTGATGGTGAATTTTCTTTTTTTTAAAAATTCCTACCTTTTTGGAGAGAATTTTTTACATTAGAGAGAAAATTTGGAGAGAAAACCTCATTTTCCTTCATTTAAACCAAACAAGAGAAAAGAAAATTTTGGCATTTTCTTTTCTTTTCTCCCCAAATCCAGGGTTCCAAACACAGCCTTAGCGTTGTGTTCAATGAATTGATAAGATTCACTTGTTGGATCTAGTTGAAGTAAGGGAGAACAAAAGAAAGAAGAGAAAAAAGTTGCAGAATAAAAGAAAGTAGTGAAGATTCTTGCTGCTATTTTGTCTTCTCAGTATCAAACTTGAATGGAATCCCCAGAATGTACCTTGTTACATTAAAAGGTTCAGCTCTCTTGTGAGTTCAAGAATTTTCAGTCTATCATGAACTAATATTTTACCTAATGTTTTCATGCTTAGTAGCTAGCAGTTTGTATTAATTATCGTCTACTCATGAATTAAAAATTGACAAACCCAATCATTTCCTAGATGGCACAACTCTTGCCTGAAAAATTATCATATCAAATCATTGTTGTTAATGGAACCCCTAGATGCAGATACTTAAAAACCATGGATATAGTTTAGGGCTACTCTTAATGGTCTTACAACAAAATGTGCCAAAATTTCTTTTCATAAATGCCACTTAAATTTTTGAATATGTATGCTGTATATGAGTGGCTAATTTTTTAATATGTATGCTGTATATGAGTGGCTGGTTCATTGGTGTTATCTACATTATTGATCCATTTAAGTTCAAGATTTGGTATATTGAGATATTGGCTCTTCATCTTGTAGTCATGGTTAATAGAGTGCAATTTGTAATATTGATTTTGCTTCGTCATATCCGATTCCAGAGCTTGATCAACTACTAGAAGATGCACCCTTGCCTTTCATTATGCAACATGCAGCAAGAATCTCAGGTGTTCGGAAGAGAGTTTCTTCACTGAACTCACTTTTGAAATCAATACAACAGCGTATCGATAATATAGATCGAATGCTTTCTGCTGGGTTATTAAATGGTATCAAATTGTCCTCAATTAAGTAAATATTTCTGTTTTGATATCTAATGAAGAAATCATGTTGAACTGCATCTTCCTATAAGTTATATCCTTGCCACAAATTATTTCTAGATGGCCAGAACCATCAAGTTTCCTCATTCATGACTCCTTTAGTTACCCAATGACATATATGTATACCTGTCTATCAATATTTGACTGCTAAAAGAGAAGCTATTTTATAGTTGAGTCCTTTTCCATTATAGTAAATTATTTGTTGTTGATCAAATAGAAAGACTTTTATTGATGGGTTGTCTTTTTTTTTTTTAATAAGTGATGAAATTTTATTGAATAAAATAGATGAAAGATACAAAGAGAAAGAGAAGACAGCAACTTGACAGAAAGAAGAGTGCCAAAAGCATGAAGGCACTACTAAGACAGGAAAAACTAAATATTAGATCACCAAGAAATATCACCAAATACTAGAGACGGGCTGATAGCCCCAACGGTAGCTAATCTGTCAGCGACCTCATTAGCAGCCCTTGGTGCGTGTTTAAATGAAACTTTCAAGCCCCGCACCAAGGATCTAGCTACTCTAATCAACTCCAAGCATCTCCATGGCCTTGAGACCTCTGTACTCATCCATCTCAAGATGTTGGGAGCATCCCCCTCAATAATAACTTCCATAATCCCCAGTGTGTGGATATGGTGTAATCCTGTAATAAGTGCCATAAGCTCGGCCCAAGTAGAATCTGTCTCTCCTATAGGCCCATTAAAAGCAAAAATGACCTCGCCTAAGTGATTCCTGAAAACTCCTTCGACACCCACCTGACCACGATTTCTTAGCAAACAACCATCAAAATTTAATTTGATGGTACCTTCTGATGGTGCCATCTAGGCACATGAAGGTAATGACACTCCCAGAAATGCAAAACAAACTGTACTCCAACTCCTTGCAACATCAAATACAGAAGTACCAAGGAACTCAGTATATCTCATAGCCCACGATGCAACTGATAACTTGATGGATTCAGCCACAACAACTCCAGAGAATATTTTCTCATCAAATATTCTACTGTTTCTTTCCTTCCATATGAACCACAATACCACATGAAATTCCAGTCTGTACAAAATCTTTAGACCAGGAAATCTCTATTGGCAAAGCAAATCAATCAACTTTCCAGGCATAACCCAACACTCGCCAATCTCCTTGAGGAAGCAATTCCTTATCCCTCTAGCAAATTCACAATGAACAAAGACATGATCCACGGTCTATCCCTAACATATGAATAAAATATAGACATTGGGCGATAAAGATAGCCACTTCCTTATGTTTTTAGAGATGACTCCCCATGGGCTTTGTCTTTGATGGCAAGTGTTACTTACCTCTTTTAGTTTTTTCTTTTTTCCTTCATTTGGTGATGAATGGTGAAAGAAATATTATGAAAGAAGAAATAGTCTCTATTTTAGACAAGCTGACTTGGGCAGCCAACAAAAATAAGAAAGAGAGAAAATGAACTATTGCACGGGCATAAGAAGGTGAAAATTTTAATTGAAATTACAAACTCTTTAACAACTAGGTTTATCGTTTTGGTGTCCATGGACGTGCTGCCCATCGCACGAAACGAAATTTCGTTGGCACGCCACTGGTGTTCCATCGAAACGCTGGAAAAATCAAATAAGGCAAAAACTGAACCAAAACTAGATTTTTTTATTTTGTCGAAATTTCACCTACACACCGTGCCATTTCGCTGGCATGCTGCAAAAAATAGCCAATGAAAATTAAAGAAATTTCCATTTCCCCTTCTAGTTTTGTTTGTTTCGCTTGGCACGCCGCCAAAAATCCCCAGAATAGCAAATCAGTGATTTTCCCGCTGTGAAACGCATCGCTACCTAAAAAAAGCGAAATTTCGGCGTTATGCCGTGAAACTGTAAACACTGGCTATAATACTTGTTGGCATCACCAACTGCACTTTTACCCACCTGAGAAAGATGTCTCAAATTATGTTATTAGTGGAAACAAAATGATGAAAGGGATGACCAATAGTTTTGCTTGGCTTATATTCCAAAAAGGCTAGGTAGTTTCTTTTTCTATAATAATATTAGAGTCTTTGAAAGGGCGAAATCCAAAAATTTGATTTAGTTTTAGTGTGGGTTTTGTATGAACTTTGAAAATGAGAGTCAGAATTACAAAGACATATGTAATCATTATGAATAACTTTGAAGAATGACCTAGCCAATGGTTGGAAACACGTGTCAGATGAATGTAAGTTAATGAAGGTATTTCTTAAAAGCTCAAAAAGATTACACAAATCCAAATGATCTGGTCTGAAAGAAGAAACACAAGCAGTAACCTGACAACATGAATTAATCGTGGTTGACTCTCTGACAGAACCATTGCTCCTTTGTTGGTATCTTGCAGAAGCAATGCTTCTTAACCATGCTTCCTCTGCTCAAAATGTCAGCTATTCATGGAACACTGCATTTAATGTTCAATCCATTGCCAATTGAATGAGCCAGGCTAGCCAAATGAAGAAATCTCTAAGGTCAGGTTAGATAGGAAGCCGCCCAAGAACTAACTGAAAGGGAATCACCTTCCAATTCTAAGGTAAGAAAGCCACGATCCCTGGGCTTCCCCAATTCAATAAATACTACATGCACTTTCCTTGTGTGGAGTCTCAGTTGCCAATCTTTCTTAAGAAATATGATTATCCCTAAAAATGCCACCAATTTCTGATGAGCTTGGATTTCCAATTCCAAGAGATGATCAAAGTTTGGCTTGATCCTTTTCGGGGGGGGGGGGGGGGGGGGGGGGGGGGGGGGCGCGGCATCAAATAAGGATGTGGCAACTCCCCTGAGGGGAGGAAATAAAATTTGTCTATGACCTTCTCATGATCTCAATCACTTATACAGTTATATGCCTCTAAACTCAGGCAGAACCACCATCTAGGATGTAATCATGCTTCTAATAGACTCTGATAGTCTAAGTGCTGCTACATCTGTCCTTAAATATCCTTTTGTTTCTCTTAATCTAGATTTCACACATAACTGCCTATATCAAGGTTCTAATACATCATCTAATGTCTATTGATCTGAAAAAGAATAAATACCTGAAGGCATCACCCAACTAGCTAAATAAAGAATGTCCAAATGGATGAATGGTCTGGAAATTTGCCTTGTACCTTAAATAGTGAAAAATACAATGGACAAGACTCAAATTATTCCTTTTCTTTTACAAGATGTTGCAGGTGTTCATTTTTGTACATGATGAGGTCCTGAAAAAAAAAGGCTTTTACCTTGGGGGACATGAGGTGTACAAGGCTTGAGAGTGGAATAAATGGGGTGTGTGATCAGCCTTGTATTTGTAAAGGGAACAAAAATAATGAGGACGGAGAGCCAATTGATAATCTAGGTTCTGTAGATATGAAATCTCTAGCTTCCTTTTCTTAATGTCTAGTTCATGTTTGATTTGTCTGTATCGGAAGAAAGAAGGCCAGCATCATAGTTGCTGTCCAACAAGTCAACCTAGACAAAGACATTAACTGCTGCTACTAATTGAATCACATCAACTGTTGAAGACTTGAGGAGAATTAGATCCTGATAAATTCCTCGAGGATGAGTGGCCATATACATCAAGGCTTTCGAAATTGTTGAAAAATTATATTTATCTTCGAAATATGCCATTCCTATTTCTCCAAATAAACCAACAAATGAAGAGAATTTGGCTTCTTTTTTTTGAAAGTAGCAACTGTGCATCTGCGAACAATGATCAAGCAAACTTCTGATAGTTTCTGATTGTATGTTGAATGAGCCAAAAATAATATTTACCTCACAGATTCAACTAGTTTTTAAATTAAATGTTGAAAATAAAAATTTCTTCCTAACAAGAAACATCTTAGTATTTGTATAACTGCGGTCTTGTTATCATTTTCCCTTCTAGAAAATGGTAATAAATTTTTTGTATCACCTAAGAGAAAAATGTTACTTCCTTTTTCTGTTGATGTATTTAATCCAAATGGTTATGGTGATGCCTGTGGATGAAATTTGAAGCCTCTTAGATGTGTATTGTGCTCTCTTTCATTTGTTAGTTTTTTACTAAATCTTTTTTTATCTGATTGCTAATGGCTTAATAATTCAAATTTTCCATTTTAGCAAAAGCAACTACCAAAAATGTCCAACCATCTGCAGAGAATCTCCAAGCAAATACCGAAAATTCTGGACAACATTAGCATTGTTTTGGTAGTACAGGTATTCATCTTTCTCGTCCATATTGCAATGTTTGTGAATTATATTTAATTATAAAAACGTATTGACATGATGATGGACAAAAATGCCATAAAAAACTTGATTATGCAGAGTTGGGTTCTGTTAATTGCATTCAGCTTAAACCATAATTGTTTAAAATGGATATCTTTTTCCTCGATGAAGAAATATGAATTTATTGAATTTATTTCCTTCTAAAATACCTCATAATCTAAAGGTTTATATGGAATTGGATATTTAGCTTGGTGGCATGATATATGTCTTGCATCTGGGTACCAGGCAGGACATGGCCACCTTGCCCAGTGACAGTCTGTATTGGTGTGGTACTTGCCAGTATAATTTCGGTACAGAAGGTGTGAATTGGTTGGCCTGATCTGTTCTAATAGTGGCTCCAATAATATTGTAAAAATCCTTAAAAAAATCAGAAAAAGGTTAATTTGTTGAAATGCCAACTTATTTTTAGAAGAAAATTCTTAAATAAATGAGGAACCTAATGCAATAATGTAGGGGCATCACTGAATGTTGCATTGTGGTCATTGTACTACATCTGATAAAGTAAAACCTAAAGCAGCCTTTAAGATTAAATGATACATGCTTCTACTAAGGATCAAGTTGGCCCTGGCAGCAAACATGCATGAACCATTCCATGAAATAAGTCTCTGGATAACCCAAAGTCTCGATAGTTATTTCTCAGTCTTCTTGTCAAAAAACGATGGTGATGAGGACATGTGGATGCAGTATTATGTGTTAGGGATTGTAATTTTTCTGTGAATATCCCATTTATCACTCAACAATGGAACTTTGCTTATTTATTTTTTTGAGGATCATTCCATTTCAAATTTTCCTCTTCATTTCCCTCTGGATCAAACTTTTTATTGCCATAATGGTTCAGTTCCTATTATTTTCAATGGTACAAGTCAGATCCTAGACGTAGAAATATGAGAAGGGGTGTAATAGGGAGAAGCAGATGCCTACATTAAGTCCAGAAATCATTACCTGTATCATTGCTGCATTCGTCGGCTGACATTCTCCTCTTTTATGTCATTTACTATCTCCTCCGCTAGCTTCAAAATGAACTCTTTTATTTTTAATGACATTTGAAATGTTTATGCTCTTGAGAACATAAGGTGTTGGTCATAATAAATCTGAAAATTCTAATATATTTTTATCTTTTTTGGTAGTGTTGGATGACCTTCCATTGCACATGATTAGGAAACCCATGTACACCACATCGTTTTTTTTGTTCATTATAATAGTATTGAAGTTCATCCAGTTTTTTTTTTTGTTTTTTTGTAAAGGCTCTTAACACCTGGGTCTACTGTTGCTTTAGTGTCAATCATTCTTTGGGATAGCATTCAGAAATCTCTATGCAGGCCCTTCCAGTCATTGCATCTACTTCTTACTAAAAGCGTGTATTAATTTCCTTTTATTTGAATTTTTACAGGGATTAGTGCTTCTTATCACATGCTTTCTGGGTGTAGATACTACCTTCAATTTCTGGCTCTAGAAACCCATTGAAACATACAGTTCATTCTCTCATAATCACCAGATCTAGTGGACAACCCTCCTGTCGTACTTTGACATTAAAACTTAAAACTGGAATAGAATGTCTTTTTATACTCATAGCACATAAAATATCCAGGCTCTAGTGTTGAGCAAACTGAATCTGATCCCCGTTTTATCTTCAATTGGCTCTTATCATCATAGCCTTGCCTACCTGAAACCTTGTTTCTCTGCCCTAGCATCAATACCTCATCTCTCTCTCTCTCTTATGGTTCCAAGCATTGTTTTAAGTCTCTACCAATACCAACAGTTATTGGTCAAGTCAACTCGGTATCGGCTTGAGACAAGCCAATACTAACCTTCGATATGAGAGATTCCATTTGGAATCCTTTAACTTGGCCAATATCATGTGAGTTTGACCAAGTTGCGTTTGGTCGAGTGTGATATGACTCAGGTGACTGTCTAGAGGCTGTTAAAAAAATAAAAATAAAAAAACCCTCTGTTGAGCTTGGGATGCCATTTCTAGTGATCTTGAGCTCACATCTTTGCACCCACTTCTTTATTTTCAAAAAATTTCACCCATCCCACTACCTTGAAGTGCTCTTCCATCTCATAACAATCCTAAAGCGGATGCAGATTTGAGATTTGGAAAAGAAGAAGAAGAAGAAGAGAATGAATACTTATGCGTGTGAGGACGGAAGCTCTAGGAACGTGAAGCACCTTGATCAAACAGCATCTTCTCTTCCTCTCTCCAATTATTCTTCTTCTTCTCCTCTTCTCCCCTTCTCAATAGAGCCATTCTTTGGTTTTTTCTCCACTCCCCATCACAACGAAGCCGTTGTCTGTTTTTTTATCCTTGTAAAGAACAAATACCTGCATGACTAGGTCTTACTTTGCTTTTTTATTTTCTGGGGCCATCCGGATTGACCCAGCCAGACTTGGTCCAAACTCGGTGAATACTACTTGTATTGGCCAAGTTAACTCAAACTCAGGCTTGGCTGATACCGAGCCTGAGTCTGAGTTTTAGAACCTTGGCTCGAAGTATCACTTCCTTATTGAGTGATGCTAAGGCTTCTTATTTTACTTTTCTCATTTCTTCTCTCTTCTGACTACTAGTTGAGAAGTGGTCCTTCATAGTATAAATACACTCATCTTATATCTTAGCATCTAGTTATCTTGCCCTTCTTATGTGCAAAGTGCTCTTACAATTTAGTAATGCCACTTGTGCGTCTCTTCCACAATAATTGCATTGTATATGTTTGGGGTGCCCTCTAATTATGGTAGCTAACTAGTGTCATGTTTTTGGGTCATTGTACTTATGCAACTTGAAAAGGAAAATAAAGTAATTGCCATTTGTTATGTTTGAATCATGCATGGTACTATGGACTAGAAGCTAAACATATTTAAATATCAAAATTAATTTTGTAATATATAAGTCTAAAATGAATGATGTATTATTTAGTCAAAATTTATGCCGTTTGACAATAGATATGCATCTATAACATGTCAACATGTTTTTAAAGTTATTTAAGAATTTTTAATAATCAACTTGTCATTTTTAAACAAACATGTTATCTTAAAAAGTTAAGAAATTGGGATATTAATTCACTGATTTAATTCATATCCATGCATCCTAATTTTTTCTTTACTTTCTAAACTGTAATCGGATTTTTTATCACTTTGTTATATATTAAGTATTTTAATACAACACTAAACATTCAAAAAATATATCCAAGATTAAGAAAAATGAAAAGCAATCATTAATGTGTTTGTCAAAGGTTTATGATGTGTGAATTTAAAGTTACGGCAACATATTTTTTCTCAAGCTAATACGTTTGAAATAATGATTTATAATATCATTATAACTCAAATAAATCCAAATTTAAAAAAAAAAGTAATTACAATCCATCTTCAATCATTTGATATTGAAATAATTTACGATTTAAATCACAAATGAATAACTAATGTGAACGTATTTTTCCAAAGAAATTCCAAAGCCTGCAATTGAGGATTTCCACAAAACAAATAATATAAATCATTCTTTTCAAAAAGGTATGATAGAGAAGTCTATCCATTTTGCAAGTTACTGATGATGATTTAAAGCGTTAAAGTTAAAAAGAAACTGGGGTTTTAGCTTAATGAAATCCTCAAAATTTTGGAAGTTTTCCCAAAAATTGCTTGGGCTTGGTATTGTATGAGAATAGATCAGTGTAATAAGTACCATGAAATGTTGTTCTTGAGATAAGTGGTGGGACCCAATTTTCTGTGATTTGGACTCCTAGAAACAAAGAAACAAAATCAGGAACACCCAGAATGTTATACCTAGCTCATCTGCTTCTTTGTCATGCCATCTTGTATTGGAACAGGTTGTTCTGATGACCAGTGTGTATATACTGGTGCATATCAGTAATGGCATATACATAGAATTTTTTTTAAATATATATTTATTGCATGAATTTACTGTATATAGCACCAAAAGAAAAAAAATGCTTGGAGAGAATGTACTCTTAATAGAGCTGGAAACGGGTCGGGTCATAGTCGGGTTGTGGGTTAATCGGGTCATAATCGGGTTGGACTAAATTAAGGCGGGTTGGAAAACCCCCAACCCAAACCCAACTTGCCAATAAACGGGTTCAACCTGTCAACCCGTTTATTATTATTATTATTTTTTATTTTAAAAAAAATATTATTAAAATAGGGTTGGGGGTTAATTGGATCGGGTTGTACCGGATTTGGGTCGGGTTTTGGGGTTAATCGGGTCGGAACATGACACTTTTGTCATTTTTTTTTTAATCGGGTTACCCGTCGGATTGGCGGATCATAATCGGGTTGACCCGATTACTGGCGGGTTGGGGAAACCCCAACCCGCACCCAACCCAATTAATAAACGGGTCAACCCAACCCGTTTATAATTGGGTTAATCGGGTTGCCCGTCGGGTCGGGTGGCATTTTGCTGGCTCTAACTCTTAAACATTTCAATAATTCAGATGCAAACAAAAGCTGGGGAAGTGTATCAAAGATGCAAAACGTGACTCAAAATCATATTACCAAGTAAACTAATGGTTTTGACTCACCTGGTCAAAATCTCAGGATTTCCCAATATAAGTAGTTTAATTAAGCTCAATCACATGAAACAGTCTTACTCTTTAACAATATATCTTGGATGAGGCTACAAAACCAAAAAAGGTTGGAACATAATATGAAATATTTAGTGGTAATGTGCTGAATTCTTTTGTTTGATGATATGCATCAGTGTATGAGGTTCTTCTGTTTGCATATGCCACACAATGTCCTGTTATTTTGGACTTTACTGGACCTAGCACAAAAAACCATGCTTGGAGAGAATGTACTCTTAAACTTTTCAGTATTTCAGGTGCAAACAAAAGCTGCCAAGTTTATCAATGATGCAAAACTGGACCCAGATCATATTACTAAGTAAACTAGTGGTTTTGACTCACCTGGTCAAAATCTCAGGATTTCCGAATATGAATAGTTTAATTAAGCTCAATCACATGAATCAGTCTTACTCTATAACAGTATATCTTGGATGAGGCTACACACACCAAAAAGGGTTGGAAGATAATATGAAATATTTAGTGATAATATGGTGTATTCTTTTGTTTGCTGATATGCACACTTGTAAGAGGTTCCTCTGTTTGCATATGACAGACGATTTCTGTTAGTTTGGATTTTTCATCCCTCCATATGCATTATGTGCTTAACCTATCGCATATGTCTGGTTATAGAATGACTAGATCAGGTTTCTGAACAGTACCTTGGCCACCTCAACATTATATGCTTGTGATTATTTGGCTTTTCTCATTTGCTAGTATCTTGTTATCTTCTTTCATCTTTTTTTCTTAATATTTTTTTAATGAATTAGTGGCAGGAAAAGGAACTTTCCTTTTAGTGTATAAATTGTATGAATATCAGGAAACAGAATATGCAAACCCAAAAGGCACAAAATGAAGAAGCTAATCAAATAAAAGTATAAACGGCTATGGTTGTATGAAATTACAACATAAAATTGCATCTGAGCCAACAAAAATGACAACAAGCTCTCCCCAATAAATGACTTGGTGATAGAAGATATTGTTACATGTGTTTAAAAAAAAAAAGGAAAAAAAAAAGGGAAATCAGTGCAGCAAGAAACAAAATGTAATTAATCTCCTCCCAAATGGTTTAACAGATGGCAAAAAGAGATGGATTTGAGAACATGGATAAATTCTCCCATATGGTAAACATCCAGTTGCTAGTAGATTTGACAAGCTTTTATGGTTTTGTCCATTTTGGAATTCCGATGATGTTGTTCGTTGATTTCTTCTCCCAAAATGAAGGTTGTCGCCTCTCTATGTATTTTTCTCCTAAATGAAAAGTATACACCTCCTTTTCTTGGATAAGAGCACATTTTAAAAAGGTTTATTGTTCCTCATCTCGCGAAGTGAGTCCTTTCCTTCTTTTGACAAAAATGTTTCTCCCTTTGTTAGAAAGATATTCTCCTCTTGTGAAAAGGGGTCTTGCCTCCTTTAAATAGAAGTCTTCCTTTTTTACCTCTTTTTTTTTCCAGCTTGGATTCCTTTCTTTCCCTGTTCTCTCTTTATTTTAATGTATCTTTCCTTTTTTTCAGGTCTTAACAGAGTCCTCTATTTTCTAAACAAAACATCATTCTTTTATTTATTTTTTTATCAAGGACAGTATCCCTTCCCTTTTATTCCTTCTTTCCATTTGATTTTCGTCCTTTCCTATTCCTAATTATCCTTCTCAATAGTAAAATGTTTAAAAAAAAAAAAAAAAAAAAAAAAACCTTTTGAGGATGGGATTTGCTTGGCTTTGTGGGACATTATGGTCAAGCCATGTGTCATCCTTCACTGAAAATCCACTTTATTTTGAGAAATTCAAAATTTTCCCTATTTACTCTCTTGAACCACCTTCCATTATGGAATTTAAATTTAAAACCAAAAATAAATTTTGACTTTAAGTTGTGATTTGGCCAAATTAATGAGTTCAGGTTAAAATGGTCATTTTTACCTTCAATTCTGAATCAGGGAAAAATTATACTTAATGGGGACTATTTTCTGCAAGTAATACAAAATATGGTATCACATTTTGATTTTGAACATGTTTCAATAAAATTGGGATCCTAGGTAAAATGTTTATTTAGAAAGACAATCTTTTTTTTTGATGAATAATTAGAGATATATATTATAGTAAAAAGATGAAAGAGGTTCAGATATTGGAACATCTCCCATGAGGAATGGGAAGCGTCCAAGAGTACAGTCAAGAAAGCATTCTCAACAAAAATAACATACAGCCATCAGTATATCCTTACACCTCATGCTAGACACCAAAGGATATCAGGCTTTGCCAATTCCTTATGATGATCCCTGCCCCGTAATTGCTTCCATTCAGAAGAAACCGAAACCTAAAAGGCTGCAAGTCCTATTACTTTGTCTAGGATCGATTCTCGGCTGTTGAATGAATCTACAAAGATCTTCCTATTGCGATTCAGCCATACTTCCCAGATGGTAGCAAAAAAGACAGTGGAATATAGGCTTTTCCCTCTCTTCGAAAAGTGTGGGAAACACCATTGGGCTGCCATCTCACCGAGAGATCTCGGTAAAACCCACTGTATTCTAGCCAACTCCTCCATATAAATCCCACAAACTCACAATCTTGGATTGTGAGTACACATACATAGAGTACACACATGCAGGGATAGTGCCCAAGCCTTCCTTCATCTTTGGAGATTGTCTAGGGTATTAATCCTTTTCAAAAATTCTGTCCACATGAATATCTTCACTTTAGAAAAGACAATCTTGGATTGGACAAAATTAGAGTCATTGAAATGCATTCTCTTGCCAAACTGAATGACAGCTTCAGATTTCACTTTTGATTACGATTCAATTAAAATCGAGTCTCAAGGGCGAAAAAGATTGTTTTGAATGGTGACTTGACTTTGGGATGATGTTAACTCTTTGGAGGGCATTTTTGACCCCTAATTTGAAAATGACTTCGATTTTTGAATTACCCTTAGAAAGAAAAAAAATTTGGCCCATAAGGGATTTTAGCCTTTTTGAAACATGATGTTCAATATGGATGTTAGTGTAGAATTAGCTCAAAGTGGGGGTGTCTACAGGCAATAATATAAATGAATGGGCAAATATATGGGGTGGTAACATAAATTGTGGCCATAACACTGCCACTTCACCATGCACAATATTAACTCGATAACAGTTCTCCTCTTTGCCATTGGTCAGCCTTGCACTTGAGAGAATACTCATATAACATAATAGAACTAACCAATCTCTATTGTTGTATAGCCCCCTAGATCAACAAAGCTAATCCCCTTCCACTATTGGATTTGTCTCATAACCTCATGGAGGCCATGAAGAAGGGATTCAACCTCTACCATGATGGTGTTCCCTTCTTCAATGGCGGATTTCATGTAGTAGTGTGCTTGTGATTGGTGGGATTCTTCCAATTCTAGATCATCCTTCATTGCCAAAATAGCACCCATCAAAGTGTATTTGAATTTTCTCTTAGTTCGAGGTACTCAATTGGACTGAACTTCCAAGTGCGACAAGCTAGACATTATAAAATGTGTAGAGACCTAATGTGCCACCATAAATTCAACCTTCTCCAATAACAATGAGATCTTATTGCCAAATACCTCATGTTTCTTTCCACTGAATCCTGTATCACAACATGGCTCAAGATCTTCTATCTTTACTTCCTCCACACTTCTAGTTTTGTAAGAGATTTCGGGATTAGAAGTAAATCTAAAAGGGTGAAACCCCATGATTTTAATTAATGGAGTTTAACGCGGATTGCTAGCTGCTTTGTGATCCTGTTGTTTGATTGTCATTTGCAACAGAATATTTAGTGGTTAGAATAGCTAGAACCATGAGACTACAGGTAGATATCAAGGTTTACCGTTTCAGTGCCACTGGGTGTGTCGTCTAGGGCACGAAATGAAATTTTTGTGAAAAAACAAAAAAATGGGCGTTTTTTTTTTTGGATATGAGGGGATTCAAAATTTTGCTATATTTTGCCAATTTAAATGGAAAAAAAAACAATTTTTTGTAAAAAAAGAAGTGTTTCCTCCCATTTCGCCGTGTCGAGCGAAATAACCCCACGAAACGTGTTGCTAGGGCCAATGTTTTAAATTTCTCATGCTAGCGGCATACCGCAAAATCTGGGAAAATTTCCCCAGATTTCTCCAGACATTTGAAACGAGGCTATTTGAGGTTTTTTTTGTTACCCTGAGGCTTAATTAGTGTATAATTAAGTTTGAAAACCCTAGAAAAACACATAAGATGAAGAAAATTGGCATAAATGAAGTACGAACATCAAATTCCAGTGTTCCAGATATGTATAAAATACCAAATAGGTAAATAGCAATACAAATCAAATTAATAAGTGACATAACTCTATCTCTAACTCTATCACACATCACTTCCACATAGAGTGTCTGCCTGGATAAATATCGTCATCATTGCCGCTCCTCTGCCGATGATACAATGATCACTCAATATACTGGTAGTATTGCTCTTATTGGATGATACAATGATCGCTCGATTTTCCCTGGCATGCCGCGAAATGCAGTGGCATGCCATCTAAATGGCCCTAAAAAGGGCCATTTTGGGGGAAATGTTGCAAACTGGCGACATCCCCCCCTCCAATTTCCGTCATTTTTCTTCCACTTTTTAGCTTTCTTCTTCTAATTTCTTCTCTTTAACTTGTTGGACCTTGCGGATTGAAGAAATATTTGGACTTTGGAGGCATGCTATGCCAAGCGTACGTGAAAATCTGAACATTTGGGATTACAAATTGAGGCAAAACTAGATTTTTCATTTATCTTGCTCAAATATTATTCAAAGTCAATGAAATTTCAATATGTTGGCTAACGACACCCGATCTATTGATGGGTGCTGTTATTTTTTTTTCTCTACAGAAAATATATATATTTTTAATTAATTAGAACGAAATTACTAAAAAATTAAATTTTAATTAGGGAAAAGTATGTTATTTTATAAATTAAGATTATAAGTGAGTTATAAAGTGTATATAAAAAATATAGAAGCTTAAAGAAAACAGAATGTAAAGTTACATTATTTAATTGAATAATTTAATATTATACTTTAATTAAATAAATACATAAAAATTAGAAAACATAGCAAAGATTAGTATAAAAGATAGATTAATTATGAGAATGTATATGATAGTGTAATTGCATATGTTATAACTTTTAACAAATGCTTTTTTTTTTTTTTTTTTTGATTTCCAATTTTAAAGGTGAGTTGGAAGTTGGAATTGAAACAATGGTAAGCAAAATGGGTTGGAAGGAGGATATTGGGTGGAGTCATGGCAAAAAATATATGGGGTTGCAAACACAATCAAAGTGCAACTATTGTGGGCAGATTATTAGGGGCGGGGGAGTAATGAGATTAAAACAACACTTAGCACATGAATATAAGAATGTTGCAAACTGTAGTAATATGTCACTTAACGTGAAGAAGCTCATGAAAGAGCATCTACAAGCTTCTACGTCAGGGAGAGCAGACAAACGAGCACAAGATGAGGATGTGAGGAGGAGGCTAGTAGGGTTCGACCCAAGAATGAAAATCTCGGTATCGGCCTCGGTTGATATCTAGGCCGATACCGAGTTAACTCGGGCGATACCGAGTAGTATCGCCCGAATTAGGGCGAGTTGCCCAATAAATTCGAAAAAATTAATAAAAAATCTGAAAAAAATACAGAAAAATACTAAAAATTAATCTAAAACTATGCATGGGGTAATAGGAGTTAAAATTATCAACATAGGCTTAAGAAATGACATATAGAATACAAAACGAATCACTAATGGGCTATTTAATCATTAAATGTCATATAAAAATCTAACACTTATATTTTTAAGTTGTCAACATTGAACATAATATGATAATGTTGCAATAAACAAGTAAACATACTAAACAACATGTCCAAAAAAAAAAGTAATAACTAACCTCATCACCATCCTCACCAACTACTAGCTGAGTCACCACCCACTTCCCCACTTCCATCGGCATCCCTTTGTTGATATGTGTAATGAACTGGATTTGAACCACTCTCTGGGAAAAAAAAATGTCACAAACTCCTCTCCCACTGGATGTCTAGACTCGACTGACTCTGTATAATCATAATATCCTGAAGTCCGGACCCCAGAACTACTACTAGAATGAGGATGATGTGGTCCTAATCCATATGGATAATCTCTTCCCTGATGATCATGATATCCAACTGCACTATCACTAGAGTCTAACGATGGTTGCGGCTGCAATGGAGGATACGGTCCTGGTCCATACGGATAAAATTGTGGAATCTGTGGATAGTCATGTGCATATGGAGGATGACGTGCCGACCCTGGATAGCCTGGATAATCTCCAAAGCCCAAGTTGCCAAACCTATGTTGCAACTCATCATGAGGATAACTGTCAGGTGGCAATGTCTCATCACTATCACGCCATACAGACTTCCCCTTATCCCTTTGATTCTGACTATGTGAACCAGAACCACGTTCGCATCGCTGATATGGCACATGGTGCTGTGCCGCTCGATATGCATCTGCCTCCTCCAAAGTCAAAGGTTCACGCTCACTATCATCTGCACCACCTCTATTACCACCACTAGATGGAGATGTGGATCCTTCTCCTGCACTAGCAGCACTGCCACTACTGGTACCAGAGCCCGAGTCATGCTCGTCATCATCCTCATCCTCATCTATCCGTCTAGTATGTGCTGCATCCTCATGCTCCTCATCATCGCTATCAACTGAAACGGCATCAGACCGACGCCGATCTCTGTCTCCTTCATCATCTGACTGCATCTAATCATTCTATACACTATCTAGCAGAACAACTTCTTTTTCCTTTGTCCACTCATCAAGCACATCATCCTCCTCAAAAATCACGTTCAGGTTTACTGGATTGTAGTATGCATCATCATGATCTCTCATCTGTAGATTTCGCACCTTCAACCTCAAATTGTAGTGTACAAACACTAGTTCTTGCAAGTTCTTCGCCTTCAACCGGTTTCGAGCTTTCGTGTGGATTGCTTGAAACGTCTTCCAATTACGCTCACATCCAGATGAAGAGCACACCGCACTTAATACTTTTAATACAATTGATCTCAAGTGGGGTGCCTGTGAGCCATAGTTATTCCACCAAGAACTTACAAATTACAAAATACACATATAAATATAAGTGATAGTAAATAAAATAAGATTCATTGGTGTCTCCGACTCCCCGCACTTACATGGAAGGTCTCTTTCTCGTTTGTTGATAACTATGGCATCCCCAAAGCATCCGATTGCATCTTCATAATCTTTAATCTATTAAATCAAGAAAGAAACATTTATTTAATTGAATGTTGTGACCATCATGCAAATTAGTAATCAAAGTACATATTATACAAGTATATATACTAATCTTTTGATAAGATGTTTCAACTTTACCTCATTCTCGGCTTTTGCTGCTCGATTCATGTCTGGCTCCAATCTCTCAATCACGCACATTAAGCCTTCCCTAATCTCTCTGTGTGCAGACATGTCGAATTTATACTGAAAAGCCAGATTAAGGAAGTACGTTGCTGTCACCATCATTTTCGGCTCGACTCGGGGTTGCGTGAGTGCGCGGGTGTGCCAACATCTGTGCCGATGCAAGGAGTCGAAAACTTGACCCCGGCGCCGATCGCACGCAGAACCCGACGGGATGCGGTTTAAATATGACCCAGCCGCCTGTGGATTTGGAGACTTCTGATTCGGGGATTGCTGAGAGGATTGGAGTTTGTCCTCCAAGGTTCTTCCCCCAATTTTATGGCAATATAGATGACGGCCACGTTGGTGGTGGCCGTTTGATGTAGAATCTTCAGAAATTGAGGGCCGTGTGGGATGATGGCCGTTTCAAGGGTGGATGGGTCGTATGGGGTGACGGCCGTTTCAAGGATGGATGGGTCGTATGGGGTGACGGCCGTTTCAAGGATGGATGGTGATTAGAATCAATAAAAGGTAAAAAGAAAACCAACAAAATCTCGGTACCTGCCGCCTGTTTCCCTATAGCCGTGATCGGAGTATAGAGAGAAGAGATCGGGGCTGCCTTGAAGATTACTGGTTCCGAGGTGAACATAGTAACTACCTTTAGCCTTGCATGAAGGGGTAAGCGAGATCGTACCTAGCCGTGAACGGAGAATGGCGTATCTTCTTAGCCTTGTCTAGGAGTAAAGGGGATCTCCATGTGTTGTTGCGACAGGAAGCAACAGGAGGATAGACTACTTCATGCTATGAGGATAGCATGAGAGTAGGGTGGTCTGAGAAGACCGAATAAAGGGTCTGAGGAGATTGGAATAGCTAATGTAGTTGTGTTGTGTGTTGATCGAGGGATTTTTTTCCTTTGTTTGCAGGTCCCTATTTATAAGCTGTTTGACTTGATCACAAAGTCTCCCAATGACCCACTCTTAGGAAGTTAAGCTCCACTTTATACAAACCTCCCACGTTTCTAGGAAGTGAGGGACCCCACTTTCCATCTTAAAGAGGCCTTATCTTGTGGCCAACCTCCTACGTAATGGTGGGTTTCTTAATGGACCCACTTCCCTAAATTGAGGGATACTTGTAGCCACATAATATTCCATCCTACCGTCAGGCTACGGCGGGTGTAAATTGTGTCTTTATTTCAGTTATAGCCACATAAAAGGGGAGGTGAATGTTGTTCAGGCATATTTCAGTTAATTGTGTCTTTACAATTTATTACTTCATTACAAATTGATAAGTTGATATTTTGATAACATAATAATTGTGTATTTCTCTCATGATTTCTAATAGGTTATCAGTGATAATGAAGCATCCCATAAATCAGCTGGACAATTATTGATGGAGAAGAGGAAGCATTTGTATTGGACTCCATGTGCTGCCCATACCATTGACTTGATGTTGGAGGACATTGCAAAAGTGGACAAGGTTAAGGAGGGACATGTGCTAAGGAAAAAGATAACCTCCTCCTTCATCTACAATAGTGTAAGGTTGGTTAATTTAATGAAAGTAAAGTTTACTGAGGGCCGAGAGTTGTTGAGACCTGGGATTACAAGATTTTGTACGGAGTTCATAGTTATGGAGTCTCTTTATCGGTATTGAAAGAATTTGAAGCAGTTATTTGTATCTAATGAATGGCATGAAGTTGAGAATTCTGTGTGCCCAAAAAAGGCGAAAAAGGCTAAGGCAAGGGAAGTTGTTTAGATTGTCTTACATAAGGACACTTGGAAGAAGATTGAATTTGCAGTTCAAGTCATGGAGCCATTAGCAAAAGTTTTGAAATTAGTGGATCAGGACAAGAAGCAACCATGCCCATCTTATACGAAGCGATCGATAGAGCCAAATTGGCATTGCAAAATTCAGTGAAGCATTATAAAAGTTTTTGGACGATCATTGATAAAAGATGGAACAAGCAATTGCATTAAGATATCCACGCCGCAGGTATTATTTGTTGTTAATTTTGTTCCAATATTTCATAAGAAATTATATTACTATAATGTCTAATGCTGTATTTTTATGAAATATGAATTTTTTGTATACACAGTTGTTTACACCCGCTGTAGCCCGGCGGTTGGATGGAATATTATGTGGCTACAAGTATCCTTCAATTTAGGGAAGTGGGTCCGTTAAGAAACCCACCATTACGTAGGAGGTTGGCCACAAGATAAGGCCTCTCTAAAGAAAAAGATGGAAAGTGGGGTCCCTCAATTCCTAAAAATGTGGGAGGTTTGTATAAAGTGGGGCTTAACTTCCAAAGAGTGGGTCATTGGGAGACTTTGTGATCAAGCCAAACAGCTTATAAATAGGGACCTGCAGACAAGGGAAAGAGATCCCTCGATCAACACACAACACAACTACTTTAGCTATTCCTGTCTCCTTAGACCCCTTATTCGGTTTTCTCAGACCACCCTACTCTCATGCTATTCTCATAGCATGAAGTAGTCTATCTTCCTGTTGCTTCCTGTCGCAACAACACATTGAGATCCCCCTTACTTCTAGACAAGGCAAAGAAGATACGCCATTCTCCGTTCACGGCTAGGTACGATCTCGCTTACCCCTTCAAGCAAGGCTAAAGGTAGTCACTATATTCATCCCGGAACCAATAATCTTCAAGGCAGCCCCGATCTCTTCTCTCTAACTCCGATCGCGGCTATAGGGAAACAGGCGGCATGTACCGAGATTTTGTTGGTTTTCTTTTTACCTTTTATTGATTCTAATCACCATCCATCCTTGAAACGGCCGTCATCCCACACGGCCCATCCACCCTTGAAACGTCAGTCATCCCACACGGCCCTCAATTTCTGAAGATTCTACATCAAACGGCCACCACCAACGTGGCCGTCATTTATATTGCCATAAAATTAGGGGAAGAACCTTGGAGGACAAACTCCAATCCTTTCAGCAATCCCCGGATCAGAAGTCTCCAAATCTACAGGCAGCTGGGTCGTATCTGAATCGCATCCCGTCGGGTTCTGCATGCGATTGGCGCCAGGGTCAAAAGTTTTCGACTCCTTGCATCGGCACAGATGTTGGCACGCCTGTGCACTCACGCATCCCTGAGTCGTGCCGAAAATGATGGCAACAGAAGCGTACTTAATTCGGCTTTTCAGTATAAATACGACATGTCTGCACATAGAGAGATTAGGGAAGGCTTAATGCGCGTGATTGAGAGATTGGAGCCTGACATGAATCGAGCAGCAAAAGCCGAGAATGAGGTAAAGTTGAAACATCTTATCAAAAGATTAGTATATATACTTATATAGTATGTACTTTGATTACTAATTTGCATGATGGTCACAACATTCAATTAAATAAATGTTTCTTTCTTGATTTAATAGATTAGAGATTATGAAGATGCAATCGGACGCTTTGGGGATGCCATAGTTGTCAACCAACGAGAAAGAGACCTTCCATGTAAGTGCGGGGAGTCGGGGACACCAATGAATCCAATGAATCTTATTGTATTTACTATCACTTATATTTATATGTGTATTTTGTAATTTGTAGGTTCTTGGTGGAATAACTACGGCTCACAGGCACCCAACTTGAGATCAATTGCATTAAAAGTATTAAGTGCGGTGTGCTCTTCATCTGGATGTGAGCGTAATTGGAAGACGTTTCAAGCAATCCACACGAAAGCTCGAAACCGGTTGAAGGCGAAGAACTTGCAAGAACTAGTGTTTGTACACTACAATTTGAGGTTGAAGGTGCGAAATCTACAGATGAGAGATCATGATGATGCATACTACAATCCAGTAAACCTGAACGTGATTTTTGAGGAGGATGATGTGCTTGATGAGTGGACAAGGGAAAAAGAAGTTGTTCTGCTAGATAGTGTATAGAATGATTAGATGCAGTCAGATGATGAAGGAGACAGAGATCGGCGTCGGTCTGATGCCGTTTCAGTTGATAGCGATGATGAGGAGCATGAGGATGCAGCACATACTAGACGGATAGATGAGGATGAGGATGATGACGAGCATGACTCGGGCTCTGGTACCAGTAGTGGCAGTGCTGCTAGTGCAGGAGAAGGATCCACATCTCCATCTAGTGGTGGTAATAGAGGTGGTGCAGATGATAGTGAGCGTGAACCTTTGACTTTGGAGGAGGCAGATGCATATCGAGCGGCACAGCACCATGTGCCATATCAGCGATGCGAACGTGGTTCTGGTTCACATAGTCAGAATCAAAGGGATAAGGGGAAGTCTGTATGGCGTGATAGTGATGAGACATTGCCACCTGACAGTTATCCTCATGATGAGTTGCAACATAGGTTTGGCAACTTGGGCTTTGGAGATTATCCAGGCTATCCAGGGTCGGCACGTCATCCTCCATATGCACATGACTATCCACAGATTCCACAATTTTATCCGTATGGACCAGGACCGTATCCTCCATTGCAGCCGCAACCATCGTTAGACTCCAGTGGAAGTGCAGTTGGATATCATGATCATGAGGGAGGAGATTATCCATATGGATCAGGACCACATCATCCTCATTCTAGTAGTAGTTCTGGGGTCTGGACTTCAGGATATTATGATTATACAGAGTCAGTCGAGTTTGGACATCCAGTGGGAGAGGAGTTTGTGACATTTTTTTTCCCAGAGAGTGGGTCAAATCCAAATCATTACATATATCAACAACGGGATGCCGATGGAAGTGGGGAAGGGGGTGGTGACTTAGCTAGTAGTTGGTGGGGATGGTGATGAGGTTAGTCATTACTTTTTTTTTTGGACATATTGTTTAGTATGTTTACTTGTTTATTGCAACATTATCATATTATGTTCAATGTTGACAACTTAAAAATATAAGTCTTAGATTTTTATATGACATTTAATGATTAAATAGCCCATTAGTGATTCGTTTTGTATTCTATATGTCATTTCTTAAGCCTGTGTTGATAATTTTAACTCCTATTACCTATGCATAGTTTTAGACTAATTTTTAGTATCTTTTTGTATTTTTTTTTCAGATTTTTTATTAATTTTTTCGAATTTGTTGGGCAACTCGCCCTAACTCCGTATCAGCCTTGGGCGATACCGAGATTTTCATTCTTGCGTCTAACTCAGCATCCTTGACCTACTTTGTAAATGGATCATCCTCATCCATAGCACTGTACATGGTATCTAGGGGGTCCTTTTGAGTGACGTTAGCCATCTCAATCTCTATTTGCTTCTGCTTCAACCTCATGTTGTAGTGGCAGAGTACAAGCTTCTGTAATTTCTCGTATGCCTGATGGTTTCTTTGCTTTGTGTGGACGAGGGCAAAGGTACTCCAGTTCCTCTCTCATGCCGATGAGGATACAGTCTGTACTAGCACTCGACATGCCACCTTGCGGAGTGTTGGAGCATCTGTGGCGTACATAGCCCACCACTCACATGTAGAACCATTTAATTGCACGAATCAAGATATTAATATTTAATAAAAACAAAGTTACAACATAGTGAATACTTATTTTAATTTTTAACTACTTTCATGATATCAGCCTTGACCTGAGTCGATAGCCATTTGTTGACCAAAAGAGCCCAGTGCATCTCGGTACATAAGAAGCTTTACAAAATATATTAAAGAAACTTGTATTGTAATATGAATCTAAAACTAAAAGAACATGTAATTGGTTAAATAAATTACTTCATTTCCAAATGCCCCTTTCGACTTTGACTTAGGGTATAACACCGCATAAACATTCTCAATAGCTTGATGCAAGTCACCCTGTGTCCATAGCTGTTGAGAGTAAAAATAATTTGTATTAAGATAATGGGCTGCCATTCGATAAGGAACGTATGTTACATAAGTTATAAAATAGTAAAATACTATGAATTATGAAATTTGAATAACTTAGTATCAATTATCAAATACTAGAAACTTACCTGCACGGTGGAGAGATCGTTCCAATGTGTACCCCTTATCGACAATTTTATGAACCCATTTGTGTGATCTAGGAGATGCTTCCTGTATAGCGTCCTTCATCACTGTCTGCTGCCTTCAAAATTCTATAGATGGGCTCCAATAAGGCAGTTGAATCATGGTCTTTCTCACAAAAACCGGTAGATAGGACAAGATCCTCTACTCTTCTACCCATGGGAGTACGGCTCAAGTGGCAGCTCGTGTAGGTATTGGATGTGAACATGGATCTCAACCCATTCCTATGCCGTTGTATATAGTCTAAGGCAATGCAATTGGTGGCGAAACGTGTAATCCTAGGCTTGATTATATCTCACCATTACATGTCTCTCTCATCCTGGCAAGGACTATGGAGTGGTTATATATGAATGTCGTCATTGTCCTGGCATCAATAGGTGTGTGATGTACACTCCGTCTTTGTGTAATAGCCTCTAACATGAGGTCTATGCAATTGGCTGCACAAGGTGTCCAGTTGAGCCGATATTGCTCCTGCATCATCAAACTAGCTTTCTTATAGTTCGCCCCATTTTCTATAACAATTTGCACAACATTCTTTTTTCCAACTTCGTCAATAATCTCTGTCAACAACCCAGCAATGTAATATGCATCTTTAATCCTTTCAAATGCATCCACTGACCTTAAGAACACAGCCAACCCTTACAATAAACCATGAAATTTATGATGGAAAGCCTAGTTGGACCTGTCTAGCCATCGCAAGTGCATCCAAGCTCCTCCCAAAATGGCTTCAACTCGTCTATCTAGTCTCATAACTCCTCCTCATCAAGGTACTTCCCCATTATTTCATGAGGGGGTGAGGGTAAAACTCCTTTACCTGCTTGCTGAATTGCATCCAACATATTTTGAAAGTGTGGGAAGGAGATCTCATTTGCAAGGATGTGATTGAATAAAAAAAATTGAAAATAAATTTTCCTTTTTGTCCCTCACATTGCTTCTTCTAAAAATTTTCTGAATGTGCAATATCCTGTAATTTTATCTGTGTTTTAGTGTGAATGAAGAGGGCATTATAGTCTTTTGTATCTTAATTTTGTGTATTTGATTGACCAATGAGGTTACTTTATTTTAGTCTTAATTAGCGGGTGCATTGGAGAGATTTGATTAGTTGTGTAGTTGGGTTCGATGGTATGACTCTACACTGAATCAAGAAAAGTTTATATAAATCTAAGCAGGCAGGTGAGGGTTTATATGATCATGTGTGAAGCTCGTTGAGGAGAAAAGAAAGAGAGCTCTGGAAAATAAAGGAGAAGAAGGAGAGAGAAAGAGAAGAAAGGTAAGGGAGTCTTACTAATTCCTTTACGAAGTGATTACTGTAACTCTTGATGATGTTGCGGTGCTGTGTGTGTGTGGATTGGGAATCAATATTCTTGTGCTATACTATCAGTGATTATTTTAGATTGCCTAATCCTTACATTTGAATTACTGCTGCGATGAATGATTGGTGAAATCTTGTTATAACTGTATATTTCCTTACTATATTGATGTGTTATGATTTAATTGATGAGGCTGAATGTTATTCAATGCAAAGGAATGCCTTAGACATCCTAGATACCTTAGGAGAGCATTGGAAAAGGGGTTATTGGTTTTTAAGAGTGGACGATTAATCTTGAGCTAGACCGTCTGCTGCGATTAATCGTGAGATTGAATTATTGTGTATTTCAGTATAAAATCAATTGTAATTGATAAGCATGTTATTTATTGAGTTTATGTACTATTGTGAGTTCATTTTTAAGGAATTGGCTTTGCAATTATTGTTGGATTATATGAATTGTTAAAGGATATGATATTTGTTTAGAATATTACTGCCTAGTGGTCATGTATGATATTGCATCATCTGACGTTATGGGGTTTTCGGAGTGATCTAATAGAGTGCATGTCATTATCTAGGGATGTTAGGATGTGACTTCTAATCGGTGGTAACCCGTGTTTTTCTGGAAAATAGTGGGGGAAGAGAAATAGTACCGTTAGGGTTGAAAGTCTCCTAAACCCTATGAGTGGCCACACAGGATGTGGTTGAGGAGTGCTTCCACAACCTCCAGCTGGTCATAGTTAGTTTGGTTGTATAATCGATCCCAGACTATCGGTCGACAGAGGGTGAGGTAACTGGTTTCTTTATGAGGTTCTACACCACCATCTAGTCGGAAGTAGCATGGACTACTGTACATGAAGGGTAGAGGGAAGACCTCCGCTTGCCCCATCATGTTAGACATGGATAGTGCATGCGTGGGAAGCTTGACATACATGCATTGCATATTTGATTAATATCTGTGTTGGGTTATAACCTATTAATCATGTTACTTGATATGACACGGTGAGATGTCATAAAATATCCTGCTGATAGTACATGAGATATATACATGATTGAATTGCATGTGTTTATTATCAGTGAGGTTTCCTTACTGGGCTGTGAGCTCATTATCCTATTTTAACATTTCAGGTTAAATATTGGTTGACCCTCACCAGTATAGCTGGGAAGAGAAAGAGAACAAGAGGAAAGACTTGTAAATTGATGTATAATCAGACCTTTAAATTGACGCTTTGTAAATATTATGAGAATAGTGGATGTTTACTTGTCTTTGGTGCAAAATTTATTCCCATGTTCTGTTGTATTATATTTCTGTGTACTCCCATAGCCAACTATTTCATTGTAGAAAGGTTAGTACCTATTGAGATAGTTAGGTAATTGTTATGTCCCTAGGTTAATTTCATTTATAAGAAGGGGATGTGATAGGATGCGTCTCTGCTTTGAATCTTTGTCCCTGAATAATGATGGCTCTACAGGAGGATCTAGCAATCTTGTACTATGTTCCCTCCTCAGTGATGCACCGCTTGATCCTAAAGGCCGAATACCAGATGTCCTAGCCCTTATAGTAAATCCATGTCTCTCTGAGTTTAGTCTCTCTCTTTGTGTGTTGTCATATGAAATTGCCATTGATCACGATAATGCCTCCTCATTTTCGGTGTCTCAATGCCAGGAGGATAAGGTGTATCATCATCCTCGTCACCATCATAAATGTCTACAGCACGGCCAGACCTTGCCAGCCTCCTCCTCACATCCTCATCCCGTGCTCGTTTGTCTGCTACATAAATTAGAGGCCTATAGATGCTCTTTCATAAGCTTCTTCACCTCAGATGGCACATTACCATAATTTGCAATATTCTTATATCCATGTGCTAAGTGTTGTTTGAATCTTGTTACTCCCCTACCCCTAATTATCTGCCTACAATAGTTCCACTTTGATTGTGTTCGTGACCCCATATATTGCTCGCCAGGACTCCACCCAATATCCTCCTTCCGACCCCTTTCGCCTGCCATCGTTTCAATTCCAACTTCCAACTCACCTTTAAAAATTAGAAAAAAAAAAAAAAAAAAAAAACATTGTTAGAAGTTTAAACATATACAATTGCAGTATCATATACATTCCTATAATTTATCTACCTTTCATGCTAATTTTTGCTACTTTTTTTTTAATTTTTATGTATTTATTAATTAAAATATAATATTAAGTTATTCAATTAAATAATGTAACATTACATTCTGTTTTTTTAAGCTTCTATGTTTTTTATATATACTTTATAACTCACTTATAATCATAATTTATAAAATAGCAAACTTATCCCTAATGAAAATTTATTTTTTTACTAATTTGTGTGCTGATTAATTAAAAAATATTTTCTGTAGAGAAAACAAAATAATGACACCTATCAATGGATTGGGTGTCGTTAGCCAACATACTGAAATTTCATTGACTTTGGATAAGATTTGAGCAAAACAAATGAAAAAATCTAGTTTTACCTCAATTTGTAAACCCAAATGTTCATATTTTCATGTACACTTAGCGTAGGATGCCTCCAAAGTCTGTATATGTTTTCAATCTGCAAGATCCAGCAAGTTAGATGGAAGAAATTAGAAGAAGAATGCTCAAAAGTGGAGAAAAATGAGGGAAATGGTGGGAAATATGGGGGTTTCCCTCGAAGGATTTTGAGTGTTTTAAGAGCACCTGTCTCACTTACCCACGAAAAGTGGCATGTTGCTGAATTTCGCAGTGTGCCAGGGAAAATTGAGTGTCCTCAATTTTCCTTTTGATTTCGTGCCACCGTAGGCTCAAAATCGAAATTTCGCAGCAAAATTGTGAACATTGGCTAGGGGTGCGCCAAAATTGTAAACAATGGTAGATATCTTGTGCCATTCAGGGTTTTGGATAATGGAAAGATGTAAGATACACAAACTTGATGGTAATCAGAAAAAAGGTATCAATATGCATTTGGAAAATGATGATTTATTGAAAAAAGTATCAAGATGCCATTCAAGGTTTTAGCTACATGCTCACTTTATTTGATTTTAAGAATTTATCATCACCAATTGTAACAATTGGTGGCATATGTAGTTCTTGCATCAAATGGCGATATGCACCAAAGTTAGAACCTGCAACAGATTTCACAAATGGAAGATGCTCACCCATGGTTAACGTGTACTTCCACTGGTCCACTGGCCCACTTGACATACCAAGGGGGTGTTTGGTGGAATTCTAGATTCTGATAAAATCCGATTCTAGAATCTCAAAACGGTGTTTGGATCGTATTTTAGAGTTGGATTTTACAATCGAATTCTAAAATCATACTCAAAAGATTCTAGGTACTAATCTCCAAAATCCATATTATAGATTCTAAGCTACATATGTATGTTACATATATTTATAATATTATATATAAACATATTATGTAATATGGCAGGACAAAATAGTATAAAATATGTTTTTTTTTATATTATATATTATATAACATGTTAAATAACATATAATACTTAGAATGTATGTTATGATTGTATTAGAATTAATTATTATTATATATTTAAAATATATCACACACACACACACACACACAGATATATATATATATATATGTATGTATGCTTTTAATATAATACATTATATATAATAATATTTAAGATATTAATAAATGTATAAGATACATTATATTATAAAATATTATACATTACATAACGTGTTAAAATATAAAATATATTGTTATGTACATAATGTAATATAATTATTATTATAAAAATATAAAAATGTTTGTGTTTATATATATATATATGCATGTATGTTATTACATATATAAGATATTACATTTCTTAAATAATACTACATCTTACAACATTGCCATGCACTTATTGCTGGCCTATATGGGTTGATGAATTGTCTAAGTGGCTTATCTAGAGTGTCCCTTTTAAGATGGACATTTTGGTTTTGCGACATTATTGCATCATGTTGTAGCAAAAGCCATGTCTTAACTGGTTACTAGACCTGGAGAGGCAGAGCAAAATTCCTTTATCCTTAGAATTTTATCAATTTTGGGATGGGATTTCTCAAAATTTTGCATTTCAATGGATTTTAAAAGATAAATCCAAAGAATATGATGTCATACATTTCCAATTTTACTAAAATTGAATTTCATATTTTTGTCCCAAAATTTTACAAATTTCATCTGATATATAAACGCATTGTTTATACTTTAGAAGCTTGATGTAGGACGTCTGGGACCCAAAGTTTAGATTAGTTAGTTATTTAGTAAAATTAGAATTCCTATTTTCTTGTATTAGGTATTTGAGTTATATTAGGAGTCTTTAAGAGGTTTTAGAATTAGATTTTAACTTTAAGTTGTTTACTATGAGTAGGAGTCCTAATTTTAGTAGGTTTCTATCTTGTTTTGGGATCTTCAGAGGCCTATAAATAAGGGGTAAAGGTTGTACACGAATTTTAAACATTATTTTTAAAAAGAACTATAGAGTTCTCTCTCATCTTCCTTGTGGATTCAAGGTTATTTGTTGGTGGATTCCAGTTTTTTAGGATTAACGGAGATTAATCCTTGTTTTCGTAACTTTCACTGCATCAATTGGTATCAGAGCCAGGACTTGTCTGACGAGATGGCCAACAATGAGGCTGACGATAACAATCCCATCGACATTGTTCGTGGGCAAGAAGCGATCCGGGGGGCCATTGAAGAACAACGGTAATAGATGATGGAGATTCGTCAGATGCTTGCGGATTTAACAGTCAATGTCAACCGTGATCAAAACGCCATTGGAAGAGGAGCTAGAGGATTTGCCCGAGGCCTCCATGGCGCTGAAGTAAGGAGATACCGTGATGGATGCCAGGGCGCTGGTGTTCGGGGGCCTCACAGACTTTTGTTTGGAGATAATGATTCAGATCTTGACGAGGAAGAAGTAGCCCTAGATCATGGGAGACTGGAAGGTCGAAATCGAAGGTTCGAGGATTTCCGTATGAAGGCAAATATTCCTATTTTTAATGGGAATATGAACATTGAAGATTTCCTCGATTGGGTATTTGAGGTAGAGAGATTTTTTGAGATGATGGAAGTTCCAGAGGAGTGTCAAGTCAAACTAGTAGCCTTCAAACTCAAAAGTGGAGCAGTTGTCTGGTGGGATACTCTACAAAATAATAGGCGAAGACAAGGCAGAGATCTAATCCATACATGGAGACGAATGAAGCAGTTGCTTGTGGAGAGATTTCTACCGCCAGATTACGATCAACATCTTTTTCAGCTTTACCAGAATTGTGTGCAGAAGTAAATCTGTTACTGATTATACTGCTGAATTTTCTAGATTTTCCGCATGCAATAATTTGAATGAAACAGAGTCACAGCAAGTTGCTTGTTATTTGGCTGGTTTGAAGCTTTTTATTCGTGAGAAGATTGGATTGCAGGTTTTGTGGTCGGTAGATGAAGCCTACAACATGGCGTTGAAGGCAAAAATGATGGAAAAATTAGTTAGGAGATCAGAGTTTTCTTGGAAGTCTTATTATGATGCTGGAGATTTTTCTGGTAAGGGCGAGGCGCCCCAAACAACAGTTTCTTCTACTCCAATTAGTGCCATGGACAAGAGAGACGCTAGTGTTAGCGTAACTAATCGAAAATCTATTGAGCAGGGCTATAAAGATCAGCATAAAAATTTGAATCCTTATGCCAGATCAGCAGCAATAAAGTGTTACTAATGTGGTCAAACGGGGCATAAGTCTAATGAATGTCCAGTGAGAAAACTTGTGAATTTGATTGAGCAAGAATAAGGAGAAGAAGAAGATGGTGGGCTGGTCATATATGATAATGATGTGTACGAAGTGGGAGAAGAAGACGAAAGTGAACATCTCAATCTAGTTTTGCAACGGGTTTTATGTTCAAACAAGTAAGAAGACTTCTGTCAGGGCCACAATATTTTCCAATCATTGTGTATCATCTCCAATAAGGTATGCAATTTGATTGTTGGTCATGGAAGTTGTGATAATTTTGTGATGAAGAAGTTGGTTGATTATTTGTAATTGCCAACCAAACTGCACCCTTCACCTTATTCGATTGGTTGGGTAAAGAAAGGCCCCACAGTGAAGGTAGCTGAAATTTGCACTATTCCAATTTCTATTGGAAAGCACTACAAGGCGGAGATTACTTGTGATGTGATTGACATGGATGCCAGTCATGTCTTATTAGGGAGGCCTTGGCAGTATGATGTGAATGCAACCTATAAGGCGGGGGACAACATGTATTTATTCACCTGGAAGGATCACAACATTGTCATGGTATCAACCAAAGTTTCTAATAAGACTCCGAAAGCTTATAAAGTGAAGGAAACAAAGCAGGTCTACGCCTTTGTTACTAAAGGGGAAGGGTAAGCTCCAAGATTTTCAATGTGCAAGACCTATCTGAGTACCATGTTCCCATGGCCATTCCAGTGCTTCACTCGAGAACGAGTGTTTCTCTAAGGGGAGGGGACTGGTTTAGGATGTTTGGGACCCAAAGTTTAGATTAGTTAGTTATTTAGTAAGAGTAGAATTCCTATTTTCTTGTATTAGGTATTTGAGTTATATTAGGAGTCTTTAAAAGGTTTTAAAATTAGATTTTAACTTTAAGTTGTTTACTATAAGTAGGAGTCCTAATTTTAGTAGGTTTCTATCTTGTTTTGGGATCTTCAGAGGTCTATAAATAAGGGGTAAAGGTTGTACACGAATTTTAGACATTATTTTTTTAGAAAGAACTACAGAATTTCTCTCATCTTCCTTGTGGATTCAAGGTTATTTGTTGGTGGATTCCAATTTTCTAGGATTAACGGAGATTAATCCTTGTTTTCGTAACTTTCACTGCGTCAAAGCTTTTCAAAAAAATTTGCCAGTCCACAATTTCCGAGTTTTATTTCTTTGAAATTCCCAATCTATATTGTCATTGTGTTAGAATAAGCAACCCCTGAGCTGAGATCCTACTGCTGTATAGGAAATATTTGAAAAACAAGTCACTATGCTTGATTCAGACTATTGAATAAATGACTGAATAATATACTTGCCATTTTACTTCTTTTTCTATATAACTGATTTTCAATTCATCATCTAGTTTGTATATGGTTTCAGCATGTGGTACCATCCCATTAGTATGACTCCATTGCATGAATACATATATCTTATCATCATGTTTATGAATTTATGCCAGGCATTTATGATAAAATTGAATTATTTTTGTTGATTCGTGAAACCAACACAATGCAATATAGCATAACCTTGTGCTCTGGCCAGAGTACGTAGACACCTCTCAAACCTTCAGTATATCACCTCATATCTCTTCCAAAATACTAGGTGTAATAACAATTTTACCCATTATCCTTCAGTTCTCTTTGATTAATCCTTAGACAAACCTATTCTTTCCTTTTTTTTTTTTTTTTCAGATTTGATTTTTTTCCCAATCTGAAGACAATACCTACTATTTTCATTCCTTTTCTTACTAAAAAAAGGAAAAAAGCTATTTTAATTTATTTTTCAGATTTTTATTTCATATTTGACATTCTTTTTATCAATGCAAAGACTAGCAAATTTTCTTTTCAAATATCACGGTTATTAGATTTGGTGTTATTCATCTTGGTAAAATTTTATTTTCAGGTATGGTTTTTTCTTTTTTTTCCCAGATTTTTATCAGTTTTGAGCTGGTCTTAGTGTGTTATGGGTAAAATAAGTCGATATTTAACTAATTTCAAAAGGTTCAAGCAAGTCTCAGACGAGTTGGGGGTTAGTATGACTATCTAAAAATTAATTTTAGTTTAAGTCTATATTTATTTCCCATGCTCCAAATATCGTGCAATATGCTGAATATGGTATTGGTGCTAAATAAGCCCAGATAAAATTTCAATATATAATTTGCCAATAAGGGGCAAATTAGCAATCTTATAAGGGAATTCCATGCTGAAAATTATAAATATAACTATATGCAAAATATAAATGAGAAAATGAAGCATGCTATAATTTGTTATGGTTTGGTCAAGTTGACCTACATCCACTCCCTAGAGGACCTTTTCAAGATGATAGATGCTTTGTTGCTTCAAGTTTTACGTGTTCACCTCTAAAACATTTACGACTTTGGTTTTACTTGGTTCACTGAAAACCAACAAACACTTGCCTTTCTCTCTCATCAGACTTCTTAACTTGAGGAAACACAATGTGAGAGAATCTGTTCTCATAACCAAATTTGGGTTTTTAGACTGAACACGAAACAAAAATAAAGTGTATAACTTCAAGTTCTTAAAAATCATCTGTAAGGAGGATGAGATCTATCATCAATTACAACTTTGGGAGAATGATGGACTCCAACTAATTTAATTAATCATTAACATATTGATCAAGTCCACTTTATATATGTTGAAAGAGAAGTTCCCACATCTCCCAACTAACTAGGATGATTAAATGTGCTATATTATACTGGTCATAACTTTCTTGCATGAAGTATGATATTTGTCATGCAAAACTGAATAAGAACCTTTACCGTTTTGATGAGTTAATTAGTAGTTGAAGTATTCCCTTGCTTAAGGCCATGGGTCTTAAAATCCTCCAGGAAAATTATTAACTCAGATTGTGAAGGAAGTTTATGAAAAGCCAAAATTTTCCATTAATTTACCTTTCGTTAAAGCCCAGTCTCCCAATAAAATCCCACTCTATGTCTTTAGTCCTCCAAACTAGCAAAATATTGCTGAAATTTCTTTTCCATGAAGGTAGCAGCACGAAATGACTGGTGAAATCGAGATTTTCAAATCAGGGAAAGTTTCTAGATTTCCCTAGTAAGGGCACATGGTTGGGGGAAATATGCGTTTTTCTTGTGTTCTTTTGGTTTAATACATTTATAATACATATATGGGTGTGAAATATATACAAAACATCCAAGAAAAACACATCCACTGAACCTCATGGAATGTACTAAATGTATGATTGTAATTGTATTGTACTCAGTCTTGAACTCTTTTGTATGCGTTGAATTGATTAGTATTATGATATTATCTCATTTGTCTTGATTTTCTATATACAATATTACAATATGCATTAAATGACTTATACATCACATTTCTTTTTGTTTTCTTGGATGCTTTTGATTTATTTCACTCTCATGTATGCATTATTAATGTATTAAAAAAAAAAAACCAGAAAACACGTATTTTCCCCATTCCCCCTTGATGGGGAAATCTAGGGAAATTTTCCATGACTTCGCAGAAATATTGGCAAAATTTTAGTGGATCTCGCTGGAGAAATTTCGGTGAAATCCAAAATTGCAATCCTTGCTCCAAACTAAACTTGCAAATGAAAACATTTTTGCCCTCCCAACCAAAATTTTAAGTGTATGCAATGCATTCTGTAATGAAGATTGTGACTTCTGATGTAGATTCCCCTGACGAGCTTTGTTTGTTCTCCTTACTATTTGTTTATTCTTTTACTATTGACCAATATGTTTGGCCTACAAGTGAAATTTTTCTAAACCTTCCATCATGGTTTTTTGTTATTAAACTATAATGAGTTGAAGTTCAGAAATTAATGGATTATATTCAAAGAAAGTTTACATAATATATAATTTTCAAGTTCAATGCACATTTAGGTTTATAACTAATTGCTCCTAAAAATTTATGTGCATTGGATTTAAGAATGTTGCACTGCTCCTTATTGTTTATTTTGGTTGGAGCAGAACTAATATATCGATTTTAATCACAAGTGATAAGTTCCTATCATCACTTTTGGTTGGAGCAGAACTAATATATTGATTGTAATCAAAACAAGTGATAAGTTCCTATCTTCATGAGTGAACGGATGCCTCTCTGACATGTTCTGTAGATGGAATCATGGAAGTGCTCTAATAATTTTATTAATAGGATTGTCTAAATCATGGTTTACTGGACCGGCCAGTACCGGTCCGTATCGGCCGGTCCATATTGGGATCGGATGATCCTAGTCCGGGATCATCTGATTCGTCAGATGATTTAATCGGGACTGCCCAAGTTGGAGCGGTATCGGACGGTACCGCTTTAACTCGGGCAGATCAAAACTTTTTTAAGATAAAAAAATTGAAAAGAAAAGGTGAGAGAGTATCTCTCTCAGTCTCTCGTCCTCCGGTCGTCCATGTCTCCATGAACGAAAGACCCTCTTCTCTTTCGTTCATGGACGACTGGAGCACTTGGATACATGGTTTTCAGGGTGATGGCTTGACGCAGAAAGAGAGGAGGGAAGGGGTGAGAGAGAGGGAGAGGGAGATGGAGGGAGGGTCTGGAAGGAAGGTCGGTGGGAGAAAGAGAGAGAGAGAGAGAGAGAGAGAGAGAGAGAGAGAGAGAGAGAGAGAGAGAGAGAGAGAGGGACGGGGAGGGAACTTACCTGCGAACTCGCTGTGCCTATGCGCAGACGGCAGACCACCAAATTCTTCTCCCTTCTCCTTTTTATTGGGATCGGCCGGACTGGCTGGCTGGTTTGGTACAGTTTGTACCTTTGCCGGTCTGGTCTTCGGTCCTGATCTAAAAACCATGGTCTGAATCACATAAAACAGCCTCTCCGCTTGTGGATGTAACACTACATACATCAGATGCTTCTCAGAAGCCCCACAGTGGTGGCAGCCTGGTGCAATGGGCTAGCGTTAATAGGATTGTTTGAGATATCTGAGATTGTTAGGAGAACGGAAATTTCTTAGTAATAGGAATGTCACATTACTAAATGTTCTCAGAGTTGGGAGGCTGCTCATTTCATTGAGGATATATTTTATGGAGTTCATTACACATTCTATTGATATTCATTACATTGTCTACTGAACAGGAAAAAAGAGAAATGTGCACCCAAAAAGAAAATAAATGGATGAAATTTAAAAAAAAAGAAAGAAAAAAGAAAAAAATAAACCTAAAACTTGAATCATCATTGCTTCTAGAGAAATATTAGTCATATGCAATTTAATCCCAAGGTTTTTTCTACTATATAAATATACTAAGATTTTGTCCATTTCATTTACAGGGAGAAATTTCAGATTATTCATTCCTTTTCTCTCAATTTTCTGATCAATAAATTGAATGAAATCAATCAGTAATCTAATCTTAGATGACTAACTAGTTTCAGGTTTGAATGAATAGGACTTGGAAAGAACTCTTTCTGCAAAGGAGATGGGGCAGAATGACAATCTGGCTGTAAATGTTAAAGGCAAGGAATTGGTCTCAGATTCACAATCCTGGAGAAATAGAAATTGTTCTGAAAACTGTATGTGAACCACTTTGGGTTTATAACATGCATTAATGGTGCAGATAACTGCTTCTAGTCTTCTAGTGATAGCACAATTTTCAGCTGCTTAATTCTGAAAGAATATAGGAATTTCTTGAAATTTTTTCTGCACATCTTGTTCACATCAACTACAGGTTAATTCTTGTGCCCAAAAGGACCACAAATTCTTTGGCTATGATGATTTATTTTGCCAATTTTGTGCAGATTCAGGAAATCATATATTGAGAGAGATCTCATGTAATTGTTTTGTATAATTTTTAACTGAAGATATGTACACTGAGTGTGAACCTTTTTTCATGTTATCTGATTTTAGTTAATGGAATTGTGTCATTTGTTGAAATCATTATTATTTTCCTCTTCATTCGTCTTCTTCTTCCTCTTCTTCTTCTTGTCTTATTTACAAAATGATGAGAGCTGCTCGGGGTCATAAGATTGAGAAATTCACTTTCAATCAACTGAAAAATGACACTGAAATCTTCTCTAGAGAGAGACTACCTCCTGGTGTTTGGATTTGTATTCAGGATGGCATTTATGGTGACTTGAGACTGCTAATATCCTACCATCATACGCATTCTCTTTGTTACATCATCACCTTACATGAACCATCGATGATCATAAGCATCTCACATCAGGACACTTTAACTTAATCAGTTAGAATTTCGCCTCTTCTTCTTTCACCACTTTTCCTTTATTTTCATCATTTACCATTGAGTTATTAGTAGCCTTCTGTCATGTATACCAAGTCTACTTGATTCCTGATTTTTGTATCTTGTATTAAGCTCCATAGGAACAAGGAAAGAGTCTTCGTAGAAAAGGGTGTTCCTGCAGGAAGAAGCTTTTGCAGGCTAAACTAGAAAGACAAGTCTGAATTTCCTTAGACCAGGTCATTGTTCACTCTTACAGGCAAGTATCTTTCTACTGAGGAATTTTCTGTTGCAGTTCTATTTTGTATCCACCAGTGGTTCCTTCGCTTTGAATCTGACATTCCTTTGATATGGTGTTTGACGGTTTATGAAGGAAACCAAAAGAGGGAGATGAGAGGCCTTACGTTATGCCATCGAGCAACAAGGTATCCTTTTGAGCAACATAAGAGAGGGAGAACCATTTTAACTCAACAAACCTTAAATCCCGTCAAAGTCTGAATCTTCAGATGTCCAAGAATCTGAGTTTTATATTAAATAAGCTTGCTTTGATGGTAAATATTCTTTAGAATTTTTTTAGAGTATTGAGGGAGGGAGGGAAGCATTTTAAGTCCACGTAATATTTGAATGATGGGCTTGGTCGAGAGCCCCTTTTGATACTGTGATGTGCTTGATGGCCTTGATGACATGGAAAACCTCACGAAAGAGACAAAGCACATGGTAAGGCACTGTGAAGCAACTTGTAGGTCGAACAAGGTATGCTTGGTGTGATGGAGTCAAAGCTAGTCATATCTCGTTGATATATATTGTGTGCTTTGGATAGGGATCAAGAGCAATTGAATGGTTAAGCTGGCTATGGCAGTGCATGATGAATTCACTCCAGTCAAAAAGTTGAGATCTTTAGATGTATAGCAGTAGATTTCTAAATTATTCAAGCAAGCTTTGATAGTAAATATTCTTTAGAATGTTCTTTGAGGTATGTTCCCTGATGTTTTTGTAACCATCCATTGTAAGTACTTTGTTCTTTCTTGTAGCATTTTCAGTACAGAAATGAGGGTATTGAATTGTAAAAGCATAAAAAGGTCTCTCTAAAAGTTAATTTAAAAAAGAATTGATATAAAGGTGATATGTAGTAGAGTTTTCAGAATGCCTGACTTAATTGATATGAGTGCAATTTATGAATTTAAACTTGGACCTAGTTACCACTTACCAGCTGGTTATTAAAAATAATATTAATGTTTTTAGATAATAAAATAATAAAGCAGAAAAGTTATTTAAAAATAATTGAAAATTCGAAAAAGAATAGGATTAGTTTTGTATATCTATTTAAAATTTTTTAAATAATGTTAATATTTTGTCACTCGCTTGTGTTTGACCTAATATTTACTTATGGCTGTAGTTTAAAATGTTATTATCAGTTAATCTAATCCTCGCTCTTACAATTTACTATTTCTTACAAAGCTTTCTTTAGTTGATCGACTGATAATGGCATCTAGGTTTGAAATCATCAGCCACCTTTCAGTATTGTGGTATGTATAGATATATTGAGATGTTGTCATGTAGAGCATCCAACAATTCTTTGTTTTTGCTTTTGAAAATGTAAAAAGTGTTTTTCTGTCAAAAAAATCATAACGGTGAGATGTTTCACGTTCTAGCATCTCACTTTTAGCTGCACGCATCATTGCAATGAAAGGCATCAGACAATTTCATCCCTAGCATCTACATTTGCCATTAGTTTCTTTTATCAAATTTAAGGGTCGTGATCCTATAGGTTTAAACAAGTGTAATGAAGAAAAAGTTTTCCTCTTCTTTCTTGATTGAGAGGGAGATCCTTGTATATATTGATAAGTATAACAATATACACTACATGTTGCCAATAATAGCAAGGGCAAGTTGCCAATAACAAGAAAGGCAAAGGCAAGACAAGTTGCCTTAAAAAGTAAAAGATTATGTAAGGAATCTATTGCACTGGGAGTCTTGTGATTTCAAAAGATCTCAACGGGGCACTAGGTTTAGCAACAACAACCAATTCTCGAACAAAATGATAATTAAGGGCAATATGTTTGTTTAGAGCGGTGGCAATTCATCGGGCTATTATAGCGCCCCGAATCCGGATATATTCTTCATGAATAATTCAAACCCGAAGTGCTAGCTTTATGGTCTGAAACCAAATAAAAATCCATAATTAATCAATGCTTGCATATCGGAGTACACCAAATTTAAAACAACTTTCTAATTTTTCAATAATAATGGAATACTTCAAAATAACTCTCAATTGTATATACATCAGACCTGAATATGAAAAGGCAACTAAAAACTCTCAACTCACTCTCATAATGATAATCTCCAATTTAAACTAAAAGTCAATTTAAACAATTAACCAACAATTATACAAGAATAATAAGTTCACAAGCTACAAGGCATTATTCTAAACCAGCAACTAAACCCTCAAGAATCTCCATAGTTCGTCATCTCCAAGAATGTCTGAAAACAAAACATTAAAAACATGGGGTGAAATATAAAATTCCAGTAAGTAACAACATGCATAAATAAAATCGTCTCATGTTTTATCATAAAAATACAGTTCATGATGTATAATAGTTCAACAATAAATCCGGCTAATCACAATCTGTAAGCAATAATCATTCAACAAATAATTTCCAAAACAAATCAATAATCTCCTCATGAGAATCAAAACAAATGATACAATCAATCTCATCATGAGAATTAAATCCAAGCCAAACAGTTGTGATATCACAGGACTCGTGAAATATGACCACTTTGAAATGTTAACCCTAGTTCGAATCGCCACCTCACTCTCTTACGTGTGATGAACTGACTTACTTTGGGTTTTGGTCACCATGAAGCAAGCCTACTCTGGGTTTCGGACATCGTTTTACACAATGGATCACTTAAACCTGATACAGGTATTAAGTTGGCAAGTACAATCCAGTTTAAGAACAATGCTGTAACATATTTGATACAAATGACATCACCTTCATGATGGAAATATAAGAGACCTCATCCTCATGGTGGAAACGGATTGCTGCAACTCATTCCCTCATGGAAGACCTTTCCTTCATGGAGGAAATGCATAAATGGAAAAGTAGACTTAATCCATACAATGATAGACAGACTTCACTATCTAGTTAAACTATGGATCCATAAAAAGCTAAGCCCACTAGACACAAGTCAAACAAAAACCAAACATGTGGTTCTCATGACCAAATCATGATATTCTAGTGCCTTCATGGCTCATGGCCCTCATGGTGAAATATCAATAATTATGACCCTCATGACAAAATCACTCCCTCATGGAGGTAAATTTATTTTCACTGCCCTCATGGCATCATGGAGAATAATTAATAGGTAAAACCCCCTCCATGGAGGAAAACCAAAGTTTTTAAAACTGTCAAAATCCAAAGAAATAGGCTCAATCTACCCAAATCTATGGGAAAACATTTTTATGCAATTCCAGGACTTAAAACATGTTCAATACAATACTTTTACAAGTGTGGAAACTAACTAATTCAATTTCCCTCTTGTAACTAAAACATTAGCTATTTCAGTGGAACGTATCTAAAATCTTGTATAACTTTTATAAAATTATTTGGCTACTGAAAACAACTTATAAACACTCAAATCTTATTTGTACATGTGTTGGATTTGCCCAAAAATTATTTTATAATAAAAATCTAGGTATTTTTTGTAATGTCCTGGACCCAGGTTTATTTAATAATTCATAAACCCAAACCCTAAACGTTAACTTATGTCTCCAAACATAAACTAAACCAGACAATAATGGTAATTAATTTCTTTCCTTTATTTAGAATGCGACTTCAATAATAAAGATCCTCAAAACAAGCGGGGCATAACAACTAATATCCAACATAAAGCCATTAAAAAATTCGAGTTTGGTCAAGATCAACTAAAATAATCCTATTGCAACCCATAATTGAAATTCAAATGTTCTTACTCAAATAAAAGTAATAACTCCCTAAATCTACACTAAAAATAATAATCTGCCTCTTTGCATTCAAGATAAGCCCCTTTAGAATCAAATTCCTCAATTTTGTCATCTCCTGGAGTATTTGAAAATAAAACTGATAAAATGATGTGAGATATAAATCTCAACAAGTAGTCATGCAGAAAAGTGAATTTACACAATTCTAAACATGCAATGGGTAAACCAATAAAACAAAACCATTACAGAGATAATGTTAACAAACCACAATCAAAATACATATATCAAGTCTTGCAAATATAACCTTCCCTCCGAGTACATGGACCAAGGAAGAAACAAACAAATAACAATTACCTCATTCCCACCAAGTACACGGGTTGAGGAAACAACAATCAAATAACCAATACCACCTTCCCACCGAGTACATGAATTGAGGAAGCAAGCCCCACCGAGTACATGAATTAGGGACATATAACCTTAATTCCAATATACAATCTTCCCATCGAGTACATGGATTGAGGAAGTATCCTGCTGAGTACACAGATTGAGGATAAAGTAATCATATTATTAACACACTCTTCTCACCGAGTACACAGATTGAGGAAATATCCCGACGAATACATGGACTGAGGATATATCAATAACCACAAATAATATCATCTGAAGTACATAGGTGAATCAATAACCATTACCCAACATAAGGCATACACCATGAAACAATCGCATACGCGAAGTCACAAACATGATATAACCAAACCCACATATGTAGAGACATATCCATATCAAAATCACACCCCATATTAGGAAACACATATAAGCCAAGTCAAGTAATTATACATCCAATCTCTTATAGCCATAAAGTATAAACATGATCAAAATACTCAAATCTGGTTCAACTTCTATTTAAACCTTTCTAGAACTCAAAACATGTCTAATTAGTCGTAATACAAGTGTTGGAATAATTAAATATAATCCTAGTTAAAAGAAATCCATATGTTTTCCTAAATTCCCAAATCATAAGTCTTTCTAGTAGAATGTACCCAAAATCCTTATAATATTCCAAATAATTCTTAGGCCAATGTAGACACTCTCAAAATACCATAATCTAGTTGGTACATGAGTTGGAATCCCTAAAAAATAAGTTTAGAATCAAAAACTAAGTAATTCTAAAAAAATATCAAAATCTGTCATGGGCACTTGAGTGCTGTCGGGCGTGATGTCAAGGGCTCGAGAAAGCTTGAATTCCTAGTTTTGGCCGCTCGGGATGTCGCTCGAGCCTTCTCCCGGGCGTTCGGCTTGTGAAAATTACAACTCTCTGAAATTTCTAAAAAGAAAAAAAACATAGGCGGGGCGCCCTTGATGGCGCTCGAGCAACGACGAGCGTTGGTTCTATCAATATGGCGCCTAGCCTGAGTGCCTGACGCTCGAGCCTCATGGCGGGCGTCCGTTGTTTTTCTAAAAATTCTGGGTTTTTCTAAATTTTCCAAAAGTCACCAGTAAAACTATACTTCATGCTTTTATCACTTCAAATCAATCCTAATACATCTTATATCACTTCTAAAACAAAATCAATCAATCCAAAACAAATAAATCACAACATACAAAGATTTGATAATCAAAGCCCAATAAATCAAGTGTTTATACATGGATCCCAAGAAAACTGGAAATATGATTTTAATACAAGTTTGAAGAGACTATTTTTTTTTATCAGTAATGAAATCAAATATATTAACAGAGGAAAAAAACTCAGAAATTGCAAAAGGGCTTAAAACCCAAACCCAAAGACAAATAAGATCCCTCCACCATGATAGAACAAGACATTCTACACATAGTGGAAGAAGGGAAACCCTACTAACCACTCAACTACTCAACTAAGCACACAAGGATGCCCAATGAATCCAGATATCGCCCTCTTGAAATCCCCACGAAATACAACAACCTCTCTTTTTGTCTAAGATCACAAGAAAAGTATAAACTTATAACTTCAATAACTTGTTCTATATGTATGGAACATGACACTAGGATTTTAATCATCTAGACTTACCTTGAGATCTCACGAAAACCCTCCTTCCTTCTCTCTCTTTCTAGCTATACAGATCCTCCAAAAATAATGAGAAAACCTAATTTCGCTTTAACCTCTTTCTTTTTTACACTCATCCACTAGGAGTACTAATTGTATTTGGAAACCTTTTTATTATTCCAACTTTCCTATTTCGACCCCTATTCTCTTTCTAAATTTCTTCTCCTAAATCCCATATAAAAGAGACTTCTAATTTAGTGGATTTTCGTACTATTTTATTCTCCTATTTTTAAATATTACTAAAACACCCCAAAACTCATCTTATTCCTCAACTTAAGGCTCCTAATTAACTATAATTACTATATGCCCTTTTCTCATTTATTAAGCTATAAATCTCACTACTTATGATTTATTTAAACCAAACTTAGATCTAATTTATTTTCTCAAATCTAATAATCATTTAATCAATATATATAATAATTTTGCTAATTGGGAAATGACCAAAATACCCTTTTTTCCTTATAATTTCATATTTAACCATTCGATCTTTTGCAAAATTTCCAGATTTAATCTCTTCATTATTTTAAACCAATTATGCATCTTGATTGATGAAAAGTTCCCTAAACTTTAGTCTATACTTAATCTCCCAATTTATTCTCAAATAAAATCATTCATTCTCCAACTATTCTTATTTAATTCTGTTTATTTATTTTATGGAAATTTGGGGTTTCACATTTTCCCAAAAATCATAAATCTGGGTTGGGCGCTTGACAAGGCGCTCAACCATTTTGTGTCTAATGATCTATCAAAACAACTTAACTAACACGCACTCAATATATTGCTCCAGTGATTTGTCTAATGATCTTGAAACAAAATAGAAATAAACGGGTGCTCAACATGGGTGCTTGAGTGGTGTGTCGAGTGCTCGTGTAATTTCACAAAAATCTGGAAATTTCTCAATTTTCCAAATTTACAACTTAATCTTCTATAACTTATTGCCATCAATTAAAATCAGTTATAATACATTCAAGATCATTCTTAAAGCATGTCAAATCAATCTAAACAAATACTGATCGAGTTTTCTCATTAAGATTATAAGCTTTTATCAAAAACAAGATTCAGAACATGCATTTAGTCAAATATAAAAAACTAATATTTCATCACTTCAAACCCCAAAAAACTTCAACAAAAACTATACGATCATGCTTCAAAAAACACAGGAATCTCAAGAATACCAAGTTTCTCATCTCATCATGAAACCATGTAAGTTTTCCAATTAGAAGGGTTGTTACTTACCTTTAGAACGCAAAATTCCATATTTTCTAGAATAACCTAATGTAGTCACATTTTATTAATTTCTCACCACTCTAGAGATCTCCAAACCCCATCTCCACCATTAAGATTGAAGATCTACATGTCAGGAACACCGCCTCCAAATTTGAGCTTGATTCAACAGTACATCATCCCTAGATTGCGTTTTGATGGCAGTTGGTTGGAGGATTTCTACACAGCTTTCTTCACTCTCAATGTCTCATGTTCTCTCTCTCTAGGCTATATTTCACCCTCTTTTTCCCTTCATCTCCTCCATGTCAAAGAACTCTCTCCTTCTTCTCCCAGCCGTAGAGATCAACCAAAAACCCTAAATTATTTTATCTCTCTCTTTTATATTCATATCCGAATTAGAGTCCTTGTTTATTTTAGAAACCTTCTTACTAACATGCTTTCTTATTTTACCTCAACTCTCATTTCCTAAATTTCCTATAAATTCAACTTCTATTTTAATCAATTTTTTTGATAATTTAAATCCTTATTTTCAAATATTACTAAATCACCCCAAAATCTCTCTTATTCCCAAATTTAAGGCCCCTAATTAATTATAATTACAAATAGGTCCTTTTCTCACCTATTAGGCTAGAAGTCATGATATTTAAATTCAAATTAGACCCAAGTCTTATCTAATTAAGTTTTCAAGTCTAATAATTATTTCATTGCACAATTATTTATTAACTCATTTAGAAATTACCAAAATAACCTTTTCTTTATTTACACTCTATTTAACCATTGAATTTCCTCTAAATCCAAATTTAATCTTCTTATTATATCTCTTTATAATATGATTTTTAATTATTATTTACTTTCACTAAATTCCCAAAGTATAATTATTCTCTTAATTAATTGAAGTTATTATTTCAAATTCCAACTATTCAAAATCACTACTATTCATTTATTTAATTACCTATATAATTTTGGGCTATAATATTATTCCTCCAAATACTTGGAATAAATCTTTATTTCAAAATATTTTCAAATTTATTTAATTATATTATATATTAAAAAATTTCAAGATATTACAGTTATAAAACAAGAAAATATCACTTTGATTGTCACAAAAAGGAACATTTGGAGTAGACAAAGGATGGCGATGTTCCTGCAACAAATTAGTTAACTAAATGACTCAACATTAGTGGATGCATGCCATGCAATGGTACTCAAAATTGGCACTCAAATAAGAGAAATTAGCTTTTTTCTTGGCACCCCAAGAAATAAAATTGTTTGCTAAGAAGATAGCAAACCTAGACGTTTATCGATGGGTGTCAGGGCAACTAGCGCAATCGGCATAAGAATAAGACACAAGTGAATCAGGAATGGAACGAGAGATAGTCAGACCAAAGTTGTCTGTGCCTTTAACATAACGCAATATGTGTTTGACGGTAGTAAAATGTGCCTTCGATGGAGAGTAAAGAAAGTTACATACATTATTGACGTTACGAGCAAGATCAGGTTGGTTAATAACAAAATAATGTAAAGCCCCAACCATTTAATGAAACTGAGTAACATCTGAATAGGGAGTGTCTTGGGCTGTGAGACATTGACCAAAAACTAGGGGTGTGGATATAGGTTTACAATTAGATATGCCAACTCGTTGAACAACAACTAGAGCATATTTAGATTGTCTGAGAAAATAAAACTCAATCTTCTTGATCCCCCCCAAAATCCCTCTATCTATTCTCCCCTTTCCTCAACTACGTTTGGCCTTTGCCAGACCCAACCACTTTATGAAGATATTCCCTTGGAATTGTCAAGGGATTGGCCGTCACTCAACAAGGCATCGGTTCCTTAACCGTACTACTAGGCCAAACTTAATCCTCCTTTCTAAGACCTTAGTTTTCGATAAAATTACAGAGAAGAGAATTAATTAAATAATGGGGCTTCAACAATACTTACTGGGTTTCTCCTACAAGCGGATCGGGAGGTTTTGAGAATATTGATGAGAGCAAAACAATGGATGGTGCACTTGAAAGTCTTGTTGAAACCTAGTGAAGATAACTTCTGTACATGCTAGCTCAATGGCAATACTCAGAAGGAACAATGGCAAGAACTAAAAAGCATGGCAGGCTGCATTTAAGAACCATGGATGGTTAAAGGAGATTTCAACATTGTCATAGAGCATTAGGAAATTAGGAAAAAGGAGGTGGAAAAAAATTCAAGGTCTGTCAAGCTTTAAATTTTATTAACTTTCTACATGATTGTAGTTTGATAGAAATGAATGCCAAGGGGATAAAATACACATGGAATAGAGGTCAACTAGGTCTTGGAAGAATATTTGAAAAGATAAATAGGACCTTGTAACGAATCCTGGTTCCTTCTCTTTCTGATATCCACATTTCTCAAGAGCCAATCATATATAGAATTTGTGTAGAATCCTGAACTTTAGAAAAATAATAATAAAATTTTAAATTTGAATATTATGAAGAGACATAATGAGGAGATTAAATATGGAAATTTTGGAGTAAATCTAATGGTCAAATATGGTATAAAAAGAAAAAGGGCATTTAGTCTTTTCCCAATGGCTAATTATTAAATTAATTAAATAAATAATTATTAAAATTGAAATAATTGATTAGATTCAAGTTGGATTAAACTGGAGTTAGAAAGCTTGATTTATGGCTTAATTAATGGTAAAATGACTTATTGGTAATTATACATAGTTAGGAGCTTTAAATTTGTAAATAAAAGAGAATTTTAGGTGATTTAGTAATATTTAAAAATAAGGAATTAAACTAGCATGAAAATAAAGAAAAGTAGAAGTTTTCCAAATAGGATTAGGAATCCTAATTGGGTAAGTATAAAAGTAGAGGCTAAGAAGGATTTAGGGTTTCCTCATTCAATATTTGTGGATCCATATGGCTAGAGAGAGAGAAATAGAGAGAGAGAGAGAGATAGAGAGAGATCAGCTGGTGAAGAAGAACAAGAGAAAGAAAAAGATCAACATATTTCAAAGGCTTGGGAGTTCTATCAAAGGCAAGTAGTAACCTTTCTCTTGGCAAAACTTGTTTGGTTTATTGTTTAGACGATAAATATTGCGTTCTTTGGATTTGTGATGATTTAGAAACATGTTTATGTTGATTTGGAAGGATTTGGTTGAGATTTAAAGCATGGAAACATTATATATTTTTCTTCTTGTTAGAATTTTGTTTACTTTGATTTTTAGATGGAAAACATGATTAGATTGTAAGGATTTGTTGTTGACCGTGTTTGGATGTATTTGGAATAATCTAACATGTTTTAAGGATGATATTACATGATTTAGAAGTGATTTGGGAAGTTGGTTTGGTGAGATTTGGATTTAAAAACAAAGAATTCGCAAAAGTTCAGAAAACCCGGAATTTTCCAGAATACAACGGGTGCCTGGAATACTGCTTGAGGGCCAGGCTAGGCACTATACTAAAATAATTATCGCTTGTTGCCGCTCGAAATGTTTATTTTTAGAAATCAGGACCCGAAACTCAGAATTTTTCTTTAAGTCGTATGCCCAGGTGTAGACACATCAAATTGCACAAACAATCATAAAAAATCATTATCTCCTTGAAAGCTAGCACAGAAATTGAAGAAAATGAATTTTTACCTGTATCCGGTAACTCAGGCCGGATACAAGCAGGCCTTTTTGTATCCAGTAACAAGTACCGGATACAAGCGATGCTTAGTGTAGCCGGTATATGATACCGGATACCTTAAGGCCCTTGTGTATCCGGTCTGATATACCAGATACATTAAGTTTGCTCAAAATTAGGGTTTTCCGAGAGAAATCACTTGTTACCATCATGTCCCTCATTTAATGAGGGGAAATCTCGGAAACAACCCTAGGGTTAAGGTTGGGGGGTTCTAGACATTAAGTTGTGTCTACCAATGACCTTGGCCTTTGCCTATAAATAGGAGGCTTCTCTTCAAGCAAAGGACCAAGTTTTTGGAGATCGAAGAACTCCGAGTGAAGAAGGGAACCGCTGCCGGATTGCTTCCTGAACCCCAGGTAAGCCTCAACCCTCATTTATTTTCTGTATTTAATTTATTAGATCTAGATCTCTTCTTCTATCTTTCTGTAGAATAAAGCCTCTTTTTGTGTGTGGAAATCTTTCCCCGGCTCAAAGTATCTCAAGACTCCCCTAGCCGTAAAACGTGAAGGCGGGATCTAGGAGAAACGAGACTGGAGATTGACCCTAGTGCTAGAACCCATGTAGCATAAGGCTTTTTGAATGATTGAAAACCGTTCTATAATCAAAGTACCCTTGATTATCTCGAAGAACTGTGTTTAACGGGGAGAGAGAACAGAGGGAAACGATAATGGAACGGAACCCTAGGCTATGCTAGAACCTATCTGGTTGAATCTATATGCATGATATGTTGTTGTATTAATCTTGCTTGGTTTTTCACTCTTGCACACATATTACACTCTTTTGGCGGGATAGGCTCATATTTGGGGTTTATTACATTTATTGTGATAAATCTCAAATAAATGGTCTCAATCAAATTCTGGAATGTTTTAAATGTTTTTCAAAGGTTTTGGATTCATCTCACACGAATCTCACACACTTTATCACAGTTTTGAGTCGGTTTTACTCAAAAAGTGGCCTAACTGGACAGCACCTGTACCCTGACTTCGGACGCTCATAACTTCATCGTCCAGATGAATTTTGGAGCGATTCTAGAACCATGGGAAAGGTGAGGCTGTCTAGTTTATGTCCACCAAATTTCATAAAGTTCCATCAAACGGATTTTTGACACCTCTCTGTCGAAGTTAAGTGGACAGTTCAGGTTCAAATACAGAACTTGTCACTTCGACGGAGCGCCATGTGTTCGTTTTAAGTCCGATTCGAGTGATTTTTGTTTTTGAGTACTCCTTTATGAGTCCATTTTCAAATCCAGTTGGTTTCATAATTTTTGGATTCCATTTGAATTATTGGTAGTCGATTTACTCAGAACTGTTCATTTGTACTTTTCTGGGTAAATCTGTGATCTTCGGGGCCTGTTCGGGAGACCACCCAAGGCACATCCGAAGGGATTTTTGTATGAGGCTAGTTTCTTTTGAAAGATGGCCATACAGACTTCAATCACACCAATTTTCGTGGATTTTTATGGAGTGGATTGTTCTATGCAATTTTCCAAAGTTGCCCACTTATCACTTTTAAAAATCCCCAGCAGCAACTTCAAAGGAGCATAACTCCTATGATTTTCATCGGAATGAAGTGAAATTTTGCATGAGACTCTTATTTACCCTAATCTTTCAAATGAATTTGGTTTGGTTCAATTTAGAATTGGATTTGAATGATTTCAAGACAAATGGCATACTTTTTACCGAATTTTCCGGATTTGATTTAACTTGGTTTTTGAGCAACTTGTGCTTTGATTTCCATCTTTTGAGATATTCCAGAAATGATATTGACATAAGAGAGGATCTAAAACCCATTTAGATCTTCATGTGAAAATATCATACATTGGTCCTTTTTCAAGGTTTTCTATGATTTTAGCAAGCTTTCTATTTTTGCATGAACATACACTTGGCAACCACTTCGTGTGGATGAATGGGGGTGCCTAACACCTTCCCCCGTTCATAATCTAATCCCCTTACCCATCTCTGGATTTGATTTTCAAGTAGGGTTATTTTTATCCTAGAATGTTTCTTTTGTCTCTTTTTTGCTTATTTTTGATCCTTTGGTGTCCATTCTCACCCCAAAATTATGAATGGTGGCGACTCTCCCATTTTTGCGTTGAGCCCGTGTGTTGACGGAGGGATGATCATTCTGGTGATTTTCTCATGTCTCACACCAGGATGTGGCTCGAACACCACCCTGAGCGCCATGTTCAGAAACCTAGAAACCCAAGACGCTTGAGATATGGCTTGAGCGCCACGTCAAGCGCCCATGACAAATTTTTGGTATTTTTTAAATCTACCTAGTTTTTTATTATAAAATTGTTTTTATGGAATTCCAACTCATGTAACAACTAGATTATAGTATTTTTAGAGTGCTTGCACTGGCCAAATAATTTTATCTGATTTATTGAAGATTTTGGGTACGTTTTGGTGGAATAGGACTAGAATAGTGGATTCAAGGGGTTTTTATTGTTTCTTTTTGATTCCTACAGCTTTTTAAGATGGTTTTAAACATGTTTTGATCTCTGGAATTATTAAAATTTATATACAATTGATTTTGGGTATTTGATTGGATATTTATGGTTCATTGAAACTTGTGGACTTATGAAATATGGTTGGTTTTAAAATGAAAGTAAGGATATTTGATTTCTCCACGAGGGAGTATTTCTGCTATGAGGGCATTGATTATTTGTTATCTCCACGAGGAAGTGACTTTAAGACACGATGGTATAATATGGTACTATTGCTATTAGTTTTAATTATATAATTTGTTTTTGGTTGCTTTGTGTCTAGCGGGCATAGCTTGTTATGGATCCATATTTAGCTAGATAGTGAGGTCTATTTATCTTTGTTTGGATTAAGTTTAGTTTCATTTATGCGTTTCCTCCAAGAAGGAGAGGCTATTCTAAGAGGGAATGAGCTGCAGTGATCCGTTTCCACCAAAATGGTGAGGTCTTTTGTTGGATATGTTGCAGAGTTGTTCTTTGATTGGATTGTACTTGCCAACTTAATACCTGTATCATATTTAAGTGATCCATTGTGTGAAGCAAAGTCCGAAACCCAGAGTAGGCTGGCTTTGTCACACGTAAGAGTGTGATGGGGCAATTGGGACTGGATTTAACCTCTCAAAATGGTCATATTTCATGAGTCCTGTGATGTCACAATTGTATGGCTTGTTGTGTGAATATTATGTTGGTTTTAGATTATAACTTATTGGATTTTGGACTTTATATTGTATTTTCTGGTTATAAACTTTTGGTTTAATCGTTGTACCTCATGAAAATGGTTTATAAATTGTATGGACTATTTTATAACATGCATGTTGCTATTTGCTGAGATTTTATATCTTACTCTTGTTTTCAATATTTGTTTTCAGATACGCTTGGAGAGGACGTGCAAGTTGGGGTAGAAAATACAAAGGGTACAACAAAGGATCTTGATGAGCACCTTATGGATTATTAGTTTTCTTTTATATTTTACTAGGAGAGTTGTTTTGGAGTCGTTTATTTTATTTAGGGAATTGTTTTAGGGAGATGTTGGTTAGTTAGTATATTCTTTTGAGTTCAGACCTAATGTACTGAAGTTGGAGTTTATTTTGAGAAATTTAGCAATATTAAATTGAAATATTGAAGGAGTTATTTTAAATTCTTGTGTACTCTGATTTACCTTTATCCTATTATGTTTTTGTTCTTAATTGCTTTATTATCATTCAAGTAATGCTTTGATCCATTGAAAAAAAAGAAGAAAACTACCGGATCCGGGGTGTTACAAATTGACCACAACCCTATAATTGTGAATACAAGCCCAACCGACCTAAAGGTAGGAGACATTTTTGTTTTGAAAAATTTTGGATGGAGGTTGGCACTTGTAGGGATATATTTGGTAAAGTTTTGAGGGATAGCAACAGTTGAAAAACTCTTATCCTCAAACGTAATAACCTTAGCTCTAAAGTCTAAACTAAGGAAATGGAACAAAGGATAGATTTGGGGATCTTAACAATAGAGCCCAAGGTTTATACTCTGAACTAAATAGACATCAAGGGCAAATTGAGGATTCTGATGACCCTCTTAATATTCAAAAGAATAACTTGCCTAGTGTAACACCCCGGATCCAAGTTATGTAGAGAAACCGTAACTTATCTCCGAAGGTTAATATATAACCCAGGATTGCAATATCAGAGTGAAAGAAAACATGAATAAATCAATAACTGGATAATTAGAGTGCACTATAACCCAAGCTCAATAATAAAATACTATAACCAAGGCTAACTCACATGAACCAAGCATATACCCGCTGGTGCCGTCCTTACCAGAAACTGAAAACAAAACAAAACAAAACATAATGAGATACGAATATCCCAGCAAGTAGCACATGCATGCACAAAACATTTATAGTAGTTCTAAAACATGCTTCAGTAGTAAAACATGCATCAGTAACGATAACCAACATTTACGAGTAACCCGAGTAATCCAAATCCAACATATATGCTGATAAAGAAAAAATATCAACAATCACCACATAATAGAAATTCATAACGTGTAATCATAAAAAATAAGTCCACAATGGAATCATGAAATAAGACTGCCCTTAACTAGGTAATGCCGAAGTCCACTATGCCACCTCCCAACTTAGGTGTGAAGCTGAGTACATGATCATCGTCTTATTGCGGGAGAACCCATCGAGTACAGTGATGAGTTGGCATGTACTAATCCAATCACAGTCCGAGTACACAATAAAATGAGGGATAGCCGCAGCCAGCCGAGTATACGATCAGGCCTCACCGAGTACATGGTGGAAACGCGTGCGTGAACAACGCATTACAACTAGCAAAGAAACAATCTATTCCACTACCTAGCTCTTAACTTGAAAAATGTGGATCCACACCGAGCTATGCCATCTAGACTCAAGCTAAAGCCAAAACAGTAATCTCGATAATATCAACTTGTTCCAAACTTAACACGTCATCCCGAGTACACGGGGCATCTCTGAGTACACAGAGGAAACAACATCCCAAGTACATGGGCATCCTCGAGTACACGGAGGTAAGATGACCATCAATCCATCAAAAATCCCAAAAAAATAATTCAAGTACACGGAGAAACTGAATAATCACATTTATCCAAAATAATTTGATTTCAAGTCTTTTTTCAAGGCATTGCATAAAATTCCCTTTTTATAGTCAAAGTTTGGTGAAATTGCTCAATTTCGGTAAAACCGGCAAATCCGAGTGTTGAAACCAAAATTTAACTATGTTACTTAAGTCTTTCTTGTATTACTTGCTTAAATCCTAAACAGTAACTTACAAGTAGAATTTATACTCATATCACCCTTATTTTAGTCTAAATCCTCAATTTCTTCCTTAAAACTCTTATTTCATCTAAAAACCCCACATTGATTTCCTGGACAAACTTAATACAACATACCATAGTTCATCAAAAACCTTAGAACATATCCCTTTTAAGTTCATATGATTTACATCTTAACTAATTTAATATAGTTCAGATTTACATTACTTCACTTCCATAAACTCACCACTTCTTTACTTAAGACATTCTGTTTTCAGTATTTAAATTTTCTAGATATGTTTCCCCTTTAGGACTTCAGTTCATTTCTATTAAAACCTGTAGGTAATTTCACCCACGAAACTTTACAAATGAAAAACTTGCAAGTGCTGGAAATATTTCAGCACTCAAAGGAAATCTGATTATTATTTCTTAACAGAAATTTTGATTACCCTATTGGGACCCCCAGCATGCTCCCAATAACTCAGATTACCTGAACTTAAAAGAAAACTTCACAATAAGTTTTACCTGACTTTAATGCACATAGCTCAACCATAGCTCAATCTGTAAATATTCACCATACTTATCGGCCAAAAACCCCTCTTTTGCACACTCATTTCAGCATCTAAATTTCTCTCCAATCCTCTTTCTTCATCTCCAATTTGTCCTTTATATAATTTTCCCATTTAAGTTTTACAACCTACAGAGAATAAGAGCTGGACAGAAAATCTGATCTCCTAAGAACTCTTAACATATTACTAATCCAGTTTCCTAGTTTCAATACTCATTACCATAGTATGCCTCTAGCTCCAGCATCTATACTTCACCCAAGGAACTTCAGATACACCTATCTAAATCCCCTAACAGAACTCCCTAATTGCCACTTTATAATAACCACAAAGTATACATAAGAGAGCAGTATACATAAGAGAGCTGGGCACCAACCCCAGCAGTACCTGACATACACAAAAATTTACTGATTTCAGAACTGATGCCTTCAAATGTGCTTCCAGTTCAGCTTATCTATTCTTACATAACCTTCATACAATTCCTAATTTAGTCCCATAAGAATAAACCCCTACTTGTATTTTAAAATCTCTCACAAAGAATAAAATGGGTGAGCTGGTGCCAACCTCTGGAGAGGTAGGCGCCACTCAGTTGATGACCCTTTCTCCAATAACCCCAACATATAACTAATAACTCCTCCACTGTATTACAAGCATTTAAATAAACCATATAAACTAATATTATTGAATTGCACAAATATAAAATAACTTATGCTCAACAGCCGCAGCTTACTCCTGAAAGAAGAGCTGGCGCTGACCTCTACAGAGGTAGGCTCCAGATAGCAATGCTCAGTGCCAGGTCCCATTTCCAGATTCAAGTGTTGTGAATTGAGACCAACCACCAAGACTGAATTACTACTTGCATTCAAATCATTTCTAAAATAATCTAGACTATTTCAATGGCTCTTTTAACATGCCTCAATTTCAAATATTCTACTAACAACATCTGTCTAAAATTTGCCGCTCATGCTCTTCTATTTACTTGAAATTTATATTCAGCAACATCGATTTAATTACCACATGCACTGCACGAAATTTCTTCATTTTATCTGATTTAACAAATCCATATCATATACTTAACCGGCATGTATCCTTTAACCTTAAATTGAATTGATTGAAAACTCAGATCAGACCTAGGCGTCAAATTCAGTAAAATAGAGGTTCGTTGCTCTCAAATCCAAACTAAAACAACTTCTGAATAAATCATCTAAATCATATTAGGTTGTGCTACTTACCTTAAAGATGCTTTAATCTATAACACCTCTGATGCAGAAATCTCAGAACTTCAAAGCTCCCATATCTACTTCAATTGATCGCTGAAATCTACAGAAATTTACCAGATCTGATTAGATCTGATCGAATGCTAATTCTTGCTGCATCTAATCACGAAATTGGCATAGATTTCACTCTCACCTGAATTATCCGATTTGCCGCCAACTTGCATTAGCCCCTCACAACAACTTAGTCGCTTATTTCATTCAATAGTCTCCAAACACCTCCAATCACATCTTCCAAAATCTTCAATTCAGGCTTCAGTAATATGGAGAATTCTTCTTCTCCTCTTTCAGATCTCCTCTCGCCCTAACTTCTTCTCTTGACTCTCTGGATTCCAGATCACTCAAGCAACCAACAAAATAACCTGACGAATGAAATTCAGATCCCATTTATAGTTGCTGCCCAAGTCTCTTTGACTTCTCATGATCCGCTGAAGCGCCTCTTCGCCAATAATTTTACATCTTCACCCTATTAGCCTTCGATTCACTGATTCACCACCCTATCAACTACTCGCATATATATTATTACTTAATTGTGATATTTATTTGCAATTTCTCCACCATAACTGACCAATAATAAATTTCCTGCAATTTCTCATAACTATTTATTTGCAATTATCCCATCCGGTTTGACCAAAAGTCCCTGGTTTAACTCCTTGGTCTCCTTCCTCTATAAAATTACTAATTAGCCTTAAATTAATTACCAAACTAATAATTTTTAATTTCATTAAAAATTAGGGATTTTACATACTCCCCTCCAAAAAATTTCGTCCTCGAAATTTCACATCATGGAGTAACAAACAAATCTGAGTATATCTTTAGCATCTCCTCCCCTCCTTTCCAATGTGCCTTAAATCTGAACTTGATACTTGTCTCTCCCAAATATGATAGATCAAACCAAACCACCAGTAAGACCAGACCAAATTCTAAGGGTACCCACCAAACTGCAGTAACTGACCTTAAATGTAATTAAAGTTGTTATCTGCTCATGGCAATACTTCTACGACTTTAATGACAATATATATATTTATAAAGACTAGAATTCCTTGAGCAACTAATAATGAAGGTAAGATTTAAATTATAATATCGCCACGATTCCCTCTGACTCCCCTATAACATATTAAGATTTTACTAGAAATAAAATATATCACCCACTTTTGAAATCTGACAATATCTCAAACCTTGTGTCCAAACAATGCCACCACTATAGCTGCCGACTCAGAATTATAATTGAGTAATTCCTCTTCTGAGATGCAATAATCATGAAGTATTAACTACTACTCTTTCCCCACTGCATCCACCTGGTCCAACTTTCTCACAAGGCATTCCATTAAATATAGGAAGCATCACTACCAAAACTGAAGCTATAGACAAATGTGGTTTCATCTCCTGGAAATTACTCTCATATCCATCACCTAACATATCCTCCATAACCCTCATTCTCAAGATCAATGGAGATTGCAATCTGAGAGAATTTATTTATTATCTCTCATCATGATTTCCTCATGCAGGTATGCCCCTCCAACTCTTTTAATCAATTACCTCAAATTTTATCCTTCTTCTTCTCTCCAAATCTATTGACCAAATCAGAACCTTTATTTCCTCTTACTTCTCCTTGTTATTTCTTTGAAACAATATGCACCTCAATCCTTATTTATAATGCCTCCATTTAATCCTCTAGAGATAATGTCTCCAAAATTTTTCTTGTAACTATCATGATTACAATCACCAAAACTTGGAGAAATCCTTATCATAAAATTTCACCCTTATTCTTCTAAAACCACCACGCTTCCCCTGCGCCTTCACTAATTTTCTAAAATAATAATGCATCTTCAATAATTCTCATGAATCCAACCACTTATAATTTCTTACTCTCAATATTTATACACACCACAAAATAACTCAGAAGAGAATATCATGACTTGCTGTCACCCACCCTTTCATATATTTGCACCTATATGAAGAATAGGGAAGAAATCATGTAGATCCCCTTCTGGCTTAAGTTAAGTAAATATAGCAAACAACAGCTTCTGATATACATGTAAACATTATAATTACATACCCCATTTGTATAGAGCTTAATACCCGAGTATGTGTTCAGCATTGGCCGATGCCTTACACTACTCAAGTGTGGCTATATACGTATGCTCATCACTCAATTAAGCTCCCAATGACATATGCAAGTATTGGGTGCTTAAACAACCATCACCAATTTATTATTTCACATATGATCATTAACAGTTAAAATTTATCTTACATTTCCAAAATTTCCATCTTACTGTTTATCTCCACATCAACTATTTCTCAGGATCCTAAATTTTCCTTCTGAATAGAATTTCAATAACCTCTCGCTAACCATGCAAAATTAATCATTATACTCTACATCATAAATAACAATCCATATCATCACAGATAGATATAGTATAAGGGAACAAGTATCTTACCTTTAACAATAACGAATATTGCTATATCTGTAGAAGAACACTCTCAACGAGGATGTGCATATGGTTGGGATCCCACAACGCTCGGGGGTGCTATAAGTAGTCTTGAGACCCCCTACTAAGCAAGAGGCCTTTTAAGGCATAACACAGGACTAAATCCCCTTGGAACCCTGAAGTTAAGTGTGCTCGGGTGAGAGCAGTGCTAGGATGGGTGACCACTGGGAAGTTTTCTCATGTTATCCCTTGAGAACAAATTTGTGAGGGCCCATTGGGCCCGGAGCAGACAATATCTTGCTGGGTATGGGTCCGGGATGTTACACCTAGAAAGAATACTAGGAGGTGTTTAGGTATATGGAAATTTACTGGGCCAAAAAATTTGCGCGTCAATGGATAAAAGAAGGTGACCTTAATACTAAATTCTTCCATTTATCTACCCTTAGCCGCAGATAGCGAAATATAATCTTTTCTATTAAAAATGAGGAGAATATGGAAGTAACCAACCTCAAAGAAATAGTGAAAACCTTCATTACCCATTTAACAAAGCTTTATTTTGAACTTGGAGATAATGAGGTATATAAAACTCCAAATTACACTTGTACTCAAGTTACCCTTGAAGAAAGCTGCTCTCTCCTTTTTGAAACTACAAATGAGGAAATCTGGAATGCTATAAACCGGGTAGGAGCTTCAAAAGCAAGGGTTATTTGCTCCCGGATTGGATTTATATAAGGCTTATGACAAACTTAGTTGGAGAGTCATGATGCTCTCAAATGCCTAGGTTTCAACCAGCATTGGATTGTATAACCTCTGTCACTTACAATGTGTTGATAAATGGCTCAACTTGTGTGGCCCCATCAAACCCAGTAGAGGCCCTAGATATATAGGAGGACCCTTTGTCCCCCTATTTGCTTATCATAATCCAATAGATGTTATCTTTGGCCTTATTTAAGGTTGAAAATGAGGGTCTTATAAAAGGCACTAGCAAGGTGCATGGGTAGTACTGCACGTGCGTAAGAAGGAAAGGGATGAGGGAGAACGTGGGAGGAAATAGTTATAAAATTGATTGTAAGTTTTGAAAAAATCTGAGGCAGTTTGATCATATTAATCTTTTTATTAATATATCTTATCAATAGTGTGTAAGGGCTGATTTGGAAAGCTGCTCATTTTGTTTGGCACACTTCTCAAGGGGCCTATTGTAGACACCCCAAAATTGCACGATTTTGATAAATCTTGAAGGAGAGAAATATTATTGGAATTTTCAATTCTTTGCATTGGGTTTGAGATACTTAACCTATTTGAATCCAAAACCGTAAAGGAAAAGGCCCGAATTCAATCTTTTGTGCAAAGTCAAACTTTTTCCAGTTGAGTTTTGTTGACTTTTGACCCCAGAAAATGAAATATTTTTTAAAGCCAGATTTCGAGATAATTTTTCCCGGTAATCAGGTTTTTAGCCATGTTATTGCATAAAAGATTTTTTTGAGATTTTAAATCTGGACGAATACCTTGGTTTTAACATGTTGAATCTTTTTACCGGACCTGGAAAATCAGAATTTTGCCTAGAACTGGAAAGTTGACTTTTTATTCACTTGGAATTTGGGTCTGGAACTATTTTTAATGGATTCAAATGGGGGGTGTTTGCTTATTTACATGTAATATCTTAAGTAAATGGAGATTAAAAAATACGAGGACATTTACTTAAACGATATTACATGTAAATAAGTATTGCCTCTGTTAAAATTGGGATAAAAGCTTCTTTTTTTTGTATTCGACAGATAATGCCGGATACAAAGGATCTTCTTTGTATCCGGCAGATAATACCGGATACAAGTAGCCCTTAATGTATCCGGCATCATATGCCGGATACATTAAGGCACTTGTGTATCCAGCCAGACATGCTGGATACATAAGTTTTGCTCAAAATTAGGGTTTTCCGAGAGATTTCATCTTTTACCATCATGTCCTTCATTAAATGAAGGGAAATCTAGGAAATAGCCTTAGGGTTAAGGTTGGTGGGCTATAGAAATTATGTTGTGTCTACCATTCTCACCAACCTTAACCCTAGCCTTTGCCTATAAATAGGAGGCTCCTCCTTAAGCAAATGGCCATTAACTCTTGCCTTGAATTATCGCCAAGAAGAGCTCCGAGAGAAGATGGAAAACGCTGCGGAAGTGCTCCCGGAACCCAGGTAAGCCTCAAACTTCTTTTTAATTTTTGTCTTCACATTCCTAGATCTAGATCTCTTCTTCTACCTTTCTGTAGAGTAAGGCCTTTCTATGTGTGTGAAAACCATTCCCCGGCTCAAAGTATCTCGAGACTCCCCCTAGCCGTAAAACGTGACGGCGGGATCTAGGAAAAACGAGACTGGGGATTGACTCTAGTGCTAGAACCTATGTAGCATAAAGCCTTTGTGAATGATTGAAAACCATTTCATATTCAAAGTACCCCATGATTATCTTGAAGAACCGTGTTTAACGGGGAGAGAGAACAAAGGGAAACGATAATTGAACGGAACCCTAGGTTGTTTTAGAACCTTATTTTGATGAATATGTATGCATGCTATATTGTTATATTGATCTTGTATGATTTTTCATACTTGCACATACATAGCACTATTTTGGCTGGATAGACTCACATTTGGGGATTTATTACATTCATTGTGATAAATCACAAATAAATGGCCTCAATCAATTCTGGAATGCTTTTAAATGATTTTGAAAGGTTTTGTGTTCATTTTGCACGAATTATACACACTTGGTCACAGTTTTGCATCGGTTTTACTCAAAAATGGCTTAGCTTGACAGCAACTGTACCCTTACTTCGGATGCTCATAACTTCATCGTCCGGATGAATTTTGGAGCTATTCCAGAACCAATGGAAAGGTGAGGCTGTCTAGTTTATGTCCACCAAATTTCATTAATTTCTATCGATCAGATTTTTGACACCTCTCTGTCGAAGTTGATTGGACAGTTCAGGTTTAAATACGGAACTTGTCACTTCGACGGAGCGCCATGTGTTCGTTTGAAGTCCGATTCGAATGATTTTTGTTTTTGGGCACTATTTTATGAGTCTATTTTCAAATCCAATTGGTGTCATAATTTTTTGACTCCATTTAAATTATTGGTAACGGATTTACTCAGAACTGTTCATCAGTACTTTTTTGGGTAAATTTGTGATCTTCGGGGCCTGTTCGGGAGACCACCCAAGGCACATCCGAAGGAATTTTTGTATGAGGCTCATTTCTTTGAAAAGTGGCCATCAGACTTCAATCACACCAAATTTCATGGATTTTTCTAAATAATTTTCAAAATTTGCCCACTTACCATTTTGGATTTTCTCCAGCAGCAACTTTACAAGGAGCATAACTCCTAGGTTTTCACCCGGAATTACTTGAAATTTTGCATGAGACTATTATTTACCATAATATTTCAAATGGATTTGGTTTGATTTGATTTAAAATTGGATTTGAATGATTTGAAGACAAATGGTATTACTTTCACCAAATTTTCTGGAGTTGATTCAACTTGGCTTTGTGCAATCTTTTGCTTTGATTTCCATCCTTTTGTGATATTCCAGAAATGATATTGACATAAAAGAGGATCTAGAACCCATTTGGATTCCTCATGTGAAAATATCACACATTGGCTTAATTCTTTTCCAATATTTTTAATGATTTTTAGCAAGCTTTCTTATCTTTTTTGCATGAACAAACACTTGGCAACCACCTTGTGTGGGTGAATGGGGGTGCCTAACACCTTCCCCTGTTCATAATCTAATCCCCTTACCCATCTTTGGATTTGATTTTCAAGTAGGGTTATTTTTACCCTAGAATTTGTCTTTTGGCTATTTTTGCTTATCTTTGAACTTTTGGTGTCCATTCACACCCCAAAATTCTGAATGGTGGTGACTCTCCCAATTTTTACATCGAGCCTCGTGTGTTGACGGAGGGATGATCATTCCGGTGATTTTTTTCCCGTGTCTCACACCTATTCCCATTAAATATAGTATAGATAAGCATCAGTTGTAACAGCAAGCCTTTGAACCATTTAATTTATGCCGATGACTTGCTTATCTTTGGAAGAGGAAATCCGAAGGAAACAAACAACATTGTGAAGGTTCTCTTAGCCTACTATAAACTTGTGGGCCAAGAAATAAATTTTAACACATCTAACTTGATTGTTAGCCCAACTATAACTGGTAGGAAAAAGGGAGAGATTGCTTGCATCCTTTTTGTTAAGGTTGCGCACAAATTTAAGACATATTTGGGAGCTCCCATGATCCATGGCGACCTCAGTATTGAACAATTTTCTGATATGATCATCCGCATCTCAAATTGCTTTTTCAGGTGGAAGGTAAAACTTCTCTCTCAAGTGGGTCGAACAACCCTCATAAACTATATCATTATGGAGATGCCACAACATGTAATGAGCTGCATGAAAATCCGCACAATGGTAAAGGTTAAAATAAAGAAAGGCATCCGTGGCTTTCAATGGCACAAACTTGGAAGAGAGAAAACTTTCCATACTATTTGTTGGGCCTAGGTTTGTCTACCCTCTCGGAATGGTGGCCTTAATATAAAGAACATGAAAAGCTTCAACAAGACTCTCTTAGCCAAAAAGGCATGTGCTAGCTAGTGTAAACTATGAGAAGTGTTTGTGGATTGTAGAGTGAGGGTAAAATATATCCACAACAAAGAGTTCATGATCAACAGATGCAAGCCCAAAGCTTCTGCGATTTGGAAACACATCTACAACACTAAGAGCCTTATTAATCAAGTACTAGGTTGGGTCATCTCAAGTGTCAAGGACATTGACTTCCAAGATGGGTCTTGCCTCACAAATGGCGTTGAAACCAATACCGGACCCATCATCCTGGAAGGAGAAAACATCACCAAGGTTGTAAAGCCCCGAAATTTTGAATATAATAATATAATAAATAAAATCTAATTATTGGAAAAATAAGTTAGATAAACCTAAAAAGAATTAAGGAATAAGGAATTAATCCAAGTATTGGAGGATTAGCAATATGTTCCAAGTATATATATATTAGAAATTAAATTAATGATCGTAATTACGATTTATTGGGAATTGGAATAGTAATTAAATTAATTAGAAGATTAATTTTAGATTTGACCTTAATTAAAGTGATGAATTAATTTAGAATAATTGGAAAAGTAAGTTAAATATGAAGTTTGGGAAAGATAGGTATTGATCCAAATGTGTATTATAGCCAAGAATACTATAGAGAATAAATTTGGAAATTTTAGAAGAAATCGAATGCATAGATATGAAATTATCAAGAGAAGGATATTTTTGTAAATTCATATTAATTATTGGTAGATAATTAAATATATTAATAAAATTATTATTAGACTTGGGAAATGATGATAGACTTAAGTTGAGTTTAGATTGCCTATTAACAATGATATTTATAGCTAAATAAGTGGAAAAAATGGTATATTTGTAATTATAGTTGATTAGGAGCCTTAAGTTGAGGAGATGAGGATTTTATTGAGGGATTTTAATTATAATTATAGGTGATCACATTGATAGAGGAGATCAGGAGTTTGATGCAGATTTGATCGTTGGATCATGACATATCAAGGTAAGGATTAAATTACGATGATTATGTGATTTGATTAGTTGGATGTGTAATTGAAAGAGTAGAGATCTACTCTATAGGTCCACGATCTACAACAATTAAGAATTTAACAATGCGGAAACATACACAAAGAGAATTATACGAGGAAACCTGAATCCAGATCCAGGAAAAACCTCGAGTCTATATGAGGCGACTAACCCTTCGAATTTCCACTATTGAATGAAAAGACAATTACAAAGGAGCACACACTTAACCTTTACAATTGAACTCACTCAACAGCAATCCACAGCTTGAATCCACGAACTGCAACACAGCTTGAATCCACAAGCTGCAAAACACGATCAATCCAGATTGCAAACAATCACTCAACAGTAATCCACAGTTCGAATCCACGAACTGCAACACAGCTTGAATCCACAAGCTGCAGAACACGATCAATCCAGATCGCAACAATCACCTCAGAGTCCACTGAGACGATCCAATGCAGTAGGAATCCACCTATGCATCCAACAAAGTCGATCACCAATCCAGGCGATCACACAATCAGGTGAAGTTCCGAATTGAAGAAGAATCCTTAAACTTCAATTCCAGGTGATCTGTCTCAGATCTCCCCCTTACTCGATCACCGACTCTCTAAAGAAGAATTGATCGAATCTCGAACACCTCAAGATCCAAAATCAAATTGTGTAACGCCCCGGATCCGTGTTGTTCATTAAAGATATAACACGTCTCACGGAGGTTAGGCAAGGATCGTTAATCAATTTATGATCGCTGGATAATCATACATCTATAACCTGACAGAGTGCACATTTCCATTTATGCAAAACTGTAACATTTAAACTAAACTGGAATCATATGGTTCATCCCCAATTTACTTTAATACATCTCAATTAATTCAAAGTTCTCAAATTCGGAACAGATAACCTACAAGTCTAAGGAAGGTAATAGTAGTCTTCCTCCCTATATGCCTCAGCAGGATCTACCCCAGTAATCGCCTCACCACGAGTATCTGAAAAACAGAACAACAACAGAGTGAGATACGAATATCTCAGCGAGTAGCACATGCATGCAGAAATAGTTGAATCACATTTTAAAACTATGCATCGACAACACTACAATACGTTTAAACAACCAACAGCAATTTCCCAAGTTCAAATCAAACAAATCACATCTCAGTTAAGTACAATAACACATCGATTGGTCAATGTCATGACTATCGTTTAGTTGATAAATTAAACATGCCAAGTAGACACTCCACACCTCCATGTACACAGTTCCGGCCTACTCAGGGTTTCGGATACTCTGAAATGACGGCCTACTCAGGGTTTCGTCATCCAATGCAGGCCTACTCCCCGGGTTTCTGCATTGACAACCAGGCCTACTCAGGGTTTCTGGCTGCTCTACACCGGTCGTGGCAACACACAAGGCCATGCAATTCCAACAACCAACAATAACATCACATTACTAAGCTTAAACATCTGGATCCAGGACAAGCTAAACCAAAACAGTAAACATCGTATAATCTCAATTTCAATATCAAAACAAAACCATTCATCCCACATCATGTAAAAACTCATCACAATTCATCACCTGTCCCTCTGGACCAAGCAGTACTTCAAGTACATTCAGTAATTTCTCATTTCAGTAACACAATTCATATGGAAGTAAAACTCAATGCATTCATACCAAGGAAATCCTTTCAAATACATTTAAAGTTTCCAACAAGCGAAACCAGAAATACAATAACTTCTCAATCAAAACAGTGTATAGAACAAGGAAAAGCAACTGGTAACTCTTACTAGTTTGGTGTCCGGCACAATACTCATAAGTAACCTAAACTCAACTTAAAAACTCTTAAGAGGTTCACTAATTTTTCCTCTAATAATTTCATAGGCAAAATGGTTTCTCAGGTTCCTAACCAAGTGAGTAGTGAAGTGGTTTAACCCCTAAGTAATGCAAATACTCTTGGTCAAATCAGAAATTCCATTTCAGTAAGCAAAATAGGTCTGCCGCTCACCTACTGAGGTGGGCGCGAGGTGAGTGCCGGTCGGCGGTGAAGAAAAAGGGCAAAATCGACCTGCCGCTCACCCGACGCTAGGTGAGCGTGAGATGAGCGCAAGATGGGCGTGAGGTGGGCGCGAGATTCGCGCGAGATGGGCGCATCGTTTTCCGCTGAGCGCGAGCTGAGAGGTAGCCGGGCGCGAGATGAGCGGTGGGCCGTTTTTAACGGGGCGCCTACCTCTGAGGTGAGCGCCGGTGAGCGCGAGGTGAGCAGATACCCCCTGTGATTTTCATTTCTCTGTTATTTTGAGATCTACATGACTGGCCGGTTTGTGAAGCTCTGTAACTACTCCAGTACACTCCTAATAATCCCAGAAGACTTCCCAACCATATTTGGAATTAATCTAAACACTTTCATTTTCAATTATAAAATTAAATCCGGAGACTTTGTTCATGTAACTTCCCGAAAACCAGAAAACCAGAAAAACTCATACTATCAGTTGATATATAAACCATGCATCAGAATAATCTCGAGAGAAACATAAAACACAAAACCCAGTTGTAAATCAGTGCTACTCACCTGAGTGCGCTTATTCCCGAATGGTAAAACCTCGGCTGATCACTTCTCCGGCCACGCACGCGAATGAAAAATCTACCGAAACAAATCTTCTTGAGCAGAGAGAAATAACTTGCTGAACTTCAGCTCCGAACTCCTTCTTTCAGCACTTGCGATTTATGGTTCTTCACGAACAGAAGCCCTAGTCGCCACTCCAGCCGAAATCGCGAGTTCTCCTGATGTCCAGACTTAACGAAAATGTTTCCGTAAGTATACGCGTATTTTGTTTAAAACCAAAAACCCTACTTTCCCTTATTTGCTCATTTAACATTTACCTTGCGAGATGTATACGCCGGTCGATCAACCCTTTTAACCCCTTGATCCTATGCATGCTCGCCCACCGAAGATACTACATGTTCAGCATCTATTCGCGTTAATAATCACATAACTATACTTTAATAATACCAATGATAATACTACGATTTTTCGGAAAAATGGCTATATAACGCCTGTACATACGAGTATGGGCTAAGCCCTCAAACCACAAAATAACCTGATAAACACAGTTTATACATCAGAATAAATAACTAAATAAATAAATAAATAACTCACAAAATCAGGGTCTTACAAATTGATCCAAAGAAAAGTCACTACTAAAAATTACAGCACGTCTATTTAAAGAAGAAAACACAGATCGCATCGAGCGCTGGTGGCGTCGTGGTGCGATCGGGGTAGACGGCTGGAAGCGAACTCAAGTCCCGCTCAGAACAATTTGACTCAGTTAAGGGCGCGCTGCCAGCGCGCTACTAGCGGGAGGGAACGCGGCATGTGCACAGCTGATCATTAGAATATTCAATCTCGCTCTGCGCTACCAGCGGCGTGTCGGCGTCGCCTTACGACGCTAGTGCACGTGCCTTACTTTCAAAGCACTGTTTCACTTATGCGCTGCCAGCGGAGTGGCAGCGGCGTTGTTTCTCGCAAGTGCCTTTACAAGAGATGCTTTATTTAGACAATCTTTCATTTCCTTGAGCTACCAGCGGTGTGGTAGCTGTGTGGCAGCATCGTCTTCTTCTTCTTTACTAAATTCACTGAATTTTTCATTATTTATTCTGCACATCTTGAAGATTATTAGAAGACATAATTTGTCAAACATTTGCCATAAAAGGAGTGTGAGTTTTCACACTTACAGTAATGAATGATAGTGGTGAGATGCGTGGAATAATGGGGAGTAAAATAGGGTTTTATACTCTAGGAGAATACTAAACGTATTCTGATTGTATTGTTATGGGTATTCGGCGGTCGAAGGAGAAGAACGAGAGAGAGACTGGGAGAAGAAGAAGAAGAAGAAGGAAAGAGGGTGCGGATTTCTTCTAGTTTCTCTGCATCTCAGCAGCACTTTTGTGTTTCTGGAGAGTGAGGGATTGTCACCAACGCAAGAAAAAGGAGGAGGAAGGAGAAATTGCTCGATACAGGTAGGTAGCACACTGTTTTCATCGTTGTGTTTCAATTGTGTTGCATGATTAGTCGTTTGTAATTAGTTCTATTGTTGTATTGTAGATGATTATATATGTATACATTGATTGATTTGAAGAAAAAAATTCAGTTTTCGTACTCGGTTTTCCGCAGTTGTTAGGACGCCTAGCACGATCGCCTAGGTGATCGTTGGCGTCAATTTAACAAATTTGACGCAAAACTAGGTCGCTTACCCATCGCCTAGGCGATGGGGTAGGTGCCCATTATATGGGAGGTCGCCTAGGGGCCGCCTAGGCGCTCCCTGAGCGCCCGTTAACAGAACAAAGTTGCAGAATTTTAACTGTCGCTCAGTCAGGTCACCTAGGCGATTGAGCTGAGTGACCTAAATAGAAATATTTAAATACTTTAAAATTTGATTTCTAATTTAAAATAAAATGGTTTTAAATGTATTTTATCAATTAAATTATATGATTTGAGATGGATTTAACTAATCAAATAATCTGTTTTCAACATAAACACTAGGGAATTTATTTTAGGCTTATAGTTGCCTACTTTGAAAATAATTAGGGATTTTTGAGATTTAGACTTTAAATCTATTTGATTGAGATATTCATTTAGGAAAATTTATTTCCACACATCATGATTCCAATTTCCATAGATAGAGACTTTATATCAGAAACCCAATCTATTTAAACTAACTTTGATAAATTTTAAGTATCATGACTACTAAACTTCACTGGAAAAACCTTACACCAGAAACTACCTTATAGATTTTTGGAGAAAGAACCCTATATGCCTTTAGGCTTCATTAGTTAATTAAATTGGCTTACCCTAACTTCTCTCCACTAAATAACAAGTACCTTATTATTTTATGTGTCTACCCGTAAACTTTACATAAATTACTTTATAAATAGCAAGTACCATATTACCCCTAAACTTTACATAAATAGCAAGTATCTTATTACTCCTAACTTTACCTTTAAATTATTTTATAACTTTACATAACTTTTAATTATCACATAACTAGAGCTGGTCATTGAGTGTACAAACTAATGAACTGGTTTTGGAACAAGACTTTGGATTATCGATTTGAACGTGAACCAACTATTTTATAAACAATATTGGAATGCAAATTATTGGTACAATGGCTTGGTGGCCAGTTTTATTGATTACTTGCTTGGTCGCAGAGATGTATTTTTATATTACCTGCTTGGTGGCGGAGATTATTACCTGCTTGGTGGCAGAGACCCTTACCCGCTTGGTAGCGGAGACCCTTACTCTCTTGGTAGCAGAGACATTACCTCTTGCGGGAGAGACGTATTACTTCCTGTGGGGGAGATGTAGTTCTGATGGGATTGCATCCTATAGAAGATATACCTCATGTGGGGGAAATGCGATTATACATGATTGCATCCCACATGGGAGATGGGTGTGTGAGATACCACTGGAAGGTGAGGATGCTATCTCCTGCGGTAGAGGTAGATGCTATGTGTTCACATTCTACAGTAAAGTTATGTTATCTCCTGTAGGGGTACCTGTAGTCTTAGAGATGGGCATTCTCCTGCGGAGGAAGTGTGGATACTATGTGTTTACGTTCTGCGGTAGAGGTAGGCTACTACCTGAAGGTGAGATTTTACTACTGATTATTTATGGTTGTTCTCCAATTGATGGATCGATTTAGCCGTGTTTGACAAGAATGGTTTAAATGAAATACTAATATGACATAATTGAATGAAATTACTGTGACTTGATTTGAATTGTTAAAATTGAATATTATTGAAACATGAATAAAATTTAGAATTGTTCTTAGGGAGACACAAATTGAAATAAATTGGAAACTAGGTGATTGTGATTTATAATACATTGAAATGAAATTTACATGATAAACTTTCTATATTTCGAGCACTGATTTAATGTTGGGTTGTATCGTGATTACTCGTTTATTTTGTCGACCGTGATTACTTGCTTATTTTATTGAGCATGAAATCACTGTTATTTTCCTTATATATATAAACTGCTTTTCTTCATGCATAGTGTTACCTATTAAGATATTCGTATCTCACCCCTACTTTTGAATGTTTTGTTTTCAGGTCATCTTTGTGAGGATGCCACTGGGGTAACCAAATAGTGGGCTTGAAGTCTAGAATATTCAGAAGTCGAGAGTAGCAATTTGATGTAGGTGTTTTTATTTTTCTAAAATGTTATTAGGTGATTTAGTAAAGTTTTGGGAATTAGTTAAGTTGTAGTTTGCCCTGTTATTTGAATATTTGATGTAATAGTAAGATTCTGATTCTAATGAGTAATTAAAGCTTCCTCGCACTCTGATGATTCTTAGTTCTTTTATTATCCAATTTTTGAGCTGATTGTTATGCATCACTAGTTAATGCCTTGATCCAAGTAAAAAAAAAAAAAGGACCCGGATTTGGGGCGTTACAAAGGTGGCTGATCTTATAATACATAACTCAAGAATTTGAGGTTCTTGTTGGGTATATGGGTTAAAAATCAAATCATAGGCTAATCAAAGGGACTCAGGAAATCAAGAAGGGAAAATCGCAGAACACAAATTAAATTCGATGCAACTACTAGGAAAATCACAAATCAGAAATAGTAAAGGATGAAGACGAAAACACTTATCATGACCGAGGCGAGACAAAGGATCTTTGTACTTAAAACCTTTAAACACCCCCTTTTGGATGATCTCCTCAGTGCATAGGGTCACTGGCGTCAGGTTTCCAGTATTCAATGATCTAAACCTTCTCAGTAGGTTGCACAAATAATACTGAGAACAGGCGAACCTTCTTCAGTATCACTCAGACCAGATTTAAAGAAAGTGATGAAAAGTGATGATTCAGACTTTGTGAGTAGTTTTTCTCTGATGGTAATTGATACTCACGACCAAGAAAAACACCTTTAAAAGATGTGTGAATTAACCATTACAAAGGTTCACGAAGAGATACCTTTTGAAAACATTTCAAAACAAATGAAAACGGTCAAAAACTGTTTTTCAGGCTCGAGATTGGGTAAGGCGCAAGACTGGCCCTAAGGCAAAAACACTAGCAATTGTTTTTCAGGCTCAAACCTGGGTGAGGTGTAGGATTGGCCCAAGGGAAAAACACTAACAATTGATTTTAGGCTCGTGCTCAGGTAAGGCATGGGACTGGCGCCAAGGCAAAACACATTGAATGCTCGAACGTTGAATCAAAATTTGTCTAACGACACTCTTGGGTTTCAGAAATTGAAATCAGATAGACACTCAGGCGAGTCCGCTCGAGCCCCGCTCAAACCTAAGACTGGTCTGAAGGCTCAAAAAACTTAATTTGAGTTCTGATCAAGTCAAACTCAAAATCCACATCAAGGAATATTGTAAATGACTTGAAAAGGACACAAAGGACTAAATAAACTTGTGGGAAAGATAGTAGTGTCAATTTTGAGACTTCTAATGAATATATATACAACAATTCCCCCCATGAGTCTCAATATTCAAAAACAAAAGCTTTGATTTGAGTGATTAAAACTCTAATGCATATTTATATTGGTGTCTTTTGGACTTGAACCGATATTTAGGAAATATAGAAGAGAGTTTATAGAGTGCTGGTGGAATAAATTCTTGAACCTAAACTCTTAAGTGTAAATCATCTACTTCTATCACCAACACATTAGAATACCTCAAGTTAGCTCTAATCGGGGTGGCGCTCATTCGGCCATGCACCAGCTAGTTTAGTAAATGCTCTAGAGAATTAGCCCAATTCTCAACAAAGGCGGCTCCACCTTTACATTCACGTAAGTGATTTTCATCAAGTGTGTTAATTGCAACTAAAACACACCATCTATAAAGAATATGAAAATCATTAAGAGCTTATAACTCAACCTCACATTTGTTGTGTTTAGCACTATACATACCATGGGAATAAGCCTCTCAACATTTAAAATAATATTGTAGTGCTTTTACAAACAACTCATGTGACTTGTTTTTCCCATTGAACCTACTTCCTGGGATCACCATTCACATAGGTTGGGTTGCCATCATAGGTTTTTCATTTCTATGGGCTTTAGACCGATTCCCCTTGATGTGCTAATAATGAGCTTCTTACTCAGAGGCTTTGGTCGGCCAAATTCTCAACTGACCTTACATAACTTAATGCAATTACTCCATCATTGAGTAATTGCCTAATTATATTATGCCTCAATCTAATATTCCTTCTTTTCCATTGTAGATTTTACTTTGGGCTTTAGCTATTGTAGCTTGGCTATCATATAGTATAGTAATGGGAAGTGCAGGATTATTCCATAAAGGAATATCATGCAGAAGGTTTCTTAACTATTTTGACTCCACCAGCAAGCTCTAGAGCAACAAATTTAGATTCCATGGTTGATTTTGCATTGCAAGACTGTTTAGATGACTTCCACAAAACAGCTCCACCTCCAAAGTTAAACACATAGACACTAATTGAGTTTGACTCATCATGTCCTGTTATCCAATTAGCATCACAATCGCCTTCTAAAACAGTAGGGTAACTTGAGAACTGCAAACCATAAGACATAGTACCTCTCAGGCATCTCAATACCCTAACAAAGGCATTCCAATGCTCATAGTTAGGAGAATGAGTATATCTACTCAATCTTCCTACTACATGGCTATATCAAGTCTAGTGCAGTTCATTAAATACATCAAAGAACCAATCACTCTAGCATACTCTATTTGTGAGATACACTCACCATCATTTTTATTTAGATGTATGCTAGCATCATAAGGTGTGGATAAAGGATTGGAATCTATGTGTCCAAACTTTCTCAATATTTTCTCAATGTAGTGTGATTGGCTTAAAGTGATACTGCCCGACTCTCTAATTAGCTTTATGCCTAAGATGACATCGCCTCTTCTAAATCCTTCATGTTAAAGCTGGAGGATAGGAAATGCTTAGTCTTGGTCACTATTTCTAAACTAGTGCTCATGATGAACATGTTATCAACATATAAGCAAATTATAACACCAACACCACCAGAAAATTTATAATATACACATCTACAGAATCATTAATAAGAAAAACATTTTTAACAAGCACATTATCAAATTTTTCATGCCATTGTTTAGGTGCTTGTTTCAAACCATATAAGTATTTAACTAGCCTACATACTTTATTCTCTTTACCTAGTGTTGTAAATCCTTCAGGTTGTTTCATATAAACCTCTTCTTCTAGTTCAACATTTAAAAATGCAGTTTTTACATCCATTTGGTGATTATGAGATTATTAAGTGAAGCTAATGCAATTAAAATCCTAATAGTTGTCATTATGGCTACTGGTGCATAGGTATCAAAATAGTCCACTTCCTTTTGTTGACTAAATCCTTTAGCAACTAATCTAGCTTTATACTTATCTATAGATCCGTTTGTTTTCAATTTCTTCTTAAAAAAACCCATTTACAACCTATGGGCTTGGCTCCATTTGGTAAATCTACCAACTCCCAAGTATGATTAGCCAAAATAGATTCTAACTCACTATTTATGGCTTCCCTCCAAAATATAGCATCTGGAGAAGACATAGCCTCACTATAAGTTGCTGGATCACTGTCTATAAGATATGTATAAAAATCATCTCCTAAATTAATTGCCTTTCTAGGTCTTACACTTCTTCTTAATTCAAGTTCAGGTTCATTACTATGTTCTGGTTCAATTATAAAGTTTGGTTTAGGTTCAATCTCATTGTTTTGGCTTATAAAAGCCACATCTGAACCAACAACAGTTTTATGTTTTAGTGGAAATATAGACTCAAAAAAGTCTGCATCTCTATACACTATTATAGAGTTAGCTGAAACCAAATTTTCATCCACAGATTTCAAAACAAGAAATCTATAGTGTGTGCACCTCGGGCGCGCTGAAAAAGCGTGTTGCATGTATTATGGAGTCGCCACTACTTGAAATGGTGTGGGTAGACACCCATTGATTTTTGGTCTGCACTAGTGATTCCGGATAAGTGATCCGATTGCAACCCAGGGAAGTCCTTGAACACCTTGAGTTGCTCTACCAAAATGGGTTCCCTTAAATTAGTTGGATATTTAATGGGTTCTTTTATTATTATTATTATTATTTTTATTTTGTTTTTTTTAATATATTTTTATTTTATTTATGATCACATATATAAAAACATTGGAGGAATGGGGGCTTCTATGTTACCTCCCATACAAAATAAAACATAATACATATATACCAAAAAATCTAAAATAGAGAAATCCAAATCAAAGATCCAACATGGAGCAATGTACTCAGCTACTCCAAAAAATATTTATTTATTTATTATTCTTTTTTTCCATTTTTTTTAATTTTATCTTTCTCATATATACAAGAGATTAAAGGATTGGAGGATTGCTATACTACATCCTACATGCACATAAGAATTCTAAAGTAAAGAAACCCAAATTAAAAAGAATAAGAAATGGGGGCTAATTCGACCACTTCCAATAAAATGTTTTAGACACTCATTTATAATAACATATCTACATTGTGAGAATGGAGGGCCACTATATTACATCTCATGTAGTAAAATAAAAAAATAAAACAAAACAAGAACAAATATAAGTAAGAAAATGACAATAAACAAAGCAAAAAAAAAAAAAAAATGAAACAACCTGAACTACTGCGCTATCCGCATTCAAAGATTCATATCTCCCTCAATTCTTAACCAAATTGTGCGAAACCTGATTCCTTAGAATCATAACTTTAAGCACTAAAATAACTTATAGTAGTTTTCAAAAATTCATTTTCATTTAAGAGATATGAAGTTGCAAAATTTACTGTTACACATTTCTCTGTGAAAATCTGAACCAAAGAAAAATTAAAAATAAAATAGCTACTCATAGTGTAGGGTCTTGAGCATATTTTTACATTTAACTAAAATAAAAATACCACAAATCTCATGAAGGACTCCAGACTTGAATTGGACTAGAATTAAGTAAAACAAATTGGTTTATCTAGAAAACAGGTGCAAGCCTAATGCAGAAAAAACTCAGAACTTTACATCTCTGTCTTTTTTTATTTTTTTATTGATTATGCTTGTTCAAATCTACTTTAAAAGCATCTCAAAATCCTCACTGAACACATTACAAAAGAATCTCAGACTTTAGTCAAGAAAAGATAACTTCACACAATAGTTTAAGCAAGAAAAATACCTGTTTCTCTAAGCTGGAACAGGTGATCAAAGCTTTGGTGTTGCTGGACAGTAGTCTCCTTCTTCTAAAGTGCTCAACCTTTGCTAATGAACGTCCTCCCCCTCCTTCACTTGTCCTCTATTTTCTTTAGAGACTCTCCTTTCTTGTTGCCCCCCTTTTTGCTCCCAACTTCTATCCCTTTTATAAGAGAATCACCCCTTCAACTTCTTAACCTCTAACCTTTCCTCTTCCTCTCATAAACCTCTCATCTCCCTAACTTTTCCTCTTCCTCTCTTAAACAGTTAAACCCTTACTCCTCCTCTTCCTCTCTTAAACAACATCATTCATTTAGGTTTGGTCAAAGTCTATTTTATCCCATAATTTTTAGGCTTATATTTTTTTTAAGCTTAGTCTCAATATCTCAAGAGAACATGAGTTGGGCCAATTCATCGAACTCATTACTCTTTGTTTATATATATATATTTTATTTTCTTTTAATCTCAAAAGTTTTATTAACTTTGTTATTAAATTTTTTATTTATTTGCATAACAAACCCATTAGGAAACTTATCTTATTTACTAAAAGAACCCCAAAATTTTTAATTTATCATTTGTTACATAGCAGCCACCATGGTGTACATGTGGCTGCCATGTGGCACTCAATTCTGGTTTCATCAAAAATCTCCAAACTACCCTTTATTTTTTTTATTCATAACTTAGTCATTTGAGATCCGATTTGAGCATGGTTTGGTGCATCGGAATTGGTTCAGAATTCTCTTTATTATGGGCTTGTTATTTCAAAAAGATGGGTCCATTATAAAAACCTTGATTTACGTGCCCACATATATGTCGGTTTAAGATATGCTTCTTGGGCAATTCTATGGAGCAAAAATGGGGTGCTGACATATAAGCAATACTATGTTCAGTATAACCTATAAAGGCATGGTCAATGGTCTTAGGACAAATCCTCTTCCTTTTTATTTCAGGAAGATCCACTTTTGCTAGACAACCCCAAACTCTCAAGAAATTCAGGTTTGGTGCATATCCTTTCCATAGTTCATAGGGTGTCTTACTTGTTTTCTTGTGGGGTACTCTATTAATAATAAAACATGCAGACAAGATTGCTTCCCCCCACAAATTTGAGGGTGAGCCATAACTTATGATCATGGAATTGATCATTTCTTTAAGAGTTCTATTTTTCCTTTTAGCAACTCCATTTGATTCAAGTATGGAGCTGTGACCTCATGGATTATACCATTATCTTCACAAAATTTCTGAAAGGGTTTTGAGTCATATTCTCCTCCCCTATCAGTCCTAAGCCTTTTAATTTTCCTATTAAGTGGATTTCGACTTCATTTTTATATTTAAGAAAAGACTCTTTTGCTTCACTTTTAGATCTTAGTAGATACACATTGGTATACCTACTTTAGTCATCTATAAAAGTGATAAAGTATTTCCTGCCTCCTCTTGTTATTGTGTTTTTCATGTCACAAGATCATTATGAATAAGACTTAAAAGTTCAGATTCTGTAGCTACTGATTTGTGAGGTTTATTTGTGAATTTTGCCTCAAAGCAACTTTCACACTTCTCAAAGTTTGAGTTGGATAATTTCTTAATTAATTCTAAGTTTTCCATTCTATTAATGTATCCAACATTAGTATGACCTAGTCTAGCATGCCATAAATCAAGAGAATCAGAATAAGCAGAAATAGAAATTTCATTTATTTCATCAGAAACAGATAATACATGAAGACCATGGTTACAATACTCTTTTCCCAAAAAGACACCATTTCTAGTTAGGACTAACTTGTTCCCCTCAAATACAAGCTTTATACCCACTTTGTTTAGTAGGTATCTAGAAAGTAAGTTTCTCCTAATCCCTGGAACATGTAAGACATCTGTCAATGCCAAATGCTTCCCAGAAGTGAGCCTTATCTGCACTTTCCCTTCCCAACTATTGGAGATGTGCGAGAATCAGCCAGATACACTTGCTTGCCTTCTTCCATTTGCTGGTAGGCCGAGAACAAAGCATGATCTCCATAGATATGCCTGGTGGCCCCCGTGTCCACCACTCACTCCTTGGGGTTACTGATCAAGTTTACTTCTAAAATTATAGCAACAATTGTATTAGATTTAGATAAGTTAGCTTGAGGTTTTTCTTTGCCTTTCCTATTCCTGCATTGGACAGCATAACGGCCTGGCTTGCCACATACAAAGCAATTCCCCTTCTTCCTCTTTGAATCCTTGTAGTCGGATTTTTTTCTTGGAATCATCCTCCACATTGTTGGCCTTGCTCACAGGGATAGGTTTTAAGACCTTCTCCCTATATTGTACTTGCTATTCATTCCGAATGTGAACAATTAGTTCTTCTAGTGTCATGTCTTTCCTCTTATGTTTCAAATTGGTCTTATAGACTTTCCAAGAAGGGGTTAACTTCTCAATCAAAGCTCCAGCTACAAAGCTTTCAGCTAACACAATCCCTTATTGGTTAAGTCTTTCACAATCTTTTGATACTCATTTATTTGGTCTGAGATAACCTTTCCATCAACCATCATAAAGTCAAGAAATTTGCCTATTGCAGTCTTAACTCCTGCATTCTCAGTTAGATATTTCTTGTGTAAGGCATCCCAAATATCTCTAGCAGTCTCATACCCATAAAACAGATCATAAAAGTCATTGGACAGAGCATTCAACATGTAGTGTTTGCACATCCGGTCTACCTTCAACCAAGCATTAAGTTTAGTCTAAACAGTTCCATTTGAAAGGGCTTCAAGTTTGGGTGCAATGAGAACAAACATAATTTCAAGTGTCTCAAACAAGTAGGAGCTTTTGTTTCCATCTCTTGAAATTGCCCCCAATTAAGGGTTCAACTTTCGTGAGATCAACAGTGGATGGGATCGAATTCTTGGTTGAATTCATTTGAAGCTTTAAAGGTTTTAAGATTTTTGGGTATATGGGTTAAAAATCAAATCAGAGGTTAATCAAATGGACTTAGGAAATCAAGAAGGGAAAATCTTGGAACACAAATTAAATTGGATGCAACTACTAGGCAAATCACAAATAAAAAACTAGTAAAGGATGATGACGAAAACACTTATCGTGACCAAGGCAAGACAAAGGATCTCTGTACTTAAAACCTTTAAACGTCCCCTTTTGGATGATCTCCTCAGTGCATAGGGTCACTCTAATCTCTTTATACCTTCTTTATCTTTTTCTTTTTGAGATTTACAGTGGCTTTCACTCTAATCTCTATGGCAGCCATTTCCAAAACTTTTCTTTTCACAAAGGTGATAGCCTATAGATCCCAAGCTTTACCACACAATAAGCTTCAATACGTACAGATGTTTCAGACAAAGTTGCTGGTTAGAAATAAGACATTTCTGTCAATATGCATACACTCAAACTTCCTGAAAACAGATCTTAGTAATAAGAACACACAAATTCATTTTGAACAGATATGTGAGACATTTTACATCAAAATTAACTCAAAACAGAACCTGATTTTCAGTTTTGAGAGCATACTCCTAGGGATTTCCTAAGAGTTTCAAATCTGTTTTGATCTAAAGGTTTGGTAAAAATGTCAGCCAACTGTTTTTCAGTAGATATATATTCAATCACAACAGTTTTGTCTTCAATCAACTCTCTTATAAAGTGATGCCTGATATCTATATGTTTGGTCCTTGAGTGTTGAACAGGATTCTTAGAGATATTTATGGCACTTTGATTATCACAGAAGAGAATCATTTGATCTTGATCTAACCCATAATCTGATAACATTTGTTTCATCCAGATAAGTTGAGTACAACTGCTTCTTGCAGCAATATACTCAGCTTCAGCAGTACTCAGAGAAACACAGTTTTGTTTCTTGCTTAACCAGGCAATGAGATTATTTCCCATGTAAAAGCAACCACCAGAGGTGCTTTTTCTGTCATCCATACACCCAGCCCAATCAGCATCAGTGTATCCAGTTAGATGTGGGTTTGTCTCTTTGGCAAACCAGATTCCTAGATCAATAGTCCCATTAACATATTTTATAATCCTTTTTACAGCATTCAGATGGGATTCTTTAGGATTAGCCTGATATCTAGCACAAACTCCAACACTAAAGCTTATATCAGGTCTACTTGCTGTTAAGTACAGTAGACTCCCAATCATTCCTCTGTACAGGGTAGGGTCTACAACCTTTCCAGATTCATCTTTTCCAAGTTTTAAACTAGTACTCATAGGAGTCCTAGCATGTTTAGCATGAGTTAAGCTGAATCTCTTAACAAGATTTCTTGAATATTTTGCTTGAGAGAAAAAAATTCCTTGTTGAGATTGATAAATCTGAAGACCTAAGAAAAAGTTCAGTTCACCCATCATACTCATTTCAAATTCACTTTTCATTAAATCAGCAAATGAGTGAGCATGATTTTCAGAAGTGGACCCAAACACTATGTCATCAACATAGATTTGAGCAATCAAAATATGTTTGGACTCTCTTTGAATAAAGAGAGTTTTATCTACATTTCCTCTCATAAAACCAGATTCAAGTAAAAAGAAGGTAAGTCTCTCATACCAAGCTCTAGGAGCTTGTTTGAGTCCATACAAGGCTTTGTTCAGTTTATAGACATATTTAGGATGATTTGTGTCCTCAAATCCTTTAGGTTGCTCTACATAGACCTCTTCATTCAGATATCCATTCAAAAATGCACTCTTAACATCCATTTGAAACAGTTTAAACTTCAAGTAACATGCAATAGACAACAGTAATCTGATTGATTCTAACCTAGCTACAGGAGCAAAGGTTTCATCAAAATCTATTCCTTCTACTTGAGTATACCCCTGAGCAACAAGCCTAGCCTTATTTCTGGTTACTATCCCATTCTCATCAGATTTGTTTTTAAAAATCCACTTGGTTCCTATCACATTCAGATCAGAGGGTCTTTCAACCAATTCCCAAACATTATTTCTAGTAAATTGATTTAGTTCTTCATGCATAGCATTCAACCAAGAATCATCTAACAATGCATCTTTATAAGATTTTGGCTCAAATTGAGAGAGATAAGAAGAAAATTTTACCTCATTATGTACCTGATGTCTTGTTCTGACACCATCTGAAATATTTCCAACAATTTGCTCAGTAGGATGATCTTTGAGAGTTTTTGTCAGAGGAACCACTTCAATGCTTGAGGAAGCATCTCTGATTTCATCCTCTTCATCTACAACCTGCAAAAATTCACTGTCAATACTTTCATCATCAATTAGCACATTTATAGATTCCATTACAACAGATTTTTTCAAATTAAAAACTCTGTAAGCTCTACTAGAAGAAGAATATCCTAGAAAAATTCCTTCATCACTTCTAGAATCAAATTTTCCTAGATTTTCTCTGTCCCTTAAGATATAGCATTTACTTCCAAATACTCTGAAATATTTCAAATTTGGCTGTTTTCCTTTCCAAAGTTCATAGGGAGTTTGTTTCCATCCAGATCTGATATAAACTCTGTTACTAATGTAACAGGCAGTGTTTATAGCTTCAGCCCAGAATTTTGTTGAAATTTTCTTGGCTATCATCATGGTTCTAGCCATTTCTTGTAAAACTCTGTTCTTCCTCTCCACAACTCCATTTTGTTGTGGGGTCTTAGGAGCAGAAAATTCATGTTTGATTCCATGTTCTTCACAGAAATTGGAAAACATTTGATTCTCAAATTCTGTCCCATGGTCAGATCTGATTCTTACAATCTTTCCTATTTGCAAGTTCTTTTCAACTTGAATTTGACAGCACAGATGTTTAAAATAGTTGAAACATTCAGATTTTTCTCTTAGAAAGTCTACCCAGGTATATCTGCTGTAGTCATCTACAGCAACAAATATATATCTCTTTCCTCCCAGACTTTCAGTCTTTGTAGGTCCCATTAAATCCATATGAATCAGTTCTAATGGTCTTGATGTTCCTACAATGTTAGTTTTCTTGTGTGTGGCTTTGATTTGCTTTCCTTGGTTGCAAGGACCACACATTCCTTTCTTTTTAGTTTTCCCAAACTTGGGAATTCCTCTAACCAGCTCAGACTTAGAGATTTTTGACAAATCTCTATAGTTAATGTGGCCAAGTCTTCTATGCCACAAATCAATTTCATTGCCTATGGAGGATTTTAAAGAGCACTCATTGTTTCCAATAATCCCATAGCAATTATCACTTGTTCTTTCACCTACAAGAACAGTTCTACCAGATTTATCCAATATTTTGCATTCTTTTCTGGTAAAATTAACAAATAATCTGGAATCACATAATTGGCTAATACTGATAAGATTTGCCTTCAAACCAGATATAAATAGAACATTCTTTAAGCAAACTCCATTTGGACCTGTAACAGTTCCTTTACCTTTAACTTGGGAAGTGCTTCCATCACCAAATGTAACACTTCCACCAAAATATTCTTCAAAGGTACTGAACATATCCTTATGACCACACATGTGTCTTGAACAACCACTGTCCAAGTACCACATGTTGACATCATGAGCTTTTAAAGCTACATGAACCACATTAGCAACTAAAGAATCTTTTCTTACCCAAATCTGTTTTTCAGGAGTCTTCTGAAAAGTATTTTCATCAACTACTTGAGTTTTTGAGGAAAGCTTCTTTGACAGATTTTAGACTTCCTGATTTAATGTTTCAGTCATTTTTAACAGAGAGTCAAATCTGTTGTATAAGTCCAGGGACTGACTTTGGTTTACCTTTCTCTTATTATCAAAATATCCATCAGGGAAACCATACAGTGCATAACACTTTGGTCTTATATGACCCTTTTTATTGCAGTGATGGCATACAGGTATGAACCTATGTTCAGACAAATCAGTATTTCTAGACTTGTCAGTTTTTCTAAACTGAACAGATTTAGATTTCTCAAGAGTTGAAGATTTACCTGTTGATCTTACTTCTCCAGCAGGAATTTTCTGTGAAGATTCCATGTTTTGATTACTTACACTCATTCTTTTTTCAGCAGAATTTGAGCTTTCAGGAACTTCCTTTGAAATTGATTCCTCATTAATTTGAGGATTTCCTGCAGAAACATTTGAGACATCAGAATTACTTAAATTTGAAACTTTCTCAAGTTCACTCACTTTACCTTGAAGTACAGAGATCTGAGCTTCCTTTTCTTTTAGTTTTTCAGTTTTTTCAGTTAAAGAAGTTACCAGAAAATCTTCTTTGGCATGTCTTTCAAGTAACTTCTGGTTTATTGAATCTATTTCTGCAAAAGCTTTATTTTTCTCTGTTTCTGATTCCTTCAATTTTTTACTCAGTTTCTTGACTTTCTTCTGAGCTCTATTGAATTCCTTATAGAGTTGATTGTAGGCTTCTTGTAGTTCTTCTTCATCATCTGATAAAGTCTCTTTATTATCTCCTGCAATTCCAGAGATTGAACTACCAGAAGAGGATGAGTAAAAAGAATTGAAAGCAGTAAAATTTGCAGAGATATCCTCATCAGATTGTGAAGAATTATCAGAGTTACTATCATCCCAAGTAACCTGATAATTATTCTTTTTCTTTTTATCCTTTGAGGGACAATCAGATGCAACATGTCCAAATCCTCTACATTTGTAACATTGGACTTCATCATTCTGAGAAAATTTCTTCTCCTTTCTTGGATCAGACATTTTCTTATCAGATCTCCTATTTGATCTGTCCATGGATGATGAAGAATTGGATTGTCTCTTTTTAAACATTTTCTTAAACTTTTTGGCTAAGAGAACAAGTTCATCCATATCAACATCAGAATTATCTGATTCTTCAGTATTTACAGATTTTACAGTTTTTAGAGCTATTCCTTTATTTCTTTTTGGAATATTCAGATCTAGCTCATAAGTCTGTAAAGATCCTACCAGATCTTCAATTCTCATGTTATCTACATCTTTTGCCTCTTGTATTGCAGTAACTTTAGGTCTGAATCTTTCAGGCAAAGATCTTAATATTTTTCTAATAACCTTTGATGTAGAGATTTTTCCTCCAAGATTAAAACTAGAATTAACAATATCAGAGAGTTTAGCATAAAACTCATCAAAAGACTCATCATCTTTCATATATAGAGTTTCGAAAGATGTAGTAAGTCTCTGAAGTCTGGAAAGCTTGACAGCTGAGGTTCCTTCATGAGTGACCTCAAGAGTGTCCCAAGCTTCCTTAGCAACTTCACATGAGGAAATTCTTCTGAATTCCTCAACACTAACAGCACAAAATAAGGCATTCATTGCCTTGTTATTCCATCCACATTGATCAGATTCAGTTTTAGTCCACTGATCATGAGGTTTGGGGATCACAACACCTACTTCTGTTGTGATCACAGGTGGATGATAACCATTACAAACCGAGAGCCAGACACGCTCATCGATTGATTTTAGGTAAGCTCTCATTCTTGCTTTCCAGTAAGAATAATTGTTACCTTCAAATAAAGGAGGTCTAGAGGCAGATCCTCCTTCTTTTCCAAAATCCATGCTATAGATCTAGATCACACTATGAATAGCAATTCAAAGTGAATAGGCTCCGATACCACTTGAAAGAGTAGAGGACTACTCTTAAGGTCCACGATCTATAACAATTCAGAATTGAACAATGCGGAAACAGTACACAAAGAATTATATGAGGAAACCTGGATCCAGATCCAGGAAAAACCTCGAGTCTATATGAGGCGACTAACCCTTCAAAATCCATTATTGAATGACAAGACAATTACAAAGGAGTACATACTTAACATTTACAATTTGACTCACTCAACAGCAATCCACAGTTCGAATCCACGAACTGCTACACAGCTTGAATCCACAAGCTGCAGAACACGATCAGTCCAGATCGCAAACAATCACTTACCAGTGATCCACAGTTCGAATCCACGAACTGCAACACAGCTTGAATCCACAAGCTGCAGGACACGATCAATCCAGATCGCAGCAATCCTCTCAGAATCCACTGAGACGATCCAATGCAGTAGGAATCCACCTACGCATCAATCAAGGCCGATCACCAGTCCAGGCGATCACACGATCAGATGAAGTTCCGAATTGAAGAAGAATCCACTGTCTTCAATTCCAGGCGATCTATCTCAGATCTCCCCCTCACTCGATCGCCGACTCTCTAAAGAAGATTTGATCGAATCTCAAACACCTCAAGATTCGAAAAAACAAATGATCCAAAGAAAAAAGTCACTATTAAAAATTACAACTCGTCTATTTAAAGAATAAAACACAGATCGCGTCGAGCGCTGGTAGCGTCGTGAAGCGATCGATGTAGACGGCTGGTAGCGAACTCAAGTCCCGCTCAGAGTAAGTTGAATCAGTTAAAAGCGCGCTGCTAGCTAGCTGCTAGCGGGAGAGTACACGGCAGGTGCACGAACCTTTCTTTTGACATACGAATTCCCTTATGCGGCCAGCGGGGTGGCAGCGGCGTGGTAGCAGTGTGGTGGCACCAACTTCTTCTTCTTTACTAAATTCACTGAATTTTCATTGTTTAATCTGCACATCTTGAAGCTTCATTAGAAACATAATTTGTCAATCATTTGCCATAACAGGAGTGTGAGTTTTCACACTTACAATCTCCCCCTTGGCAAATGCCTGACAACAACCTTACACCGGAGTTTAATATCAACCTTAGTTAATGATGATTTCCATTCAAGAATTTTAAAACCACACTGTTAACGAGAGACACAATGATTTGGACGAATCCAGAATTTCATTCATTTACAAAAAGATATACAGATAACAAAATCATATACACTGTTCAAGAAAGAAAGACAGAAATTTTCTCCCCCTTACTTATCACTCCCCTTATACACCCATATTCAGGAGAAAACACCCAGAACAGAACATAACAAAAACAAACATCATATCCACAGCAAAAAGAATAACAGGCAGCAGCAAACAGCAAACATCAGCAAACAGCAAGCATCAGCACTCAGCACCAACCCAGCCAAACCATCAACAGAAACAGAAACTCCAGTAGCATCATCCAAAATTTTGTAAGTGTGAAAACTCACACTCCTGTTATGGCAAATGATTGACAAATTATGTTTCTAATGAAGCTTCAAGATGTGCAGATTAAACAATGAAAATTCAGTGAATTTAGTAAAGAAGAAGAAGTTGGTGCCACCACACTGCTACCACGCCGCTGCCACCCCGCTGGCAGCGCATAAGGGAATTCGTATGTCAAAAGAAAGGTTCGTGCACCTGCCGCGTACTCTCCCGCTAGTAGCTCGCTAGCAGCGCGCTTTTAACTGATTCAACTTACTCTGAGCGGGACTTGAGTTCGCTACCAGCCATCTACATCGATCGCTTCACGACGCTACCAGCGCTCGACGCGATCTGTGTTTTATTCTTTAAATAGACGAGTTGTAATTTTTAATAGTGACTTTTTTCTTTGGATCATTTGTTTTTTCGAATCTTGAGGTGTTTGAGATTCGATCAAATCTTCTTTAGAGAGTCGGCGATCGAGTGAGGGGGAGATCTGAGATAGATCGCCTGGAATTGAAGACAGTGGATTCTTCTTCAATTCGGAACTTCATCTGATCGTGTGATCGCCTGGACTGGTGATCGGCCTTGATTGATGCGTAGGTGGATTCCTACTGCATTGGATCGTCTCAGTGGATTCTGAGAGGATTGCTGCGATCTGGATTGATCGTGTCCTGCAGCTTGTGGATTCAAGCTGTGTTGCAGTTCGTGGATTCGAACTGTGGATCACTGGTAAGTGATTGTTTGCGATCTGGACTGATCATGTTTTGCAGCTTGTGGATTCAAGTTGTGTAGCAGTTCGTGGATTCGAACTGTGGATTGCTGTTGAGTGAGTCAAATTGTAAAGGTTAAGTATGTACTCCTTTGTAATTGTCTTTTCATTCAATAGTGGATTTTGAAGGGTTAGTCGCCTCATATAGACTCGAGGTTTTTCCTGGATCTGGATCCAGGTTTCCTCGTATAATTCTTTGTGTACTGTTTCCGCATTGTTCAATTCTGAATTGTTATAGATCGTGGACCTTAAGAGTAGTCCTCTACTCTTTCAGTCCCCTTTTGGATGATCTCCTCAGTGCATAGGGTCACTGGCGTTAGGTTTCCACTATTCAATGATCGAAACCTTCTTAGTAGATTGCACAAATAATACTGAGAACAGGCGAACCTTCTTCAGTATCACTTAGACCAAATTTAAAGAAAGTGATGATCAGACTTTGTGAGTAGTTTTTCTCTGATGGTAATTGATACTCACGACCAAGAAAAACACCTTTAAAAGATGTGTGAATTAACCATTACAAAGGTTCACGAAGAGATACCTTTTGAAAACATTTCAAAATAGATGAAAACGGTCAAAAATTGTTTTTTAGGCTCGAGCCTGGTTAAGGTGTGGGACTGGCCCTAAGGCAAAAACACTAAAAACTGATTTCAGGCTCGAGCTCGGGTAAGGTGCGGGACTAGTGCCAAGGCAAAACACATTGAATGCTAGAACTCTGAATCAAACGTTTGTAGACACCCCAAATTGCACCACAATATGAGAAAGCAATCAAAATGAATTTTAAATGTTTCGTTTGAGCTTTGACAAGTGTCAAAAACTAAAAAATACTCAAAAAAGGTGCTAACCGCACTGTATATGCGGTTTTTCTTAATTTGGTCTCAACCGCCCTGTGCATGCGGTTACGATCGTGCACACAGCACGGTTGCGAATCATGCTTCTCTCGTGGGCTGCCACGTGGCTTCTAGAAGCTTAGGCCCTTAGGCCACGTTGGCAGCAATCATATAAAGCATAACTGAATTCAAACCGCTCTGTACATGTGGTTGAGGTGAGTTTGCATTGAAACTGCATACAAAGGGGTGGTTTGGCTCAAACCGCACTGTGTATGCGGTTTTGCTCGTTTCATGCATTTGCGAAAAGACTCGATTTTTGAGCCTTATTTACGTACATTACCTCTCTCTTGAAGGCTTGAACTCCCCATTTTAACCTCTGAAACTTGTAGATTTACACCAATTCAAGCCTTTAACTTGAATTGGAATAATCTAGAAGGGTTTATTGGCATACCCTTGGGACATTCATACCCTTGGCTTTGCCTATAAATAGAGGGGTCCTCCTCTTGCAAATTGCTGATAATTTGAAGTTTAGAAGCTTTAGAAGAAGAAGGGAACCTTTTCCGGATTGCTGTCTCAATACTCTCAAGCTACCAAGGTAAATCTCTAGTTAATTTTCTAGCCTTCTCTTTACTTTTCCAGCACTCTCTCCGTCTACCTTTCTGTAGTGTAAAGCCTGGGTGTTTATTTGGAGCCCCAAACCACTTCTAAAGTACCTAGGAATCCTCTTTAGCCGTAAAACGTGAAGAGAGAGCCTGGAGAAAAAGAAGTTGGAATGGAACCTTAGGCTTAGAACCTACCATGAATGATTTGCATATTGTTTTTGTGTACTGATTGCTTGTGTGATTTTATTCTGGAGAAATCAATGTGATCCATACTCTCTATAGCAATGGATCCTAATCTTCTCCTAGAAATGTAATTTTCAACACTATCACACACACTTTTCACTGTTTTTCAAGAATAGGCTAGATCTTGGATTCACCATGCTCAATATGGTAAATCTGAGATCCTTGGCCTTAAATTGAACTTTAAGGACTTCATGAGGTTATTTTTGAAGATTTCAAGCTAGTTTGGCCGAATCCATTTGCACACATGTACTGGTTTCACTCTTTTATTCAAGGTTTTCAAAACAGGGCAGCACCTGTACCTTGTCTTAGAATGCTCATAACTTCATCATCCGGATGAATTTTTGAGTGATTCCAAAGGCATGTGATAGGTGGGAATGTCTAGTTTATATCTGGAAATTTTCATCAATTTTTATGAAGCCATTCTGTGATACCATCTGATCAAAGTTGGCAGGTTAGTTTAGTTCAGATTGCTGAACTTGTCACTTTGATTGAGCACCATCTGCTCATTTTTATTCTGTTTTGAGTGATTTTAATCTCTGTGTTTTCCTTGTAGAATCTATTTTTGATTCCAACTGGTTTCAAGAGATTTTGTTTTGATTTGTGTCTTGTGTGTTTGATTGACTTAGAGCTGCTCTGTAGTAGAGTTCTAGGTTAATCTGTGATCCTCTTGGCATGTTCAAGAGGTCACACAAGTCACAAATGGATAGAGTTTTGTGTGAGGCCTATTTCATTTGAAATATGGCACTACATACTTCATTCATGTAAATGTTCATGGATTTATATCGAGCCAAACTCCACAAATAGAGTTTCAAAGTTGCTTACTCGCCGCTTTTTCTGATTTACAACAACGGATTTGACTGTGCATTTCTCTCTCGTTTTAAATCAGACTGAGCTGGATTTTTTCCTAAGTACTTTAATTCATACCAGATTTCTAATGGCTTTGGTTTCATTTGATTTAAGTTTAAATCGAAGGATTTATGAGTGATCAAAGTTTTCACGCTCTTATGGTCTGATTTTTCTTCAATTTTTACTTTGATTTTTATTCATGTCTGAAGTTTTAGAGGTGATATATCCATAGAGAGAGTCCATATTTATTGTACTACTCATATGGAAGAATCACACACATATTTGCTTACTTTCAAGCACTTCTTTGTTTATTGTGATTAGCAAACAATCCTTTGAGCATGATCGGCATATGGCAACCATCTTGTACGTATGAGCGGGGGTGCCTAACACCTTCCCCTGCTCATAACTAATTCCCCTTTGTAGACACCCCAAATTGCACTGTCAAAATGATCAATAATGATAAAAAATCATTATCTCCTTGAAAGCCAGCACAAAAATTGAAAAAAATAAGTTTTTACCTGTATCCGGCAACTCAGGCCGGATACAAGTACTCCTCTTTGTATCCGATGGAAAATACCGGATACAAGAGGGCTTAGTGTATCCGGTATTATATACCAGATACCTTAAGGCCCTTGTGTATCCGGCTTGATATACCGGATACATAAGTTTTGCTCAAAATTAGGGTTTTCCGAGAGCTTTTCACTTTTACCATCATGTCCCTCATTAAATGAGGGGAAATTTCGGAAATAGCCTTAGGGTTAAGGTTGGTGGGCTATAGACATTATGTTGTGTCTACCATTCTCACCAACACTAACCCTAACCTTTGCCTATAAATAGGAGGCTCCTCCTTAAGCAAATGGCCATTAACTCTTGCCTTGAATTCTCGCCAAGAAGAGCTCCGAGAGAAGAGGGAAACCGCTGCGAAAGTGTTTCCAGAACCCAGGTAAGCCTCAAACCAATTTTTAATTTTTGTCTTTTCCTTTCTAGATCTAGATCTCTTCTTCTACCTTTCTGTAGAATAAGGCCTTTTTGTTTGTATGAAAATCTTTCCCCGGCTCAAAGTATCTCAAGACTCCCCCTAGCCGTAAAACATGAAGGCGGGATCTAGGAGAAACGAGACTGGGGATTGACCCTAGTACTAGAACCCTATCTTGCATAAGCCTTCTGAATCTATGTAAACCGTTCTATATTCAAAGTACCCCATGATTATCTTGAAGAACCGTTTTTAACGGGGAGAGAGAACAAAGGGAAACGATAATGGAACGGAACCCTAGGTTGTTTTAGAACCTTATTTTGATGAATATGTATGCATGCTATGTTGTTGTATTGATTTTGTATGGTTTTTCACACTTGCACATACATAGCACTATTTTGGCGGGATAGGCTCACATTTGGGGATTTATTACTTTCATTGTGATAAATCTCAAATAAATGGCCTCAATCAATTCTGGAATGTCTTTAAATGATTTTTAGAGGTTTTGTGTTCATCTTGCACGAATTGCACACATTTTGTCACAGTTTTGCATTGGTTTTACTCAAAATAGGCTTTACTTGACAGCAACTGTACCCTGACTTCGGACACTCATAACTTCATCATCCGGATGAATTTTGGAGTGATTCTAGAACCATGGGAAAGGTGAGGCTGTCTAGTTTATGTCTACCAAATTTCATTGATTTCTATCAAGCAGAATTTTGACACCTCTCTGTCGAAGTTTATTGGTCAGTTCAGGTTTAAATACGGAACTTGTCACTTCGACGGAGCGCCATGTGTTTGTTTTAAATCCGATTCGAGTGATTTTTGTTTCTGGGCACTCCTTTATGAGTCTTATTTCAAATCCAATTAATTTCATAATTTTTTGATTTAAATTGTGTCGTGGAGAGCAAATTTACTCAGAACTGCTCAACAGCACTTTTCTGGGTCAATCTGTGATCCTCAGGGCCTGTTCGGGAAGTCACCCAAGGCACATCCGAATGAGTTTTTGTATGAGGCTAGTTTCTTTTGAAATATGGCCATACAGACTTCATTGACACCAAATTTCACGGATTTATATGGAGTAGAGGTTTCTAGGTGGTTTTCCAAAGTTGCCTACTCGCTACTTTTGATTTTCTCCGGCAGCAACTTTAAAAGAGCTATAACTCTTAGGATTTCAACCGGAATTAATTGAAATTTTGCATGAGACTATTGTTTACCCTAATCTTTCAAATGGATTTGGTTTGATTTAATTTAAAATTGGATTTGATTAATTTCAAGAGAAATGGCCTTACTTTTTACCAAATTTCCCAGATTTGCCTCAACTTGGTTTTGTGCAACTTTTGCTGTGATTTCCATCTTTTTGTGATATTCCAGAAGTGATATTAACATAAAAGAAGATTTGGAATTCATTTGGATTTTCATGTGAAGATATCATATATTTGTCTTTTTTCAAGGTTTTCATGATTTTTTAGCAAGCTTTCTATTTTCTTTTAGCATGAATAACACTTGGCAACCACCTTGTGTGGGTGGATGGGGGTGCCTAACACCTTCCCCCGTTCATAATCTAATCCCCTTACCCATCTCTGGATTTGATTTTCAAGTAGGGTTATTTTTACTCTAGAATTTGCCTTTTAGCACTTTTTATCTCTTTTTGCTTGTTTTTAATTTTTTTGGTGTCCATTCACACCCTAAACAAATGGATGGTGGCGACTCTCCCAATTTTGCGTTGAGCCCGTGTGTTGACGGAGGGGAAATCATCCCAGTGATTTTTCCCGTGTCTCACACCCTTACCTGATTTCTGGATTTAACTTTGAACTAAAGCTACTTTGGCTCTATTTTTGTATTTTATGATCCCTTTGGTGTTCATTCACACCTTAACTTGAATGGTGGTGACTCCTTATTTTTGTCAAGCCCGTGTGATGATTCGGAGATCATCTAGGTGATTTCCCGTGTGTCACAACGTTGTCTAACGCCACTTTCGGGTTTCAGAAATTAAAATCAGAAAGACACTCAGACGAGTCCACTCGAGCCTAAGACTGGCTTGAAGGCTCAAAAAGCTTTATTTGAGTTCTAATCAAGTCAAACTCAAAATCCACCTCAAGGAATATTGTAAATGATTTGAAAAGGACACAAATGACTAAATAAACTTGTGGTAAAGGTAGTAGTCTCAATTTTGAGACTTCTAATGAATATATATACAACAGTTCTGAACTTCTAAAGAAGATGTTACCATCTAAAATAGTTGAAAAAATCATGTCAACCCACATCCAAGAGCAGCATAATAAAAGAATATTGAAATGCAAATGGTAAAGGTGTGTACACTGTATGTTAAGCATACTATTTTCTCACAAGAAAAGAGGAAGACCATTACATCATGAACTGGCTTAGGATATGGAACCTTCCATGCCTTCACAGAATTAAATACTTTATGTGGAAGTGTGTCAACAAGAGAATTGATACCAATGGCCTCCTCAAAGAAAGATGGGGAGTCTGAACTTAGCTTTGTGTCTTTTGCCATAGTGCCCCTGAAACCTACATATATATGTTCTGCAAAATGTCCTTTTGCTAGGGCCATTTGGTTTTCAATCAAAGGAGGTAGGCTGGATGAAATACAAGAAGCCTCCTTAACCACGATTTCAAAGCAGGAAAGGAATTCAATGAAAGAATTTCTATGGATTGGAAAATATGAGCTGGGCCATCTGGAAAGCTCAAAATGAGGTAATCTTTGAATGCATAAACCCTTCCCTTTGCCTTTCTCCTTTTTATCAAACTTTCAAGTAAATTCAATGACTTTTAAGTGAAGCAAAGAGGATAAAGAAATGCAGAAAAAGTGAATAAATCTTCATCAAATGGAATTGCCCCTATGAACCTTAGGGTACGTTTGGATCGTAGGAATTGGAAGGTGGGAATTGGAATTGGCAGCTATAAATTTCAATTCTTGTGTTTGGTTGACCAATTCCCATAAGAATTAAAAATCACGTTTAAATTCTTTAGGTTTTAATTCCCTTGACCCATAGGAATCATAAGTCAAATGGAGGGGGGCGTTTTTTGTAATTCCCGTGCGTTAAGATTTGCGCAGGAATTAAAATCAAGTTTCACTTTTCTGAAACCGTCTTCACCACACTATGGCAAACACCGGCACCAGTGTCAGTGTCTTCTGGAAACTGCTTCACCAGTGATAGATCGAGAGGGTTCTCGACTTGAAAAGCACCGTGTTCATGTTGAGAACTGGAGTAGTTTGACATCAAGACGAAGATGTTGTTGGGCAGGGTTTTCATCTGCGTGAGTTTGTTTGTCAGGTGCTCATTCTCTTTCCGTAGCCTTTCGTTCTCATCTAGAAGATCAAGTGTGCTGCTGGAACTAATTGCGCAGCACAGCGTTGCAGACACGGCGTTGATGGTGAATTGGAGGAGAACTTGTTCATCTCCAGAAGCCATCGGAGATCCCACCGGAGCAGCGGCGAATATGAGAGAGTTTCCTTTTAATGACCATAGGAAGTAATCCCAAATCCCAAACCACTTACTCTTCTCATGTTCTTTGACAGATGAACAAAAGGGTAAATTCAACAGATTCGAAAACTGGAGACAAGGACGTCTCGAGTTTGAGAAATGGAAAAGTTGAGTCCATAGCCTAAAACAAATCACCAATTTCACCGAACGACCCCATATTTGCAATATCTCTGAATTCACCATCTCTTGTTGGGTTAGTAGCTGTAATTTCTGGCGAGTTGATGTTGGGAATTTCAAATTTTATGGCAAGTCTCGGCGGCAGAAGTACTACCGGAAAGCTTGATGATGAGAGGGAAGTGGGTGTTGTTGGGTCGATTATAGATGGATTTGGAGAAGAAGAGAGAAGGAGATTAGGAGAAGAGGGTGACCGGAATTCAGTGGTAACCGGTGGCCTCATCAAGAAACTCAAGCTTTGTTGAAGGTACGGTCTAACATAGATGTTGCTTTTCAAAACTCGGATCTCAAAGGTCCACTTTGGGAAGAGGTTTCAAGGTAATTGTAGTAACAAGTTACAAATTCAGGTGGTCTTTTGATCCATTTAAAGTGGAGTTCTGATAGGGGTTTTGAGAAATTTTTGCTTAAATCGGATTGCATTATTTCTCTCTCTATCTCTCTTACATAAAGTTGAGATGAAAACGATTTTAAAAAGTTTTAATTTATCGACTTCTATGTTCTAGCATGAAATCTAAACTTTAAATTAGTTCTTCTAACATTGATGTTTGCATCTTCTCTAATTCCTATGCTTGTACGTGAAGATGTTAGAAACCAACATCTTCAAATAATGGGTTTTAAGGTTTTTCGTTCCTTTCATTGCTTCCAATACAAGTACTTCTTGATCAGTCCTTTTTTCTTTTAGATTTATTTAATTACGGCGTTTGCCATAATGTGGGAATGAATTAGAAGCTACCTTTGTTGATATTATTAAGCTGGACCTTCTACACTCACCTACACCAAGTTCTGATTGGATCTGATAGCGTGAAATTAACAAGATGGTCATGACAGCAAGAGAAGCTGCAATGTTGGAGGAAGTCATCTTTGTTGAGCTCTTTGAAGGGATTGTATTGTGTTGCAGGTACAGTTTTGATGAGGGAAACATATCTTTAGATACTAGCGATGTAAAAGGAATCAAATGGTGCCTTGGGTGAGTGGGGTGGTTAACTAAATGTACTTGGGTTATGTGGCTTTAATTTGCACAAAGTGTTTAAATATTTCAAATTCTTATAGATATGTTAGCGTCCAAATGGTGCAATTGGAATTCATGTGTGAATTGCAAGTAAATTCCATAAACTTAGCCAAACACTAAAATTTTAATATCTTCGAATTCAAATTCATTTGATTTCAAATTCACGTATATTCGAATTCTCACGAACGTTTAAATTCATGCTATCCAAACGGACCCTTATATAAAAATCAACTTCGATGAAGCTTCCTGAGAGAATCCGGGAAATTAAGGCCGCCATTGGAGCTATCGGTAGGGATCTCACCAACAAGAATTTGCTTGGAGCTGTCACACAATTGGTTGGAAGGACTAAGGCTTGCTAAGTCCATTGGAAAACATCAAGTCATCATAGAAAGCGACTGAGCCTTCATCATCCATCTACTATCCAACTCGCATGCCACCATTTCTTAGCAAATTGAAAGTATTATCAAAGACATAAAGTTGACTTCCCTCTCTTTCCAAGATTTGAAGATTGTGAAGATTTTTAGGGAAGCAAATGCTGCTACATATCACGTGGCAAACTTTGTCATTGATTGCTTTCCTTGCTTTTCAAAATCATGTATTATTATCTAGGATCCTTTTGTTATTTTGATGAAAAAACGAAAAAAAAAAAATCTAACTTGTACATTTATACGAGGGGACTTGTACGTGTACTTGACGCGCGGTTTGATTTATGCAAATTGATGATTAAACATTGTAGAGTGTACAGAAGTAAAAGCGTACCCTTCTATAGTGCAAAGGGCCTTTGTATCAATCAGTACGTTTAACTTAAAAAGAGAAGTAAGCCTTTTAGCCGTTAATATGGTCACAGGGAATGATTTAACCCCATGTTATAAAACACATATCAAGCCAAAAGGCAAGCTATAGAGAGTGTTAACATCTATATTCAGTGGCGGAACCAGGACTCTAAATTTGAGGGGGCAAAAAAAATTTTCAATTAACACTTATACATGAAATATAGAAATTTCAAGGAGTTAGAGGGGCAAACCAAAAATTTTAGGGGGGTCAAAACATAAATTTCAATTAAAAAAAATATATTTTTAATTAAAAAATAAAAATTTAGAGGGGGCAATTAGCTATAGCCTGGTTCCGCCATTGTCTATATTATATTATTATAAAGGAAACCAGGTAGATTCTTGATTAGGCTGCGTTTGGGGCTGCTTAAATAAGCATTTAATTTAACTTATAGCTTAATAAAGCACTTATTTAAGTTAAAATGGGGTTTGGTATTCTTTAAGATTGTCGCTTCCCCTTTTTCTATATTGGCTTCTATATCCTAATTTATAACAAGCAATCACTCATGCACTGAGGTTTGCTGCCAAAGGAGCCTCTCCCCGTTTTCCATATTGAATAACATATGCCAATTAATGACTTATATCCATGTGCACGTGCCACCCACTGGCAAACATTGAAATAAAACAACTAGTATATTGCTAATTACTAACTCAAGTAGGTTGAGTTACGTTGAAGCTTAACAAACACATAAATTCAGACACTTCCAAGAGAAAAAGCAACATTATTTTGGCATTCTAAAAACGGACTACAACGTAAACACGTACATCTAACGCAGACATCTTTCTGAGAGAATTTTTTTCAGAGCATTTGCAAGTACTTCAAGCCGAGGATTCGGGGTGTAAGAGAATATTTGAAATCTGAAAAGCAGGGAAAACGTGGTAGCATGTGCGCAAAAGGGTTTGCAAGTCATTCAAGCTTACGAAGGTGGTGTAAAGGGGAGGAAATTGGGAATCCCAAAATTCGGCAAAGAAGGTAACCCGGGGGGAAATTGGATCTGAGGAAATGGGGGTTGAAATGGGATTTGTGGGATTGGAGGTGTAAACAATGGAATCTGGGGAAATAGGGGTGGAAATTGGATTCCTGGAAGTGGTGGCAAGTTCTTCATTTCACCCAAATTCGAGGTTTTTTTGGTTTCAGCTGACATAGCCACCTTCATGGTCTCTTTCTTGGGCTTCAGTTCCCTCAGCTGGCGAGCATGGGTAAGCCCGAAATTGTTGGTAAGCAAACAAAGGCACAAGAAGAAGAGAACAGAAGCCATGGAAAGAACTCTTCTTAATTTCAACGTAGAGAGAAGTAACTGATGTTACTGCATAGCTAAGTGTCCTAACTGGGGCTTTATATAGAGAAAGAGAAAATGGAAAACTCTTTGCTATGGTGAAATTTGAGCCATGCAGAGAGTTCCCGGGTTATTATATTTGTTGAAATGGTGAAGAAGGCTCTTGATGTCTGTGCCACCCCAATTGGTGGAGGGTGATATTAGATATGTGATCCACAGAATTCAAGATCTTAAAGGAACTTGACACAAGGACTCCATTAATGTGGCTTGAGATTAACAAAGTTGAAATGAGTGCCTCCTCATTTATGTCTATATATATAGATATTCACTCCGTAGAACTTGAGGTGAGAATTCTATTTGGCTAATTCTTGTGTTCTTAATATTAAAAAAAAAAACAAAAATGTTCTCGTGAGAAAAGTTTTAGGCGTCGTTTGGTGTTTTATTCATGACTTGTGTAACTGCAGTGTTTTTCAGAGATAGAACAGGTGTTTGATTTCATTTTAGGAATGAATTTTTTAAAAAATAAACTGCAAAGAGGAATCACCAATAAACCCGTTTTTAGATTTTAAAAACTCATTTTGTAAATGTGTGGTGGTGTGAGACATGGAAAAAATCAATCTAATGACTTCCTCTATCATCACACGGGATTGAATAAAACAAAGAGTCGCCACCATTCAATTTAGGTGTGAATGGACACCAAAATATTAAATAAGCACAAAAGGCAATTTTAGGGTAAAAATAACCCTTCTAAAAAAACAACCAGAGATGGGTAAGGGGATTAGGTTATGAACAGGGGAAGGTATTAGGCACCCCTATTCATCCGCATAAGGCGGTTGCCAGGTATTGTTCATGTTGAAATAAAGGGAAAAAGGCTTGCTATAAAATCACGAAAAATCACAAAAAGACAAAAATATATGGTTTTTTTTCATACGAATAGCCTGATTGATCTAGAACTTTCAAATATGATCATACCATTCCTAGGGTTTCATGATCAAAATAAAATTGAGATAAAATCAAATAAAATCAATTTAAAGTGAAAAATCCAAAAATCTGGCTTCAAGTTAAATTCTAGAAATCTAGAAAAATATGATTTTTATAAAATATTTCAAAATTGAACTTGAACAGTTCAGGACATAGATATAGCCCAAATTTCACATTAAATCAAAAAATCAAAAGCAAAAATATCCACATTGATGAAGAACATCAAAAGGGGAGAATTTAGACCGTAGGGTCTTCTCTCAATAATGAAAAACGATTCAAAAACCACATCATGAAACCCTAAAATTTAATTTCAGGCTTCTGAATCTAGATCTATCATATAGATCATGATAAATCCAAGATCTTAGACTAAAATCACGAAAACAGTGCTGTAGGTGCAAATATGTGGAAAATCCAAATTTTAACAAAAAGTGGGGATCTCATGCTATAAACATCATGGATTCATGTTATTCATTCAGATTCATCATAAAAACAATTAAAACATGATTAGGATATTCAAAGCATCCATATCTCACAGATTAGAGCATATGGGGGTCTACCCTACGGATCCACCTGTTCTCTTTTCCCCTAGCTCTCTTTTCACGTTTTACGGCTAGAGAGGATTCTTGAGGTACTTGGAGATAGGTTTGGCTACACAAACACAATCCAAGGCTTTATTCTAGAAAAAAAGAAGAAAAACAGATATGGGGTTCTATTCTAGGGATCCACCTGTTCTCTTTTCCCCTAGCTCTCTCTTCACGTTTTACGGCTAGAGAGACTCTTGAGCTACTTAGAGACAAGTTTAGGAATACTAGATACAAAGATGGCCTTATTCTACAGCAATAGAGAAGATCCTATTATTTCTAGAATTGAAGACAGAAAATAAAAGGGAAAAGGGACTTACCTGGATTGAGCAAGCAGGGCAGCAGGGGTTCCTCTTCTTCTCTTGGAGCTTCTTAGACTTCAAATTTTCGTGGCCTTTTGCTTGAGGAAAGGCCCTCTATTTATAGGCAAACCCAGGGGCATGGTTGGTCCAAGGTTTGGCAAGATAGAGTTTCAGTTTGAGTTAAACACAAGATCATGCCCATCATTTATCCACAAAATACATAATTCGCTCATTTAAAGGGATATTGGACTAAAGATAAAGCTCAGAAATCGAGAGAAGAATAGAACTCGCACGAGTCTGATGTGCCCATAAATGATTTACGGTCCAAAGGTGCCCGTATATGTATTACGGGCGCTGCGTGCCCGTATATAAAATTCGGGCGCGCTTAGCCCGTAGATACACTACGGTCGAGGCTCAACTTATTGATTTTCATGCATTTTTGGCCTGTTTTAAAATCCAATTAATGTTTTCATTATTTTCTCATTTTGTAGTGCAATTTGGGGTATCTACAGGTGGCATAGTTGTAATATTTATAAATTTTAATGAATATATTTAAAACTGGTTTTAAACATTCCTTTGTATGACAATGACAGATTTATCATTGGTGGAACTTCTTTTTAATTTATGACAACGGCAAACTAGTAATATCTATAACTCTAAAAGAATGAAAAGCAGGTTATCAAACTTCAAATTAATCTTTCCCTTGAGATCGTTTAAACACATTTTTGGGGAATGAGTTCATTGAAATCATTTCAGATTCAGAATTTATGAAAACAAGCCTTAATCTCTTCAAAAACTTAAAAATTGTGAATTTGAGGTCATCTATATATACTATTATATAAAGCTAACCCACCTTTTTCTAGCTGACATTTCATACCTAAACGACCTAAACTGTTCTTCACATTTTATTGTATTCACTTTCATCTCCCCTTAACTTACATTTACATGCAACTACCTTTTTCTTTTTTTTTTAGACAACAACAAACTTTATTAATTCACTTTTCGAACATAGCTGACACCCCGAGCCCCATCAAACAACAAATTAGTGAGGAACGGGGGAGAACTTAACCAGAGACAAGAAAAACTATCTATATATAGCGAAGCTTGCCAAACAGTCGGAAACTTGGTTACCTTGACCAAAAACATGGGAGAAGAGGACACACTGAAACTCATTACACACCAATCTTAATTGAGAAATAACATGAGTGAATTCTCCAGAGCACCTCAGATGCGGGAGAGGACAACAGATCAATGAGCACCTTTGAGTCACCTTCTACGACCAGGTGGGAAATATTAAGGGTCTTCCTCAGCTTCATAATTTCGAGGGCCGCCATTGCTTCTGCATGGATACTAGTAGTTGAGACAATCGATGAGGCAAGAGCAGTTGCAAATCTACCCTCACTGTCACATATAACACCACCAGTAGCTGCCTGATGGATAAACTTCCTTAATGCACCATCGAAATAAGCTTTGAAAAAAGGAGCTTGAGGAGGATCCCATGTTACAATGATCTCCTTCTGTCTATGGGCGTGATCTTTTGTTCAGAAGCTAGAAACTGGGAGTCTCTCTGTGCATGACTGAAAGCCCTACAAAGTCTTTCAATTGACGGTGTTTTCCCTTAAAAAATCACTCTATTGCGTTTCTTCCATACCCTCCAAGCAAAGTTCAAAACTTGAGAAAGAAAATTAGATTTATGAAAATCATTACCTGGTGCTGATAACTTCCATAAATTATCAAACCAATGAAATAAGATCATTTAGGCCTGATAGATTTTTTAAGGAATATATTAAATATATAAAGTTTACCCCCAACTATCAGCTTGAGTTTTAGTAGGAATGGTGTTCTACATGGTATCAGAGCCTTAGGCAAACGCCAAAGTCTTGGGTTCAAACTTCCACTCCACCCGTTAAGGAAAAAATATTCCACGTGTAGGGTCTCCCTAAAAAGGGTTTGAGTCCAATTCACCCCAAACTATCAGCTTGAGGTTTTAGTAGGAATGATATTCTACAGGTGGCACCCTCAATCATCTTAAACCAAACAGCCCAAATGATTTTGATAAACTAATCATCTTATACAACTGCCTTATATTATTCAAAATGCCATTTAATCTTATTTACTTTTATATCTTTACACATATAACAACTTCTATTCCCCATGATGTCCTTGAATTCATTTTTTCTTTTATCTCTTAATTAATCTCAACCACTTATTTAATTCTTTTGTTAGTAGCACGTGCATTTCCCCTAATATTTAAAAACAAAGACTTAAAAACGCTCTATGATGGATAATGTTAGTCTTACCTTTTGATTTACCTATCAAGAAGGACCTTTTTGCCTTTAGGGTTCTGAAGACATATTTGACGTGACTATAAAAAAAATATTGCTGAATATTATATTGTCCAAAATTATGATTATGATAAAAATTATTATTTTTACCAATTTGCACGTTGGATTCATGCGCGAATGATGTTGGACCACAACTTTAAGGCTTTAGTTGAACTCCTCACAGAACATGCTCATCGATTGAATATATTTTTGTCTCATTGGATAAACGACACATTTTATTCTTAAATTTTAATTTTACCAATTTGTAGTTTATGAAAATAAATATCACTTCATTACGTACACAATTTGGCATATTTTTTAACATCTATAACTGTGGGTGGTATTTTTGTCATTTTCGGTTGGATTTTAAAAATGATTGCATGTGGCCTGTCCTGACTCATAAAATGGGCACATGAATTGTTTAATAGGGGTTTTTAGAATTGTTTAAAAACCCGGATATGCCTAGTAACTCCGGGAGGGTACCTATCCTTGTTACTCGGCAACTTAGACCTAGTTACTAGTTTGTTACTACAAAAATTAGTATTAATATTTTAAAATAGGAAAATACTAAAATATTTAAAATTTATGACAAATTTCAAAAACTATATACAAAAAATTTAACAAAAGTATGAAAGTTTTTATATTAATTTATGAGTAGGTTATAAAACTAAGATTTACAAGAAGTCATCAAATTGAGGAATTCTTAGCCTCTTTTGGTCTCCTAATTACCCACAAACCAAGATAAGAGATTTTAATTTTTAGGAGTCTTTCAATATGATCTACCTATTTTTCCCAAATCAAGATCTAAAAGGTTAGTTTAAATTCAAAATAATTTGCAAATTTATGAATTTCTTTTAGAAGGAAACCTAACTGCTTTGAGGAAAAAAAATATTTTAATGAGATAATTTCAAAAGATGTTTAGGTTCAAGGAATTTTTAGATTTGAAATTATTTAAGAAAGTACCACTACAAAGAACGTAGATGTTAGTGACATTTAATTTAATTAATGACGTTTAGAAGAAAATGTTACTAAATTTACATTTTAGTGGTGTTTAAAACATCATTAATTTAAAATTTTGATGCTTTGTACTTAAGAAACATCACTGTAAATCTTATATAGTGATGTTTAAAAAAAAAATCACATATTATTAAATTAAGATTAATTTTTTTTAATAAACGTCATAATTAAAGAAAAATAAAAATAAAAATAATATTTAATACTATAATATTCTATGATGACATATCCAAACCATTAATAAATGTTAATTACTTAAACAAAAAAATCTCCATAAGTGATATGGCTTCTGGAAAAACGGTTAGGCGTGTAATATATGGATGCTCCCAAAGCAGGCACCATGTGTTGGGTTCAAGTTATAAGGGAACTATAACGCCCCGGTTCCGGGTCCATTCCCAAACCCGAGGTGTTATGGTAATCAAACAAAGCAACTAAAGAAACTGGACAATTTAAAATTTTTTCTAACTTTATAATCAGAGTAAATGCGGATACTTAAATTTAAATTTTCTTTATTTATCAACAACCATGATATACAAGGATTTCAATTACATGAGCAATCCTACATCTATATAGACTACCCAGCTGCAATTAGCCCACAACTTGACGTCTTCGCCGAGAGTACCTGAAAAATGGGGTGAAACCGGAGTGAGAATAAATCTCAACAAGTAGCAAGGTGCATGATGTAAAATAGTCCATAAGTTTACAATACTAGTCATGAGGTGAACGATAAAACCAAAACCACAATAATACGATAATCCAACAATAACAAATCACCAATCGAAAACAAACACGTGTGACCAATAGGACTTGTGAACTGAAACCACTTAATAAGAATATTATTGCCCCCATAGTTCGCCACATCACGACTTACATGATAGATGGAGCCCACACCTACAGGCACTACCATCTCCTCCGTCAACTATCAATCCAGATCACCCACGCATGGGTTGGCGAGTACAATCCAAAGTCCAAAACAAAATCCCATCATGGGTATCGCTTCCGTGGAGGCCATACCAATCTGATCAAAGATAAATAGACCCACGACAAACAAGTTTAATACCAATGCAAGTGCAAGTCACAAGTGATCCTCAAGCACGGCCAAATCATAGCTCCAATGTATGAGTCACAAGTAACCTACCAACATGACCAATATAAAGCTCGTGAAAGTCGATGTTTCATTGAAGCATGCGAATGGTAACCTGAAAAATAAAACAAAACTGTTTACCGATTGCAACCTCGGCTAAGACTAGGCCTCACCTGTAGCGGTTAAGGATTGTTATCTACGTCGCCCGCACCTGCTAGTACGATGGACCTTATACTGGGGAGTTCCGAACAAGAATAACTTACCAGCCAATTCCCTTTCACTTCCTAGCTAAGCTATGGATCCATACTAAGCATTGCCCACTAGACACAACTCATAATAAAAACCTTGAATAACTCAATAACATATCAATTAATAATGTAATTGAAAAACCTATACGACAGGGGAAAACCAAACCAGGGAATGGACATACTTCTCAATAACACCCACCAAATACATAACCTTATCTGTATAACAAATCTGCCCATGCGGTGTGAGACATGGAAAAAATCAATTTCCTGATTTCCTCAATCATCACACGGGATTAAATAAAACAAAGAGTCGCCACCATTCAATTTAGGTGTGAATGGACACCAAAATATTAAATAAGCACAAAAGGCAAATTTTAGGGCAAAATATCCCTCCTAAGAAAAACAACCAGAGATGGGTAAGGGGATTAGGTTATGAACAGGGGAAGGTGTTAGGCACCCCTATTCATCCACACAAGGTGGTTGCCAGGCATTGTTCATGTTTTACAAATAAAAAAGGCTTGCTATAAAAATCAGGAAAAATCACAAAAAGACAAAAATTGTATGGTTTTTTCATATGAATAGTCTGATTGATCCAGAACTTTCAAACATGATCATACCATTCCCAGGGTTTCATGATCGAAATAAAACTAAGATGAAATCAAATAAAATCAATTTAAAGTGAAAAATCCAAAAATCTGGCTTCATGCTAAATTCTAGAAATCTAGAAAAATATGATTTTTATAAAATATTTCAAAATTTAACTTGAACAGTCCAGGACATAGATAAAGCCCAAATTTCACATTAAATCCAGAAATAAAAACCAAAAATACCCATATTGATGAAAAACACCAAAAGGGGAGAATTTAGACTGTAGGGTCTTCTCTCAATAATGAAAAACAATTTAAAAACCACATCATGAAACCCTAGAATTTACTTTCAGGCTTTTGGATTCAGATCTACCATATTGATCATGATAAATCCAAGATCCTAGCCTAAAACCACAAAAATCACGAAAACAGTGCTGTAGGTGCAAAAGTAGCAAAAATCCAAATTTTAGCAAAAAGTGGGGATCTCATGCTATAAACATCATAGATTCATGTTATTCATTCAGATATATCATAAAAAGCATTAAAACATGATCAGGATATTTAAAACAGTCATATCTCACAAATTAGAGCACATGGGGGTCTACCCTACGGATCCACCTGTTCCCCTTTCCCCTAGTTCTCTCTTCAAGTTTTACGGTTAGAGAGACTCTTGAGGTACTTAGAGATAGGTTTGGTTACACAAACACAATCACAGGCCTTATTCTATGAAAAAAAGAAAAAAACAGATATGGGGTTCTATTCTAGGGATCCACCTGTTCCCCTTTCCCCTAGTTCTCTCTTCACGTTTTACGGCTAGAGAGACTCTTGAGGTACTTAGAGACAAGTTTAGGAATACGAAAACAGATATGGCCTTATTCTACAGCAATAGAGATGATCCTATTACATCTAGAATTGAAGACAGAAAATAAAAAGGGATAGGGGACTTACCTGGATTGAGCAGGCAGGCAGCAGGAGTTCTTCTCTTCTGTTGGAGCTTCTTAGAATTCCTTGAACTCAAAATTTCGTGGCCCTTAGCTAGAGGAGAGAGCCTCTATTTATAGACAAGCACAGGGGCAAGGCTGGTCCAGAAGGATATATCCTAATCCTTAGGATAGAGTGAAAGATGGAGATAATGCCCATCCATAGCCAACAAGGATAAATGAGATAATTCTAACAGATAAATAAGAGAATTCGCTTATCCAAGAGAGATATTTGGGTGCAGATAAGGCTCAAAAATCAAAAAGGTAAAATTCGCACAAAGACCCCCGGGCCCGTATATATATTACGGTCGCGCCCTGCTCGTATTATTAATACGGGCACGCCGTGACCGTATATCAACTGCAGGTATGACAAGACCGTAAACAAAATACGGTCCTGACCAGTTTGGCCAGATTTTACACTTTTTTGACCTGTTTCAAATCCCAATTAATATTTTCAATTATTTTCTCATTTTTAGTGCAATTTGGGGTGTCTACAGCTGCCCCCTCTTTGCTAGTGATTGGAACCAATTACCAGCAGAGAGCAAAAAGACCCCACAGATTGCACTTTTTGAGATCTCTGTCTGACTAATTGCACTTTGCAAGGATTAAGTGGATGATTTTGGAAAAAAGAATTTATTGCGGAAGATTTGCTAGAAGTCCCTCAGCTTAAGGGCCAAATCCTCCTCTCTCCTCTCATTGAGCTCTCGTGGCTATGAAGTGAGATTTGAGACAAAATTTTTAAAACAAAAGTGGGTAAGGTGGCAATCCTTGCAACTTACAACTAATATAGACATTGATCTCCTGATAAGTGCGGAGAAAATGATGAAAAAGACAATTTTTCTAGGTGGGCTGCAGTTGTAGCACAATGAACAGCAAAGAATAGACACAACTCAAAATTGCACATTTGAAAGACATCTCATTAATTGAATTTGCTTTGGTCAAACAAAGAAATGATAAAAACATGGTTTCGAAGATAGCCAATGAAACCCCTGCTTGAAGTCTGATGGGGTGGCGTCTCTTCCTTATCTCAGATTTCTTGGAGCTCTCGTGGCTATGAAAAGAAATCTGAGACAAGTAAATTTTGAAAAGAATGTGGATTTAAAATTGACCATTACAAACTCAATTGATTTTGATGTTTTTCACCTTTTGAATTTTCCTGATTGATTTTCTTATTTGATATACCTGGGTGTCATTTGATGCCCGAACCTGTGCTTGAATATTCTGCAACTTGCTTTTGCTTCTTTATCTTCTTGCTCTCTCAATAACGATGTATGTGCCCTTACTGCCTATAACCTGTCTTCATGCTTTTTAATTGCCCAAGTGACTGCCCTCATCTTGATTGATGGATCATGATCTGTTGATCTAACCTTAGGCCTTTACAAGCCATGATCTGTCTTCCATGCCTTCTTGCTGCCCCAGTAAAATCCTTCTTCATGATTGAAGAATTGGCAACCCTTGTTTAACGAAGAAAACATGCCATTGCTTCGAAGCCTTTTTTTTCTTTCAAATTCGAAGACTAAAGCTTGATTGATTCTTCCAGATGTTGGAATTCATTCCAATTAAAACCCAGAGGGAAAGACGCTGAGCATGCCCCAGTTTTGATTGTTTGAAGAAGTATTTGCCCCTCAGTAGAGATGATCCTCTTTTTTCCTTTTTTTTTTTTTTTTCTTTTTCTCTTTTTCTCTTTTTTTTTTAACCTTTGCCAAAAAGAAACCCTAATAAAAGAATGCAAATGCAAACATAAGAAAATATGTTTTATACTAGTGGCCTCAGAATTCTCTAATGCTTGCAAAACCAATGTTTTATAAAAAGAAATAGATGCTCATCATAGGCCAAAGTATAGTTTTCTTTTTTTTTGAAAGCTGATCCAAAACACTTAATCACATATAATTAAAGGAATTAAAATCAGGTTGAATAATGAAAAGGGTAGTCCAAGCAATAGGGAGAGACCAATTCTGTCTACCCCGTGACCTTTAGAATCATCCCCTAATGGTTTTACCTTCATGATGGACCCTGATAATCTGCTCAGTTTCCAGTGCTCATGCTGATTAAATTTAAACCACATGATCAACTCAACCTTTGATTTTTTTCTCTCTTTTTTTTTCTTTTTTTTTTCTTTTTTTTTCTTTTTTTTTTCTTTTATTTTTTTTCTTTTTGCCCTTCTTGCCCCTAGTGCCAATTACGGTTTTCACTAGGGTTGGCCTCTGCATTCCGTCATCACCAATCTTATTCTGAAAGTTAAATGAATATACTAAAATCACCGAGGGCTTAATAATAAGACGAAACAAAGGCTAAGCTTAGTTTATGAAAGAAAAGGTATTAAAGGCTCAAAATTTTCTAAGTGTGAAAATGGGTCAACTGGACTTACAGTCATGGTGAATTCAATCCCATTCCCCTTCTTTTGTATTTGGTTTTTATTTGCCCCTATTTTTTCTTTTCTCTCTTTTTTCTCAAAATTTTTTTTCTTTTTGCCCCTATTGGCCTTGCCCTTATTGGCTTTGCCCCAGTATAAGGCTGTAAGTCCAGTTTAGGTTTAACAAAAAAAGACGTACAGGCTCAAATTGGTTTGACTAGGGATTCAAATTTTGGGATATAAGGAACAATGGCCTCAGATCATTTCCTAGTAATATTCATTCATGGAAAATATCTCTTTACTGCATCAGAGTTAATTGGCTCAGGAAAATCTTTCCCATCCATCTCTGTTAAGATGAGAGCTCCCCCTGATAGGACCTTCTTAACCACATAAGGCCCTTCCCAATTTGGCTTGAACTTTCCACGAGGGTCTTCCAAAAAGGGTAAAATCTTCTTTAATACCAAATTTCCTTCTTGGAAAGTTCTGGGCTTTACCTTTTTATTGTAAGCCCTGGCCATTCTCTTCTGATACAATTGGCCATGACAAAGCGCTTTTAATCGCTTTTCCTTTATTAAGTTGAGTTGATCATGTCTTGATTGTATCCATTCAGCTTTTTCTAATTCAGCTTCCATTAGCACTCTTAGTGAAGGTATTTCCACTTCCACTGGTAAAACTGCTTCCATTCCATATACTAAAGAGTACGGGGTTGCCCCTGTAGAAGTCCGGATTGAGGTTCTGTAAGCATGCAGAGCAAGTGGCAGCATTTCATGCCAATCTTTAAAACTCACTACCATCTTCTGAATGATCTTCTTTATATTCTTATTTGCTGCTTCTACTGCCCCATTCATCTTTGGTCTATAAGGAGCTGACTTATGATGAGTGATCTGAAATTGTTCACACATCTTCCTCATGTCTTTGTTCTTAAGGTTTGAAGCATTGTCTGTTACTATGGCACTTGGCAAACCGTAGCGACAAATGATATTGTGTTTCAAGAATTTCAAAACGTGGCTACTTGTAATGTTTGCATAAGAAACCGCTTCTACCCACTTGGTGAAGTAATCAATTGCTACAAGTATAAACCTATGTCCATTTGATGCCTTTGGAGAGATCATTCCAATGACATCTATACCCCACATAGAAAAAGGCCACGGAGATGTCATACTGTGTAATTCACTTGGGGGTGCATTCTTGTTATCCGCGTACACTTGGCATAAATGACACCTTTTAACGTGTATATAGCAATCATGCTCCATAGTCGACCAGTAATATCCCAATCGCAGAATCTTCTTGGCAAGCATATGCCCATTCATATGGGGTCCACACACTCCTCCATGTACCGTTTCAACTATCCTTTCTGACTCAGTCTTTGCAACACATCTGAGTAGTATATCATTGTGTGATCTTTTGTACAACTGACCACCACTTAGTAAGAATTGTCCTGCCAGTCTCTGTATTGTTCTTTTCTCTGTAGAGGTGACATTTTCTGGCAAACTTCGATCATTTAGGAAGTTCTTAATGTCTTGAAACCATGGTACATCTTCTTCTGGGGTTTCTTCTAGAACAAGGCAATAAGCTGGTTCATCTCTGACTTCAATTTCCAATGGTCTAATATCAACACCTTCTGGCATACTGACCATTGAAGCCAATGTTGCTAGAGCATCCGCAAACTGATTTTTGGCCCTTGGCATATAATTGAAGGAAATTCGAGTAAATTTATTGCTTATTTCTTCCAAATACTGGTGATAGGGGATCAATTTGTGATCCTTGGTTTTCCATTCACCAGTTGTTTGGAAGATGATAAGACTCGAATCCCCATATACGTCAAGTTCCTCTACTTCATGGTCTAAGGCAGCTTGCAACCCAATTATACATGCTTCATACTCTGCTATATTGTTTGTGCATTGAAACCTTAGCTTTACTGCGATTGGGATATGTGCCCCATCTGGCTTGATCAAAACAGCCCCTATTCCATTTCCATTCATATTGGCGGCCCCATCAAAGAACATTTGCCAAGAGCTTCACCTTCTTCTTCTTCAGCAAACAGGATTGCCTCATCAGGGAAGTTGGTCTTTAAGGGTTGGTATTCTGGTAAAGGGTGTGCAGCTAAGTGATCTGCAATGGCTTGACCCTTAATGGCCTTCTGTGTGATATAGGTGAGGTCAAATTCAGAGAGTAATAACTGCCACTTTGCTGTTCTGCCAGTTAAAGCCGGTTTCTCAAATAGATACTTCAAAGGGTCCATTCGGGATATCAATAATGTAGCATGACTAAGGAAATAGTGCCTCAGCCTCTGAGTTGCCCACACTAACGCACAACAAGTCTTTTCCAAAGGGGAATACTTTGCTTCATATTCTGTAAACTTCTTGCTTAGGTAGTAAATCGCCCTTTCCTTTCTGCCTGTATCGTCATGCTGTCCCAAGACACACCCCATTGATGTCTCCAAAACAGACAAGTATAGAATTAATGGCCTTCCTGGAGTTGGTGGCACTAGCACAGGTGGATTCAATAAATACTCCTTTATTGTGTCAAAGGCTTCTTGGCAATCATTATTCCAGACTGTCGGGTTATTCTTTCTTAGAAGTTTGAAAATTGGTTCACAGATAGCGATGAGCTGTGCTATGAACCGGCTTATATACTGAATCCTTCCAAGAAAACCACGAACCTCCCTCTCCGTTCTAGGTGATGGCATTTCGATGATTGCTTTAGCTTTAGCTGGGTCAATCTCAATTCCCCTTCTGCTTACTATAAAGCCCAACAATTTTCCTGATGTAGTCCCAAAGACACATTTCGCAGGGTTAAGCCTTAGACTGTATTTCCTAAGCAGGTCAAATACCTTCTTCAAGTTGATCAAGTGGTCTTCTTCTTCACATGATTTGGCTATCATATCATCCACATAGACCTCCATCTCCTTATGGATCATATCATGGAATAAGGCTGTCATGGCCCGTTGGTAGGTTGCCCCAGCATTCTTAAGTCCAAATGGCATGACAATGTAGTGGAAGGTACCCCAAGGGGTGATAAAGGCTGTCTTCTATTGGTCTTCCTTAGCCATTTTGATCTGATTATAACCAGAAAAGCCGTCCATGAATGAGAATAGACTATGTACAGCGGTGTTATCCACCAAGATGTCTATGTGTGGAAGTGGAAAGTCATCCTTTGGACTTGCCTTATTCAAATCTCTATAATCTACGCACATTATGACTTTTCCATCCTTCTTTGGCACTGGCACTATATTTGCAAGCCATTCGGGGTATGTGAAAACTGCTAAGAATCCGGCTTGGAATTGTTTAACCACTTCATCTTTGACCTTTAACGTCCATTCAGGTTTTAACCTTCTCAGTTTCTGTTTAACTGGCTTAGCGTCTGGTAGAATAGGTAGCCTGTGTACCACCATATCTGTGTCTAACCCCGGAATATCCCGATACGACCATGCAAACACATCTTCATAATCAGCCAAAAATCGTATCATTTCATCCCGCTGTACCTCAGATAGACATACCCCAATCTTCACTATTTTTGGGTCATCTTCGGTCCCTAGGTTTATTGATATGGTCTCTTCGATATTGGGTTGGACCCCCTTTTCATGACGCTCTAATTGATATGTGATTTCTTTTGGAGGGTCGTCTTCTTCGTCCTCGGTCTCTTCTTCGACCCCCATTAGGTCAAAGTCGAGCTCAAGGTCGAAGTCATACTCATCCTGATCCAATTCCGTTTGCTTATATGGTTCATAAATGGTTTGGACCTTTTTGAAAAATTTATCTTTTCTAGAAAAAATTGAAAAATCTTTTTGTGTTTTTTGAGAGCCTCCTACGAAATCTTTCCCTGAAGACGAAGGCTCATTAAAACCTTCAGGAAAAGGGCATTCCACTAATGGAGTTTTTTTTTTGGAAGCCATGTCTGTTTGCCAAACAAACGCGGCTTCAAAAGTAAGAGGAGTTTCCTCCCAATTATTCAGAGTAACAGAATCTGGGGCAAGGATACAAGCCTGCTCCTCAAGCTCAGGGTTTGCATATGAAATCACCAATACTGGGTGAGTTGCATCTCCTGTTTCTTCCGTAGGGCCAGTTCCAGATGGGACTTCTACTGCAGCCCAATCAATAAAGGGTAGCTCCTCTGCTACTTCTTCTTGCTTACCTTCTGTCATGGCAAAGAATGTTTCGATGTCCTCTGAAAAATCCTGCTCCTGGAATGGGTTGATATTGTAGTATGGAGGTTTGGACTGATCCTCAGGAGGAGATAGTTGAATCATGTGAGAAAGCTTTGGAAAAGTTTCCCTGATATAAGGGAATTTCATGGTTTCTATCTGCCCCTATCTTCTCCATTTCCTTGGCTTGGACCCCAACCCGGCTCTGTGAACCATTTTCTTAACCTGTACCGGTTCTATCCTTCCTTGTAAGTTAACCCCCAGACCTTTTACAGGGTGAAACTGGTACTTTTCTAGCACATTCTTGACCATTTTCTCAGCACAGGTCAATTTTCCTTCTTTTTCCTGATACCCCCCAGGTATATAATTCACAGCTTCAAATTGAAAAAAGTGAAACGTCAACTTATCTGCAGTCATTTCCATGTTTATACAGGGTACATCAGGGGACCACATGGGAGGAACCAAGTTTTCGGCCAGGACAGTAATCACCTTTTGCCCTCTAATATATTTGACTCTTTGGTGGAGGGTAGATGGTATGCCCCTAGCTGTATGAATCCACGGCTTTCCTAGGAGTAGGTTGAAAGCTGCAGGTATATCCATCACCTCAAATGTGATGTTAAAAATATATGGTCCAATTGTGACCGGCAGTTCAACCTCTCCTAGGGAGTGTGTTTTAGAGTTGTCAAATGCTCTTATAATTCTTCCATTTTGTTTTATTTTGTTTCGCTCCAGATTGAGCTTAACAAAGGTTATCAATGGGCAGACATTGAGAGCCGACCCATTATCAATCAGAACCCGGGCTATCATGCAACCCTTACTGAGCACAGCAATGTGCAAAGGATCCACATGATGGTACCCTGCCGGACTGATCTCAGTCTCAGAAAAAGTTATCACATTGTGGGATAAAATTTGACCAACCATCCGGCCTAGTTAGTCTGGTTCAATATTTTTAGGCACATGGGCGCCCTAGAGTATCCTTAACAAGGAGTCCCTATGTTTTTCAGAATTTAACAATAGTCCCAGAATTGAGATCTAGGCAGGGACTTTGTTCAACTGCTCGATGACATTGAACTCACTCTTTTTTATTATCTTCATGAGGTCAGCAGCCTCACTGTTAGTTATCTGAGGGGCCTCTTCCCCTACCTTGGCCTTGCCTTTATTTTTTTCTTCTTCTTTCTCCTTCTCTGTTTCTTTTTGTTTTTCTTCCACCCCTAGACATTTTCCTGACCTCATCATGAGGTTTACTTCTTCCTTGCTTTCAGCTGTAGGGCATATAGTAGTAAAAGCTTCACTGTAGTTCCATGGTACAGCCGATTCAGAGTAGGAAGGCTTAGGGACATTTACCACTAATGGAGGAAGTTTAGATTTGGATGCAGAAGTCTGGGTAAATGGGACATTAATAACCAGATGTGGAAGTTGCTTTGATGGAGGGGTTGTAGAAGTGAGTGATGCACTAAGGGGGTCACAGTTTATGACCAATGGCGGTTTTGACTGAATGGGTGGAGTAAAAGTGGATGGATTTTAATTAATGACCAAAGGTGGCTTGGAGATGTTCATCTGGGCCATGAGGGATGAGACCCGGTCCAAAGATGAGCTAATGTTCTTTGCAGCACTATCATTCCCCTTTGAAATCATATTTATTTCTTTGCCTTCACTTTTCCTGTCAAAATATACTTTGACCGTTGTCCCGATGGGAGCAATTAATTGAGATGGGTCAAAGGTTATTTTGTCAGAAGAGATGACTCCTATGACATTAGATGGGCCTGCCCCGTGATGCTGGGGAAGTGGGTTTTGTCCAATATCGGTTCTTGGAGGATTGGGAGCCCCTGTATTGAAAGACAGGGTATTTTGGTCTAGTAAATCCTGAATGACGTGTTTCAAAGGCCAGCACTTGTCTGTAGGGTGCCCAGGTGCACCCATATGGTAATCACAAGTGGTGGAGGGGTCAAAATTTCTTCCCTTAGATGCATTCGGATTAGGTTCTCTTAAGGTGACATACCCTCCTTGCAATAAAGTGGGCAGCAATTGGGAAGGAGTCATTGGAATAGGGGTGAAAACCCTATTTCTCCTCGCTGCAAAATAGGCATCCTTTTCCTCCTTAGTAAAAACCCTTTTTTGGTCTGAAGGTGCTGCTGGAACATTAACCCTCATGGGGGCCTGGGATGATGAAGCAGGTGGGGTAGGAAAATGAGCTGGTATGTTGATTTGTATGGGCTTATTAGGGCCAGATGGTGGCTGTACCATATTTACCTCACCCTCCTTCTTGTTCCCATTCTTTTTTATCCCGCTTCCTTTCTTCAGATTAGGGTCTTGCTGACTAACCATGGCAGAGTGGTCAATTATCTTACTTGACCTGATCCCGTCTTCTATTCGGTCAGCCACTTGAACCAAGGCAGCAAAATTAGTGGTGGTTTGACCCACCAGGTGGCTGTAGAATAGTTGACCCAAAGTGCTGATAAAAGTAGAAATCATTTCTTGTTCTAGCATGGGTGGCCTGACCTGGGAGGCCGTCTCCCTCCACCTCTTGGCATATTGCCTTACCGTCTCATCCCTTTCTTTGCTCATTCTCATGACGTCGTACCTATCTGGCATGATCTCTGAATTGAATCGGTATTGAGCCAGGGAGGCATTGGCTAGGTCCTTCCATCTTTTGATCTTTCCATGGTCCAGAGTGGCGAACCATCTTAATGCGGTTCCAGTCAGGCTCCTTTGGAAAAGTTGGATCAAGATACCCTCATCCTGCCCGAACTGGCATAGGGCACCGCAATACAACTTTAAGTGGCTCATGGGGCAACCAGTGCCATCATACTTGTCCAAGTCTGGGCACTTAAACTTAGCCGGCAGGTTAACATTGGGGTATAGGCATAGGTCTTCAAAATTGGTGCCTCCAAAGTGGTTTACCCCTTTGACTTCCCTTAGTTCATCTTGGATAATTTCTAGCTTATGCATGAACTTTCTTTCAACCTCTTCCCTTATCCTTTCCTTTTCCTTAGCCTTGTTTGACTCAGCTGTCTCATCCCTGGTCTGTATAGGTTCAGGGGTGGGTTCATAGACGGGTTCAGGAATTTGGTTGCACTGGAGGTGGAATATTGACTGGGGGTGGAGGTGCAGGGTTGGATGTGGATGCCTGGTTCTGGGCCTGCATTTGTTGGGCCTGTACTGATAGTATGTTCTCTAGCATTCGGGCTAGTCCTGCCACTTGTTCTTGGAGTAGAACAACATCTGGATGAGGAGCATCAACTTCATCTTCAATGGGATTCATGGCGCGAGCTCTTGATCTGGTTACAGGAGCTATGATTGCAAGTGTATTGGTACCTGGCGACAAGATAAAGGAAAAAATATCAGTGCCCAATTAATCTCATTCACATGCCTAGGAATGCCTATGCGCAAGCTGGGTGAACACGAATTTGGATTTTTTCTTTATTTGCTTCTCTTTTTTTTTTCTTTTTTTTTTTTTGAATTGGATTGTTGGAATATTCTAGGGCTTCCAACAGGTCCCACAAAAGAGAGAAAGATCTAAAATTCAAAGGCTTTCAGAGGCCCGGAAGGTTTTTTGAAAAAGGTCTGAAATTCAAAGGCTTTCAGAGGCCCAGGGATATTTTTGGAAAATGTCTGAAATTCAAAGGCTTTCAGAGGCCCAGGGATATTTCGAGAAAAAGTCTGAAATTCAAAGGCTTTCAGAGGCTCAAAGATCTGAAATTCAAAGGCTTTCAGAGGCCCACAAGAAAAAGGTCTGAAATTCAAAGGCTTTCAGAGGCCCAAAAGGAAAAGGTCTGAAATTCAAAGGCTTTCAGAGGCCCAAAAGAAAAAGGTCTGAAATTCAAAGGCTTTCAGAGGCCCAAGAGTTCTGAAATTCAAAGGCTTTCAGAGGCCCAAAAGAAAAAGGTCTGAAATTCAAAGGCTTTCAGAGGTCCAAAAGTTCTGAAATTCAAAGGCTTTCAGAGGCCCAAAAGGAAAAGGTCTGAAATTCAAAGGCTTTCAGAGGCCCAAAAGAAAATGGTTTGAAATTCAAAGGCTTTCAGAGGCCTAAGAGTTCTGAAATTCAAAGGCTTTCAGAGGCCCAAAAGAAAAAGGTCTGAAATTCAAAGGCTTTCAGAGGCCCAGGATTTTTGAAAAATCTGAAATTCAAAGGCTTTAAGAGGCCCGAGGGTTTTTTTTTTTTTTTTGTTGAAAAATCTGAAATTCAAAGGCTTTCAGAGGCCCAGGATTTTTGAAAAATCTGAAATTCAAAGGCTTTCAGAAGCCCAAGAGTTTTGAAAAAGTCTGAAATTCAAAGGGTTTCAGAAGCATAAGGAACCATTCTCTCACATTTTTTTTTCAATTATTTATTTATTTATTTATTTTGTGAAGCATTTTATTCAAACTTGTTTCCCTTTATCATTATTTAAAGGTTAAAGGAAGATTTTAGTGGGAAAAACTGATTAAAGTTGAATATTCCGAGAAAACCGTATACACAGTACGGTCCAGCCCTGCCCGTATTCAAATTACGAGCAAGCCGTGACCGTATGGAAAACACGGGCGAGCCTAGCCCGTATAACCAATACGGGCAAGCCCAGCCCGTGTACCAAATGCGGTTTTACGGAACTCTGTTATATTTTTCCAGTTTTTACATGGTTTGATCACTTTAATTGCTCATCCAAACATACGGTTCACCCAGTGCAAGGCTTCTAAACTGTCCCAAAGTGGACTTTGACCTTTTTGCTAAAACACATGTTTAGGAAGGCGCATGTACCCTCCAAATTGACACCATACTCAAGAATTCGGTACCCTTTTGTTGCCTCTTGTGTGTACATAGGGTAAGATTGATTCTAAACAGAGTTAGAGACTCTTCATATGGGCTGCACCAATTTTAGAAAATATGCATATTTTGGGACCAATTTTATCCCGAACCAATGGGCACCATGACACCCCTATGACATGATAATAATGCAAAACAATAGGATTACCTTGTTATCTTGTTTACCTTCAATATGGCATCCGCATTATGCCCTGGTTTGTAAGCCATGCATACGGCCTTCCCACAATCATACAAACCCATATCCCTACATAATTGTATACTTTAGCCAAAAACGTGTAACTCCACCTTCAAGCGTAGGGGTTTTGGGTTTTGGCTTAATGGCAACTTAGCACTCAAGCCTAGTGATGACCAGAATCCCAGATCCACGTTATCATCACATCATTAGCTCAAAGTTCTAAGGTGAATGTTTTCACTTTCGCTTTCCGAAGTATCGACCTCGTTGCGCCAAGCTACACACATTCGGGTTCAACTTCCTATAGGTTAAGGGTAGGCTATGTAAAAGTAAAAGGTGCACAGTGCATTGTAAAAATAGGTTACATTCACAACGTCCCAAACCCTTGCCACTCTTTTCGCAGCCATGCATAAACAAACCAAGGCATAATAGGAAAGCATATTTAAAATAAACAAGTAAATAAAACAATCCTATAGCACCTAAAACATGCTCATAAAAAAAATCATCTATCATGCAAACATATGATCATGTTATACACCCAAAATCATCATGGAGATCATGCTGAAAATTAAAACATGCTATCATAAAAAATATAGCAAGAAATAAGCATGGTTCAGCAAAACGGACATCCCCTACGCATGTTTGTAGAAACAATCCTATAAATCAAAATTAACCATGTTTCTACCCCCATGAATTCTTGAACAATAAGTCAGATTTAAAACATACTCAACATGCTTAAGAACACAAAATAGCAAGCAAATCAAAAAATATCAAAAACATGAACTAAAACACCAAAAGGCTCAAATCCACAAGTCCCCAGCAGAGTCACCAGTTGTGAGACATGGAAAAAATCAATTTCCTAATTTCCTCAATCATCACACAGGATTAAATAAAACAAAGAGTCGCCACCATTCAATTTAGGTGTGAATGGACACCAAAATATTAAATAAGCACAAAAGGCAAATTTTAGGGCAAAATATCCCTCCTAAGAAAAACAACCAGAGATGGGTAAGGGGATTAGGTTATGAACAGGGGAAGGTGTTAGGCACCCCTATTCATCCACACAAGGTGGTTGCCAGACATTGTTCATATTTTACAAATAAAAAAGGCTTGCTATAAAAATCAGGAAAAATCACAAAAAGACAAAAATTGTATGGTTTTTCATATGAATAGTCTGATTGATCCAGAACTTTCAAACATGATCATACCATTCCCAGGGTTTCATGATCGAAATAAAACTAAGATGAAATCAAATAAAATCAATTTAAAGTGAAAAATCCAACAATCTGGCTTCAAGCTAAATTCTAGAAATCTAGAAAAATATGATTGTTATAAAATATTTCAAAATTTAACTTGAACAGTCCAGGACATAGATAAAGCCCAAATTTCACATTAAATCCAGAAATAAAAACCAAAAATACCCATATTAATGAAAAACACCAAAAGGGGAGAATTTAGACCGTAGGGTCTTCTCTCAATAATGAAAAACAATTTAAAAACCACATCATGAAACCCTAGAATTTACTTTCAGGCTTTTGGATTCAGATCTACCATATTGATCATGATAAATCCAAGATCCTAGCCTAAAACCACAAAAATCACGAAAACAGTGCTGTAGGTGCAAAAGTAGCAAAAATCCAAATTTTAGCAAAAAGTGGGGATCTCATGCTATAAACATCATAGATTCATGTTATTCATTCAGATATATCATAAAAAGCATTAAAACATGATCAGGATATTTAAAACAGTCATATCTCACAAATTAGAGCACATGGGGGTCTACCTTACGGATCCACCTGTTCCCCTTTCCCCTAGTTCTCTCTTCAAGTTTTACGGTTAGAGAGACTCTTGAGGTACTTAGAGATAGGTTTGGTTACACAAACACAATCACAGGCCTTATTCTATGAAAAAAAGAAAAAAACAGATATGGGGTTCTATTCTAGGGATCCACCTGTTCCCCTTTCCCCTAGTTCTCTCTTCACGTTTTACGGCTAGAGAGACTCTTGAGGTACTTAGAGACAAGTTTAGGAATACGAAAACAGATATGGCCTTATTCTACAGCAATAGAGATGATCCTATTAGATCTAGAATTGAAGACAGAAAATAAAAAGGGATAGGGGACTTACCTGGATTGAGCAGGCAGGCAGCAGGAGTTCTTCTCTTCTGTTGGAGCTTCTTAGAATTCCTTGAACTCAAAATTTCGTGGCCCTTAGCTAGAGGAGAGAGCCTCTATTTATAGACAAGCACAGGGGCAAGGCTGGTCCAGAAGGATATATCCTAATCCTTAGGATAGAGTGAAAGATGGAGATAATGCCCATCCATAGCCAACAAGGATAAATGAGATAATTCTAACAGATAAATAAGAGAATTCGCTTATCCAAGAGAGATATTTGGGTGCAGATAAGGCTCAAAAATCAAAAAGGTAAAATTCGCACAAAGACCCCCGGGCCCGTATATATATTACGGTCGCGCCCTGCTCGTATTATTAATACGGGCACGCCGTGACTGTATATCAACTGCAGGTATGACAAGACCGTAAACAAAATACGGTCATGACCAGTTTGGCCAGATTTTACACTTTTTTGACCTGTTTCAAATCCCAATTAATATTTTCAATTATTTTCTCATTTTTAGTGCAATTTGGGGTGTCTACATGCGGAACCAATAAATTAGGCACCTGCCTTGTCACAACTGTGACTCAAAAACCAACACAAGATGTATCAAGTCATATGTCCAAACTCTAGGTCATTTAATAAGAAAAGTACGAGAGTATACACAAATTCTAAATAAAAGGTTTAGATTTAAGTCGTGGTAGTATCAGCATACTTAGTTTGTCTTCCTAACTCAATATCCAGGTTATTCTTTATTTCCTACAAAGTTTACTCCCAATCCTACACTTTGGTTTATGTTAAAGTCTTTACTTTTAAATCCTTATTTACCAATTAATACCTAAATCTCTAAAACCTGTGGGTTATGTTGTTGATTCTTTCCAGAAGTTGATTTAGGTTTATTATGACTTGTTAGACTAGGTTTTATGCCTAGACTCCTAATGAAAGTGGTCTGAGTGCTTATGGTTTACCTTATCTAGTCTACTTTGATTCTTATTACATTCATTGTTCCAAATAGTTATCCTTTTATCCGAATTTAATTCCGCCACTTCCTACATGTAGCACCTCGGAACCCGGTCGACCCATATCGTGTTTATATTGGCTCCTGTGCACTAGCTTAGGGCCCAAAGTAATGAAAACTAACTTCAGAACTAACCAAACACACAAAAATAACCTCCTAAATTTTTTCTTCTTCAGAAAAACGGTTATATAACGCCTTTACATACGAGTATGGGCTAAGCCCTCAAACACAAATGATCACCTGATAAACACAGTTTATATATCCATTCAAAACTAAACCATCCAAATATACAACAAAAATAATCTCACTAAGTTTACACCCTCTCTCCCTCTTCCCATTTACAACATCTACAATATGTACAGTTTCAAAAAAAAAACATATACAATTATCAAAATAAGTTGCCCTTTTCTATCACTAGCCTGGATAGAAGTAGTCCTCCGGCCTATACTCGGGATAATCCTCTACTTCGGCCCCGCTACGCTTCTCACCCGCTGGATCTGAAAGCAAATCCGATAAAAACAAAACTTACGTGAGACTAATGTCCTAGTAAGTAGCATAATGCAAGATATAAATAGTTGATGCAATTTTACATAATAAAATAACATGCTACATATCATACGATTAATTCCAACAATCATGTAAAGATCAATTCACATATAACAATACAATTTCAGAAAATAAAGTGTGTGCAAGATTCATGAATTAACGTGTCTGTAAATCGAGTTAAACACCCTTAGCTGGTTTGCCACCTCACTACTCGCCTTCGAAGTCGCGCACGGTCATCGTACGAGTGGAGCACCCACGCATGGGTTGGCATGCTGCAGCTCATTGATCCCACACGAAGGCCTCACCGATCTCACACGGTGGTACGCAAGTGGCCCGGGGTATTAACACGACAAGCCAACACTAATGCACTATCTAGACTGACTGTGGATCCACGACTCTCTATGCGGCCTAGACTCGTATAAGAATTAACTTTGCAAATATTTTACTAACCAGAACCTGTAAGAAATAAACTACCTAAGTAAAACTCAATCCAAGTGAACCTCGCTATTCACTTACCCTTAAATCCAGAGGCCATTCTACCTTTCGAAATATCATAGGCTCATCGCCTTTCTCACTAACAAGAAGCATAAACTTCAATTCCCAATTACGAATCTCAAATCAATTTTTACCGAACCAAATCGTTAACGGAATAAGGTAAAGAATAATTTTACAAATCAATTTTTGAATACAATTTAGGAATATTCACAGTTGGTTTGATTTTGCAGTTTACTTTGCAAAACTGATTCTAACTAGGTAATTGAAAACTAAACTAGAATTAATCTATGAGGTTGTATGCGTGCTATATATCTTTGAAAAGCTTTACGAGTCTAGTTTCCAACGCAATAAACGGTTCATGATTCGGAGTTTACTACAGGAAGTTATGGCTTTTTTGCTACAGGTGGTTCAAAACAGCCGCGAAACCTACTGGACGGAAATCATCAACTTTTCTGGATTTTTCTTGTAATACCTCGAGTTCTGATTGATTCCAAACCAATTCCATTCAACTACAAATACCCTAAACTAAATTTTAGAATGCTAATATGAATTTTTATGCGAATATTCCTAGCCTTCGCAAGCCACCGAAATCTTACACACAGATTCCAAGCCCTTGCAAGCCTACAATTCTTTTTCCCCCTATTCCACCGTAGAGGAAGCCTCTTCAAATCTTCTCAACCTTGACTAAGCCATTACACTTTGAACCCAAAACTGCAGGGCTGGATCTTGACCTATCCAGAAAACGAAATTCTTCCCGGATTGACTCAGAGAAGCCAAGGCAACTAGGGATCTCTATACAGGGATAGGCAACCCATAACCTGGTAACGGAATGGCTCAAGATCCTTCCCGGATTGAGCCCTCCTTTTGCTTCTACTACTCTCTTGCCTTCCCGAAACTAAACAAAACTAACTAATTCTAGTTGTTCCATTGAAAACCCAATCCACTTATAATAGAAAAAGATCAAAAGAACCGAATCAAAGCAACTTAATAAATTCAAGCAGAATGGCTCTACAAAGAACCCCTTCAACAACCAAATCCTTGGTTCCTGAAATCCCCTTTCCTCAGAATAAAACAATATACTCCCAGAACCTAATAATATTAAATCCCACTCAACAAAGCATCTGATTTTCATGCTGTAAGTTTTTCTTCATAAGAATATATAATACTCGCCCCATTTGGCTCACATGCCTCAAAAGAACCCATTGAATAGACATTCTCTATAAATTTGAAACTTCAAGGCGTAAAACTTTACAAATCCCAAAAGTCAAGAAAGGGAAAAGAAACGCCCATCATTACAACGCGATAATCCAAATTATGACAACAATGGCCTGATTTCTAACTAACAATACCCTCAGAGCAGACCGATAGATTTCTAAATAACCGTTTAATGCATTTATCAACCCAATGGCCAAACAACGCAGATACGAACAACTATAGTTATATTCAATGGCCAAACAACACAGATACAAACAACTGTTTTAGAAAATGTAAAGATACAGAATTATGATGTAGTAAGAAAGATATATTCAAGTATACTAACATGCTAAACTGAACAAAAATGGGAAACCCTATCTCACACGAAAATATATTTACAGCAACCAATGAGGAGAAACCAACCAGTAATTGATTGAAACATAATTCCATCAAAACCCAACAGAAATCGAAATTAGAAGTCTAAAATCAAAACCCAACAGAAATCATTCAAACAACCAGAAATCTAAAAGAAGAAAAGAAAATCCAAACAGTAATCGATAAAACGCCAAAATATGCTAACTTACAGATTTCGCAATCCCACGCCCAGATAGAACCAATCGACCAAACCTCTTCTCTTCTTCCCTCTTTCCTTTTCTTCTCTTCCTCCTCTTCTTCTTCTTCCTTTCTTTTCTTCTTTTCTTTTCTCCTCCTCCACTCGTTTTCCCCCTTTTCGTTTCTCCTTCTTCTCACGAACGACCGGAATGGACGAAGCCCTCCCCTCTTTCATCTCTTCCTCTTTTCTTATTATTCTTCTTCTTCCTCTGTCCCCCCTTCTTTCTTCTGTGTTTTTGTTTTCTTGTTGTCTTCTAACCCTTAACGACCCCAAACCCCCAAATGCACAAATGCACAAATCATGAATGGCTTTTGGGTTTGTTTTCTTTTTTTTTTTTTTTTCTTCTTTTGGTTTAAACCATTGAGCCGGTTTAACCACTCGAACCAACTCATCTAAACCTAACCACTTGAACCAACTCATTTAACCTACCCATTTAAACCATTAAATCTCACTAAACCAACCAAACTAAATAAACTAACCATTTTATTTATTTATTTATTTAGTTTTTTTCCAGGGTCTTACACTACATCTCAAATTACCCTATCTACAGGTGTTACAACATTAAGATTCCAAGAAAAAATCATTAGAAATTGAATATGGGCAAGAATCTCAAGTTTAGAAATTTCTGACAGTCAGTCGCTCGATGGGTCGCTCGGGCGACTGCTCTAGCAGTTAGATTTCAGGTTCTGTTATTTTTCAAAGGCCTATCGCCTGAGGAATCACTCGAGCGGTGTACCGAGCGCTCCAGCTATAACTTGTTTTTCTTCAACTTACAGAAATTTTAGAACTTTCTATACATACTATTTACTTGTTTTGATGCTAAACATCTAATTTCCATCCTAAACTAGTTCTAGGACAACCCTAAACTAATCCTATCATCTTTCCACTTTTCTTTGAGTTTCTTTATAAGTTTAACTCATCATGATCAACCTTTTCTTGATTTCCAAAGGAAAGATAAATCACCAAACTATTCTTTTTAAAAAAATAAGCTTTTCCATGAAATTCAACTTCAAAACAATACGATCAAACCTCAAAATCATGAGAAAACATGCAGTTCCTTCAGTTTCAAGTGTTTGTTACTTGGCTTATGATGAGCCCAGAATTTTCAGAAACTTCGCTTGTGTCTAATTTTGGAGCTCTACCGCACTCCTTTAGACTTTTCCAATTAAAATCTTCAACGTTCAGTTTGAAGTCTTCCATGCGTAGAACAAAACCCTAAAATTTCAGCCCATTCCAACGGTTGGATGTTCCTAACTCGCCGTTGGAAGTTGGCTGGTCGGCCATCTCTGCACTTCTCTTCTTTCTAATTCCTCCTTTCTCTTCTCTCTTCTCTCCTTCTATTTTTGGCTCCTATCACTTATGCACGAATTTCCCTCTCCTTCTAACTTATTTTCAAAACCTAGAACACTCTTTAAACCTATCTTTTATAGCCTCCCTACTTGTCCAACTCTAATTAGGTTTAGCTTATTCTAATATACTTAGTGTATTCCCTCTTCTACCATTTTCCTTAATTTAATTCCTTTAACTCTCTTATAAAGGATATCCTAATTAATTTTCGTGCTTAATCTTATTCCTAATTTTAAATTGGACTTAGACTTTTATTATTCACTCAAATTACTTATATCTTGGACCCTAAATAGTATAATTACCATTAGGCCCCTTTTCAACCCTTTAAGCCTTAATTTCATTATTTTACATCCAACAGAGCTAAGATTTTGTCTAGTTGAATTTGTTGACTAAATAACTAATTATCTTATTTCCTTTCTATGAATTTAACAAATTAAAATGACCAAATTACCCTTCCTCTTTAAATTCTTATTTTAACTTCTATATCTCTATTTAATTCTACTACTATTATATTTCTTAATATTTTCCTCCATAATTTATTCCTGTAATTATTTATTTTATTCTTAGGAAAATCCAGGGTTTTACAGGAACAACATATAGGCTAGATTAAAAGGCCTATAGAAGTGTCATTAAATGTGCAAGTACATGTCACTAAATCGATTTTGTAAACTTCATTAATAAATATAAATAAATTATATTATATAATGAATTAATGGATTTGTGATACATATAAACATCACTAAATATCAAAATAAATAACTAGAAAATTTAGTTGCGTTTTATGAAAATTTCACTAAAACAATTAGTGACAACCTTATCATTGACGTTTGTTGAAAATGTCACTAAAGTTTTAGTGACTTTTTAGGGCATCGGTGACATTTATGAATTGCCACTAAAAGTTAGATTTCTAACGTTAATCTAATATGATACTAGTCCACTGTTCGGTCACTTACACTAAAAGCTCAATCCGACGCAACTACGACACAAGAATCGTTAATAGATCACGTACATATAGAAGCGTCATTAAATGTGCAAATACATGTCACTCAACCCTTTTAGTAAACATCATTAATAAATATAAATAAATCATATTTTATAATGAATTAATGGATTTATGACAAATATAAACATCACTAAATATCAAAATAAATTTCACTATAACTAGAAAAATTAGTGGTGTTTTATGAAAATACCACTAAAACAATTAGTGACAGCCTTATCATTGACGTTTGTTGAAAAAGACACTAAAGTTTTAGTGTCTTTTTAGGGCATCAGTGACATTTATGAAACGCCACTAAAAGTTAGACTTCTAACGTGAATCTAATATGATATTAGTCCATTGTTCGACCACTTACACTAAAAGCTCAATCCATTGCAGCTGTGACATGAGAATCGTTAATAGATCACGTACATATAGAAGCGTCATAAATGTGCAAATACATGTCACTAAACCCATTTTGTAAACATCATTAATAAAAATAAATAAATCATAGTTTCTAATGAATTAATGGATTTGTTACACATATAAACTTCACTAAATATCAAAATAAATTTCACTATAATGAGAAAATTAGTGGCGTTTTATGAAAATGTCACTAAAATAATTAGTGACGGCCTTATCATTGACGTTTGTTGAAAACGTCACTAAATTTTTACGACCTTTTAGGGCATATATATATATATATATATATATATATATATATATATATATATATATATATATATATATATATATATATATATATCAGTGGCATTTATGAAACACCACTAAAAGTTAGATTTCTAACGTTAATCTAATATGATAATAATCCACCATTCGGTCTCTTGCACTAAAAGCTCAATTCGATGCAACTCCTGATATGAGAATAGTTAATAGACCACATACATATAGAAGTGTCATTAAATGTTAAAATACATGTGACTAAACCCATTTTGTAAACCTCATAAATAAATATAAATAAATCTTATTTTATAATGAATTAATGGATTTGTGACACACATAAAAATCACTAAATATCAAAATAAATTTCACTATAACTAGAAAAATTAGTGGCGTTTTATGAAATTGTCACTACAACAATTAGTGACGGCCTTATCATTGACGTTTGTTGAAAATGTCACTAAAGTTTTAGTGACTTTTTAAGGTATTAGTGACATTTATGACACACCACTAAAAGTTAGTTTAATATGATACTAGTCCACCGTTCAGGCACTTGCACTAAAAGCTCAATCCGATGTAACTGCAGACACGAGAATCATTAATAGATCATGCGCAATGGTAGCAAGCATAGGATAATGACCCTGATTTTGATTCCACCAGGCCAAAAATAGCAAACCAATCTGTTTCTTCTTTACTTAATAATTGTAGTTGGGGGCTGTCTATGGACCTACATTACAAGGTGCAATTTGTTTCATCCTTCGGCCTTCTAAACTGTATTATATTATAGGAGGAATGATTGGTAGTGGTTCATGTATGTGATTAGTTTACGTCATACTCTTAAAAATGTGATTGCAAAATTTTTTATAATTTTACTCATATGTGTTGTGCAAAAAGTGTTCATTATCTCATTTATAGCTCTATGAAATACTCTACTCCTATTAACAAACTTATAGGATCCATTATGATTGCTAAAAAATAAATACTAAAATCAATTGGTTTACTTCTAATTAGTTTGAAAAAACAACTCATATTATATAATATATTTAAAATATTTGGAGATATTGGATAATAAACACTAGATATGAATTTGGTTGTAGTTAAAAAAGAAAAACCACTTATAAAATCCCTTAAAGTTTTTGCTATTATCAAGTCAAGTTAATGTAGAGAGCAATTTCGAATATTTGATTAACAAAAATGTTTAAATAGGTCTTTAAATTTTAGACTAGTGTCTGACTTAAAAAGTATTGAATTCCACCTATGTTAAACATCTTTGGAATCTAATTTTTTCAGGTTTTACTCGATAATTTTCACAAAAAAAATTTAAAGTCTTTACATGAAGAGATTTAGAAACTCTTTACTGCACGTCTAATATTTTTATATTATCTTGTGCAATTTTTATACCATATTGCATAATCAAATTTATGATGTAACAAGCACATTGAATACTATAGAGATTTATAATGTGACTCGAGCCAAAATTTGACAATATTCAAGTAAGTCATTTCTCCCTTGCTATAAAATCCCAAATTTGAATGAAATTAAAATTGATTATTTTAGTAATTTAATTAATGCCAAATTGGAAAATTTTGTAGAGTTGGAGATCAAAAGGGTTTGATCGGATCCTTGAGTGAGCCGGATGGAGATAATTAATATTTAAATTTGTATGAGAAATTGTTAGGTTTTAAAATTAAATGATTGGGTGATTAAAGATGGGTTGATGAGGTGGCATGCATGAGATATTAGGCAAATCTGAGTGCTACTGTAGGAAGTTGCTGGAGTGGCAACTATAGGATTTGGCTTTAAACAATAACTTGGTGGCAGCTATAAAAGGAGTTCAATTTTAGAATCAGTAGTTAGTTGTTGCTTGATCGAATTGAAGGCTGGAGAGATCAGAGGAGGAGAAGGAGATTTAAGGTTCTAAGTTAGATCTGGAGGATTAGAGCTGATCAAGGAGATTTGATTGATAGTCGATTGATTCCTGTTCAAGAGAAGTGAAGCCTCTTGCGGCAGCTGTTCCAGATTCGTATAGGAACTGGAAATTTCTACAATTCGATCCAATTCCAGGTGAAATTATTGTATTTGGAATAAATTCTTGTTGAGAATTATCAGAGCATCTCAGATTTGTAGAGATCTGATTTATTACCTCAAAATCTGAAGGAGAGTTCAATGTCTGGTTGAATTGGATCAGTTTTCACTGGCAGCAGATGTCTCATCTCTTCTGGAGCAGATTAACCTGGCGAAATTAGATCAAGGAAGGTTGGCGGCTGGTGAATTTTTGGGTTGCTGAGTTGTGCTAGGTGAATTGGGAAAACCTAAAGCTGTAGTTAGTCCTCTACCAAGTAAGTAGCACAACCTGATTTCTTCTTGGATGATTTGAAACTGATATGTGATTTTGTTGAAGTATAGATCTACCGAATCCTCTGTTTTGATGATAATATCGCTTAGAACCTTGTAGGATGTTCATGTGTTTTATTACAATTTGATGCATGCTAATTGAATAATATTAGGCTTAGAATTATGCTGGAATTGGTTTGAGCATGAAGCATTAGATCAATTATGAACAAATTCTAATTGCTGCGAGTCGTGGAATGAGAAAAAAGGAGGGTGCCTAGGATGGCCTACCTTCTGAGGTAGGCACTAGTGCAAATATTGGAGAGGGCCTGGGATTGCCTAGGATGGCCTACCTAGGAGAGGTAGGCGCTCATGCAAACTTGCTTAGCCATGTTCGGCTACTTTCTCAAAAGCAATATTTTAATGAATTAATGTTTAAAAACATGTCCTAGATTACTTAAACAAAGGATTGAATTATCTAATTAAGATTTCTAGTTGTGGTTTCACACCAAGGTATTATGGATGAATTAAAATATAAAGAGAAAGGAATTTCCAAAGCAAAACAGCTCTTGTTCAGTACCTTATTAACTACTCTAAATCTTTAATTGTGGGAGAATAATTAAGGAATTATTCAGTAGTATTAAGGGACTGTTAGGAAATAAGTAAGGCTGGATTTGGGTTATGATCCAGGTATTAAAGATTGGAAAATCAACACATTAAGTAAAGTGTTCTCATGAGTTCTAATAACTTGTCTAAGACTTGCATTTTGGGAAATGTAAAACCACTTTAGAAATATTTTTGACAGTTTAATTAGAGATGGTGAGAAGTGTTTTGGAGTGAAAACATAAATACTGAAATAAATGTATAAAAGAGGGATTTTATTCAATAAGCATGGTGTATTTTTCAGATTTCTAATTAGTTGAGTTATGATCATGAAAGTTAAGATAAAGATTATTGTGAAGGTTCTGTTAGGATTAGACTACATCTGTGTTTTTGGAAATGCATTAGAAAATACCATTAAAGTTTCAATTAACCACAAGCGAAAAGATTTAGTGTTCCTAAGATGGAGTTAGGTGTGTGAGTAAAAGATATCTTTGGCCTATGTTAAAGAGAGTGAATTAGAGTAATATTCATAGGGAAAAATTACTGTTTGAGTATAAAATAAATGCATCAAGTCTGAATTCAATAATACTACCAAACTTTGATATCTATATGCAGATTTGCCGGTTTAACCGAGTTTTGGCAGTTTTACCAAATTTTGACTATCAAAGGGATTTTATGGAAATTAATGAAAGGAGCTTGAAAAATTTATTATTGAAATAAAGATATGTCTATAAATTCTGATTTTGTGAATACGGTTGAACCTTGATTTATTAGCACTGGATTTCACCTCGAATTTGACGGGATTGTCATGAATATGTAATTTTTACATTGCACCGGTTTTATGCGGATTCTACGGAAAGAGAATTTTAAATTGAATATGAATGATTGGTTTTCTGGTTTGGAATTGGTTTTCCTCCATGTACTTGGAGAGACAAATTGTGATGCCCATGTACTTGGGTAGTTGTGATACCTCCGTGTACTCGGGGATGCCCCATGTACTTGGGATGTTGATACCTCTGTGTACTCAGAGATGCCCCGTGTACTCGGGATGATATGATTGAGATTGAGATGAGTTGTGCTTGCTAGATTTCACGGTTGGTTTTGGTTTTAGAGTCTAGTGGGCATAGCTCGATATGGATCCATGTTATGAGCTAGTTAGTGGAAAGGATTGTTCTTTGCTAGTTGTAATACTTTGTTCACGCACGCGTTTCCACTGTGTACTCAGTGAGGCCTGAACGTGTAATCGGCTGGCTGCGGCTATCCCTCATTTTATCGTGTACTCGGACTGTGACTGGATTAGTACATGCCAACCCATCACTGTACTGGGTGGGTTCTTCCGCAATAAGACGATGATCGTGTACTCGGCATATCACACTTAAGCCGGGAGGTGGCATAGTGAACACTGGCATTACCTAGCTAAAGACAGTCTTATTTCATGAGTCCTACAGCGACTTATCAACTGTTGATTTGATGTTACATATATGTTTGTTGAACTGGATTATTTCTGTATTGTTTTCTGATTGCTTGGATTACTGTTGAATTACTCGGATTATTCGGAACTGAGGTGTTATCGCTACTGTTGCATGATTTACAACTGTATCATATTTTAGAACTGATGAACTGTATTTGAGCATGCATGTGCTGCTTACTGGGATATTCGTATCTCATTCCTTTCAGTTTTGTTTTGTTTTCAGATTCTGGTAAGGACGGCACCAGCGGGTATATGCTTGGTTCATGTGAGTTAGCCTTGGGTTACAGTATTTTATTGATGAGCTTGGGTTATAGTGCACTTTGATTATCCAGTTATTGATTTATTCATGTTTTCCTTCACTCTGATTTGCTATCCTGGGTTATATATTAACCTTCGGAGATAAGTTACGATTTTACCTACGTAACTTGGATCCGGGGCGTTACACTCCCACTCCCTCACTGTTTCTCCCAATCCATTTCTAATGTTACATTGCCATAACTTCTCTCAAACTCTCCATATTATCTTTTATCTTTTCTACTTGAATCACATATAAGGTCAATACTGTTACATACAGTTGATAAGTCCATGATCCAAGCATGTTAAAAAAGGATAAATTACATAAACCTCACTTGATGTATGCACTAATTCCACATACCTCCATTCACATCTCTCTGAAACAAGTCAAATAAAACATTCTATCTTCTTAGCACACATCCGTTAGGCTTACTAATGTTTTAATTAACTAGCGGATTCTTATCATTTAAAATTAACTAGCAGGGTGCACGTGCCGTACTGTACCAGAGGGATGGAAGAGTTTTGCAACTATTTAGATTAAATGAATAGGCAGAGTTTTGACTATTTTAACCCTATATTAATGATACCTTTACAATAAAAGGTAAGGAAGGTAAGAGCTTTTTTGGGAAGTCGAGAAAAGTTGTTGGCATGCTTTCCAAGGGGCCTATTCTTGTTATATAGTATAGATAAACTGTAATGCCCCAGATCCGTATTGTTCATTAAAAATATAACACGTCTCACGGAGTGTTATGTATGGGCCCACAATTTCTCATACCAACTCAATCATAACATGGGTCACATACATCAGAGTGTGGAATATAAAACTTTTATTTAAGCATGGGAATTAAACCAATCCATGAATATACAGATTAATAATCAAATTTGAAACCAGTTCAATCCCAATTAAAAGTCAAGTATCAATAGTTCAATTCTACAAGATAGCCTACAATGTCTAAGGAAGGTAATAATCCTCCTCCCTATATGAATCCTCTGGTTTTACCCCAGTAGTCGTGTCCTCTCCAAGAGTATCTGAAAACAAAACAAAACAAAATGTAATGAGATATGAATATCCCAGCAAGTAGCACATGCATGCTAAAACATTTTACTACATTTCTAAAATCATGCCACGAGAAAAAATTACAACAAGTCAATACTATCACAAAAGAAATTTCGATAAATCGAATACAATCTCAACAACACCATTAGTCAAGTGACAATACAAGTATCATAAAACAAGTAACATTATGGCCAGTATCATGTAGTTCACTTTAATTGATTAATTAACATGTCAGAGCGACATCTACACCTCCATGTACGTAGTTCGGCTTACTTAGGGTTTCGGTACTCTGAAATGACTGCCTATGTAACGACCCGGATCCGAGTTACGTAGAGAAAACCATAACTCAACCCCGGAGGTTAACATATAACTTAGGATCGCAATATCAGAGTGAAGGAAAAACATGAATACCACAATAACTATATAACAGAGTACTAAAATAATCCCAAACTGAAATAAACTCACATGACCAAGCGACTACCCGAAATAAACGACCTCTCCAGAGCAGCTGAAAACAAACGAAACAACATGGAATGAGATACGAATATCTCAGCGAGTAGCATATGCATGCAGAAATAGTTATCATCAGTTATAGATATGCCACGGTAAATAACGAGCACAATTAAGTCAATATAGATAATTCTGAATTTTAAAATCCAAAACCCCAATAACAGTTTCCACAAAAGACCGACCACAAAACTGATTAAACATTGAATGGTCAATGTCATGCCTATTGCTTTAATTGGTTAATTGACATGCCAAGGAGACATCCACACCTCCATGTACACAGTTCCGGCCTACTCAGGGTTTCGGAACTCTGAAATGACGGCCTACTCAGGGTTTCGTCATCCAATGCCGGCCTACTCCAGGTTTTGGCATTGACAACCAGGCCTACTCAGGGTTTCTGGCTGCTTTACACCGGTCGTGGCAACACACAAGGCCATGAAATTACACCAATAAACAATACCATCACATTACTAAGCTTAGACAAGGATCCAGGTGAAGCTAAACCAAAACAGAATAACAAATGCATAAAACTCACCATTGGCAATACGATAAACCAAACATTGTCATCATCATGTATAACATAATACAACTCATCACAGGTCACTCTGGACCAGAACAACAACTCATGGTACTTCGATAGATGTTCTAACCCAAAAACCAACTCCCACCGGTAGTAAAGTCCTTTTACTAACACAAAGATAATTTTACAAATACAGCTCATCACTTTACAATCCAATAAACTCAGGTTAAACAAGTTCACAAACTGGTAAACAATTATAAAACATAGATAAAACTAGAATACTAACTCAGGGTATCAAGAATAATAATTTGACTACAAATAGTCCTTTGAATATCATCTTTGGGAACTCATAAAACCTACCAAGAATTGACCCAATGATCTCCGAAGGTTTGGAGCAGATTAAAATACTTCTAACATCCTAATCTAGCTTTTGTCTAAGAGGTTTAATCCTTACAGTATCAAAAAATGGGTTCAATTTGGTTAGTCACACATTCCCTGGAAAAATGGAGGGTGCGCTGACCTTGGGCCCCTTGACGCCAGGTCGGCGGACCCAAATATTCAATTGCACTGAGCTCGGCCCCTTGGTGCTAGGTCGGCGCCAGCTTGGCAGACCCAAAAATCTGTATGCGCCAAGCTGCCGCCGAGTAGAAATAGTGGGCGGCAGCCCAGCAGATGCTCCCCTGTTTTTCTCGGTGTTGTTTCAACTCACTGTTAACACGATCTAACCATGACTGTCCAAGTTTTAAACCTCTACAACAATTTTTCTATGCTTTTACCACCTTCAATAGACGATTCAACTCAAATCGAAATTAATCTAATACATTTCATGTCACGACCCGGAACCAAGCCTGCCCCTCCAAGGCATGACCCGTCCCAGACCATGGCAAGTGGGCCTTTATACTCAACAAAACACGAAGGATTTTAAAACTTTTTCTAACAAGTGCAAGTGATAATACAATTCATGCTGTGCATATCAAAAAGTGTGTTATATATCTAAAAGAAATGTATTAATACACGAGAGTTAGTTACAGAAAGGCGGGTTACTATATTACTCCTCTCAAAGTACAGAGACTACATTCCAAAACTATACATGTAGTTCAGAATAAAAGCCTAAGGCCTACAGAAGTCCTCTCAATACCCAGGGCTTTCTCTTTGCCTCTATCAGCCCGGTCCTTGTCACCGGAAGTCGATGGATCTGAAAAGTAAGAAGTAAAGCAACTATGAGATGAATGTCTCAGTAAGCAACACATGCATGCATGAGAAAACACAGTTTATGAAAATATATCTCGATGAAACCATGACATGCGGTTTATTTGAAATCATAAATCAAAGATCACAATTTAGTGCCATACAATTTGGTGCATGCTTGTGCTTCAGTGTACAATTAATGCATTTAACACAATCATTCATCCAATCTCACAATTGAGCATACAGGGGATTTGGTATCATATTATACATCATCAATACCTCTCATCTAGCGTCACCAATTACATGCGGTGGCTACGCATCTACTACGATAGTTACATATGTCATATGAATATCCATAGATGATTATTCAATATTACTTGGGGTGGTCTCCCAATACTATCGATAACATTAGTCACAATTATTCATCTAGCTTCACCGTCTGCACATGGTGGCTAGGCATCGAGTACAACAATAACCATGATTATTCATCTAGCTTCACCCTCTACACATGGTGGCTAGGCATACATTACACATCCATTGATGTCTACACATAGCCAATGGGCATCGGCCACCGAATACACAGGGTGCCGGAAGAACATATACCTTCATTGCTGATTACACATAGACAATGGGCATCGACCACCGAAAACATAGAGCGCCGGAAGAACATATACCTCCATTGCTGATTACACATAAACAATGGGCATCGGCCACCGAATACACAGGGGGCCAGAATGATACTCATCCATTGCTGATTACACATAGCGAATGGGCATCGGCCACAAATCACATGGTGCCGGAAGATGCGGTATAGCAGGAACAGTAGCAATGGCCCTTGGCCATGGAGCATGTATATAATCAACCCTACTCATAAGGTATGAACAATGGTAGTGTTACTCTAAAGGTATCAGGTGGTTCATGCACTTAGGCATGCCAGATCTCAAGGGTAGCCTTTGGCCTTACCCGCGTCATTCTTGGGCCAAGCCCTTATTCATTACTCAAGGATTTTGAGCCACTGCCCTCCATTCACTATCAATAACCCTGGGCTACTGCCCTCTGTTCAATGTGTGTGTGTATATATATATATATATATATAATTACCATGGGGCCATAGCCCCTTTCATGTCATGCCACAAGTAGTGGGTCAATGCTTTTGAGGTCATACCCAATATGGGTCAATGCCCTCAGTATCTTACAATTCACTATGGGCTAATACCCTTAAGATCATGCAAATCAAGATGGCCATTACCCTTCCTATCTCGTAATTTACTACGGGCTAATGCCCTTCCATGTCTTGTGCCAATTTCTAGGCCGAAGCCTGACATACCAAGTGGGGTGTACTCACTATAAGGGTCAAGGGAAAAGGGTTGGCTTTTCCGGAAATTCCACCTTTCGGGTCTCACTTAGGCAACCTATGCCTTAATTCTTTGGTACTTGCACAACTGGGTCTTGGATCTTGATTTCTAATTCTAAAGGTCAATTGAAAGATGCTTGAAAGGGTGGAATCAAGTTACCCTAATTCTGTAGTAATCTAGGACAGCAACTCTTTATAAGATCTCCGTTGGTAACACGTACCCAAAGTCTTTGATACTTGGACTTTTGAGACACTACTAATTGGGACACTTCCTTGTCATGAAATTCTAGCATATACAGCTGTTGGATTTGAATAAAGACCATCTATGGTTCGATCTGGGCTAAAGTCCTCTTTTTGGAACTTTTCTTACATTTCATGACTCAACTTGGCAATCTATGCTTCAATCGTCTCGAAACATATACAACTTGGGTTTGGTTCTTGTATTCAACTTCCATAGGTTATTTAAAGGGTATTCGAAGTGGTGGAATCACTCTATCCCACTTCTATAAAAGTCTGGAACACAATTCTCTCTATGAGACCTATTCTAGCAAAACGTACCCAAAATCTTTGCTATTTGCAACTTGGGGACAACTCTAGTTGGAACACCTCCTAAACACTTAACTCTCACTTATACATGGGTTGGATTTGAATATAATCAAAGGGTAGTTCAATCTGGGTTGAAACCTCAAAATTTAGGAAAACAGGGCAGGATGCTCTATGGGTCGCTCGAACCGGCTTCGAGCGGCTACAATTATTGTTCTCTGTTAAATTAGGCGCTATAACAGTCACTCGAGCGGCCATGACTCAAAACCCTATCTAAGGCTACTCAACACTACCGCCTGATGACCGCTTGAGCGACTACTCGAGCGGCTGGGTTTTCTCAGCAGCTCGCAAAATCCAATTTTCGGGGATTTAGGGTTTTTCTCAAATCTCACTCATTCTATGTGTTTTTGGGCTCAAAATCACTCATAGCATGTGTAGAAATCTACTATCTACAAAATCCCTCAAAAAAAACTCTCCTAATGGCCCTAAAACTCGTTTTCACATTTCAACCCTAACATTCACATTCCACATAAAAAAATGTCCGAAATTTGAAATAAGGGTTGGGGTGGTGTTGCTTACCTCTTGCAAACTCTTTAGCAAGTCTTCTTGCTTCCTTTGCAACCCATGAACAGCACCCTTGGTTGTTCTTGGTTGGTTTCACCACAAATCTCACCAATTGCTCCCAAACGAAAATGGCTTCCCTTGGTGTTCTTATTTTCTTGCAAGCATACACTTCAAAAGGGTTTAGAATGAATGGGGAAATGAAATGGGGTAATGAGGGAAGACAAATGAACAGAAAGAGAAGAAGATGAAGAGGGTGGGAGAGAGAAGAGAGGAAGAAAGGGTTTTGGGGCAAGGGTTTAGTCGTATGGGGTTTTAGGTTTTCTTTCTCACTTAAACAAAGCCCACAAAGCACTATAATTACGAGTTTGCCATTCTTCCTCCTTATTTGCCCATACATCGATACTTAGCTATTTTTCCCACTTAGTATCAAACTTTATTCAACAATTAGAGGTTGCTCACCTCCCTAGACTGATGACAGCTTGGAGCTTAGCCACTTTGGTTGGCTTTAGGCTTGGCTCCTCCCACTTCGCCTACACATCACACTCATTAGTTAGGCTGTGCTAGGGGTATTAGGACGGGGTTTCACATTTCATATCACACCTCAAAATCTCTTCGAAAACCCAAGTATGAAACCAACATTTTCCATAAACATGCATTACGGCTAATCTCATAAATCTGGAACCAATACACAAGGTAAAATGATGCTACTCACATGATTTATTGAGAGTTTTCTTCTAGCTTCCAACCTTTTTGATAATCACCTCCGGAAAGAAAATTTTACAGCCGATGACCTCAGGTCCATAGCAGCATCCAAATCTAATTAGATCTGAACTCGGCCTAACTTAAAAACCCTTGGGATATTTCACCTTCCTCTCGCCATTCAAATATCAAAGCTCGGCTTCTGGTTCCTTTCCCCCCAAGCCGAAATTTTAACCTAGCAACCTATTTATAGGCTTCGTAGAGGTCCACCCTTAACCTAATTTATTTATTGCTCGCCCTAACTTAACCTTCGAAATTTCATATTTACCCTCCATTAATGTTAACAATAATATTAGTTTGGATTTAAGAATTTTAATCACCATTAATTATATTTTAGATACTTACATACTTAATTTAAATAAAAATTTCAAATTACCCTTGGCTACTCGATAGCCCGAAATCTGCACTCACAATATTTTAATTAATCTTTTTAAATAAATACTCACTAAAACTGGGGTTTTACAGCCTACTCAGGGTTTCGTCATCCAATCCTGGCCTACTCTGGGTTCCAGCATTGACAACCCGGCTTACTTTGGGTTTCGGGTTGCTCTACATCGATCGTGGCAACACTCATGGCCATGCAATTACACCAATAAAGTCAACACATCACATTACTAAGCTTAAGTCATGGATCCAAAACAAGCTAGACCAAATAGCTTGTAACCAAATTAGCAAGTAATAAAATGAATTCAATCCAAACCATGGGTCAATCTTGACCAAATCCACTCCATCATGGAGGAGCACAAATTCATGCCCTTCAATGCAAATAACAATATCTGAACCAAAACTTATATCAAATCATTCATGAGATAAAATCAATGATTCAAATCTGAAGAAAATACATAAAACTAATCCCATGCAAGTATCAACCAAATCTGATGTAAAACAAAGTGATTCAAATATAGTTCTAAACACAAATTTCCCAAATCTAACCAGAAACATGTTCTTAAAGAATTATTTACTAACAACTAGTTTAGATAGAAGAGTTACTTAGATAGAAATCCTTAGAATCCTTATATGTGAAATTAGAAACATAAGATCCTTTTAAAAACCAAATTGAACTAATCTAGAGGAATAGGTGGACAAATATTTAATATGAACTTTTTATTACAATTGGCCTTCAGAGACACCTTAATAATGATCTTAGAGAGATGTTACAAGTGGTGGAAGCAAAATAAACTTATTCTATAATGATTTGGAATTGAAAGTCTCGCTAGAACCTATTATAGTAGAATGTGCCCAAACTCTTCATTATAATGAATTTTAATATAATTCATGTGCAAGCACTTCTTAAATACCTAAATCTTATTTGTACATAGGTTGGATTTGATTAAAAATAACTCCGTAGTCGAAAACATCTCAAGTTGGAAATTCCAGATTTTCTGTCAAGGGCGCTTGACACAACGCTCAAGCGTCCTTGCAGGCGTTAAAGTAAATCAGAATCAAAAAACCGACGCTCGGCATAACGCTTAAGCGTCATTGCAGGCACTTAGCTTACTGACTTTTGATCACTTTTGTGTTTTGAGAAAATTTACACACACAGGCGGGACGCTTGGGATTGCGCTCGAGCGCGATTCCAACAGCTTGGCCAAAACACCAACTCGAGATAGAATTTCCAGATTTCTGAATTTTTCGAGAGTTGAGCTACCAAAACCTAATTTAATTCTTCCAAAACCATGCAAACATATTCTAAATCATTCATAGGAACTTTCTAGTTTATCCAACAACAATTTATTAGGTAATTCATATCAGATCTATAATTATTCTTTAAATAACCCAAAGACACCCAAATTTGAGTTTCAAACCCTCATACTTGAATTCAATGCAATAAAACCACGAAATCCAGAATGAATTGATTAAGAAGGGTGCTACTTACTTTTAGGAAGCTCGAATCAACTCAATTTCAAAGCCTAGGACCTCAGAAGCTTTAGATCTCACAATTCCCCCCTGTTTTCATCAAATCATTTCCAGATCTGATTAGATCTGTTCTAATCCTAAAATTCTCTTTCAACAGGCCACGAAATTTAAATTAGAAGCACACTCACCAGTGAACACTTTCATTTGCTCGAAATATTTCAATAATCTCAACTTTTGAATTTGATTCTTCTTCAAACTTCAAATCAGCAACAACCGGTTAGAGTAATTCTCTTCCTCTTCTTCTCTCCAGATCTGTCGACCAGATCAGAACCTCTGTTTCTTCTTGCTTCTCTTCTCCAAAACCTTCTTAGCTAACCATCAAAACAAACTCTCTAACTAACTTCCTCTCTTTATACTCGCATGTCTTTGCCGCCAACCTCTTTTAAATTCCAATGATTTGCTGTTTGCCACTACACCAATCTTCTCTACATATTCATGACCAATCAATTTAATTAAAAAGTCATGCATATAATATTTCTATTTAAAACAAATTAATCTTACCTTGACTCATTATTTCACCATTAAATTTCTCTAAAATTTCCCAAAATAGCCTTGCCTTCCTTTTTCTCGAAATTTCCACCATTAATAATAATTAATATTCTAAAACAACTTCTAAATTTATTAATAAAAAATTTGGGGTGTAACACCCTGGTTCTGGGTCCATTTCCCAAAACCTGAGGTGTTATGGTAAGTAACAAAAGCAACTAAAAATCTGAATCCATTTAAGCCTTATTAATTTCATCATCAGAGTTCTATGCGGAAATAAGAAATAATATCCACTAACAACTAATCTTTAACAATCAAAATGTTTTTAATCTCATGAAACTAATTTTACAACTAAATTGACTACCCCTTTTACATATTAGCCCAAGCTCGTCGTCCTCACTAAGAGTACTTGAAAAATATAACATGTACGATTAAACCAATAACAAGAACATCAACAAGAAAAACGATAATATAGAAAAATCACGGCAAACAGCATACCACATCTGTGACATCATAGGACTAATGGAATCATAAACAGAGTTCTATAGACATGTGCCAATATGCTACCTCACCAAATTACAAATGGATCAGTCGCCCTACAGTCTGGCTATTCAACACCAATGGAAGAACCCACCAACAACCAATAACTAATAACCAAGATGGGTTAGCATGTATGACCCAACCTAACCAGGAGTCGGTAACGTAGCGACCGACCTATCCAGGAGCGGTACCACCCTCGAGATGATGGAATGCCTATGACATAGAATAAGAAACTCCATAAAACAATTTCATTTACTTGCTACTCTAATGGATCCATGTAAGAGCTAAGCCTGCTAGACACAACTCACAATCAAACTCTAAATAACTTAATAACATATCAATCAATACTATAATAGAAAGCGGAAGGACACACTTCTATTGTAGGAAGCATACACACCTTTATCGTAAAGGAAACCACATCTTTACGTAGAGGATACCACATCTCTACAACAGAGGATACCACATCTCTGCCGTAAAGGATAGTATCAACTCAACCACAGGAAGCAGTATCACTCAACCATAATAGAAAGAAAATAAACACCATGGGATAGCCGCAATAGCAGAGACACAATCGTGCCAATATCACACCTACAATAGCGGAATAAACAATATGAGGCAATAGCCTAATCTCCTCCACAATGGCAAAATGAACAGTAAAACTAAACCGCAAATGAATGGAGAATAAATCAAGACATTAACAATGTTCATAACTCTTGATTAAAACTTCTCTATTTTTAATATCTATTAATGTTTAACTTTCCCTCATTTAGAACTATCAAAACTTATTAACTCTGTTATTTAGTACTTCCAGAAGGTAACTTAGGTCTATATTAAAGTTTAAGAATAGGTTAGGTTACCCAAAATCCGATCTAAATAGGATGTGACCACTTTATACTTAAAATATCACCAAAAGTTTCATATTTACAATTATCGTCCCAAATTGCTATTCTTTAATTCAAATTTAATTCCGCCACTTCCTACATCTCAAATTAACCTAGTTACAGATGTTACAACTTTAGAATTTACAGAAAAATAATTAAAAATTAAATTTGGGCACAAATCCCAAAATCTGGAATTTTTGGCATTGGTCGCTCAAAGAGGCGCTTGAGCGCCTGTTCTGGCGACTAGATTTTTAGGTTCTGTTTTAAAGTATATAGACAGGGCGCTCGTATCTGCTCTCTAACGGTATTTCGGGCAACAACTTTCTGGGTTCAGTTTCGAAATACACAGGTGAGGACGCTTGCATTGGCGCTTGAGCGGTAACTCGAGCGCTCGGCCAGTTCTTTTGTTTTTTGGGTTTTGCTGAATTTTCCGAACTTTCTTCTTCTATCATTATTATTTTAATTTGGATATAAACATATGTATTTCATCCTAAATTAGATCTGAGACACCCCTAAACTAATTTCATCATCTTTCTATTTATCTAAGCTTTCTTTCTAAATTAAACCACCCATGATCAACACTTTTCTTGGTTCTTAAAGAAAGTTTTAAATTCACCAAATCAAATCTTTATAAATCATCAAACTTTTCCAATGAAATCCAACTCGAATAATACCACAAATAAACATCTAAATCACAAGAAAACATGCATTATCTTAAGTTTCAAGGGTTTGCTACTTGCCTTTTTTTTATGAACCCAGATTTGTCGAGAACTCCTTCTATGCCCATTTTATGATCTCGATAGCACCCCTCTAGACTTCACCAATTCAAATCTCCACCATTCAGTTTGAATTCCTCCATAAGTAGATGAAAACCAAAAATTTCAGCCCATTCCAACGGTTGGATCTTCCTAGCTCTTCGTTCGAAGTTGGCTGGTCGGCCATCTCTGCAACTCCTTTTTCTTTCTAAATATGATTTTTTTTTACCAATTTCTGGGTTAGTTCGCCCCACCTTAGACTCCTCCAAATCCAAATTCCACCGTTCAGATTGAATTACCTTGCGTGCCGATCATAACCTCCAAATTTCTGCTCATTCCAACGGTTGGATCTTTGTGGATCGCCATTCAAAATTGGCTGGTCGGCCATCTTTGTAACTCCTCTTTCTTCATAGAATCTCCTCCTTTTCTCTTCTCTCTTCTTTCCTTATTTTTCTCCAAGCACAAACACAAATTTCCCTCTTCTTCTTCCTTATTTTTGACTTGCTACCCTAAACCTTCCCTAGACCTTCCCTTTTATAAACACTCTAATCCTCAAGAGGTTCAATTAGAATTAGACACTTTCCAAATAATTTCCTACCAATTAAATCCCTCACTATCTAAACTCTTCTTTCTAGCTAATTTTCGTGCATATTTTATTCCTTATTTTAAAATATTACTAAAACACCGCAAAGTTCCTCTTATCCACAAATTTAAGGCTCCTTATTAACCATAATCACCAATGTACCCTTTTTCCTTCTTTTAAGCCTTAAATTTGCTATCTAAATTCAACTAAACAAAATTTGGCATAATTAAGTTTCTTGACTTAATAATTAACTATTCTATTCTTTTCATAGATTTGAATAATTATAAAATGACTAAAATACCCTTTCCTTGTAATTCCATATTTAACCTTTGGATCTTTTTCCAAAAATTCTCCTCTTTATTCCTCACATCAATCTTAACCATATAATGCACTTGGATTAATACCTATCTTATCCAATATTCATATTTAAGTTACTCTCTCAATTTATCTAAATCAACTCTGCTCTTTCCTATTTAAATGAAGCCACCTAATTACTCAAAATTATTGTTTATTTATTTAGTTACTAATATCTCTATGGATCATAATATTATTCCTCCAATACCTAAATTAAATCTTAACTTCTCAATATTTAGGCTTATTTAATTTACTTTATTTTAGGAAAATCTAGGGTTTTACATAAACTTCTTTTGTTGTCATCAAAGATTCCCTTGATAGCTATGGTCAACGAGGCTCTTAAATAGTTGGAGAAAGAGAGAGAGAGCATATAGATAATTTGATTATTCTAATCATTTAAAATTAATAAATTTGGTTTTATGATTAAAAAAAACAAGAGATCAAGTGTATAACTTGATTAGTTCAGTTATTTAAAAATTTATAATAAATTTGCTTTTATGATCCAATAGGATTGTTTCTTAACACTCGAAGAGATATAAAGAGAGACCACATGGATAAATTGATTATCTTATTCATTTAAAATTAATAAATTTAGATTTTGTGGTCAAACAAAAAGAAAATCCTACCAAAAATTTTGGTTGGTGGGTGCAGCCGTGGTTGCTAACTCATCTTGGAGATTCTCATTGGCATTTTGTAATGCCCTGAATCCGTATATATTCCTCATGAATAATCCAAACTCGAAGTGCTAGTTCTGTGGGCCCAAACAATAATTATCCATACCAAATTTAATTCCAAATATAATTAAATGAACATCAGAGTACGCTATCAAATTCAATTTCTATTAATAATCATCAAATAAATGCAGAACATGGTCAATTGAACCAAAATCAAATAATACTAAGTCTGGATAATAAAGACTGTCAACTAACTCTCAACTCACTAATAACCTCAAATCAAAATAATATCCTGCCAATATTTATGAATAACAATCCTACTACAATCCATCTACTCAAAATAAAACTCCTACTCAATATCAAAATAATCGTCTTGATACTGATGATTAGAACCCTGTGGCTCTACCCCGTCAGTATCGTCCTCACCAATATGATCTAAAAACAAAACATTTAAAACATGGGGTGAGATATAAAATCCTAGGAAGTAGCAACATGCATGAATAAATAGTCCCATGTTGCTAACAGAAAATATAGGTCATGAGGTATAACAAATCAACAATAAACCCGGCAATCCATAACCCAAACAATAAGCATATAACCTTTCTTTTCAAAATAAAATCAGCAAGTAATCTCCTCATGAGAATTCAAAACAAATACAAGTATATGTGTTTTCACAGGATTCGTGAAATATGACCACTTTGAAAGGTCAAGACCTAGTCCAAAAAATCCAGTCTAAGAATAAACTACAACGTATCCGGCCGTATCATCACCCTCATGGTGGAATAAGAGACCTCATGTAACACCCTGGATCCAGGTTTATTTACAAACATAAGCCCAAATCTGATTCGTTAGGATAATGGCCCAAAACAACTAATTTCAGACTTAAACAATTTCTATAATACTATCAGAGTGCGAAAATAAAAGATAAATTCTCCAAGAAGCGCGGAATAATAAAAATAAGTCATCCAATATTAAACCTTCAATCAAATTCTGGTTTCTAGTCAACTAAAATAAAATAATCATCATCCACCAAAGTCATCTAACTAAAATAATTCAATAATTCCTCCAAATAACAAGTCAAATTTATTAATAAAGATCCTTAATCCTACACAGGAATAAAGTAATCCTCTTCCTGGTAGTCAGAGTAATCCCCTGAAGTGTCTATCCCAGCAACGTCCTCACCGGGAATATCTGAAAACAAATCCGATAAAACAATAATGTGAGAAACAACATCTCAGTAAGTAGTCATGCAAATAGTTCGTAACAATAAAACATGCAACGATAATTCAGACTAAACTCAATAATACAGAACAATAATAATTAAATGAAAATAGCAATAGTCACAAAACATTCAACTTCATGGGACTCATGAAAAAGAAAACCAGAGAAAGAAAGTAGCTATGTGTCAATATATCTAACCGAATTACATGTGGACCAGACGCAACTATTCAGATTGGCTATTCGACACCCAACGGAAGAACCCAACCGATGACCGGAATGAGTTAGTATGTACGGCCCAACCTATCTAGGAGTGGGTAACGTAGCAACCGACTTATCCAGGAGCGGTACCATCCTTGAGATAATGGAATGCCTATGATACAGAGTTCAAACCACTCTAGAAGACTTTTCACTTGCTAGCTATTCTATGGATCCATACAATTGCTAAGCCCACTCAGCGGTGGAAAAACCAAACCAGGGATTAGACATATTTTCCAATAACACCCGAACACGTGGAAATACAACCATCTCAATAATAACAAATCCGCATCTACGGAATAAACAACCAGGCATCTGCCTTGTCACAACTGTGACCCAAAAATCCACACAAGTGGCACCAAGTCATATGTCCGAACTCCAGGTTTCAATGGGCAAATGTGTCCCGGATGTGTATCGAATCCATCGATGCACCAAACACACTCAGATAACCCAAATACAGGTGTAGGAACTCTTAAAATCAAGTTTGGTTTAAAAGAGAATTGTTTGGAACAATGGTTCTAGCTTAAAAAGTCTATTTGGGAAAATTTACCCAAAATCTTTATAAAAATTAATTTTTAACATCCGTCAGTGCAAACAATCTCTAAATACTCTAAACTTAGTGGTACATAGGTTTAAATTGAATAAAAATAATTTCGTGGTGAAAAACTAGGCTAGTTGGAGAAATCCAAAAATCTGATAGATAGTCGCTCGAGCGGCTTCAGGCGCTCAAACAGGTGACATAAAATTGGGTTGATTCAAGGTTGGTCGCTCGAGAGATCGCTCAAGCGATGCTTCAGGCGTTCGCCTTCTAGGTTTTGATCACTTTCGGGTTTTTCTGAAAATAAAAAGCACAGGCGGGGCACCCTCGATATCGCTCGAGCTGTATCGAGCGCCCACGAACTGCTTCTCGAGACCCATATGGGCGCTCAAGCGGTGGTTCGAGCGGCCTGTCGAAAACTGAGTTTTCTGATTTTTCCGAAAAGTTGCGTAATTGATTCAAAAATCGAAAACTTGAACTTTACAGCATCAAATCCATACTAAACCATTCAAGAATACTTTATAAACATGTTAGAACAATTTTGAGCAATTAAAACACAATATAGTTCACAAATGAATCATCAAACATGCGATTAAACATGAACATCAAATAAACACAAAAATTTGTTTGTGCAAGTTTTGAAGGGACTACTTACCTCGTTTGGGATTTAAATCCTCTCTAAAAGCAATGAAAAATCACTCCAATGAATATCCAATCGATCGCAGCATGCCTCCATCTCTTCTGGATCAAACAATCATACTTTTAGAACCCAAAATCATGTCTAAACTTCCAAAATAGAAACTTTTTCTCTAGTTTGTTCTTACCTGAGTTTTCTAAACGAAAATCCTATCCTCTCCTTTTGAAAAATCTGCTCCAAAGGATGCTTGCGGGTTAGGGTTTGATCTTGCTATGGAGGAGTTGAAGAATAGAGGAAGAAAAAGAGACGTGCGGCTATTCTCTTGTTCCAAACGTGAATAGTTGCATGCAACAATTAGGTTATTTTAATATTTCTTTTCCTTTTTACTCTTTTGCCCATACTAATTCTTTCACCCTGTAAAATCCCTAAATTTTAATGAAATTGAAATTTATTAGTTTAATAATAGAATGACGTCAAATAGTAATTTTGCAGAAGAAAAAGACCAAGGGAGTTAGTCCGAAGACTTTTTATCGAATCAGATGGGAAAATTTTATTTAAATAAGGAAGGAATATTATAAATTTTATTTGGTTAGGTTAGAGTGGTTGGATGATGTGGCATGCTGAAGATAATAAATAAATAAATAAGGGTGCTGGTGTAGGAGAGTTGTGGTAGTGTGGCACAACAGAAGAAAGTGATTTAGGTCATTGTTGAGCGAAAACTATAAATACAGGTTAAAGAATTTGCTGGTTTTTGTTTTGAGGAACTGACGGCCAAAGAGGAAATCCCAGGGAGAAGAGCAGACTAGAAGCTGGGGTTTGGGAGCTAAGCTTGGAGAGTTTATGGTAATTTGAAGAACTTATTTGGTGCTGTTGGAGTGTGTTCATAAGAACTTAGGAGCTCTTGGCGACTGTGCTCAGATTTGAGAGCCGTCCCTTCGTTCATTGCTGGAAGCAGGAGATCAAAACTTATTGGGGATTTGAAGAGGTTCCTAGCACAGCCTTGCTTCTATCAAGTGAGTAGCACACATTCGTTTTTGATTTGAAAGGTTTAAAGTGGAGATTTGTGGAGTTAGGATAAGCATGCAGCCGCCCCTGTTTTTACTGTTTTTGTTGCCTATATCTGATCGTACATGGTATTTAGTTCAATAAATCCCAGAGCATATCAAGAGGGTAGTTAGATGATCAAGGTTATGTTGATTACGAAATGATAGATCAAATGCAAGGTAGTGCATGTCAGATTTGGAATTGCTTTTGCTGAAGTTGAGTTTCAGGTTGAAGGGCATGCATGAAACGACCATGGTAAGTGTCATCTTTGTAATGATTAAATTAAATCTAAATGTGTGTTTAAGGTCTGCGTAGAGGTTTAATATTAGAATAAAAGTGATCTGAATGCAAGGTGTAAGTAGCATTTCCAATCTTAGTTTTGATTGAGTTAAATTGAATAAACAAATTGAATGTACGTTTTGAGTTGCTGCAATTTTCTGTTAGAATGATGGGGGGTGGCTAAGTCTTTATGGAAAGATGTCTTGCATGAATTAAATTCAAGAATGTTCCTATAGATTATTTAGATGTTGAGAAGCATGCTGGAGATGGATTAATGAAAGAAGAAGGGATCGGTTAAGGTGGAGTTGCTACTGCTGTAACTGATTTCCTTTTATTTATGGCAGGGCGCCAAGTAGATTTCCTTTTATTTATGGCAGGGCACCAAGTGTTGCTAACCTACCTGGGTTGACGCCCAGCTTGTTTGTATCCTTTTTGTGATTATTATTAAACTACAATTAGGATTCTGAGCAGCTCGAAATTCTTCTAGTGAGTGGTACAATTAGATCCCAAGTTGGATGGTTTAGACAAAATTTTGGAAAGATAACATAGATTGAGTAAACATTTTCTGCTGCACCTTTGTTTACATAAATTCTTGGCGCCCAGCACACTTCTCATAGCCAAGTGGGGCTGATTTAAGAGAAAGTATATTTTACTAAGCAAATGACTAAAGTTGATATAGTATTTTTAATTAGATGATTTGCAATAGGTTCATGGAATAGTGTGCTCAGAAATTCAGGCCATTAATTATATAAAGGCTAAATTGTAGTTTAATAGTTATTTGCTGAAATTCTAATTTTATAGTGGGGTTGGCGCCCATGCCCATTTGATCTGGTGCTAGGGTAAAGCTCAGCATATCAATCAATGTGTTTAATATTTAGTGGATTGTTCATTGAAGAATTATTTTAGGGAATTAATATGAGAAGCTTTAAGAAATTTTTGAGTGTATGTAGAGATGCCGAAATAGAAATTATAAATGAAGTATTTGACAAAAACTTTCACTAAGAACTGTAACTAATTACTAGCCTTAGGCTGATGAGATTAGAAGTAAAGGATTTCATAAAACTGAATTATAAAAGAATTGAATTAAAAGACTGTTGAGACCAGCAGATTTGGAAGTTGGCACCCAATCAATCCTGGTTAGCTAGTGCGGCTATTTGGTTACACATGCACCTCTTGGTTTTAAATTTATAGGAGCTAATCTATGGGTTTGATGTAGGGTTGGTGAGGGGTAGAACTAAAGTGGTCGTCCACTCATTATTGGATAGCCAAGTGCAGCTATTCCAACAGAAATGAGAATCTTTTGTTTAGATTAATTGGGGAAAGCAGCAGCTGTAGAAGGTTAGCTACTGTTATGACTTTGGATGAAGCTTAGGAGTGAATGGTTCAGATTTTAGTTGGGAATGATAATCTTGAATTATTTTTCCTATGATTTAATATAAGAATCAGAAGAGTTCCAAAGTTGTTTTAGATGCTGGTGGCAATGAGATTTTTATAGAGGAATGCTATACGAATATGAATTAAGAGTGTTATGTGTATTAATTCTACTTGTAAGTCATTGTTTAGGATTTACACAAGTAATACAAGGCAAACTTAAGTAATATAGTTAAATGTTGGTTTCAAAACTTGGATTTGCCGGTTTAACCGAAATTGGGCAATTTCACCAAACTTTGGCTATAAAATGGGAATTTTATGCAATACTTTGAAAAAGGGTTTGAAATCAAATCATTTTGGATAAATGTGATTGTTTGGTTTTCTCCATGTACTTGAACGATGTTTCTGGGATTTCTTTGATGGTTTGATGGTCATCTTAGCCCGTGTATCTCAGTATGTTGTTGTCTCCGTGTATCTCGGAGATGCCCCGTGTAGCTCGGGATGATGCGATTGAGATTTAGATGAGTTGTACTTACTGGATTTCACTGTTTGTTTGGTCTTAGAGTCTAGTGGGCATAGCTCGATATGGATCCATGTTAGGAGCTAGATAGTGGGAAGGATTGTTCTTTGCTAGTCGTAACACTTTGTTCACACACGCGTTTCCATCGTGTATCTCGATGAGGCCTTCTCTGTATTTGGTTGGCTACGGCTATGATAGGATAGTACATGCCAACCCATTATTGTATCTGGATGGGTTCTCCCGCAATAAGTCAATGACCGTGTAGCTCAGCTTCGCTCATAAGCCCGGAGGTGGCATAGTGAGCATGGTCTTACACTAGTTAAAGGCAGTCTTATTTCATGAGTCCTTCGGTGACTTATCAACTGTTGTTTTGATGATACAGATATGTTTGTTATACTGAATTATTTTTGTTATCTCACACGGATCAATGGTTTATTGTTGGATCATTCAGATTATTCGGAACTGATGTATTATCGCTATTGTTGCATGATGTACAACTGTATCATGTTTTAGAACTGATAAACTGTATTTTAGCATGCATGTGCTGCTTACTGGAATATTCGTATCTCATTACTTTCTGTTTTGTTTTGTTTTCAGTTTCTGGTAAGGACGGCACCAGCGGGTATATGCTTGGTTCATGTGAGTTAGTATTGGTTATGGTATTTTATTGTTGAGCTTGGGTTATAGTGCACTTTGATTATCCAGTTATTGATTTATTCATGTTTTCCTTTACTCTGATATTGCTATCCTGGGTTATATATTAACCTTCGGAGATAAGTTACGGTTTCTCTACGTAACTTGGATCCGGGGCGTTACACACCCTATTATACCTCTTTATTAAAATCTTACCCTTAATCTCTCTTTAAACCAAACACAACTCCATAACCCAATTGATCCAGGTCAACCCCCACTTTTCTGGGGTTCGACCACTTAACCCCCCCCCCCCCCCCTTTTTTTCTTTTCAACAATTAATTAATCCTATAACTCTTAAAAGAATCCCTAAAATTTAACTTAACATCGAATTAGAAACTCACCTTGGAGTAGCTTTCCAAGTTCTCCGGTTCATCTTAAACTTCTCCGGGTTGAACCAATTCCTCAACCACTGCATTGACAACCACATTGATTAATTTACTTATTTGCCTCTATTATTTTACTAATAAAATCTAGGATTTTACACCTCACCCTCATGGTGGAAATGGAAATTGCTGTAGCTCATCCCTCATGAAAGGCCTCTCCATTATGGAGGAAATGCACAAAGGAGCTAGACTTAATCCTAGCAAAGATAGACAGACTTCGCTACTATCTAAACTATGAATCCATAACAAGCTAAACACGCTAATAGCAGAATCAAATCAAAACCGGTGGTCCTCATGACCAACAAGTGTGTAATGCCCTCATGGCCAATAATCAATTAACATGACCCTCATGGTCAAATCAAGTCAACACTGCCTTCTTGGCAAATCACTCCCTCATGGAGAAAACCAATATTACTCAAAACTGTCAAAATTCGATAAATAAACTCAATCTACCTAAATCTGTTGAAAATAGTTTCTTATTGTTCCAGAACTCAAAACATCCTTAAAATATCTTTTGGCAAGTGTGGAATCATCAATTTACAAAACAAATCATATTTAAGATCAAATTTCTCTCTTGAAAGTCAAAACATAAGTTATTTCAATAAAACATACCCAAAACCTTAAAAAAATTTCATAAAATTATTTGGCCTCTGAAAACAATTTCTAAACACTCAAATTTTATTTATACATGCGTTGGATTCCTCAAAAAATCATTTTATATTCAAAAACTAGGTATTTTTCTCAAAAATAAAAAAATTAGTTGGGTTGCTCACCATATCGCTCCGGCGATCTGGGATGAGTGGCTTATCAAAATTTTGTTATTTCGGTCGCTCAACAGATCGCTCAAGCGATCTGTAACAGGTAGCTTAACAAAACCAAAACATCCAACGGTCGCTCAGGCGGTCTGACTAGCGATCTAAAACAAAAACCAAAGCTTACCAAGGGCGCTCAAGCGACTTGACGAGCGGTCGTATAACTTCACAAATGCTAGCAAATTTACAGAAATCCTATTTTCTCATAAATTTTCAAAAATAACTTTCTATCAACAAGAGTCAATTCCAACCTTTCCAAAATCAATATAAGTATATTATAAAACATTCCAACAATTCCAGCAACAATTTTATACGATCAAGTTAAGGATTTTCATTGAAATCTAAAGTAATCAGAAAATTGTACGTGAAGAACAAGATGTGTTTTTCCTACTGTTAAACTTCAACCAAATACGTCCAAATCATCCTCAACATATTCTTCAAACATCCAAAAATCCAAAAACATGATATTTGTCGTCTAATTAGAAAAATATGCAGATTTTCGCTAAGAGAAGGGTTGCCACTTACCTCTTGTCGCAAACAGAACCAACAAAACGTCACGCTTGATCTCCCCTTCAACACCACAGCAAAAACCCTTGAAAAATTCCTTCTTCTCCTTCAGCCGTCCAAGGCAAAAATAGGGTTTCTTCTCTCCTAGTCGTCCAAGGCAAAAGAATAGAATTTTTAGATTTTCTCCAATATATCCCCACGATCACTTCTGTTCTTATTAGAAGTTCCTTATTTTTATAAACTCTCCAAAGAAACCTCTCATAAACACACGCATACCCACTCTAATAATTCATTTGATTTTCTTTTAATAACATGATCCAATACATGCCACTACATCATGCTCTACACACTTGACCAATAGAATTAAAGATAATTACATAATATCTTCCTTACCTCATATCTCATGATCCAACCGTTGGATCAACTTCAATTTCTGGATTCCCATCTTCCACATGATCACCTATTAGATTCAAGCCTCTGGTTAGCAATTACTCCCAATAATTACAGATTCGAAATTTAATAATTAATTCTGAAAAATTCAGGGTATTACACATTCTACCAGAAATTTTGGTCGTGTATATAGATAATATAATGATGGTATTTGAGGGTTTCTCGTTTGTTATGTATACTAATATAAAGCGAATTGGGGAGATTTGGGTCTGACATTCATGCCCAAACTACCCCACTAAAAGGTTTAATCACCTACTAATTTGTTACACATTATCAGCTTCTAAACTTCTTTCTGATTAGGTAGTTATAGCACTCCCCTAATACTTCACATGATTAGGTAGTTTGAAAATAATTTAATCCTAATTCACTTATATCTATTTTGAATCCTATTAGCTTGCAACACTAATAAAATTTTATATATCCTATTCGTTCCTACTATAAATAAAATTCTTATACATAATGATTAGCTCTTCATCTAATTCGTTTCCTATATATAGCAAATAAAATACCTTTATATCAATCCAATATATTGCGATTATGTGAAGAGATAATTATTATGTATACATTAATTAAATATCTTTAAAAACAGATAAGTATTTTAAATTTTTTATGAATAGATAATTATTCTCTTTGCACTCTTAATCTTTTTATAATATTATTTCATTTTTTGAAATAAAGTAAAATTATTTTTTAAAATATAATGATATTATTTTCTAGAGAATTAAAATTTAAAAACAATTTATTTGAGGTGCTTTCTTGGCAAGTCACGTTATCTAAAAATTAATAATAAAAAATGACATATTTGTTTTCCATTTCAAGATGCACAAAGTGCGTGCATTCTGCTAGTAAGTTTTGAAAAGCTACAATCAGCATTAAGGCTTCTTGTTGAAATTCTACTAGAAATTTTATTGTTTGAATTAATTATCACACTACTTAAATCTTGCTTACAAAAATTGGTTTGATCTTGAGATTTGGAGTACCGTCTGATTTTATTTAGCATTTTATGGAGGTAGGTAATTTTTTTTTTTGGGCAAAATTTGTGATTGTTCAAAGATTGTTTTTACATATCAGATGATTGAAAATTTTACCAAAACATATCTATTGTTTCTATTGATAAAGAGTATGGAAAAATGGGTAATGGTTAAATGGATCAAGATATTAAATATGTAATTATTATATTATACTTCAGTTTCGTATATAAATGTTGTTTTAATGGAGTAGCAGAGCAGAAAGAGGATCCGTATTATTTATTTCACTCTTCAAACATAAGTTGGTGTGAAGGAAATGTGGATCGATTTAAAATTTAGATATTTCCAAGATCACAAAAGCAAAGGCTAACTTTCACTATGTAGAAATGATGTTAAAGATTAGCATGATACTTTAAATATTTACATAAACATGCATGATCACCACTTTCATTTGTATAAGAAAAGAAAACAAAAAAATTATAATACATTTTTCATGTTACATTCAAACACTTGAAAAATAAAAAAAAGGAAAACTTTTTCTTGAAATTTTTCTTTCCGAAAAATATCTTCCATTTGAAAATATTTTCCGGTGAAACAAACACAGCCTAAGAGAAGGAAGTGTTATTTCAGAAATCTTAAGGACATATGTAAATTACACAGGCTTTGTTAGAATGAGAGCTTGATATATGAGTTAAGTAGCACTTGACAAGGATTAGCAGGTAGCCAACTATTGCAATGGCCATTGTTTTATTTGGGTATATTGTAAAACCACGAATTTTTCAAGAATTAATAAATTAATTATATTGGATTATTCAAGGTAAATTTAGTTAATCCATGAATGGAGCTATATATGTTAGCATGGGGAAGAAGGGAATCCAGAAATTGAGACAAATCCAACAGTGGAGTTTTGAGATCAAAGATAAATATTATTTAAGGTTTTATTTTAAATTGTATTGGTGGGAAATATTGTGATTGATGCACATGAGATGCATGGGATCATAAATTATTTAATTAGAAATTCTTTTGGAGATATGTATAGGGAATTCCCTTTTAAGAATTTGATAATTTTTGGAAACTTCCTATAGAGTGTTGGGCATGCGATAAGAGTTGGAGGAATTTCTAAAAAGTGTTTTCTTTTGTTTTTGGTCGGTTGAAAGAAGAGACGAGAGAAACTGTAGCGCCTCGGATCTGAGTTACGTAATGAAAACCGTAACTCATCTCCGAAGGGTTAATATTTCACACAAGATCGATATATCAAAGTGAAGGAAAACATGAATAAAGCAAAAATTACATAATCAGAGTCAACTACAATCCCAAGCTCAATTATAAAATACCATATCCCAAGTCTAACTCACATGATCCAAGAATTTACCTATAGAGTATCGCCCTCTCCAAGATTTGAAAACAAAACAAAATAAAACGGAATGAGATATGAATATCCCAGTAAGTAGCACATGCATGCTCAAATACATTTTATTCAGTTCTAAACATTAATCAGTTATATAACGTATATCAGTAACGGTAACACGGATAATCCGATTAATTCAACAATAATCATCAATCAATATGAGAAAAACCCGAGTAATCCAGCATGTCAAAAAAATCTGTAGTATCGAATCAGAAATCTATAAGTCACAGCAGGACACATGAAATAAGACTGCCTTTAACTAGAGTGATATCAATGTCCACTATGCCACATCTCGGCTTATGTGTGAAGCCGAGTACACGATAATCTTCTTATTGCGGGAGAACCCAACCAATACAGCGAAGGGTTGGCAAGAACTAACAAGTCATAGTTCGAGTACACGATAAAATGAGGGAAAGCTATAGCCCACCAGTACAGAGAATGTAAAATCCCAGAGTTTAGTGATAAATAAACCTAATTATTAAATGGAATAATTGGGTTAATAATATGCAGGAGATGAGATTTTGGTTCAACCCGGAGGAGTTCAAGATGAACCGGAGATGATGGGAGAACCCATATAAGGTGAGTTCATGATTTTAGACTAAATAGAATTTTAATATAAATAATTGCTAGTTATTACTGTGGTTTAAATTAGTAAGAGCTAATTAAAAAAATAAAAGATAAACAAGAAGGGAATTGGTCGAACCCAAACAGAGTGGGTTGACCCAAAGGTTTAGTTGGGTTGAGGCTTCATGGTTTGATTTGGGTTGGTTTGAGTGGTTTGGCTTAAAGAAGGAGGGTATTATGGTAAAATGCCTTAAATAATAAACAAACCTAATGCATGCATGAGTAACCCACGTTCATCACAAAATAGAAGCAGCCGTCCACTTTGATTGTTCTTCTTCTATTATTTTCTCTTTTTCCTAAAGTAAAACCCTTGTATTCAAGACTTGTTGGAGCCGTCTTAGAGGAAGAAGGATTATTTTCATGCATAGAAACTCTGGTAAGAGATAAGATAGAAATCAGTTATGTTTTGTGAGTTAAAGCATGTTTGAGAGTTCTAAAAAAGTAATTTTTAAACCAGACGAGATCAAGGCTTTGTGAGATTGTTGGAGCATATTTGTGGTGATATTTCGTGGATTTTAGGAGAGGTTTTAGTTCCCAAAACCAGGTAAGTAGTCCCTTTAACTCTTGCACAAATATGTATTCGCGTTTAGACGTTATGCATGTTTAATCGGTGATTGACGAATTGTATTCGTTATTTATGATGTTTTAATCGTTGGAAATTGTTCTAGCATGTTTATAAAGTGTTTTAGAATGATTTAGAATGGTTTTGATGCATTGAATATTGAGTTGTGGAATTTTTATGGATTTTCGTAAAGTTACGAATTTTTCACGTATCGGGCTGCCTGAGCAGTCGCTCAAGCGACCCATGTGTTTATTAAAAACCTGAGAGCAATTTTTCCCAAATTGAATTGTCACTATAACAGTCGCTCGAGCAATCCATCGAGCGACCAACCCTAAAACAACCTCTTGTGTAAGGTCATTCGAGCTCCCATGGCCGCTCGAGCGCCCTGTCTGTCAGATTTTTGGAAACTTGCTTTTCAACCTAGTTTTTCACTACGGGAGTGTTTTTATCCAATTTTAACCTATGTACCATCAAGATTGGGGTATTTGGGGATTGTTTGCACTGGCGGATGTTTGAAATTCAATTTTATAAAGATTTTGGGTAGATGTTTCTAAAGAGGCACTTTTGCTTGATTTCATTGTTCCAAAGGATTTTACTTTTAACCAAGGTTGGTTTTGTGAGTTCATACACTTGTATTTGGGTGATATGAAGGTATTTTGTGCATTGATGGAGTCGATACACATTCCGGACATATTGGCCGGTTGAAACCTGGAGTTTTGGACATATGATTTGATACATTCTGTTTTGGTTTTGGGTCACTGGTGTGACAAGGCTGGTGCCTGAATTATTGTTTTTCTGCATGGGCAGATTTGGTTATACAGATAAGGTTCTGTATTGGTGGGTGTTATTGAGAAGTATGTCCATTACCCTGGTTGGTTTTCTTACTGTTGAGTGGACTTAGCAGTTATATGGATCCATAGAATAGCTAGTAAGTGAAATGTGTATTAAAGGGGTTTGAATTCTGTGTTTGAGGCATTCCATCATCTCGAGGATGGTACAGCTCCTAGATTGGTCGGTCGCTACGTTACCCACTCCTAGATTGGTTGGGCCGTATATGCTAACTCATGGTTGGGTTCTTCCGTTGGTGTTGAATAGCCAGACTGTAGAGTGGCTAGTCCATCGTAATTTAGTTAGGTAGCATATTGGTACATGTCTACTCTCTTTCTCTGGTATTCTATTTCATGAGTCCCATGAGGTTGACAAATTGTATTTCATTATTGTATTGTATTTTATTGTGATTATCCTGATTAAGCGTTGCATGTTTTATTGTGGTCAACTAGTTGCATGATTGCATACTGAGATGTTGTTTCTCAAATTATTGTTTTATCGGTTTTATTTCTCAGATATTCCTGGAGAGGACGTTATTAGGATAGAGACTTCGGGGGATTACTGTGATTATCAAGAAGAAGACTATTTCATTCCTGTGTAGGTCCAGGAAGCATGGAGAGATGATTAGATTTATTTTCTTAGGGATTAACTTTAGTATTCTATTTGAGGATTTTGATGACAGTCGAAGGATTATTAGTATTTTTATTCCACACTATTGGTGGATGTTACTTATTTTATTTAGTTGAACCCTTCCAGACTTTATAGATGAAATATTAATGGATTATTTTGGTGATTTAATTCCGTGCTTCTTGAAAGATGTTTTTATTTTCACACTCTGATATAATAAATGAAAAATTTTAAGTCTGGAATAGTTTTTTGGGCCATTTTCCCTAACGAACTAGATTTGGGTTTATGTGTTTAAATAAACCTGGATCCGGGACGTTATAGAGAAGGCCTCATCGAGTACACGATGGAAACATGTGCGCAAACAAGGAATTACAACTAGCAAAGAACAATCCTTTTCACTATCTAGCTCCTAAATGGATCCATATCGAGCTATGCCCACTAAACTCTAAAACAAAACCAGTCACGATGTCCAGTAAGCACAACTCATCTCATTCTCAATCATATCATCCCAAGTACATGGGGCATCTCTGAGTACACAAAGGCATCAACATCCCAAGTACATGGGGCATCCTTGAGTACAAGGAGGTATAGCATCTACCCAAGTACATGGGCATCTCAATCCATCTCTCCAAGTACATAGAGGACGAACCAAATCAAATCCAAATCACAATCTTTTGCAATCAGTTTAAAACCCAATTCCATAAAATTATCTCATAAAACCAAATCAACGCAAATATTTTCATAATTCATATTATTTCAGAATAATTCAAGGTAAGAATCAAATACTAATAGTTCAAATGTGACCAGATTAGTAAATTCAGAAATTTATAGCCACAACTTAGTCTAAACAAATAATTCTTATAAGTATTTACTTATAGTCTTACCATTCCAAAATAATATCTCTAGCACCCTTCTTCATTCACCAACCATTTACCTTAAATGAGGAAATATGAAATTAACTACTTAAAAAAATAATTTTTTGTAAAATTCTTCTGGGACATCAATAATTTAATCTCAGTAGTATATTACAAGTGGCGAAATTAACATGAGACTATTATATTGAAGTTTATAGCTAGATACTTGTATAAATATATTATTACATATTATTCACATCCTTTCAATTTAATAAAATTCCCCCTCACTTCCAGAATTAAATACCCCTTCGTTTATCCAATTTTTCCTTGCTCCCCCTTAGATTTTATTAAAAATAAATCCATGAATAATTGTAAAACCTTGGATTTTCCTAAAATAAAGTAAACTAAATAAGCCTAAATATTGCGAAGTTAAGATTTAATTTAGGAATTGGAGGAATAATATTATGATCTAAAGAGATATTAGTAACTAAATAAATAAACAATACTTTTGAGTAATTATGAATTTAAATAGTGGCTTCATTTAAATAGGAAAGAGCATGGTTGATTTAGATAAATTAAGAGAGTGACTAAAATATGAATGTTGGAGAAGATAGGTATTAATCCAAGTGCATTATATGATTAAGATTGATGTGATGAATAAAGAGGAGAATTTTTGGAAAAAGATCCAAAGGTTAAATATGGAATTTCAAGGAAAGGGTATTTTAGTCATTTTCCAATTAGTCAAATAAATATATTGAGTAATTAAATAATTATTAGACTTGAAATATTTAACTAGACTTCATTTGGGTTAGATTTGAATTTAAATAGCAAATTATGGCTTAAAAGTAGGAAAAAGGGTATATTGGTGATTATGGTTGATAAGGAGCCTTAAATTTGAGAATAAGAGGAGTTTTGGGTGTTTTAGTAATATTTTAAATAAGAAATTAAATTAGCACGAAAATAAATTAAATTAAGACCTTATTTTATATGAAATACTTAAAAGAGGAATTAGAAGGAGGGTTAAGATAGGAAGGTTTCCAATTAGGATTGGGAATCCTATTTAGAAGGTCTCCTAAACCTATTGGGACTTTTAATTAAGAGAGCTTATAAAAGGGAAGGCCAATGGAAGGTTTAGGATTTGGAAAGTAAGCCAAAATAAGAGGGAAAAGAGAAGAAATTCGTGCTTGGGCTTGGAGAGAAATAAGGGGAAGAAGAGAATGAGAGAAAAGAGAGGGAAGAAAAGAAAAGGGAGGTGCTGCAGAGGTCTAACTAGCCAATTTTGAACAACGATCCATGGAGATCCAACCGTTAGAATGAGTTAGAATTTGGAAGTTATGATCTACACATGAGAGAATTCAATCTGAATGGTGGAGATTGGATTTGAGGGAGTATAAGGTGGTACGAACTAAGCCAGAAACTTGGTGGAAAATCATATTTAGGAAGAAATAGGGGTTGCAGAGATGGCCGACTAGACAACTTCGAACGACGAGATAGGTAGATCCAACAGTTGGAATGGGCTGAACTTTTAGGGTTTTGATCTATTCATGGAGGACTTCAAATTGAACGGTGGAGATCTGAATTGGAGAAGTCTATAGGGGTGTTATCGAGGTCATAAAATGGGCACAGAAAGAGTTTTCGACAAATCTGGGTTCATAAAAAAGGCAAGTAGCAAACCTTTGAAACTAGAGGAACTGCATGTTTTCTTGTGATTTTGATGTTTGATAGTATTGGTTTTTAAGTTGGATTTCATTGGAAAAGTTGGATGATTATAAAATTTTGATTTGGTGATTTAAATCTCTCTTTAAGAATCAAGAAAAGTGTTGCTCATGGGTGGTTTAATTTAGAAAGAAATCTTAGATAAATTTTAATCACCAAGATTTGATTAGGATTATCTTAGAAGTCTTTTAGAATGAAATTTAGATGTTTAGAAACAATTTAAAATCATAGAAATTTAAGAAGTTCCAAAAAAACCCAGAAAGACTGAGGTTTGGGTAGAGCGCCCGAAAGGCCGCTCGAGCGCCCTATCTATATACCTTAAAACAGAACCTAAAACCCAGTCACTTGAAAATCTGCTCGAGCGCAACCACGGGCAACTTGCCTGTGTATCTAAAACAGAACCTGAAATTATAGCCGCTAGAACAGTCGCTCGAGCGCTTCTTCGAGTGACCCATGCCAGAAAATCCAGATTTTGGGATTTGTGCTCAGATTTAATTTTTAATGATTTTTCTGTAAATTCTAAAGTTGTAACACCTGTAACTAGGTTAATTTGAGATGTAGGAAGTGGCGGAATTAAATTTGAATTAAAGAATAGTAATTTAGGACGATGATTGTAAATATGAAACTTTTGGAGATATTTTAAGTAGAAAGAAGTCACAATCTATTTAGTTTTGATTTTGGGTAACCTAACATATTCTTAAACTTCAATATAGACCTAAGTTACCTTCTAGAAGTATGAAATAACAGAGTTAATAAGTTTTGACACCTTAGGTTCTTTAAAGGGTAACTTTGGGTATTCTCTAGCAAATATCTAAAATAAAAACCAACTAGGGGATGAATCTTTGTAAATCATAAAATACTGATTTGGGAAACTATCTAACCCTTTCACCAGGGAAAATTAAGTGTGCTCATATTATTAAATTAATGTTTAGAAAACTAATGAGGGATTTGGGCATGTTTAACTATAATATTGTGTCTTCTCGACGTGATCCATTTCTTACATTTGATGTCATATCCTTGGACATTTGCATATGGTTTCATTAATTGGAAGAAGTATTGAAGACCTCCGTGTACCTCGGGGATGCCCCATGTATCTTGGGAAGATATGATTTTGGTTAATTTTCCTCTCTTATGTATGTTGAGATGAGTTGTTTATTTATCTTTCTATTATGGTTGAGTGATACTGTTTCCTGTGGTTGAGTTGATACTAGCCTTTACGGCAGAGATGTGGTATCCTCTGTTGTCGAGATGTGGAATCCTCTACGTAAAGATGTGGAATCCTTTACGGAAAAGGTGTGTATGCTTTCTACAGTAGAAGTGTGTCATCCCGCTTTCTACTAAAGCATTGATTGATATGTTATTAAGTTATTTAGAGTTTGATTGTGAGTTGTGTCTAGTAGGCTTAGCTCTTACATGGATCCATTAGAGTAGCTAGTAAATGAAATTGTTTTCTGGAGTTTCTTATTCTGTGCCATAGGCATTCCATCATCTCGAGGATGGTACCGCTCCTGGATTGGTTGGTCGCTATGTTATCCACTCCTGGATTGGTTGGGCCGTGCATGCTAACCCATTTGGAATAGCCAGTCTGTAGGGCGGCTGGTTATTGGTTATTGGTTATTGGTTATTGGTTGTTGGTGGGTTCTTCCGTCGGTGTTGAATAGCTAGACTTCAGGGCGGCTGGTCCATTTGTAATTCGGAAGGTAGAATATTGGCACATGTCTGTAAAACTCTGTTTACAATTCCATTAGTCCTGTGATGTCACAGACGTGGTATGCTGTTTGTTATGATTTCTATATATTATCGTTTTTCTTGTTGATGTTGTTGTTGTTGGTTTAATCGTACACCTCATGACTTATTTTATATAAACATGGACTGATTTCATGCATGCACTGTAAGACCCTGATTTTTTTTGGTGAGTTTTATTTTTTGTTTTTGTTTTATTATTATTATTATTATTAAAATATAGCTTGGGAGCTTGTTAACCTAAGTGGCCGGAACATGTAGGGTTTCCAGTGGGCGAGTGCGCATAGGATCAAGGAATTGAAAAAGTTATCATGCGTCGTATGTCTCGCGAGGTAAAGATACCAAAAAGGGAAAGTAGGGTTTTGGGTTTGTAGGAATACTCCTATCATACTTACGGAAATAATTTTCGTTAGTCTCGTTATCTGGGGAGCTGGGCGATTTGGCGATTGCGGCTGAAATGGCGATTAGGGTTATTCCCGTGAAGAACAAGAATCGGAAGGACTACTAGGAGGTTATTGGAGTCGGATTTCTGCGGGTTATCTCTCTCGCGAGCATAGGATTTGTTCTGCTACCATTTCATCTTCGCGCGCAGCCGGAGTCGTGCTCGGCTGATTGTGGAAGAGGCTGTTGTTCTGGGATTAAGCGCATACTGGTGAGTAGCACTGATTTAAAACCGAGGTTTTAGTTTATTCGTGATGTATTTTGAATTGCATGGTCGTATTGTGAGTTCTGGGTTTTTCTGGAATACCATAAGTCCGAACGGCAGATTGAAAATTTATTTGAAACTAAAAATGTTTATATTAAATCTAAAATGGGTTGGGAAGTCTTCTGGGAGCATTAGGAGTGTAATGGAGCAATAACAGACCTAAACAAACCAGCCAGAATTGGAGATCTCGAAATAACAGAGACTTGAAAATCGCAGTGGGTATCCGCCCACTTGGCGCCCACTTGCGCCCACTTCGGGAAGTAGGCGCATAGGAATATTGATCTGGCGCCGAGCTCGCACCTACTTGGCGCTCAGCTCGCGCCTACTCAAATTTGATGCGCCTTTCTCGCGCCTATCCCGCGCTCTTCTCGCGCCTTGCTCCAGCTCAGCTCGCGCTCACTTAGCATCGAGTGAGCGCATAGTCCATTTTCACCTGTTTTCTATCCGCCGACTGGCGCTCACTTCAGGAAGTGAGCGCATACCCAATTATACTTGCCGAAATTGATTCTTGATTGAACCAAGGGGGATTTTGATGTCTTGGGGTTTATATCACTTCACCAATCACTTGTTGGTAACCTTGGAACCTGCATTTCTTATTTAATTCCTTGGAGAATTCTAGTGGCAAATTCTTAAAGGTTTCTACGGATGAGTGTAGGTTATTTTATACATGTTGTGCTGGATACCAAAACTCTAGGAGTTCTTAGTCGTTTTCTCCTCGAATTTATACACTGTTCTAATTGAGAAATTATTGACTTCTGGTTTCATTTGTTTTGGAAAATGCTGAAATGTATTGTCTTATTATAAATAACTGTGTTTTGTATTCAAATGGCATGGTTTTGTGGAAATGAGAAATACTGAAAGTATTGAGATACTGTTTGGTCCAGAGGGACAGGTGATGAACTGTGATGAGATATACATGATGTGGAATGAATGGTTTTACTTTAAATGTTGGAATTGAGATTATACGATGTTTTACTGTTTTGGTCTAGCTTGTCCTGGATCCAGAGTCTAAGCTTAGTAATGTAATGTTATTTGTTGGTTGTTGGAATTGCATGGCCTTGTGTGTTTCCACGACCGGTGTAGAGCAGCCAGAAACCCTGAGTAGGCCTGGTTGTCAATGCAGAAACCCGGGGAGTAGGCCTGAATTGGATGACGAAACCCTGAGTAGGCCGTCATTTCAGAGTTTCCGAAACCCTGAGTAGGCCGGAACTGTGTACATGGAGGTGTGGAGTGTCTACTTGGCATGTTTAATTTATCAACTAAACGATAGTCATGACATTGACCGATCGATGTGTTGTCGTACTTAACTGAGATGTGATTTGACTGATGAAATGGGTGTTGGTTTGAACTTGAAATTGATATGAGTTGTTTAATCGTACGGAATGTTTATCGATGCATAGCTTTGAATTGTGATTAACTATTTCTGCATGCATGTGCTACTCGCTGAGATATTCGTATCTCACTCTGTTGTTTTGTTGTGATTTTCAGATACTCGTGGTGAGGCGACTACTGGGGTAGATCCTGCTGAGGCTTATAGGGACGAAGATTACTATTACCTTCCTTAGACTTGTAGGTTATCTTGTTCCGAATTTGAGTACTTTGAATATTTGAGGTGTATTAAAGTCTATTTGGGGGTTGAACCATATGTTTCTAGTTAAGTTCTAAACGTTACATTTCTTGGATGAATCAAATTGTGCACTCTGACAAGTTATAGTTAGATGATTATCCAGCAATCATATTTAATTATCGATCCTTGCCTAACCTTCGTGAGACGTGTTATATCTTTATTGAACAACACGGATCCGGGGCGTTACATGCACCTTGCTACTTGTTGACATTTATACTCACTTTGGTTTCTCCCATTTTTCAGGTACTCTTGGCGAGGAAGTCAAGTTGTGGGCTAGTTGTAGTTGGGTAGTCTATATAGATGTAGGTTGCTTATGTAATTGAAATCCTTGTATATCATAATTGATGATTAATAAAGAGAATTTGAATTTAAGTTTCCGCATTTACTCTTATTATAAAATTAGAAAAAGTTTTAAATTATTCCATATTTTAGTTGCTTTTGTTACTTACTATAACACCTCGGGTTTTGGGAATTGGATCCGGAACTGGGGAGTTACAATAATAGTCTCAAGTAATACAATAATTAAATTTCATCTTCTATGGTCGCCTAGTGTAAAACCCTGGATTTTTCTAAGATAAGATAACTAAATAGATAAATAATTTAGGAAATAAATTATGGAGGAAATACCAAGAATAATAATAGTTGAAGAATTGGGAAGAAATTTAAAGGTTAATATAGGAAATCAAAGAGAATGGTAATTTGGTCAATTCCAATTAGTTAAATTCATGTAAGGAATAAGATAATTAATTATTAAGTTAACAAACTTAACTTGACCAAATTTTAGCTTAGTTGAATGTAAAATAATGAAATTAAGATTTAAGAGTGGGATTAAGGACCTAATGGTCATTATATTAATTAGGGACTTTAATTTTGTCAATATGGATGGATAATAAGAGTCTAATAAAAATTAAAAATTTAGAATAAGGATAAGCACGACAATTCATTAGGAAATTCTTTAAAGAGAGTTTAAGAAAAATAAATTAAGAAGGGTAAAAGAGAGAATAGTCATAGAGTTTAAAGTAAGGTTAACCTAATTAGGATTGCTCAATAGGGGGCCTATAAAAGAGAAGTTTTAAGAAGAGTTTAGGATTTTGAAATAAGCTCAAAAGAGAGGGAAATTCGTGCTTAAGATCTGGAGAAAAATAGAAAGAAAAGAGAGAAAAAAAGGAGAGTTTATGAAGAAAGAGGAGTTGCAAAGTCGGCTGACCAGCCCTGTTCGAGTGGAGCTCTAGAGTGATCCAATCGTTGGTTTGGCTTGAAATTTTGAGGTTTTGATCTACACATGAGGGACTTCAATCTGAACGGTGGAGATGTGATTCGGAGAAATCTAATGTGGTGCAAACTAGCCCAGAAAATGGGTACAAAGAAGAGGATTTCGGCAAATCTGGGTTCACACATAAGGCAAGTAGCAAACCCATTGAAGCTGGAGAAATTGCATGTTTTACTTGTGATTTGGATGATTTGATCGTGGTGTTATTTGAGTTGGATTTCATTGGAAAAATTTGATGAATTATATATCTTGACTTGGTGTTTTACATTTACTTTAAGAACCTAGAAAAGTGTTGATCAAAGGAGATTATATTTAGAAAGAAACTCTTAGATAAATTGAAAGTAGATGGGATTAGATTAGAGATTGTTTCAGAATTAGTCTAGATTGGAAATCATTTGTTTAGACACAAATACAAATAATAGAAGGTTTAGGAAGTTTGGAAAAATCAGCAAAAACCCAGAAACAGTGTATTTGGTCGAGTGCTCAAACCGCCGCTCGTGCGCAAATGCAGGCGTCGCGCCTGTGTTTTATTTTTTTAGAAAACCCGAAAGTGATCAAAAGCCAGAAGGCGAACACCCAAAGGACTGCTCGAGTGTTGCTACGAGCGGCCTGAGAAGAAACTGACCATTATAGAACGCTCGATACACCGCTCGAGTGCCCTTTCGAGCAGCCTCTGTTAGAATTTCCAGATTTTGGGATTTGAGCCCAGATTTAATTTTTAATGATTTTTCTTGAAATTTTAAAGTTGTAACACCTGTAATTAGGATAATTTGAGATGTAGGAATTGACAAAATTTTTTTTGGATTAAAGGATAGTAATTTGGGACGATGATTGTAAAGATGAAATTTTTGAAGATGTTCTAAGTAGAATGAGGTCACAACCTATTTAGTTCTGATTTCGGGCAACCTAACCTATTCAAAAACTTCAATAAATACCTAAGTTATCTCCTAGATGTAATAAATAATAGAGTTAATAAATTTTGACACCTTGGATTCTTAAAAGGAGAACTTTGGGTATACCTTAGTGAATATCTAGGATAAACAACCAACTAGGGGATGAATATTAGGAAATCATAAAATACTGATTTGGCCAATAACCTAACACTTCCATATGGGTAAATTAGGAGTGTTCAAAGTAATAAATTACAGTTTAATAAATTAATCAAAGAATTTGGCATATTTGGTAAAGATGACATGGTTTCATCCTTGCTCTAACAACCTAGAACTTTGTTTAAGATCTGAATTTGGTTATTTTAAATATATGTTGGTTTGCAACCGAGGTTTTGGTGATGATTGTGGAACATACTAATGGACATGTTGGTGTCTCCTCGTACGGAGGGTTGTGTTATTGATTTATGCATTCCAAGTTATTAAATGTTTTTGATTGTGAGTTGTGTCTAGCGGGCAGTGCTTAGTATGGATCCATAGCTTAGCTAGGAAGTGGAATGAAATTGTCTGATAAGTTATTTTCTGTTCGGTACTCCCCAGTATGTATTTCCGTTGCAGTTGTGGCCTGGTCTTAGCCGAGTTTGTTGATTGGTAATAGTTTATAGGTTTGACTGTTGTAGCTGTGACGATGGCAGCAATCCAGACCGTTGATCGGCAATGGTATTGTTGATTGGCCTGGTCTTAGCCGAGTTTGTTGATTGGCAATGGTTTGTTCAGCAGTTGCAGGTTTGTTATTGACACAGTTGTGTCTTCTCATGTGCGGGTTTCTTAACCGAGTTCGGCATTGGTTATTTGGGTTACCACCGCGTGCTTCAATGAGACATCGACTTACACGAGCTTTATATTGGTCATGTTTTGACTCGCACACTTGAGCTGTATTTTGGCCGTGCTTGAAGTTCACTTGTGACTTGCACATGCACTGGTGTTAGTTGTGTGGCCGAGGATCTATATATCTTTGATTGGATTGGTATTTTCCTAGTTTGTTCATTCCGCAGTTGCGGGTTTGTTGTTATTGACTTGGATTGTACGCGCGAGCCCATCCGTGTTGTCGAGGGTGATTTGCGTTGATGGTTGACGGAGGAAATGGAAGTGACTGTATGTGCGAGCTCCATTTATCATGTAAGTGATGAGGTGGTGACAATGGGGGCAAGAATATCTTATTAAGTGGTTTCAGTTCATGAGTCCTGTCATGTTACACATGTTTGGTTTGTTAATTGCTCTATATATGTTATTATTGTTGTTTTGTTTTATAGTTTCACCTCATGACTTAGTTTATTAAAAATTTATGGACTGTTCTACCTCATGCACATTGCTACTTGTTGAGATTTATTCTCACTCCAGTTTTCCCCACTCTTTTTCAGGTATTCTTGGAGAGGTCGTCAAGCTTAGGAATATTTGTAAAAGGGTAGTCTATAGATATGAATCGGTTTGGAATTTAAAAGTTACTTGTAAATATTGAGTTTATTATAATTGAAATTGTTTCCGCATAACAACTCTGATAATAAAAGGAATGAAAAGTTTTAAATTATTCAGGATTTAGATGCTTTTACCTTCATTCACTAACACCTCGGGTCTGGGGAAATTGTCCCGGAACCGAGGCGTTACAAGATAGTATTAGGGCATATAGGATCCCTAAACCTAGGAAGTCTAATCTTAGGTGGGTATTGAGACTATGTGCTCATTAGCTAGGAAATATTAGGGCCATATTAGGATGAAAGATCCAAGGTTTTCCAAAATTCTTATAATTATTGCTGATTTGATTTCATGGATGTGTTATATTGCTTGCTTATTTGATTCACATGCTTAAATTGCGAATATTTATTGGACTATTAATCTGAATATTATTGTAAGGGAAATAAATGAACACAAGAAGAAAAGAACAATAAAGATCCTGATATATATATATATATAAAAGATGGAATTACAATGTTGATTTCAAAAAGTAAACCAAAATAAACTAAAACAAAGGTAAATAAATACATGTATTTTCTTTTCCCCTCCCAAAACAAAATAAAATCACAAGTACATCAGCAAGATGGTCCAGCACCATCACCCTCATCTCCCTCATCCTCCCCATCATCCTCAGCATCATCATCCTCTCCTCCATCACCATCTCCATCCTCATCACCAGCCTCTTGATCATCTCCCTCATCGTCCTTGGCTGCTATCGTAGTAGATGGTCCAGCCCCATGCATAGGTGTGTCTGGTGGCACCATGAAGGCGTGGAACTCCTCATAGAGCCTAGTCAGCTGCTGCTATATCCCCATCATCATCTCCTCCAACTGGTCTTGGCTGAGAGCTATCTGGGAAATCTGCTCCTGGAGATCACCTGTAGAAGTAGTGGAAGAAGAAGCAGGAGTAGAAGAAGAGGAAGGAACCCTAGAGGAAGGGGCTGACCGACGTCGAGAACTAGTAGGAGGAGCATGACCCCCAACCTCGAGTCTCCTAGAGTGGGCTATGCTCGACTGCATGGTCCTCGAGTTAATCGGTTGCCCGAGAGTCATAGGAATGTAAGGAGGATACACAATGAGAAATGAGCTAATAAGTCGAGCAATCAATCAACCGAAAGGGAGAGAACAAGATTTCTTGGGATCATCAAGAATCCCACAAATTATTGAAATGATATCAGAGGCTAGGTCAATAGAATCACCCTTCTTAAGGGTGTAAAGAAAGAGAAGTTTGGAGCTAGGGAGGGAAGAGAAGTGAGAAACAAGCCAGAGGTTAGTAAAAGCAATCCTCTGTAGAATATGAGTGTTATTAGGAAGGTGAGAGGTAGTAAAGGAACCTACCCTGTCATAGGCACACTCCTGCTCCATAAGGTAGGTGGCAACAGTAGAAAAATCTGGGGGAGTATTGTAAGGGTATATAGGGTCCTCCACACTAGGAATGCTGAGACAAGAGGCAAGTGAGAGTGGTGTAACAGGGAAATGTGTGCCCCTCACATACCCCTAAAAGGAGGACCTATCAGACGGAACCCCATTGATATTACTATAAAATTCCCTAATCATGTTAGCACATGGTAGGGTGGTGTACTCAAACAAAGAAGCCCAGACCCTAGCTGTAAAGATATCCTTAATACTGGAGTCAAAGGCCTCAAATGACACTTTCCTCTCTAGGAGGACGGGCCTATCATGGAAGTGCTCCATAAAGCACTTCCTGTGATTATCTGATCTAAACCTCCTATCGACCTCAACCCTAGGTCCTTTAGAAGGGTTACTGCTAGAGGATCTAACCATCTAAGGGTGGATCGGAAAGGAGAAGAAACAATAGAAAATAGAAGAGAAGTAGGATGTTAGAGATAAAGCCAAGAAATGAAGCATAATATGTAAAAATTTAAATGCTAAAATAAAAAGGGCTCAATTATATGTTAAAACATGCCAAGTGCACTAGAAAAATTCCTGGAAAACTGAAAAATCAAAAGCCAAAAGGAAGGAAATAGGAACAGAAATTCAAAATCTGACTTAGGCCTATCACCCGAACTGTTGCTCGAGCGACAGATCAAGCTCCCAAAGCTGAAATGCCCAGATTTTGGGGATTTTGCAAAAATCATCAAATCGCAATAACCATCCAATAAAACTGCTCGAAAACATCAATAGAACATGTGTAGAAGTAAAAGAAACTAATTTCAGCAAAAAATAATCCAGTATTAGAGGCAAAATGAAAAGTTTTAGAATGAAAACGCTAGAAAACCTTGCAAAAAATGAAAACCCTTGATGAATCCTAACTAGTAAGCAACAAATCCATGAGTGTTTACCTTTAGATCGTGAAGAAAATGGTCGTCTAGAGCTTCCAAGTGTAGGATGAACCCGGTTGCATGCAAGAAAGCTTGAGTGTTGGGTTGTGTTCGTGAAATAGTAAAAAGTGAAAAGTAAAAAAATGAAAGGGAAAAATCGGGTCTTAAAAGAACAGTAAGCGGTCGCTCGAGCGCCTGGTAAAAGGAAGTAAAGTAATTGAATCTAAATTAAAGTAGGTAGATTGTTGAGTGGGTTAAATAAAGTAAAAGGAAGTAAAGTAATTGACCATACTATATGTATATATTTGGAGATGAATTGATATATATATATATTCATATATATTGATTTAATTATTGGTTGATGTTTGATGAGCCAGTTGTATTAGGACATGCTTGAGTATTGTGAAGCAGAGCGCGATGTGGAACAATCACTTGTGTAACGCCCTAGATCCAGGTTTATTTAAGAACATAAACCCGACCCTAGAACGTTAGGATAATGGCCCAAAACAACTAATCCAGACTTAAACAATTTCAATTAAAATAATCATATTGCGGAAATAACATATAAGTTTTTTTTTTCCTTTCAAGAAGCACGGAATACAAAAATGAAACGTCCAATACTAATTCCTCAACTAAATCTGGAAAGGGTTAACTAAAATAGAATGTACATCACTAATGTCATCTAAATAAAAGTAATCTAAAACAATTCTTCCAATACCAAGTCAAATTTAATAATATAAATCACTAAACCTACATAGGAATAAAGTAATATTCTTCCTGGTACTCAGTATAATCCCCAGAAGTGTCTATCCCCGCAACGTCCTCACCAGGAATATTTGAAAACAAAACCGATAAAATGATAATGTGAGAAACAACTTCTCAGTAAGTAGTCATGCAAATAGTTAGTAACAGATTAGAATAAATGCAACGCTTAATACAACTAGTCACAAAAATTCAAATACAATGAAGTATAAATCCAAGCATGGTGCAATAGAAATACAACCACAGTAAAGTATCCCGCCGAGTACACGGACTGAGGATAAAAGGCAACAGCCACCAAATAACATTATTCCCACCAAGTACATGGATTGAGGAAGTAAATACCAATAATAAGCTTCCCACCGAGTATACGGATTGAGGAAGTATCCCGCCGAGTACACAAATTGAGCATAACAAAAGTAACCAACTTCCCACCGAGTACACGGATTGAGGAGATATCCCACCGAGTACATGGAGTGAGGATAAACAAAAGTAACCAGCTTCCCACCGAGTACAAGGATTGAGGAAGTATCCCGCCGAGTACACAGACTGAGGATATAATAAAACAACCGCAATAGCGGAACAAACACGCTAGGCAATAGCCTTGTCACAACTGTGACCCAAAAACCCACACAAGTGGAGTCAATTACATATCTCAAAATTACGGTTTCAATGGGAAAAAAATCTGGGTGTATGTAAAATCATTCGGAACTCAAAACATGTCAAGATAGTCCAAATACAGGTGTAGGAACTCTTAAAATCAAATTTGGTTGCAAATGAAATTGTTTGGAACAATGGTATTAAGTAAAAGTGCCTCCTTGGTAAAATCTACCAAAAATATTTATAAAAATGAATTTTAAACATCCACCACTGCAAACTATCCCCAAATACACTAAACTTAATGGTTCCAAGGTTAAAAATGGATAAAAACAATTCCGTAGTGAAAAACTAGGCTGATTGGAAATTTTTGGAAATTTGACAAACAGGGCGCTCGAACGGCCTAATACTTAAGTTGTTTTAGGGGTTGGTCGTTAAATAGATCGCTCGAGCAACTATTCAGGCGACAGTTCATCTAGGAAAAATTGATCTCGGGTTTTAACAAATACACAAGGCACTCGAGCGATTGTTCGGGCGGCCCGATACGATGAAAATTTCCGAAAAGTTACGAAAATCAATAAAAATTCAATAACTCAATATCCAATTCATCAAATCCATTCTAAATCATTCTAAAACACTTTATAAACATGTCAAAATAATTTCCAATAAATAAAACATCATAAATCACGCAAGAAACTCATCAAACCACCGAATAACCATGAATATCGAATAAACACGAATTTGTTTTGTGCAAGTTTTAAAGGGACTACTTACTTCTCTTCTTGGATTAAACCTTCTCTAAAGCACTAAACTAACACCCCAAGGATGATCCACATGAAGCCAAACCCTCTTTATCTATTCTGGATCAAAAACCACATGCTTTAAGATCTCCAAACACATATAAACCTCCAAAACAGAAACCTTCTTCTAGTTTATTCTTACCTGGGTTTTTCTGAACGAAAATCTCCTTGTTTTCTTCTAAAAAAATCTACTCTAATAGTTACTAGAGATTAGGGTTTGATCTTGGGGGAAATATAGAGAAGAAAACTGAAGTTGGCGGTTGTTCTCTATGTTTAAACGTGAATAGCCTACCAACTTGTTTTAGGTTATTTTATTAATTAATTTCCTTTTACTAAAATATCCCCTTTTTACAAACCCAAACATAATCAACCCATTAAACCTCAAACCAAACCAATCTTTTGGGTCAACCCCCACTCTATGGGTTCAACCAACTTTCATTCACTCTTATATTTTATTTTTAATTAGTTCTACACTATAACAATCTGAATAATAATAATAACTAAAATTTCTCCCTAATTTAAACTAAAAAAAATCTCACCTTAGGTAGCTTTCCAAGTTCTCCTCCGGTTCACCTTGGGACTTTTTCAGGTGGAACCAATGCCTCAACCGCTGCATATTAATAACTTAATCAGTTTATTTATTACTAAAATTTGGGATTTTACATTCTCCCCTCCTAATAAAAATTTCGTCATTGAAATTTACCTTGTAATTCCTCAAATAAAGATGGATATTTCTTTCTACGGTATGGTTGGACCATAGCACAATAATAATTTGAATCACCTTCGTACTAAAGAACTACTCACATCTATCAAGTATCTATACTGGGTGCTAGTAGACCCCAAATTTTTCCTCATTTAGAACCTAGGGTGTAAAACCCTAGATTTTCCTAAAAATAAAGTAAATTAAATAAGCCTAAATATTGAGAAGTTAAGATTTAATTTAAGTATTGAAGGAATATCATTATAATCTAAAGTGATATTAATAACTAAATAAATAAACAAAAATTTTAAGTAATTAGGAATTTAAATAGTGACTTCATTTAAATAGGAAAGAGAAGGGTTGATTTAGATAAATTGGGAGAGTAAATTAAATATAAAGGATTGGAGAAGATAGGTATTAATCCAAGTGCATTATATGGTTAAGATTGATGTGAGGAATAAAGAGGAGAATTTTTGGAAAAAGATTCAAAGGTTAAGTATGGAATTATAAGGAAAGGGTATTTTAGTCATTTTCCAATTAGCCAAATTAATATATTGAGTAATTAAATAATTATTAGACTTGAAATATTTAACTAGCCTTAATTTGGGTTAGGTTTGAATTTAAATAGCAAATTATAGCTTAAAAGTAGGGAAAAGGGTACATTGGTGATTATGGGTGATGAGGAGCCTTAAATTTAAGAATAAGAGGAGTTTCGGGGTGTTTTAGTAATATTTTAAAATAAGAAATTAAATTAGCACGAAAATAAATACTTCTTTTGTATGAGATTCTTTAAAAAGGAATTAGAAGGAGGGGTAAGATAGAAAGCTATCCAATTAAAAGTGGGATCCTATTTAGAAGTACTCCTAAACCTATTGAGACTTCTAATTAAGAGATCTTATAAAAGGGAAGGCCTAGGGAAGGTTTAGGGTTTGGAAAGTAAGCCAAAATAAGAGGGAAAAGGGAAGGAATTCGTGCTTGGGCTTGGAGAGAAATAAGGGGAAGAAGAGAATGAGAGAAAAGAGAGGGAAGAAAAGAAAAAGGGAGGTGCTGCAGAGATCCGACCAGCCAACTTTGAACAACAATCCACGGAGATCCAACCCTTGGAATGAGTTGAAATTTGGAGGTTATGCTCTACACATGAGAGAATTCAATCAGAACGGTGGAGATTGGATTTAGAGGAGTCTAAGGTGGTGCGAACGAACCCAGAAACTTTGTGGAAAATCATATTTAGGAAGAAAAAGGAGTTGCAGAGATGGCTGACTAGCCAGCTTCGAACAACGAGATAGGAAGATTCAACCGTTGGAATGGGCTGAAATAGTAGGGTTTTGACCTACACATGGAGGACTTCAAACTAAATGGTGGAGATCTGAATTGGAGAAGGCTAGAAAGGTGCCATCGAGATCATAAAATGGGCACAGAAGGAGTTTTCGACAAATCTAGGTTCATAAAAAAGACAAGTAGCAAACCCTTGAAACTGGAGGAACTGTATGTTTTCTTGTGATTTTGATGTTTGATCGTATTAGTTTTTAAGTTGGATTTCATTGGAAAAGTTGGATGATTATAAAGTTTGGATTTGGTGATTTAAATCTCTCTTTAAGAATCAAGAAAAGTGTTGGTCATGGGTGGTTTAATTTAGAAAGAAATCTTAAAAAAATTTTAATCACCAAGATTTGATTAGGATTATCTTAGAAGTATTTTAGAATGAAATTTAGGTGTTTAGAAAAAAATTAAAACCATAGAAATTTGAGAATTTTCGGAAATTATGAAAAAACCCAGAAAAACGGAGTTTTGAGCAGAGCGCCCGAAAGGCCGCCCAAGCGCCCTATCTGTATACCTTAAAACAGAACCTGAAACCCAATCGCTCGAAAAACCACTTGAGCACAACCACGGGCGACCTGCCTATATATTTAAAACAAAATCTGAAATTATAGCCGCTAGAACAGTCGCTTGAGCGCCTCTTCGAGCAACCCATGTCAGAAATTCCAGATTTTGGGATTTGTGCCAAGATTTAATTTTAATGATTTTTCTGTAAATCCTAAAGTTGTAACACCTGTAACTAGGTTAATTTGAGATGTAGGAAGTGGCGGAATTAAATTTGAATTAAAGAATAGTAATTTGGGACGATGATTGTAAATATGAAACTTTTGGAGATATTTTAAGTAGAAAGAGGTTACAACCTATTTAGTTCTGATTTTGGGTAACCTAACATATTCTTAAACTTCAATATAGACCTAAGTTACCTTCTGGAAGTATTAAATAATAGAGTTAATAAGTTTTGACACCTTAGGTTCTTTAAAGGGTAAACTTTGGGTATTCTCTAGCCAATATTTAGAATAAAAACCAACTAGGGGATGAATCTTTGTAAATCATAAAATATTGATTTTGCAAATTATCTAACACTTTCACATGGGTAAATTACACGTGTTCCTATTATTAAATTAATGTTTAGAAAACTAATGAGTGATTTGGGCATGTTTAACTATAATATTGTGTTTTTAAGGCTTGGATTGTGTTTTCTATTTATTTCTAGATTTTGTCCATTTCTTACATTTGATGTCATATCTCTGGACATTTGCATATAGTTTCATTAATGAATTGGTAGGAGGAGGTGTTTTTAGAGATGATAAGGGTGATTTAATTATGGGCTTCTCAGCTTATTATGGGTTTTCAACCAACACAAGTGCTGAAGTTCTGGCTCTGAGAGATGGTCTCAGGCTGGTTGATAATGAAGGGCTTCAGCATTTCGTCATTGAGACAGATTCTAAGGTCCTTGCGGATGCTCTCAATAGTCAAACTTCGATTCCCTGGAAAAGTAAGTTTTTTTGGAAGGAAATTCTTTCAAGAATTGCAAAATATGAAAGAGAAATCCAGCATGTGTACAGAGAAGCAAACTTTGTGGCTGATGCCCTTGCCAATGAAGGTTGTAATAGATTTAATTTTAATTCTTTTTTTTTTTTGAAAATTCTCTCCCTGTAAAAGCCAAAATGGCTCTTTTTCATGATAGAACAGGTCTTTATAGTATAAGAATTTAGTCTTGACTTCTTCAATGGAATTAGATGTCTCTCAAGGGGTAAGGTTTTATGTCCCCCCCCCCCCCCCCCCCCCATCTAGTTGTAATTGATTTTTTTAATCTAATATACAGGTCAGGGTCTGCCTCAACCCTCCTCCCTCCATTGGAGTGCCACTAGCAATAGTGGGTTTTTTCCAAAAATAAAATAAAAAGAATTGGTAGTAGTATTGAAGACCTTCGTGTACCTTGAGGATGCCCCATGTATCTTGGGATGAAGTATTGAAGACCTCCGTGTACCTTGGGGATGCCCCATGTATCTTAGGAAGATATGATTTTGGTTAATTTTCCTTTCTTATGTATCTTGAGATGAGTTGTTGATTGAGGATTTTAGAACTTATAATATTCTTAAGTTATTATGAGTTTTTCATTATGAGTTGTGTCTATCAGGCTTAGCTCTTACATGGATCCATTAGAGTAGCTAGTAAATGAAATTGTTTTCTGGAGTTTCTTATTCTATGTCATAAGCATTCCATCATCTCGAGGATGGTACCGCTCCTGGATTGGTCGGTCGCTACGTTACCCACTTTTGGATTGGTTGGGCCGTGCATGCTAACCCATTTGGAATAGCCAGATTGCAGGGCGGCTGGTTATTGGTTATTGGTTGTTGGTGGGTTCTTTCGTTGGTGTTGAATAGCCAGACTGTAGGGCAGCTGGTCCATTTATAATTCGGAACGTAGCATATTGGCACATGTCTTTAGGACTCTGTTTACGATTCCATTAGTCCTGTGATGTCACAGGCGTGGTATGCTGTTTGCCATGATTTCTCTATATTATCGTTTTTCTTGTTGATGTTGTTGTTGTTGTTGGTTTAATGATACACATCATGATTTATTTTATATAAACATGGACTGATTTCATGCATGCATCTTGCTACTTGTTGAGATTTATTCTCACTCCGGTTTCTCCCATTTTTCAGGTATTCTTGGAGAGGACGACAACATTGGGCTAGTATGTAAAGGGGTAGTCAGTTTAGTTGTAAATTAGCTTCCAGAGATTAAAAACATTGTAATTGTTAAAGGTTTAATTGTTAATGGATATTATTTCAAGTTTCCGCATATAACTTTGATAATGAAATTAATTGAAGGTTTAAATTGATTCAGATTTTTAGTTGCTTTGGTTACTTATTATAACACCTCGGGTTTTGGGAAATGAACCCGGAACCGGGGCGTTACATAGTGTGTTAACACTTATTAATTCTGTTATTTAGTACATCCAAAAGGTTTCTTGGGTCTGTGTTGATGTTTAAGAATTGGTTATGTTGTTCAAAATCAGATTTAAGCAAGTTGGGTCCTCTATTTCCTCAAGACATCTCCATAAGATTCACATTTACATTCATCGTTCCAAATTTCTATTCATTAATCCAAATTTAATTCCGCCACTTCCTACATCTCAAATTAACCTATTTACAAGTGTTACAACTTTAAAATTTCCAGAAAAATCATTAAAATTGATTTGGGCTCAAATCTCAAAATTTTAGAAATTCTAATAGTGGTCACTCAAGCGGTGACTCGAGCGCTTGGTCAGTTCTTCTTTTTTCTGGGTTTTCCCTAATTTCCGAGACTTTACATATCTCTAAGGTTTTAAATTGTGTCTAACCACTTCAATTTCATTCTAAAGCACTTCTTTAACCAAACCTAAACTACTTCCTTTAATTATAGGTTGATCTAAAATTTCTCCATCTAATTGAATCTCTAAAATCAACACTTTCCTAGGTTTCTAAAAAAAATATACAATCAAGATCAAACCTATATTTTCCCAACATTCCAAACCCCAAATCAGAATCAAACAAACCACTATTCAGCAACTTAACATAGGATCACCTAAATATTATAAAGCCAAATGAATTTCTTAAATCTATGAGTCAGGATTACTATAAGTTCATAAATAGTAACAAAATAATAAGATAGAAGGCTATAGAAAACACACCTTGAGGAATTTCTGGATCTAACTATTCTCTTTCTGTCACCAAAGCATTCAATCTTCTTGGATTAGGTAGCACTGCCTGCTGCCCTTTTCCTTCATTTACATTCATTTCATTCCCTTGTGGTCCTTGCCTAATCGGGGCCTCATGTTCTTGGGATAGGTAGAAATCCATTGCTTGTGGGCCACTGGAATTTCTTAGAGGATGCATGAATGCCTGATAGTGAGATGCATGTGGACACTCTTTAATATGATGGTCAGGTTCCACACAACGGAAACAAGTCCCCTTAAGTGCAACACATGGTGCCCCTGGAACGTGAAATCTTCTACAACGAACACAGTTACTAACCTTCCTGATCATTTGGTTTCCATTGGAATTTTTGTGTGAAACCCCATTCCAATATCCTTAGCACACTCTAATAAGTGAGCTTGATGTGTATGTGAAGCGGGAGAAACCCAAGCCTAAAGCCAATCAAAGTGGCTAAGCCCCGGTTTGTCAGTAGACCATGAAGGTGAGCAACCTCTATATGGTTAAATAAGATTTCCTATGGTGAGATAAATTTGCTAAGTGTTGGTGTTATATGCAATGTAGGAGGAGAGTGGCAAAACTGTAAAAATTAGTGTTTTGTGGGAAGTCACTTAAGTGGAGAAACAAAGGGGAAAAATGCCATTCATGACCAACCCCTTTTCCCTAACCCTTTCCTCTCTTCTCTTGCTTTCCCACTCTCCCATTTCTTCTTCATATTCTCCCCATTTTGTCCCCTTCATTTCTAAAACCCATTGGAGGAGTCTATTTGCAAGAAAAGAAAAGGAAGAACCCAAAAGAGTATTTTCGTGTGGGTGTTATTAGTGGAGATTTGAGGAGGAAGTCAAACCAAGGAGCTCAAGTGCTATTCGTGAGTTGCATTAGAAGCTAGGAAGCTTGTTCAAGTGTTTGCAAGAGGTAAGCAACACCACCCGAACCTTATTTTCCAATTTCCGCCAAAATCGCATGTTTTAGGTGAATATTAGGGTTGAGATGTGAAAACGAGTTATAGGCCAAATGGGAGGGATTTCTTTGAGGGGTTTTGTTGGTAGTAGATAACTACATATGCTAGGAGCAATTTAGAGCCCAAAAACACCCAAAATGAGTGAGATTTGAGAAAAACCAAAATCCCCAAAAGTTCAGATTTCGCGAACTTTCAAAAACCCAGTTGCTTGCGATGCTGCTTGAGCGCGGTATCAGGCGCCCCTTTTTGAACTAGTTTTAAGGCATGGCCACTCGAGTGACTGTTCTAGCGACTTGTCTGAACAGAGAGAACCCGAGAGCAAAATTGTGGCCGCTCGAAGTAGGCTCGAGCGACCTATCGAGCATCCTTACCAGATTTTCCATATTTTGAGTTTTTAGCCCAGATTGAACTACCATTTGTTTTTATTCAAATCCAACCTATGTATAAATGAGAGATAGGTATCTAGGAAGTGTTCCAATTGGAAGTATCCAAAAATTCAAAATAACAAGGATTTTGGGTACGTTTTGCCAAAGAAGGTCTTACAGAGAGTCCTGTCCCAGATTTCTATAGGAGTAGGATAACTTGATTCCGTCACTTCGATTACCTTCCAAATGACCATTAGAAGTAGAAAACAAAAGCCAAAACCAAGTTTCACAAGTATCATACGATTTGAGGCATGGGTTGCCCAATGAAGCAATGAAATGTAAGATTCACTGTAAACCATGTATTGTTGGTTTTTCCTCAAAAGCATGCAATCTTATTTTTGGGCATTGGCCCACGTGTTGTGAGCATGTGATTTATTTAGGGCGTTGGCCCATTCTTTACTATGCTATGTATTGTTAACATGATATGAGAAGGGCATTGGCCTGTATTGAATTGCATGTTATGAAGGGCATTGGCCCAGCATTGAGATATTGTGGTATGATTGGTATCGGTGGATAGCGTGTTGCAATTCACCTCAATTGGGAGTAGTGAAACTTTGTTCACCTCGATTGGGGTAAGTAGATTAGCCCCTTCCACAACAGTAAGTCTTGGTGGGATGAGTATGCGGTTCATCTCGGTTGGGGGTAGTGAACCATTGTTCACCCTGATCTGGAGATAGAGAATTAGCACCCCCACAAAAGCATGGGCATTTGAGATACCTAGTATAATAACAGTTATTATATAATTATTGGTGGGTAGTGTGTGCTGTTCACCTCAATTGGGGGTAGTGAACAATTGTTTACCTCAATTTCGGGGTAGTGAACTTGCCCCTCCACAGCTATAATCCTTGGTGGGTATATGGATCGGTTTATCTCGGTTGGGGATAGTGGACCTTTGTTCACCCTGGCCTGGAGATAGAGAACTCGTATCCTCCACGCAAGCTTGGGATCCATTACATTTGACATTATGAGAATTGATTGTGATTGTTATAAATTGATGAACTATACACCTATTGCACAAGCATGCACCAATTGTATGGCACTGAGCTATATTACATTAAGTATGATTTCAAATACCCGCATGACATGATTTCATTTGATATTATCAGCCTGAACTGTGTTTTCTTGTGCATGATTGTGTTGCTTACTGAGACACTCGTCCCACAGTTATTATTTATCTTGTTTTTCAGATCCATCGACGTCCGGTGTGAAGGACCGGGCTGGGGATAGAGGCAAAGAGAAAGCCATTGAGTATAGAGAGGAGGATTTCTATAGGCCTTAGGCTTTTCTTTGTTTATACATGTATAGTTTTGGATTGTAACCTTCATGTTTGAGAGGAGTGATTAGTCACCCAATATTTTGTAACCAACTCTCATGTCTCATTTCATTTCGAATATATATATGAACACACTTTTGATATGCACAAGTATGAATTGGTTTCACTTGCACTTGTAAGGAAAAGTTTCTAAATCCCTCGTATTTTAGCATGTAAATGGCCCACTTGCCACGGTCTGGGACGGGTTGTGCCTTGAAGGGGCAAACCTGGTTCCGGGTCATGACATTTTGTGCCTTTTATTTCTATTGGATAAATTATTCAGTTGCAGACATTGCTGTGAGGAGACTCCAAATCTGCTTTGCTCTGGTCGACTCTCTTTGATCAGCCTCTTTGCTCTCTCGACCCTACGTATCAGCTCGGTGTATTCAATGCATTCTACGACAGACACCCTTTCCTTGATTTCTGGCCTCAGCCCTTGCTCAAAGTGTTGAATCCTTTCCTCCTCATCTGCTACCATGTGAGGCGCAAATTGGGACAACTCATCCTCATATTTTAGGACTGTCTGCTCTCCTTGGGAGATGTGCATAAACTCTTTCGCCTTTTGTTGGCGAAAATCAGCAGTAAAATGTCGCTCATAAAAGAGATCTCTAAACTTCTCCCAAGTCCTTTGCACTCCTTGATTAGTCTTCCTCTTCACAGACTGCCACTAGTGAACTACCTCTCCCTCAAACATAAAGGTGGCCAGTTGTACTTTCCGATCCTGTGGACAAACCATACCCTCAAATATCCATTCAATCTTCAAAATCCATCACTCAGCCTCCATAGGATTCGGTAAACCTCCAAAAGTTGGGGGTTCCATCTTACGGAACCGCTCTAAGTCTCGGGTAGCTTGATCCTCATCATGGTCTCTATCATCCCCTCTTCTTCCTTTTGAATAAGTCTCCCCAATCAGCTCAGTCACTGCCCCTATGGCTATCCAAACATCATCCTATGGTAATGGAGATGCTACAAGCGGAGGTATAGGCATAAGCTGCTCAACTGCACACTCTTCGGGTTGGTCTATTTGGGTCTCAACTTGTGGAGTAACTTGTGGCTCAAGTTCTATAGGTGGTACCTCTCTAGGAACATCGCGCGGTCTACCTATGCTTCTTGCCATTGCATCCATGATGATCAACTGAATGGAAAACAAAGTTTAATCAAAACAAAAGGATTTCTCATCCTTTATCTTCTAAGTCCACTACGCTTCCATTGCGTATTCAATAATATCAAAATCTCCAATTTATCCTTAATAAATTTAATCACTTATAATTTCTTATTCCCGGTTTCCATACTCACTAATAAAGAACAAAAATAACTCAGAAAAGGACAAATGAATTGCTACCGCCAATTCTCTCAATATATGTGCACCTATATGAAGGATGGGGAGAAGATCATGTAGATTATTTTCTGGCTCAAATTAAACAAATATACCACATATATACTACAAATATACATATATATAAGTATTACATTACATACCCCATTTGTATAAATCTTAATACTCAAGTATGTGCTCAGCATTGACTGATGCCTTACATTACCAAAGTATGGCTATACACATTTGGCTCATCATCAAATTAAGCACACAATAACATGCATGCTTAATCAATCATCTCCAATTTCCCACTTCAGATAGACAATCAAAATCATATTACCAACCTCAAACATTTATCTTGCCATTTATCTCAGAATCACTATTTTTCAAAATCCTCATTTACCTTCTCAATCAAGATTTAATAATTCTACTCTAATCATGCAATATTAACAAGAAAGCTATACACCACAATTTAGCAAGCCATATCTTAACAACTAATTATAAAATAGAGGAAGAAGAAGCATACCTGTAGTAATAATAATTGCAGCCAATTTCTTAGAAAGAGCTCTCTCAACCTAGATTACCTATTTAAGGGTGCTATCTAGCGCAACATGTAAAATCCGAGATTTTAGTGATAAATAAACCTAATTATTAAATAAACTAATTGGGTTAATAATATGTAGGAGATGAGATTTTGGTTCAACCCAGAGGAGTTCAAGATAAACCGGAGATGATGGGAGAACCCATATAAGGTGAGTTCATGATTTTAGACTAAATAGAATTTTAATATAAATAATTGCTAGTTATTGCTGTGGTTTAAATTAGTAAGAGCTAATTAAAAAAATATAAAAGATAAACAAGAAGGGAATTGGTCGAACCCAAACAGAGTGAGTTGACCCAAAGGTTTAGTTGGGTTGAGGCTTTATGGTTTGATTTGGGTTGGTTTGAGTGGTTTGGTTTAAAGAAGGAGGTTATTATGATAAAATACCTTAAATAATAAACAAACCTAATACATGCATGAGCAACCTACGTCCATCACAAAATAGAAGCAGCCGTCCACTTTGATTGTTCTTCTCCTATTCTTTTCTCTTCTTCCTAAAGTAAAACCCTAGTATTCAAGACTTGTTGGAGCCGTCTTAGAGAAGGAGGAAGGATTATTTTCGTGCATAAAAACTCAGGTAAGAGATAAGATAGAAATCAATTCTTTTTTATGAGTTAAAGCATGTTTGGGAGTTCTAAAAGAGTGATTTTTAAACCAGACGAGATCAAGGCTTTGTGAGATTGTTAGAGTATATTTGTGGTGATATTTCATGGAATTTAGGAGAGGTTTTAGTTCCCAAAACCAGGTAAGTAGTCCCTTTCAACTTGCATAAAAATATTTCGTTTTTCTTCGATATCCATGTTTATACGGAGGTTTGATGAGTTGTATCTGTTATTTATGAATGTTTAATTGTTGGAAATTGTTTTAGCATGTTTATAAAGTGTTTTAGAATGGTTTTGATGCAATGAATATTGAGTTGTGGAATTTTTATGGATTTTCGTAAAGTCACGGATTTTTCACGTATTGGGCCGCCTGAGTAGTCGCTCGAGCACCCTGTGTTTATTCAAAACCCGAGAGCAATTTTTCCCAAATTGAATTGTCACTAGAACAATCGCTCGAACGATCCATCGAGCGACAACCCTGAAACAACCTATTGTGTAAGGTTGTTCGAGCGCCCTGTCTGTTAGATTTTTGGAAACTTGCTTTTCAATCTAGTTTTTCACTACGGAAATGTTTTTATCAAATTTTAACCTATGTACCATCAAGATTGGGGTATTTGGGGATTGTTTGCACTGACAGATGTTTAAAATTCAATTTTACAAAGATTTTGGGCTTATGTTTCTAAAGAGGCACTTTTACTTGATTCCATTGTTCCAAAGGATTTTACTTTTAACCAAGGTTAGTTTTGTGAGTTCATACACCTGTATTTGGGTGATATGAAGGTATTTTGTGCATCGATGGAGTCGATACACATTCGGGACATATTGGCTCGTTGAAACCTGGAGTTTTAGACATATGACTTGGTGCATTCTGTTTTGGTTTTGGGTCACTGGTGTGATAAGGCTGGTGCCTGTTTTATTGTTTCCGCATGGGCGGATTTGGTTATACAAATAAGGTTCTGTATTTTCTGGGTGTTATTCAGAAGTATGTACAATTCCTTGGTTGTTTTCTTACTGTTGAGTGGGCTTAGCAGTTATATGGATCCATAGAATAGCTAGTAAGTGAAATGTATATTAGAGAGGTTTGAATTCTGTGTCTGAGGCATTCCATCATCTCGAGGATGGTACTGCTCCTGGATTGGTTGGTCACTACGTTACCCACTCCTGGATTGGTTGGGCCGTACATGCTAACTCATGGTTGGGTTCTTCCGTTGGTGTTGAATAGCTAGATTGTAGGGCGGCTGGTCCATCGTAATCCGGTTAGGTAGAATATTGGCACAAGTTTACTCTCTTTCTCTGGTATTCTATTTCATGAGTCCCATGAGGTGGACAAATTGTATTTCATTATTGTCTTGTATTTAATTGTGATTATCCTGATTAAGCATTTCTTGTTTTATTGTGGTCAACTATTTGCATGACTGCTTACTGAGATGTTGTTTCTCACAATATTGTTTTATCGGTTTTGTTTTCAGATATTCTTGGAGAGGACGTTGCTGGGGTCGAGACTCCGGGGGATTACTGTGATTACCAATAAGAAGACTATTTCATTCCTGTGTAGGTCCAGGAGTCATGGAGAAATAATTAGATTTATTTTCTTAGGGATTAACTTTAGTATTCTATTTGAGGATTTTGATGATAGTTGAAGGATTATTAGTATTTTTATTCCACACTATTGGTGGATGTTACTTATTTTATTTAGTTGAACCCTTTCCAGACTTTACAGATGAAATATTAATGGATTATTTTGGTGGTTTAATTCTGCGCTTCTTGAAAGATGTTTTTATTTCTGCACTCTGATATAATAAATTAAATTGTTTAAGTCTGGAATAATTGTTTGGGCCATTTTCCCTAACTAACCAGATTTGGGTTTATGTGTTTAAATAAACCTAGATCCGGGGCGTTACACGACACACATCCCCAAATCAACATCTAAGGCTTACTACCTAGGGTTAGGATCCTATTTTCTCTGATACCATCTTGTAATGCCCTGGATCTGGGTTTATTTAAGAACATAAACCCGACCCTAGAACGTTAGGATAATGGCCCAAAACAATTAATTCAGACTTAAACAATTTCAATTAAAATAATCAGAGTGCGGAAATAACAGATAAGTTTTTTTTTCCTTTCAAGAAGCATGGAATACAAATATGAAACATCCAATACCAATTCCTCAACTAAGTCTGGAAAGGGTGAACTCAAATAGAATGTACATCACTAATGTCATCTAAAAAAAAAGTAATCTAAAACAATTCTTCCAATACCAAGTCAAATTTAATGATATAGATCACTAAACCTACGCAGGAATAAAGTAATCTTCTTCCTGGTACTCAGTATAATCCCCAGAAGTGTCTATCCCCGCAACATCCTCACTAGGAATATCTAAAAATAAAATTGATAAAACGATAATGTGAGAAACAACAACTCAGTAAGTGGTCATGCAAATAGTTAGTAACAGATTAGAATATATGCAACGCTTAATCCGACTAATCACAAAAATTCAGATACAATGAAGTATAAATCCAAGCATGGTGGAAAAGAAATACAACCACAGTAGAGTATCCCGCTGAGTGCACGGACTAAGGATAAAAGGCAATAGCCACCAAATAACATTCTTCTCACCGAGTACACGGATTGAAGAAGTAAATACCAATAACAAGCTTCCCACCGAGTACACATGTAATGCCCCGGATCCAGGTTTATTTAAACACATAAACCCAAATCTGGTTCGTTAGGGAAAATGGCTCAAAACAACTATTCCAGACTTACACAATTTCATTTATTATATCAGAGTGCGGAAATTAAACATCTTTCAGAAAGTGCGGAATTAAACCACCAAATAATCCATATATATTTCATCTAAAAAGTCTGGAAAGGGTTCAACTAAATAACATAAATAACATCTACCAAGGGTGTGGAATAAAGATACCAATCATCCTTCAAATAACATCAAACCCTCAATTAAAATACTAAAGTTAATCCGTAAGGAAATAACACTAAATATTTCTCCATGTCCTCCTGGACCTACACAGGAATGAAAGTCTTCTTCCTAATAATCACAGTAATCCCCCAGAGTCTCTACCCGAGCAACGTCCTCTACAGGAATATCTGAAAACAAAACCGATAAAACAATAATGTGAGAAACAACATCTCAGTAAGCAGTCATGCAAATAGTTGACCACAATAAAATATGCATCGCTTAATCCTAATAATCACAATAAGAATCAAGACAACAATGAAATACAATTTGTCCACCTCATGGAACTCATGAAATAGTATACCAGAAAAAGAGAGTAGACATGTGCCAATATGCTATCTAACCGAATTACGATGGACCAGCCGCCTTGCAGTCTGGATATTCAACACCAACGGAAGAACCCAACCATGAGTTAGCATGTACGGCCCAACCAATCCAGGAGTGGGTAACGTAGCGACCGACCAATCCAGGAGTAGTACTATCCTCGAGATGATGGAATGCCTTAGACACAGAATTCAAACCCCTCTAATACATATTTCACTTACTAGCTATTTTATGGATTCATATAACTGCTAAGCCCACTCAATAGTGATAAAAACCAACCAGGGTAATGGACATGCTTCTCAATAACACCCAACAAAATACAGAACCTTATTTGTAACCAAATCCGCCCATGCGGGAAACAATAAATCAAGCCCCAGCCTTGTCACACCAGTGACCCAAAACCAAAACAAAATGCACCAAGTCATATGTCCAAAACTCCAGGTTTCAACGGGCCAATATCTCCAGAATGTGTATCGACTCCATCGATGCACAAAATACCTTCATATCACCCAAATACAGGTGTATGAACTCACAAAACCATCCTTGGTTAAAAGTAAATTCTTTTGGAACAATGGAATCAAGTAAAAGTACCTCTTTAGAAACATTTACCCAAAATCTTTATAAAATTGAATTTTAAACATCCGCTAGTGTAAACACTTACCAAATACCCCCAATCTTGATGGTACATAGGTTAAATTTGAATAAAAACACTTTCGTGGTGAAAAACTAGGTTGAAAAGTCAATTTCCAAAAATCTGACAGACTGGTCGCTCGAGCGGCCAAGGGCACTCAATCGGCCTTACAAAATAGGTTAATTCACGGTTGGTCGCTTGAGCGACTGTTCTAGCGACAGTTCAATCTGGCTCTCGGGTTTTGAATAAATACATAGGTTGCTCAAGTGACTGCTCAGGCGGCTCGATACGTGAAAAATCCGTAACTTTGTGAAATTCCATAAAAATTCCACAACTCAATATTCAATGCATCAAAACCATTCTAAATCATTCTAAAACACTTTATAAACATGCTAGAACAATTCCCAAAAATTAAAACAGCATAAATATAAAAAACAACACATCAAATCACCGATTAACCGCATATATCGTCTAAATACGAATTGTATTTTTAGGCAAGCGTCAAGGGACTACTTACCTGGTTTTAAGAACTTAAATCTTCTATAAAAGCAATGAAATATCACCCCAAATACTCTCCAATAGATCTCAGAAGGCCTTGATCTCGTCTGGTTCAAAAATCACACTTTTAAGACTCTTAAACATGTTCAATTCTCTAGAACAAAAACTTATTTCTATTTGGCTCTTACCTAAGTTCTTTGTGCACGAAAATCCTCCTTCTTCCTTCTCTACGATGACTCCAACAATTTGTTTAGGGTTTGGTTTACTCACAAGGAAGCAAAGAAGAAAACAAGAGGAACACTAGAAGTAACGTGCGGCTGTTCTCTATGTTGTGTTTCTAAACTCCACGTAAATCACTTCATGCACTACTAGGTATTTTATTATTTTAAAGAATTTTACCATAATGCCCTCTTTTCATTAAACAAATTTACAATTAAGCCTTTAACCTTAAACCAACTAAACCCTTACGTCAACCCACTCTCATTGGGTTCGACCAACTTTTTTTTATTCTCCTTGTTTATTCCTCAATTAATTCTTACTAATACAAACCATAGCATAACTAATTAGTATATTAATATTATACTTAGCCAATAATCATGAACTCACCTTATATAGGCTCTCCTGTCATCTCTAGTTCATCTTGAACTCCTCCGGGTTGCACCAAAATCTCATCTCCTGCATATTATTAACCAATTAATCTATTGATTTATTTATTACTAAAATCTGGGATTTTACAACACAGATTGAGGAAGTATCTCGCCGAGTACACGGACTGAGGATAACAAAAGTAACTAGCTTCCGACCAAGTACACGGATTGAGGAAGTATCCCGCCGAGTACACAGACTGAGGATAAACAAAAGTAACCAGCTTCCCACCGAGTACACTGATTGAGAAAGTATCCCACCGAGTACACAGACTGAGGATAAACAAAAGTAACCAACTTCCAATCGAGTTCACGGATTGAGGAAGTATCCCGCCGAGTACACGGACTGAGGATATAATAAAACAACCACAATAGCGGAACAAACATGCTAGGCAATAGCCTTGTCACAACTGTTTTCCAAAAACCCACACAAGTGGAGTCAATTACATATCTCAAAATTATGGTTTCAAAGGGCAAAATAATTCGGGTGTATGTAAAATCATTCGGAACTCAAAACATGTCCAGATAGTCCAAATACAGGTGTAGGAACTCTTAAAATCAAATTTGGTTGCAAATGAAATTGTTTGGAACAATGGTATTAAGTAAAAGTGCCACCTTGGTAAAATCTACCCAAAATATTTATAGAAATGAATTTTAAACATTCACCAGTGCAAACTATCTCCCAATACCATAAACTTAATGGTTCAAAGGTTAAAAATGGATAAAAACAGTTCCGTAGTGAAAAACTAGGCTGATTGGCAATTTCTGGAAATCTGACAGACAGGGTGCTCGAACGGCCTAGTACTTAGGTTGTTTTAGGAGTTGGTTGCTTGATAGATAGCTCGAGCGACTGTTCAAGCGATAGTTCATCTGGGAAAAATTGGTCTCGGGTTTAAACAAATACATAGGGCGCTTGAGCGACTGTTTGGGTGGCCCGATACGATGAAAATTTCCGAAAAGTTACGAAAATCAATAAAAATTCGACAACTCAATATCTAATGCATCAAATTCATTCTAAATCATTCTAAAACACTTTATAAACATATTAGAACAATTTCCAACAAATAAATCATAAATCACGCAAACAGCTCTTCAAACCACCGAATAACCATGAATATCTAATAAACACGAATTTGTTTTGTGTAAGTTTTAAAGGGACTACTTACTTCTCTTATTGGATTAAACCTTCTCTAAAGCACTGAACTATCACCCCAAAGATGATCCATACAAGGCCAAACCCTCTTTATCTATTTTGGATCAAAAACCACATGCTTTAAGATCTCCAAACACATATAAACCTCCAAAATAGAAACCTTCTTCTAGTTTGTTCTTACCTGGGTTTTCTGCATGAAAATCTCCTTGTTTCCTTCTAAAAAAAATCTACTCTAACAGTTATTGGAGATTAGGGTTTGATCTTGGGAGAAGTATGGAGAAGAAAATTGAAGTTGGTGGCTGTTCTCTATGTTTAAATGTGAATAGCCTCCCAACTTGTTTTAGGTTATTTTATTAATTAATTTCCTTTTACTAAAATACCTCCTTTTTATTAACCCAAATATAATCAAGCCATTAAACCTCAAACCAAACCAATCTTTTGGGTCAACCCCCACTCTATGGGTTCGACCAACTCTCGTTCACTCTTATATTTTATTTTTAATTAGTTCTACACTATAACAATCTAAATAATAATAATAACTAAAATTTCTCCCTAATTTAAACTAAAAAAAAATCTCACCTTAGGTAGCTTTCCAAGTTCTCCTCCAGTTCACCTTGGGACCTCTCCGGGTGGAACCAATGCCTCAACCGCTGCATATTAATAACTTAATCAGTTTATTTATTACTAAAATCTGGGATTTTACAACTTGGGTATGAAACCTTATGCAACATGGGATACGTAAAGTATACATATGATGTGTAAGTATGTAGTGTGAAATGTTATACTTTTGTTACAATTAAAGCTAGGAGAAATTTTATAATTCTCTCCACAAGCTTTCATATAAGCGGACACATTTATATGTAGAGATTGATGGAAGAAGAGTTACAGGTTTCTTCTAAAGTATTTTTAATTAAGAGATATTCTTGGAAGAATAAAAAGATAAGAAAAACTTTCTCTTTGGAATTTGTATGTGTTGAATTTGCATGAGGCATGCTTATTTTAAATTTCGAGGACGAAATTTTTGTTAGGTGGGTAGATTGTAAAACCCTGGATTTTTCTAAGATAAAATAAATAAATAGATGAATAATTTAGGAAATAAATTATGGAGGAAACACCAAGAATAATAATAGTTGAAGAATTGGGAAGAAATTTAAAGGTTAAGATATGAAATCAAAGAGAAAGGTAATTTGGTCAATTCCAATTAGTTAAATTCATGTAAGGAATAACATAATTAATTACTAAGTTAACAAACTTAACTAGACCAAATTTTAGTTTAGTTGGATGTAAAATAATGAAATTAAGATTTAAGAGAGGGATTAAGGATCTAATGGTCATTATATTAATTAGGGACCTTAATTTTTTCAATATGGATGGATAACAAGAGTCTAATAAAAATTAAAAATTTAGAATAAGGATAAGCACGAAAATTCATTATGAAATTCTTTAAAGAGAGTTTAAGAAAGATAAATTAAGAAGGGTAAAAGAGAGAATAGTCATAGAGTTTAAAGTAAGGTTAACCTAATTAGGATTGGTCATTAGGGGGCCTATAAAAGAGAACTTTTAAGAAGAGTTTCGGGTTTTGAAATAAGCTCAAAAGAAAGGGAAATTCGTGCTTAAGCTCTGGAGAAAAATATAAAGAAAAGAGAGAGAAAAAAAAAAGAGAGAGTTTATGAAGAAAAAGGAGTTGCAGAGATGGCCGACCTGCCCTGTTCGAGTGGAGCTCTAGAGAGATCCAACCGTTGGTTTGGCTTGAAATTTTGAGGTTCTGATCTACACATGAGGGACTTTTATCTGAACGGTGAAGATTTGATTTGGGGAAGTCTAAGGTGGTGCAAACTAGCTCATAAAATGGGTACAAAGAAGAGGATTTCGGCAGATCTGGGTTCACACATAAGGCAAGTAGCAAACCCATTGAAATTGGAGAAATTGCATGTTTTACTTGTGAATTGGATGTTTTGATCGTGGTGTTATTTGAGTTGGATTTCATTGGAAAAGTTTGATGAATTATAAAACTTGACTTGGTGTTTTACATTTACTTGAAGAACCTAGAAAAGTGTTGATTAAGGGAGATTATATTTAGAAAGAAACTCTTAGATAAATTGAAAGTAGATGGGATTAGATTAGAGATTGTCTCAGAATTATTCTAGATTGGAAAGCATATGTTTAGACACAAATACAAATACTAGAAGGTTTAGGAAGTTCGGAAAAATCAGCAAACAGCGTATTTGGTCGAGCGCTCGAACCGCAGCTCGTGTGCAGATGCAGGCACCCCGCATATGTTTTATTTTTTTAGAAAACACGAAAGTGATCAAAACCCAGAAGGTGAACGCCCGAAGGACCACTCAAGCGTCACTACAAGCGGCCTGAGAAGAAACTGACCATTATAGAACGCCCGATACACTACTCGAGTGCCCTTTCTAGCGGCCTCTGTCAGAATTTCCTGATTTTGGGATTTGAGCCCAGATTTAATTTCTAATGATTTTTCTTGAAATTTTAAAGTTGTAACACCTATAATTAGGATAATTTGAGATGTAGGAATTGGCAGAATTAAATTAGGATGAAAGGATAGTAATTTGGGATGATGATTGTAAAGATGAAAATTTTGAAGATGTTCTAAGTAGAATAAGGTCACAACCTATTTAGATCTGATTTCAGGCAACCTAACCTATTCAAAAACTTCAATACATACCTAATTTATCTCTTGGAAGTAATAAATAATAGAGTTAATAAATTTTGATACCTTGGGTTCTTAAAAGGAGAACTTTGGGTATACCTTAGTGAATATCTAGGATAAACAACCAACTAGGGGATGAATATTAGGAAATCATAAAATACTGATTTGTCCAATAACCTAACACTTCCATATGGGTAAATTAGGAGTATTCATACTAATAAATTACAGTTTAATAAATTAATCAAAGAATTTGGCATATTTGGTAAATATGACATGGTTTCATACTTATCTTGTTCTAACGACCTTGAACTCTGTTTAAGATCTGATTTTGGTTATTTTAAATATTTGTTGGTTTGCAACCGAAGTTTTGGGGATGATTGTGGAACACACTAATGGACATGTTGGTGTCTCCTCGTAAAGAGGGTTGTGTTATTGATTTAGGCATTCCAAGTTATTAAATGTTTTTGATTGTGAGTTATGTCTAGCTGCCAGTGCTTAGTATGGATCCATAGCTTAGTTAGGAAGTGGAATGAAATTGTCTGATAAGTTATTTCCTGTTCGGTACTCCCCAGTATGCATTTCCGTTGCAATTGCAGCTTGGTCTTAGCCGAGTTTGTTGATCGGCATTGGTTTGTTCCGCAGTTGCGGGTTTGTTATTGACACAGTTGTGTCTCCGCGTGTGCGGGTTTCTTAGCCGAGTTCGGCATTGGTTATTTGGGTTACCACCACGTGCTTCAATGAGACATCAACTTACATGAGCTTTGTATTGTTCATGTTTTAGGTTACTTGTGACTCGCACACTTGAGCTATATTTTGGCCGTGCTTGAAGTTCACTTGTGACTTGCACATGCACTGGTATTAGCCGTGTGGCCGAGGATCCATATATCTTTGATCGGATTGGTATTTCCCTGGTTCGTTCATTCCGCAGTTGCGGGTTTGTTGTTATTGACATGGATTATACATGCCACCCCATCCGTGTTATCGGGGATGATCCGCATTGATGGTTGACGGGGGAAATGGAAGTGACTATATGTGTGGGCTCCATTTATTATGTAAGTCGTGAGGTAGCAATAATGCGGGAAGGAATATCTTATTAAGTGGTTTCAGTTCATGAGTCCTATCATATCACACATGTTTGGTTTGTTAATTGCTCTATATATGTTATTATTGTGGTTTTGGTTTATCGTTTCACCTCATGACTTAGTTTATTAAAAATTTATGGACTGTTTTACCTCATGCACATTGCTACTTGTTGAGATTTATTCACTCCAGTTTTCCCCATTTTTTCAGGTATTCTTGGAGAGGTCGTCAAGCTTGGGAATATTTGTAAAAGGGTAGTCTGTAGATATGAATTGGTCTTGAATTTAAAAGTTACTTGTAAATATTGAGTTTATTATAATTAAAATTGTTTCTGCATAACAACTCTGATAATAAAAGGAATGAAAAATTTTAAATTATTTGGGATTTAGATGCTTTTACCTTAATTCACTAACACCTCGGGTCTGGGGAAATTGACCCGGAACAGGGGTGTTACACCTAGCATGGGAGCCTAGGTGCCTAGCCTGGGTGTCCATGTATATTTCTGATACAGTGGGTCGCCTGGTACATCGCCTAGGTGATGTACTGGGCGCCCATACAGAATTTATGTAGAATTGGTCACCTAGCCTGGGTGCCTGGGTGCCCTGGCTAGGTGATCTCATACTTCGTGATCGCAATGATTCTGTAACTAACATTTCTCATACATTGACCTGAAATATTTCTCCCAAACCACTTCAATCATGTTCTACATCAACTAGACAACTCGATTGTACATATTTAAATTTAATTGAGACAAAATTCCAAACAATTACAAATTATTCGCCATTATCGTGCTAAACAGAGTGTGTGTTTTGCTCAAGTCATGATCATTTATGAAACTCACAAATCCAATCGATAAATCAGAATTCTAAAGGTGCTACTTACCTTTGAAATTGCATTCAAACCTAATTCCTTTCTGAGCTTCCGATTTCAATCTCGAACAACAGATCTACAAGCCTCGTTACTTCGCCTCTGCAATAAAATCAGTTTAAACATCAACGCTCCTCCCAATACTAGTTCCTAACTCTCTTGACATCTTAATTCTAACCAAAATTTATGGTTTAAGATGCATCAAACCTGGTCACTTTCTAGAATCAGCAATACCTATCGCTCCGATCCTCAAGCAATAGCTGAATTTTCTCTCATTGAATCTGATCTCCAAACCCGACGAATTTCCCTTGCAATTTCCTCCTTCTCCTCTCCTTCTTCTCCTTCAAACCCTAGCCTTTCCCCCCTTTCTCCTTGATGCTCTCAACACTCGATCGAATAACCAACTAACCGAATGAACTAACTAACCCCCTCCTTATATAGTTGCCTCCAATGCCTTTGTTTAAAGTCTGATTTGATGCTTGCCACTCCAGCCAACTTCCTGCATGAGCACCATTAAAAATGACTTGATTCCATGCTTGCCAAGCTATTGAACCACCAAAAATCCAGCCAATGAAATCTTAACAATTTCTCTTACCTAAAATAATACAATACCCCATCTGGTACACCCGAAATCTCCAATTCGAACCTTTTATTCTCCTTTTTTGCAAAATTTGCCATTTAAAAATTATTTTAATTTACTAAACGAAATTTTAATTATATTAAAATTTGGGATTTTACATTCTCCCCTCCTATAAATAAATTTCGTCCTCGAAATTTACCTCATGAAGTAAAAATCAAATCTAGGTACTTCTTTATTTCCTCTTCTCTTTCCCATGTAGCTTCCTCGATTGTGTGATTTTGCCATAGTACTCTCACCAAAGGTATCACCTTAGTCCATAAGACTTGATCATGACGATCCAGAATCTGAACCGGCCTCTCTTCAAATATCTATCTACAGATTCTTGCATCATCTGGCACACAGACCCTGCCTTTAAACCTTAATAAACCATTCCTGAAATCAAAGCTGCTAGCAGTCTCATCCCCTTTCTCCACTAACTCTCTAGTGTGCCTCCAATATGAATCGGATAACCATCTCTCTAGAATAAAATGAATCAATCCAGCTCTACATGTATTTGGGCTAGAATCCGGCCATCACCATGCGAAATAAACTCACCTAGCAAAACTCTAACGGTATCCACTAAGCTGCACTGACTAGCCATAACTATAGTTAGTGTAGTTATCTTGTAGCGCCCCAGATCCGGGTCTGCCATATCACGGCACCAACCCATACCCGAGACCTACATATGGGCCCAATAGAACCGGATTAACACAATTAATCCTGGGCAATTACAAAGTAATCATCAGAGTGCATGACTAAAGAAGTATGGAATAAAAATTTCCATATAGTCAAAAGATCATTTGTACTATAATCTCCAAACCATGATATATATGTGAACAAAATACAACTAAGGCAACTAACCATTCACAATGATCTCTCCAAAATATACAGACATGTACAAAAGATATCTCCCAAGAGTATGAGTCCAAAAATAATATTTACATCCCATATACAATTCCCAAGACAAAATACATCATCATAAAAATAACCCTACTATGGGTGGTAGCAGCCCTCAAGCCTGTACTCAAGCTCACCCTCAATAACTGCCCCGGTACACGGCTCACCAAGTGGATTTGAAAACAAATCCAGTAAAACAAAACACGCGTGAGACTTAAAGTCCCAGTAAGCAGCAAACATGCATGCAGACAAACAGTTTATGCAATTTTGTAACACCATGATAATATTCACAAGTATAAGATACCCAATGTAAACCAAAACATCTCAAATAGATATAAAGTGTAATTCCAAGTCAAATATCTCAATCGGGTAATTCGTGAAATCAAATCAACTAGTCCAAGTCAAATATCTCAATCGAGTAATTGATAAAATCGAATCAACAATTCCAAGTCAAATGTCCAAATCTGATTAATGATCGCTGTTCAAGATTAAAGCGAAGCGGAGTATTTCAACACCGCCGATGAATCAAGGCCCAGTGGACTACTTCTACACTGCCGACGAAATCAAGGCCAAGTGGAGTACTTCTACACCACCGACGCATCAAAGTCAAGTGGAATACTTCTTCACTACCTGATGAATCAAGGCTAAGTGGAGTACTTCTATGCTACCCGATGAATCAAGGCTAAGCGGAGTACTTCTACACTAACTCGGTTCATGAAATCCAAAATCAATCAAAACGAATACCATAAAATCCTCAAAATACATTTTGGATGAGTGAGATAGTCTTAGGATTCCTAATAAGGTCACTCTACCAAAAATCAATGGATTCCGAGTCGAAAAGTTTTGGACCTCAAAAATATTCCAAGTCTGGATAAAAACATTGACTTTTCAGTGTAGAATTTTTCTAGACAAATCTACAAGGAATTTCAGGCTCAAATTCTGGTTGTGGTCTATTGGAGAGTAAAGAAATCTTCTTGAATTTTCTGGGCTTCTGAATCACTCGTTTGGGTATCAAACTCAAAAAGTGGCCTTTTTTGAAAATCGGGAAAACTGGAAAATTAGGCACAAACTAGAAATTTGACTTTTTATTGGTTGGTAATTGGGCCTTGGGAGTATTTTTATTGGTTCCAAATGGGAGGTAAAACCTTAATTACATGTAAAGACTTAAGTAAATGGAACAATAAATACACAGGACATTTACTTGTTTTAGGGGTTATGGAGCAATAAATACACGCGCGTTGAGGTTATGGATTAATCGCCCAGGCTAATCCTAATTCACGATTAGGATAACAGAGACTTGTTTCAGTGGTTTTGGCTCAGGATTAATCACCAATTTTTCAGATTAATCGCAAGGTCGGGTTTTCAACTAATTTTGGCTATTTTCAATACAAAACTCATGTAAGTCATTTCCAACACTTCCAACATCAAATAGGATGATCATAAAACATCCCAACATGCTTTAAAACACTTTCCCAAAACAAAGATTCATCCCAAATCGACATGAACACAAATCTAGTACATGAAACCTCATTCAAAACACAAATCTCAAACCCTAATCCGAAATATAATCAATAGAGCTGAAAATCCATGGTAAATCAATAGAAAACTAAACAAGATTATCATACAACCAAAACCCTACGAATTTTAGCAAAAAAAACCAACATACAAGATCATTTCATCAAATCAACCAAACCCTAGAGAGAGAATACGGATTTTGGTAATACATTTTGTTTGAAGGGTTTGCTACTTACTTGCTAATGGAGAAGCACAACCTCTCACCTAGGTCTCCTCTTCTTCTCCTTCTTCTTCTTGAAGCTTTCAAGCAAGCTCCCACACTTTCCCTCTTGTTATATACGACCCAGACAAGAGAAAGTGTTCTAAAAAACCCTTAGAATAGAAATTAGGGCATGCTTTTATATGCCCAAGTTTGGTCTTTCAAATCTGCCCCCAAACAAAGCTTTTATTCAACTAAACCCTAGGGTGTACCTAAGGCATACCAGGGGTACCTTAGTGTTATTCGAGTGGGGTACCTTGGTATTAAGTGGGGGTACCTTTGTGTTAAGTGAGGTGTTTGCCTTAGCCACTTCAAAAGGCATGCTTTAGGAATGCTTGGGAGGTGTACCTCAGTTAACACAAAAGGGGTACCTCAGTTATATGAGGGGTACTTTAGTTATTTGAGGAGGTACCTTAATGTTTCAAGGGATTTACCTTAGTCATTCTAAGGGGTAAACTCTAGATAAGCTTAGCGGGTGTACCTTAGTTATATTAAGGAGGGTACATAACTATAGAAGGAGTGTACCTTAGTTATATAAGGGGTTATACCTTAGGCAAAACAATAAGGGGTTACCTTACTTATATAGGGGTTACTTTAGTTAGACAAAGGGAATACTTTGGCTATATAGGGGGTGTACCCTAGGTAAAACAGTGGGGGTACCTTAACTATATGAGAGGAGTACCTCTAGGAAATACAATGGGTGTACCCTAGATAATATAGGGGATGTACTTTAGGTATGTTGGAGGTACTTTAGTTATATAAATGGGGTACCTTAGCTGTATAAGGGAATGTACCTTAGGTAAACAAGGGGGTACTTTAAGTAAAACAGTAGGGTACCTTAATTAAAATAAAGGGTTTCCTTAGGCAATACAAGTGAGGTACCTTAGGTATAATTAGGGGGTACTTTAGGTATTCGAATGGGGTACCATTGGCAAAACAGTGGGGTACCTTAGCCAATATGAGTGAGGTGCCTTAGGTAATATAAGGGGGTATTTTAAGTATACATGTAGGGTACCTTAGGCAAACACAAGATGATACCTTAGATGAACACAGGGGTACTTTAGGCAATCACAAGAGGATAACTTAGGTAAACACAGGGGTACCTTAGGGATAAATTGGGGTACTTTAAGTAACACTTGGGTGGTACCTTGGGTAATACATGGGTGTACTTTGGGCATACAATGGGGTATCTTGGGAAACACTTGGGGTGTACTTTAGGCATACAATGGGGGTACCTTAAGTATACTTAAGAGGTTATTTGGGTATTCTTTGGAGACACTTAAGGTACACTTGAGAGGTACCTTGGGTATTCTTAAGAGTTATTTTAGGTACTCTTAGGGGATAATTTGGGTACACTTGGGAGGTACCTAGGGTACTCTTAGGAGTTACTTTAAGTATTCTTGGGAGTATTTTGGGGTATACACTAGTGTTATCCGGGAGGGTACCTGGGGTAAACTTTGGGGTACCATGGGTATACTTGGAAATTACTATAGGTACACATAAGTCTAATTTTTTAGAATTTGATTTCCAATTCATTTAAGCTAATTGGAGAGTATCTTAGACCATTGGAATTGAGAAATAACATAATTAAACTTACCTTAATAACCTTCATAAAGTTCAATTGATTTCTTTAAATCCTCAAGAATAATCCACATTTACCTCATCTTCATAACACAAATACTTAATTAGTCTAATAATCACACTTTAGATAATTGATCTTAATAATTAAGATATAATCCGGGTCGGGGTTTTACATATCTGATCTTGTGAGACACCTCTACAACATAATAATGATATATATATATATAGAGTAACTAGAATGCCTCGAGTTGTATAATAATAAAAAGTAAAATTTATAATGTTACGACCCAGAACCATGTCTGCCCCTTCAAGGCACAAACCCTTCCTAGATCGTCACAAGTGGGTCATTATACTTGTTAAAATGCGGAGGATTTAAAACTTTTTCCTAGAAGTGCAAGTGATAAGGCAATTCATACTGTGCATATCAAAAGTGTGTTTATAACACAGAAATATACTAAGACATGAAAGTTGATTACAAAATGATGAGTGACTAATCACTCCTCTCAAGTGTAAGGGTTACAAGTCCAAAAGACTCTATACATGTACAACAGAAAGGAAAAGCCAGAGCCTATGGTAATATTTTTCTATATACCCAATAACTTTCTCCTTGCCTTTATCCCCAGTTCGGTCCTTCACACCAAAAGACGATGGATTTGAAAAATAAAATGTAAAAATAACTGTGAGACGAATGTCTCAGTAAGCAAAACATGCATACACGGTGAAAACACAGTTTAGGCATATATCAATCGGTGAAATCATGACATGCGGTTATTTGAAATCATAATTAAGATATCACAGTTCAGTGCCATACAAGTTGGTGTATGCTTGTGCTTTGGTGTACAAGTAATCCATTTAATAACAATCCATCATTCAATCTTATCACTTGTTATCTAGGTTGTTTAGTATATAATACATATGACCTCAACTAGCTTCACCGATTCCACAAGGTTGCTAGGCATCTGCATCGATTACCTATGACGTAGGCATCTAATACGCCGATTACCTGTGACGTATAGGTATCCATTGCTAATTACCCGTAGCCAATGGACATCGGAAACCGATGTTGCTGGTGCCAGAATGATATCACAGTAGAGTACAATAACAGTAACAACACACTTGGCCATGGCATATATATACAAACAATCCTGTTCAAGTTCATGGATCCATAACTTAAGGGTTCATTATGTTGATGTATTCATTTGTCAATTCACAACGAGTATATCATGCGTATCATGCACTCATGCATGCCAAATCTCAAGGGTAGCCCATGGCCTTACCCGAGTCAATCTTGGGCCAATCCCTCTTTTAGTTTGCATGGATTCTGGGCCATTGCCCTCCATTCAATACATTAACATCAATGGGCCGCTGCCCTTTCATCTCGTATTACAAGTAACAAGCCAATGCCCTTCATATCATGTGGTTGTGTACTCACAATGAGGTTCAATAGTAAAAGAATAGTTTTTCAGGAAATTCTACTTTTCATGACTCTTTTGGGCAACCTATGCCTCAATTCTTTTGATATTTGTGCAACTTAGTTTTGGCTCTTGTTTTCTACTTCTAAGGTTATTTGGAAGGTGCTAGAAGTGATGGAATCAAGTTATCCTACTTCTATAGGAATTTTGGACAGAAAATCTCTAGAAGACCTTTTTTGGCAAAACGTACCCAAAATCCTTGTTATTTGGAATTTTGAGATACTTCAAGTTGGAACACTCCCTAGACACCTAACTCTCACTTATTCATCAGTTGGATTTGAATAAAAACAATTGGTATTTTGATTTGGGCTAAAAATTTCAAAATTAGGAAATCTGTATAGGGTGCTCGAAGCGTCACTCGAGCCTGCTACGAGCGGCTGGAAATTAACTCTCGAGTCCTCTGTTTCAGGTAGGTCTCTCGATTAGTCACTCGAGCGATCAGCGAGCAGCTGTGCCTTAAACTATTTCCTAAAAAGGGCACTTGATACCGCGTTCGAGCAGTGGTTCAGGCGACTGTGATTCTCGACGGTTCGCGAAATCCGAACCTTTGGGATTTCTAGGTTTTCTCAAATCTAATTCATTTTTTTTGTGTTTTTGAGTTCTAAAGTGCTCCTAACATGCGGGGAAAACTATTTCCTACAAAACCCCTAAAAGAAATCACTCATATTTGTACAAATAAACGATTCCACATCTTAACCCTAACTTCCACATTTCACATACGAAAATGGCCAAAAATTTAAGAATAGGTTGGGGTGGTGTTGCTTAACTTTGGCAATCATTCAGGCAAGCTTCTTAGCTCCTATTTCAACACACGAACAGCTCTTTGTGTGCCTTTTGGATGATTCTTCCACAAATCCTCCAAGAAAACTCCAAACGAAAATGCCCTTCTTTGTGCTTCCTCCTTTTCTTGCAAGCAACTCTTCAAATGAGTTTTAATAATGAAAGGGGATGAAATGGGGAGAAGATGAAGGGAAGATGAAGAAGAAATTAGAGTGGAAGAGAAGAGGGTAGGGAATGGGTTTGGTCGTATGGGGCTTCCTCTTGGGTTTCCTCCACTTAAGCAACTTCCCGCAACTCAGGAATTACAAGTTTGCCATTCTCCCCTCCTATGTTGCACAATACCCACACTTAGCCATTTTTATCACTTAATACCAAATTCTATTCAACAGCTAGAGGTTGCTCACCTTCACAGGCTACTGACGAGCCGGGGTTTAGCCACTTTGACTGGCTTCAAGCTTGGACTTCTCCAACTTCACTTACACATCACATTCACTGATTAAGGTGTGCTAAGGGTATTGGAATTGGGGCTTCACATATAATCTCACAATTAATCCCTTCATATTTTCTATATTCTAATAAGATCCTTCTGTGAGAAAATATATCTCAGACTCTTATGATCAGAAAAGATCTCAAATTGTACCTCGTATAAGTAGTGCTGCCATATCTTAAGCGCAAACACTATAGCAACTAACTCCAAGTCATACGTGGGGTAGTTCCTCTCATGATATCTCATCCTTTATCTTCTAAATCAACTATGCTTCCACTGCGCATTCATTAATTTCCAAATTATCAAATCATCTTCTCTAATATTCATAAATTTAGCCACTTATAATTTCCTATTCTCAATATCTATTCTTACTATTAAAGTACAAAAATAACTCAGAAAAGAACATCATGACTTACTACCACCAATCCTTTCCATATATGTGCACCTATATGAAGGATAGGGAAGAAATCATGCAAATCCCTTTCTGGCTGAAATTTAGCAAATATAGCACATACACACAATTTCTTATATACATATAAGTATTATAGTACATACTCCATTTGTATAAAGTTTAATACTCAAGTATGTGTTCAACATTGGCCGATGCCTTACACTATCGAAGTATGGCTATATACAACTGGCTCATCATCCAATTAAGCACACAATACTTTGCATACTTAATCAATCATCACCAAATTCTTGCTTCATATATGAGTATTAAACAATTAGAAATAATGTCATCAACTCCAAATATTCATTTTACTATTTATCTCAAAATTAACTACTTCTCGGGATCCTCAATTACATTCTGAATTGATCTTCAATAAATTTCCTCTAATCATGCCATATTAATAATAAAACTCTACATCACAATTAACAAACCATTCCATAACAATAGATATATCAAAAAGGAACTAGAAATATACCTTTAACAATAATTACTGCCGCCAAATTTGTAGAAGAAATACTCTCAACCTAAATTTCCTATTTAAAAGGGTGCTATCTAGCAGGCACTAAACCCCCAAGGTAATTCTAGGGTTTCCTATTCCTATGTCATGTTTCCTTTCAAGACTGATATGCTTTTGATACCATCTATAATGCCCCGGATTCGAGTTACATAGTGAAAACTATAACTCATCTCCGAAGGGTTAATATTTCACACAAGATCGATATATCGGAGTGAAGGAAAACATGAATAAAACAAAAATTACATAATCAGAGTCAACTACAATCGCAAGCTCAATTATAAAATACCATATCCCAAGTCTAACTCACATGATCCAGGCATTTACCAATAGAGTATTGTCCTCTCCAAGATCTGAAAACAAAACAAAACAAAATGGAACGAGATACGAATATCCCAGTAAGTAGCACATGCATGCTCAAATACATTTTATTCAATTCTAAACATGAATCAGTTATATAACGTATATCAGTAACGGTAACACGGATAATCCGATTAATTCAACAATAATCATCAATCAATATGAGAAAAACCCGAGTAATCCAGCATGTCAACCAAATCTGCAGTATCGAATCAAAAATCGATAAGTCACAGCAGGACTCATGAAATAAGACTGCCTTTAACTAGAATAATATCAATGTCCATTATACCACCTCCCGGCTTATGTGCGAAGCCGAGTACATGATCATCGTTTTATTGCGGGAGAACCCAACCAGTACAGCGAAGGGTTGGCAAGAACTAACCAGTCACAGTATGAGTACACGATAAAATGAGGGAAAGCCGCAGCCCACCAGTATAAAGAAGGCCTCACGAGTACACGATGGAAACGCGTACGCGAATAAAGAATTACAACTAGCAAAGAACAATCCTTCTCGCTATCTAGCTCCTAAATGGATCCATATCGAGCTATGCCCACTAGACTCTAAAACAAAACCAATCACGATGTCCAGGAAGCACAACTCATCTCAATTTCAATCATATCACCCCGAGTACACAGGGCATCTCTGAGTATACAAAGGCATCAAAATACCTAGTACATGGGGCATCCTCGAGTACACGGAGGTATAGCATCTACCCAAGTACATGGGCATCACAATCCATCTCTCCAAGTACATGGAGGAAGAACCAAATCTGTGAAACCCTAGTTCCAATACCCTTAGCACACCTTAATCAGTGTGCTTATTGTGTAGGTGAAGTTGGAGAAGTCCAAGCTTGAAACCAGTCAAAGTGGCTAAGCCCTGGCACAACAGTGATGTATAAAGGTGAGCCTTCTCTCATCTGAGAAATCCCTAAGTTATTGAGCAATTATTTTAGTGATGGGAAAATGGCTAAGTGTTGGTGTTATGTGTAACAGGAGGAGACATTGGCAAATGTGTAAAATCTGTTTGTGGGAGTTGCTTAAGTGAAGAGAAAAAAAAGGGGAGAACCCAAACCCCATTCATATGAGCATACACCCGACCCCTTCTTCATTCTTCATCTTCTCTCCCATACTCATTCTTCATGTTCTTCTTCTCATTTTCTCTCCCTCATCGCCCTATACACTTCTAAACCCACTTGAGGAAACCCTTGCAAGGAGAAGAAACCATTTTCGTTTGGAGGCTTGGAAGTTTGGAGAAATCTCCAAAGAGCCAAGGGGTGCTGATTCGTGGGTTGCAAAGGAAGCAAGAGGATTTGCTTGAGTGATTGCAAGATGACTTGCTTGAGTGATTGCAAGAGGTAAGCAACACCACCCTTACCTGTATTTCTTGCTTTGGCCAAATTTGTATGCCATGTGGGAATGTTAGGGTTTGAATGTAAAAATCATCGTTAGTGCAAATAGGAGAGAAATTTCTTGAAGGTTTTGTAGGAAATAGATTTCCCCACATGCCATGTTAAACCTTAGATTTTCCTAAAATAAAGTAAATTAAATAAGCCTAAACATTGAGAAGTTAAGGTTTAATTTAGGTATTGGAGGAATAATATTATGATCTAAAGAGATATTAGTAAATAAATAAATAAACAATAATTTTGAGTAATTAGGAATTTAAATAGTGGCTTCATTTAAATAAGAAAGAGCATGAGTCAGATAAATTGGGAAAGTAACTAAAATATGAATCTTGGAGAAGATAGGTATTAATCCAAGTGCATTATATAATTAAGATTGATATGATGAATAAAGAGGAGAATTTTTGGAAAAAGATCAAAAGGTTAAATATGGAATTTCAAGGAAATGGTATTTTAGTCAATTTTCCAATTAGCCAAATTAATATATTGAGTAAGTAAATAATTATTAGACTTCAAATATTTAATTAGACTTAATTTGGGTTAGGTTTGAATTTAAATAGCAAATTATGGCTTAAAAGTATAAAAAATGGTATATTGGTGATTATGGTTGATAAGGAGCCTTAAATTTGAGGATAAGAGGAGTTTTGGGGTGTTTTAGTAATATTTTAAAATAAGAAATTAAATTAGCACGAAAATAGAAATAAATCCTTCTTTTGTATGAGATTCTTTAAAAAGGAATTAAAAGGAGGGGTAAAATAGAAAGCTTTCCAATTAAGAGTGGGAATCCTATTTAGAAGGACTCCTTAACCTATTGGAACTTCTAATTAAGAGAGCTTATAAAAGGGAAGGCCTAGGGAAGGTTTAGGGTTTGGAAAGTAAGCCAAAATAAAAGGGAAAAGGGAAGTAATTCGTGCTAGGGCTTGGAGAAAAATAAGGGAAAGAAGAGAGAAGAGAGAAGAGAGAAGGAGGAGATTCTATGAGAAAGAGAAGTTGCAGAAATGGCCGACCAGTCAACTTTGAACGACGGTGGAGATTGGATTTGGAGGAGTCTAAGGTGGTACGAACTTACCCAGAAAATTGTGGAAAATCATATTTAGAAAGAAAAAGGAGTTACAGAGATGGCCGACTAGCCAACTTCGAATGACGAGATAAAAAGATCCAACCGTTGGAATTGACTGAAATTTTAGGCTTTTGATCTACTCATGGAGGAATTCAAACTGAACGGTAAAGATCGGAATTGGAGAAGTCTAGAGGGGTGCTATCGAGATCACAAAATGGGCACAGAAGGAGTTTTCGACAAATCTGAGTTCATCAAAAAGGCAAGTAGCAAACCCTTGAAACTGGAGGAACTGCATGTTTTCTTGTGATTTTGATGTTTGATCATATTGGTTTTTAAGCTGGATTTCGTTGGAAAAGTTGGATGATTATAAAGTTTTGATTTGGTGATTTAAATCTCTTTAAGAATCAAGAAAAGTGTTGCTCATGGGTGGTTTAATTTAGAAAGAAAACTTAGATAAATTTTAATCACCAAGAATTGATTAGAATTGTCTTAGAAGTAATTTGGAATGAAATTTATATGTTTAAAAACAATTTAAAACCATAGGAAGTTGAGAAGTTTCGGAAATTCTGAAAAACCCAGAAAAATTGAGTTTTGGGCAAAGCACCTGAAAGGCCGCTCAAGCGCCCTATCTGTGTATACCTTAAATCAGAACATGAAAACAAGTCGCTTGATACACCATTCAAGTGAACCATAGGCGACCTGCCTGTGTATCTAAAATAGAACTTGAAATTATAGCCGCTAAAACAGTCGCTCGAGTGCCTCTTCGAGCAACCCATGTCAGAAATTCTAGATTTTGAGATTTGTGCCAAGATTTAATTTTTAATGATTTTTCTGTAAATACTAAAGTTGTAACACCTGTAACTAGATTCATTTGAGATGTAGGAAGTGGTGGAATTAAATTTGAATTAAAGAATAGTAATTTGGGACGATGATTGTAAATATGAAACTTTTGGAGATATTTTAAGTAGAAAGATGTCACAACCTATTTAGTTCTGATTTTGGGTAACCTAACCTATTCTTAAACTTCAATATAGACCTAAGTTACCTTCTGGAAGTACTAAATAACAGAGTTAATTAGTTTTGATACCTTAGGTTCTTTAAAGAATAACTTTGGGTATTCTCTAGTAAGTATCTAGAATAAAAACCAACTAGGGGATGAATCTTTGTAAATCATAAAATATTGACTTAGCAAATTATCAAACACTTTCACCAGGGCAAATTTAAGGGTGATCATATTATTAAATTAATGTTTAGAAAATTAATGAGTGATTTGGGCATTTTCTGAAATTTGCTTTGACTTTCAAATCGGTCTTGCCCATTCCTGAGGTGTGGTTCTTTAACACTGACTGCCGGTGGTATTTATTGAATTGCTGATTTCATGGCCCTTTTTTTTTCTTTGCTTTTGCATTGCTGGTGATGAATGCTCATGGCGTGATTTTCCAGTTTTGCCAAAGCTTTTGATGAATTATTGATGGTGGACGGCCCACTCTTGATACACTGTTGTGAAATTTTTTCCAATTCATCTTGACTTTTTGACATGGCTTGCCAATTTGAATTTCTGCCGCTCTATCTGCACTTCCTGTTTTTGATCCTTTGGCCCTCGATTTTCCCATATCCAGAAATCACGACATATTAGGGAATATTAAGCTATGTAGGAATCTTTTAGGGTTGGGAAAAAATGTTTTAGAATTAGAAAACAGAAATATCCGTCCCTTCCCAAAAACTTTGTAGATAACACAAATGAGATAAAATTCCCTCGAGACACAATTCATGATAAAATCATATAAGATTCCTAATGAATTTGAGCCGAAACTAGATCCAAAAGCAAGGTAGATTTGAACTAAAATTCATAAAACACTTCCCTGTGTAAATGGCTAGGAGTCGTTCTCGTATTCGAGAGGAGGCTGACCCTGCTGATCAGCCCTCTACTTCGCGGGCTCGGACAGAGGCGAGTTCTAGCGCCACCCTGTTGGAGCCGTTAGATGTTTCCAGAGAGAGCTCTGGAGAGGGTTCTGCTGAGGTAGGCTTTCCCAATTTTCCTTTCCCTCCTTCTATTCTCTTTATACACAAACCTTCACACTTCTCCTTTGAATTTTAGCCCGTTGTTGCTCCTGCTCGAGGTTGGGGCAGAGGCCGAGGCAGAGTTCAGGATCAGGCCCTTGAGGGTGAGGGAGGCCGTGGCAGAGGCCGAGGACGTGGCAGAGCCAGAGGTGCGGTTCAGGATCCGATCCTTGGAGGCGATGCTAGGGGATTCTGTTTGGCTTTTCCTGCGGATTTGAGGGCATCTGTGCAGGACACCAAGCTTCTTAGTGGATTGGATCATCATCCTTCGATGTGTGTCCGAGCAGATCTTCCCCTTCAGTATCCCCCTTCTCATCTGAGAGGTAGTTGGGGGAGGTTCTTTGAGCTGTATCAGACCCTATCTCCCGGACTCAGACGGGAGTTCTGCAGATGCCGTTTTGACCATTTTCTGCTCATTCCGTCATTCCGAGCTGATCTCCCTCTCATCTTTGCCATGCTGGAGTGGTACTTTCCCGACACGCAGTCTTTCCATCTGCCGGATGTTGAGCTGGGGATTCGTCCGTCAGACTTTGTCATGCTCATTGGCATCCCCTTGACGGGTAGGACCATAGAGATGGAGCGCCCTTCTGCTGCGGATATTGGCACCCTGCTAGGGTATGAGGATCTTCCTGAGGCTGCTTGGGATGGCAGGAGTGGACGGATTTCTATCAGTTGGTTGCGCGTCAGCATTGTTGATCATCCTGACCGGAGGCACGCTATTATTGGCGAGGCTGATGACGGTTTCGTCCCTCTATTTCGACGGGTCTTCCTATTGATGATGGGCAGCTGCTTTTTCCAGGAGGACATGACGTCGATCAGTCCTGTCTTCTTGGATGCCCTGAGGGACCTTCGGCAGACCAGGCGGCTAGCTTGGGGCTGGTTGATATATGGGATTATATTAGCCGGACTGAGCCGAGTCATCCGAGGTCTGGTTGCTCCAAGGGGAGATGGCATCAGCTGCCAATTTTTCTGGCAGATCTTAGAGTTAAGGAATATTTTGATTTAACTCCTTGAATTTCTTTTATCTCCTTCTAACTTGTTTTCTTTCCTTGCCAGATATTCATGTATTCATACATGACCTATTTCCGCCTTTCTCCCTTGCCCGGTGCTGCAGCGTTCCCTGTAGCCATACGGTGGTCTATTCTTGAGAGGGATGCGGATAGGAGCCAGCCTCAATCGGCCCGAGCGCACTTAGACCAATCCCGCCGTTCTGATGTAATTTTCCCTCCCCCTTCACTATTCTCTCTTCTTCACCCTATCCTTGTATCTGACACCTTTTCTTTGATTGCAGCTTATACTGGCCCGCTTCGAGGATGTAGATGACGAGGTTGCTCGTCAGGAGATGGTGCAGGACGCTTTTGAGCGGGATGTGCGGCGCCAGTCCTACCAGTGTTTCATTGGGAGACTTGGTAGGATTGTGTACCTAGGCGAGCACCTGTACTTCCAGCACACTAGCGCTCCTCATATCCCGGTTCCTCCACCACCTGTTGGCCCTACCATTCTCTTGCCTGGATTTGATATGGCCCAGTTTGATTAGTGGGAGGATGTGGAATTGCTTACTGCGGCTGGTGATTATGATGAGTGGATCCAGAGAGTATCCATTGGGTGCTTGATGGATCGACCCACTCGTGCCGGGGTGACCGAGATTGGCGGGATTTACATCCGAGTGCATGATGACACTGTGAGTTTCATGATCCTTATCATTTATCTCATTTCCCTCAATTCTGTACTTGTGACTCTAATTCTATTCTTATTGACAGGTACATGAGCTGAATGCTTTGCGGGACCGGTTCCAGAGCCAGCGGACTGCGATCGATGATATGATCACAGAGCATGATGTGGTCGTGGCCCAGAGGGATGCTTGGATTAGAGAGCTGGAGGCTCTGGTTGCCGAGCTTCAGGCTAGACAGGTATTTTGTTCTTTATAATTTTATCTCTTTCATTTCCCTGTTTCCATTGTTCTGATATGAACTGTTTTGGCTTTTTGCAGGGTCCAGTCCCAGATCAGGATGCTGCCTTTGAGCCCGATTTTCTCGTTCCTGATCCATCTCTGGCTCGGGCTGCTGATCCTGATGATGCCCCATCTGCTGACCCGGTGGTGGCTGCTCCTGTGGATCCTGTGGGACCCTCTTCTCCAGTGGCGGTTCCTGAGCCAGAGGACATCCCTGCTGTTGACCTGGTTGAGCCAGATCCCCCAGTTCTTGCTGCAGACACCCTTGGTAAGTTTTCTTTAGCTTTACCTCTTTGGTTCATCTTGATATCTTAATTTATGACTCTTTCTATTGGCCCAGCTATTTCAGTTCCCGGTCCTTCTTCTGCTGCTGCCGAGCCTTCTGGAGTTGCAAGAGTCGAGACTGCTGCGGTTGTGGGCCCAGTTGAGCCCGATGCGGCTAGCCTGCCAGTCGATCCTATTCCTGCCGAGCCAGAGGCTTCTTTTGATTTTGGTCCTGTCCCTTCCCCCAACACATCGGACTATTGTATTGAGTACCAGCTTCAGTCCTTCGTGGGTCGGAGACCATGCTACATGGTGGAGCGCCTTCTGGCATATTATAGGCGCCAACCATCTCGAGGGAGAGGCCGTAGAGGAGGACGTGGCCGAGGACGCGGGGGGTGATCCTGCACAGCAACAGTAGATTGGGATCTTTATGTATTTTTTTTTTCATTTTCACTGTACAAAAGAGGCTTATATATATGAAAAGACTTTTTTATCCATTCTCTCCTGTCTTGCTCTCTTTTCTTTTCAATTTCATGCAATTATAATTTGTACACAGGTGAAACAGGTAAAAAATTCGGATTTTTCTCCATTTTCTCTTTTTTTTGCATTTTTTCTTTGTATCCGATATATCAGGTCGGATACATTGAATTCTTTTTGTATCCGACATGTTATATCGGATACACATAGTTTCCTTTGTAACCAACATTCTTCATTGGATATGAAGGGAATCATTTGTATCCGATCTGATATGTCGGATACATTAAAACATGCTATAAATGCAACCAGCCTCGGGATTTGCGTTTTTTTTACGAGTTTTTGAGTTTAGAAAACCCCTTTTCCGCCCTTTTCTTCCTCCCATTGATTCTTAACTTGCTCCCATCATCCCCAATGGATTCTGGATCATCTTCTGCCCTACCATTGTCTGTCCACGCAGCCTCTCCTGTAAAACAACCTTTTAGAGCAAAACCTCCTAATCTCACTAGGTATAGCCCTGTAGATTCCTTCTACATTAGGTGGGTCAACTCCATCACCCTTGATGAAGAGATCAAACGGGATTCTATTCATTTAGGCCACACTTTGCTTATCCCTTCCATCCCATTCAAGTGGGAAATTATTGAAGCCATGATTGGCCATTGGGTACCGAACCTAAACCTTTTTCGTTTTGGAAACCATGAGATGACCCCCACCATTGAAGAGGTTGAGACCATCTTGGGCTTGAGGTTTGCAGAGAAGGTAGTGAACCCACCCCTTAAGCCTAGTTACAAGGAAGAGGCTTCTACTTTCCTGGGCATAGGGAAGAAGGATTTAGGGGATTCTGACACCCTTTTGACCTTGTCCAAGTCTTTTTTGACTGAGAAGCTTTTGAGGGGGGAGAACAAGGAAGCCAGATTCAATGCCCTAACCCTGATAGTGGTTAATCAACTACTTTTCCCTCGGGATGACTATAAGGTAGACTTGGCCCTTATCACAGTTGTATGCCAGGTTAGGGAGCGGGAGAAATTGGCCCGTATGATTTTGGCAGGGATGTACCAGGCTTTGATTGATTGTTATTACAGGAAGAACAAGCGCTTCCTGTCATGTGCACCTATCCTGCACGTAGCTTTTTTTTTTCTTTTTTTTTTTTTTTTCTTCTTGCTTTCCTTTTCTTTTGCTTGCTTTTCTTTACAATGCACTGAAATATCCCTCCTCCTTTACAGCTTTGGTTACTTGACCACCTGAGTCAGATTGAGGAGATCAATCGATACTTCTTCCCCAGCTTGAAGGTTCCTATTTTGATGAGCAACCTGGGGTGTCCTGACATTCCAGGAGGTAAGCAGGGTTGGTTTACTTTCTTGGCTACACTCCAAGATGACCAGATGAGGTGGCCTGGTACTTATCAGCCCAATGCAGAGACAGTGATTAGCTTTCGAGACCGCAACTTTTTGGTTCTGGCTGGCTTGAGTCATGCTGTGCTTTACCTTCCTTTGCGGGTTCTTCGTCAGTTCAGAGCAACCCAGGGGATTATAATCCCAAGTGGATATGAGGACCATCTTGGGCTACTTTCACCAGCCACCATGAAGCTGAACGCTTGGTTGATGAAGGAGTGGTCCTATGTTCGTTTCATGCGGAGCCCAGTCTTCTCAGAGTCCCATGTGATGGACTATCTCTTCTGGATCAGGGAGCAGATACAGAGTCAGGCTCCAGTACCTGAAGATCTTCCTGCAGTTTTGGCTCCTACTTATGAAGACATCCTAGAGTCTGAGAGAGCTTCTCACAAGCGATTTCAGTAGATATGGGTACGAGAGGCCCAGGAGCTTAGGATACGAGGCCTTGACATGGAGAGGCAACTTGCAGAGCAGGTATCCCACCGTCTTGCTGTGGAAAAGCAACTTGAGGAACAGAGGCAGGCTCGCTGCTTTGAAGTCTGAGCACTGCGGTAGAAGCAACAGGATGCTTTAGCCAGCCTTAGGAGCATGAGGATCAGGCAGACCATTTTAGATGAGGTTATTTCCTTCTTGAGTGATCTCGCTGCAGAGGGTGCTTCTGGAGTTATTGCAGCTCAGGCAGCTCGGATTCGGGAGCTTGAAAAGCGGCTAGGAGACAGAGACTAGCCTTATTTCCTGCACATTTTTTTTTTTCTTTTTATTTTCATACCTTCGTACGAAAGCAAACTCCAATAGGGGAAAGACAAAGGATTTAATTCAAAAATAAATTTTTTATATTATTGGCCTCAGAATGCTCAGATGCTTGTAAAAACAAATGGTTTATGAAAAGTATTTGATTTATCATCACTGGCCAAAGTATAGTTTTTCCTTTATTTTTTTTTGAAATTTGGTCCATACACTTAATCACCCATAATTAAAGGAATTAAAACCAGGTTAAATAATGAAAAGGGTAATCCAAAAAATAATGAGGGATCAAAACCGTCCATCTTAGGACCTTTAGAGTCATCCCCAAATTCCTCTTCTTCCCGAATCGAACCTATTATTCTCAATCTGCTCAGTCTCAGTACTTGTGCTGATTTCTCTTCAAGCTTAGATCACATGATCAACTCAACTTTTGATCTTTTTTTCTTTGTTTTTTTTTATTATTCTTTTTTTTCTTCTTGCCAATATTGCCCCTAGCGCCAGTTACGGTTTTCACTAGGGCCGGCTTCTGCATTCCGTCATCACCAATCTCACTCTGAAATTTGAATGAACATACTAAGATCACCGAGGGTTTAGAAATAGGACGAAACAAAGGCTAGGCTCGGTTTATGAAAGAAGAGGTATTAAAGGCTCAAAACTTTTCAAATGTGGAAATAGGTTAATCGGACTTACAGTCATGATGAATCTAACTCTTTTTTCCCAAATTGCATTCTTTGCATCTCTTTTCACACTTGGCTTTCATTTGCCATTTTTCTTTGCTTTTTCTCTCTTTTTTCTTTTTTCCTTATTTTTGCCCCAATTCGCTTTGCCCCAATATAAGACTGTAAGTCCGGTTTAGGTTTATCAAAGAAACGAACCGGCTCAACTTGGCTAGACTAGGGATTAAAATTTGACGGAATAAAGAAAAATGGCCTCGGATCATTTCCTAGTAATGTTCAAATCAAGGAAAATACCTTTTTACTGCATCAGAGTTAATTGGCTCAGGAAGATCTGTCCCGTCCATTTCTGTCAAGATGAGTGCTCCCCCTGACAGGACCTTTTTGACGACATACGGCCCCTTCCAATTCGGCTTGAACTTACCACGAGGATCTTCCAAAAATGGTAAGATTTTCTTTAGCACCAAGTTTCCTTCTTGGAAAGTTCTGGGCTTCACCTTCTTATTGTAGGCCCGGGCCATTCTCCTTTGGTACAATTGGCCATGACATAGTGCTTTCAATCGCTTCTCTTCTATCAGGTTGAGTTGATCACTTCTTAACTGTATCCATTCAGATTCTTCTAATTCAGCCTCCATGAGCACTCTGAGTGATGGGATTTCAACTTCCACTGGCAGAACTGCTTCCATCCCATAGACCAGGGAATACAGGGTTGCCCCAGTTGAAGTTCGGATTGAGGTTCTGTAGGCATGTAGAGCAAGTGGAAGCATTTCGTGCCAATCCTTGGAACTCACTATCATTTTCTGAATGATTTTCTTTATATTCTTATTTGCTGCTTCCACTGCCCCATTCATCTTTGGCCTATATGGAGTTGACTTGTGGTGGGTGATCTGAAACTGCTCACACATCTTCTTCATGTCCTTGTTCTTAATATTTGAAGCATTGTCTAATACTATGGCACTTGGCAGTCCATAGCGACAAAGAATATTGTGCTTCAAAAATTTAATAACATGGTTGCTTGTGATATTCGCATATGAGGCTGCTTCTACCCACTTAGTAAAATAATCAATTGCCACCAAGATGAATCTGTGTCCGTTCGATGCCTTAGGTAAAATCATGCCAATGACGTCTATGCCCCACATGGAAAAGGGCCATGGGGATGTCATGTTGTGCAACTCACTTGGGGGTGCATGCTTATTATCTGCATATATCTGACATTGGTGATACCTCCTGACATGTATACAGCAATCATGCTCCATGGTCGACCAGTAGTATCCTAACCGCAGGATCTTCTTTGCCAGCATGTGTCCATTCATATGGGGTCCATAGACTCCTCCATGTACAGTCTCGATTAACCTTTCTGACTCAGCCTTAGCAACACATCTGAGCAGAATGTCATTATGTGATCTCTTGTACAAATGTCCACCACTTAGCAGGAATTGACCGGCTAATCTTTGTATTGTCCTTTTCTCAGTAGAAGTGGCATTTTCCGGCAAACTCCGATTGTTCATGAAATTTTGTATGTCTTGAAACCATGGTGCTTCCTCTTCTGGTGCTCCCTCTAGAACAAGACAATAAGCTGGTTCATCTCTGACCTTGATTTCCAGTGGTTTGATGTCTACCCCTCCTGGCATGCTGACCATGGAAGCCAATGTTGCTAGAGCATCCGCGAACTGATTCTTGGCCCTTGGCATATAGTTAAAGGAAATTTGAGTAAAATTTGTGCTTATTTCTTCCAAATACTGGTGATAGGGGATCAATTTGTGGTCCTTAGTTTTCCATTCCCCAGTTTTTTGGAAGATGATAAGACTCGAATCTCCGTATACGTCAAGTTCCTCCACCTCATGATTTATGGCGGCTTGCAACCCAATTATACATGCTTCATACTCTGCAATATTATTGGTGCACTGGAATCTCAGCTTCATTGCAATCGGTATGTGTGAACCATCAGGTTTGACCAAGACTGCCCCTATTCCATTTCCATTCATGTTAGCGGCCCCATCGAAGAACATCTGCTAAGAACTTTCACTTTCCTCTTCTTCAGTAAACAGAATTCCCTCATCAGGAAAGTTGGTCTTCAACGGTAGGTATTCTGGCAAAGAATGTGCAGCCAGGTGACCAGCTATGGCTTGACCCTTGATCGCCTTCTGAGTGATGTAAGTGAGGTCAAATTCGGAAAGTAACAACTGCCACTTTGCCGTCCTACCAGTTAGTGCCGGTTTCTCAAATAAATACTTCAGAGGGTCCATCCGGGATATCAATAATGTGGAGTGACTAAGGAAGTAATACCTTAGCCTCTGAGTTACCCACACTAGAGCACAGCAAGTCTTTTCCAACGGTGAGTACTTGGCTTCATATTCTGTGAATTTTTTACTCAGGTAGTAAATTGCCCTTTCTTTTCTACCAGTCTCATCATGCTACCCCAAGACACATCCCATCGATGTTTCCAACACTGACAAGTACAGGATCAGCGGTTTTCCTGGAGTTGGTGGCACTAGCACAGATGGGTTTAGCAAATACCTCTTTATTGTATCAAATGCCTGCTGGCAATCCTCATTCCAGACCGTTGAGTTATCCTTCCTCAGAAGTTTGAAAATTGGTTCACAGATAGCAGTGAGTTGTGCTATGAACCGGCTTATATATTGAATTCTTCAAAGAAAGCCCCTAACCTCCTTCTCTGTTCTGGGTGATGGCATTTCAATTATGGCCTTGGCTTTAGCCGGGTCAATTTCAATTCCTCTCCTGCTTACAATGAATCCTAGCAACTTTCCTGATGTAGCCCCAAAGACGCATTTAGCCGGGTTGAGCCGTAGACTGTACTTCCTGAGTCGATCAAATACCTTCTTCAGATTGATCAAGTGGTCCTCTTCTTTGCATGATTTGGCAATCATGTTGTCCACATAGACTTCCATTTCCTTATGGATCATGTCATAGAATAGTACTGTCATGGCCTGCTGGTATGTTGCCCCAGTGTTCTTAAGCCCAAACGACATGACTGTATAGTGGAAGGTGCCCCAGGGTGTAATGAACGTTGTTTTCTCTTGATCTTCTTTAGCCATCTTGATCTGATTGTATCCCGAGAAACCATCCATGAACGAAAATAAGCTATGTACCGCAGTATTATCAACCAGAATGTCGATATGCGGAAGTGGAAAATCATCTTTTTGGCTTGCCTTATTCAGATCTCTGTAGTCCACGCTCATTCTGAATTTCCCGTCTTTCTTTGGTACCGGCACTATGTTTGCAAGCCACTCAGGGTACGTAGAGACTGCCAAAAATCCAGCTTGGAATTGCTTGACCACTTCGTCCTTGACCTTCAAGGTCCATTCAGGTTTCAATCTTCTCAGCTTCTGCTTAATTGGATTAACCCCTGGCAAAATTGGCAACTTGTGCACCACCATGTCAGTGTCCAGCCTTGGCATGTCCCGATATGACCAAGCAAACACATCCTTATAGTCTTCCAAGAACTGCGTCATTTCAACACGCTGCACATTAGATAACCATGCCCCAATTTTCACTATTTTTGGGTCATCTTTGGTCCCAAGATTTATTGCAATGGTCTCCTCAATATTAGGTTGGATCCCCTTTTTATGACGTTCCAATTGATATTCAATTTCTTTTGGAACATCTTCTTCTTCGACCTCGGTCTCTTCTTCGATCCCCATGAGATCAAAGTCAAGCTCAAAGTCGAAGTCATATTCAACTTGGTCCAATTCGGCTTGATTATATGGTTCATAAGTGGTTTGGACCTTTTTGAAAAAATTAAGTTTTCTAGAAAAAATAGAAAAATCTTTTTGGTTTTTTTGTGAGCCTTTTAAACATAATTCCCCTGAAGATGAAGGCTCATTAGAACTTCCAGGGAAATGGCATTCCACTATTGGAGTTTTTTTTTTGGAAGCCGCGTTAGTTTGCCAAACAAACGCTGCTTCAAAGGTAAGGAGAGTTTCCTCCCAATTGTTTAATACAAAATTTTTGGGAGCAGGGGAAATTGTGCAAGCCTGCTCCTCAAACCCAGAATCCGATGCCATCATCACTGGGTGGGTACTGCCCTTTTCTGCTACGGGGCCCAGTCCAGATATAACCTCATCTGGAATCTTCACTGCTGCCCAGTCAATGAATGGCAGCTCCTTGTCACCAACTGTCTTTTCGCCTTCAGTCATGGCGAAGAATGCACCGACATCTTCAGAGAAATCCACCTGCTGCTTGGGCTGTGGCCCAGGCCCGCCAAATGTTCCAAGCATAAGAGATGGGTTATAGGGCTGTAGGGTCGGAATAGAAGGCTTTTGGTATGGGTTGATGTTATGGTAGGGAGGCTTGGATTGGTCCATAGGAGGAGATAGTTGGATTATACATGAGGGTTTTGGAAAATTCTCCCTTAGATGAGGGATTTTTCCTCTGCTTCTGTTCTCTCCTCCTTCATGCTTCATTCTTCTCCATCCTCTGGGTTTAAATCCCAAACCTACTTTAGGGATCAACTTTTTGGCCCTGATTGGCTCCATCATCCCCTGAAAATTTATTCCCAGGCCTTTTCCCGGGTGAAAGTGGTATTTCTCCATCACTTTCTTCACCATTTTCTCTGCAGTAGTCCCTTTTCTTTCTCCTTTCTTATACCCCCCTAGGTATGAAATTGACCGTTTCAAATTGAAATGAGTGAAACGCAATCTTGTCAATAGTCAAATCTACATTTATCAAGGGTACATCAGGTGACACAATGGGAGGCACCAAGTTCTCAGCTAGGACTGTTATCACCCTTTGCCCTCTTATGTATTTCACCCTTTGGTGGAGCGTGGATGGTATTGCCCTAGCCAAGTGTATCCACGGCCTTCCTTGGAGCAGGCTGCGAGTATATCCATCACCTCAAATGTGATGTTGAAGATATTCGGTCCGATTGTAACCAGCAGTTTAATCTCCCCTAGGGAGTGTATCTTAGAGCTGTCAAAAGCTCTCACTATCCTCTCATTCTGCTTGATCTTCGACTGATCCAGACCAAGCTTGACAAAAGTGATTAACGGGCAAACGTTTAACGTCAACCCGCTGTCAATTAATACCCGTGCGATCATACTGCCCTTACAAAGCACTGTGATGTGCAAAGGGTCAACATGATAACACCCACCTGGGCTTATCTCACCTTCTGAGAAACTTATCACATTATGTGACAAGATTTGACCAACCATTTTGCCTAGTTGGTCTGGATCGATGGTCTGGGATACATGTGCACTCTGTAGCACCCTTAACAATGCGTTCCTGTGCTTTTCTGAACTTAACAAAAGGCCCAGTATTGAAATCTGGGCTGGGACCTTGTTTAGCTGATCCACAAGATTGAATTCACTTTTTTTTATAATTTTTATGAGATCAGATGCCTCATTTTCTACACCCTGGGGGGTGTTTTCTCCTACTTTTGTTTTTCCTTTCAACTTTTTTTTCTTTTGTTTCTTTTCTCTCTCTTTCCAACTCTGTCTCTTTTTCTTTCTCTACTCCTTCCACACATTTTCCCGACCTCGTCATGAGGTTCACCTCCTCCTGGTTCTGGTTCCTGACCACTGGAACCGTAGCCGTGACGCCCTCGCTATAATTCCTTGGTACAGCTGCCTCAGAATAGGCTAGTTTGGGGACATTAACCACTAACGGCTGGAGTTTGGACCGGGATGTATGGGCCGGTCTAGGGATATTGTAGGAAGCAGGAATGTTTACAACCATGGGTTGGAGTTTGAACCCAGATGTGGCTGATGGAACTGAAGAGGTGATGGATGCAGTAGTGGGGTCGAGGTTGACGATCAATGGAGCCTTTGATGGCTTGGCTGGAGTATAGGCGGGTGGACCGCAATTGAAGACCAAAGGAGGCCCTTGTAATGTTTATTTGGGCCATAAGAGGAGACCTGGTTCAGAGAGGAGCTAATGTCCTTAGCAGTATGATCATTTTTCTGGGAGACCATATTGATCTCCTCTTCTTCTTTCTCTTGAAAAAAATGGACCTTGACCGAGGTCCCTGTGGAAGCTATAAGCTAAGATGGGTCAAAGGCCCTTCTCATGGTGGATATAGCAGTGATGGAGTTGGACGGGCCTGCCCCATTATGGTAAGGCAGAGGGTTTTGCCCGATATCATTTCCAGACGAGGCGGGAACAGCATTATTAAAAACCAGGGCCTTTTGGTCCAACAGGTCCTGGACCGCATGCTTCAGCATCCAGCAAGTGTCAGTAGAGTGCCCTGGTGCACCCATGTGATAGTCACAAGTGACGGCTGGATCAAAATTCCTCCCCTTCGAGGCATTTGGGTTGGGCTCCTTCAGGGTCACATACTCCCCTTTCAGCAGGGTTGGTAACAATTGGGAAAGAGACACAGGAAGGGGAGTAAAGACTCGGCTCCTTCTTGCTGCCATCCAGGCTTCCCTCTCCTCCTTAGTAAAAGCCCTCCTCTTATTTGCTGGCATGGAGGGGGAGAAATTGACGTTGTGCGGGGTCTGATACGAGTGCTGGGCCTGCTGGGGTGCAGATATGTTGACATGGAGCGGTTTCTTTGCGGGAGGAGCTTGGACTAGATTCACTTCCCCTTCTTTCCTAGCTCCGTTCTTCTTGAACCCAGCTCCCTTCTTCTGTGCCAGGGAAGCGGTGGAATCAGATTGCCCAGTCAAAGTAGAGTAGTATGTAAGCCTTCCTGACCTGACCCCTTCCTCGATCCGGTCTGCCACCTGTACCAGGGCTACAAAATTGGTGGTGATCTGCCCCACAGATGGTTGTAGAAGGGCTGCCCCAGTGTGCCCACAAACGTTGAAATCATCTCGGGTTCCAGCATGGGCTGCCTAACCTGGGAGGTGGCTTCTCTCCACCTCTTAGCATACTGCCTTATAGACTCATCTTTTCCTTTGCTCATTCTCATCATGTCGTACCGGTCTGGCACGATCTCTGAGTTAAATTTGTACTGGTCTAAGAAGGCGTTGGCTAGGTCCTTCCACCTTCTAATCTTGCCATGGTCCACGGTGGCAAACCACCTCAGGGCTGACCCTGTCAAGCTCCTCTAAAAGAGTTGGATCAGTATGCCGTCATCCCAGCCAAACTAGCACAAAGCTCCGCAGTATAGTTTCAAGTGGCTCATAGGGCAGCCTGTGCCATAATATTTGTCGAAGTCCGGGCACTTGAACTTGTCCGGTAGGCATACATCTGGGTACATGCACAGGTCGTCGAATGTGGTGCCTCCGTAGCTGTTTCCCCCTTCACCTCCTTAAGTTCCTCCTGGATCATCTTTATTTTGTATAGCATTTTTCTTTCCATTTCCTCTCTAGCTTTTTCTGTTTCCACTTCTTTCTCGTACTCCACAATATTTTCCCTGATCAGAATAGGCTCAGGGACAGGTTCAGATATGGGCTCAGGCATGGGTTGAGCCGGAGGCGGAATGTAGGCTTGAGGGGGTGGTACTTGATGGGAAGTAGAGGCTTGTTTTTGGGCCTGGGCCTGTTGGGCGTGAGCCGCCAGTAAGTCCCCCAGCATTTTGGCCAGACCGACCACTTGCTCTTGCAACTGAGCAAAGTCCTGAGCGGGTACGGTGGCTTGAGCTTGATTCTCTTCAGTATTCATTGCTCGGGCTTTGGATCTGGTCACGGGAGCAATGATGGCAAGTAAATGTACCTGGGGAAGGAAAAACAAAGAAACATGTCAGCTTCCGTTTAACTTGAGTCACACCCCTATAAATGTAGACAAGTAGGTTAGGTGAACACAAGTCCGGATTCATTTGTCTTTATTATTTTTTTTATTTTTCTTGGAATATTCTAGGGCTTCCAAGCATCTCACAAATTTTGGATTTGATTGGTTCTCGTGACCAAACAAAGGTTTTTGGAATATTCTGGGGCTTCAAAATGTCCCACAAAATTTTGCTTTTGAATGGTTCTCGTGACCAAACAAAGGTTTTTTTTTTTGGAATATTCTGAGGCTTCCAAATGTCCCACAATTTTTTGATTTTTGAATGATTCTCGTGACCAAACAAATGTTTTTTTTGTAATATTCTGGGGCTTCCAAATGTCCCATAAAATTTTGATTTTGAATGGTTCTTGTGACCAAACAAAGGTTTTTTTGAATATTCTGGGGCTTCCAAATGTCCCACAAATTTTTGATTTTTGAATGGTTCTTGTGGCCAAACAAAGGTTTTTTGGAATATTCTAGGGCTTCCAAATGTCCCACAAATTTTTTATTTTTGAATGGTTCTTGTGACCAAACAAAGGTTTTTTGGAATATTCTGAGGCTTCCAAATGTCCCACAAATTTTTGATTTTTGAATGGTTCTTGTGACCAAACAAAGGTTTTTTGGAATATTCTAGGGCTTCCAAATGTCCCACAAATTTTTGATTTTGAATGGTTCTTGTGACTAAACAAAGGTTTTTTAGAATATTCTGAGGCTTCCAAATGTCCCACAAATTTTTGATTTTTGACCAAACAAAGGTTTTTTGGAATATTCTGGGGCTTCCAAATGTCCCACAAATTTTTGATTTTTGAATGGTTCTTGTGACCAAACAAAGGTTTTTGGAATATTCTGGGGCTTTCAAATGTCCCACAAATGTTTTGATTTGATTGATAAAATAACCAATCAAAGGTTTCTTGGAATATTCTAGGGCTTCCAAATGTCCCACAAATTTTTGATTTTGAATGGTTCTTGTGACTAAACAAAGGTTTTTTAGAATATTCTGAGGCTTCCAAATGTCCCACAAATTTTTGATTTTTGACCAAACAAAGGTTTTTTGGAATATTCTGGGGCTTCCAAATGTCCCACAAATTTTTGATTTTTGAATGGTTCTTGTGACCAAACAAAGGTTTTTGGAATATTCTGGGGCTTTCAAATGTCCCACAAATGTTTTGATTTGATTGATAAAATAACCAATCAAAGGTTTCTTGGAATATTCTATGGCTTCCAAGTGTCCCACAAATGTTTTGATTTGATTGATAAAATAACCAACCAAAGGTTTCTTGGAATATTCTAGGGCTTCCAAGTGTCCCACAAATGTTTTGATTTGAATGGAAAAATATCCAACCAATGGTTTTTTTTCTCAGTTTTCAAGTTCAAAAGCTTGATAAAAACATGTTTGAATTGAATTGGTATCAAAAAAATATGACACTTTGGTTCCCTCTTTGATTTTCAAAATTAGGTTAAATCCTAAAAGGATATTTTTTTTTGTTTTTGCTTGTTTTTTTTTTATATATTTTTTTTGGAAACATTTTTACATTCTCTTTGGGGTGCCTGAGGATTATCCACAGTGTTTTAAGCATTTTATTCTAAAAATTTGGGCTGAAAAACCAATTTATACATTTTTTAAATGTATCCGACATGACATGTCGGCTAAGGTTATGGCTTATTGTATCCGATAAAAATGATCGGATACACGCATAAGCCTTTGTAACCGACGAAGTATATCGGATATGAATAAAACTTTGTTTAACCGACCTGAGTTGTCGGTTAATGCCGAAATAGCCCTTTTTGACTCATTTTTTCACCAGATTATGTTATTTTCATTCCCACTTGATGTTCATCTTGACTTGGCCTTTAAATCTTGCCCCAAATTGGGCTTTGACATCATTCTTGCTAAAATTCACAAATTCATGAGGGTACTTGTACCCTCCAAAGTTACACACCAATTGTTGGACTTTGTACACTTGGTTGCCTCTTGTTTGGACTTTGGGTAGGATGACCTTTAAATTGAGTTGGAAACTCATCCTATGGGTTACACCAACCTTAGGCTATAGACATTTTTGGGAAAAATTCCCTCCCAACCATATGGACACCATGGTTTTTAATTTACATGAAGATAAAAGAATACATGGCTTTACCTTGCCACCTTGTGTTACCTTCAATATGGTATTCATATTATACCTTGGCCTGTGAACATGCAAACGGCCTTCCCACATTTACACCCAATTCCCCAAACGCAATTGTGTACTTTTAGCTGAAAACGTGTTTCTCCACCTTCAAGCGTATGGTTTTTGGGTTTTGGCTTAATTGGCAACTTAGAACTCAAGTCTAGTGATGCCCGGAATCGAATCACAGATCCCATTGTCATCACATCATTGACCCAAATTCTAAGGTAAATGTTTTCACTTTCGCTTTCCGAAGTAATCGACCTCGGTGCGCCTAGCTACCCACATTCAGGTTCAACTTCCTATAGGTAATGGGTAGGCTGTGCAAATAGTTTAAAGTGCTCAAGTGCATTTAAAATTGAGGTACATTCACAACGTCCCAGCCCCTTGCCACTCTTTTTCGTAGCCATGCATAGAATTTCAAGCCAAGGCATATGACATTATATTGAAAGCAAAAACACAAGCAAGCAAGGTAGTAAAAGCCACTCAATATGCACACGATTATCACATACCCAAAAAGTAGCATATAAGCATGTTATCATTTTGTACAAACAACAAATAAACCATGCCAAGCATGCTTGAAACCCAAAAGCATTCCTTAAATTTCAGATTTCATGCTTTTTTTTCATGCTCAAAGTGTGTCATTTACACCCCAAATTAAAGGCCTAAAAATACAGCACCTAAGCATTTTGTACAAGGAGCATTTGAATAGAAAAAACATGCTTGAAAACTCCTCCAAACATCTACTGAATTCTGGGTCTTAAAGCTCTCCTTTTCATGCTCAAAGTGCATTGCTGATACCCCAAATTGATGCCTAAAAATTCAGCAACTAACAATATGGTCCAAGAAGTGTTTTGTTGGGGGAAACATGCTTGAAACCCCCCAAAATGGTTACTGAATTTTCCAGATTTTTTGTTTATTGCTTTCATGCTCAAATCATTGTCATCCCATACCCCAAATCAAAGGCATGCCACAAAAGAAACATTTAGCCCCTAGGGAGCATTGTTCACGAGATTCATGCTTGAATATCCCAAAAGTTACACCAAATTTCCAGATTTCAGGTTTTTAAATTTTTTCATGTTCACCTCATGGCATTGAAACCCAAAATAACATATGCTCTCACAAAATATAGCAAGGTCCTATTACAAGATGGGCTTTCCCTTAAACACATTTATAGACACAATCAAGCAAAATACCCATGCTTTTGTCCATGTAAGTTTTCTAATCAAACAAATCAGATTGGGGATTCAATATACACAAGGAAAGTAGGCAAAATAGTAAGCATTCAACAATAAAGAAAAAGGTATGAACAAATACACAAAATGGCTTAAATCCACAAGTCCCCAGCAGAGTCGCCAGTTGTGAGACATGGAAAAAATCATCGGAATGATTTCCCCTCCGTCAACACACGAGCTCAAGGTAAAATGGGAGAGTCGCCACCATTCAGATTTTTTGAGGTTTGAATGGACACCAAAAGATTCAAAAATAAGCAAATAGGCAAATACTAGAGTAAAAATAACTCTACTTGAAAATCAAATCCAGAGATGGGTAAGGGGATTAGATTATGAACGGGGGAAGGTGTTAGGCATCCCCATCCACCCACACAAGGTGGTTGCCAAGTGTTGTTCATGCTAAAAAAAAATAAGAAAGCTTGCTAAAATCATTAAAAACCTTGAAAAAGGATTAAACAAATATGTGATATTTTCACATGAGAAATCTAAATGAATTCCAGATCCTCTTTTATGTCAATATCACTTCTGGAATATCACCAATAGATGGAAATCAAAGCAAAAATTGCACAAAACCCAAGTTGAGTCAAATCCGGAAAATTCGGTAAAAGATAATGCCATTTGTCTTGAAATCCTTCAAATCCAATTTAAATTGAATCAAACCAAATCCATTTGAAAGATTATGATAAATAGAAGACTCATACAAATTTTCAATCAATTCCGGTTACAATCCTAGGAGTTATTCTCTTTTGAAATCTGCTACTGGAGATAGTTAAAAGTGATAAGTGGGCAATTTTGGAAAATCATTTAGAAACATTGGCTCCATATAAATCCATGAAATTTGGTGTGAATGAAGTATGTATGGCCGTCTTTCAAATGAAACTAACCTCATACAAAAATTCATTCGGATGTGCCTTGGGTGGTCTCCCGAACAGGCCTGGATGATCACAGCTTTACCCAGAAAAGTGCTGTTGAGTAGTTCTGAGTAAATCTGTTACTCACGACACAAATGGAGTCAAAAAATTATGAAACCAACTGGATTTGAAACTAGACTTCCAAAGGAAAACTCAAAAACAAGAATCACTCGAATAGGACTTAAAACGAACACATGGCGCTCAGTCGAAGTGACAGGTTCTGTAATCAGACCTGAAATGACCTATCAACTTCAACAGAGAGGTGTCAAAAATCCGCTTGATAGAAATTCATGAAATTTTACAGGCATAAACTATACAGCCCCACCTTTCCCATGGTTCTAGAATCACTCCAATATTCATCCGGACGATGAAGTTATAAGTGTCTGAAGTTGGGATACAGTTGCTGTCAAGTTAAGCCTTTTTTTAAAGAAAATCAATTCAAAACAGTGCTTGAGTATGTGGACTACGTGCAACATAGATCAAAACCATTTTAAAAAGATGTTGAAGAACCTCTAGGAAGAAATGGGGCACAGGTTTGGCTCACCATCCTCTCCGATTAGAAAGGATATGCCTAAAACCCCAAAAAGTGAGCAAAAATGCCCAAAACCGAGAGGTTGGACCTAGAGGTCTTCAATACTCAACAAAATTTGCTTGAAATCATGTTGAAAAGCAATAAGAAATATCCCATAATTGTTTGGGGCTATTTATTTTAGATCCACCACAATGACGGCAATAGATCCAAAATACAAGCCAAATCCGACAAAACAAGTGCTATGTGTGTATGTGTAAAAATCCATTCTTTAACAATATAATAACATATAGCATGCATTTAAATCAATCAAATGAGGTTCTAAAACAACCTAGGGTTCCGTTCCATTATCGTTTCCCTTAGTTCTCTCTCCCCATTAAACACTGTTCTTCAAGATAATCTTGGGGTACTTTGAATATGAAACGGTTTTCATAGAATCAAAAGGCTTATTCCAATCAAGGTTCTAGCACTAGGATTAATCCCCAGTCTCGTTTCCCCTAGATCCCGCCTTCACATTTTACGGATAGGGGGAGTCTCGAGGTACTTTGAGTAGGGGAAGGGTTTTCACATACATAGAAGAGGCCTTATTCTACAGAAAGGTAGAAGAAGAGATCTAGATCTAGAATGTAAAAACAGAAAAATAAAGAGAGGTTTGAGGCTTACCTGGGCTTCTGGAAGCAAGATTGTAGCGGTTCCCCTCTTCACTCGGAGCTCTTTGATCTCCAACTTCTTGGCAAAAGTTCTTGGCAAGAGTTCATGGCCATTTGCTTAAGGAGGAGCCTTCTATTTATAGGCAATGGCTAGGGTTAGGGTTGGTGGGATGGTAGACACAAACTAATGTCTAGAGCCCACCAACCTTAACCCTAAGGCTATTTCCAAGATTTCCACTCATTTAATGAAGGATATGATGGTAAAAAGTGAAAACTCTCTGAAAACCCTAATTTGGAGCAAAAATCATGTATCCGACATATCAGGTCGGATACACAAGCATCTATATGTATCCGACATATGATGTCGGATACATTAAGGTTTGCTTGTATCCGACAACTTATGTCGGATACAAAGGGATATGCTTGTATCCGACCTGAGTTGTCGGATACAAGGAAAAATGCTTATTTTCTCAAATTTTGTGCTGGTTTCAAAGGAGATAATGATTTTTGCCAATTATTCATCATTTTTACTGTGCAATTTGGGGTGTCTACACACCCTTCCCCTTGTTTTAAATTTTCGGCCAAAAATCACATGTTAGATGAATGTTAGGGTTGAGATGTGAAAACGAGTTCTAGGGCCAATAGGAGAGTGTTCTTTGAGGGGTTTTGTAGGTAGTAGGTTTTTACACATGCTAGGAGAGATTTCGAGCCCAAAAACACTTAGAACAAGTGAGATTTGAGAAAATCCCCAAAAATCGGATTTCGCGAGCTGTTGAGAAAACCCAACCGCTTAAGCAGTCACTCGAGTGGGCATTGTGCGGTAGTTTTAGTTTACTTCAGGTAGTGTTTTAAGGCATGGCCGTTCGAGCATCGCTCGAGCGACTGTTCTAGCGCCTTGTTTGAACAGAGAACCCGAAAGCAAAATTGCGGCCGCTCGAAGCATGCTTGAGCGACCTATCGAGCGCCCCTACCAGATTTTCCTAAATTTACACTTTTAGGCCAGATTGAACTACCCTTTGTTTTTATTCAACTCCAACCTATGTATAAGTGAGAGTTAGGTGTTCCAACTAGAAGTAGCTCAGAATTCCAAATAACCAAGATTTTGGGTACGTTTTGCCCAAGAAGGTCTTAGATAGAGTTTTTGTCCCAGATTACTATAGAAATAGGCTAACATGAATTTACCACCTCAAACACTTTCCAAATAACCCTTAGAAGTGGAAGTCAAAAGCCAAAACCAAGTTGTATAAGTATTAAAAGAGTTGAGGCATAGGTTGCCCCAAAATGAGTCAAGAAGAGTAGAAAACTCTGGAAACTGAACTTCTACCCTTGAATACCAAGTTGAGTACACCACACCTGGAATTGTGGGCTTCGGCCTAGTATTTGACCCATGAGATAAAGGGCGTTGGCCCGTATTACAATTGCCCCACCTCAAGGGCTTTTGCCCGTTACTTGTACCATGAGATAAAAGGGCAATGGCCCGTTTTATTGACATCGAATGAGAGGGCAGTGTCCCGTTGTATCAAGTATTATTGAACAGAGGGCTTCGGCCCTACACGCATGACATAAATTGTATAGGAGGCAGTGGCCTAGAAGTTCATGAGAATTATTTAGGGCATTGGCCCATGTGTTTGGCATTCTATTTGGGCAGTTCACCTCAATTGGGGGTAGTGAACTAGCCCCATCATGAAAGTGAATATTTGGCAAATGGTGTATGCAGTTCACCTCAATTGGGGGTAATGAACCTCACCTCAATTTGAGGGTAGTGAACTGGCTTCACCATGACAGAAAATATTGATTGGTAATGTGTGCTGTTCACCTCAATTGGGGGTAGTGAACCATTGTTCACCTCAATTTGGGGGTAGTGAACAAGGTCTTCCACAGAAGTAAGTCTTGATGGGTAGATGGATCGGTTCATCTCGGTTAGGGGTACCCTTGTTCACCTTGGCCTGGAGATAGAGAACTCGTATCCTCCACGCAAGCTTGGGATCTATTGCAATTATTATAATATTTATTGATTGCAATTGTTATAAATTGATGAATTGTACACTGAAGCACATGCATGCACTATTGTACTACACATAAGATGCCGTGGATTTTATAATATTCAAACTACCCGCATGTCATGGTTTATCGAAAGATATATGCATAAACTGTGTTTTCACCGAATCATGCATGTGTTGCTTACTGAAACATCCGTTTTACAGTTGCTTTCTATCTTATTTTTCAGATCCATCGACGTCCGGTGTGAAGGACCGGGCTAGGGATAAAGGAAAGGAAAAGGCCATCGAGTATAGAGAGGAGGATTTCTATAGGCCTTAGGTTTTTCTTTTGTTGTTCATGTATAGTTTTGAATTGTAAACCCTTCTAGCTAAGAGGTGTGATTAGTCACCCAATATTTTGTAACTAAACTCTCATTTCATTTCAAATACATCTATATGATCACACTTTTGTTATGCACATGCATAAACTGTTTGCACCTGCACCTGCAAAGAAAAAAAAAGTTTTTAAATTCTTCGTATTTTGTTGAGTATAAAGGCCCACTTGCCACGTTCTGGGACGGGTCGTGCCTTGGAGGGGTAGACTTGGTTCTGGGTCGTGACAATTTTTGGTATCAGAGCATAAATAAGGTCCACAACCTAGAATAGAAGCCTTATGTTGGTTTGGGGAGCGAGTGCACGCTAGCTAGAACCCTTAGGTTATCTCTTTGGATCCGTCTCTTATCTTTGATTGAATAAATAATACTATTACTGTATGTGATTGTGTGTGATGAGCCAAATGTATCTGGTTGTGCTGAGGTATTACAAAGCATCGGCCAATGCTGAGTATATACCAAAGTAGCTAACCTTATATGGATGGGATAACTTATTAGCTAAACTTGTATGAAATGAACTTGTATATACCTATATATTATTATGAAGAGATTAGTAAAGGGATTTCCGTGACGACCCCAACCTTCATATAGTTGCATGTGATAGTTGTAGTGATATTGATGACAAGCAATATTTCCGATGCAGAGATGATTCTAATATTGAGTTATTATATGAGTTTGATTCATTGATGAGATTGTATTGTGATTTCTCTTTCCTTTTATTGATCATGAAATGAGTTACTTTCATATATGAGAACTGTTTATAATGCATGTGTTGTTTATTGGGATATTCGTATTCATATATATCTCATTTCGCGTTTTGTTTTGTTTTGTTTTCAGTTGAGCATTGTGAGGACGCAGTTCGGGTTGATGCACATGGAGAGATACCAGAGTTAATAGCTGAGGACTATTACTATCCAGACTAGATCATTTTGTTATTTGAGGTTATTATAGGTGTTTATTTGGATGAATATTCTTTTGGACATTATTGATGTGAGAGAGTGAGAGAGTTAGTTTATTACCTTATACTAGACATGTAATTATTTTATTTTGATGGTTTGATATTATGGATTGCCACACTTATGATTTGATTAACTAAAATTTTATTTCAGCATTGTGATATTCGAATGAATTAATATGATAATATTGTCTAGTAATTAGTTGCTTTGGGCCCATAGTAGCACTTCCGCAACGGGTTTGGTACATGATGGCATAGACCTGGATTCAAGGCGCTACATATATGTATTCCATTAAGTTGGAACTAGGGGGCTGCACGCGCTACGTGCGTAGAATACGTGGGATCCACTTAGATAAATAACCTGAGGTAGTTACAACATGTTTAAATTTGAACGTGGGAAAAACACTACTGATATAGTGGGAGATTGTTTTGTTTGGGGAGAACAATGTTTGGAGAAAAAAAAAGAAGAGGGGGGGAGGGGTGTGTGTTGGGGTTGCAGAATCTAGGAGGAATATTCCCCCCTCTTCTCTTTGCGAATAGTATAGATTAGAGGCCAATTTTTTGAAAATGGACGTGATTTCAAATTCTCTTTAATTTTTAAAAGACAATAAGCATGGTGATGGTATCACATCAAACCCGCATGTGTAAAGCAATTACTATTTACTTTCTTGTTCTTCATTGCATAATCAATAGATCTAAACGCTTCATATTAGAGTTCTTCAAAATGAAAAATGATTCCACTACAAAAAAAAGTCTTTTTATTACGGCACTTCAAAAGTGCCCTTATAATATAGAAAATGCCGTTATAACATATAACGGCGTTTTAATAAAGTGCCGTTTCAAGTGGTGTTGCATTATGTTATAGCGACAACTTATAACGACACTTCAGAATATGCCGCTATAAAGTGACTTTATACGGCATTTAAAAATGCCGTAAAAATATAAGCTATTACGGCATTTTTTTTTAAAGTGTCGTAATAAAGTTAATCAACACTTGAAGGCTTTAGTGACAACCACCAAATGCCACTAAAAGTATATTAATTTTAAAAAATTTTAATTTACCCCCCCCCCCCCCCCCCCCCCCCCCCCCCCCCCCCCCCCCCCCCCCAACCCAAAAAAAAAAAATTTAACTTCGTGATTTAAAACAATATTACATACAATATTATAATGTCCATTATAGGCCTAGTAGTTTATCAATTCTAAGGTTTATCAACTCCAAGCAACAAATAAAGAAAATTATTCAATAAGCATATTGTGTTAACAAAATGAAAATAAATGCGTAAGGTGCTTTAAATATTTAACCAGATCCCACCACCACCGGCTGGCCCATTTGTGTAGAGAGCTGTAATCTCATTAACAAAATGAACTGCATGCTCCTTCAGCTCAAAAAGTCCATCCATGCGTAGCCTTATGTCTTCACTATCTCTTTCCTGTGAACTGTATTCATCAGTGCTTGCAGCCTTCAGGCTGTCAAATCCAATAATATAGGAAATTATACGGTTGTTAACTCCAGGAATCATTTGTTCCACCCATGACCTAACCTGACAAAATATTAGCCATATATTAGTGTATGGGGTTTGCATGTGACAATAGGAGAGGGAAAAAAGTGCTTCCTTGTAATTTCTTTGATGGCAATGTTAATATACAAAATCTCAGGGGAGGACAGAAAATAATGACATTAATGTATAAAACTTAAGAAGGCAGAATACCAAATTAGAGGTTTTCTACCAGAAAATCAGCTGCTTTGGCATGCTTTACGCTTCCATATCCTCCATATGATCTCTCTCCCCAACCTTTCCATCCACAATCCTGGAAATGAGAAGAGTTCAAAGACGAGCATCAAATTTTTGAAGGCAAAAGAAATTTTGGTATAAGGAAACACAAAATTGACCTTGTTTATTTATATCACAATCTTCTAAGTTCTAACCACAATTACAAATATGCAATAGAATTGATGAACCTGTGACTGTTAGGTATACCAAATGAGAAACAATGAAGCTTTAGTGATTTGTCACGAATTTCTACATATCACAAACTTTAAGACGCTCTAATCATAATTTAGATTTGGGCCAAAATGATACAACTAAAAAAAAAAATTCCTAGCTACTGATCTCAATGACGTTTCATTCACTTGGAAGAAGAGAAAATTAAAAAGCTTACTTAAACCTGTAAAAAATTAACCCAATAGGCTGGAGTTAGAAGGCTTTTGTCTTGAGCTTTTCTTTTGGAGTTACACAAGAATTGACTTATCTTCTACTAGTAAAGATTCTATGCCCACAATATTAACAAGTTATAGGTGAGATAAGTTATTTCAAGAATATCAATTACACCACTGATAATTAATAAACTGAAAATCTAAACCAGATTTTCAAGTATAAACTGAAGAACAATATTTTTATATGATTCAGCATGGTTTGGGTCTAGACCTTCATTGTAAAAATGTCAGTAATATGGAATTGTATAGTTTTAAATTAATAACAGAACCATTATGCTGATATTTGAATTGAATATCAATAAGCATCAGACAAACTTATGAAAAATAAAAAATAAAAAAACTTAAAAAGTGGAACTTTGATCTTCATTTTTGGTTCATAATACATGGCAGAGCACTAGTTCAATCTATCTAAATCACTTGATATAGTAGTATGAAATCTGATTACTAAAGAATACGGAGACATGTACAGTTCACAATGTTAGCTGCCATAACATAAATATATCACCAGGGAGTTCTTGATGGAACAGAATGCAACTTCAAAATATGAGAAATATAGCAAGAATTTGATCACTTACAGTTGTTGGGTGGCCATGTTAATTTGAACTTCAGGAGGTGCAAGAGCAGGTGACTCAACAAAGTGGAGATTTGGATCCCTGAAAATTGGTTTTAAAGTCATTATGTGATCTCATCTCACTAACACAGCAAAACCAACGCAAAACCAATGACATATAATCTTGCAAAACCAACGCAAGTCCCCTTTTCAATTCCCTGCTTGACAAATGAAGCTGAGGTCAAAGAGCAATGTAAGCAAGCAAACTCATGTCATTTCTCAAGGTTGCAACTCGCAAATTACTTTCCCAAATGAGCCAAAGCCGAGTCAAGCTTTACGCAACTCAGGTAAATTTCAAAGAATGTATGGACTCTAACGAAAACCCAATTTGAGAAATTTTAAGGTTTGAGATAAATTGAAATACCAAAGATGGATTCTAAACCTATGAAAATTTCCTTCTAATCGGCGATTCGATGCTTCAAAGCAAATTAGATAACCATCAACAGACAGATAACATGCGACGTTAGCTTTCACTGAGAGACAAACCAAAGGCAAAAAAATCAATCGGAGACATCAAAGCAACCTCTGAAGCACAAGAAAACAGAACAAGTGATATCCAAAAAAACGAAAAAGAATAAAAGAATCGATTTCTGAGATTTCATGAGCAGTTTCGAAAAGAAATTATCTGGAAAAATCTAACCGATAAGATCACAGGGTCACTGAAAGCTCGAATCAGTCTCGATTCAAAGCGTCCAAAATTGAAACGAGAAAACAAAACGAAGGTCGAAATTTTCGAAAAGAAAGCATTCAGAAGAACAGAGTAGTCCGCGAATAAAGCATAGCCGACACCAACTGGAATGATTTAGGGTTGGAATCTATCTACTTGAAGAAGACTAGCAACAGCAAAACACACTCCACTCAATTCGTGAGAATCGCCAGAGAGAAACGGTAACGACAGAGGTACGGAAACACACAGTAAGAATACCTCAGTGAGTTTGAATAAATAGCAGGCAATTCTCTTTCGGTCTCAAGATCCATAGCCCCACGGTGCTCAAAATAGATCGCGAAGGAGATCAATATGAAGAAGGAGACGCCGCAGAACAACTTGAAGATGGCAGCAGAAAGTTGCGTGTCCAGTGTCCACTGTTCTCTCTCCTCTCGCCCGACAACAAAAATGAAAAATCGGTTTTTAGGGTTGTTTTTTTAAACTAATTCATATTCAATCATCTAATTTTTTCTAATTGGTAATTAATTATGTTTCTTTACATAATTAAAAACTAGTCTTCTTTCACATAATTTCATGATTAAATCTGAATTATTTTCATAATACATCAATTAAATAAATTTACCCAAAAAAATTACTTTATTTTTAATAATTATTTTATATTTATAGCGGCATTTCATAGTAAATTGCCGTAATACAATATTTTATAAATTATTGTATAGCAGCATTTGATAGATAAGTGTCGTAACAAATTTTTTTATCAGGGCATTCAGTTAAAGAATGCCGTAGTAAATTATTTTCTAACAGCATTCACTAGGAAAATGCTGTAATAAATTGTTTTATAACGGCATTTACATATGAAATGCCGTATTTAGGCACTTATAACGGCACTTTTTTATAAGTGCCCTTATATTAGTGTCGTTATATCACTTTTTTTTTTTGTAGTGTTCTGTGTGGCAGCTTTCAATCGAAAATCATTTATGGGATGGAAACTTATTCGGTATAGAGAAATTCAATAGCGGGGTAACATAATTGATCTCTCTAATATCCTTGTTGAAGATGGCTCAAATTAAGATTGAATGGCAAGATTGAATTGCCGACAACAAAAGTACGAAATTGAGAATGTTTCCAGATTCCTGTTCATCTTCTCAATTTCTTTGATCATACAACTCATGGGGGGAATGGAGTCACATAATAACAAGGGAAGTTCTCCAAATCAAGCTCATACTCGCTAGTTTTTGGTATAACCAGCTTGGTCTGGCACATGATGTTCAGTTATTAAGCATTTCATATTGGCCCCGTCAACATAATTCCTTCAAATCAAAACATCTCTTGTACTTGAAAACATCCAATCCTAATATATTTTTGCCTTCAAATTCATTTACATAGAACAATTTTCACACACATTACTGTCTCAAGCAACATTGAAGGAGCTTGCAGCGCTCTCCACAAATTTTCTTGCTCCCTTAAACCATCTTTTGTCTCCTGCTTGTGCCTTGCAAATGTAAAGCTTTCCGTTGGAGACAGTGGCCGTGATCAGCTGGTGCTTGCCACCTTCATCTCCATCGGCTGTCCTTGTCAAAATGGACAAGAAATAGTACTGCTTCCCGCCAACTACTGGAGTTGAGGTCTCCAATATGTTTGCCGTTGCCACAGCATCCTTGTCGAAACCACCCTTTAAATTGTTCAAAAAGGATTAGAAACTTAAGTGAAAGCATAATTAATTTGTTCTTTCTACAAGCATATATACCTTTAGTGTTCAATTATATATGTAAATGGCTTTAGTGTTCAATTATGTAAAAGGTACATGACTAACTACATAGAAAACTGGCTTCACAGGGTTTGGGTCTCAGTAGGGTTCATTTTAAGATCTTATGAAGCAATTGAGTTTGTCCTATTAACACTTTGATCATACTTTGAGATCAAATGTTTTTCATGGATAATTACCTCAGATTCAGTTTTACCAGCGTAAGCTTGCTTCCCCAGCAAATAGTCCACCTACACAGCCACATTGAAATCTTGTTAGTTCATGGGTTTAAATAATATTAATCCATAGCTATAGATAGCTTAAGTATCACAACCTTCTCTCACAAGAGCATAATTCCCTAGGAGACTCTTGTGTGATAATTAACTTCTTAATGCATGGTAATGGAAAATTTAACTTGCAAATTAAATAACATGATGTTAATCAATGGCAAGATAGGAACTTACTTTAGAGAGAAATTCCTCAGGGGATCCATAATCTGTTATGTTTTTCTTGTCCGTTGGGGTAACCATGACACTGACACTGCTGTTGGGGTCGAAGTTGTCTTCATACCTGAGCACTTGTCCTGGGAACTCCCTCTCCTTGCTTGGGTTCCATTTTGCTGGTATCATCAGCTTGAATCCATCTCCATTGTAGGGCAAGAAATCAGTGTTCGTCTTCGGCTTGCCAAAGACATTAGCTGTGAGTAGGAGGTTAAAATTTTGTTAAAGGGCTATAATCCAGTCTAGATCCACATGGGATTCTAGAAAGCTAAGCCTAGAAATTTTCAACCTTAACATTGGATTCACATATAAATGGTTTTAGATTTCAGGGATTATAACAGCACAATTACCAGCTTCACCATAAGCGGCATCTGCCGGTGAGACCTTGGTGCCTATTGCTGCAGCCCCTACAAGCACGGTGAGGGCCAACCGACGTGAGACTGCGGCGTTGCCTTCTTCATCGTGGTTCTCCTGCTTCTGAGCCTTGCAGACTAGCTGGGTGGGCTTGAAAATGTTGGGTAGATAGCGCTTAGAGGAGGATCTAGAGGGGGTAGAAAGGGCATGGTGGTGGAGGAAACATGCAGTGGAAGCCATTGAAGCACTCTCTGGAGTTTATCTCTGAGTTGCTTTGCTTTGATTTACTGGATATCCTCTATCTGCTAGAGTTGCAGATGGTAATGTGAGGAGGAATGGACTGAGATGATGTTGTTTTGTTATGTGTGATGGAAAATGGTTGGGTTTTGAAAGTGGATACGATAGGAAGATGAGGATTGTGGTAGTGGATAAGGTTTCAGATGTTGTGATTGGTTCCAAGTGGCACCGCATAGCTATAACCTCTTTGTCTCTATGGGTGTAGGAATGGTTTCACAATCTCCGTGCTCCAAAAGATTTCTCACGATCTGTGGAATATGGTGCCACGTGCTTCCAATCAATTAGTCCATAAGGATTATGTGCTTCTTATTGGTCAATTGCATTTGAAATAAAATTGAAAAACTGAATAATATTTTTGAAAAACCTGATTTTGAAAAGTAAATGTGCCTCCTTATACGCGTAGTTGCATAATCCTCTTTATAGAGGATGTGCTCTCTTTTCACCTCTTGTGCGCACGTGCTAAAGCTTAAGCCCAAATTTGGAAGCTGAGGAATAAGGAACATTACAAATGTTTTACCAGTGTAAAAATTGGGATGTCCTAAATACTCCTTTCTTCAAAGTTATACTTGAAATTCTATGGCTTAGTTCGTTTTCATGTAAAAGATTTTAGAATTTAAATTGTTTTACATATATTTGATTCTCAAGAGAATATGTGATTTTCAAATTTTTTTTTCTATTTCCGGTTAGAAACATAGAAAATAGATTTAAGGCACCTTGGTATCTTTAGATTGAAACTAGGGGGCTGCACGCGCTACGCGCGTAGAAAATGTGAGCCCATTTTGATAAACAGCCAAGGTAGTTACAATAGTTGGGGGATTGTTTTGTTTGGGGAGGGTAATGATTGGAAAAAGAAAAAGGGGGCCAGAATCTAGAGGGAATATTCCCCCCTCTTCTCTTTATAGATAGTATAGATAACATACAAAAACGGTTTAAATCTTACAAAAGGGTTATGCTATTGATGGTTTTTAGTTTATCGGGGTAGTTCTATGGTGAGTGTGTTATGCTCGGGGAGGAGGGTTGTTATGGATGGGTATAAGTTGGAGATTGTTATGCAGATTTTATGGAAGCAGTTTGAACTTGGATCTTTTATCTCAACTATTTATTTTATTCATTGTTATCTTGGTAGGCATGAACTGTTATCTTGATGTGCATTATCTCTTTTATTTTAAATTTGATTAGGTTTGTTATTATTCTGGCTATAGCTTAGATTGCCTATTGTAAACCTCTATTTATAGAGGCTGAAATATGAATAAAGGAAAAATAGAAAGATTGCCAGCAGTCCTTTTCGTTAGAGAGATTCAGGTTGTCTCCAACCAACCTACCAAATATTACTGAGATCTTCAAAATAGGGAATCAACGTAGAAAAGATCCTTCATCCTTCCCTATTAATTGTCCTGTTACGCGTTCCACTACCAAGAACCGTAACAAGGGTGTGGTGGTGAAAGTGGTGGTGGTGGGGATGGTGGTTTGCGATGGCAATGATGGCGATGATGGTGGTTGTGTGAAGGGGTGATGATGGTAAAGGTGTTAGCAGCAATAACAATGATATTGGAGGTGGTGATAGTATCCTCATGGTGGTTGTAATGATGGTAGAAGTGGTAGTGTGACATTTATGATGGTGTCTCATCTAATTTAGATTTTACAAAAAAAAGATTTCTTGTAAGGTTTTTGAAATTTACGTCACTTTTCAGATTTTTTGAAATTGAAATAAACTTTGGACATATTTTTACACTAAAAAAAACTCTTAAAAAAACTTATTTTCAGGTAATAATATTTTCTACATCTTGTTTTACATTAAAACATGTGCCTAATAGACTTTGAAAACTCCAAACTTTGTCTAGGCTTTCAACTTCCCATTCTTCCTCTCTTCATATGCATTTACTTGCCAAGCATTGTGGCTTTATTATATAATCTGGCCTAGGGTTTTAGATAGTCTAATTGTTTATATTAACCGCACATGGGTGAATAAGTATGCAACATGTGGACGAAAGACCATACGGTAATTGAAACAGATGCATGTTAAAAGATCCTCATGTGTACAGACAGATTAAGATCACGAATATTGAGATCAAGGCAGCGCACCCAAATTTTGCTCAATGAAAGAGCCAAATACAACAAAACCCTAAAAATCAAGTTGAAACCAAGAGCTAGAATTTTGAGTTTTTAAAGAGGCTGTGTTGGTCACTAATTTGTATATCATTAAAATGTATTTTATTTGTGAAGTCAACAAAAGCCTACTACGACCCGCTATTCTTCCTTCCTCTTCCTCTTCTTCCTCTTCTCAGTTATAGCTAAAAAGGATAATGAGATATTGCTGTTGAGTTGCCCTTAGGATTAGTTGGAATCTTGTAGTCGAGTAGAGAGTCTAAAAGAGGAATAGAATCGTTGTTCAGTTTGGTTTTTGTTGGTAGCAACCATGGAATCTGCAATGAATTAGTAAGTTCATCATTTTATTTTGTTTTTGATATGCTTATTATATGAAATAGATATGTATTGTGTTTTAGAAGTACTTAGAAATATTTCTAGTTGTTTCACTAAGTTTCAATCATGTAATTGAGATGTTTGGTAAGATTTCAAATTTGATGTTTGACGGTGTATAGTAGTTTTATAATTATAATAGCATGCTAGAAGTAGGTTTTTCTTGTTTTTTTAATGATTTGACATGGTTTGGTTTGAAGGAAATTAAATTTGGACGTGAAAAATGGATTTCGGAGCTTTCTGCAGAATTTATCGCGATTTCTTGATTAATTTTGGAGTTAATCATCAATTTGCCGATTAATAGTGGTGTTAATCATGGAGTTAATCATCAATTTGTCGATTAATCATGAACTTAATTCTGGAATTAATCGTGATAATAATCGTGGATTGCAGTTTTTGCCTTTTTGACACCTTTAACTTAATAAGTGGATTTTAACAAACTGTAGCCTTATAATATGTTTAAAAATGAGGTTGGGGGTTTTCATGAATGATTTAAAAGGATTGGCACTTATATTAAGTTCTAATTAAGATTGAGTCAAATCCAATTAGATTGGATTATGTTTAATCGGCATCATCTTGGTAAAGGCTTTGTTATGCGTGTATTTGAAATACTTAGCATATCGGTGAGCATAGTCGACATGCCAAATTGTGCAATTTCATTGTATGAAATCATGTACAATAGGAGCTTTGGGAAAAGGGAATAAAAAGGCAATTTAGTTCTTAATAGCATATTGAGAGTGCTTGATTTATAAGATTTGTTTATTCATCATAAAATGACATTTTATTGATTATATATGTATAGTAAGTTTCAAACAATGTTGTTTGCCCTTTATTTTATGTGACTTCTACTAGCATCATTCCCAAATTGCATTATATAGTATTATATCTTATTTTGAGAAAAATATGCATATTTGATTATGTTAATTCCCACTTGGTTATTTCTAGCTATGGATTTTGTATGTTGAACCCCAGTTAAATGTATTTATGCCCTGCGATAACTTGGTTATCTATATGGGTTAAATGTATTTAACCTTTAACCCCAATTAAATGTATTTATACTAGTATGTAAGATAAAAAAAAAAGAAAGGAATTTCATTATTTGATCTTAATGAGATCTGTATTATGTTTTGAAAATTAAGTGGTTGTGTGGGTGCATAATAAGATAATTAAAAATTGAGTGTATGAGGGCTCTTCAGTATGGAAGTAAAAGGAGTCATATTGATTGTTGCGACAAAGCTGGTTGAGTTGAGAATTCCTTCCAACATGTTTTCATTTGCTTTGTGATGAGGCAGTCAAGATGTGTGATTCCTCCTGATAGTGTGAGCAAGATAATTGGTATTTCTTATTAGAAGGGGACTCACTAGAAATATGATCTTGTGGTGATCTTGTGATCGAAGGACTGTGCATCCCAGTCTGACTATTATAGTTGTATTCTTGCCTGATGTTTATAGTTCCAGCTAGACAGTACATTGATTAGACTCGCGATATGATACGATATGATTTACCGAAAACAAAAAAAGTGATATGATTTATCGAATTGGATTAATTGGTTCTAAGTTATAAATTGGTAAATTTGTAGAAATACTCCTTGAGGTTTCTGAAAAATACAGTAAGATCCCCTCAAGTTTGAAAACTAACCTCCCCGAGGTTCGTGAATTAGACACTTACACCCCTTGCCGTTAGTTGAAGGGCTAACGTCATTTATGACTTTCAAAAAAAGACCCAAATGCCCTTGGTTGCATGCGTGAATTAGAATCTAGTTTTCTCTCTTGTTTTTCAAACGTTCAAGCCCTACGTTTCTTGAGTGTGGTGGGATTTTCTTCTTGCAACCATAAGAAGGAGAAGAGCTCGTTAGATATAGATTGATTGCCTTTACTCTCTAGTCTTCCAAAAATTCTAGTGGGAGAAGAGCTCACACTTTCAGAACCATGGGATATCGAAGGTGATGATGATGATGAAGGACGGTGGCAAGGGTTAAAATCTCAACTTTGGTTTTTTGCACGGGCAGGAGAAAATGCCGGCAGGAACAGCTCATCACCACCTACGTATGTTAGTCGACATTGTTTACCCTGAAAGTAATCATCATTTCAAGGTTGGTGGCCTTGATTGCAAAAGCTTACAGAATTTTTTTGCTTTGCTTGTTCTCATATTTTGTCCTTTTCGGGGCTTTTGTTTACTGTGAGACCATGGAAATCACCTGGATGACTTCATAAATACCACACGGAATTCATACAAAACATGGAGTCGCTACCATCCAAAATCTTGGTGTGGATGGGCACCAAAGTGTTCATAAAAATAGTAAAATATAGCCAGAGGAGCTCTAATTCATGGTTTAGTCCAAAGATAGGATAAGGGGGTTAGGTTATGAGTAAAGAAAGGTGTTAGGCTGTAAGACATGGGAAAAATCACCGGAGATGATTCCCCCTCCGTCAACACACGGGCTCAACGCAAAAAGTGGGAGAGAGTCGCCACCATTCAGAATTTGGGGTGTGAATGGACACCAAAAGATTCAAAATAATCAAAAAGGGCTAAAAGCAAATTCTAGAGTAAAAATAACTCTACTTGAAAATCAAATCCAGAGATGGGTAAGGGGATTAGATTATGAACGGGGGAAGGTGTTAGGCACCCCCATTCACCCACACAAGGTGGTTGCCAAGTGTTTGTTCATGCAAAAAAGATAAGAAAGCTTGCTAAAAATCATTAAAAACCTTGAAAAAGGACAAATGTATGATATCTTCACATGAAGATCCAAATGGATTCCAGATCTTCTCTTATGTCAATATCATTTCTGGAACATCATCAATAAATGGAAATCAAAACAAAAGATTGCAAAAAGCCAAGTTAAGTGAAATCCGGAAAATTTGGTAAAAGCAAGAACCATTTGTCTTGAAATCATTCAAATCCAATTTAAATTGAATCAAACCAAATTCATTTGAAATATTATGGAAAAGAAGAGACTCATGCAAAATTTCAAGTAGATCCGGTTGAAAACCTAGGAGTTATGCCTCCTTTGAAGTTGCTGCTGGAGATGATTAAAAGTGGCAAGTGGGCAAGTTTGGAAAATCCTCTAGAAAAATCGGCTCCATATAAATTCATGAAATTTGGTGTGATTGAAGTCTGTATGGCCATATTTCAAATGAAACTAGTCTCATACAAAAATTCATTCGGATGTGCCTTGGGTGGTCACCCGAACAGGCCCCGAAGATCACAGATTTACCCAGAAAAGTGCTGTTGAACAGCTCTGAGTAAATCTATTGCTCACGACACAAATGGAGTCAAAATATTATGAAACCAACTGCATTTAAAACTATACTTCCATAGAAAATCTCAGACACAAGAATCACTCGAATCAGACTTAAAACGAACACATGGCGCTCCGTCGAAGTGACAAGTTCCGTATTCAGATCAGAACTGACCTATCAACTTCGACAGAGAGGTGTCAAAATTATGCTTGATAGAAATTAATGAAATTTGGTAGGCATAAACTAGACAGCCTCATATTTCCCATGGTCCTAGAATCACTCCAAAATTCATCCGGACGATGAAGTTATGAGTGTCCGAAGTCGGGATACAGTTGCTGTCAAGTTAAGCCATTTTTGAAGAAAACCAACTCCAAATAGTGATAAAGTGTGTGTGATCCGTGCAAGATTAATCAAAATCCTTTGAAAATCATTTGAAAACATTCCAGAATTGCTTGGGGCTATTTATTTCAGATTTATCACAATAAATGCAGTAAATCTGAAATATGAGCCTATCCCGCCAAAATCATGTGCCATGTATGTGTAGGTGTAAAAATCACTCCAACAACATAGCAAAGATAGCATGCATTCATATCAATCAAAATAGGGTTCTAAAACAACCTAGGGTTCCGTTCCATTATCGTTTCCCTTAGTTCTCTCTCCCCGTTAAACACGGTTCTTCAAGATAATCTTGGGGTACTTTGAATATGAAAGGGTTTTCATAGAATCATAAGGCTTATAGTGTGCATTTAGATCAATAAAAAAAGGTTCTAGAACAACTTAGGGTTCCGTTCCATTATTATTTCCCTTAGTTCTCTCTCCCCGTTAAACACGGTTCTTCAAGATAATTTTGGGGTACTTTGAATATGGAACGGTTTACATAGATTCAAAAGACTTATTCAAGTAAAGGCTCTAGCACAAGGATCAATCCTGAGTCTCGTTTCTCCTAGATCCCGCCTTCACGTTTTACAGCTATGGGGAGTCTTGAGATACTTTGAGCCGGGGAAGGGTTTTCATAGACACATCAAGGCCTTATTCTACAGAAAGGTAGAAGAAGAGATCTAGATCTAGAAATGTAAAAAATTAAAAAGAGGTTTGAGGCTTACCTGGGTTCTGGAAGCACTTCCGCAGCGGTTTCCTCTTCTCTCGGAGCTCTTCTTGGCAAAAGTTCTTGGCAAGAATTGTTGGCCATTTGCTTAAGGAGGAGCCTCCTATTTATAGGCAAGTGTTAGGGTTAGGGTTGGTGAGATGGTAGATACAACATAAGGTCCATAGCCCACCAACCTTAACCCTAAGGCTATTTCCGAGATTTCCACTCATTTAATGAGGGATATGATGGTAAAAGGTAAAAGCTCTCGGAAAACCCTAATTTTGAGCAAAACTAGTGTATCCGGCATGTCAGGTCGGATACACTAGAGCCTATGTGTATCCGGCATATGTTGCCGGATACATTGAGGGCTACTTGTATTCAGCATTTTCCGTCGGATACGAACAGATACGCTTGTATCCGACCTGAGTTTTCGGATACAAAGAAAACTTGCTTTTTTCATATTTTTGTGCTGGTTTCAAAGGAAGCAATGATTTTTACTGATTATTGATCATTTTTACTGTGCAATTTGGGGTGTCTACAATTGCCCCTCTTTGCGGGAGTTGCGAAGCAATGAGCTGCAAAGATTAGACAAACCCAAATTGCAATCCCTTAACAATGATTTGCTTGGTTCAATTCAATTTTTGCAAAATAATTTTTGGGTGAAGATTTGCCAAAAAGCCCTAACTTTAAGGGGGGCATTTCTCCAAGAATTCTTAAATTCCACTGAGCTCTCATGGCTATGAAGTGGATTTTAAGCCCAAAAATAAGATTTATTTTTTTTTTTAAAACTAATTTTTTTGTCAAACCAAGTTAAAAAAATTTGAGAATATCTTCCTTTTTGACCAACACGTTTCCCAAAGTTGTCCCAAATTCCACTGAGCTCGCGTGGCTGTGAAGTGGATTTTAAGGCAAAATAGGGATTTTTTGTGAAAATAGCAGACTTTGCAGCACATCTCTTTTTGCTATTTTTTTCTTCTCTCTTTTTTTCTTTTTTTTTCTTTTTCTCTTCTTTTTTTTTCTTTTTTCTTCTTTTCTTCTTTTTTCTTTTTCTCTTTTTTTTCTTTTTTTTCTTTTCTTTTTCTCTTCTTTTTTTTTCTTTTTTCTTCTTTTTTTCTTTTTTATTTTTCTCTTTTTTTCCTTTTTCTTTTTTTTTCCTTTTTTTCTTTTCTTTTTCTTTTTTTTTCTCTTTTTTTTTCTTGTTTTTCTTTTGTATCCGACATAGCATGTCGGATAAGAGGGGTCTCTCTTGTATCCGACATGCTTAGTCGGATACACGCTGTTATAAAAGTCGCGCGCGACTGCGACTTTCCACCTTCTGTTCTTTCTTCTCCGCTTGCTCACGCCGGATACATCCTCCTCTTTTTCGACTGTAGCACTTGATTCCTTCTTTCTCCGGTGACTTCTTCATTTTCCAATGCCTCCTTGAGCTCCGACGACTGGCATTGATTCCGGCGACAAACATTCACTGCTGCGACCAAGCCCGTGTTCGTCATTTTGGGTTTTTGCTTAAACCCTTGACGACTTCGCCCAAATTCAGGCGATTCTCCGGTGGCAACTCCACCGTCCGACGCCCTTGCGCCCAATTTACCTGAGCTTCCGTCTCTGCTCCATTATTTTCTGTCTTCCACAGCAAGCATCCCATTTCCTTCGGCAATTTTCAAGTAAGTGTTCTTACTTCATCGAAATTTTGTTCCAACAGAATCTGGCAATCATTTGCATAACTTGGGATTTGATTCTTCTGATTGCAGGTCAGATTGTTTTCTGCTCGCCTGCTTTGGACTGCTGATTTTCGGATTGTATGCTCATGCTAGAATTTTCTGATTACATGCTAGGACAAGCTTTGGTCTTTCAATTTTGATTCAATTTGCTGCAATTCTCTAAGATTGTCATGCTGGTGATATTTTCCTCATTGTTTCTGCCGAAATTTACAGTGATCAGCATAGATTTTCCTTTTTGCTGTGTTTTCTGCTTATCCGAGAACTTGAGCTTGTAGTTCTGAAATTTGTTTGTGAGCCTATGTCTCTATCTTGAGAACATTGGATCATCCGTGATAATTTTCAACTGACTTGTTCACAGCATAACTTTTTATTTCCGGACTTGATGCCATGTTTGTTTTCCTAAAATTTGCTTTGACTTTCAAATTGGTCCTGCCTACAGACTGCTGGTGCTATTCATTGGATTGCTGGTTGTATGGCTTTTCTACTTTGCTTTTACATTGCTGGTATGATTTTCTGGTTTGGCCAAAGTTATTGATGGTGGCCTGTCCACTGTTGTGAAAATTGTCCAATTCAACCTGACTTTCTGACATGTCTTGTCAACTTGAATTTCTGCCGCTCTGCCCACAATTCGTGCTTCTGATCCTTTGGCCCCCAATTTTCCCCTATCCTATAATCACAAAACATTAGGAAATATTTAGAAAGAAATGTTTTAGAATTAGAAAACAGAAATATCTCTCACTTCCCAAAACTTTGTAGATAACACAAATGAGATAAAATTCCCTCGAGACATAATTCACGATAATTTTGAAAAATAATCCTGTGAACCTAGACCAAAAGTAAGGTAAAATTTCTGATAAATTCATAAAACACTTCCCTGTGTAAATGGCTATGAGTCATTCCCGAGTTAGGGAGGAGGCTGACCCTGCTGATCAGCCCTCCACTTCGCGGGCTCGGACAGAGGCGAGTTCCAGCGCCACCCTGTCGAAGCCGTTAGATGTCTCCAGGGAGAGCTCTGCTGAGGTAGGCTTTACAATCCTTTCTTCTTTCTTCCTTCTATTCTTTCTCTACACAAACCTTCATATTTCTCCTTTGAATTTTAGCTCGTTGTGGCTCCTGCTCGAGGTCGGGGCAGAGGCAGAGGTAGAGTTCAGGATCAGGCCCTTGAGGGAGAGGGAGGCCGTGACAGAGGCCGAGGATGTGGCAGAGGTACAGCTCAGGATCCTGTTATTGGAGGCGATGCTAGGGGATTCCGTTTGTCCTTTCCTGCGGATTTGAGGGCATCTATTTAGGACACCGAGCTACTTAGTGGATTGGATCACCATCCGTCGATGTGTGTCCGAGTAGATCTTCCTCTTAGGTATCCCCCTTCTCATCTGAGAGGTAGTTGGGGGAGATTTTGCAAGCTGTATCAGACCCTATCTCCCAGACTCAGACGGGAGTTCCGCAGATGCCGTTTTGACCACTTTCTGCTTATTCCATCCTTCTGAGCTGATCGGCCCCTCATCTTTGCCATGCTGGAGCGGTACTTCCCCGACACGCAGACTTTCCATCTGCCGGAGGTTGAGCTGGGGATTCGTCCGTCAGATTTCGTCATGCTCACTGGCATCCCCTTGACGGGTAGGACTATAGAGATGGAGCGTCCTCCTGCTGTGGACATTGGCACCCTACTTGGGTATGAGGACCTTCCTGCGGCTGCCTTGGATGGTAGGAGTGGGCTGATTTCCATTAGCTGGTTACGTGGCAGCATTACCGATCTTCCTGACCGGAGGCATACGACTATTGCTGAAGCTGATGGCGGTTTCCTCCCTCTATTTCGACGAGTATTCCTGCTGATGCTGGGCAGCTGCTTTTTCTAGGAGGACACGACATCAGTCAGTCCTGTCTTCTTGGATGCCCTGAGGGATCTTAGGCAGACCAGGCGACTAGCTTGGGGTCGGTTGATATACGGGACTATATTAGCCGGACTGAGTCGAGTCGTCCGAGGCATGGCCGCTCCGAGGGGAGATGGTATTAGCTGCCGATTTTTCTAGCAAATTCTACAGGTAAGGAACATTTGGACTTAATCCCTTGAATTTATTTTATCTCCTTCTGACTTGTTTTCTTTCTTTGCCAGATATTCATGTATTCATACATGACCTACTTCCGCCCTTCTCCCGTGCCTGGCACTGAAGAGTTTCCTGTAGCTGTATGGTGGTCTGTTCTTGAGAGGGATGCGGATAGGAGCCAGCCCCGATCGGCTCGGGCGCACTTAGACCGTTCTCCCCGCTCTGATGTAATTTTCTTCTCCCTTCAATACTCTCCTTTCTTTTATACTGCCTTGCACCTGACACCTTTCCTTGTGATTGCAGCTGATACTGGACCGCTTTGAGGACGTGGATGACGAGGTTGCTCGTCAGGAGATGGTACAGGACGCTTTTGAGCGGGATGTAGGGCACCAGCCCTACCAGTGTTTCATTGGGAGACTTGGTAGGATTATATACCTAGGCGAGCGTTTGTACTTCCATCACACTGGCGCTCCTCGTATCCCAGTTCCTCCACCACCTGTCGACCCTACCATCCTCCTACCTGGATTTGATGTGGCCCAGTTTGATCAGTGGGAGGATGCGGAGCTGCTTACTGTGGCGGGTGACTATGACGAGTGGATCCAGAGAGTGTCCATTGGGTGCTTGATGGATCGACCCACTCGTGCCGGGGTGACTGAGATCGGCGGGATCTGTATCCGAGTCCATGATGACACGGTGAGTTTCATGATTTCCATTTTCCATACCATTTTCTTCAATCCTGTATTTCTGATTCTAATTCTGTTCTTATTGGCAGGTACACGAGCTGAATGCTGTGCAGGACCAGTTCCTGAGCCAGCGGGCCGCGATCAATGATATGATCACAGAGCATGACGCGGTTGTGGCCCAGAGGGATGCCCAGATTAGGGAGCTGGAGGCTCTGGTTGCTGAGCTCCAGGCTAGACAGGTATCTGGTTTTCTTATATTTCTTTTATTTCCCTGTTTCTGCTATTCTGATATGCCTGTTTGACTTTTGCAGGGCCTAGTCCCCGATCAGGATGCTGCTTTTGAGCTTGATTTCTCCGTTCTTGATCCATCTCCAGTTCAGGCTACTGATCCTGTGGACGTCCCAGCTGCTGACCCGGTTGAGCTGAATCCTCTAGTTCCTGCTGCAGACATCCTTGGTAAGTTTAGCTTTACCTCTTTGGTTCATCTTGATATCTCAATTTCTGACTTTTTCTATTGACCCAGATACTTCAGTTCCTAGTCCTTCTGCTGCTGCTGCCGAGCCTTCTGGGGCTGTAGGAGTTGAGACGGTCGTGGCCGAGGATTCGGTTGCACCTGAGGTAGCTCCCTTGCCTGCCGAGCCTATTCCTGCTGGCCCTTCATCCCCTATGGCGGTTCCTGATCCCGCTCCTGAGGTCCTTGGTAAGTTTCTTTTAGTTTCATCTCTTTGGTTCATTTGGATACCTCAATTTCTGATTTTTCTTCTGTTGGCCCAGCTATTTCTGTTTCTGGTCCTTCTGCTGCTGTTGCTGGGCCTTCTGGATCTGCGAGAGTGGAGGCTGCTGTGGCAGAGGGTTCAGTCGAGCCGGTACATGTTGAGCCCGATGCATCTTCCCTAGATTCTGCTCCTGATCCGCCTCCAGACCTTTTGGAGTATTGCTTGGAGTACCAGATCCAGTCGGTTGTGGGTCGGCTTCCTCGCCATGCTGCCGAGCGTATTCTGGCATACTCTAGGCGCCGATCACCTCGAGGTAGAGGTCGCAGAGGGGCACGAGGCAGAGGACGTGGGGGGTGATCCTGCACAGTAGTAGGAGATTAGGATTTTTATGTATTTATACCGTACTTTGTACCGAGAAACTCACATAGATATATGAAAATTTTTTTTTTATTCATTCTCCCTTGTCTTGCACTTCTTTTCTTTTCAATTTCATGCAATTATGACTTGTACACAGGTAAAACAAGTAAAAATTTCGGATTTTTCTCCATTTTCTCTTTTTTTTGCACTTTTTCTTTGTATCCGGCATATCAGACCGGATACACTGAGTTTTCTTTGTATCCGGCATAATATGCCGGATACGCTTAAAACCTTTTGTATCCGGTCTGATATGCCGGATACATTAAAACCTGCTATAAATGCAACTAGCATCGGGATTTGCGCATTTTTTACGAGTTTTTGAGTTTAGAAAACCCCTTTTTCGCCTTTTTCTTCCTCTCCTTGAGTTCTAGCTTGCTCCCATCATCTCCAATGGAATCCGGATCATCTTCTGCCCCCTTGTTGTCTGTCCACACGGCCTCCCTTGCAAAACAGACTTTTAGATTAAAACCACCTAATCTTACTAAGTACAATCCTGTGGACTCTTTTTATAATAGATGGGTTAATTCTATGACCCTTGATGAAGAGAGGAGATGGGATTCCAACCATCTAGGCCACATTCTGCTCATTCCGAAGGTTCCCTTCAAATGGGAGATTATTGAAGCCATGATTGGCCATTGGATACCCGATCTCAACCTTTTCCGTTTTGGGAACCATGAGATGACCCCGACTATTGAAGAGGTAGAAACCATTCTAGGATTGAGATTTGCAGAGAAGGTAGTGAACCCACCCCTTAGGCCCAGCTACAAGAAAGAGGCTTCTACTTTCCTAGGCATAGGGAAGAAGGATTTAGGGGATTCTGACACCCTTTTGACTTTGTCTAAATCTTTTCTGACTAAGAAGCTCTTGAGGGGGGAGAATAAAGAAGCCAGGTTCAATGCCTTGACCCTGATAGTGGTCAACCAGCTACTTTTCCCAAGGGATGACGATGAAGTGGACTTGGCCCTAATCTTAGTTGTATGCCAGGTTAGGGAGCGGGAGAGATTGGCTCCTATGATTTTGGCGGAGATGTACCAGGCTTTGACTGACTGCTATCACAGGAAGTCAAAGCGCTTCCTATCATGTGCCCCCATCTTGCAGGTAAAAATTTTCCTTTTCTTTTTTGCACTTTTTTCTTTTTTTTTTTTGCTATATATATATATTTTTTTTGCTTTTTTTTTCTTTTGCAATATACTGAAATATCTCTCCTCTTTTGCAACTTTGGCTACTTGACCACCTGAATCAGATTGAGGAGATCAATCGGCACTTCTTCCCAAGCTTGAAAGTTCCCATTTTGATGAGCAACCGGGGGTGTCCTGACATTCCAGGGGGTAAACTGGGCTGATTTACTTTCTTGGCTACACTCCAGGATGATCAAGTAAGGTGGCCTGGTACTTATCAGCCCAATGCAGAGACTGTGATCAGCTTCCGAGACCGCAACTTTTTGGTTCTGGCAGGCTTGAGGCATGCGGTACTTTACCTTCCTTTGCGGGTTCTTCGTCAGTTCAAAGCAACCCAGGGGATTATAATCCCAAGTGGATATGAGGACCACCTTGGACCACTTACCATGAAGTTGAATGCTTGGTTGATGAGAAAGTGGTCCTATGTTTGCTTTATGCGGAGCCCCGTCTTCTCAGGGTCCCATGTGAAGGACTATCTCTTCTGGATCAAGGAGCAGATACAGAGTCAGGCCTCAGTACCTGAAGATCCTCCTGCGGTCTTGGCCCCTACCTATGAGGATATCTTGGAGTCTGAGAGAGCTTCTCACAGGCGTCTTCAGCAGATATGGGTACGAGAGGCCCGGGAGCTTAGGATACGGGGCCTTGACATGGAAAGGCAACTTGCAGAGTAGGTATCCCGCCGTCTCGCTATGGAAAAGCAACTTGAGGAGAATAGGCAGGCTCGCTGTCTTGAAGTCCGAGCCTTGAGATAGAAGCACCAGGATGCTTTAGCCAGCCTTAGGAACATGAGGATCAGCCAGACTCTTTCAGATGAGGTTATATTCTTCTTGAGTGATCCCAATGCAGAGGGGGCTTCTGGAGTTATTGCAGCTCAGGCAGCTCGGATTCGGGAGCTTGAGGAGCGGCTAGGAGACAGAGACTAGCTTTATTTCCTGCACATTTTTTCTTTCTTTTTTCATACCTTTGTACGAAAGCAAACTCCAATAGTGGAAAGACAAAGGATTTAATTCAAAAATAAATTTTTTATATTATTGGCCTCAGAATGCTTAGATGCTTGTAAAAACAAAGGTTTTATGAAAAGTATTTGATTTATCATCACTAGCCAAAGTATAGTTTTTCTTTTTTTATTATTTTTTTATATTTTTTTGAAATTTGGTCCATACACTTAATCACCCATAATTAAATGAATTAAAACCAGGTTAAATAATGAAGAGGGTAGTCCAAGTAATAATAAAAGATCAAAACCGTCCATCTTAGGACCTTTAGTGTAATCCCCAAATTCCTCTTCTTCCTAAATTGACCGCGTTACCCAATCTGCTCAGTCTCAGTACTTGTGCTGATTTCTCTTCAAGCTTGGATCGCCATGATCAACTCAACCACTGATTTTTTTTTCTTTTCTTCTTGCCAATATTTCCCCTTGCGCCAGTTACGGTTTTCACTAGGGCCGGCTTCTACATTCCGTCATCACCAATTTCACTCTGAGATTTGAATGAACATACTAAAATCACCGAGGGCTTAGAAATAGGATGAAACAAAGGCTAGGCTCGGTTTATGAAAGAAAAGGTATTAAAGGCTCAAAATTTTTCACATGTGGAAATAGGTCGACCGGACTTACAGTCATGATGAATTTAACACCTTTTCCCCAAATTGCATTCTTTGCATCTCTTTTCACACTTGGCTTTCATTTGCCATTTTTTTTTTGCTTTTTTTTTTCTTATTTTGCCCCAATTGGTTTTGCCTCAATATAAGACTGCAAGTTCGGTTTAGGTTTATCAAAGAAACGAACCGGCTCAACTTGGCTAGACTAGGGATTAAAATTTTGAAGGGAATGAAGAAATATGGCCTCAGATCATTTCCTAGTAATGTTCACTCAAGGAAAATACCTCTTTATTGCATCAGAGTTAATTGGCTCAGGAAAATCTGACCCATCCATTTCTGTCAAGATGAGTGCACCCCCTGACAGGACCTTCTTGACAATATAAGGCCCTTCCCAATTCGGCTTGAACTTACCACGAGGATCTTCCAAAAATGGTAAGATTTTCTTTAGCACTAAGTTTCCTTCTTGGAAAGTTCTGGGCCTCACTTTCTTATTGTAGGCCCGGGCCATTCTCCTCTGGTACAATTGGCCATGATGTAGCGCTTTTAATCGCTTCTCTTCTATTAGGTTGAGTTGATCACGTCTTGACTGTATCCATTCAGCTTCTTCTAATTCAGCCTCCATGAGCACTCTTAGTGATGGGATTTCTACTTCCACTGGCAAGACTGATTCCATCCTATAGACCAGGGAATATGGGGTTGCCCCAGTTGAAGTACGGATCGAGGTTCTGTAGGCATGTAGAGCAAGTGGTAGCATTTCATGCCAATCCTTGTAACTCACTACCATTTTCTGAATGATTTTCTTTATTTTCTTATTTGCTGCTTCTACTGCCCCATTCATCTTTGGCCTGTACGGAGCTGACTTGTGGTGGGTGATCTGAAACTGCTCACACATCTTCTTCATGTCCTTATTCTTAATATTTGAAGTGTTGTCTGATACTATGGCACTTGGCAGTCCATAGCGACAAATGATATTGTGCTTCAAAAATTTAATGACATGGCTGCTTGTGATGTTCGCATATGAGGCTGCTTCTACCCACTTAGTGAAATAATCAATTGCCACCAAGATGAATCTATGTCCGTTCGATGCCTTAGGTGAAATCATGCCAATGACGTATATGCCCCACATGGAAAAGGGCCATGGGGATGTCATATTGTGCAATTCACTTGGAGGTGCATGCTTGTTATCTGCATATATCTGACATTGGTGACACCTTCTGACATGTAGACAGCAATCATGTTCCATGGTCGACTAGTAGTATCCCAACCGCAGGATTTTCTTTGCAAGCATGTGTCCATTCATATGGGGTCCACAAACTCCTCCATGTACAGTCTTGATTAACCTTTCTGACTCAGCCTTAGCAACACATCTAAGCAGAATGTCGTTGTGCGACCTCTTGTACAAATGTCCACCACTTAGCAGGAACTGACCAGCTAATCTCTGTATTGTCCTTTTCTTTGTAGAAGTGGCATTTTCTGGCAACTTCCGATCATTCAAGAAATTTTTGATGTCTTGAAACCATGGTGCTTCTTCTTCGGGTGCTCTCTCTAGAACGAGACAATAAGCCGGTTCATCCCTGACCTCAATTTCCAGCGGTTTGATGTCTACCCCTTCTGGCATGCTGACCATGGAAGCCAATGTTGCTAGAGCATCCGCAAACTGATTATTGGCCCTTGGCATATAGTTAAAGGAAATTCGAGTAAAATTTGTGCTTATTTCTTCCAAATACTGGTGATAGGGGATCAATTTGTGATCCTTGGTTTTCCATTCACCAGTTGTTTGGAAGATGATAAGACTCGAATCTTCGTATACGTCAAGTTCCTCCACTTCATGATCTATGGTGACCTGCAACCCAATTATACATGCTTCATATTCTGCAATATTATTGGTGCACTGGAATCTCAGCTTCACGGCAATCGGGATGTGTGAACCATCTGGTTTGACCAAGACTGCCCCAATTCCATTTTCATTCATGTTGGCGGCTCCATCAAATAACATCTGCAAAGAACTTTCACTTTCCTCTTCTTCAGTAAACAGAATGGCCTCATCGGGAAAGTTGGTCCTCAAAGGTTGATATTCTGGCAAAGGATGTGCAGCCAGGTGATCAGCAATGGCTTGACCCTTGATTGCCTTTTGAGTGATGTATATGAGGTCAAACTCGGAAAGTAACAACTGCCACTTTGCCGTTCTGCCAGTCAGTGCCGGTTTCTCAAATAAATATTTCAACGGGTCCATCCGGGATATCAATAATGTGGAGTGACTAAGGAAGTAATGCCTTACCCTCTGAGTTGCCCACACTAGAGCACAGCAAGTCTTTTCCAACGGTGAGTACTTGGCCTCATATTCTGTGAATTTTTTACTTAGATAGTAAATTGCCCTTTCTTTTCTACCAGTCTCATCATGCTGCCCCAAGACGCATCCCATCGACGTTTCTGATACTGACAAGTACAGGATCAGTGGTCTTCCAGGAGTTGGTGGCACTAGCACTGGTGGGTTCAGTAAATACTCCTTGATTGTGTTAAAGGCTTCTTGGCAATCCTCATTCCAGACCGTCAGGTTATTCTTCCTCAAAAGTTTGAAAATTGGTTCACAGATAGCAGTGAGTTGTGCTATGAACCGGCTTATATATTGAATTCTTCCAAGAAAGCCCCTAACCTCCTTCTCTGTTCTGGGTGCTGGCATTTCAATTATGGCCAGGCTTTAGCCAGGTCAATTTCAATTCCTCTTCGGCTTACAATAAATCCCAGCAACTTCCCTGATGTAGCCCCAAAGACGCATTTAGCCGGGTTAAGCCGTAGACTGTACTTCCTGAGTCGATCAAACACCTTCTTAAGATTGATCAAGTGGTCCTCTTCTTTGCATGATTTGGCAATCATATCATCCACGTAGACCTCCATCTCCTTATGGATCATGTCATGGAATAGTGCGGTCATGGCCCGCTGGTATGTTGCCCCAGCATTCTTAAACCCAAATGGCATGACAGTGTAGTGGAATGTGCCCCAAGGTGTGATGAACGCTGTTTTCTCTTGATCTTCCTTATCCATCTTGATCTGATTGTATCCAGAGAAACCATCCATGAACGAGAATAGGCTATGTACCGCAGTATTATCGACCAGAATGTCGATGTGTGGAAGTGGAAAATCATCCTTTGGGCTTGCCTTATTTAGATCTCTGTAGTCTACGCACATTTTGACTTTCCCGTCCTTCTTCTGTACTGGCACTATGTTTGCGAGCTACTCAGGGTACGTAGAGACTGCCAGAAATCCAGCTTGAAATTGCTTGACCACTTCGTCCTTGACCTTCAAGGTCCATTCAGGTTTCAATCGTCTCAGCTTCTGCTTAATTGGCTTAACCCTTGGCAAAATTGGCAACTTGTGCACCACCATGTCAGTGTCCAACCCTGGCATGTCCTGATACAACCAAGCGAACACATCCTTGTAATCTGCCAAAAACCGTGACATTTCATTTTACTGCACATCAGATAGGCATGCCCCGATTTTTACTATTTTTGGGTCATCCTCGGTCCCAAGATTTATGGAAATGGTCTCCTCGATATTAGGTTGGACCCCCTTTTCATGACATTCCAATTGATATTCAATTTCTTTTGGAACGTCTTCTTCTTCGACCTCGGTCTCTTCTTCGATCCCCATGAGATCAAAGTCGAGCTCAAGGTCGAAGTCATATTCAACCTGGTCCAATTCGGTTTGATTATATGATTCATAAGTGGTTTGGACCTTTTTGAAAACATTAAATTTTCTAGAAAAAATAGAAAAATCTTTTTGGGTTTTTTGTGAGCCTTCTAAACATAATTCCCCTGAAGACAAAGGCTCATTAGAACCTTCAGGGAAATGGCATTCCACTATTGGAGTTTTTTTTTGGAAGCCGCGTCAGTTTGCCACACAGACGCTGCTTCAAAGGTAAGGGGAGTTTCCTCCCAATTGTTCAATACAAAATTTTTGGAAGTATAGGGGAAATAGGGAAAGCCTGCTCCTCAAGCCCAGCATCCGATGCCATCATCACCGGGTGGGTAATGCCCTTTTCTGCTACAGGGCCCAGTCCAGATATAACCTCATCTGGAATCTTCACTGCTATCCAGTCAATGAATGGCAGGTCCATGTCTGCTTCGGTCTTTTCGCCCTCAGTCATGGCGAAGAAAGCCCCAACATCTTCAGAGAAGTCTGTCTGCTGCTCGGGCTGTGGCCCAAGCCCGTCCACTATTCCCAATATAGAAGATGGGTTGTACGGTTACAGGGTTGGAACAGAAGGCCTCTGATAAGGATTGACATTATGGTACGGGGGTTTGGATTGGTCCATGGGGGGAGATAGTTGGATTATACATGAGGGTTTTGGAAAATTCTCCCTTAGATGAGGGAGTTTTCCTTTGCTTCTTTTCTCTCCTTCTTCGTACTTCACCCTCCTCCAATCTCTGGGTTTAAATCCCAACCCTACTTTGGGGATCAGCTTCTTGGCCCTGATGGGCTCCACCATTCCTTGCAAGTTTATTCCCAGGCCTTTCCCCGGGTGAAAGTGGTATTTTTCCATCACTTTCTTCACCATTTCTTCTGCAGTAGTCCCTTTCTTTTCTTTTTTCTCACACCCCCAGGTATGAAATTGACCGTTTCAAATTGAAACGAGTGAAACGCAATCAGTTAAGTCCCCATTTATTAAGGGTACATTAGGTGACACAATGGGATGCACCAAATTCTCAGCTAGGACTGTTATCACCCTTTGCCTTCTTATGTATTTCACCCTTTGGTGGAGCGTGGATGGTATTGCCCTAGCCGAGTGTATCCACGGCCTTACTAGGAGCAGATTGAATGCCGCAGGAATATCCATCACTTCAAATGTGATGTTGAAAATATTCGGTCTGATTGTGACCAGCAGTTCAATCTCCCTTAGGGAGTGTGTTTTGGAGCTATCAAAAGCCCTCACTATCCTCCCATTTTGCTTGATCTTCGACTGATCCAGACCAAGCTTGACAAAAGTGACCAATGGGCAGACGTTTAATGTCGACCCGTTGTCAATTAAAACCCGTGCAATCGTGCTGCCCTTACAAAGCACTATGATATGCAAAGGGTCAACATGATAATACCCACCTGGGCTTATCTCACCTTCAGAGAAGCTTATCACATTATGTGACAAGATTTGACCAACCATTTTGCCTAGCTGGTCTGGATCGATTGTCTGGGATACGTGTGCACTCTGTAGCACCCTTAACAATGCATCCCTATGCTTTTCAGAATTTAGCAAAAGGCCCAGTATTGAAATCTGGGCCGGGACCTTGTTTAGCTGATCCACAAGATTGAATTCACTTTTCTTTATTATTTTCATGAGGTCTGATGCCTCATTTTCTGCACCCTGGGGGTGTCTTCTCCTATTTTGTGTTTCCTTTTTGTTTTCTTTTTTCTTCTGTTTTTTTTCTCTCTTTCTACTTCTGTCTCTCTTTCTTTTTCTTCAACCCCTGCACATCTCCCCGACCTCGTCATGAGGTTCACCTCCTCCTGGTTCTGGTTCCTAACCATTGGAACCGTAGCCATGACCCCTTCGCTGTAATTCCATGGTACAACGACCTCAGAATAGGCTAGTTTCGGGACATTAACTATCAACGGCTGGAGTTTGGACCGGGATGTATGGGCCGGTTTAGGGATATTGCATGATGGCTGAACATTTACAACCAAAGGCTGGAGCTTGGATTTTATGCTGACAGAAGAGGTGATGGAAGTTGTGGTGGGGTCAAGGTTGATGACTAGTGAAGCCTTTGATGGCTTGGATGGTGAACAAGTGGGTGGACTGTAATTGAAGACCAATGGAGGCCTTGCAATGTTTATCTGGGCCATAAGAGAGGAGACCCAGTTCAAAGAGGAGCTAATGTCCTCAGCAGCATGATTGCTTTTCTGGAAGACCATATTGATCTCCTCTTCTTCTTTTTCTTGAAAAAAATGGACCGTGACCGTGGTCCTTACCGGAGCTATAAGTTGCGATGGGTCAAAGGCCCTTCTCTTGGTGGATATGGCAGTGATGGAGTTGGATGGGCCTGCCCCATTGTGGTACGGCAGAGGGTTTTGCCCAATATCATTTCCTAATGTGGCAGGTGCAGCAGTATTGAAAACCAGGGCCTTCTGGTCCAACAGGTCCTGGACCGCATGCTTCAGCATCCAGCAAGTGTCAGTAGAGTGCCCCGGTGCACCCATGTGATAGTCGCAAGTGATGGCTGGATCAAAATTCCTCCCCTTCGGGGCATTTGGGTTAGGCTCCTTCAGGGTCACATATTCCCCTTTCAGCAGAGTTGGCAGTAGTTGAGAAAGAGATACAGGAAGGGGAGTAAAGACTCTGTTCCTCCTTGCCGCCATCCAGGCCTCCCGCTCCTCCTTAGTAAAGGCCCTCCTCTGGTTTTCAAGTACGAAAGGGGAGAAATTGACATTGTGTAGGGTCTGATAAGAATGCTGGGTCTGTTGGGCCTGCTGGGGTGTAAAGATGTTCACATGGAGCGGTTTCTTGGCCGGAGGAGCCTGGACCAGGTTTACCTCTCCTTCTTTTCTGGCCCCGTTCTTCTTGAACCCCGTTCCGTTCTTTTGTGCCATGGAAGCGAAGGAATCAGATTGCCCAGTCAAAGTTGAATAGTTAATGAGCCTTCCTGACCTGACCCCCTCCTCGATCCAGTCTACTACCTATACCAGGGCTGCAAAATTGGTGGTGATCTGCCCCACCAAATGGTTGTAGAAAGGCTGCCCCAGTGTGCCCATAAACGTTGATATCATTTCAGGTTCCAGCATGGGCGGCCTGACCTGGGAGGCGGCCTCTCTCCACCTCTTGGCATACTGTCGTACAGACTCCTCCTTTCCCTTGCTCATTCTCATTATGTCGTACCGGTCTGGCACGATCTCAGAGTTGAATTTATATTGATCTAAGAAGGCGTCGGCCAAGTCCTTCCACCTCCTGATCCTTCCATGGTCCACTGTGGTGAACCACCTAAGAGCTGACCCGGTCAAACTCCTCTGGAAAAGTTGGATTAGTATGCCGTCATCCCGGCCAAATTGGCATAGGGCCCCGCAGTATAGTTTCAAGTGGCTCATAGGGCAGCCTGTGCCGTCTAATTTGTCGAAGTCCGGGCACTTGAACTTGGCTGGTAGACATACATATGGGTACATGCACAGGTCGTCGAAGGTGGTGCCACCGTAGTTGTTTCCCCCATTTACCTCCTTCAATTCTTCCTGGATCCTCTCTATCTTGTGCAGGAGTTTCCTTTCCATCTCCTCCCTGGATTTTTCCTTCTCCATTTCTTTTTCAGATTCTCCAGTATTTTCCCTGATCAGGATAGGCTCAGGGACCGGTTCAGAAATGGGCTCAGGCATGGGTTGAACCGGAGGCGGAATGTAGGCCTGAGGTGGTGGTGCCTGATGGGAAGTCGATGCTTGATTTTGGGCCTGGGCCTGTTGGGCCTGAGCCGCCAGTAAGTCCCCCAGCATTTTGGCAAGGCCAGCCACTTGCTCCTGCAGCTGAGCGAAGTCTTGAGCGGGTACAGTAGCTTGGGCTTGGTTCTCTTCAGTATTCATGGCTCGGGCTTTGGATCTGGTCACGGAGCAATGATGACAATTAAGTGTACCTGGGTGAAGAAATAGCAAAGAAACATGTCAGCTTTAATTTAACTTGAGTCACACCCCTATAAATGTAGACAAGTAGGCTAGGTGAACACAAGTCTGGGTTTATTTGCCCCCTTCTTTTTTTCATTTTTTTTTGTTTTTTTTTTGTTTTTTTTGTTTTGATTTTGATTGGTTCTCGTGACCAAACAAAGGTTTTTGGAATATTCTGGGGCTTCCAAATGTCCCATAAGTTTTTTGATTTTGATTGGTTCTCGTGACCAAACAAAGGTTTTTGGAATATTCTGGGGCTTCCAAATGTCCCACAAATTTTTGATTTTGAATGGTTCTCATGACCAAACAAAGGTTTTTGGAATATTCTGGGGCTTCCAAATGTCCCACAAATATTTTGATTTTGAATGGTTCTCGTGACCAAACAAAGGTTTTTGGAATATTCTGGGGCTTCCAAATGTCCCACAAATTTTTTGATTTTGAATGGTTCTCGTGACCAAACAAAGGTTTTTAGAATATTCTGGGGCTTCCAAATGTCCAACAAGTTTTTTGATTTTGATTGGTTCTCGTGACCAAACAAAAGGTTTTTGGAATATTCTGGGGCTTCCAAATGTCCAACAAGTTTTTGATTTTGAATGGTTCTCGTGACCAAACAAAGGTTTTTGGAATATTCTGGGGCTTCCAAATGTCCCACAAATTTTTTGATTTTGAATGGTTCTCGTGACCAAACAAAGGTTTTTGGAATATTCTGGGGCTTCCAAATGTCCCACAAGTTTTTTGATTTTGATTGGTTCTCGTGACCAAACAAAGGTTTTGGAATATTCTGGGGCTTCAAAATGTCCCACAAATTTTTTTTGATTTTGAATGGTTCTCGTGACCAAACAAAGGTTTTTGGAATATTCTGGGGCTTCCAAATGTCCCAAAAATTTTTTGATTTTAATTGGTTCTCGTGACCAAACAAAGGTTTTTGGAATATTCTGGGGCTTCCAAATGTCCCACAAGTTTTTTGATTTTGATTGGTTCTCGTGACCAAACAAAGGTTTTGGAATATTCTGGGGCTTCAAAATGTCCCACAAATTTTTTTTGATTTTGAATGGTTCTCGTGACCAAACAAAGGTTTTTGGAATATTCTGGGGCTTCCAAATGTCCCAAAAATTTTTTGATTTTAATTGGTTCTCGTGACCAAACAAAGGTTTTTGGAATATTCTGGGGCTTTCAAATGTCCCACAAATTTTTTGATTTTGAATGGTTCTCGTGACCAAACAAAGGTTTTTGGAATATTCTGGGGCTTCCAAATGTCCCACAAGTTTTTTGATTTTGATTGGTTCTCGTGACCAAACAAAGGTTTTTTGAATATTCTGGGGCTTCCAAATGTCCCACAAGTTTTTTTGATTTGATTGATAAAAATAACCAACCAAAGGATTCTTTTTTTCTTGCTGAATTTTCTCAGTTTTCAAGTTCAAGAGCTTGATTGAAACATGTTTGAATTGAATTGGTATCAAAAAATATGACACCTTGGTTCCCTCTTTGAGTTTCAAAATTAGGTTAAATCTTGAAAGAATATTTTATTTTATTCTTTTTTTTTTTTTGGTTTTTTGTTTTTTATTTTCCATTTTTGGAACATTTTTATGTTCCTTTCGGGGTGCCTAAGGATTATCCACAGTGTTTTAGGGATTTTATTCTGAAAATTTGGGCTGAAAAACTAATTTATACATTTTTTGAATGTATCCGATATAATATATCGGATAAGGCTATGGCTTATTGTATCCGACATATTTAGTCGGATACATGCATAGGTCTTTGTAACCGATAACATATGCCGGATATGAATAAAATGCTTCTTAACCGACCTGAGTTGTCGGTTAAGGCCGAAATGGCCCTTTTTGACTCATTTTTTCACCAGATTATGTTATTTTCATTCCCACTTGATGTTCACCTTGACTTGGCCTTTAAAACTTGCCCCAAATTGGGCTTTGACATCATTCTTGCTAAAATTCCCAAATTTATGAGGGTACTTGTACCCTCCAAAGTTTCATACCAATTGTTGGACTTTGTACACTTGGTTGCCTCCTTCTTGGACTTTGGGTAGGATGACCTCTATTGAGTTGGAAACTCATCCTATGGGTTACACCAACCTTAGGCTATATACATTTCTGGGAAGAATTTCATCCCAAGCATATGGACACCATGGCTTTTAATTTACATGAAAATAATGAACAGAACATGGCTTTACTTTGCCACCTTGTATTACCTTCAATATGGTATTATACCTTGGCTTGTGAAACATGCAAACGGCCTTCCCACATTTACACCCAATTCCCCAAACGCAATTGTGGACTTTTAGCTGAAAACGTGTTTCTCCACCTTCAAGTGTATGGTTTTTGGGTTTTGGCTTAATTGGTAACTTAGAACTAAAGTATAGTGATGCCCAGAATCGAATCACAGATCCCATTGTCATCACATCATTGACTCAAATTCTAAGGTGTATGTTTTCACTTTCGCTTTCCGAAGTATCAACCTCGGTGCGCCAAGCTACCCACATTCATGGTTCAACTTCCTATAGGTGATGGGTAGGCTGTACAAATAGTTTAAAGTGCTCAAGTGCATTTGAAATTCAAGGTGCATTCATAACGTCCCAGCCCCTTGCCACTCTTTTTCGTAGCCATGCATACAATTTCAAGCCAAGGCATATGACATTATATTGAAAGTGAAAACACAAGCAAGCAAGGTAGTACAAGCCACTCAATATGCACACAATTATCACATACCCAAAAGTAGCATATAAGCATGTTATCATTTTCTGCCAACAACAAATAAACCATGCGAAACATGCTTGAAACCCAAAAGCATTCCCTAAATCTCAGATTTCATGCTCTTTTTCATGCTCAAAGGTGCATTATTTTTACCCCAAATTGAAGCCTAAAAATTTAGCAACTATATGCATTGTTCAAGAGGTGTTTTTGTCCAAGAAAGCATGCTTGAAACCCCCAAAATGGCTATTGAATTCCCAGATTTTTTTTATTGCTTTCATGCTCAAAGTGTATCACTCATACCCCAAATTGATGCCTAAAAATTCAGCAACTACTTGACATGGTATAAGAAGTGTTAGGTTGGTGAAAACATGCTTGAAAACCTTCCAACTAGCTACTGAATTTCCAGATTTCATTGCTCATTGTTTTCATGCTCAAATCATGTCATCCTATACCCCCAAATCAAAAGCATAGCATAAAACAAACATTAAGCACAAAAAAGCATTATTCATGGGAAACATGCTTGAATACCCAAAATTAACACTAAATTTCAAGATTTCAAGTTTTTAAATTTTTTTTCATATTCACCTCATGGTATTTAAACCCAAAAGAACACATGCTCTCACAAAATATAGCAAATCACATCACAATATAGGTTTTCCTTTAAACAAGTTTTTAGGCAAAATCAATCAACATGCTCATGCCTTTATTCATGTGAATTTTCTAATCATGCAAATCAAATTTGAGATTCAATATACACAAGTAAAGTAATCAAAATAGCAAGCATTCAAAAGTAAAGAAAAAGCATGAACAAATACACATAATGGTTTAAATCCACAAGTCCCCAGCAGAGTCGCCAGTTGTGAGACATGGGAAAAATCACCGGAGATGATTCTCCCTCCGTCAACACACGGGCTCAACGCAAAAAGTGGGAGAGAGTAGCTACCATTCAGAATTTGGGGTGTGAATGGACACCAAAAGATTCAAAATAATCAAAAAGGGCTAAAAGCAAATTCTAGAGTAAAAATAACTTTACTTGAAAATCAAATCCAGAGATGGGTAAGGGGATTAGATTATGAACGGAGGAAGGTGTTAGGCACCCCCATTCACCCACACAAGGTGGTTGCCAAGTGTTTGTTCATGCAAAAAAGATAAGAAAGCTTTCTAAAAATCATTAAAAACCTTGAAAAAGGACAAATGTATGATATCTTCACATGAAGACCCAAATGGATTCCAGATCTTCTCTTATATCAATATCATCTCTGGAACATCACCAATAAATGGAAATCAAAACAAAAGATTGCAAAAGGCCAAGTTAAGTGAAATCCGGAAAATTTGGTAAAAGCAAGAACCATTTGTCTTGAGATCATTCAAATCCAATTTAAATTGAATCAAACCAAATTCATTTGAAATATTATGGTAAAGAAGAGACTCATGCAAAATTTCAAGTAGATCCGGTTGAAAACCTAGGAGTTATGCCTCCTTTGAAGTTGCTGCTGGAGATGATTAAAAGTGGCAAGTGGGCAAGTTTGGAAAATCCTCTAGAAAAATCAGCTCCATATAAATTCATGAAATTTGGTGTGATTGAAGTCCGTATGGTCATCTTTCAAATGAAACTAGACTCATACAAAAATTCATTCGGATGTGCCTTGGGTGGTCTCCCGAACAGGCCGCGAAGATCACAGATTTACCCAGAAAAGTGCTGTTGAACAGCTCAAAGTAAATCTATTGCTCACGACACAAATGGAGTCAAAAAATTATGAAACCAATTGGATTTAAAACTAGACTTCCATAGAAAAACTCAAAAACAAGAATCACTCGAATCGGACTTAAAACGAACACAAGGCGCTCAGTCGAAGTGACAAGTTCTGTATTCAGATCAGAACTGACCTATCAACTTCGACAGAGAGGTGTCAAAAATCTGCTTGATAGAAATTAATGAAATTTGGTAGGCATAAACTAGACAGCCTCACCTTTCCCATGGTTCTAAAATCACTCCTAAATTCATCCGGACGATGAAGTTATGAGTGTCCAAAGTCGGGATACAGTTGCTATAAAGTTAAGCCATTTTTGAAGAAAACCAACTCCAAATAGTGATAAAGTGTGTGTAATCCGTGCAAGATCAATCAAAATCCTTTGAAAATCATTTGAAAACATTCCAGAATTACTTGGGGCTATTTATTTCAGATTTATCACAATAAATGCAATAAATCCGAAATATGAGCCTATCCCGCCAAAATCATGTGCCATGTATGTGTAGGTGTAAAAATCATTCCAACAACATAGCAAAGATAGCATGCATTCATATCAATCAAAATAGGGTTCTAAAACAACCTAGGGTTCCGTTCCATTATCGTTTCCCTTAGTTCTCTCTCCCCGTTAAACACGGTTTTTCAAGATAATCTTGGGATACTTTGAATAGGAAAGGGTTTTCATAGAATCACAAGGCTTATAGCATGCATTTAGATCAATAAAAAAAGGTTCTAGAACAACCTAGGGTTCCGTTCCATTATCGTTTCCCTTAGTTCTCTCTCCCCGTTAAACACGGTTCTTCAAGATAATCTTGGGGTACTTTGAATATGGAACGGTTTACATAGATTCAAAAGGCTTATTCAAGTAAAGGCTGTAGCACTAGGATCAATCCCCAGTCTTGTTTCTCCTAGATCCCGCCTTCACGTTTTACGGCTATGGGGAGTCTTGAGATACTTTGAGTCGGGGAAGGGTTTTCATACACACATCAAGGCCTTATTCTACAGAAAGGTAGAAGAAGAGATCTAAATCTAGAAATGTAAAAAATTAAAAAGAGGTTTGAGGCTTACCTGGGTTCTGGAAGCACTTCCACAACGGTTTCCCTCTTCTCTCGGAGCTCTTCTTGGCAAAAGTTCTTGGCAAGAATTATTGGCCATTTGCTTAAGGAGGAGCCTCCTGTTTATAGGCAAAGGTTAGGGTTAGGGTTGGTGAGATGGTAGACACAACATAAGGTCCATAGCCCACCAACCTTAACCCTAAGGCTATTTCTGAGATTTCCACTCATTTAATGAGGGATATGATGGTAAAAGGTAAAAGCTCTCGGAAAACCCTAATTTTGAGCAAAACTAGTGTACGGCATGTCAGGTCGGATACACTAGAGCCTATGTGTATCCGGCATATGTTGCTGGATACATTGAGGGCTACTTGTATCCGGCATTTTCCATCGGATACGAACAGATACGCTTGTATTCAACCTGAGTTGTCGGATACAAGGAAAACTTGCTTTTTTCATATTTTTGTGCTGGTTTCAAAGGAAGCAATGATTTTTACTGATTATTGATCATTTTTACTGTGAAATTTGGGGTGTCTACATAGGCACCCCTAGTCATCCATACGAGATGGTTGCTACATGCTTATTCATGCTATATGTTTGCATACATTTCATACAAAAATAATGCAAAAAGAGAGTAAACACATGTTTGATTCTCCACACGAGTTGTCCAATAAATTCTGGACTCTCTCTGTAGATGTATCACCTTCAGGACTTCATGGTCAAAGTAAAAAAATCAAAACAAAATTGAAGAAAAATAGAAATCAAATCTAGAGAAAAATGGTGAACATCAGCGATTTGAGCTATGCAATCTCAATCAACTATAAGTCATTTAATTCAAACTCAAATTGAGTGAAACTAAGGGGGCTTTTGGTGGGCATTATAGAATCTAGATTCTAATTATGATCCTGGATTATAGAATCACAAATTATATTTCCTTGATTTTAAAATCCAGACTCTTGTTTGGAAAGTTGGATTATGAACTCAGATTTTTAAACTAGAATCCAGAATCTTGGTTGGTTCACCTAGATTATCGAAAAAAATTGTGTAGTTTCTATATCCAACTGTGAAAGCAACTAAACAATAAAATATGTTGAACAAGCAATAATATTTAGAAACTAGTGAATATGCTCAATGTACACATCTTATGTTTATATATAAAACATAATTAATAACAAAAAAATAATTAATTTCTAGTAGCTTGTTCCATCGCATTTGCAAGTACGTCTCTGAAAGCCGCCATCTCATTAGTTAGGCTTGGTGGCACCAAACTATCCGAATTAATATCATCTTTGTGCTCATCTTCATTATCCACAACAATCAAATCCTCATCCTCATATTGCTCAAAGAGCTAGTCTTGTCTTGCCTGTTGTCTAATAAAATTGTGTATGGTGCATGCCGCAAGTACAATCTTCACTTGAGTGTGTACGATGGCATCATCTTCAAGATAGGAAAGCGCTCTTTTAAGACACCAAAACATCATTCAATTATATTCCGTAACGAAGAATGGAAATGATTAAAAATCTCTTTTAAGCTACGTGCTCTTCCACCTCCACGACGATAATCTTGAAGATGATATCGAACTCCTCTATAAGGTGCAAGAAAACCTGTCATGTTTGGATAACCCGCATCAACCACATAATATTTACCTAATACAAAAACAAAATGTTTAGTACTAAAGATAAAACAAATAAATTAATAGATACCCTCCCACCCAACTATTTTACCTGGTGGAGCCCGAGGGAAGTGCAAAGTTGGGTTACTTATAGCTTCTAACATAACTCGTGAATCATGTGCTATCCCCTCCCATCGTGCTATTATCTAAGTGAATTGCATATCAAATGAGCAACAGCCATCACATTTTGTGTTATTGTCCCTGTCTGTGCAGATCGATAAGTTGCTTGCCTATCCACTGATACACATGCAGAAATATGTGTTTCGTCTATTGCACCAACACAATCCTTGATCCATGGCATATACTTCGAATTGTGACATATTTCAGGTGGTGTCTGATCAAAAGATGGAGGCACAATCATTTCTTTAGAAAATTGTACAAAGGCATTTAACACATTGTGAAAATGTCGGCTTATTGTCTTCCTAGAATGTTGAAATCTATCTTGAATCATGAATTTTTTTCTAGTTATGACCAAGCGTAACAAGAAACATGCCAAGTTGCTCCTCAACAGTAATATGCCTCGTAGGTTGCAATAGACCTCTGTCTCTCATTACATTAGCAAGTCGAGAGAAAGTATGTTTATTCATGTGAAACAAACCACGACACCTTACTGGGGAATTTGCTTCAAGCCCCTCTCTTAACCAAGCCTTACGTACTGGTTGTTTCTCAATTTTTGAATCAAGATACTCTTCTAGACACATGGCTAATGTCAAGTAATGTAAAGCCTCCTCAAACTCTTCATCTGAGCTCATCTTCACTCTGCGGACAAGCAATTACAAGAAACTTGAACATTTCAACCCCGAACTAAAGAAAGTTTTTGCTATTTCTTTTAATAGCATAGAAAGATGCCACAAATATGAAACTCAAAATAAATAAACAAAAAGCAAGTAATTACAACATAAGGGATGAAATTCACAGAAGAAATATATTTATAAATATACTATAAAAGGAAAAACAACACTCATGTATACCAACAACAAAAAATAATGCCCAACATTCAATAGCAAATATTTTGTTAACCTAAGAATAATGAAATAGGACCCCAGAGGTTGGGCAAAACTCCATTACTTTCAGCTAGTACTCTCACTCTCCTCGCTCTTTTCTTATTTTATTTCAAACACATTAGTACATGGTTAATGGCCATAGATCAATCCCATATATAGAGAAATGATTATCATATTTATCCTCTATAGGTACAATATAAAACACATGACATGAATCAAATGTGGGCAGTTTAAGGAATGGAAATGTCTTCTAATTAATCATGCTTCTATGAAGACAATTCAGCGATTTCATTTCTTTCTTGTTGCAGGAGATATCAAATGTTGAGATGCACCAAGAACACACGAACTTTTAACTTGCATACAGGCCCTACTTGAAGCATACATATCGTTTGTCCGATAGACACAACAAAAAATCTAGAAAAATTTCACCACAATCATTTAGGAATGGGCTAAACAATGCTATTTTTTCTCATTCTGATCAAAGAAAAAATTAGTTCACAATAGATTTGTTCAAAAACTCGATAGCTTGAAGCATATCTGATATCCATTTGTTTTTGCCACTTTAGGCCCTATTTTCAACCACATTTCAATGTTCAACAACCATTCCCACCTCTTTCCCACAATTATATTGAGCCATAAACACTAAACAATGCAATAGCTGTTTTTGAGAAAGCTGTTAACAAAGCAAGTGCAGGAAAGGATGATTGCAACCTCAAAGCCTTTGTCCACAATATAATACTATAAAGACTTGTATCCTAAGCATGCTGTTACCTTTTTTATGCAAATGATTTAGCCACAATGTTATTTGAGTAATGTGTCCCATTGTTTATATAGTCCAAAGTGGTCAAATCACTTTCTACAAACGAGGAAGCAGAGGAGACGAGGGAGGTGGGAGAGGCTTGGGAAAAGAGAATTGAAGTCCAAGTAGAAGCAGAGATAAAACACATCAACAAACTATTGGGTTTTGGTCAACCAACCATTTATCTTTGTCTCCTTTTTCTTATGTTATGTGGTCCTAAATACCAAAGGACCTACCATGAGTACCCAATTGTGCAGTGGCCGACATATCACCCTACAATAATAAAATTGTGGAGAATTGGAAGTCCACATGAGAATGTGGAGCTTCCATTCAACCATGAAGTTGATCAATAGAGCCAGAAGTCCAGAATTTCAGTGAGAAATGAAATCCCAATTCCCCATTTTGTTAATACTAGTAGGGGTAATGGTGAAAGTTGTAACGCCCCGAACCCGGGTCAATGCAAAACAAGCACCTAACTCGAATCCGAAGTGCTACTGTAACGCCCCGAATCTAGTTTAACAACCAAACCCAGAGTGTTACTATAAAATGGGGTCAGAACAAACTAAGTTTATGCGGAAGTTTTAAAATTAATAATTTACATCAGAGTATGGTGGGAAACATGGCAATTTTATTCACTTTAATTCAAATTATTTTACAATGAAAATCTATCTATTCTAAAAGTGGACAATAATAACAATTAAAATTCTGCCCATAAATTCTTTACCCCATCTTGACGATCTCTCCAAGCAAACCTGAAAAATAGGTGAAAACCGGAGTGAGACATACATCTAACAAGTAGCAAGTGTATGCAATAAAAACGGTCTATTTTAAGAAATAGTCATGAGGTATATGATTAATCAACACAAAAACAAGAAGTGGTGACAATAAAAACAATGTCAATTTAACGATAAAACAACTTGTGTGAAGCAAAATAAGTATTTAAGAAAACGATTTCGGTTAAAGCAGTAAAATATCAATGATGTAACGCCCCGGTTCCCGGTCCATTCCCAAACCCGAGGTATTATGGTAAATAAGCAAAGCAACTAAAGAATCTGGATAATTTAAAACTTTTTCTAACTTTATAATCAGAGTAAATGCCGAAACTTGAATTCAAATTCTCTTTATTAATCATTAACCATGATATACAATGATTTCAATTCCATGAACAACCTACAACTATATAAACTACCCATCTACAATTAGCCCAAGATTTGATGTCCTTGCCAAGAGTACCTGAAAAATGGGGTGAAACCGGAGTGAGAATAAATCTCAACAAGTAGCAAGGTGCATGATGTAAAATAGTCCATAATTTTATAATACTAGACATGAGGTGAACAATAAAACCAAAACCACAATACTACAATGATACAACGATAACAATTACCAATCCAAAACAAACACATGCGACGTAATAGGACTCGTGAACTGAAATCACTTAATAAGAATATTCTTGACCCCATAGTTCGCCACATCATGACTTACATGATAGATTGAGCCTGCACCTGCAGTCACTACCATCTCCTCCGTCAACCATCAACGCGGACCACCCACGCATGGGTTGGCGAGTACAATCCTCAGTCCAAATAAAATCCCATAAAAGGGTACCGCTTCCGCGGAGACCATATCAATCCGATCAAAGATTAATGGACCCACAACAAACACATCTAATACTAGTGCAAGTGCAAGTCACAAGTGATCCTCAAGCACTGCCAAATCATAGCTCCAATGTGCGAGTCACAAGTAACCTACCAACATGACCAATATAAAGCTCGTGAAAGTCGATGTCTCATTGAAGCATGCGGATGGTAACCTGAATAACAAAATAAAAATTGTTTACCAAAAGCAACCTCGGCTAAGACCAAGCCGCACCTACAGCGGTCGAGGATTGCTGCCTACGTCGCCCGCACTTGCTAGTACAATGGACCGCATACTGGGGAATTCCGAACAAGAATAACTTACCAGCCAATTTCCTTTCACTTCCTAGCTAAGCTATGGATCCATACTAAGCATTGCCCACTAAACACAACTCACAATCAAAACCTTTGAATAACTCAAAGATACAATATTCAGTGATAAACCTCGTACCAATAATCATAACTATGTCCCAAGTGCTGTGTCCAGCGATAATTTCCAAACCCACGGTGTCCAACCAAAATATAACCATTAAACAGTTCTTAAACAAAGTTCCAGATCATTTAATAAGAAAAGTATGAGAGTATACACAAATTCTAAATAAAAGGTTCAGATTTGAGTCATGTTAGTGTGGGCATACTTAGTTTATCTTTCTAATTCAGTATTCAGGTTATTCTTTATTTCTTACAAAGTTTACTCCAAATCCTACACTTTGGTTCATCCTAAAATCTTTACTTTTAAGTCCTTTATTTACCAACGAATACCCTAAATCTCTAAATCCTTTAAGTTATGCTATTGACTCTTTCCAGAAGTTAATTTAGGTCTACTATGACTTGTTAGACTAGGTCTACTTTAGGTTATGCACATCTCTAAGACTACAGGTACCCCCTGCAGGAGACAGCATAACGCTACCACAGGATGTGAACACCTAGCATCTACCTCTACCGTAGGAGATAGCTTCCTCACCTTCCAGTGGTAACTCACACACCCATCCTCCATGTGGGATGCAATCACGCATAATCACATCTCCCCCACATGAGGTATCTCTCCTGTAGGATGCAATCCATCGGAAATACATCTGCCCCACAGGAGGTAATGAATCTCTCCCGTAGGAGGTAATGTCTCCCCCACCAAGCGGGTTGTAAAACCCCGAATTTTACTTAAATAATAAATTAAATTAGTAAATAATATTACTGAGGGTTATGATTGATGGGAATATTTTATTGTTGTAGGGGGTGATCAGTTTAGTGAAGATCCAGAATTAGACGCAGATCTGACCGTCCGATCTTGAGATATCGAGGTACGTATTTTAATTGGGCGAGGTGTATGGGAGAGTTTGCATGGGAGATGCATGGGATCAGGGAGTATATATATGTATTAAATAACCTAATCGTATTCTCGCTCGTATTATTCAGCCGCAAACGACGAGAGTTGAAACGACCGAGAAGAGAAGAAAGAGAAGGAAGGGGGAAGACCAAGGGAACTTGCTCAGAGCCTTGCCTTGCAACTGAGGAGAGGTTTGGGGGTTTGCTGTTCAGAAGAGAAGAGGAGAAACGCGTATACGAGGTAGGTGACACCGTTTTGGTTTTGAAATTGGATTTTTCCTTGGTTAATCGCAAATGCATGTTTCTATGATATGTAATGTTGTATTTAGTTAGCTAAGCATGTTAGAAATACACTAGAATGAGTTTAGACGAGAAAAATCGTGATTTAGAACTATTTCTGCTCGATTTCGCACGACCGCCGACCTCGACTGTGCTCGGCGCTCGTCGGCGATCTTCGGCGCTGGTTAAATAAAATTAGGGCGCCGTAGACCGCGAGAAGACGGACCGCGGGCGCTCGAAAATACACGACCGCTGACCTGGGACCACCAGGGCGATCCTGAGCGATCCTAGGCGCTCTCAACAGAATTTCCAATTTTTCATAATTTCGAACCTAATTCAATTCTAAACTATTTTTAGACAATTTTAATGATTAATTAAGGTGCTTTAAGACCAAAATAAGCTACCTAAACCCCTGTTTTACAGAAAAACAAATTAGGGAGATATTTAGGACAATAGTTGCCAAGTTTTGAAGGTAAATGAGAAACGTGATTTTGGAAAAGCCTAACTACCATTTGACTATCTAAATACCTCTAAATGACATTATAAATCAGAATACCTTCTAAAGAGAATACTGAATTCAGATGAACAAATATTGAAGTAAATGTACAGATATAACCATTATATGCCGCTAGGCACCAACCCTTATAGAATATGACACTTTAGGGAAGTTTTGGAGTCTAGTGGGCATAGCTGGTTGTGGATCCATAGTCGTAGCTAGATAGCTGAGGGATATGTCATTTGGGTTGAGTTACTCCTATATGCGACGCGCTTCCTTTGCAAGTTAGTTTGTCTGGGAAGGTCCTATGTCTGGAGGGACACCCCGGTGAGCCGCTGGTGATTCCCTGTACATGTGGATAAGCAACCACCTCCATGTATTGATTCTGGTGCTGCATGCTGGTGGTACATGCCAACTTTGATGGGTACGTGTGCAATAAGTCGGTGACTACGGCTCTTGTCTAAGCTGCGCTGCATGGGGCTTGAGTATCATTAGTAGCATCGCTCCTAAGTCGCACGGTGGTATAGCAATTGGTTGAGAATCATCTCAAAAGGTTTATCTAACTTTGTGAGTCCTACAATGACCCTGAAATCATAAAACTTGTTATTATTGTGGTACATGCGGGAGGCATGTGTTTGGGATATTGGTTGGATGTGACTGTTTAGTACATCCTGGCAATGTATGAATTATGTTACTGATTTGACTATGGTATTTTCATATTAAACTTGCTGGAATTCATCTCTAGAACTGTTTAGTATATTGTTTTGTATTTACGAATGATACGAATGATTATACGAGCCTGATTAATCGATGTGACTTATTCGTGCATGAACTGCTACTTTCCGTATATTAACTGTTTAATCATGCATGTGTTACCTACTGGGATATTCGTATCTCACCCTACTGTTATTCCATTTTTTCAGCTGATACGCGAGAGGGGGATCTCTTAGACTTCTAGGGAAAGATAGCTGAGTATTCTCCAGAGGATTACTATTATCCCGATCTTATCTGAGGTGGATTGATGTTATAGACTTAGCATTTTTAATTGGTTTATTATCATTAATTGGATTTGATGTATGAGAGAGACAAGAGAGAGTTAGTAACCAGTTCATTCTACCAGACTTTGATACTATTGATTGATGGTCAAGCTTCATGCTTGTTTGATGATTTTAATCTACACTTCCGCACATACTTGTTTCCGCAACTCTGATGGATTAATATATGGATTGGATTTACTTTCTTTGGTCTGGTATGTTATTGATGTTGTGATTGATATGGGCCAGTAACACCTCGGATTTGGTTGTTGAACTAAATTCGGGTTGTTACAGTAGCGAACCGGGTTCGGGTCAGGTGCCGGTTTGGACTGACCCGGGTTCGGGGCGTTACACGGGTAATCTCTGCCACCAAGCAGGTTGGGTCTCTGCCACCAAGCGGGTTATCTCTGCACCAAGCAAGTTGGGTCTCCGTCACCAAACGGGTTAGGGTCTCCGCCACCAAGCGGGTTGGGTCTCCGTCACCAAACGGGTTAGGGTCTCTGCCACCAAGCGGGTAATATACAATACATCTCTGCCACCAAGCAGGTTATCAATAAAACTGGCCACCAAGCCATTGTACAATCATTCACATTCCAATATTGTTTATAATCATAGTTCTTCCATGTTCAATCAGAAATCCAAAGTCTTGTTCCATAACCAGTTCATTAGTGTGTACTCATATTGATTATGGGATTATCTTAATAATGGAAGACTTAAGTGGTTAAATATCTAATAAGAACCTCTTAGTATAATTGGCCTTCAAAGACACCTTAAGAATAATCTTAGAGAAGTGTTACAAGTGGTGGAAATCCAAATAACCTATTTTATAATGATTTGGGACTAAGAATGTCATGAAGTTCTCAAAATACATTTTGGATAAATGAAATAGTCTTAGGATTCCCAATAAGGTCACCATACCAAAAATCAATCGATTCTGAGACAAAAAGTTTCGAATCCCAAAATATTCTAAGTCTGGTTAAAAACGTTGACTATTGGGTATATAATTTTTCTAGACAAATCTACAAGGAGTTTCGGGCTCAAATTTTGGTTGTAGTCTATTGAAGGGTAAACACATCTCCTCGAATTTTATGGGCTTCTGATTCACTCATCTGGGTATCAAACCCAAAACGGGCTTTTTGATTAAAACTGAGAAAACTAGAAATTTAGGCATGAACTGGAAAGTTGACTTTTTATTGGCTGGGAATTGGACTTTGGAAGTATTTTTATTGGTTCCAAATGAGGGGTGAAACCTTATTGACATGTAAAGACTTAAGTAAATGGAGCAATAAATACACATGACATTTACATAAATGTCTTTCAGGTAAATAAGGGTGCTGTGTAGGAGGCTTAGGTTATTTGGAAAAGGTTTGGAGAAGAAAAGGGGATGAAAAACTGTCAAAATTGCATTTTTTTGCTAGAGCGCCTAGGATCGCTCAGGATCGCCTAGGCGGTCAAAGGTCGGTGGTAGTGTAAAATAGAACACCGACGATACGTCTTCCAACGGTCTTCGGTGGTCTCAATTTTTCAACAAGCGCCGATGAGCGCCGAGGATCGCCGAGCACAGTAGAGGTCGGCGGTCTCCCAAAAACGAACAGAAACACTTGAAAAACCTGATTTTTCCTATTCTAAGCAATCCCATAATACTTATAATGATTATATCATGCATCATACATATATCTACATCATAAAAACATGGTTCGAAGATTAAACGAACGTTAAATACAAAAACGAACGTAAAACAGTGTCACCTACCTCTATTCGTGCGTTCTTCTTCTTCCTCCTCTAAACCAGCAGTGATCACACTTTTAACGGTTGCAAGACAGTCTCCAGAAGATGAAAACCCAAGGTAGATTCTCTCTCCCTTCTTCTTCTTCTCTTCTTCTTCCTCAATCGTGCGTTAGTCTTCTGCGACTGTCGAATACCAGCGAATACAAATAGAATACAAACGTGTTTGTTTTAAGTTATTTAATTGGTATTTATACTCTCCGATCCCATGTAGCTCACATGCAAACTTTCCTATACACACAGCCCAATCAGAATACATACCTCGATATCTCATGATCGGACGGTCGGATCTGCGCCGAACTCCTGATCTCCACTAATAACGATATTCTCTACAATAATAAATTATTTCCATCTATAATAATCCTCAAGAATATTAATTATTATTTTATTTTAATATTTGGGAAAATTCAGGGTTTTACAGTTGGCTGGTCGGCCATCTCTGCAACTTCTCTTCTTTCTAATTCCTCCTTTCTTTTCTCTCTTCTCTCCTTCTATTTTTGGCTCCTCTCACTTATGCACGAATTTCTCTCTCCTTCTAACTTATTTTCAAAACCTAAAACACTCTTTAAACCTCTCTTTTATAGCCTCCCTACTAGTCCAACTCTAATTAGGTTTAGCTTATTATAATATACTTAGTGTATTCCCTCTTCTACCCTTCTCCTTAATTTAACTCCTTTAACTCTTTTTTAAGGAATCTCCTAATTAATTTTCATGCTTAATCTTATTCTTAATTTTAAATTGAAATTAGACTTTTATTATTCACCCAAATTACCTATATTTTGGACCCTAAATTGTATAATTACCATTAGGCCCTTTTACCACCCTTTAAGCATTAATTTCATTATTTTACATCCAAATAAGATAATATTTTGTCTAGTTAAATTTGTTGACCAAATAATTAATTATCTTATTTTCATTCACGAATTTAAAAAATTTGAAATGACCAAATTACCCTTCCTTTTTAAATTCCTATTTTAACCTTTATATCTCTCTTTAATTCTCCTACTATTATCTTTCTTAGTATTTTCTCCATAATTTATTCCTTAATTATTTATTTTATTGTTAGGAAAATCCAGGGTTTTACAAATGAAACCACAAGTGACCTCGCAGGACTCACAAAGAAAGATAAGTCTTTGAGAAGACACTCTTCAATTCTATGCCACCGTGAGTCTTATGGACGAAGCTACTAAGACACTCAAACCGGAGTCTTATTCTGACGATAAGAGCCGTAGTCATCGACTTATTGCGCTCAAACTCACAGAGTTGGCATGAACCACCAGTATACAACCCCTGAATCAATACATGGAGATGGCCGCTGATCCACATGTACAGGAATCACCAGCGAAGCTCGAAATGACCCTACAAACATGGGACCTTCTAGAGCAAACTAACTTGCAAAGGAAGCGCGCTCACAAATAGGAGTACACATATGAAACCCCGTTCCCATATCCCTAGCACATCCTAATTAGTGAGCTCGATTTGTAGGTGAAGCTGGAGCAGCTCAAGCCTAAAGCCAGTCAAAGTAGCTAAGCTCCGAGCTGTCAGCAGGCTATCGAGGTGAGCATTTTCAAATTGATGAATAAAGTGGAATATCAAAGCGAGGAAAATATGCTAAGTGTTGGTATTGTGCAAATAAGGAGTGGCGAACTTGTAAATATGGAATCTGGAGGAAATCACTTAAGTGGAGAAAGTAGCCCAAAAGTGTGCCATTCATGACCAACCCCTCACTCTTCTCCCATTTTCTTCACTCTCTTCTCCCACACTCATCTTGTTCATCTTCTTCTCTTCCTCTTCTCCCCATTTTCGTCCCCATCCCTTTCCAACTCATTGGAGGTGTTAGTTGCAAGAAATCAAAAGAAGGAAACCAAAGAAGTGATTTTTGTGTGGGTGTTCTCGGTGGAGTTTTGTGAGAAAATCACCAAGGAGCACACCAAGAGCTGTTCATGAGTTGTATTGGAGGCTAAACAATTTGCTCAAGTGTTTGCAAGAGGTAAGAAACACCACCCTAACCTTGTTTTCCCATTTTCGGCCAAAAATTGCATGTTAGATGAATGTTAGGGTTGAGAGGTGAAAACGAGTTCTAGGGCCAATAGGAGGGTTTTCTTTTATGAGTTTTGTTGGTAGTAGTTTTCTACACATGCTAGGAGTGATTTCAAGCCCAAAAACTCCTAGAACAAGTTAGATTTGAGAAAGATCGAAATCCCCAAAAGTTCGGATTCCGCGAACTATCAAAAACCCAGGCCGCCTGAGCAATCGCTCGAGCGCGGCATCAGGCGATCCTTTTAGGTAGCTTTAGGTAGAGTTTAAGGCATGGCCACTCGAGCAATGCTCGAGCGATTGTTCTAGCGATTTGCTTAACAGAGAACCCGAGAGCAAAAAATTGTGGTCACTCGAAGCAGGCTCGAGCGACCCATCGAGCACCCTTACCAGAATTTCCAAAATTTGTACTTTTAACCTAGATTGAACTACCCTTTGTTTTTGTTCAAATCCAAACCATGTATAAGTGAGAGTTAGGTGTTTAGGAGGTGTTCCAATTGGAAGTAACTCAAAATTCCAAATAACAAGGAATTTGGGTATGTTTTGCCAAAGAAGGCCTTAGACATAGTTTCTGTCCCAGATTACTATAGAAATAGGATAACTTGATTCCACCACCTCAAACACTTTCTAAATGACCCTTGGAAGTAGAAGTCAAGAGCCAAAACCAAGTTGTACAAGTACTAAAGGAGTTGAGGCATAGGTTGCCCAATTTGAGTCATGAAATGTAGAATTTCTAGAAAACCAAACCTTACCATTGACCATCAAGGTGAGTACACCACACATGATGAGACGGGCTTCGGCCTTGTATTTTACACCTAGTATGAAGGGCATCGGGCCCATATTACACTTAATATGAGTTACACAATAATGAGGGTAGTGGCCCATGATCATTAATCATAAATGAAAGGGCAGTGGCCCATTGTATTGATATTGAAAAGAGGGCACTGGCCCCAATAACATTGAGTTATATTGAGCAGAGGGTAGTGGCCCAAGATTGACTCAGGTAAGGCCATGGGATACCCTTGAGTATTTTCCATGCAAGAAGGCATGAGGAATTGATCATGAGTAATTGACCAGTAAGTCTTGGTGGGTTGTTGAGCAGTTCATCTCAGTTGGGGTAGTGGACTCTTGTTCCTCCTGTCAGCACCTCATTTTTGCGCACTGAAAATGCCGAAAATGAGAACCCTAATTGAAAAAGTCAAACCCAAAATAGTCAAAAAGTTGACTTTTTGATGTGGCATGAATTAACCACCAAACTTCATACCATTGGATAGAAGATTCCGATATGGTTCCAATGGCACTAAGATTGTCCAAATCGGAGTCCAGATGAAGAAGTTATGAGCTGGTCAAAACTGGGAATAGCAGAAATCAACTTTCTGCTAAAACCCAGATCAGTTGTTTGATCTGGACCCAATAGAGAGAGCACTTCGACATGATTCCAATGCAACCAAGTTTGCTGGAATCGAGGTCTCGGATAAGAAATTATGAGCAGAATCGATTCCCGGAGGGTAGTTTTGACTTTTTGCTAAAAGCTGAATCAATAGTTCAATTTTATACCGGCGGATAGAGATTTCCGACACGATCCTAACGCAACTAAATTTGCTAGAATCTAAGTTCGGATGAGGAAGTTATGGGCCGGTCAAACCTGGAAATAGCAGAAGTTGGTTTTCTGCTAAACTCTGAATTAGCTGCTCAATTCTATACCAACAGAAACAGCATCTCAACACGATCCCGACGCAACTGAGTTTGCCAGAATTGGAGTCCCGGATAAGGAGATATGAGCAAAACTGCCTCAGATGGAGCAATTTTGCATTTATACTAAAAATATGAATTTACTGCTAAACTCTGGCTCAGTGGGTAGAGCATCTTATACTGATTCTAACACCATTAAGTTTGCTGGAATCGGATATCAGATAAAAGAGATATGAGTAGTCAAAGTTTCTGAAAATTTGCACATGTGGCAAAAACAGTAAAAAGAAAAGAATCTTCAATTAAAATAATAATATTTTCATACAACAACTAATTAAGAGGTTTAAAATAAAGGAAAAAAGAAAATAAAAAAATCAAAGCACGCATGTACTCAAAACCAAAAAAAAATCCAATTAAAATAATATTAAACACATAAATATCAAGCAAATTAAATAAATAAAAATTAAAACCAAAAATAAATTTTGCACATGGGGATGATGTGTCCCCATGAGGTGTATATTACTGTTGCGGATGAGAATGAGACTCATCATTACCTTCAATAAAAAAAAGGCATGAAACCAAAATCTTTTGGGTTTTAGTTATAATATAATAAATATTTACATATTAGTCACATTTCATTATTCATTATAAAAGGAGTCGGCCATTTCATTTGTGGAAAAAACTTTTCTTCCATGTTTTTCCTCTCCTTCATCCCTACCACCTCCACCCAAAACCAGCAATCTCCCAATTTGTCATCTTCATTCTAAAGTCCTCTTTAATCCCTATCTTACCCTTGAAACGATTCTCTTTATCCCCTTTTTCTCTTCTACTTTCAAGAATACAAAAGATAGTCCATTGTGGGAGTCCAAAGAGCTCTTCAAGCTGCCATCAACATCTATTTGGGGATCATCATAGTTCCAAAAGAGAAGGTAAGACAAAGGTGAGAATAGTTGTTATGTTTTGATCAATACATATTAAAAATGAAATTTTTCTAAACATTTTTCTCTTTTGGGTGTCCTGAATTTGTTCGTTTCTTTCTTTCTTTCTTTTCGTTTTCTTCTCATCACGCTACCCTCCTTTGCATGAAAATGGAATGCCCATGGTGAGGGGGATGCTTTATTCAAAGTTGGGAGGAGAGCAACCTTGTGAAACAAGAAAAGGGTGTTTAAATAAATATAGTTATCATTCTTATTTCATTGACTAATTATTTTTATTTGAGAGAGGGGTTTGTCCTCTAGTTTTTTTTTTTTTTGTATCCGATGTATCCTTGATTATACCCCCTCATTCCCTTCACTTACTTGATTCTTAGTATATTTGTTATTTTTTTTAGGGTCATGCATACACAATGAGAACATCTTACACACACATGCTTTCTTTTTCCTATCCCATTCACTATTTTAGTTCTTTAGGAAGTACACCACCCACATCCACGCTTAACACATATATGAGTATAATCAAAGTATATTCACTATTACATTTATTATCCATGGCATGATTGGGCTTTCGAGTTTGCTCTTATTAGGATAAGGTTCTTTTCTTAGATTCTTTCTTTTGTGTATTTTTCATGACTTGTGTATGCCTTAGCTACTGTTTAGTTATGTTTAGGTGTCTCATAAGTGGATGCTTCAATTGTGTGATGTACACTTGAATGGATGATCCGATGAGTCTATAGCATAGGCCTTTTAGGCCATGATCAAACCTTCATATGAAAAAAGCATACGTGGTAAGGACTTCTAGAGTCCCTACCATAAGCTCTCAAGATTAATCCCAAGAAATAAGGGAAGCACTCATGTTTCTCTTCTTCTTCATTGTGAGAAATACCCCATAAAAGGGAGACCATGTAAGCCAAAATGAGTGAATGTACCATTCAAAAAAAAAAAAAGAGAAGAAAGGGCTTTGGGGCTTGCAGAAGCTGACGGATACCTGGGGAGCCGGCGAGCAGAACCACGCCAGAGATGTGGCCATTTTTCGAGGTCTAGGTCGAACTGCAAACTTAGAGTGGTTCAGTGTGGTCAGGCCCTATAAACCACCAAAAACCCATTTTGTTTGATCCAAACCCGCTTTACCCGACCCGATATTAATTTAACTTGAACCTATTGGGCTTTTGGATCATTCCAAGCCCATTTTAGACTTGGGTCCATCTGGATCCATCAAAGCTTCAGTGGGCGTTCCAACGGGGCCCACTATCAGCCTAGCCCACACCAAAGCCCGTTTCTCATAAATGGGTCATAGGCCATTTGGATAATTACTCATGGGCCAAGTCCAAGCCCAATGGGCCTTAAAATATTTAACCCACTTTGATTAAATGCATGTTTAATTAACCCTAAATCAAAATAGCCAAATCCAATAAGGGTTACCCAATAACCCTAATGGGCCGTGGGCTTGACTTAAAGCCCAGCTTGGCTACCCATGGGCCTTCCAACAGGGCCCATACCCAACCCACTTAATAAAAGGTTAATAAGATAAAAATCAAAACAAAAAGGGACTTACACCTGCAAAAGTCCCTACCAGACTAATCTGATACATGCTGGATTAGGACAGGGTGAGTATAGTTGACTCAAACTAGGGAGACCCGAGGGACCCGTCATATCGATGGGGTGGGCCGGGGTGTCTTCGGACATCCCCTGACGTAACCGAGGACTTAGCTAGATCTCTAATAAGCCGTAGACCAAACTTAGACCCAAATAGGCAACCTGTGTCTGCCTGCACCTCTCAGGCAGTGGCGACTCCGAAAGTCCCGAGGCACGCACGAATCCCACGTGCGCCCTGCCGTGCGATCTAGGCAGATTTAGGTGCACCAACCTCCCAACTTGGAGATAGAGAACTAGCATCCTCCACTCAAGCTTGGATATATTTGATGTGTTATTATTCCGCACTTGGTTGTTATAATTGTTGTGAACTTGATAATAAACACATAAGCATAATGAACTCTTAAGGTATGGATCCATAGTCTTAAATAGGAATGTTTGTATATATATGCCATGGCCAGTGTGTATTGTTACTGTTACTGTTCTATTGTGATAACATCCCGGCACCAGCATCATCAGTGGCCGATGCCCACTTGCTACGGGGAATCGGTAGTGGATGCCTGTACGTCAAGGGGAATCGGCATATGGATGCCTACGTCAAGGGGAATTGGCGTAGATGCCTAGCCACCACGTGGAATCGGTGATGCTAGATGAGGCCATGTGTAGTATATATAAACATCATAGATAACAAGTGATAAGTTGAATACATGATTGCTATTAAATGGATTATCTATACACTGAGGCACATGCATGCACTGTTGTATGTCACATGAGATGCCGTGGGTTTTGTAGTATTAGATATACCCGTATGTCATGGTTTATCGAGAAATATTTGCATAAACTGTGTTTTCACCGAATCATGCATGTTTTGTTTACTGAGACATTCGTCTCACAGTTGTTATCTATATTATTTTTCGGATCCATCGATGTCCGGTGTGAAGGACCGGGCTGGGGATAAAGGCAAGGAAAAGGCCATCGGGTATAGAGAGGATTTCTATAGGCATTAGGCTTTTCTTTTATTAATACTTGTATAGTTTTGAGTTGTAACCCTTACCTTTGAGAGGAGTAACTAGTCACCCAAATCATTTTGTAACTAAACTCTCATGTGTTATTTCATTTCATATATATATATATATATATATGAACACACTTTTCATATGCACATGTATAAACTGTTGCACCTGCACTCGTTATGAAAATGTTTTAAAATCCTTCGTATGTTGTTAAGAGTAATGGCCCACTTGCCACGGTCTGAGACGGGTTATGCCTTGGAGGGGTAGACTTGGTTCCGGGTCGTGACAACACAACCCAAAACAAATACCCCTTCGCTATTTAGCTTATTCTATGGATCCATATTCAGCTATGCCCACTAGACACAAACATCCCTAAGGACTCATCCGAAAGTAAATAATAGTGCTTAGTGGCATATAAAGTCTGATATATATAAATTTTATGAAAATTTGGTATAACTGGGTTGAATTTCTAATATAAAGTTCCTATCTGTGGAAGTCTGAATCATGATGTGTAAAATAAATTCTTCCTAATTAAATATCTTAGTCAATTAGGTTTTGAAGTTTAAAATCTCAAAAATCTCAAATTATTTTCAAATTAGGCAACTATAAACCTAAAATAAATTCTCAAGTGTTTATGTTGAAAGCAAATTATTTGGTTAGTTAAATCCATCTCAATTCATCTAATTTAGTTGATAAAATCCATTTAAAACCATTTTATTTTGAATAAAAAATCAAATTCTGAAAAATTACATTTTTCTATTGAGGTCGCTCAACTCAGTCGCCTAGGCGACCTAGCTGGGCGGTAGTTAAATTTTTACGAAAATTTCTAGTCAACAGGCGCTCAGGGATCGCCTAGGCGGTCTCACTGGCGCCCATGAAAATTTCGATCGCTTACCCCATCGCCTAGGCGAGGGGTGAGTAGCTTAACAATGCGTTAATTTTAACAAACCGACGCTCACAATCGCCTAGGCGATCGTGCTAGGCGTCCAACTATCTGCGGCAAACCGAGTATGAAAACTGAGTTTTCTTTATTTTGAGTGAATTCTTCATACATATTCAGATATAATCTAACAATATATATATATATATATATACAATGAATAATCATGCATTTGCGATCAAACAACAGGAAAACCACAATCGAACGACAAATTGGGTGTGCTACCTACAACACCCTAGATTAATTTGTGTCATTAATTACCATTTTATGATCATCTACAAATCAATTCTATAAATCATCGATCAACACTTTTCTACTGTTCTTCAAGATCAAGAACACTCATCAATAAAAACCAGACGGATCCATGTAAATAATTTTTTGGCTAATCAAAACAATGAAATATAAATCAAAAACATTAAAACCATGCAATTCCTCCAGTTTTCAAGGGATTTCTAGTTGCCTTAATATTCTATATCCATCTTCTCTTGAAATCCCAAATTTGTTCCTACTTCTGCTATTTTTCGCATCCCCTTAGAGTTCTCCAATCCAGATCTCCACCGTTCAGATTATAGTTCTACTAGTCGTGAACCAAACCTCCAAAGTTGAGGTCGATCCAACAGCCGGATTTCTCGATCTAAGTTTGATGGTGGCTGGTCGGACATGTCTGCAGCAACACGTTCTTCCCTCTCTCTTTTCTCATTCTTTTCCACACGAAACTTTTCCCTTTTTCTCCCCTTTCTCCTCTATTTATATTGAGTAGGAAAAGTCCTAAACTAACCCTACTAATCCCCTTTTAAATGGGCTAACCCTAGAGAGGTTTAATTAGGATCAAACACCTTCTAATTAATTCCTATTTTTTCTCCACCTTCTAATTCTCTACTAGTACTTTACCAATTAAGCTCGTGCTATCTATGTAAGACCCCGAATTTTCCTAAATATAAAAGTAAATATAATAATTAATATTCTTGAGGATTTTAATTAATGGAAATATCTTATTAATATAGGGGATATTATAATTAGTGGAGATCCAGAGTTGGGCGCAAATCCGACCATCTGATTGCGAGATATAGAGGTATGATCGATATTTTAAGTTGGATGTATTCTGATTGGGCGTGTGTGTGGAGTCTTATACATGTGAGATGCACGGAATAGAGTATATATATATATATATATAAGTTAAAATAACCTAATGACATACGGTGGAAATACGTGCTTGTATTCGTTTGAGACTCAGCAGCCGCAAGAGACCGAGAGTGACTATGTGACCGGAGAAGAGAAAGGAAGAAGAAGAGAGGAAGAACCAGGTTTCTTCTCCCTTCAAGGCTCATTTTGCAATCGTATAGAGGTCTGAGAGTTGCTGGTTAGAGAAGGAAGAGGAGAACAATCGCATAGAGGTAGGCAACACTGGTTTTAACGCTCTTTGGTATTCACGATTGGTTTAATCTTCATTGCATGTTTTTATATTATAAAATCATATATTTAGTTTGATAGCAATATTATATGTATATTAGATTGATCTTGGACGTGAAAAATCAAGTTTTTAAACTATTTTTGTTCGTTTTTGGGAGACCGCCGAGCTCACTGTGCTCAGCGATCTTCAGCACTCCTAGGCGCTCGTTAAAAATTTAAGACTGCCTGAGACTGCTACATGATTTATCATCGGCGTTCGATTTGAACTACCGCCTACCCTAGACCGCCTGAGCAATCCTAGGCGATCCTAAGCGCTCTGTGCAGAAAATGCAGATTTTTGTATTTTCAAACCCTGATTCAATTCTAAACTATTTTAAACAAATTTTAACCTTCAAACAAGATGTTTTAAGACCAAAATAAATTACAAATTACCTGTTTTACAAATGAACAAAAATAGGAAGGTATTTAGGGTGATTAGTGGCCAAGCTTTGTAAATAGCAAGAAACCTAAGTGTTGGAAGAACTGAACTTGTAACCTTGTGAGATTTGATCAAATGACCTATAGAGTTATACTGTTAACTAGAATATGTTATACAGATTTCCAAATCAGATTTTGAATACAGTTAACCCAATAAAGAAGGAAAATTACATATATAACCATTATATGCCGCTAGGCACTATTACTTACAGTAATATTAGTCCTTAGGGATTGTTGGTGTCTAGTGGGCATAGCTGGTTATGGATCCATAGTTTTGGCTAGATAGCTAAGGGATATTTCAATTGGGTTGGGTTACTCCCTGTTGTGAACGCGCTTCCTTTGCAAGTTAGTTTGCATTAGGGGGTCCTGTGTCTGTAGGGTCATTTTGAGCCTCGTTGGTGATTCCTGTACATTTGGATAAATGACCATCTCCATGTATTGATTCTGGTGCTGCATGCTGGTGGTACTTACCAACTCGGTTGAGTTCGTGTGCAATAAGTCGATGACTACAGCTCCTATCTAAGGTGATCTTCACGGGTTTGAGTATCATTAGTAGCGTCGCCCATAAGCCGCACGGTGGTATGGCATATGGTTGAGAGTCATCTCAAATGTGTATCTTTCTTTGTGAGTCCTACAATGATACTGATATCACAAACACTTACTTCTGATGTTGTTCACATGCAGGATGCATGTATTTGATGTTATGGTTGGATGTGATTGTTTAGTACATCCCGGATTTATGTTGGATTCTATTAATGACTTCTGAATCATGATCTTGATATACTTTATCTGTTCACAAATATTAAACTGTTTTACATGATGATTTGTATTTCCATGAACGAGATGAATGTTTATACAAGCCTGTTTACTCGAGACTGCTTATACGTGCATGAAAATCTATTTTAATGAATATACCGTTTATAGCATGCATGTGTTGTCTACTAAGATATTCGTATCTCACCATACTCCTTTATGTTATTTTTTAGCTGATACAAAGAGGGGGATCATAGTGGTGATTACCAGGGTGATCTTGTCAACTATTCGCCGGAGGACTATTATTATCCCGACTAGATCTAAGGTCGTGGAGAGAGGATTCATATTAGTACTTTAGACAGTTTCATTATTTTGATTATTTGGTTTTGATGTATTAGAGAGATTGAGAGTTTAGTAACCCTTTTGATTATTACCAGACTTACATGATCATTGGATTTTGGATGCTTTTATTTGATTCATCTTATGATGATATTAGACTACACTTTCGCACATTGATGTTCCGCACTCTGATAGTTTATTAATAAATGACTTATTTAATTCTTTAGTCTGGTTATTCATTGATTATCATTTGATATGGGCCAGTAGCATCTCGAATTCGGTTGTTGGGCTGAATTCGGGTTGTTACAGTGACGAACCGGATTCGGGTCAAGGTCGATTTTTATTGACCCGGGTTTGGGGCGTTACATCTAAACTCCTCCTTCTAACTATTTTTTGTGCATAATACATACTTAATTCCTAAATATTATCTAAACATTTTATTAAGTGACTTTTCCTCCAAATTAAGGATACTAATTTAATATAATTACCTAATTGCCCTTTTTCCATCTTTTATGCTTTAATTATTACTATTTAATTTCCAACTCAACTCAATAAATTATTTTCTTTTATTTTCTAATTCTAATTATTATTTAATGATTTAACTCATTTATTTGTCCTTTCTGAAATTTACCAAAATACCCTTCTTACCCTCCTAGGTTGTTGTCCTTGGAAATTCTTCTTTATTTACCAATTATTATTTATTTAGATCATTAATCCTTTAAATATCCACTCTTTTACTTCCAATATATTTTAAACTCATAGTTTCTTTTATTTATTTATGCCCTAATTATTATGTGAAAATTCGAGGTCTTACAAAAGTGATGGTGGAGGTGAGACTGCTACATGGCAATAATAGTAGTGGCATGTTGGTAAATATTAGAGGTTACAACAGTGTTTGTCAATGCTTGGGTCAACTCACATGAGAGAAAGCTTTGGATGTAAGTACCAGAAAAGTTAATAAAAAAACTCAAGACTTGTTTATTCATCAATCCAATAGAACTGAGAAACATGCATAAATTTTAATGTGAATTACAGCTTACCCATTGTGAAATACGCATCTATTACCAATCCAATATAATTCAGATACTAAGTTAAACCAATTTTCTCTCATTCGTCCCTCATCCTATCAAATCTACCATGATCTTGTTTCAAACAAGCAGATCAAATCTCCAGTTAGATTAGTTTGTATGATACAACAGATTATGTTTTGAGCTTCAAGTTGACAGCAACTAAAACATGCATGCATATACCAATACTACAAAGGACCCCTTGACAAAGACTAGTAAAAGTTCATTTGCAGAAACTTATAAAAGGACATTTGTTTAGAAGTTAAACAAGAATAAAGGATAAACTTACAAAGGAGAGGAAGACCTTGCTTCATTAGAATTTAATTGGTTGCTACTGCTTTGAATTTTTATGAACACTCACAAAAGGATTTTCTTTATCTCCACTTCTCTTCCACCACCACCACCCCCCTTCATTCCTTTTTTTTGCCACTGTGAACAAAGGCTGGCTGCCCTTCCACACTCACCACACCACCATCCCACCCCCACTACCTCCCTCACTTTCCCACCCCCATCCCCCTCTTTGTTGTGTTGCTTCTATGAGTAGAAATAGTAGCACCCAAACCATCAAATCCCCCAACACCCACTGCCCCAAACCCAACACCACCCCCTTCCCCCTTTTTACCAAGGCAAATTTCACAAGCAATTTATAAAGTGGTTGGAAATCCAAACTCCTTTCTCATGGAGGGAAAGTAACTTTAATCCAAAGTGTTCTCTCAAGCATTCCCATCCACTCTCTTTCTGCAATCCCATTCCCGAAAGCTGTTTTGAAAAGAATTGAAGCTTGCTTTGCTAATTTCTTCTGGGGAGAGAGCTCTGATTATGCATCCAAAAAGCATTGGCTCAGATGGGACAAGATTGCCCTTCCAAAATCAGAAGGTGGTTTGGATATAAAGTCTATTGAGGATGTCATGAGAAGTCTGCAAATCAAAATGGGATGGAAGGCTTTGTATGGGGAAAGCTTATGGTCTGATTATATGCGGGCTAAGTACTGTGCATCGAGGCAATTACAGAATATTCAAGATAGGAGTGGAAGCTCAAAGATATGGAAGGCAATCCTGAAGGTTAAAGAGGTTATTCTTGACAACACAGTTTGGGCGGTTGAAGAAGGTAACGTAAGTTTTTGGTTTGATCATTGGTCCCATCTCGGGAAGCTGGTGGATTATGTTCAAGATGAGGATACTCCTCATCCAGAGTTAAAGGTGATTGACCTGCTTAATCCCAATGGCTCATGGAATATTGATTTGCTTAATGATGTTCTTCCTCAGGATGTGGTTGCTCAAATCATTGACATCAGTTATCAGCCTACTAATCTCAAGGACAAACCTATTTGGAAAGCAGCTTCTACAGGTAAGTTCTCCACTAGCTCAGCTTGGAACATAATCAGAAAATGTGGGAATAATTTCCACTGGAGCAAGATCATTTGGGTTAACTTTATTCCAAATAAAATTGCTGTGTTTTTCTGGAAAGTTTTGAAGGGTGCTCTGTCTACTGATGGTCGGGTTCAAAGCTGTGGAATTCAGATGTGTTCCCAATGCAATTGCTGTAATAATCGAAAAATTGAGACTTTGAATCATCTATTTTCTTTTGGAGGAATTGCTCGTGCAGTTTGGGAGCATTTTGCTAATAGTTTTAAATGTCAATTTCATGCTCTTCACGACTTGGCTTCTAAAGTTTCTTTATGGTTTAATGAGTACTCTAACGATCAATTTGGATTACTATTCAAATCAATTCCTTTGTTAATTTGTTGGGAGATATGGTTATCTAGATGCAGGAGCAGATTTGAAGATATTCCTATGACTTCAAGCCATATCATCAGCAGTATCCATCATTGGCTTCAAGAAATTTCATATCTCACCAAGCCGTCCAGAAATTGCAAACCTCTTGGAGCATTGGTGCTCGAACAAATGCATTTTTTCACTCCATTCATTAGCAGCCCAAGGACCCGTTTTGTTCGCTGGCTAAGACAAAGGGATCCCCATCTTATTTTGAATGTGGATGGTGCTTCAAAAGGTAACCCAGGAATTTCAGGAGGAGGAGGAGTTATTCGAAACTCTTCAGGTTTGTTTATTGTTGCTTTTTCAACGCATTATGGAATTCAATCAAACCTTATGGCTGAATTGCTTGCTTTAAGGGATGGTCTTCGTATGGCCGATAGCTATGGAATCCAGCAATTGATCATTGAGTCCGACTCTCAGATTCTTGTTGACATTATAAATGGTGTGGCCCTGGTCCCTTGGAAATTTTTAATCTGGTGGAAAGAGATCAAAGGAAGAATCAACTCTCATAATCGTCTGATTCAGCATGTTTACAGGGAAGCCAATACGGTAGCAGATGCTCTAGCTAATGAAGGTTGTGTTCAATCATCAAAGACTTTCTATGAGTCTCTTAACGTCACTTCATCTCAGGTTAGAACTTGTTTGTTTCACGATAGAACTGGTTTGTATGCCCTTAGGCATTAGATTTTTCTCATTATTGTTTTGTAGGGGTAAGGTTTTATGTCCCCCCCCCCCCCCCCTTCTTTGGTGTACTTTTATTGGAATTAATCTACAGGTCAGGGGCTGCCTCAACCCTCTTCCCACCGCTGGAGTGCCACTAAGGTTATTCATGCCTTAGTGGGTTTTCTTTAAAAAAAAAAAAAAACAGAAAATTTGTAAATGGGTGAAGTTTAACTAATGAACAAAATTGAACAAATAAATTCAACAGGAACAATGTATGTTACAAAATGCAATTCATTTCCTTAGCTTCGTTTTATCATACAAAAAGCATATACCTTGTGCACCAAAAAATACATACCTATACAGTAAGAATAAGTGCACATCCCTATACAGTAAGCAAAAGTGCACCACAAAATACATCCTTCTACAGAAAGCAAAATTGCACCACAAAATACATCCCTATATAGCAAACAAAAGTACAGCACAAAAAAAAACATTTCTTGTCCAAAATATATCCAACCAAGAAAAGCAAACTTCATCGCAAAACTAAACTTCCTTTTTGCTGGCAACAGTTCGACTTAACCACCTAAAACGCGCAGCTGGGTTCATAGCCACAAATAGCTCTCTCTTATCACTATCCTTGAACATGTCCAACACGTCCAAATAGAAGTCACTTTCAACATCCACCTCCTCCATCTCATAAAGAATTTTTACCACAACAGCATCTAAGTAATTAATTGGTGGTGGTGGTGGTGGAAAGGGTGACGATGGCGGAATGGGTGACAGTGCTACCGGTGTTGAAGTAGACTCTCGTAGTAACTTGAGTTTTGAGAGTTCTACTAAGCTATCCTTTTTTGGAAGTGATTTCTCTATTCTGCGCTTCTTTTGGCTAACACCATTGACTTCATCATTGGTAAGATCTTCAACTTCAATATTGGGAGTAGTGGGATTTACTTCATCCAATCCAACATTTGGAGATGATCCTCTGTCTTGAGCTGGACACATGGTATCCGCTCCCAAAGCAGTTGTACCATCAAAAAGTATAGATAGTTCTTCTTCAAATTGTAGTGGCCCTTTCTTAAAAGCTTTAGCATTTGGGTGCATTTGTATAAAAAACCTAAGCTTATATTAGAATATTTTATTAATGGGTATAAGACTAATGAAATGAAATAAATATTTATCTTATAATTACCTTGATATAATCTTTCCATTCTTTTTTAGTTGCTACAATCATATTGTTATCGGGATCCCAACCCAAACCACTTCTCCCTTTGATAATCTTTCATTCCTTATACTCATTTTTTAATTGCTGGAGAATATTTTTAAATTGAAATTGAAAGTAGTAGTTGTTTTGTTTCCCTTTTTAACCCTTCCACAGCAATTTCCAGGAGAATCTTCTTATTACTGTAAGTCCAAACAGCCTTCAATTTCTCTTGTTTTTCTTTATTTGTTGGTTCAGATTCAGTTGCCATTGATATTTGATAAAATTATGGTAGCAACACCCTGAGAACATGAAACATAAAGGAAATAAAACATTTGATTTGACAAGCACATAAAGAATTTTAGCATATTTTTTTTATGAAAAGTGAAAAAAAATGGAACAAAGTATATCATTGTTTATAACAGTTACATTCTTGGAAGATGCCATAAGCATACATCGAAAATTAAATCTATTTCCAAGCAAAAATAACAAGGAGACACTACCATATCCTCCTCCACTTGCCCAAGCCCAAACCAAACCACTATTGGGGATATATATTTTCATCTAATTGCCATGTAAGACCCCGAATTTTTCCTAATTAATAAAATAAATTAATTATTAATATTATTGAGGGCTTTAATTGACGGAAATTGTAAAAACCCGAATTTTCACCTAATAAATAAATAAATAATAAATAAAATAAAATATGAGTTAAGTGAAGATTTAGAGGGTAAGTAATTTGAATAGGTCATAAGTTGAAAATAAAGAAAGAATTTTAATGAAATTAGCCTAAAAGAATAAAAAGGGTATTTTGGTAATTTTCAGAAAAGGGTAATTAATAATTAGATCATTAAATAATAACTAGAATTAGAAAATAGAAGGAAATAATTTATTTTGACAATCTAGAAATTAAAAGAAATTAATAAAAGCCTAAAAGTGGGAAAAAGGGTAATTAGGAGATTTCACGTATTAATTTGGAGAAAATAAGGTTTTAGGTGATATTTAATGTTTAAGTAATTATTAGGCACGAAAATAGCTTGTAAAGAGTGTTTAGATAATAAGAGAATTGATTAGTATTGTTTTAGTAGAAAAATAGAAGGAGGAGAAAAAGTAGGAATTAAATTAGAAGGTGTTAGACATTAATTAGACCATGGTTGGGTTACCCCAAATTAAATTAGCCAATTAGGGTTGGTTTAGGATTTCTAAAGCCTAGTATAAATAGGAAACTAAGGTTAGACAGGAGGGAAATTTCGTGGGTTTATTATTGAGAGAAAAGAGGGAGAGAAAGGAAGAAGGTGGCTAATGGAGGTGTCTGACTAGCCATCATCAAAAGATGATCGGGGAAAATCCGTGCGGTGGATCGCCTTCAAATTTGGAGGCTTTGTTCATCACTGATGGAACTACATTGTGTACGGTGAAGATTTGAATTGGGAGAGTCTAGCTTGATGCGTTTGGGAGCAAACGTAAGGTCCAGAATTAGAAGTTTCAATGGAAGAAGGATTTTAGCGTATAAGGCAAGTAGTAACCCTTCGGAAAACGTGAGGAATTGCATGATTTCATTTTCTGTGATTTAATATTGATTGAACGGATTAGTCGGAACAGTATTTACATGGAATCAAATTGGTTATAAGTTACTGATTGGTATTCTTGAAGGATTTGTTGAAATAAAGAAGAAAACTTGGTTTAATCATGAAAATAATTATAGGATAGTATTTAATTAACAAAAAGTGATCTAGAAGGCTTTAGGAATGTTTTAGAATGTTATTAGATTAAATTAGACCAAAGAAACATATAGCAAGAGCATAAAAATCCGAACTTTAAAAATCTGGAAATTTCTATTTAATTGTGCACGAGTGCCTAGGATCGCCTAGGATTGCCCAACCTTGTAGAGGTCGGCGCTCTAAGTAAAATTAGCAGATTTTGGGGATTCGGTAATTTGAATAAATGTACAATGATTTTTCTGATTAGTTGAGCATGTTAGCATCATTATAACGACCTAATTAAGGTATAAAAATTATAAAATTAAATGGGAAAGATTATTCAATAAATTGAAGGTTTCAATGAAAGGTTTGTTTATAAAAGGGTCAAAGGGTATGGATATTGCTAGAAATAATACTACTGATACTTAGCTTATAAACATCTTTTAAACTTCATTCTGGGTCTGTAGGACGTGCTAGAAAATAAAAATACAGAAAGGTTAAAAAGAAACTACTTTAGGTGTTAAGATGGGAAATTGGATTCTAATAAAGGGATTAATAAAGAAAACTCTAAGTAGGATTTGATTTCCTTTATTTTGAGCTTTAATATGAATATTGGTTTATGGAATTGGAGTAACATTGATTTCTAGCAAATTTATGATACATGAGCTTTACTTTGAATATATTTGGTAAATTGCATATGAAATTCTGAAAAAGGCTTCATTTGGATTATTAAGGATTGAATCATGATTTTCACTTGGAATTGAATATTCTGGTATGGATTGGTATGTGGTATGAAGTTATTAGCTTTTCTTTTACGGTTGAGTGGTACAGCTCTTGTGATAGATTTTGATACTATCTTTTACGGCAGAGATCGGTAATCCTCTGTGTAGAGATTTGTAATCCTTTACGGGTAAAAGTGAGTATGCCTCCTACATTAGCGTGTCCTCCCGTATGTGGTTTTATCGTGGTTTGTGTCAGTGGGCTTAGCTATATATGAATCCATAGTTTTGGTTGGTTAGCTAAGTGGTATTTAGATTGGGTTGATTTACTCTTATGTGCGAGCGCGCTTCCATTGCAAGTTAGTTTGCTCAGGGAAGGTCCTATGTCTGGAGGGACACCCCGGTGAGCCGCTGGTGATTCCCTGTACATGTGGACAAGCGACCATCTCTATGTATTGATTCTGGTGCTGCATGCTGATGGTACATGCCAACTCTGTTGAGTTCGTGCGTAATAAGTCAGTGACTACGGCTCTTGTCTAAGCTGCGCTGCATGGGGCTTGAGTATCTTTAAGTAGCACTGCCCCTAAGTAGTACGGTGGTATAGCATTTAGCCGAGTGTCATCTCAAATACTTATCATCTTTGTGAGTCCTGCAATGGCACGTGTTTTATCGCTTTTGTCGGTTTTACCTCTTTAACATCAAGTTACTGGTATTTATACATGTTCATCTGTTTTATCGCTTTATTTGGAATTGCCATGGATAACTTGGATTACTCGTCTTATCGTTGATTAATCGAATACCTCATGACTATTTGCTTATATTGGACTATTTCTAATTGCATGCACCTGCTACTTCCTAAGATGTAAATCTCACTCCGTTTTCCCCTATTTTTCAGGTTGCTTGGAGAGATCGCGAAGATGGGGTTTAATTTGATGGGTAGAATTATAATTGGTATTAATGCCACATGTTGATTAGATAAACTTTATTGTAAACTGAATTGATATTGTTGAATAAAGAATTGTTTTTATTGGCCACCATACCTCTGATGTAATTAATTAGTAAAGTTTTAAAATTATTGTGAATCTTGTTTTATATCTGACCCCAGCTTCGTGGTAACACCTCGAGTTTGGTTGATGAACTGGACTTGGGTTGTTACAATAGTGAACCGGGTTCGGGTTGGATGCCGGTTTGCACTGACCTGGGTTCGGGGTGTTATAGAAATAATTTATTACTGTAGGTGATATCGTAATTAGTGGAGATCAGGAGTTTGGCACAGATCGGACCGTCTGATCGTGAGATATCAAGGTATGATTAATATTTTAAAGTTGATGTGATATGATTGGGCTATGTGTGTGGAGTTTAATGCATGTGAGTTGCATGGGATACGAGGGTATATAAATAAGTCACAAAACCTAATGATATACGTTTGGAATACCAAAACGTATTTTCTCTTGTATTCGCTAGCCGCACGACCAAGAGCGACTAAGAACGACCAGAGAAGAAGGAGAAAAGAAGAGGAAGAAAAGGAGAGAGTTTCTGGTTGGATTATTCGTGCTTGGAAGTGTCTTCGCGTTGGTGATATTGTTGGTTAGAGGAAGAAGAGGAGGAACGCACAAACAAAGGTAGGCAGCATTGTTTTCATGATCGTTTTTGTGTTCTTGGCTTGTTTAATCTCTATGCATGTTTTTATGTTGTAGAAATTTGTATTTAGCTTGATATCAATCTTATAAGTATGTTAGAATCACTTTGAACTTGAAAAATCAGGTTTCGATACACTATTTTGACGTTTTTTGTACACCGCCGAGCTTACTGTGCTAAGGACTCCTAGGCGTTGTTCGGCGCTCATACAAAATTTTAGGACGCCGTCGAATGCAAACTGAGTTGTCGTCGGCATTGATTTTTGAACTACCTCTGACCTAGACCGCTTGAGCGTTCCTAGGCGATCCTGAGTGCTCAGTGCAGAAAAATCTAATTTTTGCAAATTTAATCCCTGATTCAATTCTAAACCAATTTTAATCAATAATTAAGATGTTTTAAGACCAAAATAAATTTCAAAATATATGTTTTATAGAAAATTAAAAATAGGGAAGTATCTAGGGTATTAGTTGCCAAGTTTTGCAATTAATGAGAAAATCATAGTTTTATGATAAATAGACTTATAAATTTGGAATAAATAACTAAATGACCTATAAACTTATATTGACAACCAGATTATTATACAAATGATTTCCATATCAGAATTTCAAACCCAGTTAACCCGTTATTGAGAGAAATTACAGATTTAACCTTTATATGCCGCTAGGCACTATTATTTACAGAAATATTAGTCCTTAGGGATTTTTGGTGTCTAGTGGGCATAGCTGGTTATGGATCCATAGTTTTGGCTACATAACTAAGGGATATTTCATTTGGGTTGAGTAACTCCCTTGTGCGAAAGCGCTTCCATTGCAAGTTAGGTTGCACGGGAGGGTCCTATGTCTGGAGGGACACCTCGGTGCTCCGCTAGTGATTCCCTGTACATGTGGATAAGCGACCATCTCCATGTATTGATTTCGGTGCTACATGTTGGTGGTTCATGCCAACTCGGTTGAGTCGTGTACAATAAGTCAATGACTACGGCTCTTATCTAAGGAGATGTCTAAGGTTTGAGTATCATTAGTAGAATCGCCCTTAAGCCACACGGTGGTATAGCATATGGTTGAGAGTCATCTCAAAGGAGTATCTTTTCTTTGTGAGTCCTACAATGATACTGAGATCACAAACACTTACTATTGATACTGTTCACATGCTGGCATGTATTTGATACTATGGTTGGGTGTGACTGTTTAGTACATCCCGGTTTTATATTGGATTCAGTTGTTGATTTTTGAATCATGATCTTTGATATACATGATACTGTTCACTGATACTTAAACTGTTTTATATTCTGTTTTGTATTCCATGATCGTTATGAATGTTTATACGAGCCTATTTACTTGAGACTGCTTATTCGTGCATGAACATCTATTTTTGTATATATGAACTGTTTATAACATGCATGTGTTACCTACTGAGATATTCGTATCTCACCCTACTTCTCATGTTATTTTTCAGCTGATACGCGAGAGGGGGATCCTAGTGGGGATTTCCAGAGTGAGCTTGTTGATTTTTCGCCGGAGGAGTTCTATTATCCTGACTTGATCTAAGGTCGAGGAGAGATGACTTTATGAGACTTTGACTGATTTTTAATTATTTTGTTTTGATGTATCTGAGAGATTGAGAGTTTTTAGTAATCCTTTGATACCAGACTTGATTGACGGTTTGGATTGGATGGTTTCATTTATTTCCATGATTATGATGATGTTAGGCTACACTTCTGCACATTGATGTTTCCCAACTCTGATAATTATTGATAAATGGATTATTTAATTTTTCAATCTGGTTTATTATGATGATTGATTTGATATGGGCCTAGTAGCATCTCGAATTCGGTTGTTGAGATGGATTCGAGTTGTTACAGTAGCGAACCGGATTCGGGTCAAGTGCCGATTTGCATTGACCTGGGTTTGAGGCGTTACATGCTAGGTTTGAAAATTTTTCCAAAACCATAGAGTTTAACAAATATACCATCCAAATCTTAGAAAGGTTTGTATTACCAATTCTATAGCAAAAGTACAATTCTGATGCACAGTAACAAGATACAATGAGGCAATCAAAACAAATACACCTAGCCAAGGCATGGAAAAACCGCTGATAAAAATGGAAGCACATGGCTCCTCTCCTTTTCTTCAATTCCAAACGTATGCTCCTAATTATTGTTAGTCATCATAGTGTTATTTTCCAGAAATTTTCTTTATATTGGTTATGTCATGATTCAAATGTGATAATAATTGAGGATTTATTTAAAAGGAAAATAATTATGATATTTGAGACCTTTGGTGCTATTATCAACATGTGAAATTGGAATATGATGATAGGATGAGTTTTGAGAAGACTATTGGAAGTTCTTAATATGATTTGATTTACTTTGAAAAGGAATATTTATGATTGATTGAGATGATGATTAAATGATAGGTAGCAAAATTTAGGAGTTGTTAGAGGTATGTTCCCTTCCTTATCTATCTCTTTCTCATAGATGTTTGAGCATTGTTCGTTGATTGAGCCTTGTTTGAATTAAGAAAATTTGATGTGTAGAATTCAGGTTATGCATAAGAATCTATATTATGTATTGCTCACAATCTAGTATATAAATTGGGATGGATGATTAATTATGTCGTGTGTTATTGTTTGCTTCATGATGAGCCAGTTGTATTAAGTCATGCCTAAAGTGGTGTAAAACATCTTATCAATGCTAAGCATTTACTTGGGTATTGAACTAGTACAATATGGGTTACTGCAGTTATAAAGCATCTGATCAATACCTCACATTTGGGTGTAGAATTATGTATGTGATGTGTTATTTTGGCATAAGTTAAATCAGAAAAGAATTACATGATTTTCACATCAACCTGCATATAGTTGCAAATATATGTAAGGGATGGATGGTAGAAAAGTTATGGAACTCTTTTCTAAGATATTTGAAATTTATATAATTTTGATTTATAATTGGTGTGAGCATGTCGCATCGACGAGGGGCGCAGGAGCGCGCGTGCCTCCTAAAAGGGTAAAACGAGAAATGGGGAGTCGCCACTGCCTGATGGGGTGCAGGCAGACACCTAGGTGCCCTATGGATTGGTCTACGGCTTGAGATTCTGAGAAAGGGCTCGGTTACAGTCCAGGGAAGTCCGTAGACACCTTGGTGTGCCCCGTTGAGTGACGGGTCCCATTGGTTTCCCTAGTTTGCGAGTCAACTCAATTCTATACTCACCCTGCTTCTATGCCAGCATGCACACTCATTTCAAGTCTAGGTGGGGACCACCAAAGTGGTGTGGGTCCCTTTTCTTTTATTTGATTTTTATCTTTTTATCCAGGTGATGTTGGTCTGATATGGGTCCCGTTGGAAGGCCCATTAGATACCAAGTAAGGCTTAGGTCAAGCCCAATTCCCATTTGGGGTTATGTTGGATAACTCCATTTATTGGATTTGGTTATGTGGTTTGGGGATTAATTAATCACACAAAATTGGTGGATTTATTGGGCCTGACCATAGAACAGGTGCGGTTTGGCCCGAACCGCACATACTGTGCGATCAGAGCCAAATTGCTCTGTGTATGCGGTTTTGGCACAGAAATCCCCAAAAGAGCAGTTTCTCATGGAGCTTTGGGTTCCTAGGTCTCTTGTGATGTTTTAGTGGTTGTGTGGGCCCCCGTGTGGGCCCACAGTGGTTTTGGAAGAGGGGAAGATCCCTCTTTGGTCTCTTTTTGGCTTTCTCAATCAAAGACAAGGGGGCAGGAAAGAAGGCATGGAGTTGCTACACCCTCACTTCTTTCTCAACAACTCTAGCAGCAGCATAGGGGTCTTGGCAGCCCTATCTTGGGCATCCCATTTCACCAACCAATAGGCAATCCAAGCCCAACAACCACGCATCTTGTACTACATAAATTCAACATAAGCATACATGCTATAGTACCATGGGACAGCAACAATAAAAAGGGGGAGCATGCGAATACACACAACAATAGCAATAAACAAAGAAGGAAAGACACTAAAACACAGATATGGACATACATATGATCTTCAAGGCTTACATGCATAAAGCAGAATAAGACTTAAGCCCAAACATGCATCCATCTTCACATGGAGACACTTTCGAGCAAAAGAATAAGAGGGATTGTATTCCCACACCTAACAAGTAAGTGATGCCGCACACACCCCCCTTTGGTAACAAACCCACGTATATATGAAAATAAACCAGCAAAACCATATGCATGCACAAAGAACATAGAAATGACTCAACCTGAATCCCCTACGACTTCTAACAAAATCTGAACCCCATCTTCATGCTCAAAACAAAGGCATTTAGAGAAAGGAGAGAGAAAGGGGGTTTACATGGGGGTATAAAGGATGAAGATACCAATGGGTAACATGCTCCCCCTTTAACAAGAAAACAAAGCATAAAAGGTAGGGCAATGAAGCCCAGCAAGCTAACAACTGAAACACATGCTCTAAAGTATGCGAAAAAGAGCTCTCATCCTCCCCCTAAAACCATACGCACTCCCTCTTATCTCTGAGAATCTAGGCATTACAAAAATGAGAGCAAAAGTGCATGGAAACTTAGCACAAGAATAGATCCAGGCCAAGGAGATACTATGCTCACTCAATACCTTGAAAAGCTCTCATCTTTATTATGTATAACAGAAGTTGGTTAGAAACAATACCTAATGATTCTTGAACTCTTTTGCAGGGTGGAGACACCTCCTTGAGGCCAAACAGCAGCTGGAAAGCCCTTTGATGCTCAAACCTTAATCCAACAGCACCGTCCCTCTCTTGTTTGAGTGGAAAATGAAGAAGAAGAAAGAAAAGAGGGTCAGATCGTCTTCGGATTATGCTTGGGGGGTTTAGGGAGCAAGATGAAGGTTTTCGGATCAGAGGCAGTGGGGGAGAAGCAATGGAGGTCAGCCAAGAGAAGCCAACCCCTTGAAAGTGTTCGGATTTTCTATTTATAGAACACAAAGACAAAACCGCATACTTAGTGCGGTTTCGCGGAAATTGAACAGTAACCGCACATACCGTGCGATTTTGGTCAAAACCACAGGGTATGTACGGTTTTGTCCCTGTATTTTCAGTAATGATTAGGGGACAAATTGGTCAGGCGCAGTTTGGCGCGCCATGTAACTGTACTGTAAGTACGGTTGCTTTTCGCACGCCGCTTGCTCTGATTGGCTCGCGTGAGCGGTGGCCGAAAAATCAACCGCATATTATGTGCGGTTGTGGCAAATCTTTCAGATTTGCCTTTTTCTCTCCCCATTTTTTTGGTTAAGTTGATGGCTGAGGTGACTCAACCGCCCACTCAGATGAATTAGACTTCCCCAATTTTTATTATTTCCTATTTATCTTATTAGTTTAATTAAGATATTTTAGGTTTAACTGATTTGCCCCTAGGACTGTTTTGCTCATATTTTTTCCATCCAGGCTCCGATTCCAGCAAGCTCAGTTGCGTTGGAACCGTGTCGGGATTCTCTATTCACTGGGATAGAGCAAGGGGGGTCAATTATCACTTGATCAAAAAGTCAACTTTTTCCCCCTCAGGGTCTTGGCCTTTCTTTTAGGATTTTGCTTTCTTTCTTTCTGCTTTTTAATAGGGGTGCAAAAATGAGGTGCTTACAATTGGTATGATAGGGTTACTGCTATGTCCTTAAACTATGAAAAAAAATCAGATTTCTGCATATAATTTCCACAAAAATGGAATTTTTACACACTTTTAGAGGAAGATTTAGTTCGAGTGTTTATATGAAAGTTGTTTGATTCTAAATCTAGTTTGGCTTAAAAATAAAATTTTACTGATATTCTACTATTTAGTATTTCTGATATAATATTTATTAGTTACTAATATACACAGGTTTTTAATAAAAGTTAACTTTAAAATACTATAATTAATTAACCACTTGAAATTTCAAAAATCTGCTATAGGTTATTTTAGTGTCATGAGTCAAGATTCCAATGAGCCAAATTTTAGGTGATTTGGTTAATAAATGACCGAGTTATGAGATTTAAAACAATACTTGTTCATAAGTTCCCGATTTGATATATATATGATTAAAATTCTGAAATAATTTATTAAAACCTATTTTATGTTTTGATATGATATTTTAAATACTCTAATAGATACTAAAAGTCTTTAAAAGATATTTTGAAAAAGTTTTACTCAAAGGAATGATTCAGAAAAAAAAATTTTGTACAAAAAGAGCTATTTAGATTGACATCTCTTCTAAAGTATATAAACTAAAAGATCTTTTGTCTCCTTTGATAGAAGCTCTTGAATCCTTCTTATTTCTTTTCCTTAAACTAGTTAATTTAATACTTTGAAAAAGGGATTAGAACCTAAGCACAACTCTTTGCCTTTCAATCTCTCTATCTAATTAAATCTCCAAAACTCCATAGAAATACCCAACCCTTATGACCACATGAGGTGAGTAACATGCCTTCTTCTATTTCTTTCTATAAAACGCCATATTTTTCCTATCCTATAAACTTCCTCTCTCTATAAATCAGAGATTGTGAAGTGGAAGCATGAGTGGTGTAATTCTAGAGTAGAAGTAATAATTTAAATTTTGAGGACGAAATTTTTTGTTAGGTGGGTAGATTGTAAAACCCTGGATTTTCCTAAAATTAAAATAAATCAATAAATAAATAATTAATGAATAAATTAGAAAGATTTAGAAGTAAAGCTCATTAGAAAGGTAAAATAGGAATCTGACTTATATTATAAATGAGAATTTGAAAGATGAAGAAATGATAAGAGGAATAATATTTGAGTAATTGTGAAGAAATTTAAAGATTTAGTAAGGAAATAAAAGAAAAGGGTATTCTAGTCATTTTTAATTAGTCAAATCCATGAAAAGAATAAAATAATTAATTAATAAGTCAAGAAACTTAATTAAGCCAAATTTTAGTTTAGTTGAATTTAAATAGCAAATTTAAGGCTTAAAAGAATGAAAAAGGGTACATTGGTGATTATGGTTAATAAGGAGCCTTAAGTTTGGGGATAAGAAGGACTTTAGGGTGTTTTAGTAATATTTTAAAATAAGAAATTAAATATGCACGAAAATTAGCTAGAAAGAAGAGTTTAGATAGTGAGGGATTTAATTGGTATAGTACTAGTAGAGAATTAGAAGGTGGAGAAAAATTAGGAATTTATTTAGAAAGTGCCTAATTCCAATTGGACCTCTTGAAGATTAGAGTGTTTATAAAAGGGAAGTCTAGGGAAGGTTTAGGGTTTTTAGCAAGTCAAAAATAAGGAGAAATAGGAGGGGAATTCGTGCTTGGGCTTGGAGAAATAAGGGAAAGAAGAGAGAAGAGAAAAGGAGGAGATTCTATAAAGAAAAAGGGGTTACAGAGATGGCCGACCAGCCAACTTAGAATGACGAGCTAGGAAGATCCAATTGTTGGAATGAGCTAACATTTTAGGGTTTTGATCTACTCATGAGGGACTTCAATCTGAACGGTGGAGATTGGATTTGGAGTAGTTTAAGGTGGTGCAATCAAGCTCAGAAAATGACTAGGCGAGCAGATTTCTGGACATACTTAGTTCATGTATTGAGGCAAGTAGCAAACACTTAGAAAACTGGAGGAATTGCATGATTTTCGTGTTTTATTATTTAGATATATTATGAGATGATTTAGAAACAAACCATGTTCGTTTAGACAAGGATTTTAATAAGTGTTATGTGTTTGTTTGGGGTTTTCTCAAAAATTGTTAGTGTGGTTATATGATTGGTTTTGATATGATTTGATTTATAAACGAAGTTTCATTTTGTTTAAATTGTTCTAACATGTTTATAAAGTGCTTTAGAATGATTTAGAATGGATTTGATGCATTGGATATTGAGTTGTGGAATTTTTATTGAATTTCGTAATTTTTCAAAAATTTACGTCGTATCGGGCCGCCTGAACAGTCGCTCGAGCAATCTATCTAGCGACCAATCCTAAAACGACCAAATTATAAGGCCATTCGAGTGCCCTTGGCCGTTCGAGCGCCCTGTTTGTCAGATTTTTGGAAATTGGCCTTTTAACCTAGTTTTTTACTACGGAAATGTTTTTATCCATTTTTAACCTATGTACTATCAAGTTTAGGATATTTAGAGATAGTTTGCATTGGCGAATGTTTAAAATTCATTTTTATAAAGATTTTGGGTAGATTTTACCAAATAGGCACTTTTACTTAAAACCATTGTTCCAAATGATTCTATTTTTAACCAAAGTTGATTTTGTGACTTCATACACCTATATTTGGGTGATATGAAGGTATTTTGTGCATCGATGGAGTTGATACACATTCGGGACACATTTGTCCGTTGAAACTTGGAGTTTGGACATATGACTTGGTACTTTCTGTTTTGGTTTTGGGTCACAATTGTAACAAGGCTATTGCCTAGCATGTTATATTCCGCTATTGTGGTTGTCTTATTTTATATCCTTGGTCCATGTACTCGGCAAGATACTTCCTCGATCCATGTACTCGGTGGGAAGCTGGTTATTGTTGTTTATAACCTCGATCTGTGTACTTGGCGGGATACTTCCTCGATCCGTGTACTTGGTGGGAAGCTGGTTACTTTTGTTTATCCTCGGTTCGTGTACTCAGCGGGATACTTCCTCGATCTGTGTACTCTGTGGGAAGCTGGTTGCTTGTTATTTGGTTTTTACCCTCAATTCGTGTACTCGGCGGGATACTTCCTGGTGTTTGTGATTATTTTATTCATTGTGTGATGTTACAGGGTGGTATGCTGTTTGCCGTAATTTATATATTGTCGTTTCTCTAGTTGTTGTTTTGGTTTAATCGTACACCTCATGACTTATGTTTATGAAAATTATGGACTGATTTCATGCATGCACCTTGCTACTTGTTGAGATTTATTCTCACTCTAGTTTACCCCAATTTTTCAGGTATTCTTGGCAAGGACGACGAGCTTGGGCTAGTATGAAAAGGGGTAGTCAGTTTAGTTGTAAAATTAGCTTCGTAAGAATAAGAACATTGTAATTGTTAAAAATTAGTTGTTAGTGAATATTATTTTAGGTTTCCGCATATAACTTTGATGATGGAATTAATAAAGGCTTAAATTGATTCAGATTTTTAGTTGCTTTTGTTACTTATTATAACACCTCGGGGCTAGGGAAATTTGACTCGGAACTAGGGCGTTACATATATATAGCCATACTTGAGTAGTGTAAGGCATCGGCCAATGCTGAACACATATTTTGGTATTAAGCTTTATACAAACGGGATATGTAATTATAATATTTTTATATATATAAGAAAAATTGTTGTTTGCTATATTTAATTAATTTAAGCCAGAAGGGGATCTACATGATTTCTTCCATATCCTTCATATAGGTGCACATATATGAAAGGGTGGGTGACAGCAAGTCATAGTGTTCTCTTACGAGCTATTTTACTTTATCAGTGTGTATAAATATTGAGATTAAGAAATTGTGGGTGATTAAATTCATGAGGAGTATTAAGGATGGATTGGTGATTTGGAAAGAAATTAGTGAATGCCCAATGGAAGTGTGGTAATTTTAGAAGATAAGGGCAAGAATTTACGAGGAGAATTTTTTTTCTTATCAGGATTTGGCATTGGTAATCATGATATTTACAAGAAAATTTTGGGAGACCTTGCCTTTAGAGGATCGAATGGAAGTACTATAATTAGAAAGTTGAAATGTATATTGTTTCAAATAAATCATAAGAAGTAAGAGGAAACAAAGGTTTTGATCGGGTCGACCGATCTGGTTCCAACTTGTTGTTGCTGATTTGAAGATAAAGAAGAGTTAAATTCAAAAGATGAGATGAAGGAGAGTTATCCGGATTTGGTTACTACATCATGAAGTGGAAACATGTGGGTAGTAGCATGATGTGAAATTTCGAGGACGAAATTTTTTGAAGGAGGGGGAGAATGTAAAATCCCAAATTTTAATGAAATTAAAATTTATTATTTTAGTAATTAATTAATGCCAAATTGGAAAATTATGCAGAGTTGGAAATCGAAAGGGTTCGATAGGATCCTGAAAGATCCTGGATTTTTAGGAAATTGTAATTAAGAGGAACTATTTTAATTAAGAGTAAATAGAGGATTAAAGGACCTAATTAGATTAATTAAATCAGAATTTTATAGAAAACAGGTGGTTTATTGCGGGTTAGTTGATTTGAGTTTGGATCAATTGGATTGGTTCATTTCAGGTGAACCGATTTAAGTGATTGAGTTCAATTTTGTTGGTTTAGGGTTATTGGGTTAAATGGGATTATTTTAATTGAGGAAAAGAATTATTTTAGTTGGGTTCGGTTTATTCGGATTGGTTTAATTGGGTTTTGTTAAATTGATTTAGTTGTGGATGGTTGGGTTGGTTCGGTTCATCAAACCGGTTTAAAGGATGTATATAAGATCAAAGAACCCAAGGGTTCTTATTCTTGTTCGTACGTGAGGATTAAGGGAGAATGATGTACTTTTTCGCAAGTGCACGAATTCGTAACAAGTAATAAAGTGATGAAATAGAGTGTCGAACCCACAGGGAATGGTAGCTACTAAATACTGAAATTACTATCCTAAATTCTATTTGAATAATCAAAGATTGAGATGAGTATTTAACTAACAATTAAAATTATCACCTAAGAAAATATAAGATTTAGATTTAACAAGAGATTTAAAATACTAAGGCATTTGATTTCATCATAAACAAATCTGAATTAATTCTTGAATACACATGCTAATGAATGTTATAATCCAATTTGAAAGCGAAAATCCCTATTCTATCCAATGGTCTCTCTCGAGCACCAACGAACTTACCTTCCCACGATAACTCACTATATCTCTATGTGAATTTAAAAGCAACAAGGCACATTAAAATCTGTAGATTTTCATGTCGAAACACAAAGCTACATAAACCATGCCAATATCTCTATCAACATGTAGAGTATGGTATTTTATCATAGGAACTAAAATTGTATATCTCCTCTCGGTCTCAATACAATTATCAAAAACAATTGAATGGTGATCAAATACTCAATTGGGTTAAGCACAATAATAAAATACTCAAATAGTGAATCACAAATCCATTAGCAATAATATTCAGAAATAAAACATCATGTTTAGACTACATCAAAGCCTTAGAAAAAGAAATTAGTTCATGACTGAACTAAGAATAACCATTAAAAACAGAGTATATTAAAAAAAGAGAAGAAAAGAGAATAAGTAAACTAATGGAGTCCAAGCTTTGATCTCCCACGTTCCTCTGGTTCTTCCTCAAGTTCCCAGCATCCAATCCTCCTTCTTCACGTTCAAGCTCCTCCTTTTTATATCTCCAAACTTTCCCAGAAATCCCTTGAAGAAAAAATTAGAAACTTTCCTTTCAAGACTCCTAAGGAAGAGAGAACTTCCTTTCCTTGTATATCCACGATTTTCAAGTCCAAAAACGACCTAATCTTCTTTATTAGAAACCCCTAAAAATCCTCCTAAAGACTAGAAGAAGATCCCCAAGAAAAAGGAAACAAATCCTCAAAGTTCGGAATTTTATAACAGGATTTACTACTTGATCGTTCGAACGGTCATCAAACGCGGGTCGAACGCTCAAGTCAAAAAGTTGTTTCTTTATCTCTTGTTCGAACGTTCATCGAACGGTCAGCGAACGCCACTCATAATTTCTCTATTTTTCACCAACGTTCGAACGGCAGACGAACGTTCAGAGCACGCTGCTCTCGGGTTTCTCTGTGGATCACCAACGTTCGAACGGCAGGCGAACGGCCAGCGAACGCTACTCTCGGGTTTCTCTGCAGAACACCAACGTTCGAACGGCAGGCGAACGGCCAGCGAACGCTACTCTCGGGTTTCTCTGCAGAACACCAACGTTCGAACGGCAGGCGAACGGCCAGCGAACGCTACTCTCGGGTTTCTCTGCAGAACACCAACGTTCGAACGGCAGGCGAACGGCCAGCGAACGTTGGTGATATCTTCTACAATTTGACTCCGATTGTTACGCCGTTTGAACCGTGACTTCTATAATCACCAAGAGTATCTCTACATCAACAAATTAGGCATAATTTAGACAATGAAAATAAAATGTAGAGATGAAAGATTTTGACAATTTCTAAGTAAAATTGGGAATTAAATATGAAATAAAACCAGATAAGTCATTGAATTAATGTGCTATAATGTGGTATTTTCATGACTTATCACACCCCCTAACTTACTTTTTGCTGGTCCCTAGCAAAACTGACTACAACAAATAAAACACATGCTATGAAAGACCATAAAAGCAACACCCAAAACAATCATTAATATTCAAGGATAACTTAAAATTTGAAACTCCATGCTCACTTTCTTAAGAAATCAACAATGAGCTTAAACACTTATACTTAGATAGTGGAACATCACAAGTGCCTTTGGTGTAAAGTGATCTAACACATCATTATGAGGCTTCAAAATAATTCCATTATAAAAGTTCCAACTAACCCAAATTCAGAGGATTCCTTATTTTTATGAAACAACCAAAACATGACATTTTGACTATATATATATATATTTTTTTTTCTTCACAACATGTGGACTGTGCAATGTCTAGCTTCCTTAAGCTTTCTAATTGACCCTTTTATCGAGTTGTTGGACCAATGACTCCCGAACCAGATGGCTCAAAGGGCATTAGGTGTGAAGACACCCCTACAGGTTTTATTAACTCGAGTCAAAAAGGCTACGAAGCTAAACTAGCCACATTATCAACCATATAAGGCTCTTTACCTTTTGACGCGAACACTCAGTGCTTAGTGAGGCAAGAGGCCCGGTTACTCAGTAAAAAGGAGCACAAAATCTCTTAGTACTGCTTGCTACTCTGAAAATTTTTTTTTTTTTTTTTTTTCTCATACCACAATTATCATGCCAAAGTTGTCCATCTATAAGTCAATCAATCAGAACTCAAGTTATCAAAACTTCCATTAATGGTTTTAGTTTTCATACCCCACACATAATGCATTAGTGTGCTCGTGCTAAGTTCAAAGTGAGACAAATGAAATCACACTATCCAAAGATAAGTAATAAAGGCCAAAATTTAGATCTCCTAGTCATGTGATTATGTGTTCAACTATTTAAGCTTAACCAAGAATATCAAGATTGCAAGGCATGAGCTAGAGATTCTCATCAAATAAAACTCTCCTACCAGCAGGTTATAAATCAAAATCTGGGTTTTAGATCACCAAAATAGGGGTCAACAAACATGAGATTTCAGCACAACACCCCCCAACTTAAATCTAACATTGCCCTCAATGTCAAAAAGGAGAATGAAAAATAAAGAGAAGAGGGCAAAATACTCCCCAGATTTTATGATGTTGAGATGGACTGTAGGATGGACTTGTATGACAGTGAATAACCTTCAAGAACCTGAAAAATTAAAAAAAATTGTATGAGTAAAAATGAAAGAAAAACTAAAATGAAAAACACTTGGGTTGCCTCCCAAGAAGCGCTTGGTTATAGTCATTAGCTTGACTGAAAACCATCTTTTATGTTGATGGGTGGAGCAAATAGGAAGACTTGTAGTTCTTGAAGTCCTCATCAACATAAGGCTTTAATCTCTGACCATTGACCTTGAAAGTGCCTTTTGTATCATGATGAATCTCTACAGCTCCATGGGGGTAAACTTTTACCACAGTAAAAGGGCCAGACCAACGAGAACGAAGCTTTCCCGGAAATAATCTCAGCCTAGAGTTGTAGAGTAAGACTTTCTGGCCCACTAGAAACTCCTTTTGTTGAATATGTTTATCATGCCAGATTTTTGTTCTGTCCTTGTAAATTCGAGCATTCTCATAAGCATCAAGCCGAAATTCATCCATCTCATTTAGCTGTAGAAGCCTCTTCTCTCCAGCAGTCCCAAGATCAAAATTTAAAGTCTTCATTGCCCAGTAGGCCTTGTGCTCTAATTCCACCGGGAGATGACAAGCTTTTCCATAAACAAGTCGGTATGGAGACATTCCAATTGGTGTTTTGAAAGCAGTCCGGTATGCCCACAATGCATCATCAAGCTTCTTTGACCAATCCTTGCGGGATGAGTTAACTGTCTTTTCCAATATGCGCTTCAGTTCTCGGTTGGAAACCTCAACTTGACCACTTGTTTGGGGATGATAAGGAGTGGCAACTCTATGTGTAACACCATATTTCCGTAAGAGTGCCTCAAAGTGTTGATTGCAAAAGTGTTTTCCCCCATCACTAATGATTGCTCTTGGAGTGCCAAACCTGGTAAAAATCTGTTTTCTCAAAAAATTCAACACAACTTTAGAATCATTTGTAGGGAGGGCTACTGCCTCTACCCATTTGGAAACATAATCAACAGCAACTAAAATGTATTGATTTGAGAAAGATGAAGGGAATGGTCCCATAAAATCAATGCCCCAAACATCAAATAATTCAACAACAAGATTATTGTTTAATGGCATTTCATTTTTTCTGGAAATATTTCCACTTCTTTGACATTGATCACATGATGAAACAAAAGCAAAAGCATCTTTAAAGAGAGAGGGCCAATAAAAACCTGACTGTAGCACCTTGGCAACAGTTTTGTTTGGTCCAAAATGGCCTCCAACTTCGAGTGAATGACAATGCTTTAAAATATTCTCCATCTCTTCTTCAGGTACACATCTCCTAATGATTTGATCTTTGCAATGCTTGTAGAGGAAAGGATCTTCCCAAAAGTAGTGCTTTACATCCGAAAAGAATTTCTTCTTTTGTTGATATGAGAACTCCGGATTTACCACATTGCTAGCCAAGTAATTCACAAAATCTGCATACCAGGGAACTTCTATTAATGAAAAGGCAAGAAGTTGTTCATCTGGAAATACCTCATTGATTGGGATGGATGTGGTGGCTTTTTCATCTTCAAGCTCAAGTCGAGAGAGATGATCAGCTACTTGGTTCTCGGTTCCCTTCTTGTCTTTGATTTCCAAGTCGAACTCTTGCAACAGTAGAATCCACCGACATAGCCTTGGTTTTGCTTCCTTTTTGGCAAGCAAGTATTTGAGAGCTGAATGGTCAGTATATACAATAACCTTGGAGCCAATCAAATAAGATCTAAATTTATCAAAGGCAAAAACTACAGCCAATAATTCTTTTTCAGTTGTAGCATAATTGAGTTGAGCATCATTCAAGGTCCTACTAGCATAGTAAATAACATGCAATAATTTATTTTTACGCTGTCCTAAAACAGCTCCTAAAGCATAGTCACTAGCATCACACATCAACTCAAAAGGTAGCTCCCAATCTGGAGCACAAATTATTGGGGATGAAATCAGTTTTTCCTTCAGAAGCTCAAAAGCATGCAAACAGTCTTTTGAAAAAATAAAGGGTGTATCCTTGACCAACAAGCTACAAAGGGGTTTAGTGATCTTAGAAAAATCTTTAATAAAACGACGGTAAAACCCCGCATGCCCTAGAAAACTCCGCACACCCTTGACTGTTGTGGGTGGAGGTAATTTTTCAATAACCTCCACCTTGGCTTTATCCACTTCGATCCCTTTGGATGAGATCCTATGACCAAGCACTATTCCTTCCTGTACCATGAAGTGGCATTTTTCCCAATTTAAAACAAGGTTAGTTTCTTCACATCTTGTCAATACCATAGATAAATGATTCAAACAAGCATCAAAAGAGAAACCAAAAACAGAGAAATCATCCATGAAAATTTCCAGAAATTTTTCCACCATGTCAGAAAATATTGCCATCATGCATCGCTGAAAAGTGGCTGGAGCATTGCACAAACCAAAAGGCATCCTCTTATAGGCAAATGTTCCATAAGGGCAAGTGAAAGTAGTCTTCTCTTGATCTTCTGGTGCAATTTGGATTTGGTTGTACCCTGAGTATCCATCAAGAAAACAGTAATAAGCATGACCAGCAAGCCTTTCCAACATTTGATCAATAAAAGGGAGAGGAAAGTGGTCTTTACGAGTGGCATCATTGAGTTTCCTATAATCTATGCACACCCTCCAACCTGTTACTGTTCTTGTTGGAATAAGCTCATTGGTTTCATTCCTAACAACTGTAATACCACCTTTCTTTGGTACTACTTGAACCGGACTTACCCATGAACTATCAGAAATTGGATAGATAATACCTGCGTCCAGCAACTTGAGAACCTCAGACCTTACCACTTCTTGCATGTTTGGATTTAGCCTTCTTTGTGGTTGTACCGTGGTCTTGTGGCTTTCCTCCATAAGGATTTTGTGCATGCAAATTGAAGCACTAATCCCCTTTATATCGGCTATTGACCAACCCAATGCTGATTTGTGAGCTCTTAACACCCGAAGTAGTTTCTCTTCTTCAAGACCTGTCAAAGAGGAAGAGATAATTACTGGAAAAGAATTTTCAACTCCTAAATAAACATATTTTAAATGAGAAGGTAGAGTTTTAAGCTCAAGCTTGGGAGGATCAGAAATCAGTAAATTCTTTGGGGGATCTTCTTTCTTATGAAGATCTTCAAAATTCGGCTTCTTCTTATGAGTGTACTGTGGTGAAGCCTCTAAATAGAGTGCACACTCTCTAATGTTTATGTCATTAGAAGAAATACTCCCTGATTTTGTAATGCATGCTTCTAGTGGTTCCGTTGGATTATTGTCATTGAAGGTATCTGATACCAACTTGCTGATGGTATCAATCTGAAAACATGAATCACTTGTTGAGGGATGCTTCATAGCTTCGAACACATCAAACACAATCTGTTCCTCTTGCACTCTAAGTATAAGCTTCCCTTGTTGGACATCAATAAGAGTTCTCCCCGTAGCTAAGAATGGTCGGCCTAGGATGAGTGGAATTTCTCTGTCTTCCTCCATGTCCAATACAATGAAATCTGCAGGGAAAATGAACTTGTCAACTTTAACAAGAACATCTTCTATGATACCTCTTGGGTATTTGATTGATCGATCCGCCAGTTGGAGAGATACGGTTGTTGCCTTCGCTTCACCAATCCCCAATTTCTGGAAAACAGAATAAGGCATTAGATTTATACTTGCTCCTAGATCACATAAAGCTTTATTGAAATGAGAATTTCCAATTGTGCAAGGAATAGTAAAACTCCCTGGATCTTTTAGCTTTTGTGGAAGTTTATTTTGCAAGATTGCTGTACATTCCTCTGTTAGCATCACCGTTTCATGCTCCTCCCATTTTCTCTTGTTAGACAACATCTCCTTCATGAACTTGGCATAAGTAGGCATTTGCTCCAATGCATCTGCAAAAGGGATGTTAATATGCAATTTCTTAAAAATATCTAGAAACTTAGAAAATTGCTTGTCTAACTTATTTTTCCTCAATCTTTGTGGAAAAGGAATAGGAGGAACATAAGGAGGAGGAGTTTTAGAAAGCAAATCTGTTTTTGTATTTTCTTTGTGCTTCTCTTTTTCCTCTTCTTCATCTTCTTTTCTAGCTTCTTGCTGAGTTTCCAGATTTTTCCCACTCCTTAGGGTGATGGCTTTAGCATGTTCTCTTGGATTGGTAATGGTATCACTTGGGAGGGACCCTTGAGATCTTTCTGCCAATTGCTTTGAAAATTGCCCCATCTGGTGCTCAAGGTTCCGGATGCTAGCATCTTGGTTCCGGAAAGTAGTCCTTGCTTCTTGCATGAATCCTGAAGTGTCTTGCATGAACTTGGTAAGCATTTCCTCCATATTTGGCTTCTTTTCTTGCTGTTGGAACCCGGGAGGTTGCTTATTGAAATTTTGAGGACCACTCCAAGAAAAATTTGGATGATTTCGCCATCCGGGGTTGTAAGTATTTGAATAGGGATTATTTGGGCGTTGAAAATTGGAGACATAATTGGCTTGGTCGGATGCACCCATGGCAAAAGAGTTTCCAACTTGACATTCAACACTTGAATGATTCCCTGCACAAATTTCACAAACAAAGTGAGTAGATTGAACAGCATTCACATTAATATTATCTACTTTCTTTGTCAACAAAGCAACTTGAGAAGTTAAAGAATTTAATGCATCAATTTCATGAACTCCCTGAATTCTCCTTGGTCCCAAACGATCTGATGGCCATTGGTAGTTATTTGAGGCCATTTCCTCAAGTAAATTGTATGCTTCTTCATAAGGCTTCCCCATCAATGCTCCACCCGCTGCGGCATCCACAATTGTCCGTGTATTTGGACTCAATCCATTATAGAAAGTTTGGACTTGCAACCAATTGGGTAAACCATGGTGAGGACATCTTCTGAGCAAGTCCTTATATCTTTCCCATGCTTCATATAGTGACTCCATGTCGAATTGAGCAAAGGTAGTGATATCATTCCTCATCTTAGCAGTTTTTGATGGAGGAAAAAATTTTGCCAAAAATTTCTGAGCCAAACCATCCCACGTAGTGATGGTCATTGGTGGAAGGGAATTTAACCAACCTTTTGCCTTATCTCTTAAAGAGAAAGGAAAGAGCCTCAACCTTATTGCATCATCAGAAACTCCATTGTGTTTGAAGGTATCACAAATTTCCAGAAAATTTGCAATATGAGCATTGGGATCATCATTCGGCATGCCACTGAATTGCACGGTTGATTGGATCATTTGAATGATGGCTGGCTTTATCTCAAAATTGTTGGCTTGTATTGCTGGCCTTCTAATGCTTGTGTGAGCCCCGGTGACTAATGGCATGGCATAGTCTCTCAAGGCCCTATTGTTCTCCTCTTCTTCAATTTGATTTGCCATTCCAACTGGAGAGTTATTCAAAACTTGCCTCTTCTCCTTGTTCAACCGCCTAAAGGTACGATCAATTTCGGGATCACAAGGAAAGATTTCAGCACTTCTAGAGTGTCGCATACACAAGACCTGAAGTAAAAATTAAAAATCCAAATTAAAACTGAGAATAGATAGTATCAATATTAGTAAACAAATCAATCCCCGGCAACGGCGCCAAAAACTTGATGTACTTTTTCGCAAGTGCACGAATTCGTAACAAGTAATAAAGTGATGAAATAGAGTGTCGAACCCACAGGGAATGGTAGCTACTAAATACTGAAATTACTATCCTAAATTCTATTTGAATAATCAAAGATTGAGATGAGTATTTAACTAACAATTAAAATTATCACCTAAGAAAATATAAGATTTAGATTTAACAAGAGATTTAAAATACTAAGGCATTTGATTTCATCATAAACAAATTTGAATTAATTCTTGAATACACATGCTAATGAATGTTATAATCCAATTTGAAAGCGAAAATCCCTATTCTATCCAATGGTCTCTCTCGAGCACCAACGAACTTACCTTCCCACGATAACTCACTATATCTCTATGTGAATTTAAAAGCAACAAGGCACATTAAAATCTGTAGATTTTCATGTCGAAACACAAAGCTACATAAACCATGCCAATATCTCTATCAACATGTAGAGTATGGTATTTTATCATAGGAACTAAAATTGTATATCTCCTCTCGGTCTCAATACAATTATCAAAAACAATTGAATGGTGATCAAATACTCAATTGGGTTAAGCACAATAATAAAATACTCAAATAGTGAATCACAAATCCATTAGCAATAATATTCAGAAATAAAACATCATGTTTAGACTACATCAAAGCCTTAGAAAAAGAAATTAGTTCATGACTGAACTAAGAATAACCATTAAAAACAGAGTATATTAAAAAAAGAGAAGAAAAGAGAATAAGTAAACTAATGGAGTCCAAGCTTTGATCTCCCACGTTCCTCTGGTTCTTCCTCAAGTTCCCAGCATCCAATCCTCCTTCTTCACGTTCAAGCTCCTCCTTTTTATATCTCCAAACTTTCCCTGAAATCCCTTGAAGAAAAAATTAGAAACTTTCCTTTCAAGACTCCTAAGGAAGAGAGAACTTCCTTTCCTTGTATATCCACGATTTTCAAGTCCAAAAACGACCTAATCTTCTTTATTAGAAACCCCTAAAAATCCTCCTAAAGACTAGAAGAAGATCCCCAAGAAAAAGGAAACAAATCCTCAAAGTTCGGAATTTTATAACAGGATTTACTACTTGATCGTTCGAACGGTCATCAAACGCGGGTCGAACGCTCAAGTCAAAAAGTTGTTTCTTTATCTCTTGTTCGAACGTTCATCGAACGGTCAGCGAACGCCACTCATAATTTCTCTATTTTTCACCAACGTTCGAACGGCAGACGAACGTTCAGCGCACGCTGCTCTCGGGTTTCTCTGTGGATCACCAACGTTCGAACGGCAGGCGAACGGCCAGCGAACGCTACTCTCGGGTTTCTCTGCAGAACACCAACGTTCGAACGGCAGGCGAACGGCCAGCGAACGCTACTCTCGGGTTTCTTTGCAGAACACCAACGTTCGAACGGCAGGCGAACGGCCAGCGAACGCTACTCTCGGGTTTCTCTGCAGAACACCAACGTTCGAACGGCAGGCGAACGGCCAGCGAACGTTGGTGATATCTTCTACAATTTGACTCCGATTGTTACGCCGTTTGAACCGTGACTTCTATAATCACCAAGAGTATCTCTACATCAACAAATTAGGCATAATTTAGACAATGAAAATAAAATGTAGAGATGAAAGATTTTGACAATTTCTAAGTAAAATTGGGAATTAAATATGAAATAAAACCAGATAAGTCATTGAATTAATGTGCTATAATGTGGTATTTTCATGACTTATCAGAGAACGCTGCAGAGAAGAAGAAAGGAGGAAGGAGAAGAGAGAGAGAGCGGGTTTCTAGCTTGGATTCGTGAGCCACATGTATGTAGCATCCTTCTTACTCGTAGTTTTCAAGGAATCGCAGTTTAGACGAAACCCTGAGTAGGCCGGAATTTTGGTCCGGAGTGACCCATGATAAACACTCCAGTATTCCGAAACTCTGAGTAGGCTGGAATTTGGTCCGGAGTGACCCATGATAAACACTCTAGCATGATGATTAACCAATTTAAGCAAATTACATAACATTGAACATGATATTATCGTTGCATATTGTTGATTGGACACGAGATTCACTTTATTACCGAGTTTATGTTGATTTTAGATTCACATGATATTTCTGTTGATTACTCGTGATCATTTATATTTCTTGGCATGTTTTAGAACTGATAAGAACTTTTTCTTATCATGCATCGTGCTACTTACTGGGACATTAATTCGTCTCACGTGTGGTTTGTTTTTATCGGTTTTGCTTTCAGAGCCTGCCGGTGAGCCGCGTAACGGCGAAGAGTTTTCGGGTTATCCAGAGTATAGGCTTGAGGACTATTATTATCCCAACAAGGGTTGGAGAGTAATTGGTAGTTGTATATCTTTTGGATCATGTATATTGTACATAGAGAAAGAGTGTGTGTGAAACTTAGTGACCTATATCTGTAAATCTTTATTTTGGAAATGTATATATACAGGTTTAGTTTTTGTCACCACTTGCACCACGGTTATGTTCATTTTAGATTGTTTTAGTTCTTGGCACTCTGATATAAATTGGTCAATCAAGTTTAAGTAGTGCCGCTGGGACCTTACCTGATGTCACGGAACCGGCATATATCTTTAATGAACATGTCCGGGTCTGCGGTGTCACAGATCCTTAGGTGAACCAATTTAGCAATTTCATTTAAGAAGGTAAGGAAAATTATTTAATTTTAAATAATTAGGTTTAAGTTGGCCTGATGATGTGGCAATCGGGAGATATTAATTAAATTAGGTTGCTGGTATAGGGTTTTCTGTGGAGTGTCGCAGCGGCAGATTGTGATTTAAGTTGTCCGAAGGCGGCAACTATAAATAGGTGGGGGATTTTCAGTTGCTGGTTTGTTTGGCGATTGAGCGATCAGAACTTGGAGATCTCAGGAAGGAGAGGAAGTTGAGTAGGGTTTGGAGTCTGAATCGAGGAAGTGGTGTTGATCAGAAGGAGTTCGTGGTGCCGTTTAATCTCTGTTTGAGAGAGTTTGAGGAGCTCATGCGGCAGCACTCAAATCTATTTTGGAGCTGCTGTGAGACATGGAAAAATCACCGAGATAATTCCCCCTCCATCAACACACGGGCTCAACGTAAATGTGGGAGAGTTGCCACCATTCAGATTATAAGGGTGTGAATGGACACCAAAAGATTCAAAAATAATCAAAAAGAGTTAAAAGGCAAATTCTAGAGTAAAAATAACTCTACTTGAAAATCAAATCCAGATATGGGTAAGGGGATTAGATTATGAACGGGGGAAGGTGTTAGGCACCCCCATTCACCCACACAAGGTGGTTGTCAAGTGTTGTTCATGCTAAAAAATAAGAAAGCTTGCTAAAATCATTAAAAACCTTGAAAATGGATTAAACAAATATGTATGATATCTTCACATGAAACTCTAAATGAATTCCAGAACCTCTTTTATGTCAATATCACTTCTGGAATGTCACCAATAGATGGAAATCAAAGCAAAAATTGTATAAAACCAAGTTGAGTCAAATCCGGAAAATTCGGTAAAAGATAGAACCATTTGTCTAGAAATCATTCAAATCTAGTTTAAATTGAATCAAACCAAATCCATTTAAAAGAATATGATAAATAGAAGACTCATACAAAATTTCAATTAAATCCGGTTGAAATCCTAGGAGTTATGCTTCTTTTAAAAGTGCTGTTGGAGATAGTTAGAAAGTGACAAGTGGTCAAGTTTGGAAACTCATTTAGAAAAATAGGCTCCATATAAATTCATGAAATTTGGTGTGAATGAAGTCTGTATGGCCATATTTTAAATGAAACTAACCTCATACAAAAATTCATTCGGATGTGCCTTGGGTGATCTCCCGAACAGGCTGCGAGGATCACAGATTTGCCCAGAAAAGTGCTGTTGAGCCGTTCTGGGTAAATCTGTTACCCACGACACAAATGGAGTCAAAACATTATGAAACTAACTGGATTTGAAACTAGACTTCCAAAGGAAAACACAGAAACAAGAATCACTTGAATCCAACTTAAAACGAACACATGGCGCTCAGTCGAAGTGACAGGTTCCGTATTCAGACCTGAACTAATCTATCAATTTCGATAGAGAGGTATCAAAAATCCCCTTAATAGAAATTAATGAAATTTTACAGGCATAAACTAGACAGCCTCACCTTTCCCATGGCTCTAGAATCACTCCAAAATTCATCCGGACGATGAAGTTACAAGTGTCCGAAGTTGGGGTACAGTTGCTGTCAAGTTAAGCCTTTTTTGAAGAAAATCAACTCTAACAATGATAAAGTGTGTGGAATCCGTGCAAGATAAATCAAAACCATTTTGAAAAGATATTGAAGAACCTCTACGAAGAAATGGGGCACAGGTTCGGCTCACCATCCTCTCCGATTGGAAAGGATATGCCAAAAACCCCAAAATTGAGCAAAAGTGCCCAAAACCGAGAGGTTAGACCTAGAGGTCTTCAAGATTTGAAATAAAATTGATTGAAATCGATAACGAACATTCCAGAATTGCTTGGGCTATTTATTTTAGATCTACCACAATGACGGCAATTGATCCAAAATACAAGCCAAATCCGACAAAACAAGTGCTATGTGTGTATGTGTAAAAATCCATTCTTTAACAATATAACAACATATTGCATGCATTCATCAATCAAATGGGGTTCTAAAACAACCTAGGGTTCCGTTCCATTATCGTTTCCCTTAGTTCTCTCTCCCCGTTAAACACGGTTCTTCAAGATAATCTTGGGGTACTTTGAATATGAAAAGGTTTTCATAGAATCCAAAGGCTTATTTCAATCAAGGTTCTAGCACTAGGATCAATCCCCAGTCTTGTTTCCCCTAGATCCCGCCTTCATGTTTTACGGCTAGGGGGAGTCTCGAGGTACTTTGAGAAGGGGAAGGGTTTTCATATACATAGAAGAGGCCTTATTCTACAGAAAGGTAGAAGAAGAGATCTAGATCTAGAATGTAAAAACAGAAAAATAAAGAGAGGTTTCAGGCTTACCTGGGCTTCTGGAAGCAAGACTGCAGCGGTTCTCCTCTTCACTCGGAGCTCTTTGATCTCCAACTTCTTGGCAAAAGCTATTGGCAAGAGTTAATGACCTTTTGCTTAAGGAGGAGCCTCCTATTTATAGGCAAATGCTAGGGTTAGGGTTGGTGGGATGGTAGACACAACATAATGTCTAGAGCCCACCAACCTTAACCCTAAGGCTATTTCCGAGATTTCCACTCATTTAATTAAGGATATGATGGTAAAAAGTGAAAACTCTCGAAAAACCCTAATTTGGAGCAAAAATCATGTATCCGACATATCAGGTCGGATACACAAGCATCTATATGTATCCGACATATGATGTTTGATATATTAAGGTTTGCTTGTATCTGATAACTTATGTCGGATACAAAGGGATATGCTTGTATCCGACAACAAAGGGATATGCTTGTATCCGACCTGAGTTGTCGGATACAAGGAAAAATGCTTATTTTCTCAAATTTTGTGCTGGTTTCAAAGGAGATAATGATTTTTGCCAATTATTCTTCCTTTTTACTGTGCAATTTGGGGTGTCTACAACTGCCCCTCTTTGCGGGAGTTGCGAAGCAATGAGCTACAAAGATTAGACAAGCCCAAATTGCACTCCCTTAACCATGATTTGCTTGGTTCAATTCAATTTTATATAATAATTTTTGGATGAAGATTTGCCAAAAAGTCCTAACTTTAAAGGGGGCATTTCTACAAGAGGTCTTAAATTCCACTGAGCTCTCGTGGCTATGAAGTGGATTTCAAGCCCAAAAATAAGATTTTTGAAAACTGATTTTTTATCAGACCAAGTTAAAAACTGAGTGGATATCTTCCTTTTTGACCAACACATTTTCCCAACTTGTCCTAAATTCCACTGAGCTCTCGTGGCTATGAAGTGGATTTTAAGCCAAAATAGGTTTTTTGTGAAAATAGCAGACTTAGTAGCACATTTTTTTTGCTCTTTTTTATCATTTTTTTTCTTTTTCTTTTTTCTTTTTCTCCCTTTTTTCTTTTTTTTTCTTTTTCTCTTTTTTCTCTTTTTTTCCTTTTTTCTATTCTTTTTCTCTTTTTTTTTCTTTTTTTTTTCTTTTTTTTATTTTCTTTTGTATCCGACGTAGTTGGTTGGATAAGAAAGGCTTTGTTTGTATTCGACATGTTCTGTCGGATACATTAGCTTTTATTTAGTCGCGCGCGACCGTGACTTCTGCTTTCTTCGCTTCTTCTCCGAACACTCAGACCGGATACCCTTGTTTTCTCTTCGTCCCCGACTGCTCCTCCTTCTTCTCCGGCGGCTCCTCGGCGACTCTCACTGTTTCCGGCGAGCTTCCATTGACTCCGGCAACTTGTTAACTCCGGCGACACTCCAGTGATTGCCCATTCACGAGCCCTAGCTCGGTTTCCTTCTAATTTTTCCTGATTTCCGGCGATTCCTCAACATGACATTGGAGCGCCGACCTCCGGTGATTTCCTCTAAGTTCGGCCGACCTCTCCATCGACAATTGTTCCTCTTTAGTGCTCGAATCCAAGCTTCTGCCGGTTGAGATCAGTGAGTAGTGAAGTTTTGTTTTTTATTGACAATTATCTGTGATGAATTGTTTCCCATTTGTGACAATTTCTGAAACCTTGCATTGCCGAATCCATGTTGCAAAAATTTTGACTTGAATCCTGTTGGTGGTGATCCTCCACCGGATACCTCGTTGACTGCATCCTTGACTGGAAAAAAAAATTCTGTGGAGTACACTTGTTCACTGGTATCCTGAAGTTGGCAATGACTGGATTTTCTACCGGTGATGAACTGACTTGTATATCTCATATTGAATGATTTCAAATGCCCAGATGTGATTTGTTCTTCAACATGCTCCGATTCTTTCTTTTTTTTTTAGTAAGGTGGTGCTCCACCTGACTTGTTCTTGACTATCTCTGGCATGATCACCTTGATATCTTCAAAGTAGGTTCTCCACTCATGATTTTGAAATTGATTGCATGCTTTTGTTGTACGGATCTCTGAATTGTTGATATCGAGTTGTAATTTTTTTAGAACATTAGCCACCCTTTTAGAATGACATCCTCGGCAGTATCTGAGAACTTCAGATTTTTTCCTGAATTGCATGCTTTTAAATTGCTAGTGGAGAAAGAGCAAATGCCATGCTATGGTTTGTTCTTCCCTGATCTAATTTTAGCATGCCTTTGACCCAGGTGATGCATCGACTGTCAAGATTTGGCCCTTGGGTTCCACAGTTTATTTTGATCTCTGATCACTTAAGACCTTTTACTGTTCTGTCTTCATGTAGCAATCCTGAAATAAATTAACAGATATTAAGCAGTGTAAACATCTTTAGGACAAAATGCTTTAGAACCAGAATAGAAAAGACTTTGAACTGAAACAGATGACAAAAATAAGTTAGAATTCCTGATGATAGCTTTGAAGAGACCAAGTCATGTAAGATTCCTGATAAATTTGAACTGAATCTAGACCAAAAGCAAAGTAGGATTCCTGATAAATTTGAACTGAATCTAGACCAAAAGCAAAGTAGGATTCCTGATAAATTTGAACTGAATCTAGACCAAAAGCAAAGTAGGATTCTTGATAAATTTGAACTGAATCTCATAGAACACTTCCCTGTTGCATGTAAATGGCTAGGAGTCGTTCCCGTGTTCGGGAGGAGGCTGACCCTGCTGATCAGCCCTCCATCTCGCGGGCTCGTACAGAGGTGAGTTCTAGCGCCACCCTGTCAGAGCCGCTAGATGATTTCAGAGAGAGCTTTGCTGAGGTAGGTTTCCCAATTCTTTCTTTCTTTTCTTGCTTCCCTTGAAACCGACTTTGCTTATTCATTTCTGTTTCTAGCCTGTCATTGATCCTGTTCGAGGCCGCGGTAGAGGGCGAGAGCGAGGCGGAGGTAGAGTTGGTGAGAGGGGCCGAGGCCGAGCTGGAGAGAGGGGCCGAGGCCGGGCCGGAGCTTTAGGCCAGGAGGGTGCTGCTGTAGCCTTACGCCTAGGGATCTCTGCGGAGCTAAGAGCATCTGTTCATGATACAGAGCTCCTTAGTGGTTTGGATAGCCACCCCTCCATGTGCATCTGGGCCGATGTACCTCTTCCGTATCCTCCTTCTCATCTACGAGGCAGTTGGGGGAGATTTAGTGAGTTGGCGCAGACACTTTCTCCGGCACTCAGGCGTGAGTTTGGAAGGTGCCACCTGGATTATTTTCTCAGCATCCCTTCATTCCAAGCCGATCGTCCCCTCATCTTCTCTATGATGGAGCGATATTTTCCGGAGACGCAGTCATTCCATCTGCCGAACGTGGAGCTGGGGATCCGCCCCTCCGATTTTGTGATGATCACCGACATTCCTCTGATGGGGCGGACTATCGTTTTGGATCGGCCTTTAGCAGTGGATATCGGCCTTCTCTTGGGATATCAGGACCTGCCTCATGCTGCTTGGGACGGGCGGAGTGGTCATATCTCCATCAGCTGGATGCGGGAGAGCCTTACTCGACATTATGAGGGGAGACATGCGACCATCACCGTGGAGGATGCAGCCTTCACACCTATCTTCCGGCACGTGTTTCTGCTGATGCTCGGGAGCTGCTTCTTCCAGGAGGACACGACCAGTGTTAGTCCTCTTTTCCTGGATGCTTTGAGAGATCTCCATCAGACCCGACAGTTAGCCTGGGGTCGGCTCATATACGGGACTATCTTGGCTGGATTGTGCCGAGTAGTTCGAGGCCTGGCAGCCCCGAGAGGTGATGGAGTCAGCTGCCGATTCTTCTGGCAGATCCTGCAGGTACTAAATTTATCTATCCTGTCTTATTCCCTGGGCTTTATCTTCTTTATCTTTGACTGATTTCTCTTTTGTCAGGTGTTCATGTACACCTACATGACCTACTTCCGCCCGTCCCCCGTGCCTAGCATAGCGGATTTTCCTGTTGCCCTGCGGTGGTCAGCCTAGGTCCGAGATGCCGATAGGAGTCAGCCCCGCACTGCTCGGGTTCACTTGGACCGCGCCCGACGATCTGCTGTAAATTCTTCGCCCCTTTCCCTTTTATTTCTTTTCCTGTACCTTGACTGTATCTGACAATTTTTTTCTTCTTTGCAGCTCATCCTGGCACGCTTTGATGACGTGGATATCGGGGTGGCCCGTGAGATGATAGTACAGGATGCTTTTGATAAAGATCTCTGACGTCAGCCCTACCAGTGCTTCCTTGGGAGGCTTGGTAGGGTGATGTATTTAGGAGAGCGCATGTACTATCAGCACACAAGCACGCTTCGTATCCCCGTTCCCCCTCCTCTTGTGGGTCCCGACACACTCCTGCCTGGTTTTGATGTGGATCAGTGTGATCATTTTCAGGATGTGGAGGGGCTCACAGTAGCTGGGGTTTATGACGAGTGGATCCAGAGAGTATCCATTGGGTGCTTGATGGATCGACCCACCCAGGCTGGAGTGACAGAGATTGGCGGGATCTATATCCGAGTCCACGATGATACTATGAGTTTTGCGATCTTCATTTTTTGATCAGATTTCCTTTAACTCTGTATTTATGACCTAATCCTGTTCTTATTGGCAGGTACATGAGCTGAATGCCTTGCGAGTATCTGGTTTCTTTATAATTTCATCTCTTTCATTTCTATGTCCTACTGTTCTGATATAAACTTTTTTGCTTTTGCAGGGCCTAGTCCCAGATCAGGATGCTGCCTTTGAGCCTGATTTCCCTGTTCCTAATCCATCTCCGGCTCGGGCTGCTGATCTTGATGATGCCCCAGTTGCTGACCCGGTGGTAGCTGCTCCTACGGATCCTGTGGGTCCTTCATCTCCCGTGGTGGTCCCTGAGCTAGAGGGCATCCCTGCTGCTGATCCGGTTGAGACGGATCCCCCTGTTCCTGCTGTAGATATTCCTGGTAAGTTTTCTTTAATTTTCCCTTTTTGGTTTATCTTGATACTTCTACTTCTGACCCTTTCTGTTGACCCAGATACTTCTGTTCCTAGTCCTTCCTTTGCTGCTGCAGAGCCTTCTAGAGTTGCAGGAGCCGAGACTACTGTGGCTGAGGGTCCAGTTGAGCCGGTTGCTACTGAGCCTGAGGCTTCCTCACCAGATTCTTCTCCTGACCCGCCTCCAAACCTTTCGGAGTACTACTTGGAGTATCAGATTCAGTCCGTTGTGGGTCGGTTGCCTCGCCATGCTGCCGCGCGTATCATTTCCCATGTCTTTAGTCATCGACCATCTCGAGGTAGAGGTCGCAGAGGAGGACGGGGTAAAGGACACCGAGGTGATCCTGCACAGGAGTAGTAGATTAGGATTTTCATTTTTTTCCTTATCATTGTACAAAAAGACTTGTTTATATATGAAAAAAAAAACTTTTTTTTATTCTCTCTTGTCTGGCTCTCTTTTCTTTTCAATTTCATGCAATTCATACTTGTATACAGGTGAAACAGGTAAAAAATTCGGATTTTCCTCCATTTTCTCTTTTTTTGGCATTTTTCTTTGTATCCGATATATCAGATCGGATACACTAATATTTCTTTGTATCCGATATGATATGCCGGATACATTAACATCCCCTTGTATCCGACATATTTCATTGGATATGAAGAGACTCTTTTGTATCCGATCTGATATATCGGATACATTAAAAAATGCTATAAATGCAACCAGTCTCGGGATTTTCGTATTTTTTACAAGTTTTTGAGTTAGAAAACCCCTTTTTCGCCTTTTTCTTCCTCCCATTGATTCTTAGCTTGCTCCCATCACCTCCAATGGATTCCGGATCATCTTCTGCCCTACCATTGTCTGTCCACGCAGCCTCCCCTTCAAAACATCCTTTTAGAGCAAAACCCCCTAATCTCACTAGGTACAGCCCTGTAGATTCATTCTACACTAGGTGGGTCAACTTCACGACCCTTGATGAAGAGAGGAAATGGGATTCCACCTATCTAGGCCATGTTCTGCTTATCCCAAAGATTTCTTTCAAGTGGGAGATTATTGAAGCTATGATTGGTCACTGGGTACCAGACCTAAACCTTTTTCATTTTGGAAACCACGAGATGACCCCCACCATTGAAGAGGTTGAAACCATCTTGGGTTTGAGGTTTGCAGAGAAGGTAGTGAACCCACCCCTTAAGCCTAGTTACAAAAAAGAGGCTTCTACTTTCTTGGGCATAGGGAAGAAGGATTTAGGGGATTCTGACACCCTTTTGACTTTGTCTAAGTCTTTTCTGACTGAGAAGCTCTTGAGGGGGGAGAACAAGGAAGCCAGGTTCAATGCCCTAACCCTGATAGTGGTTAACCAACTGCTATTCCCACGGGATGATGATGAGGTCGACTTGGCCCTTATCTCAGTTGTATGCCAGGTTAGGGAGCGGGAGAGATTGGCCCCTATGATTTTTGCAGGGATGTACCAAGCTTTGACTGACTGTTATTACAGGAAGAAGAAGCACTTCCTATCATGTGCCCCCATCCTGCAGGTAGCTTTTTTCTTCTTTTTTTTTTCTTTTGCTTTATAATATACTGAAATATCCTTTCTCCTTTGCAGCTTTGGTTACTTGACCACCTGAGTCAGATTGAAGAGATCAATCGACACTTCTTCCCCAGCTTGAAGGTTCCTATTTTGATGAGCAACCGGGGGTGCCCTGACATTCCAGGGGGTAAACAGGGCTGGTTTACTTTCTTGGCTACACTCCAGGATAATTAGGTGAGGTGGTCCAGTACTTATCAGCCCAATGCAGAGACAGTGATCAGCTTTCGAGACCGCAACTTTTTGGTCTTGGCTGGCTTGGGACATGTTGTGCTTTACCTCCCTTTGCGAGTTCTTCGTTAGTTCAGAGCGACCAAGGGGATTATAATCCCGAGTGGGTACGAAGACCATCTTGGGCCACTTTCGCCAGCCACCATAAAGCTGAATGCTTGGTTGATGAGGGAGTGGTCCTATGTTCGTTTTATGTGGAGTCCGGTCTTCTCAGAGTCCCATGTGAAGGACTATCTTTTCTGGATCAAGGAGCAGATACAGAGTCAGGCCCCAGTACCCAAAGATCCTCTTGTAGTTTTGGCTCCTACTTATGAAGACATCCTGGAGTTTGAGAGAGCCTCTCACAAGCGACTTCAGAAGATATGGGTACAAGAGGCCCAGGAGCTTAGGATACGAGGTCTTGACATGGAGAGGCAACTTGCAGAGCAGGTATCCCGCCGTCTTGCTATGGAAAAGCAACTTGAAGAGCAGAGACAGGCTCGCTGTCTTGAAGTCCGAGTACTACGGCAGAAGCACCAGGATGCTTTGGCCAGCCCTAGGAGCATGCGGATCAGGCAGACCCTTTCAGATGAGGTCATTTCCTTCTTGAGTGATCCCGCTGTAGAGGGGGCTTCTGGAGTTATTGCAGCTCAGGCAGCTCGGATTCGGGAGCTTGAGGAGCGTCTAGGAGACAGAGACTAGCCTTCTTTCCTGCACATTTCTTTTTTTTTTTCATACCTTTGTATCAAAGCAAACTCCAATAGTGGAAAGACAAAGGATTTAATTCAAAAATAAATTTTTTATATTATTGGCCTCAGAATACTCAGATGCTTGTAAAAACAAAGGTTTTATGAAAAGTATTTGATTTCTCATCACTGGCCAAAGTATAGTTTTTCTTTTTATATATATATATATTTTATTTTTTTGAAATTTGGTCCATGCACTTAATCACCCTTAATTAAAGGAACTAAAACCAAGTTAAATAATAAAAAGGGTAATCAAAAAATAATGAGGGATCGAAACCGTCCATCTTAGGACCTTTAGAGTCATCCCCAAATGTTTTTTCTTCCAAAACTGACCCCATTCTGCTCAGTCTCAATATTCATGCCAATTTTGCTTCTAGCTTAGATCTCTCTGATCAACTCAACCTCTGAATTTTTCTTTTTTTATTTTTTATTTTTTTTCTTCTTGCCAATGTTGCCCCTAGCACCAATTACGGTTTTCACTAGGGCCGGCTTCTACATTCCGTCATCACCAATTTCACTCTAAAATTTTAATGAACATACTAAGATCACCAAGGGCTTAGAAATAGGATGAAACGAAGGCTAGGCTCGGTTTATGAAAGAAAAGGTATTAAGGATCAAAATTTTCAAATGTGGAATAGGTTGACCGGACTTACAGTCATGATGAATTTTGCCCCATTTCCCAAAATGAATCCTTTTCCTCCCTTTTCACACTTGGCTTTCATTTGCCATTTTTCTTTACCCTTTCTTTCTTTTTCTCTTTTCCTTTATTTTTGCCCCAATTGGCCTTGCTCCAATTTGTTTTGCCCCAGTATAAGACTGTAAGTCCGGTTTAGGTTTATCAAAGAAACGAACCGGCTCAACTTGGCTAGACTAGGGATTAAAATTTGAGGGAAATAAAGAAAAATGGCCTCGGATCATTTCCTAGTAATGTTCACTCAAGGAAAATACCTTTTTATTGCATCAGAGTTAATTGGCTCAGGAAAATCTATCTCATCCATTTCTGTCAAGATGAGTGCACCCCCTGACAGGACCTTCTTGATAACATAAGGCCCCTCCCAATTGGGCTTGAACTTACCACGAGGATCTTCCAAAAATGGTAGAATTTTCTTTAGAACTAAGTTTCCTTCTTGGAAAGTTCTGGGCCTCACTTTCTTATTGTAGGCCCGGGCCATTCTCCGTTGGTACAATTGGCCATGACAAAGCGCTTTCAATCGCTTCTCTTCTATTAGGTTGAGTTGATCACTTCTTGACTGTATCCATTTAGCTTCTTCCAATTCAGCCTCCATGAGCACTCTAAGTGATGGGATTTCTACTTCCACCGGCAAGACTACTTCCATCCCATAGACTAGGGAATACGGGGCTGCCCCAGTTGAAGTCCAGATTGAGGTTCTATAGGCATGTAGAGCAAGTGGTAGCATTTCATGCCAATCCTTGTAACTCACTACCATTTTTTGGATGATTTTCTTTATGTTCTTGTTTGCTGCTTCTACTGCCCCATTCATCTTTGGCCTGTACGGAGCTGATTTGTGGTGGGTGATCTGAAACTGCTCGCACATCTTCTTCATGTCCTTGTTCTTAATATTCGAAGCGTTGTCTAATACTATGGCACTTGGCAGTCCATAGCGACAAATGATATTGTGCTTCAAAAACTTAATAACATGGTTGCTTGTGATGTTCGCATACAAAGCTGCTTCTACCCACTTGGTGAAATAATCAATTGCTACCAAGATAAATCTGTGCCCATTCGATGCCTTAGGTGAAATCGTGCCAATGATGTCTATGCCCCACATGGAAAAGGGCCATGGGGATGTCATGTTGTGCAACTCACTTGGGGGTGCATGCTTATTATCTGCATATATCTGACATTGGTGACACCTCCTGACATGTATACAGCAATCATGCTCCATGGTCAACCAGTAGTATCCCAACCGCAGGATCTTCTTTGCTAGCATGTGTCCGTTCATATGGGGTCTACAAACTCCTCCATGTACAATCTCAATCAGCCTTTCCGATTCAGCCCTAGCAACTTATCTGAGTAGAATATCGTTGTGTGATCTCTTGTACAAATGTCCACCACTTAGCAGGAACTGACCAGCTAATCTCTGTATTGTCCTTTTCTCAGTAGAAGTGGCATTTTCTGGCAAACTCCGATTGTTCAAGCAAATTTTGATGTCTTGAAACCATGGTGCTTCTTCTTCGGGTGCTCCCTCTAGAACGAGACAATAAGCCGGTTCATCCCTGACCTCAATTTCAAGTGGTTTGATGTCTACCCCTTCTGGCATGCTGACCATTGAAGCCAATGTTGCTAGAGCATCCGCGAACTGATTCTTGGCCCTTGGCATATAGTTGAAGGAAATTCGAGTAAAGTTTGTGCTTATTTCTTCCAAATACTGGTGATAGGGGATCAGTTTGTAATCCTTGGTTTTCCATTCACCAGTTGTTTGGAAGATGATAAGACTCGAATCTCCGTATACGTCAAGTTCCTCTACTTCATGATCTATGGCGGCTTGCAACCCAATTATATATGCTTCATACTCTGCAATATTATTAGTGCACTGGAATTTCAGCTTCACTGCAATCGGTATGTGTGAACCATCTGGTTTGACCAAGACTGCCCCTATTCCATTTCCATTCATGTTGGCGGCCCCATCCAAGAACATCTGCCAAGAACTCTCACTTTCCTCTTCTTCAGTAAACAAAATTTCCTCATCAAGAAAATTGGTCTTCAAAGGTTGGTATTCTGGCAAAGGATGTGTAGTCAGGTGATCAGCAACGGCTTGACCCTTAATCGCCTTCTGGGTGATGTATGTGAGGTCAAACTCGGATAGTAGCAGTTGCCACTTCGCCATCCTACCGGTTAGTGCTAGTTTCTCAAATAGATACTTCAGCGGGTCCATCCAGGATATCAATAATGTGGAGTGACTAAGGAAGTAATGCCTTAGCCTTTGAGTTGCCCACACTAGAGCAACAGGTCTTTTCCAATGGTGAGTACTTGGCTTCGTATTCTGTGAATTGTTTACTCAGATAGTAAATTGCCCTTTCTTTTCTACCAGTCTCATCATGCTGCCCCAAGACACATCCCATTGACGTTTCCAACACTGACAAGTACAGGATCAGTGGTCTTCCTGGAGTTGGTGGCACTAGCACAGGTGGGTTCAGTAAATACTTCTTTATTGTGTTAAATGCCTGCTGGCAATCCTCATTCCAGATTGTCAGGTTATCCTTTCTCAGGAGCTTGAAAATTGGTTCATAGATAGCAGTGAGTTGTGCTATGAACCGGCTTATATATTGAATTCTTCCAAGAAAGCCCCTAACCTCCTTCTCTGTTCTGGGTGATGGCATTTCAATTATGGCCTTGGCTTTAGCCGAGTCAATTTCAATTCCTCTTCGACTTACAATGAATCCCAGCAACTTCCCTGATGTAGCCCCAAAGACGCATTTAGCGGAGTTGAGCCATAGATTGTACTTCCTGAGACGATCAAACACCTTCTTCAGATTGATCAAGTGGTCCTCTTCTTTACACGATTTGGCAATCATATTGTCCACATAGACCTCCATCTCCTTATGGATCATGTCATGGAATAGTGCTGTCATGGCCCGCTCGTATGTTACCCCAGCGTTCTTAAGCCCAAACGGCATGACTGTATAGTGGAAGGTGCCCCAAGGTGTGATGAACGCTGTTTTCTCTTGATCTTTCTTAGCCATTTTGATCTGATTGTATCCTGAGAACCCATCCATGAACGAAAATAGGCTATGTACCGCGTATTATCGACCACAATGTCGATGTGTGGAAGTGGAAAATCATCCTTTGGGCTTGCCTTGTTCAGATCTCTATAGTCCAGACACATTCTGACTTTCTTGTCCTTCTTTGGTACTGGCACTATGTTTGCAAGCCACTCGGGGTACGTAGAGACTGCCAGAGATCCTACTTGAAATTGCTTGACCACTTCGTCCTTGACCTTCGAGGTCCATTCAGGTTTCAATCTTCTCAGCTTCTGCTTAATTGGCTTAACCCCTGACAAAATTGGCAACTTGTGCACCACCATGTCAGTGTCCAACCCCGGCATGTCCCGATATGACCAAGCGAACACATCCTTGTAGTCTGCCAAGAACCGTGTCATTTCATGACGCTGCACATTAGATAAGCATGCCCCAATTTTCACTATTTTTGGGTCATCTTTAGTCCCAAGATTTATTGAAATTGTTTCCTCAATATTAAGTTGGACCCCCTTTTCATAACGTTCCAGTTGATATTCAATTTCTTTTGGAACGTCTTCTTCTTCGACCTCGGTCTCTTCTTCGATCCCCATGAGATCAAAGTCGAGCTCAAAGTCGAAGTCATATTCAACCTGGTCCAATTTGGTTTGCTTATATGGTTCATAAGTGGTTTGGACCTTTTTGAAAAGATTAAATTTTCTAGAAAAAATAGAAAAATCTATTTGGTTTTTTTGTGAGCCTTCTAAACATAATTCCCCTGAAGACGAAGGCTCATTAGGACCTTCAGGGAAATGGCATTCCACTATTGGATTTTTTTTTGGGAAGCCGCGTCAGTTTGCCACACAAACGCTGCTTCAAAGATAAGGGTAGTTTCCTCCCAATTGTTTAGTACAAAATTTTCAGGAGCAGGGGAAATTGTGCAAGCCTGCTCCTCAAGCCCAGAATCCGATGCCATCATCACCGGGTGGGTACTGCCCTTTTCTGCTACGGGGCCCAGTCCAGATATAACCTCATCTGGAATCTTCACTGCTGCCCAGTCAATGAATGGCAGCTCCTTGTCACCAACTGTCTTTTCGCCTTCAGTCATGGCGAAGAATGCACCGACATCTTCGGAGAAATCTACCTGCTGCTCGGGCTGTGGCCCAGGCCCGCCCAATGTTCCAAGCATTGGAGATGGGTTATAGGGCTACAGGGTCGGAACATAAGGCTTTTGGTATGGGTTGATGTTACGGTAGGGAGGCTTGGATTGGTCCATAGGAGGAGATAGTTGGATTATACATGAGGGCTTTGGAAAATTCTCCCTTAGATGAGGGATTTTTCCTCTGCTTCTGTTCTCTCCTTCTTCATGCTTCATTCTTCTCCATCCTCTGGGTTTAAATCCCAACCCTACTTTAGGGTCAGCTTCTTGGCCCTGATTGGCTCCACTATCCCCTGCAAATTTATTCTCAGGCATTTTCCCGGGTGAAAGTGGTATTTCTCCATCACTTTCTTCACCATGTTCTCAACAGTAGTCCCTTTTCTTTCTTTTTTCTCACAACCCCCAAGTATGAAATTGTCCGTCTCAAACTGAAACGAGTGGAATGCAATATTGTCAACAGTCAAGTCCACATTTATCAAGGGTACGTCAGGTGACACAATGGGAGGCACCAAATTCTCAGCTAGGACTGTTATCACTCTTTGCCCTCTTATGTATTTCACCCTTTGGTGGAGCGTGGATGGTATTACCCTAACCGAGTGTATCCACGGCCTCCCTAGGAGCAGATTGAAGGCTGCGGTATATCCATCACCTCAAATGTGATGTTGAAGATATTCGGTCCAATTGTGACCGGCAGTTCAATCTCCCCTAGGGAGTGTGTCTTAGAGCTATCAAAAGCCCTCACTATCCTCCAATTCTGCTTGATCTTTGACTAATCCAGACCAAGCTTGACAAAAGTGATTAACGGGCAGACGTTTAACGCCGACCCGTTGTCAATTAAAACCCGTGCCACCATGCTGCCCTTACAAAGCACTGTGATATGCAAAGGGTCAACATGATAGCACCCACCTGGGCTTATCTCACCTTCGGAGAAACTTATCACATTATGTGACAAGATTTGACCAACCATTTTGCCTAGTTGGTCCGGATCAATGGTCTGGGATACATGTGCACTCTGTAGCACCCTTAACAATGAGTCCCTATGCTTTTCAGAATTCAGCAAAAGACCCAGTATTGAAATCTGGGCCGAAACTTTGTTCCGTTGATCAACAAGATTGAATTCACTCTTTTTTTATTATTTTTATGAGGTCTGATACATCATTTTCTGCACCCTGGGGGGTGTCTTCTCCTACTTTTGTTTTTCCTTTCATTTTTATTTTTTCTTCTGTTTCTTTTTCTTTCTCCACTCCTTCCACACATTTTCCCGACCTCGCCATGAGGTTCACCTCTTCCTGGTTCTGGTTCCTGACCTCTGAAACCGTAGCTGTGACCCCTTCGCTATAATTCCATGGTACAGCTGCCTCAGAATAGGCTAGTCTAGGGACATTGACCACCAACTGCTGGAGTTTGGACCGGGATGTATGGGCAGGTCTAGGGACACTGTAGGAAGCAGGGATGTTTACAACCATGGGTTGGAGTTTGGACCCAGATGTGGCTGATGGAACTGAAGAAGTGATGGATGCAGTGGTGGGGTCCAGGTTGATGACCAAGGGAGCTTTTGGTGGCTTGGCTGGAGAGCAGGTGGGTGAACCGCAATTAAAGACCAATGGAGGCCTAGTAGTGCTTATCTGGGCCATGAGGGAGGAGACCCGGTTTAGAGAGGAGCTAATATCTTCAGCAGCCTCATCACTTTTCCTAGAGATAACATTAACCTCCTCTTCTTCTTTCTCTTGGAAGAAATAGACCTTGACCGAGGTCCCGACGGGAGCTATAAGTTGAGATGGGTCAAAGGCCCTTCTCGTAGCAGATATTGCAGTGATGGCATTGGACGGGCCTGCCCCATTATGGTAAGGCAGAGGGTTTTGCCCAATATCATTCCCCAACGGGGCGGGTGCAGCAGTGTTGAAAACCAAGGCCTTCTAATCCAACAGATCCTAGACCACGTGCTTCAGAACCCAGCAAAGTGTCTGTAGAGTGCCCTGGTGCACCCATGTGGAAGTCACAAGTGACTGCCGGATCGAAATTCCTCCCCTTTGTGGCATTCGGGCTAGGCTCCTTTAAGGTCACATATTCCCCTTTCAGTAGGGTTGGCAACAGTTGGGAAAGAGATACCAGGAGAGGCGTGAAAACTCTGTTCCTTTTTGCTGCTAACCAGGCCTCCCTCTCTTCCTTAGTAAAAGTCCTCGGGTTTGCAAGCACGGAGGGGGAGAAGTTGACATTGAGTGGGGTTTGATACGAGTGCTAGGCCTGCTGGGCCTATTGGGGTGCAGAGATGTTCACATGGAGTGGTTTCTTGGAGGGAGGAGCTTGTACCAGGTTCACTTCCCCTTCTTTCCTGGCTCCGTTCTTCTTGAACCCAGTTCCTTTCTTCTGTGGTAGGGAAGCGGAGGAATCAGACTGCCCGGTCAAAGTAGAGTAGTCAATGAGCCTTCCTGACCTGACCCCTTCCTCAGTTTGGTCTGCCACCTGTACCAGGGCTGAAAAATTGGTGGTAATCTGCCCTACCAGATGGTTGTAGAAGGGCTGCCCCAGTGTACCAACAAACGTTGAGACCATCTCGGGTTCCAGCATGGGCGGCCTGACCTGGAAGGCAGCCTCCCTCCACCTCTTAGTATACTGCCTTATAGACTCATCTTTTCCTTTGCTCATTCTCATCATGTCGTACCAGTCTGGCACGATCTCCGAGTTAAAATTTGTACTTGTCTAAGAAGGCATCGGCCAAGTCCTTCCATCTTCTGATCCTTCCGTGGTCCACCGTGGCAAACCACCTCAAGGCTGACCCTGTCAAACTCTTCTGAAGAGTTGGATCAGTATGCCGTCATCCCGGCCAAACTGGCATAGGGCCCGCAGTATAGTTTCAAGTGGCTCATTGGGCAACCCGTGCCATCGTATTTATCAAAGCCCAGGCACTTGAACTTGGCCGGTAGGCAAACATCTGAGTATATGCACAGGTCGTCGAAGGTGGTACCTCCGTAGCTGTTTTCCCCCTTTACTTCCTGAAGTTCTTCCTGGATTCTTTCTATCTTGTGCAAGAGTTTTCTTTCCATCTCCTCCCTGACTTTTTCCTTCTCCATTTCTTTCTCAGATTCCACAGTGTTTTCCCTGATCAGGATAGGCTCAGGGAGCGGTTCAAAAATGGGCTCAGGCATGGGTTGAGCCAGAGGCGGAATGTAGGCTTGAGGTGGCGGTGCTTGATGGGAAGCAGAGGCTTGGTTTTGGGCCTGGGCCTATTGGGCCTGAGCCACCAGTAAGCCCCCAAGCATTTTGGCTAGACCAGCCACTTGCTCCTGCAGCTGAGCAAAATCCTGAGCGGGGACAGTAGCTTGGGCTTGAATCTCTTCAGTATTCATTGCTCGGGCTTTGGATCTGGTCACAGGAGCAATGATTGCAAGTAAATGTACCTGGGGAAGGAAAAGCAAAGAAACATGTTAGCTTCCATTTAACATGAGTCACACCCCTATAAATGTAGACAAGTAGGTTAGGTGAACACAAGTCCAGATTTATTTGTTTTATATATATATATATATATATATATATATATATATATATATATATATATATATATATATATATATTTGTTTTCGTTTTTGTTGGAATATTTTAGGGCTTCCCAGTGTCCCACAAATGTTTTGACTTGATTGGAAAAAATAACCAACCAAAGGTTTCTTGGAATATTCTAGGGCTTCCAAGTGTCCCACAAATGTTTTGATTTGATTGATAAAAATAACCAACCAAAGGCTTCTTGGAATATTCTAGGGCTTCCAAGTGTCCAACAAAATTTTGATTTGAATGGAAAAAATATCCAACCAAAGGTTTTTTTTCTGAATTTTCTCAGTTTTCAAGTTCAAAAACTTGATAAAAACATGTTTGAATTGAATTGGTATCAAAAAAAATATGACACTTTGGTTCCCTCTTTGATTTTCAAAATTAGGTTAAATCCTAAAAGAATATTTATTTTGTTTTTGCTTTTATATATATATATATATATTTTTTTTTTGAAAACCATTTTTACATTCTCTTTGGGGTGCCTAAGGATTATCCACAGTGTTTTAGGCATTTTATTCTAAAAATTTGGGCTGAAAAACCAATTTATACATTTTTTGAATGTATCTGACATAATATGTCAACTAAGGCTATGTCTTATTGTATCCGATACAAATGATCGGATGCACGCATAAGCCTTTGTAACTGACGAAGTATATCGGATATGAATAAAACTCTGTTTAACTGACCTGAGTTGTCGGTTAATGCCGAAATGGCCCTTTTTTACTCATTTTTTCATCAGATTATGTTATTTTCATTCCCACTTGATGTTCACTTTGACTTGGCCTTTAAATCTTGCCCCAAATTGGGCTTTGACATCATTCTTGCTAAAATTCACAAATTCATGAGGGTACTTGTACCCTCCAAAGTTACACACCAATTATTGGACTTTGTACACTTGGTTGCCTCTTGCTTGGACTTTGGGTAGGATGACCTTTATTGAGTTGGAAACTCATCCTATGGGTTACACCAATCTTAGGCTACAAACATTTTTGGGAAAAATTTCATCCCAAGCATATGGACACCATGGTTTTTAATTTACATGAAGATAATAAATAGAATACATGGCTTTACCTTGCCAACTTGTGTTACTTTCAATATGGTATTCATATTATACCTTGTCCTGTGAACATGCAGACGGCCTTCCCACATTTACACCCAATTCCCCAAACGCAATTGTGTACTTTTAGCTGAAAACGTGTTTCTCCACCTTCAAGCGTATGGTTTTTGGGTTTTGGCTTAATTGGCAACTTAGAACTCAAGTCTAGTGATGCCCGGAATCGAATCACAGATCCCATTGTCATCACATCATTGACTCAAATTCTAAGGTGAATGTTTTCAGTTTCGCTTTCTGAAGTAATCCACCTCGGTGCGCCAAGCTACCCACATTCAGGTTCAACTTCTTATAGGTAATGGGTAGGCTATGCAAATAGTTTAAAGTGCTCAAGTGCATTTAAAATTGAGGTACATTCACAATGTCCCAGCCCTTTGCCACTCTTTCTCGTAGCCATGCATAGAATTTCAAGCCAAGGCATATGACATTATATTGAAAGCAAAAACACAAGCAAGAAAGGTAGTAAAAGCCACTCAATATGCACACAATTATCACATAACCATAAAGTAGCATATAAGCATGTTATCATTTTGTACCAACAACAAATAAACTATGCCAAACATGCTTGAAACCCAAAAGCATTCCCTAAATTTCAGATTTCATGCTCAAAGTGTGTCATTTATACCCCAAATTAAAGGCTTAAAAATACAGCACCTAAGCATTTTGTACAAGGAGCATTTGAATAGAGAAAACATGCTTGAAAACTCCTCAAAACATCTACTGAATTCTGGGTTTTAAGGTTCTCATTTTCATGCTCAAAGTGCCTTATTCATGACCAAAGGTAAGCCTAAAAATACAGCAACTAGATGTATTGTTCAAGAGGTGTTTTGTTGGGGAAAACATGCTTGAAAACCCCAAAATTTACACTAGATTTTCAGATTTTATACCCTTCATTTTTTTGTGCTCAAGACGCATTATTCCTACCCAAATTGAAGCCTAAAATACAGCAACTACTTGACATGGTACAAGAAGTGTTTTGTTGGGGAAAACATGCCTGAAAACCCCCCAAAATAGCTACTGAATTTCCAGATTTTTTTGCTCATTGCTTTCATGCTCAAAGTGTATCACTTATAACCCAACTTGATGCCTAAAAATTCAGCAACTACTTGACATGGTATAAGAAGGGTTTTGATGGTGAAAACATACTTGAAAACCCTCAAAATGGCTACTGAATTTCAGATTTCATGCTCATGGTTCTTTATGTTCAACATGCCTCATTAAAGCCTAAAAAATTCAGCAACTAAAATAGGGTGCAAGAAGTGTGTTAATTGAGGAAAACATGCTTGAAAACCCCCAAAAATCCCTACCAAATTTACTGAATTCATGCTGTTAATTTCCATCGTCCAAATATGACATTAAATCCCCAAATCAAGGTATGTTATCATCAAGCACACCAAAATCATGTTATGGGATAGGCTTTCCCTAAACAAATTTCAAGGCATAATTAAGCCCCTCACACATGCCATATCTTCATGAATCTTCTAATCATACAAAACAACATGTTAGATACATCAAGCAAGTTCACATAAAATTACAAAGTAGCAAGCCTTCACAAATAAGAATAAAGCATGAACAAACACAAAACATGGCTTAAATCCACAAGTCCCCAGCAGAGTCGCCAGTTGTGAGACATGGAAAAATCACCGGGATGATTCCCCCTCCGACAACACACGGGCTCAACGTAAATGTGGGAGAGTTTCCACCATTCAGATTATAAGGGTGTGAATGGACACCAAAAGATTCAAAAATAATCAAAAAGAGTTAAAAGGCAAATTCTAGAGTAAAAATAACTCTACTTGAAAATCAAATCCAGAGATGGGTAAGAGGATTAGATTATGAATGGGGGAAGGTGTTAGGCACCCCCATTCACCCACACAAGGTGGTTGCCAAGTGTTGTTCATGCTAAAAAATAAGAAAACTTGCTAAAATCATTAAAAACCTTGAAAAAGGATTAAACAAATATGTATGATATCTTCACATGAAAATCCAAATGAATTCCAGATCCTCTTTTATGTCAATACCACTTCTGGAATATCACCAATAGATGGAAATCAAAGCAAAAATTGCACAAAACCAAGTTGAGTCAAATCCGGAAAATTCGGTAAAACATAGAGCCATTTGTCTATAAAGCATTCAAATCTAGTTTAAATTGAATCAAACCAAATCCATTTGAAAGACTATGATAAATATAAGACTCATGCAAAATTTCAATTAAATCCGGTTGAAATCCTAGGAGTTATGCTTCTTTTAAAAGTGCTGTTGGAGATAGTTAAAAAGTGACAAATGGTCAAGTTTGGAAAATCATTTAGAAAAATCGGCTCCATATAAATTCATGAAATTTGGTGTGAATGAAGTCTGTATGGCCATATTTCAAATGAAACTAACCTCATACAAAAATTCATTCGGATATGCCTTGGGTGATCTCCCGAACAGGCCCCGAGGATCATAGATTTGCCCAGAAAAGTGCTATTGAGCAGTTCTGGGTAAATCTGTTACCCACGACACAAATGGAGTCAAAAAATTATGAAACCAACTGGATTTGAAACTAGACTTCCAAAGAAAAACACAGAAACAAGAATCACTCGAATCGAACTTAAACGAACACATGGCGCTCAGTCGAAGTGACAGGTTCCTTATTCAGACCTGAACTGACCTATCAACTTCGACAGAGAGGTGTCAAAAATCCCCTCAATAGTAATTAATGAAATTTTGCAGGCATAAACTAGACAGCCTCACCTTTCCCATGGCTCTAGAATCACTCCAAAATTCATCTGGACAATGAAGTTACGAGTGTCCGAAGTTGGGGTACAGTTGCTATCAAGTTAAGCCTTTTTTTGAAGAAAATCAACTCTAACAATAATAAAGTGTGTGGAATCCGTGCAAGATAAATCAAAACCATTTTGAAAAGATATTGAAGAACCTCTAGGAATAAATGGGGCACAGGTTCGGCTCACCATCCTCTCCGATTGGAAAGGATATGCCAAAAACCCCAAAATTGAGCAAAAGTGCCCAAAACCGAGAGGTTAGACCTAGAGGTCTTCAAGATTTGAAATAGACTTGATTGAAATCAATAACAAACATTCTAGAATTGCTTGGGGCTATTTATTTTAGATCTACCACAATGACGGCAATAGATCCAAAATACAAGCCAAATCCGACAAAACAAGTACTATGTGTAAAAATCCATTCTTTAACAATATAACAACATATAGCATGCATTCATCAATCAAATGGGGTTCTAAAACAACCTAGGGTTCCGTTCCATTATCGTTTCCCTTAGTTCTCTCTCCCCGTTAAACACGGTTCTTCAAGATAATCTTGGGGTACTTTGAATATGAAACGGTTTTCATAGAATCCAAAGGCTTATTTCAATCAAGGTTCTAGCACTAGGATCAATCCCCAGTCTCGTTTCCCCTAGATCCCGCCTTCATGTTTTACGGCTAGGGGGAGTCTCAAAGTACTTTGAGTAGGGGAAGGGTTTTCACATACATAGAAGAGGCCTTATTCTACAGAAAGGTAGAAGAAGAGATCTAGATCTAGAATGTAAAAACAGAAAAATAAAGAGAGGTTTGAGGCTTACCTGGGCTTCTGGAAGCAAGACTGCAGTGCTTCCCCTCTTCACTCGGAGCTCTTTGATCTCCAACTTCTTGGCAAAAGCTATTGGCAAGAGTTAATGGCCTTTTGCTTAAGGAGGAGCCTCCTATTTATAGGCAAAGGCTAGGGTTAGGGTTGGTGGGATGGTAGACACAACATAATGTCTAGAGCCCACTAACCTTAACCCTAAGGCTATTTCCGAGATTTCCACTCATTTAATGAAGGATATGATGGTAAAAAGTGAAAACTCTCGGAAAACCCTAATTTGGAGCAAAAATCATGTATCCGACATATCAGGTCGGATACACAAGCATCTATATGTATCCGACATATGATGTCGGATACATTAAGGGTTGCTTGTATCCGACAACTTATGTCGGATACAAAGGGATATGCTTGTATCCGACCTGAGTTGTCGGATACAAGGAAAAATGCTTATTTTCTCAAATTTTGTGCTGGTTTCAAAGGAGATAATTATTTTTGCCAATTATTCTTCCTTTTTACTGTGCAATTTGGGATGTCTATAGCTGTGAATTCGGTGATTCAATCCAAAACTCAGAGACTTGTTCACAATCTGTTCGTGAATTCATTTCTAGAAACAAATTTTCAGAGAATTCATGAGGAATTGAGGGAATTCTTGTCTCAGTTTGCTTCTACTCAATGAGTAGCACATATCCTAATTGAATTGAATGATTTAATTAGAAGTTTGGTATAGTTCTGATTAAAATCTTCTGTCGCACTCTGTTTTTGAAAAAAAATCTGACACATAAAATTACTCAGCAATCAATTTTTTTTCAATTAAATTTTAAGGCATGGTTGTGGTTTGATGTGATGGGTTTAAGTTCATGAAGATAGTATAATGGAGAAAATTCAAGCAGGTTGCATGTACAACTAGATCTATGCTTGCTTTACTGAAATATGGTTTGAAGCAATGTCTTGTGTGACTGATGATGTGTTAATGGTTTAGGTGTCTAAATAAATCCAAATGAGGTTAGTTATACTCTTTGAAGGGTCTAGATTATCCTAGAAGAGGTTCGAATGCAAGGTATTAGATCATTCATGTAAGTGTGAAAACTCACACTCCTTTTATGGCAAATGTTTGACAAATTATGTCTTCTAATAAATCTTCAAGATGTGCAGATTAAATAATGAAAATTCAGTGAATTTAGTAAAGAAGAAGAAGACGATGCTGCCACACAGCTACCACGCCGCTGGTAGCTCAAGGAAATGGAAGATTTTCAAAATAGAGCATTTTCTTGTAAAGGCACTTGCGAAGATCAACGCCGCTGCCACTCCGCTGGCAGCGCATAAGTGAATCAGTGCTTTGAAAGAATGGTACGTGCACTAGCGTCGTAAGGCGACGCCGACACGCCGCTGGTAGCGCTAAGCGAGATTGAAGATTATATGATCAGCCGTGCACATGCCGCGTTCTCTCCCGCTAGCAGTTCGCTGGCAGCGCGCCCTTAACTGATTCAACTTGTTCTGAGCGGGACTTGAGTTCACCTCCAGCCGTCTACCCCGATCGCTTCACGACGCCACCAGCGCTCGACGCGATCTGCGTGTTCTACTTTAAATAGACGTGCTGTAATTTTTAGTTGTGACTTTTTTCTTTGGAACATTTTGATTCCGGATCTTGAGGTGTTTGAGATTCGATCAAATCTTCTTTAGAGAGTCGGCGATCGAGTGAGGGGGAGATCTGAGATAGATCACCTGGAATTGAAGGTAGAGGATTCTTCTTCAATTCGGAACTTCATCTGATCGTGTGATCGCCTGGACTGGTGATCGGCTTTGATTGATGCGTAGGTGGATTCCTACTGCATTGGATCGTCTCAGTGGATTCTGAGGTGATTGTTGCGATCTGGATTGATCGTGTTCTGTAGCTTGTGGATTCAAGCTGTGTTGCAGTTCGTGGATTCGAACTGTGGATCACTGGTGAGTGATTGTTTGCGATCTGGACTGATCGTGTTCTGCAGCTTGTGGATTCAAGCTGTGTTGCAGTTCGTGGATTCGAACTGTGGATTGCTGTTGAGTGAGTTCAATTGTAAAGGTTAAGTGTGTACTCCTTTGTAATTGTGTTTTCATTCAATAGTGGATTTTCGAAGGGTTAGTCGCCTCATATAGACTCGAGGTTTTTCCTGGATCTGGATCCATGTTTCCTCGTATAATTCTCTGTGTATTGTTTCCGCATTGTTAAATTCTGAATTGTTGTAGATCGTGGACCTATAGAGTAGTCCTCTACTCTTTCAAGTGGTATCGGAGCCTATTCACTTTGAATTGCTATACAAAGTGTGATTTAGATCTATAGCATGGATTTTGGAAAAGAAGGAGGATCTGCCTCTAGACCTCCATTATTTGAAGGTAACAATTATTCTTACTGGAAAGCAAGAATGAGAGCTTACCTGAAATCAATCGATGAGCGTGTCTGGCTCTCGGTTTGTAATGGTTATCATCCACCTGAGATCACAACAGAAGGAGGTGTTGTGATCCCTAAACCTCGTGATCAGTGGACTAAAACTGAATCTGATCAATGTGGATGGAACAACAAGGCAATGAATGCCTTATTTTGTGTTGTTAGTGTTGAGGAATTCAGGAGAATTTCCTCATGTGAAGTCGCTAAGGAAGCTTGGGACATTCTTGAGGTCACTCATGAAGGGATCTCAGCTGTCAAGCTATCCAGACTTCAAAGACTTACTACATCTTTCGAAACTCTATATATGAAAGATGATGAGTCTTTTGATGAGTTTTATGCTAAACTCTCAGATATTGTTAATTCTAGTTTTAATCTTGGAGAAAAAATCTCTACATCAAAGGTTATTAGAAAAATCTTAAGATCTTTGCCTGAAAAATTCAGACCTAAAGTAACTGCCATTCAAGAGGCAAAAGATGTAGATAACATGAGAATTGAAGATGTGGTAGGATCTTTACAGACTTATGAGCTAGATCTGAATATTCCTAAAAGGAGTAAAGGAATAGCTCTAAAATCTGTAAAATCTGTAAATACTGAAGAATCAGATAATTCTGATGTTGATATGGATGAACTTGTTCTCTTAGCTAAAAAATTTAAGAGAATGTTTAAAAAGAGACAATCCAATTCTTCATCATCCATGGACAGATCTAATAGGAGATCTGATAAGAAAATTTCTGATCCAAGAAAGGAGAAGAAATTTTCTCAGAATGATGAAGTTCAATGTTACAAATGTAGAGGATTTGGACATGTTGCCTCTGATTGTCCCTCAAAGGATAAAAAGAAAAAGACTAATTATAAGGTTAGTTGGGATGACAGTAACACTGATAATTCTTCACAATCTGATGAGGATATTTCTGCTAATTTTACTGCTTTCAATTCTTTTTACTCATCCTCCTCTGGTAGTTCAATCTCTGGAATTGCAGGAGATAATAAAGAGACTTTATCAAATGATGAAGAAGAACTACAAGAAGCCTACAATCAGCTCTATAAGGAATTCAATAGAGCTCAGAAGAAAGTCAAGAAACTGAGTAAAAAATTGAAGGAATCAAAAACAGAGAAAAATAAAGCTCTTGCAGAAATAAATTCAATAAACCAGAAGTTACTTGAAAGACATGCCAAAGAAGATTTTTTGGTAACTTCTTTAACTGAAAAAACTGAAAAACTAAAAGAAAAGGAAGCTCAGATTTCTGCACTTCAAGGTAAAGTGATTGAACTTGAGAAAGTTTCAAATTCAAGTAAATCTAATGCTTCAAATTCTTCTGCAAGAAATCATCAAATTAATGAGGAATCAATTTCAAAGGAAGTTTGTAAGACCCTGATTTTTGGTAAGTTTTATTGTTTGTTTATTTATTTATTCTTATATATATAACTGTGTTTATCAGGTGATTTTGTGGTTTGAGGGCTTAGCCCATACTCGTATGTACAGGCGTTATATAGCCATTTTTCTGAAAAATCGTATTATTATCATTATTATTATTAAAGTATAGTTGTGTGCTTATTAACGTAAGTGGATGCGGAACATGTAGTGTTTCCGGTGGGCGAGCATGCATAGGATCAAGGGGTTAAAAGGGTTGATCGAGCGGCGTATGTATCTCGCAAGGTAAATGTACAAATAGGGAAAGTAGGGTTTTGGGTTTAAAGGAAATACGCGTATGTACTTACGGAAATATTGTTGTTAGTCTCATACTCAGGAGCTCAGGAGAATCGGCTGGAGAGTGTGGCGACTAGGGTTCTGTGCTCGTGAAGAACAAGTATCGCAAGGGCTAAGAGGAGGGTTTCGGAGTTGGAGTTGAGTGGGTTCTTTCTCTCTGCTCGAGACGAATTGTTGGGTAGGTTCTGTATTCGTGTGCGTGGCCAGAGTGGTGATCGGCCAAGGTTTTGATATATTCAGGAATAAGCACATTCAGCATTCAGGTGAGTAGCACTGATTTACAACTGGGTTTTGTGTTTGATGTTTTCGTGGGCTTATTCTTATGCATGGTTTGTATTTTAAGTGATGTATGAGTTTTCTGGTTTTCTTCTGGTTTTCTGGAATGACCTGAAACAGAGTCGAAGACCGAAATTTATCTTGAAATTAAATGTAGTTAGATTAAATCCAAATATGTTTGGGAAGTCTTCTGTGAGTACTAGGAGGGTATTGGAGCAATAACAGACCGAAACAAACCAGCCAGAGATATAGATCTTGAATTTACAGAGAACTGGAAATCGCAGGGGGTATCCGCGAACCCGGCGCCCACTGCCGCTCATCTCTTAGCTAGACGCCCCTTAAAATTCGACTTACCGCCGAGCTCGCGCGAACCTAGCGCTCAGCTCGCGTGCACCCGAAAACCGGCCGCTCGGCTCGCGCGAACCTGGAGCTCATCTCGCGCCTATCTCGCGCTCACCTAGCGTCGAGTGAGCGGAAGCAACCTTTTACCCAAATTTTCTTACCGCCGACCGACGTCCACCTGGCGCCCACCTCAGGAAGTGAGCGCCTACCCTATTTTACTTACTGAAATGGAAATCTGAATTAGCCAAGAGTAATTGGGTGTCTTAGGGGTTAAACCACTTCACTATTCGCTTGTTTAGGAACTTTGGGATCTACTTTGCCTATGAAATTATTAGAGGAAAATTTAGTTAACTTCTTAAAAGCTTCCAAGTTCAATTTAGGTTATTTATGAGTGTTGTGCCGGATGCCAAACCACTAAGAGTTACCAGTTACATTCACTCTGTTTTATACACTGTTTTGATTGAGGAGTTATTCTATTCTGGTTTCATGTGTTTGGAAACTGTAAATGTGTTGTGAGGATTTCCTTGGTATGAATGAATTGAGTTTTGTTTCCGAATGGCATGTGTTACGAAAATGAGAAAATGCTGAAAGTACTTGAGATACTGCTTGGTCCAGAGGGACAGGTGATGAACTGTGATGGGGTTTACATGATGTGGAATGAATGGTTTTTCTTTGATATTGGTATTGAGATTATACGATGTTTTACTGTTTTGGTCTAGCTTGTCCTGGATCCAGATGTTTAAGCTTAGTAATGTGATGTTATTATTGGTTGTTGGAATTGCATGGCCTTGTATGTTGCCACAACTGGTGTAGAGCAGCCAGAAACCCTGAGTAGGCCTGGTTGTCAATGCAGAAACCAGGGGAGTATGCCTGCATTGGATGACGAAACCCTGAGTAGGCCGTCATTTCAGAGTATCCGAAACCCTGAGTAGGCCGGAACTGCGTACATGGTGGTGTGGAGTGTCTACTTGGCATGTTAAATTTATCAACCAAACGATAGTCATGACATTGACCAATCGATGTGTTGCCGTACTTAACTGAGATGTGATTTGTTTGATTAGAACAAGTCTTGATTTCAATTTGAGAATTGATGTTGGTTGTTTAACCGTATTAAGTGTTTGTCGATGCATAGTTTAAATTGTGATCAACTATTTCTGCATGCATGTGCTACTCGCTGAGATATTCGTATCTCACTCCGTTGTTTGTCTTGTTTGTTTTGCAGATACTCGTGGTGAGGCGATTACTGGGGTAGATCCTACTGAGGCTTATAGGGAGGAGGATTACTATTACCTTCCTTAGACTAGTAGGTTATCTGTTCTGAATTTGAGAACTTTGAATTAATTGAGATGTATTAAAGTTTAATTGGGGTTGAACCATACGATTCTAGTTCAGTTTAAATGTTACAATTTTGCATAAATGGAAATGTGCACTCTTTCAGGTTATAGCTATATGATTATCCAGCGATCATAAATTGATTAACGATCCTTGCCTAACCTCCGTGAGACGTGTTATATCTTTATTGAACAACACGGATCCGAGGCGTTACAGAGATGGTATCAGAGCCTCAAGTTGGAAAATTTGAGGTTCCTAGGTAGTAAGACCATAGAAAACCCTGGGGAAATAGTGTGCGTACGTTAGATAGAACCATGAGGATTAGAAGAGAGTTCTTAACTAATGTGGTATTTTGTGCGTACAGGTATACATGGCCGGTAGAGGCAGACGTGCGAGGGCTGTGGATTGTCCAGAGAGGGATATACCACAGGAGCAGCCACCTGCACCACCACGGGGAGCCCCACCACCAGTGGAGGACATTTGGGCTGCGGTTGGCTCACTTGCCCACCTCCTTGCGATGGAGAGGGAGGAAAGGATGAGTCAAACTGGAAATGGAAATGGCCAGCGAAACGGTCATGGAGCTGCAGTGGATCAACAGCGGGTGAGAGAGGAGTTGTCCTTAAGGGACATTGATCAGTTCAGGAACCTGACTGCCCCGCCGTTTTATGGAGTTCCAGATCCGTTGGAGGCAGAGAGCTGGGTAGCTAGAGTGGAGCGCATGTTTGACACTATGGACTGTCCAGAGGACCGGAGGGTGAGACTAGCTACCTTCACCCTAGAGGGCGAGGCTCAGCATTGGTGGCAGTCATTACGGAGACAGGCAGTAGATGGGATGCAGATGACTTGGGACCAGTTCAGGCAGGTCTTCTATGACCAGTATTTCTCTGCAGAGGTGAGGTTGCAGAAGGAGAGAGAGTTCATGGATATGTCTCAGGGATCCTTGACCGTAGCACAGTACGAGGCTCGGTTCGCAGTTCTTTCTCGATTTGCTCACCATATAGTGCATGATGAGCAGAGGCGCACCCAGCATTTCGAGAGAGGACTGAGGGTAGACATCAGGCACATGGCCTCGGTGCTGATGTGCACCAGATACTTTGACCTAGTGGGGAGAGCTCTGCGGGTTGAGAGAGAGATTAGAGATTCAGGGGCTGAGCAGAGCAGAGTTAGAGCACAGCCAAGCGGCACAGAGACACGGAGGGTCCCGAATAGGGACAAGAGACCGAGGATCGACTATGGACAGAGAGATAGGAGAGGCTTAGGGGGTTGCTTCAGTTGTGGCCGATTTCACATCCCAGGTCCATGCATGTCACCTCCAGGCGCGTGTTTTAGATGTGGCCAGCATGGGCATCAGGTTGCTGACTGTCCACACCCGAACACTTAACAGCTACTCAAGCCAGCCCTTACTGCACCTACGGATACCCGGTCGGCCGAGGCTTCGAGATTTCAGTATTCTAGACCCGTACCGGCACTACCTGCACCACCGGGATTTCAGGGTCAGAGCCGTGGGGGATATCAGAGGCAGCGGGCACCCCAGAGGCAGCAGGCACCCCAGAGGCAGTAGGCACCACCCCCACGTCCTCAGCAGACTAGAGTATATGCAGTAGCAGCTCAGGAGGATGAGCCTGAGGGAGGGCCTGTCGAGGAGGCTCGTGAGGAGGAGCCAGAGGCGCCACAGTTGGTTGGAGGTATTCTTTTCATTCATGGTAGATCAGCCGTATGCTTATTTGATTCGGGTGCTTCTAGGTCTTTCATTACTCCTTTATGTGCATGCCGTATTGGTTTGGTTCCTTCCACACTCGAGTCCGAGTTACTTGTACACACACCATTGGGGGAAACCACTAGAGTACAGACTGTATTTAGGGATTGCATGATCAGATTGGGTTCTTTGGAGTTGCCAGGGGACTTGGTAGAACTGGAATTCGGGGAATTTGATGTGATCTTAGGCATCGATTGGCTTTTTCGACATCATGTGAGCATAGATTGCTATAGGGGTACCATTATGGTGTGTCAGCCAGACCAGCCAGTGCACTGTTTCCGATGTGAAGGGTTGAGAACACGGATCAGTTTGGTAGCATCCATTGAGGTTGAGGAGGCAGAGGCTACGGCACTTAGTCTTTCCAGTGTGCCTGTAGTAGCGGAGTTTGATGACATATTCCCAGACGATCTACCGGGATTACCGCCACCTAGAGAGGTTGAGTTCAATATACGACTCTTACCTAGTACGGCACCTGTATCCAAACCACCATACCGAATGTCACAACCTGAAAATCATGAGATGAAGAAACAGTTGGATGAATTGGAAGCAAAGGGCTTTATTAGACCCAGTGTGTCACCATGGGGTGCACCGGTCCTGTTTGTCCAGAAGAAGGACGGGACGATGAGGATGTGTATAGATTACCGCCAGTTGAATCAAGTCACCATCAAGAATAAGTATCCATTGCCACGGATTGATGACTTGTTCGACCAGTTGAGGGGAGCGTCTTGGTTTTCTAAGATCGACCTGAGATCTGGATACCACCAGTTGAGAGTAGCCCCAGAGGATATAGAGAAGACAGCTTTCCGTACTCGATATGGGCACTACGAGTTTCTGGTTATGCCTTTTGGGCTGACTAATGCCCTAGCTGTTTTCATGAACCTGATGAATCAGATATTTCACACCCACTTAGATAGCTTTGTGGTTGTGTTCATTGACGATATTCTAGTGTATTCTCGAAGTAGAGAGGATCATGTACGGCACCTCCAAACCGTATTGCAGAGATTGAGAGAGCACAGATTGTATGCCAAGTTCAGCAAGTGCCAATTTTGGTTAAGAGAAGTAAGTTTCTTGGGGCATGTGATTTCAGGAGATGGGATAGCAGTGGACCCAGCTAAGGTTCAGGCTGTGGCAGATTGGCCTAGACCTTCGTCGGTGACTGAGGTACGGAGTTTCTTGGGAATGGCGGGTTATTATAGAAGGTTCATCAAGAACTTTTCCCGAGTGGCGGCACCTTTATCTAATCTCACTAAGAAGGCTGTGAAGTTTGAGTGGGACGACAAGTGTGAGTCTAGTTTCCAAGAATTGAAGGGTAAACTGTCTTCCGCTCCAGTCTTGATTGTGCCATCAGTGAGTGAGGGATTTTCGATCTATTGTGATGCTTCTCGAGTAGGGTTGGGCTGTGTCTTGATGCAGCAGAGGCGTGTGGTAGCCTATGCTTCAAGGTTGCTACGCACTCATGAGAAGAACTATCCTACGCATGATCTGGAGTTGGCAGCGATCGTATTTGCACTTAAGTTGTGGAGGCACTATTTGATGGGAGCCAAATTCGAGATATTCTCAGATCACAAGAGCTTAAGATATATATTTTCCCAGAAAGAGCTGAATATGAGGCAAAGGAGATGGATGGATCTTCTAAAGGATTATGATTTCACACTACATTATCACCTGGGCAAGGCTAATGTGGTCGCAGATGCACTGAGTCGTAGGGTTGTTTCCCAAGATGAGGTGGCCACACTAGCTACTTTCATGGCTAGTCAGTGCACTCTTGTTGATACAGTTGTAGGTTGGCCTGGGGAGTTCAGCACTCATGGGCATGGATTGATCATGGCACGAGTCCAAGCAGAGCCAGAGTTGATTCAGCGTATACGGGAGGGTCAGTTGGCAGATTCTGATTTGTTACGCATCAAAGGGTTAGTAGAGAAGGATGATGAGGCCACGAAAGATTTTGATGTTCAGGATGGATTGGTGAGATTTCGAGGGCGGACTTGTGTTCCAAATAATACTGAAGTCAGGGGATTGATCCTAGACGAGAGTCACAGGTCCAAATATGCAATTCACCCTGGGAGTACCAAGATGTACAAGAATCTAAGGACAGTATATTGGTGGTCAGGAATGAAGAAGGACATTGCGGAGTATGTAGCAAGGTGCCTTACTTGTCAACAAGTGAAGGCAGAACATAGGAGACCTCCAGGTTTGATGCGACCTTTGCCGGTTCCTGAGTGGAAATGGGAACATATATCGATGGATTTTGTGAGTGGGCTACCGCCTACAGCTAAGAATCACAACGGCGTATGGGTGATTGTGGATAGACTAACCAAATCAGCTCACTTTTTGCCTTACCAGACCACTCAAACTTTAGCATCATTGGTTGAGCTGTATACTCGAGAGATAGTCCGGTTGCATGGGGTTCCAATGTCCATTGTATCGGATAGGGATTCTCGGTTTACCTCGCATTTTTGGCAGTGTTTCCAGGAGGCCATGGGAACTAAGTTGAGTTTTAGTACTAGTTTCCACCCACAGACCGACGGCCAGTCAGAGAGAACTATTCAGACTCTGGAGGACATGTTGAGATGTTGTGTCCTAGATTGGGGTGGGAATTGGAGTAAGTATTTACACTTAGCTGAATTTGCTTACAATAATAGCTATCAGGCTAGTATACAGATGGCACCCTACGAGGCACTTTATGGCAGGATTTGTAGATCTCCTGTGTGTTGGGTGGAGGTAGGAGAGAAACAATACTTTGGGCCTGAGATTATACAAGATAGTATGGAAAAGGTGAAATTGATTAGACAGCGGTTGTTGACTGCGCAGAGTCGTCAGAAAAGTTATTCAGATACCCGACGACGTGAGCTGAAATTTGAAGTGGGAGACCAAGTATTCTTGAAGATATCGCCTTCCAAAGGTATCTTGAGATTTGGGAAGAAAGGAAAGCTGTCTCCACGTTTTATTGGGCCGTTTGAGATTGTGAAGGAAATCAACCCGGTAGCTTATAAATTAGCGCTGCCAGCCCATTTAGCAGGAGTCCATGACGTATTCCATATATCCATGTTGCGGCAGTACATAGCGGATCCTAGTCATGTGATAAATCCTGAACCTTTAGTGATCCGAGAAGATCTGACCTACGAAGAGAGGCCAATTCAGATTCTAGACCGTCGTGAGCAGATTCTTCGCACCAAGGTTGTTCCCTTAGTGAAAGTACTATGGCAGAATCATACTGTGGAAGAATGCACTTGGGAAGGTGAGGAAGAGATGAAGAAGAAGTATCCGGAATTGTTTGTTCCTCCTTGAGGTAAATTTCGAGGATGAAATTTCTTGTAGGAGGGGAGGATGTAAGACCCTGATTTTTGGTAAGTTTTATTGTTTGTTTATTTATTTATTCTTATATATATAACTATGTTTATCAGGTGATTTTGTGGTTTGAGGGCTTAGCCCATACTCGTATGTACAGGCGTTATATAGCCATTTTTCTGAAAAATCGTATTATTATCATTATTATTATTAAAGTATAGTTGTGTGCTTATTAACGTAAGTGGATGCGGAACATGTAGTGTTTCCGGTGGGCGAGCATGCATAGGATCAAGGGGTTAAAAGGGTTGATCGAGCGGCGTATGTATCTCGCAAGGTAAATGTACAAATAGGGAAAGTAGGGTTTTGGGTTTAAAGGAAATACGCGTATGTACTTACGGAAATATTGTTGTTAGTCTCATACTCAGGAGCTCAGGAGAATCGGCTGGAGAGTGTGGCGACTAGGGTTCTGTGCTCGTGAAGAACAAGTATCGCAAGGGCTAAGAGGAGGGTTTCGGAGTTGGAGTTGAGTGGGTTCTTTCTCTCTGCTCGAGACGAATTGTTGGGTAGGTTCTGTATTCGCGTGCGTGGCCAGAGTGGTGATCGGCCGAGGTTTTGATATATTCAGGAATAAGCGCAGTCAGCATTCAGGTGAGTAGCACTGATTTACAACTGGGTTTTGTGTTTGATGTTTTCGTGGGCTTATTCTTATGCATGGTTTGTATTTTAAGTGATGTATGAGTTTTCTGGTTTTCCGAAATTTATCTTGAAATTAAATGTAGTTAGATTAAATCCAAATATGTTTGGGAAGTCTTCTGGGAGTACTAGGAGGGTATTGGAGCAATAACAGACCGAAACAAACCAGCCAGAGATATAGATCTCGAATTTACAGAGAACTGGAAATCGCAGGGGGTATCCGCGAACCCGGCGCCCACTGCCGCTCATCTCTTAGCTAGACGCCCCTTAAAATTCGACTTACCGCCGAGCTCGCGCGAACCTGGCACTCAGCTCGCGTGCACCCGAAAACCGGCCGCTCGGCTCGCGCGAACCTGGCGCTCATCTCGCGCCTATCTCGCGCTCACCTAGCGTCGAGTGAGCGGAAGCAACCTTTTACCCAAATTTTCTTACCGCCGACCGACGTCCACCTGGCGCCCACCTCAGGAAGTGAGCGCCTACCTTATTTTACTTACTGAAATGGAAATCTGAATTAGCCAAGAGTAATTGGGAGTCTTAGGGGTTAAACCACTTCACTATTCGCTTGTTTGGGAACTTTGGGATCTACTTTGCCTATGAAATTATTAGAGGAAAATTTAGTTAACTTCTTAAAAGCTTCAAAGTTGAATTTAGGTTATTTATGAGTGTTGTGCCGGATGCCAAACCACTAAGAGTTACCAGTTACATTCACTCTGTTTTATACACTGTTTTGATTGAGGAGTTATTCTATTCTGGTTTCACGTGTTTGGAAACTGTAAATGTGTTGTGAGGATTTCCTTGGTATGAATGAATTGAGTTTTGTTTCCGAATGGCATGTGTTACGAAAATGAGAAAATGCTGAAAGTACTTGAGATACTGCTTGGTCCAGAGGGACAGGTGATGAACTGTGATGGGTTTTACATGATGTGGAATGAATGGTTTTTCTTTGATATTGGTATTGAGATTATACGATGTTTTACTGTTTTGGTCTAGCTTGTCCTGGATCCAGATGTTTAAGCTTAGTAATGTGATGTTATTGTTGGTTGTTGGAATTGCATGGCCTTGTGTGTTGCCACGACCGGTGTAGAGCAGCCAGAAACCCTGAGTAGGCCTGGTTGTCAATGCAGAAACCCAGGGAGTAGGCCTGCATTGGATGACGAAACCCTGAGTAGGCCGTCATTTCAGAGTATCCGAAACCCTGAGTAGGCCGGAACTGTGTACATGTAGGTGTGGAGTGTCTACTTGGCATGTTAAATTTATCAACCAAAAGATAGTCATGAAATTGACCAATCGATGCGTTGCCGTACTTAACTGAGATGTGATTTGTTTGATTAGAACAAGTCTTGATTTCAATTTGAGAATTGATGTTGGTTGTTTAACCGTATTAAGTGTTTGTCGATGCATAGTTTAAATTGTGATCAACTATTTCTGCATGCATGTGCTACTCACTGAGATATTCGTATCTCACTCCGTTGTTTGTCTTGTTTGTTTTTCAGATACTCGTGGTGAGGCGATTACTGGGGTAGATCCTGCTGAGGCTTATAGGGAGGAGGATTACTATTACCTTCCTTAGACTAATAGGTTATCTGTTCTGAATTTGAGAACTTTGAATTAATTGAGATGTATTAAAGTTTAATTGGGGTTGAACCATACGATTCTAGTTCAGTTTAAATGTTACAATTTTGCATAAATGGAAATGTGCACTCTGTCAGGTTATAACTATATGATTATCCAGCGATCATAAATTGATTAACGATCCTTGCCTAACCTCCGTGAGACGTGTTATAGCTTTATTGAACAACAGGGATCCGGGGCGTTACAAAGTTCCTGAAAGCTCAAATTCTGCTGAAAAGAGAATGAGTGTAAGTAATCAAAACAAGGAATCTTCACAGAAAATTTCTGCTGGAGAAGTAAGACCAACAGGTAAATCTTCAACTTTTGAGAAATCTAAATCTGTACAGTTTAGAAATACTGGCAAATCTAGAAATGTTGATTTTTCTAAACATAGGTTCATACTTGTATGCCATCACTGCAATAAAAAGGGTCATATAAGACCAAAGTGTTATGTATTGCATGGTTTTCCTGAGGGATATTTTGATAATAAGAGAAAAGTAAATCAAAGTCAGTCTCTGGATTTACATAACAGATTTGATTCCCTGTTAAAATTGACTGAAACATTAAATAAGGAAGTCACAAATCTGTCAAAGAAACTTCCTTCAAAAACTCAAGTAGTTGATGAAGGTACTTCTCAGAAGACTCCTGAAAAACAGATTTGGATAAGAAAAGATTCCTTAGTTGCTAATGTGGTTCATGTAGCTTTGAAAGCTCATGATGTCAACATATGGTACTTGGACAGTGGTTTTTCAAGACATATGTGTGGACATAGGTCTATGTTTAGTACCTTTGAAGAATACTTTGGTGGAAGTGTTACATTTGGTGATGAAAGCACTTCTCAAGTTAAAGGTAAAGGTACTGTAAATGGTCCAAATGGTGTTTGTCTAAAAGATGTGTTATTTGTATCTGGTTTGAAGGCAAACTTGATTAGTATTAGCCAACTATGTGATTCCAGATTGTTTGTCAATTTTACTAGAAAAGAATGTAAAATCTTGGATAATTTTGGTGAAACTGTTCTTATATGTGTAAGAACAAATGACAATTGTTATGGAATCATTGGAAACAATGAAAAATCCTTAAAATCTTCTGTATGTGATGAAATTGATTTGTGGCATAAAAAACTGGGTCACATGAACTATAGAGATTTGTCCAAAATCTCTAAGTCTGAATTGGTTAGAGGAATTCCCAAGTTTGGGAACAATAAAAAGAAAGGAATGTGTGGTCTTTGCAATCAAGGAAAACAAATCAAAGCCACTCATAAGAAAACCAACATTGTAGGAACCTCTAGACCATTAGAACTGATTCATATGGACTTAATGGGACCTACAAAGACTGAAAGTCTTGGAGGAAAGAGGTATATCTTTGTTGCTGTAGATGACTACAGTAGATATACCTGGGTAAAGTTTTTAAGAGAAAAATCTGAATGTTTTGATTGTTTTAAACAATTGTGCTGTCAAATTAAAGTTGAAAAGAACTTGCAAATAGGGAGAATAGTTAGAATAAGATCTGATCATGGGACAGAATTTGAAAATCAGATGTTTTCCAAATTCTGTGAAGACCAGGGAATTAAACATGAATTTTCTGCTCCTAAGACTCCACAGCAAAATGGAATTGTGGAAAGGAAAAACAGAGTTTTGCAGGAAATGGCTAGAACCATGATGATAGCCAAGAAAGTGTCAACAAAATTCTGGGCTGAAGCTATAAATACTGCCTGTTATATAAGTAACAGAGTGTATGTCAGATCTGGATGGAAACAAACTCCCTATGAAATGTGGAAAGGAAAACAGCCAAACCTGAAATATTTTAGAGTCTTTGGAAGTCAATGCTATATTCTAAGGGACAGAGAAAATCTAGGAAAATTTGATTCTAGAAGTGATGAAGGAATCTTTCTAGGATATTCTTCTTCTAGTAGAGCATACAGAGTTTTTAACTTGAAAAAATTTGTTGTAATGGAATCTATTAATGTGTTAATAGATGATGAAGGAACTAACTGTGAACTTTTGCAGGTTGTAGATGAAGAGGATGAAGTCAGAGATGCTTCCTCAAGCAATGAAATTGTTCCTCTGACAAAAACTCTCAAAGATCACCCTACTGAGCAAATTGTTGGAAATATTTCAGATGGTGTAAGAACAAGACATCAAGTACATAATGAGGAAAGATTTTCCTCTTATCTCTCTCAATTTGAGCCAAAATCATATAAAGATGCCCTGTTGGATGAATTCTGGTTAAATGCTATGCATGAAGAACTAAACCAATTTACTAGAAATAATGTATGGGAATTGGTTGAAAGACCCTCTAATCTGAATGTGATAGGAACCAAATGGATTTTTAAGAACAAATCTGATGAAAATGGGGTAGTAACCAGAAATAAAGCTAGGCTTGTTGCTCAGGGATACACTCAAGTAGAAGGATTTGATTTTGATGAAACCTTTGCTCCTGTAGCTAGGTTAGAGTCAATCAGATTACTTCTGTCTATTGCATGCTATTTGAAGTTTAAACTGTTTCAAATGGATGTTAAGAGTGCATTCTTGAATGGATATCTGAATGAAGAGGTCTATGTAGAGCAACCTAAAGGATTTGAGGACACAAATCATTCTAAATATGTTTATAAACTGAACAAAGCCTTGTATGGACACAAACAAGCTCCTAGAACTTGGTATGAGAGACTCACCTCCTTTTTACTTGAATCTGGTTTTATGAGAGGAAATGTGGATAAAACTCTCTTTATTCAAAGAGAGTCCAAACATATTTTGATTGCTCAAATCTATGTTGATGACATAGTGTTTGGATCTACTTCTGAAAATCATGCTCACTCCTTTGTTGACTTAATGAAAAGTGAATTTGAGATGAGTATGATGGGTGAACTGAACTTTTTCTTAGGACTTCAGATTTATCAATCTCAACAAGGGATTTTTTTCTCTCAAGCAAAATATGCTAGAAATCTAGTCAAGAGATTCAGTTTAACTCATGCTAAACATGCTAGGACTCCTATGAGTACTAGCTTAAAGCTTGGAAAAGATGAATCTGGTAAGGATGTAGACCCTACTTTGTACAGAGGAATGATTGGAAGTCTTCTGTACTTAACAACAAATAGACCTGATATAAGCTTTAGTGTTGGAGTGTGTGCTAGATATCAGGCTAATCCCAAAGAATCTCATCTAAATGCTGTGAAAAGAATAATAAAGTATGTTAATGGTACTGTTGATCTGGGAATCTGGTTTTCCAAAGAAACAAACCCATATCTGACTGGATACACTGATGCTAGTTGGGCTGGGTGTATGGATGATAGGAAAAGCACCTCTGGTGGTTGCTTTTATATGGGTAATAATCTCATTGCTTGGTTAAGCAAAAAGCAAAACTCAGTTTCTCTGAGTACTGCTGAAGCAGAGTACATTGCTGCTGGAAGCAGTTGTACTCAATTAATTTGGATGAAACAAATGCTATCTGATTATGGTTTAGATCAGGACCAAATGATTCTCTTCTGTGACAATCAGAGTGCCATAAATATTTCCAAAAATCCTGTTCAACACTCAAGGACCAAACATATAGACATCAGGTATCACTTTATAAGAGAGTTAATTGAAGACAAAACTGTTTTAATTGAATATATATCTACTGAAAAACAATTGGCTGGCATTTTTACTAAACCTTTAGATCAGAACAGATTTGAAACTCTTAGGAAATCCCTAGGAGTTTGCTCTCAAAACTGAAATTCAGGTTCTGTTTTGAGTTAATTTACATGTAAAATTATCTACATATCTGTTCAAAATGTTCTTGTGTGTTCTTGATACTGAAATCGTAATTCAGGAAACTTGAGTCTATGCATATTGATAGAAATGTTTTATAATCAACTATCATGTTTGTCTTAAACACTTTTGTGCATTGAAGTTTATTGTGTGTTTGAAGCTTGGATTCTATAGGCTATCACCGTTATGAAAAGAAAAGTTTTGGAAATGGCTGCCACAGAGACTAAAGTGAAAGCCACTGTAATTCTCAAAAAGAAAAAGAGAAAGAAGGTATATCCTTGGAATGAATTGTAAACTCAGGTTTTTTAAGGGTCAATGCCTTCTACAAAAAGAAAAGAAAAAGAGATCAGAAAAGGCTACCTATCTCTGATGTGCGAAAGCCACCAAAATGAAGTTGGGGTATGTCTATACTTTTCAAGTATGATTACACTAAAATAGACTTCCATATGTATAAAGTGTCAAAGTCAAAAAATGATTTTCACACACTACACAAACATTGACTAATTAATATGCATATGAGCTCAATATCTTGAAGAAAATTTATAGTATGAGAAATCATGAAGGAATTTTGGTCATAGATATGAATTGTATCACATCTGAATTAACCTTGATAGGTTCCTTAAGATCGGTTTTGTGAATAAGTACTTCTTGGATTGAATAACTGTTGATTATCTGAATGATTTTAGTTTAGTTAAAATCTTAGCTTTGTGTTTAGAAGTATGATTTTTTTCATGAAGAATAGTTCAAACTCCCTTTATAAATTTTTGCCTTATGAGTGATTTCTGTTTGAGTGTGCATGTGCACCTTCTACGTCGCTAGAAGCGTGCTGCTAGCTTCTCCTCTATTTCATGCTTTGGCACCTGCCGTGGTAAGCGTCGCTGGATGCACGCTGGCAGCGAAATCTTTTTCCCTATAAAAGGGGGAAATCTGTTTCATTTTTTACCTCTGTTTTTTTTACTCTCTCTGCTTTTCACCTCGCTCCTCGCGTCGTGGTCTTACTCTGCCTTCGTGCTTACCCTCCGTCACCTTGTCCACTGTTCAGGTAAATTTTTTTTACTGTCTTCATCTTGCTTCTCCATTCTCTGCTTCCTATTTCAGTGGTCTTCTCTTGTTCTTCTTAGCTAGGGTTTGGTAGATTATTCTGCCATTAGGGCTTTATCGTGCATTGTTTGTTTCTGTCTGTTTGTTCTTTCTCTTTCATTTTTTTAAATCTTCACCATGCCTCTCAAGAGAAAATCGAGGACTGATTCTCCTTCCACATCTTCTCCTCCTGTGAGATCTTCTCCTGTTATCTCTTCTCCTCCAGTGAGACCCCCTTCCCCTTCTCATTCCTCTGAACCATTTCTTGGGAATGGTCTCTCTGACTTTAATGAGTTCTTCAAGCACCGGCCACTCCTTTTGGAACGGGCCATTAAGCTTGAGTCTTTTTCTGAATCTCCTCTCTACTCATTGTTTTCGAACAATGACTGGAAAAAATTTGCTTTGATCAGTGGTTTTGCCTATCCGGACCTGGTTCGAGAATTTTATTCAAACCTCCACCATCTTCATCTTGTCAATCAAGGCTATGTCAAAGCCTATATCCGGGGTATCTCTTTCGACTTCTCGAAAGAGCTTATTTCCTCTCTTCTCGAACTGCCCCTTGTTGATTCTCCTTCCTTTAACTTTCTTGATTCTCATACTGATCCTCCGATGGAGTCTATTATTCCTTCTCTAATTGTTCCGGGTGCTCCTACTTCCATCAAAAACAAGCCCAACTACCTTCCCCATGGCTCTCTTCAGGATCTTCTCCGGATCTTGAATCTGTTTGTGTGTGCTTCTCTGGTTCCATCAGATCACCATTCTGAGATTTCTCACTCGAGAGCAAGACTTCTTCATGCTCTCTGGAACAGAGACAGTATCTGTATTCCCTCCATAATCTTCCATCAGATCCTTCAGTCTCGGAATTTAAAATCCAAGACTGCAGCTCTTCCTTTTGGCATATTCATATCTTACCTGTGCATTCATCAGGGGGTACTCCCTGATCCTGTTGAAATGATCATTCATCCCAGACCTCCCATTGATTCCTCCACCCTGACCAGAAGTAAACGAGCAAATCCTTTTCGTTTGGTGTCTTCTGAACCCTCTTCTTCTCAGTCCTCTTTATCCAGCTCTGATGCTGTGGCAATTATGGAAAAACTGAATTCCATGCAAGCCTCCCAGGAGGCTTTCAATTCTGAAGTTAGGGCTCACATGCTCATGATGAGCATGTTCAAATCAGAGACCCAAGAGAGGCTGGAGAAACTGGCAAAAGATGTTGATTTTACCTGTGGTGAGGTACAACGAGATGTTGCTGCTCAGCAACGAATGCAAAATGAAGCTGATCATTTTCTGGAAAGCATTCGGAAGACTCAGCTAGAGATGGATCACAAACTCTGTTGGCTGCACTCCAGGTCCCAAGAAGCATACAAGCATTACTCAAGGACTTGGGAACCAAAACCACCTTCCAGAAAGGGGGAATTTTTTGGATGATGTTGCTGCTGGAGTTGATGTTTCTGTTGATGGTTCTGCTGGGTTGTTGCTGTTGCTGCTTGCTGCTTGTTATTTTTTTCTCTCTATGTGTTGTGTATTTGTTATGTTTCTGAAAGTTGGCTTGTAGAAGAATTTTCTGTGGGTTTGTAAGGGAAGTGTTTTTTTGGTTGGTCGGATGTGTATATACCTGTGTATATATCTGTTGGAACAATGTATACTCTTTTTGAATGAATGAAATTCTGGATTCTCATATCTGTTGGAACAATGTATATTTTTTTTAATGAATGAAATTCTGGATTCTCCAAAATCACTGTGTCTCTCCTTATTAGTGTGGTTTTAAAATTCTTAAATGAAAATCAATATTAATTGAGGTTGATATTAAACACTGGTTTAAGGTTGTTGTCAGGCATTTGCCAAGGGGGAGATTGTAAGTGTGAAAACTCACACTCCTTTTATGGCAAATGTTTGACAAATTATGTCTTCTAATAAATCTTCAAGATGTGCAGATTAAATAATGAAAATTCAGTGAATTTAGTAAAGAAGAAGAAGACGATGCTGCCACACAGCTACCACGCCGCTGGTAGCTCAAGGAAATGGAAGATTTTCAAAATAGAGCATTTTCTTGTAAAGGCACTTGCGAAGATCAACGCCGCTGCCACTCCACTGGCAGCGCATAAGTGAATCAGTGCTTTGAAAGAATGGTACGTGCACTAGCGTCGTAAGGCGACGCCGACACGCCGCTGGTAGCGCTGAGCGAGATTGAAGATTATATGATCAGCCGTGCACATGCCGCGTTCTCTCCCGCTAGCAGTTCACTGGCAGTGCGCCCTTAACTGATTCAACTTGTTCTGAGTGGGACTTGAGTTCACCTCCAGCCGTCTACCCCGATCGCTTCACGACGCCACCAGCGCTCGACGCGATCTGCGTGTTCTCCTTTAAATAGACGTGCTGTAATTTTTAGTTGTGACTTTTTTCTTTGGAACATTTTGATTTCGGATCTTGAGGTGTTTGAGATTCGATCAAATCTTCTTTAGAGAGTCGGCGATCGAGTGAGGGGGAGATCTGAGATAGATCACCTGGAATTGAAGGTAGAGGATTCTTCTTCAATTCGGAACTTCATCTGATCGTGTGATCGCCTAGACTGGTGATCGGCTTTGATTGATGCGTAGGTGGATTCCTACTGCATTGGATCGTCTCAGTGGATTCTGAGGTGATTTTTGTGATCTGGATTGATCGTGTTCTGCAGCTTGTGGATTCAAGCTGTGTTGCAGTTCGTGGATTCGAACTGTGGATCACTGGTGAGTGATTGTTTGCGATCTGGACTGATCGTGTTCTGCAGCTTGTGGATTCAAGCTGTGTTGCAGTTCGTGGATTCGAACTGTGGATTGCTGTTGAGTGAGTTCAATTGTAAAGGTTAAGTGTGTACTCCTTTGTAATTGTATTTTCATTCAATAGTGGATTTTCGAAGGGTTAGTCGCCTCATATAGACTCGAGGTTTTTCCTGGATCTGGATCCAGGTTTCCTCGTATAATTCTCTGTGTATTGTTTCCGCATTGTTAAATTCTGAATTGTTGTAGATCGTGGACCTATAGAGTAGTCCTCTACTCTTTCAATTCATGATGTTATTTTCATTAGTAGCATTTAAATCTTGGAATAAGGCCTGGGCGCTGAGCATTGCTAACTGGCGCCAACCTCTAAAGAGGTTAGCGACCAGTTAAATCCCAGCCTATTCCTCTAACTTTTAAAAGTGCTATTAAAATCCCAATTAGAGATTTATTTTAGGGATCTTAAGTGAAGGTAAACTTGAAGTATTTTGGATTGATCAAGTGGTCTAGGAAGCATTGTATACTTGAGAGCTTGACTTGGCGTTGAGTGCTGCCAAGTAGTGCTGCCAACACATTTCAACTCCTTTAAAGGTTCTATTAAGTCCTACTTTGGAATTACTTTAGGGATCTTAATTAAGGATAGATTAAAGTTCTTAGGAGGAACAAGAGGTGCTGAAATGGGATTCATGAACAGTGTTGCTGAACTTTGTGGGAAAAAGGGCATGGGCAGCTAAGGCTGTTGGTGTTGTTTTGGTGTTTCAATTAAATCTGAATTGATGCCAAAACATCACTTAGAGGGTTCAGTTTATGATGAAATAAGTCTGAAAGTCAAAGATCAGGTCAGTCCTATTCTAATTTGATCAAAGGTAATTGATGCTTGCAGATTTTTTTAGGTGTGCTGATTGCTGCTAAGGGGCGCCTACCCTCTCAGCAACCTATATTTTTATTACACTGCAAACTCTTGTTAAACCTATTTTTGGGAGTTAATTTAGGATTACTTTGGGAACTATCTTAGATGTAATTTGAAGTACCTAGATGGTATTGTATTAGCCACTTTGCATCACAAATCTGGTTTGGTGCTACATGGTGCCTACCTCCCTAGAGGTTGGCACCTAGCTCACTACTAGCACCCTTGTCTTGGTTTTAAGTATCCTTGTGGGGGTTCATTTAGGAAGTTTAATTAGGGGTTATTAAAGGACTTTGGGGAAATAGGAAGCACTAGAAATAGTAGCAAATCTATGGTATCAAGTAAAGGAATCTGAAAACTGTTCTAGTTAGGGAAAGGGGTATACTTAGGGTGCTGGAATTTCTCCGGCACATGCACATTTAAAATTGCATAACTAAATTGAGGAATCACTTGAAGGGCTAATTAGAGATGATTAAATGGAGTTGGAGGGGATAATGAGATGCTGAATAATTGTATTTAAGGGGGTTCTAAGCTAATGAGCATGATGAATATTCAGATATGGCATAGGTTATTTTAGGTGCATTGGGTTTGTGATTTAAGACTATGTGAATGCCTTTCTAGGGTCCAGGTAATAGCTGAGTTTGCTGGGAACCATGATAGAGGATAATTGCAGAAAATCAAATTAACTTAAAGGTGTAAAGGTGTGGAGTGAATATAATGGAATAATAAGTGCTAGGAGAAGTATTTAAGGGTTATTACTAGAATAAGTGAACTAAAGATTAATTAAATTCTGAAATGGTTTGAAACTTAGAAACTCTACAGCAATTTCAAGTAAGTGAACTATGAAACTGTAGCAATAAATACTAAGGAAAGAACTTAAAAAACTTTATCTGAACTAATAGAAATAATTGAACAGAACCTTTACTGATTTAAAGTACTTTTGTGATCCATATCTTACTACTGAAATTCAGATCGTGCTATTGTTTAAATTGAGTTTTATCAAAGGTTAGTATGCTGGACAGAATTTATAAAAGTGGTTTTCTTGAGCTATTTGCTTACAAAGATTTGTTTGCATATTGATCCTTGGTTTGAAAATACATTTGGGTTTCTATATGATATTGTTCTGGTCCTGAGTGACCCATGATAAAATTGATTTGTTTTAGTAATTGTGCTACCAGAGGTTGGTATATTGTGATTAGAGGTTGGTCAATTTGCTACCAAAGGTTGGTTTATTTGTTGAGTTTATTTTGTTTTGGTCTAGCTTGTCTTGGATCCAAAGTCTAAACTTAGTAATGGGATGTGTTGACTTGATTGCTGTAATTGCATGGCCATGAGTGTTGCCATGACCAGGGTAGAGCAGCTCGTGATCCTTGGTAGGCCGGGTTGTCAATGCCGAAACCCGGAGTAGGCCGGCATTCGATGATAAGCTCCTTGGTAGGCAATCATTTCAAAGTACCGAGTCTATGTTGACCGGACTGTGTTCCAGGAGGCTTGGATGTCGCTCTGGCATGCTGAATTACACAATATAAGTGAACTACATGACATTGGCCTTGGTGTCTTGGTTTTATCGGTAATTGTATTTCCAATTGGTCCTGAGTGGCCCATGATAAACACTCAGCTTTTCGAAGATTATGATTTCATTGAAGTGTTGTTATCTGGTTATAAGTGATTTTAAGGTTATATTTGTGATTTGATACCGACGTTAATTGTTTGGCTTACATGTTGAATTTCATTAGCTATATCATCTTTATTTGTTATATTATTGTGGGATTAGTCGGATTAATCGTGTTATCACCATCGTTACCTGTGTATTATTTGATCCATGTTTTATAACTTTGAAAAAAATGTATTTGTGCATGCATGTGCTGCTTACTGGGATATTCGTATCTTATTCTGTATTGTTTTGTTTTGTTTTCAGTTGCTCTTGGAGAGGACGATACCTGCGGGTAGTTGCTCGGTTATGTGAGTTTAGAGTTGTATTCTATATTTATTATTTTAGTTTGGGATTGTAGCGCACTCTGATTATATAGTTTTTATTGTTTTCATGTTTTTCCTTCACTCTGATATTTCGATCATGTGTTATATATTAACCTCCGGAGATGAGTTATGGTTTTTCTACGTAACTTGAATCCGAGGCATTACAGAAATAGACATGAATGTGAACCCAAGGCATTAAAGTTTTATGGCCTTAAAATAATCCCTATTAAAGATCATGTTGAATGAAGCTACAAGTATTGTAGTACATGGAAGGAATTTTGTTGATTATATAACAAATGACCGCCATGACTCGCATTGGTTTCTAGTTCAACATTGATATGATGGAACTCATATGTAGTACACTGAACCATAAGTGTTTTTCCAAAAATAAAATGTGCACATGTGTAATGCCCTGAATCCGAGTTACGTGAAGAAACCATAACTCATCTCCGGAGGTTAATATACAACACAGGATCACAATATCAGAGTGAAGGAAAAACATGAATACAACAATAACTATATAACAGAGTACGCTAAAATAATCCCAAACTGAAATAAAATCACATGACCAAGTAACTACCTGCAAGTATCGTCCTCTCCAGGAGCAGCTGAAAACAAAACAAAACAATACGGAATGAGATACGAATATCCCAGTGAGTGGCGTATGCATGCAAAAATAGTTAATAGCAGTTATAAATATGCACCGATGAATAGCCAGCACGATTTAAAGCAACCAAGACAATTTCCAAGTTGAAATCCAAAACCAATAATAGTTTCCAATCAATTCAATAACAATACCGATAACATAACGAATGGTCAATGTCATGACTATTGTTTAATGTAGATTAATTAACATGCCAAGGAGACATCCACACCTCCATGTACAAAGTTCCGGCATACTCAGGGTTTCGGAACTCTGAAATGACGGCCTACTCAGGGTTTCGTCATCCAATGCCGGCCTACTCCCTGGGTTTCGGCATTGACAACCAGGCCTACTCAGGGTTTCTGGCTGCTCTACACCGGTCGTGGCAACACACAAGGCCATGCAATTACACCAACAAACAATACCATCACATTACTAAGCTTAAGCATGGATCCAAGGGAAGCTAAACCAAAACCAAAATAACAATTTCATAAAACTCAGCATTTACAAAACGATAAACCAACGCTAATCACCATCATGCATAACCCAATATAACTCATCACAAGTCACTCCAGACCAAATCAATACTCATGACATCTCAGTAATATTTCAACCCAAATACATTGGTAGTAAAACCATTTTTCTCACACCAAGAAAACTCTATAAAATACAATTCAACACTTTAAATTCAAGTAAACCCAGTTTAAACAATTTCACAATCAAAAAACAAATGAAGAACATAAAGAAAAACTACTTCATTAGCTCATAGTGTCACGAACAGTAAATAACCTACCAACAGTCCTTAAATTTTCACTTCGGGAGACTCTTAAAACTCATCAATAATCAACCTAATACTCTCCAAAGGTTTTGAACATATTAGATTGGTTCTAACCTCCTAATCTAGTTAGTGGATAAGAGATTTAAACCTTACAATACCAAAATATGCTCAAAAATTGGAAAATCGCACATTCGTGAGTGTGCGCTGACCTCAACCCTTGGCGCCAGCCCGGCGCCAACCCGGCGGACGAAAAACAAACCTTGCGCGGAGCTGCCACTGAGAGCCAGAAGGTTTGCAGCAGCTTGGCGGATACCCCCTTCGATTGACGAGTCTCTGTTAATGCAAAAACTCTATGAATGACCTAATTTTAAGCCTCTGTGACAATTTTCCCAGGCTTCTACCATTCCAAAAGGATGTTTAAACATGGTTCGAAATTAATCTACAAACATTGGTATTACACCCCAAAAATTCAACCAAAAATCCATGTTTGAAACTGTATTTTACCAAACGCATGCATTATGACTAAACTTGGAGATCACAACCAAAACACCGGATTAAAATGATACTACTCACATGATAGGAAGAACCCCATGATCGATTACTTGCAATCCTCTTCAGACCTCGCACCGCAGCAAATCCAAAATCACTTCAATGAGCGATCGGTGTTCCAAATCTTGATTCCTGATCGCACCCCAGGTTGGACCGATCCCAGCAACCTCTGGCTAAAAGATTTCTTACTTCTGAGTAGCTTCCAAACAGATCTAGCACCCCAATCCCCCTTGCCCTAGTTTCTTGATCAAGATGAGCAACAGCCGCAACCTCCTCCTCTGAACAAAACGAGCTAAACCTAAACTCCCCAAAATTGCTGCTACTTATAGTGGTCGCTTGCGCCCTAAAACCACCTCATGATCCACTGCTTTGCCAAACCACCAAGCTTCCTACCTACTCAGCCTTATAACACATGATTCACTAATTGCCACTCCACCTAATTACCTTCCTTAGCACCTCATTAACTTATAATAAACTTTAATACATATTACCCTTTAATTATCTAAATTATTTTCATAATCACCACTTAACTTAGTTTACAACCTTCTTCACCTAGCTTAGTAAAATCTCCAAAATACTCTTTCTTGCTACAATACTAAACCACCAACCCCCCTAACGAAATTAAATTAACGGATTTGCCCTTTTTAATAAGTTCTCCTATATTATTTTCTTTTAAGTATTTTTTTGTTTCTCTAAATAATTCACCTTTTCTCTATTTATAAGATTTTCCATTAATTAAACTAATTAACAACAAAATCTAATATTTTTAATGTGATTAAAAATTCGTGATTTTACAACATGTATGGTTTGTTTGTTTTAAACCCATAAGAGTCGTTTTTACAGAAAACAACTTTTTGAAGTAAAATGTTTTTCAATAGCAAAATAAATGTTTTGTTTTGTTTTCATGGGTGCATGGGACAAGTGGGAGAATGTTAGAATATTAATTAATATTCATTAAAGTGTCCCACACACCCCATGACATTCAATTAATTAAGTATGGGTTTAATGATTCAGTTATAGGTAGTTGTTATTATGAGTTAAAGTGAGGGGTTAAAAATTCAATTAATTTCCTTGATGTTAGGAAACTCTATTATATAAAATTGGAGAGACTTTAAGGTTCTCACCTACAACAACAGTGGTGTGTGCCTCAAGCCATCGTGAGACACTTTGAGGAAAGTTGCTAGGGTGATCCTTCTCTCTCAAGGCAAGACTATCTTCTGCAATGGATTCAGGTATGTTCTTTAATACTTATTCCATGTTAAAGTATGTGAGAATCGTGTGATTCAAGATCCTATATGATGTAATGTTTATATAATAATTTTACACTGGAAATATATAATTACAAGGTTTCTGAGGGAAGTGAAATTTGCTAGCAACTATGGTAAAATCATAGTATAAACAACTCAACACTTTTAGATGATGCAATCTAGTGGCATGTTGAAGCCCCTCAAACAAATCGAGCTCCCTAAAGCACTAGTGCAAATTAAAAATGGTGAGGTATTGCATCCATTAAGATATAGATCTCAACCTATCACAAAAACTTAGAGAAGCATCCTAAGATAAATAGGCCCCTAACTTAACAATTCATCTGGGAAACATATCAGTTGATCACCGGAACTCAATATTTAAAGACATCAGTTAACCCTCCATTAATAGCAACAATAAGCCATCACAGAACTAAATATTTAAATACTCATTCTACAAGTGTGCAGAGATAAGAATACTGAAGAATCTTTGTTGAAGCACCTCGTACTTTAGTCCAGTCCTTAATTTTTTTCTCAAAAGAAATTGTTTGAGGAAGAAAAGTGATTGTGGGTTACCTTTTTGTTTGGGGAGTCCTCAAACGATCACGAGCTCTTCTCCTTCTTATGGTTGCAAGAAGAAAATCCCACCGCACTCAAGAAACCTAGGGCTTGAAAGTTTGGTGTTTCTTCAAAAACAAGAGAGAAGACTAGATGCTAACTCATGTATGCAACTAAGGGCATTTGGGCCTTTTCTTGAAAGTAGTAAATGGTGCTAGCCCTTCAAGTGACGACAGGGGGTCTAAGTGTCTAATGCGGGAACCTCGAGGGAGGTTAGTGATCATTTTCAAACTTGAAGGGGGTATGACTGTATTTGTTAGAAACCTCAAGGGGTGTTTTTGCAAATTTCTCTTATATAATTCAATTGATGATTATTGCAATCCTTCTGAACCTTGTGAATTCATGTTATTTAGTGAGATACGGGGTTATCTGATATGCACTTATTTACTTATGATGTATCATGGTTTTGTGATATATGATGACATGTGTATTTAACTTATATCATGATGACTTACTAGATCTTCAATCTCATTATTATATTATGTATAGATTGTGTAGATTGCAAGGTCTCAGCAATTCAAGTTGTGTGTTGGGTTAGATCAGAGTTGGAGGTATGTTGTTATCATCCTCATTTATTATATTTAATTGTTTTACGCATGTGGGATGTATGGGGAGGTGACTGGCCTTTCGTGGGTTTTTTATGGTTTTGGGGAGTCGCCATTGTCCATAATTCAGGGGGTGTGAACAATCACCCAAAGTTTGGTTTAGTTTTGGGTTGAGGTTTGGATTTAGATTGTGACATCCTGGTTGTCTAAGTGGGCGGGTGAATGGATAATCTCACTGGGTGAGCTACCAAGTGAGGATGTGCATATGGTTGGGATCTCACAATGCTTGGGGATGCTATAAGTAGTCTTGAGATCCCTTACAAAGCAAAAGACCTTTAAGGGAATAATACGGGACTAAATCCCCTTGGAACCCTCAAGTTAAGCATGTTCGGGTGGGAGCAGTGCTAGGATAGGTGACCACTGTAAAGTTTTCTCGTGTTATCCCTTGAGAACAAATCTGTGAGGACCCATTAGGCCCAAAGCGGACAATATCTTGCTGGGTATGAGTCTGGGGCGTTACAAATGGTATCAAAGACTGTCCCGACCAAAAAGTGTGGGGGTTCGGCCCAACGCAAGGACGCGTTGTCCCATAGAGGGGAGTATGTGACATCCTAGCTGTCTAAGTGGGCGGGTGAATGGGTAATCTCACTGGGCGAGCTACCAGGCAAGGATGTGCATATGGTTGGTGTAAGTGTGAAAACTCACACTCCTTATATGGCAAATGTTTGACAAATTATATCCTCTAATAATCTTCAAGATGTGCAGAATCAAAATACAAATTCTATGAATTTAATAAAGAGGAAAGTGAGGCTGCCACACAGCTACCACGCCACTGGTAGCTCAAGGAAAGGTAAAGATTTCTAAAAGAAGATCATTTCGTAAAGGCACTTGCAATGAAGAACACCGTTGCCACTCCGCTGGCAGCGCATAAGTGAGATAGTACTTTGAAAGTAAAGCACGCGTACCGGCTTCGTAAGGCGACGCCGATACGCCGCTGGTAGCGCAGAGCAAGATTGAAGATCTACAAATCAGCTGTGCACATGCCGCGTTCCCTCCCGCTAGCAACGCTCTGGCAGCGCGCCCATACCTGAGTCTATTTGGATTTGAGCGGGATTGAGTTCGCCTCCAGCCGTCTACCCTGATCGCGCCACGACGCCACCAGCGCTCGACGCGATCTGAGATTTCTTCTTTAAATAGACGTGTTGTATTCTTTTCAAACAGACTTTTTTCTTTTGATTAATCTGTTGTGGATCTTGAGGTGTTCGAGATTCATTCAATTGATCTCTAGAGAGTCGGTGATCGAGTGAGGGGGAGATCTGAGAGAGATCACCTGGAATTGAAGTTAGAGGATTCTTCTTCAGTTCGGAACTTCACTTGATCGTGAGATCTCCTGGATTGGTGATCGACCTTGTTTGATGCATAGGTGGATTCCTATTGCATTGGATCATCTCAGTGGACTCTAAGGTGATTGTCACGATCTGGATTGATCGTAAATTGCAGCTTGTGGATTCAAGCTGTGTTGCAGTTCGTGGATTCGAGCTGTGGATCTGGATTGATCGTCACTTGCAGTTTCTGGATTCAAGCTGTGTTGCAGTTCGTGGATTCGAGCTGTGGATCTGGATAGATTGTCTATTGCAACTTGTGGATTCAAGTTGTGCTACAGTTCGTGGATTCGAGCTGTGGATTGCTGTTGAGTGAGTTCAATTGTAAAGGTTAAGTGTGTTTTCCTTTGTAATTGACTTTCATTCAATAGTGGAGATTGTAAGGGTTAGTCGCCTCATATAGACTTGAGGTTTTTCCTGAATCTGGATTCAGGTTTCCTCGTATAATCTCTGTGTGTTGTTTCTGCATTGTTAATTTCTTAATTGTTGTAGATCGTGGACCTTTAGAGTAGTCCTCTACTCTTTCAATTGGTATCAAAGCCTATTCACTTTGAATTGCTATACAAAGTGTGATCTAGATCTATAGCATGGACTTTGGAAAAGAAGGAGGATCTGCCTCTAGACCTCCATTATTTGAAGGTAACAATTATTCTTACTGGAAAGTAAGGATGAGAGCTTACCTGAAATCTATCGATGAGCATGTCTGGCTCTCGGTATGTAATGGTTATCATCCACCTGAGATCACAACAGAAGGAGGTGTTGTGATGCCTAAACCTCATGATCAGTGGAGTAAAGCTGAATCTGATCTATGTGGATGGAACAACAAGGCAATGAATGCCTTATTTTGTGCTGTAAGTGTAGAGGAATTCAGGAGAATTTCCTCATGTGAAGTCGGTAAGGAAGCTTGGGACATTCTTGAGGTCACTCATGAAGGAACCTCAGCTGTCAAGCTGTCTAGACTTCAAAGACTTACTACATCTTTCGAAACTCTATACATGAAAGATGATGAGTCTTTTGATGAATTTTATGCTAGACTCTCAGATATTGTTAATTCGAGTTTTAACCTTGGAGAAAAGATCTCTACATCTAAGGTTGTTAGAAAAATCTTGAGATCTTTGCCTGAAAAATTCAGACCAAAAGTTACTACCATTCAAGAGGCAAAAGATGTGGATACCATGAGAATTGAAGATCTGGTAGGATCTTTACAGACTTATGAGCTAGATCTGAATATTCCTAAAAGGAATAAAGGAATAGCTCTAAAATCTGTAAATACTGAAGAATCAGATAATTCTGAAGTAGATATGGATGAATTAGTTCTCTTAGCTAAAAAGTTTAAGAGAATGTTTAAAAAGAGACAATCTAATCCTTTATCATCCATGGACAGATCTAATAGAAGATCTGATAAGAAAATTTCTGATCTAAGAAAGGAGAAGAAATTTTCTCAGAATGATGAAGTTCAATGTTACAAATGTAGAGGATTTGGACATGTTGCTTCTGATTGTCCCTTAAAGGATAAAAAGAAAAAGACAAATTATCAGGTTACTTGGGATGACAGTAATACTGATAATTCTTCACAATCAGATGAGGATATTTCTGCTAATTTTACTGCTTTCAATTCCTTTTACTCATCTTCTTCTGGTAGTTCAATCTCTGGCATTGCAGGAGATAATAAAGAGACTTTATCAAATGATGAAGAAGAATTACAAGAAGCCTACAATCAGCTCTATAAGGAATTCAATAGAGCTCAGAAGAAAGTCAAGAAACTGAGTAAAAAATCGAAGGAATCAAAAGCAGAGAAAAATAAAACTCTTGCAGAAATAGATTCAATAAACAAGAAGTTACTTGAAAGACATGCCAAAGAAAATTTTCTGGTAACCTCTTTGACTGAAAAAACTGAAAAATTAAAAGAAAAGGAAGCTCAGATTTCTGCACTTCAAGGTAAAGTTATTGAACTTGAGAAATTGTCAAATTCAATCACTTCTAATGCTTCAAATTCTTCTGCAGGAAATCATCAAATTGATGAGGAATCAACTTCAAAGGAAGTTCCTGAGAGCTCAAATTCTGCTGAAAATAGAATGAGTGTAAGTAATCAAAATAAGGAATTTTCACAGAAAATTTCTGCTGGAGAAGTAAGCTCAACAGGTAAATCTTCAAAATCTAAATCTGTACAGTTTAGAAATACTGTCAAATCTAGAAATTTTGATTCTTCTGAATATAGATTCATACCTGTGTGCCATCATTGCAATAAAAAAGGTCATATAAGACCAAAGTGTCATATTTTGCATGGTTTTCCCAAGGGATATTTTGACAATAAGAGGAAAGTAAATCAAAGTCAGTCCTTGGATTTATCTAACAGATTTGATTCCCTGTTAAAATTGACTGAATCATTAAATAAGGAAGTTACAAATCTGTCAAAGAAACTTCATTCAAAATCCCAAGTTGTTGCTGAAGGTACTTCTCAGAAAACTCATGAAAAACAGATTTGGGTTAGAAAAGATTCCTTAGTTGCAAATGTGGTTCATATAGTTTTGAAAGTTCATGATGTCAACATGTGGTACTTGGATAGTGGTTGTTCAAGACATATGTGTGGACATAAGTCTATGTTTAGTACCTTTGAAGAATATTTTGGTGGAAGTGTAACATTTGGTGATGGAAGCACTTCTCAAGTCAAAGGTAAAGGCACAGTAACTGGTCCTAATGGAGTTTGTCTAAAAAAATGTTTTATTTGTATCTAGTTTGAAGGCAAACTTAATTAGTATTAGCCAGTTGTGTGATTCAAGATTGTTTGTCAACTTTACCAAAAAAGAATGTAAAATTTTGGATAATTCTGGTAGAACTGTTCTTATAAGTGTAAGAACAAGTGACAATTGTTATGGAATCATTGGAAACAATGAAAACTCTTTAAAATCTTCTGTATGCAATGAAATTGATTTGTGGCATAGAAGACTTGGTCACATTAACTATAGAGATTTGTCAAAAATCTCTAAGTCTGAATTGGTTAGAGGAATTCCTAAGTTTGGGAACAATAAAAAGAAAGGAATGTGTGGTTCTTGCAATCAAGGAAAGCAAATCAAAGCCACACACAAGAAAACTAACATTGTAGGAACCCCTATACCATTAGAACTGATTCATATGGACTTGATGGGACCTACAAAGACTGAAAGTCTTGGAGGAAAGAGGTATATCTTTGTTGCTGTAGATGACTACAGTAGATACACCTGGGTAAATTTTCTAAGAGAATAATCTGAGTGTTTTGATTGCTTTAAACAATTGTGCTGTCAAATTCAAATTGAAAAGAACTTGCAAATAGGGAGGATTGTTAGAATAAGATCTGATCATGGGACAGAATTTGAAAATCAGATGTTTTCCAAATTCTGTGAAGACCAGGGAATTAAACATGAATTTTCTGCTCCTAAGACTCCACGGCAAAATGGAATTGTGGAAAGGAAAAACAGAGTTTTGCAGGAAATGGCTAGAACCATGATGATAGCCAAGAAAGTGTCAACAAAATTCTGGGCTGAAGCTATAAATACTGCCTGTTATATAAGTAACAGAGTGTATGTCAGATCTGGATGGAAACAAACTCCCTATGAAATGTGGAAAGGAAAACAGCCAAACCTGAAATATTTTAGAGTCTTTGGAAGTCAATGCTATATTCTAAGGGACAGAGAAAATCTAGGAAAATTTGATTCTAGAAGTGATGAAGGAATCTTTCTAGGATATTCTTCTTCTAGTAGAGCATACAGAGTTTTTAGCTTGAAAAAATCTGTTGTAATGGAGTCTATTAATGTATTAATAGATGATGAAGGAATTGACTGTGAATTTTTGCAGGTTGTAGATGAAGATGATGAAATCAGAGATGCTTCCTCAAGCAATGAAGTTGTTCCTCTGACAAAAACTCTCAAAGATCACCCAATTGAGCAAATTGTTGGAAATATTTCAGATGGTGTAAGAACAAGACATCAATTACATAATGAGGTAAGATTTTCTTCTTATCTATCTCAATTTGAGTCAAAATCTTATAAAGATGCCTTGTTGGATGAATCCTGGTTAAATGCTATGCATGAATAACTTGGTATGAGAGACTCACCTCCTTTTTACTTGAATCTGGTTTTATGAGAGGAAATGTGGATCAAACTCTCTTTATTCAAAGAGAGTCCAAACATATTTTGATTGCTCAAATCTATGTTGATGACATAGTGTTTGGATCTACTTCTGAAAATCATGCTCACTCCTTTGTTGACTTAATGAAAAGTGAATTTGAGATGAGTATGATGGGTGAACTGAATTTTTTCTTAGGACTTCAGATTTATCAATCTCAACAAGGGATTTTTTTCTCTCAAGCAAAATATGCTAGAAATCTAGTCAAGAGATTCAGTTTAACTCATGCAAAACATGCTAGGACTCCTATGAATACTGGCTTAAAGCTTGGAAAAGATGAATCTGGTAAGGATATAGACCCTACCTTGTACAGAGGAATGATTGGAAGTTTTCTATACTTAACAGCAAGTAGACCTGATATAAGTTTTAGTGTTGGAGTTTGTGCAAGATATCAGGCTAATCCTAAAGAATCTCATCTAAATGCTGTGAAAAGGATAATAAAGTTTGTAAATGGAACTGTTGATCTGAGAATTTGGTTCTCAAAAGAAACAAACCCATATCTTACTGGATACACTGATGCTGATTGGGCTGGGTGTATGGATGATAGAAAAAGCACCTCTGGTGGTTGCTTTTATATGAGTAATAACCTCATTGCTTGGTTAAGAAAAAAGCAAAACTCAGTTTCATTGAGTACAGCTGAAGCAGAGTACATTGCTGCAGGAAGCAGTTGTACTCAAATTATTTGGATGAAACAAATGCTATCTGATTATGGTTTAGATCAGGACCAAATGATTCTCTTCTGTGACAATCAGGGTGCCATAAATATTTCCAAAAATCCTGTTCAACACTCAAGGACTAAACATATAGACATCAGGCATCACTTTATAAGAGAGTTAATTGAAGACAAAACTGTTATGATTGAATATATATCTACTGAAAAACAGTTAGCTGATATTTTCACTAAACCTTTAGATCAGAACAGATTTGAAACTCTTAGGAAATCCCTAGGAGTATGCTCTCAAAACTGAAAATCAGGTTCTGTTTTAAGTTAATTTAGATGTAAAATGATTTACATGTCTGTTCAAAATGAATTTATGTGTTCTTGATACTAAAATCTTAATTCAGGAAGCTTGAGTCTATGCATATTGACAGAAATGTTGTGTTCTCAACTATCATTTTTGTCTTAAACACCTTTGTGTATTGAAGTTTATTGTGTGTTGAAGCTTGGGATCTATAGGCTATCACCTTTATGAAAAGAAAAGTTTTGGAAATGGCTGCCACAGAGACTAGAGTGAAAGCCACTGTAATTCTCAAAAAGAAAAAGAGAAAGAAGGTATATTCTTGGAATGAACTGTAAACTCAAGTTTTTTAAGGGTCAATGCCTTCTACAAAAAGAAAAGAAAAAGAGATCAGAAAAGGCTACCTATCTCTGATGTGCGAAAGCCACCAAAATGAAGTTTGGGGTATCTATACTTTCCAAGTATGATTATACTAAAATAGCTTTCCATATGCAAAAAGTGTAAAAGTCAAAAATATTTCACACACTACACAAGCAATGTTTCATTAATATGCGTGTGTGCTCAATATCTTGAAGAAAATTTATAGTATGAGAAACCATGAAGGAAATTTTGGTCATAGATATGAAATGTGTCACATCTGAATTAACCTTGATAGGTTCTTCATGATCAGTTTTGTGATAAGTACTTCTTAGATTGAATAAAAGTTGATTATCTGGATGATTTTTAGTTTAGTTAAAATCTTAGCTTTGTGTTTAGATGTATGAGTTTTCATGAAGAATAGTTCAAACTCTTTTCATAAATTTTTGCCTTGTGAGTGTGTTTTTTCTTGTTTGTGCATGTGCACCTTCTACGTCGCTAGAAGCGTGCCGGTAGCCTTCTCCTTGCTTCATGCCTTGGCACCTGCCCTGTTAAGCGTCGCCGAAGGCACGCTGGCAGCGTGTCCTTTTTTGTCTATAAAAAGGTGAAATCTGTTTCACTTTTTTTACCTCTGTTTTTTTTACCTGCGGCTCTCCTCGCTCCTCGCGTCGTGGTCATTTCTTTGCCTTCGTGCTTACCTTCCGTCACCTTGTTCACTGTTCAGGTAAAATTTTTTTACTGTCTTCGTCTTGCTTCTTCATTTTTTTTCTTCCTTTTACAGTGTTCTTCTCTCGTTCTTCTTAGTTAGGGTTTGGTAGATTGTTCTGCCATTAGTGCTTTGTCGAGCTTTGCTTGTGTTCTCCTCTCTCGTCTATTTGTTTCTGTTTTTTTTATCATGCCTCCCAAGAAGAAGTCTAGAACTGATTCTCCTTCCACCTCTTCTCCACTAGTAAGAACCTCACCGGTTGTCTCTTCTCCACCGGTGAGACCCCCTTCCCCTTCTCATTCCTCTGAACCATTCCTTGGAAATGGTTTATCTGATTTTAATGAGTTCTTCAAGCACAGGCCACTCCTTTTGGAAAGGGCCATTAAGCTTGATTCCTTTTCTGAATCTCCTCTCTTCTCATTGGTTTCGGACAATGGTTGGAAAAAATTTGCTTTGATAAGTGGTTTTGCATATCCTGACCTAGTTCAAGAATTCTATTCGAACCTCCACCATCTTCATCTGGCCAATCAAGGCTTTGTCAAAGCCTATGTCAGGAGCATCTCTTTCGACTTCTCGAAAGAGCTTATCTCATCTCTTCTAGAACTGCCCCTTGTTGATTCTCCCTCCTTTGATTTTTTTGATTCTCACTCTGATCCTCCCATGGAGTCAATCATTTCTTCTATGATTGTTCAGGGTGCTCCCACCTCCATAAAAAATAAGCCCAACTATCTACCTCATGGCTCTCTCCAAGATCTTCTCAGGATCTTGAATCTGTTTGTTTGTGCCTCTCTTGTTCCCTCAGATCATCACTCTAAGATTTCTCACTCTAGAGCTAGACTTCTTCATGCTATCTGGAATAGAGACAGTGTCTGTCTTCCATCAATCATCTTCAATCAAATCCTTCAGTCTTAGGAATTTAAAATCCAAGACTGCTGCTCTTCCATTTGGGATTTTCATCTCTTTCATGTGCATTCACCAGGGGATCTTACCTGATCCTGTTGAATTGATCATTCATCCCAAACCTCCCATTGATGCCTCCACACTCACCCGAAGCAAACGAGCAAATCCTTTTCGGTTGGTTTCTTCTTCGGAGCCTTCTTCTTCTCCCTCCTCTTTGTCCAGTTCTGATGCTACGGCAATCCTGGACAAATTGAATTCCATGCAAGCCTCCCAGGAGGCTTTCAATTCTGAGGTTAGGGCTCACATGCTCATGATGAGCATGTTCAAATCAGAGACCCAGGAGAAGCTGGAGAAGCTTGCAAAGGATGTTGATTTTGCTTGTGGCGAGGTTCAAAGGGATGTTGCTGCTCAGCAACGAATGCAAAACGAAGCTGATCATTTTCTGAGCAGCATTCGAAGAACTCAGCTGGAGATGGATCACAAGCTCTGTTGGTTGCACTCCCGGTCCCAAGATGCTTATCGGCATTACTCCAGAACTTGGGATCCGAAACCTCCTTCCAGAAAGGGGGAGTCATTTTAATGATGTTGCTGCTGGTGCTGGTTGCTGGTTGAGGATCATCAAGTTGTTTTTTGTTGTTTGTTCTGTTGGTCTATGTTTTTTTTGGTTGGTCTTTGGGGTTTCTGGACGTAGGTTTACGGGGGAGCTTTTTGTTTGGCTGAATGTGTATATATTTGCTGAACACTGTATATTTCGTCTGAATACTGTATATTGTCTCTTGAAATGAATGAAAATCTGTGTTCCCTCTTATCATTGTGTATTGAATGTTTAAATGGAATTCAATATCTGAATTTGATAATAAGCATATAAGTTTGTTGTCAGGCATTTGCCAAGGGGGAGATTGTAAGTGTGAAAACTCACACTCCTTATATGGCAAATGTTTGACAAATTATATCCTTTAATAATCTTCAAGATGTGCAGAATCAAAATACAAATTCTATGAATTTAGTAAAGAGGAAAGTGAGGCTGCCACACAGCTACCACGCCGCTGGTAGCTCAAGGAAAGGTAAAGATTTCTAAAAGAAGATCATTTCGTAAAGGCACTTGCAATGAAGAACGCCTCTGTCACTCCGCTGGCAGCGCATAAGTGAGATAGTAATTTGAAAGTAAAGCACGCGTACCGGCTTCGTAAGGCGACGCCGACACACCGCTGGTAGGGCAGAGCAAGATTGAAGATCTACAAATCAGCTGTGCACATGCCGCGTTCCCTCCCGCTAGCAGCGCGCCCATACCTGAGTCTATTTGGATTTGAGCGGGATTGAGTTCACCTCCAGCCGTCTACCCCGATCGCGCCACGACGCCACCAGCGCTCGACGCGATCTGAGATTTCTTCTTTAAATAGACGTGCTGTATTCTTTTCAAACAGACTTTTTTCTTTTGATTAATCTGTTGTGGATCTTCAGGTGTTCGAGATTCATTCAATTGATCTCTAGAGAGTCGGTGATTGAGTGAGGGGGAGATCTGAGAGAAATCACCTGGAATTGAAGTTAGAGGATTCTTCTTCAGTTCGGAACTTCACTTGATCGTAATATCTCCTAGATTGATGATCGACCTTGTTTGATGCATAGGTGGATTCCTATTGCATTGGATCATCTCAGTGGACTCTGAGGTGATTGTCACGATCTGGATTGATCGTGAATTGCAGCTTGTGGATTCAAGCTGTGTTGTAGTTCGTGGATTCGAGCTGTGGATCTGGATTGATCGTCACTTGCAGTTTGTGGATTCAAGCTGTGTTGCAGTTCGTGGATTCGAGCTATGGATCTGGATAGATCGTCTATTGCAACTTGTGGATTCAAGTTGTGCTACAGTTCGTGGATTCGAGCTGTTGAGTGAGTTCAATTGTAAAGGTTAAGTGTGTCTTCCTTTGTAATTGACTTTCCTCGTATAATCTCTATGTGTTGTTTCCGCATTGTTAATTTCTTAATTGTTGTAGATCGTGGACCTTTAGAGTAGTCCTCTACTCTTTCAATTGGGATCCCACAACGCTCGAGGATGCTATAAGTAGTCTTGAGATCCCTTACAAAGCAAGAGGCCTTTTAAGGAATAATACGGGACTAAATCCCCTTGGAACCCTCAAGTTAAGCGTGTTCGGGTGGGAGCAGAGCTAGGATGGGTAACTGCTGTGAAGTTTTCTCGTGTTATCCCTTGATAACAAATCCGTGAGGGCCCATTGGGCCCAGAGCGGACAATATCTTGCTGGGTATGGGTCTGGGGCTTTACATAAATGTTCTACCTAAAATGTAAGATAAGTGGTTCTGTTGTGATTTGGGGAAGTCTGCAGACAACTTGGTTCACCCCCCGAATAGCGAGTTCCCAAGTTCTTGGAGTTTTAGGTTGAATTTACTCGATCCTACACTTCCTATTCATGTATGCTTGTGATTGGGGCTATTTGGGCCTCTTTCTTGTTTGGCCCACACTACAAAAAAAGTCTTTTTATTATGGCATTTCAAAAGTGCCCTTATAATATAAAAAAATGCCATTATAACATATAACGGCATTTTGATAAAGTGCCGTTTCAAGTGGTGTTGCATTATGTTATAGCGATAACTTATAACGACACTTTGGAATATGCCGCTATAAAGTGACTTTTTACAGCATTTAAAAATGTCGTAAAAATATAAGCTATTACGGCATTTTTTTTAAAGTGTCATAATAAAATTTATCAACACTTGAAGCCTTTAACGGCAACTACCAAATGCCGCTAAAAATATATTAATTTAAAAATAAATAAATTTACACCCCCCCCTCCCCCAAAAATAAGTTGCCCCACCCACCCACAACCCCCCTAAATTTACCCCACCCCACCCCCAGAGGATTTTATGCTTCAACTATTTGCCATTCACCATCAAAATTGAAAATATCTGAAATTTTCAAAACTTAAGTAGGAAACCTGATCAAATACTCAAGAAGTAACTGATATGAAATTTTAACAATATGTACAATTCCTTTTGGAATAGATACAGCAGACAGTACATGCATTTACATTGAAAACAAGACATGTGTGAGAAGACTTGCACAACTGGTTCGAGCTGGAGAAGAAATGAGCAACAATTCATCTAATCTCACTGACATTGCATCTCCAGGAGGTCAATCTTGATTGACTTACTATCTCCATACCTGTTTCGAGACAAGTAAAAAAAATTACAAGAATACTAGCGAAATACCTAATAACTGTTGACACATATAACAAATATGAGAAATATTATCAAAATTCAATTACACCTAACAAACATAAACGAGAATGCCTTCAGCTTTTAATTGTTATATGTGTCAATTCCAAGCATGTGAAAATTAGGAAGAGAGCTTAGAACTGGTTACCTAACAGTTCTGGCAGCGACCACAACCTGCAGAGAGAGGTCGAAGTAGTACCTCAAATCAACAAATACATGCCCGACAACAACCAAAACCTGTAGAGAGAGGTCGAAGTAGTACCTCAAACCAACAAATGCATGCTCACCAGCAACCACAACTTACCATTGGCACAAAGAGAATAGGAGTACTTTATTTTCCCAATCAATTCTGCCATCATCAATCAATCCTGCCACCATACTCAATCGAATTTAAAACTTTTCAATCAATGTAATAAATTTGCTTCACAACTTTGTAATATGGTCTGTTTTAAGATTTTGATGAAAACAGACACAAGAAGGGTTACACATGTGAAGATACCAAGAATTGCTATTGTAACGCCCCGGATCCGAGTCACATGAAAAACCCGTAACTCGTCTCCAGAGGTTATTATAAAACTCAGGATCGCAATATCAGAGTGAAGGAAAAACATGAATACAACAAAAACTATATAACAGAGTGCGCTAAAATAATCCCAAGCGAAAATAAACTCACATGACCAAGTAACTACCCGCAAGTATCGTCCTCTCCAGGAGCAGCTGAAAACAAAACAAAACAATACGGAATGAGATACGAATATCCCAGTGAGCAGCACATGCATGCACAAATACATTTATTTCAGTTCTAAAACATGCCACGATTATAACCATGTACAATGAGGATAATACGCATATTCCGAATAATCCGACTAAACTTCAATAATCCAATTCATATCAGTGCGGAAAACCATCAGGTAAATCAAGCAATAACAATCCGTTTCCAATCCCGAAGATATCGATAAAATAATGATTAATTGGCAACAACATAGCAAATAAGCATAATTTTGTATCTCAAGATATAATTCCAGATATACCAATGTCACATAACACCAAGTCTTCTCATAACCATGCCCACGCCTCCAAATGTATATCCGGCCTACTCAGGGTTTCGGATATTGAAATGACTGCGTCATCCAATGCAGGCCTACTCCCCGGGTTTCTGCATTGACAACCAGGCCTACTCAAGGTTTCTGGCTGCTCTACACCGGCGGGAGGTACAATACTCAATAATCGGTAAACAATATTCCATGAACCATAAATCATATCACGTCAGACAAAATCAAATACCAACATTGGTCAATGTCATGACTATTGTTTAGTTGATAAATTAAACATGCCAAGTAGACACTCCACACCTCCATGTACACAGTTCCGGCCTACTCAGGGTTTCGGATACTCTGAAATGACGGCCTACTCAGGGTTTCGTCATCCAATGCAGGCCTACTCCCCGGGTTTCTGCATTGACAACCAGGCCTACTCAGGGTTTCTGGCTGATCTACACCGGTCGTGGCAACACACAAGGCCATGCAATTCCAACAACCAACAAATAGCATTACATTACTAAGCTTAGACTCTGGATCCAGGACAAGCTAAACCAGTAGTAAGTATAAAACTAGCAAATCAACCCAATGTATTTTCCATCATGTGAAACTGATATATATATATAGATCAACATGTTCAAGTAAATCATTCCTGAAGTGCACCGTGCATTCAAAGGTGAACTAGCATAATAGTGTAGAGGTATTTCAGCAAAACAATATGGTTTCAAAACTGACTTTCAGAATAAAGCACATTATACAGAAGTGATTTCAGCATCCAAACTTCGATTAAACATAATCCAGCAAAACAGCTCCTAGATTCTAAATTTCGCTTTCATAATCCAAATCAATCAAATGAATGTCATAAAACCCTGGAAACACATTTTGGATGAGTGGAATAGTCTTAGGATCCCCTATAAGGTCACCATACCAAAAAGCAATCAATTCTGAGACAAAAAGTTTCGGACCTCAAAATATTCTAAGTCTAGTTAAAAAAGTTGACTTTTGGTATATAATTTTTCTAGGCAAATCTACAAGAAGTTTCGGGCTCAAATTTTGGTTGTAGTCTATTGGTGGTTAAACACATCTCCTAGAATTTTCTGGGCTCCTGACTCACTCATCTGGGTATTAAACCCAAACCGGGCATTTTGATTAAAACCGGGATTTAGGCATGAACTGGAAAGTTGACTTTTTATTGGCTGGGATTAGACCTTGGAAGTATTTTTATTGGTTCCAAATGGGGGGTAAAACCTTATTTACATGTAAAGACTTAAGTAAATGGAGCAATAAATACACAGGACATTTACTTAAATGTCTTTCATGTAATTAAGGGGCTATTTTCAACAAATTCTGTAATTCGGCAAGTGTATTGGACTATGCGCTCACCTCCTGAAGTGGGCGCGAGGTGAGCGCCGGTCGGCGGTAAAGAAAACAGGTAAAATAGACCTACCGCTCACTCGACGCTAGGTGAGAGTGAGCTGAGCGCGAGATGGGCGTGAGGTGAGCGCGAGACTCGCGCGAGATGGGCGCAAGGTTTTCTACTTCGCGCGAGATGAGCGCCAGCCGGGCGTGAGCTCGGCGGTAGGTAGTGTTTAACAGGGCGCCTACCTCTGAGGTGAGCGCCGGTGAGCGCGAGGTGAGCGGATACCCCCTGTGGTTTTCATTTCTCTGTTATTTTGAGATCTACATGACTGGCCGGTTTGTGAACCTCTGTAATGGTTCTACTACACTCCTAATACTCCCAGAAAACTTCCCAACCATATTTGGAATTAATCTAAACACTTTCATTTTCAAATATAAATTAAATCCGGAGACTCTGTTCATGTAACTTCCCGAAAACCAGAAAACCCAGAAAACTCACACTATCACTATATATATAACCCATGCATCAGAATAATCTCGAGAGAAACATAAACACGAAATCCCAGTTGTAAATCAGTGCTACTCACAAGTATACGCTTAATCCGAGAAACAAAAGCTTATTCCACAGCCGGCCGAGCATGACTTCCGGCTGCGCGCGTGGATGCGAAGGTCGCCGAACTGATCCCCTGCCAGCGAGAGGAAAAACCCACTGAAATCCGACTCCAATAAACTCCTAGCAACTCTTGCGGTTCTCATCTCTTCCCAACGAAACCCTAATCGCCACAGTAGCCGCCCTAATTTCAGAGCAACAACATTCCCCCAAAACCCCGAAAATTTATATCAGTTACCTATTTATACACTGCGAGGGTTTAACCTAATTCACCATGTACCCTGGGAATCCCCTTTCTACCCCTCCTTAGTGTAGGGTTTTCCCGGATTTTAACCATTGACCCATTTTTTTATTTATTTCCGGTCCGAATATGACCTACGTATAAATATTTCCACCTCATTTTCTTTAACCCTAATGACCACAAATTTCTAGCAATAATAAAGTTGATTTAACCTGTACATACATCCATATGTGCATATACTTTTATTTTATCTACTGTTATTATTTGTTTATTTTTATTCTATTATTATTATTTCATTTTATTATTTTATTATAGCTGTAATCAGATAAAGAAATGAAAAATCATACGACAGCATTTTTAAGAAGGCTGAAGACAAGCCATGGGGAAATTTGCATAAAAACGTCCTATTGCCCTTTTCCATAAAATCTGATATACTCAATTACATTCAAATGGGTTCCATATAACCCAGAAACTTATCTCGATAGTGCTACAACTAAAGTTCAGAGAAGATAATAGATTTAAAGAAACAGCATCTTTGATACAATGGACTTTCCCTCAAAATCTGCATGGTAATCCGACAAATATAAGAAACACACGAACAAATAATTCGAACCGAAGAAACCGGACTTTGCATATATAAGATTTCTGAAATTACCACAACCTCCAATAGAACCATGAAAGTAAATATGAGAAGGATTGACTTTATCTATAAAGATACACTACTAACAAATTGGCCTTTACCGGCGGTTTTTAACCGCTGGTAAAAATAAAAAGCCGCTGGTAATTAATTTACCGGCGGTTTCAAGAATGCCACTGAATCGTGTGTCGCAGATTGTATCTGCGGCGTTTTTAGAACTGCCTGTAATAAAAAAATGCATTTACCGGCGTAAAACGCTGCTACTCTGTTTTTGCTCGTTCTCTCTATGACTGCCGGTAATAAAAAAATGCATTTTTTATTTTTTTTAAAAATGGGTCCAGGGCTCCCGCATCTACGCATGCCCAAAAAACAAAATTTAAAACCTTCAGGTCATCCCCATCAAATACACACAGTAGCGGAACCACGTTCACGTTAGGGAGGGGGGGGGCAATTGCCCCCCCCCCCCCCCCCCCCCCTAACTTTTAATTTTTAATAAAAAGTGTATATGTTTTCTATATTTTTTTATTAAAATTTAAGTTTTGCCCCCCCCCCCCCCCCCCCCCCTAAAATTTCTGGTTTGCCCCCCCAACCCGTTGAAAATTTTTATATTTCATAAGAATCCCTTCTAAAATTTCTGGCTTGCCCCCCCCCCCCCCCCCAACCCATTGAAAATTTTTATATTTCATAAGAATCCCTTCTAAAATTTCTGGTTTGCCCCCCCCCCCCCCCCCCCCCCCCCCCCCCCCCCAACTCATTGAAATTTCTATATTTCATGAGAACTCCCTCTAAAATTTCTGGTTTGCCCCCCCAACTCATTGAAATTTCTATATTTTATGAGAACCCCCTCTAAAATTTGTGGTTTGCCCACCCCGAACTCATTAAAATTTCTATATTTCTATATTTCATGAGAAGTGTTAATTGAAAATTTTTTTTGCCCCCCCAGATTTGGAGTCCTGGTTCTGCCACTGAATACACACTTACCAAAGAGGGCAAATTATCCACCATAGCCATTTGAGTATTTTGAGAAGCTGAAGTTGCATAGATGGTTAATCAATCGTTAAATGTGACTGAAGCATCATTTGTGTCTTCCACATTCATAGACTCGTAAATATTCTCACTTCTCTTGAGGAAGCTACCACCAGTGTCATTAGGAGCATACGTGAAAGGGGAGGGGATTTCTATGATTCCAAGCTCCTCAAATGGACCCGTGGAATAGCAAGAAGAGAAGAAGACCGTGATTTTCTGTAACAGTAAGACCCACCTTGTTAACCAGATATCTTTTGCGTCTTCCACGACCTCGTCCAAGCCCGAAAAAGAGTTGCGCCAACCATTTTGCCGCCGAATCTGGTGATGCCGCAGCACGCCAGGAAATCATTTTCGTCAGTGACGTGCACGCCGGAATCGAGAGAGTATCTGGATCAACGATGACCAACTTGGATCGGTTGTGATAAGGAATTGTATTGATCTCCTAAGTTCCATCAGTTTCTTCTCTCCCTTTCCAACCTTCTCGTCGAATCTCACGGCATCATCTGTCTGTCACCACATCGCATACCTTTACAACGAGCTTCCTTACCTTCAAAGGCACTTCAGTGATCTGGAAAAGACAAAGTAGCATCAAAGGATGAGTCATAAAATGTAACTAAACGATCATGGTGAGAGTTTATTTCTATCAAATTTTTTAAGATATTAATTGGTAAAACCCAAACTGATCACCATTTCATCTTCATGCATAAGCTAAAGCAAGCCAACAAGATTACATTTGCCTGCAAGATAACTGCTGAAAGGATAAAACATTCATGCTTTAAGGTTTGTCAAGATGGGTTTATACTAAATTACATAATCCTTTGAGGTTAATCTTGTTATGGGATGAAGAACTTACTCCCATGGGACATTGCCAACCAGCATCCAGTCGCCGTCCTTGTCCTCGTGTGCGGGCACAAATTCTGAACTGTTCAAAAGATCTATCAACTTGCTCTCATTCAAGAAATCCTTCATTCCTTGAGACCCGCAGTGACCTTCAATGTATAATCCCATTATAAACAAAATATATTTCTGACTAAGATCAAAATTATAGTGAAATGAAACAAGAACATAGAAAAGGGCTGTTTATTCCATAACACAATAATGAGGTTAATGTAAAAGTTGTTCTCTACTTACCAATGGTGAAAGAACTGAACATCTTGCCTAAGGCATCAGACAGCTCTTGTACATCTTTATGTCTACCTTACGAAAGTAAGGTGCACCATTCATGCTAACCTTCACAAACATAGCGTTGCCATTCACCTTCTCGCTCTCATCAGTACTGCTCTTCTGGACAGCCAGAATGTTCTTTCGGAATGATCGGACGGGTGGCCAACCCACAACCTGTGCCCTGAAATCCCAGGAGCATGAAATTATTCAACTTCAGTTACAACTTCATGCGCTAAATTGGACCTATTAGGATAACAACTCCAGAGGAATAAAACAAAAACAAAAATCTACGAAAATGGATACAACAGAATATACAATCCGAGATACACTTTCGTTAACGTTAAACAAGATCAAAAATAAAAAAATGCATTACATTATACACTTAAATCAAATACAAAAGATCCATTTCTACAACAGATTTGTAATGGGCCTAAACAAACAAAGACACTTTAAATTAGTATCCTTTTATCTGATTAGCATATGAAATGTAAAACAACTTTAGCCAATAAAGTTTGCTGTCAATTGGATTTTCTTTGATCATAAGCTCACTGTTTGGTTTTCACTGTGCCTTAAGTGAAATGACAACAAAGAGGCAAGCACACATGCAAAAGATGGGTGAGGGATTTTAAGACATGGGTAACAGGTTTAAAGCGACAACAAGCCTACTTGATTATCTTGATGTCTTTGTGTTCTCTAGTTTCCGTTTAGTTATCCTCTTCAAGGAAACAATAATCAAAATATGATCTATAAGTCAATTATCTAATAATCTACATTTCAAATGTTCTTCATAAGCACAAATCTCAAAACCTTAAACTAATTTAAACCATTAGATTTAAGCCAGGCTACCTAGCCCAGCACCAAGACTGCAATGTTACTGATTGAAAAGGCTCAGACTCAGTCATATAATGCACTCTTCTCCATTATTCCTATAACCAGCTTAAAGTACCATTTTTTTTTCAACAACTATCTCATTTTAAGATTCCACTAATGTGAAAAAGGTTCACTGCTAAGAATAATATAAGAACCCATCATTCAAAAATGAAATTGACATTTTCTTTAAATTTGAAAGTTCCCAAATAAATGCATATGCCAAATTCACATAATCAATGTAGCAAGGTTGCTTTCATATCCCAAAAAATGTGATGCAGTTAAATAAGAAGTTTCCTTCCTAAATTAAACATTGAAAATATAGATGAATTCAAGCAATATGTTATATTTTCTCAGCCATACCTTAGCACTGACCACCTTCTCTGCCTTTTTGACCTTTCTTGACTCTTCATGAGCATGTGGCAAACTCCCCCATGAATCAATGCTATCATCACATTAAATATATATATAAGTATTGAGAAAGGGAAAGAAAATTAGAAAACTTAATTTCTAACAAATCATCAGAGCTCATGAAACTACAGAAGCAAATGATAACTGACGAAGATTAAATCAAAACCCAATCGAATCACGAAGAAAGAGCATCTGATTATCGATCGCTTGAAGCTCCAGTACTGTTCAAGGTAACAACGGAAGAACGAAGACACAAATCTTAAACAAATAACTCAACTAAGCACAAATCATGCAAAATTCCTAGCATCAACTCAATCTAAATCACTAAGATGTGTTTTTTCCTGTAAATTTGAGTTCGAGCTTCCAATATTGTTCATAAGAATCACAAACAGATACTTTCAAATACCAAAACAGGAAGATAAAATTAATACTCGTTAAATATACTTACCTTTGAGTTGAAGCGAGGAGGAGGAAGAGAATTAAACGTAAATCGAAGCCAGAGCTCTCAAGATCTGCTGTAGAAGACGATTACAAGAGAAATATTCAGAAGAGATACTCACGCCATTACCACAAACGAACTCGAATCCATAGCTCTCTGTCAGAGGTACTCACGATTCGTTCTCTCATTTACTCAGTTGCATATTGATTCCTCTGAAAAATCTCCGGTTCGTAAGTTAACAATAGAACAAGGTTTCTAGGTTTTTTTTCCCTCTCTTTTATATGCCTCTATCGATCGATGGATAATTGCAGATAGTAGGAATACCCCAGTGAGTTTGAATAGAGAGCCAAGGGCTCTAATAGCAAGCGATTCGCTTTCGGTCTCAACATCCATAGCCCCACGGTGCTCAAAATAGATGAGGAAGGAGATCAATCTGAAGAACGAGACACCGCAGAACAACTGCAAGAGAGAACTAACATATAGGCAGCAAAAAGTTGAGTTTTCACTGTTTTCTCTCCCCTCACCCTAGTTCGACAGTTCTTCTGCTCTGTTTGATTCGTCCATTGCAAACATTGAAAAAAAATAATAAAAAAAGGAAAAATCGTTTTTTAGGGGTATTTTTTAAAACTAATTCATATTCAATCATCCAATTCTTTCTAATTGATAATTAATTATGTTTTCTTCAAATAATTAAGAACTAGTCTTCTTTCAAATAATTTCATGACTAAATTTGAATTATTTTCATAAAACATCAATTAAATAAATTCACCCAAAAAAAGTACTTTATTTTTAATAATTATTTTATATTTATAGTGGCATTTTATAGTAAAGTGCCGTAATCCAATATTTTATAAATTACTGTATAGCAGCATTTGATAGATAAGTGCCGTAACAAATTGTTTTATAGGGGCATTCAGTTAAAAAATGCCATAATAAATTATTTTATAATGGCATTCAATAGGAAAATGCCGTAATAAATCGTTTTATAGCAGCATTTTTCTAGGAAATACTGTAATAAATAATTTTATAATGGCATTTTTAGAAAAATGCCGTAATAAATTGTTTTATAACGGCATCTGTATATGAAATGCCGTATTTAGGCACTTATAACGGCACTTTTTTGTAAATGCCCTTATATTAGTGTCGTTATATCACTTTTTTTTTGTAGTGCCAACTTTTGGTTTTTTGGTCTTTATTTATCCCGTGAGTGGGTCTGAAGATATGGGTCTTATTTGGAGAACCGATTTGCCCCTATATTTAGGCCGAAGTCCATTTGTTGGAGAATCGGCTCAACCCAAGGCTCTCCCTGGTTTGATTTGATATTATTTGAGCCAGGTTAAGTAGGGGTGCAACACGGTCTAGTTAAAAGTTAAAACCTAACGCAGCTTGACCCAAACCTAACCCAAACTGACCCAAACCAACTTTGGTTAGATTTAGTTAGGTTCAGTTTTGGGTTACATCTTTGGTTAAACCGAACCGAATCAAAATCCCCGTATATCATATATATATATACTTTAACTTTTCCTTTAGCTTAAAATAGCGCTCTTTTTTCTCCAAATTCTTCATTCTGACGGTCGCCATCGCCTCCTTGCCACCATCCTCCTCTCAATAATCTCTCCCTCCCTCTCCTTACCTCCCTCTCACTCCCTCCGCCCCTCTCTCTCTCTCTTTTCTTCGCGGAAGAACTTGCATTTTGAGGCATCCCTCCTCCTGCCCCCTCCCTCCCTCCCTCTCTCTCTCTCTCTCTCTATTTGAGCTCCTTTTCCCTCCTTGGCTTCTATTCCTGGTGAGAGAATATGGTTCGGCTAGAAGACAAAAAGGAAAATCAACTTTCTACACCTAACCAAGTTCAAAAGAAGATCTGGGAGTCCTTGCAGCCGCATCTCAAAATAGATTGTTCTTTCATTGCTGCCCTTGGAGTGCATCCCATGCGAACATCACAGATCTATGAAGTGTGCGAAGATATCAACAGATGGTTCTTGTGTTGCTGCCCTTGGGATGAATCTCTTGCAAACATCAGCGGGTGTAGTAAAGTGCAGATCTCGGAAGGGTGCAAACATATCTTGATTATGCTATGCCACTTTAGAGTCTTCATTCATTTTCGGTGGATTCTGTTTCGATTTCAATTAAATCAGCAAAGACAGAGCATTCACTTTCCAATATATTTTTTTTGGAAATTGGTACAATCCTAACAAAACCAAACTCTAAATTAGGTTTGGTTTGATTTGGGTTATGGCTTTTCATTTTAATCTCGGTTCGATTCGGTTTTGGGTTGTCATTTGGCAACTTTGGTTCGGTCTTGGATTTAGGCCAACCTGGACCAAATCGAACTGAGTTGCACTCCTAAGGATCAGGTCGACTGATTTCTGTTTTTCATGTTCCCTGTGATAGACCGCTATCCTTGAGTGGCCTGTGAGTCTGTGACTATTCTTATTTTGGCCACTCTGGTCGAGCGGGCAACAGCATTACCTTTTCGATTTTTGATTTCTGTAGGATTATGGGACCCTACTTTGGCTTAGATGGTCTAGAGTCTAGACCGAGAATAGGGCCTGTGCAGGCCAGGATCACTACACCGAATTAGTTAAAATGGTCTTTAGGTCGAATTCCAAAATGTAGCCGATTTGATTGAGCAACCAGGAGCTGCTTTGGTTCTGGCAACTTTGTCCCCGAGCTGAGCCTTTTTTTTTTTTCTTTTTGTGGGGGGGTCTCTTTTATCAGTTTGATGATGGATTTGCAAGGCCCGAGTTGGCCCTGCAATGATTTTGCAAAAGGGCCAATATAGGGCAATTTGAGGTGATTTTAGGCTACCTTTTGGGATTAGGAAAATAAGACAAGAAAATTTTTTATCTACAATCCACTCATCCTTCCATCATCTCTCATGCGTTCACATCCATTTAAGATCATATAAATGAATCATAAGAAAGGAATCAAGCATGTTCAAATGTATTTTTATTGCATAAAAATGGAATTTTTACACTAAAATGATAGTTTGTCCAACTTATCTTGAAACAAGATGAGCAAGTGGATGTTTGGAGCTCCTAGAAGCTCCTAAAGATGATCCTAGTGTATAAAGAGTTGATTTGCTTGGGTTTTTTATGATGTTTTTATGGTTTTTGGAGGGCTTGGACGTCTTTTCTTTGAATTTCAAGTCACTGGAGGTTGAAAAAGGGTCAAAAAGACATGAAGCTAGTCAAAGCTATTGTTTTTATAGTCACTGTGATTGCTTTTTCTTCCTGGCCACTTCCAGGGGTTCTCTGGTTTGATTCGCTCGATTTGAGCAGCCCAGTCTACCATACCTCCGCATTAAATGTGGTATGGTCCGGGTCATCTTGCTATTGGTTGATGGAGTGGTTGAACCACCCTTATCAGCAGTTTCGCGCTCTCAGCATTCGGCCAAAATGGTCTATAGTGTTGGTCGCTCTCATTGAGCGGCTTGGGCAAAATTTGGTTTGAGTCAGCTGAACTAGTCTTTCCATCAAAATAATATAGATTTTTATTGTTTTTGTCTTTTCAACTCTATCTTTTATCTTCTATGCTTTAGGCAGTATTTTTCCAACTGATTTCCTCTACGGCGTGCCTCTCTACAGCGTTTTTACGGCCTCAATCAGAAAAGGCCGCGTGGATAAGAAGGTCTCATGCATCTCATGAGACCTTCGTTCGTTTTTTACGCTGTTCAACCAAGACGAACAATAAAAACGACCCAAGACCAATCGACCACCAAATCGGTTCATCTGCTTCTGTATTCATCCGAACTCGACCAATCCCCAAATCTTTTGTTCCAACGAGCACGAGAGCTAGAGGATTTTCAAAAAAAACCTTCAATGTTTTCAACCTCCAAATTTTACCTCCTTCCTCTCTGTAAGCACCTCATTTTTGCGCCCCCGAAAGAGCCGGAAATGCAAACCCTGGTCAAAAAGTCAAAATCTGATGGGTCAAAATTTGACCTTTTGATCAGGTAATAATCTGTCACCTTGCCTCATCTCAATGGATAGAGAATCTCGACACGGTTCCAACGCAACTGAGTTTACTGGAATCGGAGTCCGGATGAGGGTTCTGCGGGCAGTCAAACTTGAGGATGAGCCGAAAGTTGACTTTTCCTTGATTTCCGTGCCAAGTACCTTGCCCTATGCCATTGGATAGAGAATCTCGACACGGTTCTAACGCAACTGAGTTTGCTGGAATCGGAGTCC